>CM064908.1:38298998-39630664 GCA_032727855.1 Quercus ilex subsp. ballota
AAAAACCTTGCTCTCTTCAGCCCAAAACCTTCCTCCTTTGAGCCCAAAAGCAGTTCCTCTTTTTAGCCCAATATTTTCTTTTATTCAGCCCAAAAACCTTGCTCTCTTCAACCCTCTATTTCAGTTCTCTTTCATTTGGTTAAATCTTTATTTCCTTCAAATCTGAAATAAAATTTAAATGACAATAATGAAGTCTAAAATCAACAAAAAATAAATAAAATTAGACTAAAGCTTAAAGTTGAGAAGTGATAAATTATGCCAAATTATGCAAGTCATCAGAAGTATGCTGGAAAGTTGTGTCCAAGCATACAAGATAGGTTAGAGAAATTGAAGGTTGAAAGTAAGCCATTTAGTGCTACCCCAACTGGCAGTTTCCTTTATGAGGTAGCCAGTCAGTATGAGAGGCATGTAGTTGATCTTGTCAAGAAGACATGTAACTGTAGGTCTTGGGATTTAAATGGCATTCCCTGCAAACATGTCATAACAGCCATTTATACAAACATTGAGACACCAGAAGACTACACCCACCCATGCTATGTCAAAGAAACTTACATGAAGATATACAAGGAAGTACTTCCTCCAATGCCTGGCCAGTCAGAATGGGCTGAGACTGGACAGCCTGCTCCCTTAGCACTCACATATACAAACCACCAGGCAAGCCACCCAAGCAAAGAAAGAGGGCTTCTGATGAGCCTAGGAACCCTTACAAAGCAAGTAGGCTGAACAGATCTATAAGGTGTGGGAAATGCAAAAAGAAAAGGCATAACTCAAGAGAGTGCAAGGCTGGCATCACTGGGGAGACACCATGGCAAAGGAGACAGAGGCTTGAAAGAGAAAAAGCTGTAAGTAATTGGGATTTAAATGGGAAAAAAAAACTTGTTTTTAAACTTACAAAGGTATTTATGTATTGAAACTGGGTTTTGTTGCATGCAAAGGGAGGGGTGCCTGCACCTAGTACCAGATTTGCACCTCAGCCTGTACCCCAGCTAGCACCCCAGCCACCATCTCAGCAGCCTACCCAGACTTACAACATGATGTCTGCCACTTAGCCTTCTTCCTCACAGCAAGGAGATCAAGCTAGGCCATCTCATAGGAGAGCATGATGGTTCTCTTCCTCACAGCCAGAGTTTCACACACCTAGGGAGACTTGGGATACTCTACCAAGTTCTTCACAGGTAACTTAGTTGAGTAACCTCTTTCCTGGATGGTTGTGTAGATTGCGATATTTTTTAACAAGTGGATCTATTTTTTATTTTGTAGCCTTCACATGCAAATAGGAGCACTGGTGGTGTGAGGACTAGAGGACAGCTTTCTGCACAAAGGCCACCAAAAATGAATTCAGTGGGTGGAAAGAGTAAAGGTAAGAAATGAATGAAGCTAGTGGGTACGCATGCCAGCATTGGGAGTAAAGCTAGTGGGAACATGTGGGCCTTTTTGTTTTTTGTGAAGACCACTGTTGGTTTTTTGTAATTATCAAGTAATGTCAAAAACAATCACCTTGTTTTGAGCAATTATATGTGTGTGTATATATGTATATATATATATATATGTAGCTGGCCTTGGAATGTGCTTTTCTGTAATTTACTAGAAGTTAAGGTACAATACACTCTAGGTTGTTATATGGAAGTTGTGGTATTACAGTTTGTATGGAACAATATTTTTCCAAACTAGATTATATGGAAGTTATTTATTGCTATAGATTGTGTTCAAGTAGATTTTTCCAATATAGATTGTATGGAAGTTGTTATTGTGGAATGGTTGTTATGGTATGCGCAGGTAACTGTATGGAACATTATTTGTCCAAACCAGATTATATGGAAGTTTATTTATTGCTACTACAGATCATGTCCAAGATGATTTTTCCAATATAGAGTATGGAAGTTGTTATTGTGGAATGGTCATTGATAATTGACCAATACTACAGATTGTTATTTATTGCTACTACAGATTGTTCTTATTATGGTATGCATAGGTCATTGATAATTGACCAATACTTCTTTTATTATATGCCCACAGACTAGTGGCATGACCAATAATTGACCAATACTTCTTTCATTGAATGGTTGTTATGGTATGCACAAAATACTCAATAATTGACCAATTCTTCATTCATTTACACATCAAAACATTACATCAGTAGGCTAGTGCTATTACAATGCAAATTCATTAACACCATTGCCATAACTATCTCTACTAACCAATTAACTACTTCAGGGCAACAATCTAGGTCTCTTCACTCCAGAGAACTCAATTGAGCCAAAACACAACAACATAACAATAACAAAAAAGATCCAAGATAAAATGCATGCAAACGTCCACATTCTCTGCTTCTCTTTAGCAAACATGGTCTTTTCCTTAGCTTTTGCACAGACAGCTCGAGCCTTTCTCTCCCTCTCCTTGGCTTTGGCTTTCTCTTCAAGAGCCTTTTCTGCCATTTGCCTAGCTTCTTCTGCCGTTTTCAGGGCTATCCTTTCCCTCTCATTGGCAAGTTGGAGAGCACTCTGAAACCTAGATATCCTCTCTAAAGCCAAAGGTGCAGTTTCATTCCCACAAGGACAAGTTGGGTTATCAAGCCAAACAAAGAAAGGACACTTAGGACCAACCTTATAACGGCTACAACCCAAGAACCTCCTCCCAAAATTGTACAAACTCAAAATTGTTCTCAAAAGACAAGTCTGCTCATTGCACATATGCCCACATGAACCCGAGAAACTACCACTTGATGAAGACATATCAACAAAACATGATTCCTGGGAAGTACAAATTTAGACATTCACACAGTAAGTTCGCACTTGAACAAAATCTGAAACCCTAAATCGAGAACAGACACAAATATGTGGGTGAGTCGCGATGAAGAGCAGTCACACATACCTTGCCTAGCTTCGATGATGCAAAACAAATGTTTTCTCCCCTTCCAGACTCTCCAAACCATGAAGAACAAGCTGATCTCACCTCAGGCCTCTCTCTCGCAAAGTTTTTGAGTTTTGGGTGGTTTGATTTGCGTTATATTCTGTTTTGGGGTTAAAAGGTGTTTTTGTAACGGCAGAGATCAAGGTGGGTTACGGGGATTGACGGAAACATACCTCAAGTGGGTTAAGTGATACTTTTCAAACCACGGGTAGGCAAAGTGATTTTAGCCCAAACCACAGGTGGGTTTACTGTAATTATCCCTATATTTTGATTGATTCCTCCAAATTTATTTATCCTTTATTCCTCCAATATAAATATACATCATTTATATTTTTTCAAATAAATTTTGATGTGAATCTCACTGCTTAGCGTAGTACAGATGAAAATTTGAAGTCTCTCCATTTAGGCATGTAGTTCCCTTTAAATTGACAGTTACCAAAATTAATTTAACTATACATATTACAGATTTTCTTTGTTTTCCAAAAAAAAAAAAACATTATGGGGGTCTGAGGAAGCAAAGCCTGCAAGTGCTTCTTTTCTTGGTTGGGCTTGGGCCTTGTGTTTTTAACTTTTTCCTTTGGTCAGAGCTTGGGCTATTTTTTAGGTTGAAGGTCGGGTAATTGTAATAAAAATACTGCCATGGACCATGGCGACTGTGAACTTCGGGCTTAAATTTTAAAAATATACAACTAGCCCAGGCCATCAACAACAAGCAGTTACTGAAAATTGACGATGTCAACAATATAGTGTTATATACCCCTCCCGGCCGAAAACTAAAAATAATCCCCGTAGAGATAAATTATGACAAATTTTAGATACAAAATTTATTATAATTTTAAACTACAACTTTATTCAATATCTTTTTATTAAAGGTGAATTTTGACAAATCCACCATTAAATTATATCTTCTTCTTATATTCTCCATACTTATAATTTTTAAAAAAAAAATTAAAGATCAATAGCTATGTCATCAATAAATTGTTTAAATTGTAAGTTTTTGTAGTTTAAAATTATGCATTAAATATAAGTTTATAAATCATATAGTAAATTGTAGGGTCAAGATTTGTAACCCAAGATTAAAAGAGATGGGATGTGAGCCCACTAATTCAATACAATGAATTTGTAGAGAGTGGGTGAAAGAATTAGACTGTTTGTAAACTCAACAACAGTTAGTCGAGATGTTAATAAAAGAGCAAGTACTAAAACACAGGGAACTTGAATAAATTTAGATCCAAAGAGACCAATTATATTTTGAATAGCAAATATCACTCTTAGAACTACAGTAAATTTTTCTTCTTCTTCTTTCTCTTCCTCCTTTTCTTGAAAGGTCTCTTACATTTATATAGTTTTATTTTAAACTATCTTCATCGTACACTTGTTCTTCATCTATGCATTCACTTGAGTACATGTTACATCAAGTATCTTCTTTAGTTCTCCATGAGTGGTGGCAGCTAAGATTGCACTGTTTGGGGGTCTTCTCCACATAAATGCAATCAGAAAAGTTGCTACAGTGCATTAAATACGGTGGTAGCAGCTTTTTCTTTAGATATTTCTCTATTTCTATCATCTTTATACGCACAAGAAGTTCATCCTTATTGCTGAAACTTCCTAGAAGTTCACCCACGTTGCCCAAGTATTTACTTGACCGATAGTCTTCAAGTCTGAGTAGCATATACTCTTCAGACTATACTCTCTCATCATTTCCTTACGTGATTCTCCATTCTGGGGCCTTTCCCAATCCTTTATCCCTCCTCGGAAATACTTATATCTTTAAATGGGGCATAAGGCCCAACATAGGCGTTTGGGCTTTTACCCCCACATAAATAATATCCAATTGACACAAAATTTGACATGTGTATTAAGAACGTAAAAAACATGTACTTTAATGGTTAGATTTTCAAAATATATAATAATGTTTATTTTATTGAGTAAGGTCCAATTTGTAACTAAATTTTGTCCGTTAAATTAAGTTGTATTATTTCAGCTAACTTTTACATTTATCTACAATACTTTCAGCAAAAAAAATTTCAATTTCAGCTAAATAATCTGTTCCCAAACGAACACTTAATATTTTGCTGAAAGTTGGTTAAAATATACTCTCTTCTTTTCTTTTTTTCTTCTTTCTTTGGAAGTATACTTATGCTTGAAAAAAAGTAAGATAAAGTAAGATATATATAAAAACTAAATGCTAAACGAAAAATAGTTTGCAACAAACAAACACTTTTAGACATTAATGTTTTATACCATATCTAGTACATAAATAGATAAAAACCAGTTTTTCAAAGAATATTTAAATCACCATTTGTATTTTGTCTAGATTTTTGTAGCTCATTTGCAATGCATACTCTCCTTTATAAGGAAAATCAGGATTTAAATTCCCTCTCTCCACTTTATATGTGTGTGTGTTGTTGTTGTTGCGTGTGTTGTCTCCACTTTATGTGTGAGTTGTTGTTGTTGCATTTGTTTGTTAATAAAATTTTCTTTTAACTTTTTATCTTAGAATTCTCCTCACCTATACTATATACAGCTTATTTGCTATAGGTGAGAGCAAAAAGATGAAAACAAAACCATAATGTTGAACGAGCAAAATAAGCCCTCAACCAAAAGTTACAGTCGATGGGCACAAAGTGGAGAATGTGAATGAGAATGTAATAAAATACGGGTTATGCCGATACATTTATAGGCAAACTGGCACTGGCAAATGATATGCTCTCATTTCATTCTTAAAGAGATAGATTCCTTTCCACCTTTATTACAAAGAATTGACACAACCTCTATCACAATTTCAAGTAGGAAACGTGGGTCCTAAGAACCTGTCAAGCTCAAGATCACTTTGCCAAGAGTCTTGTAGGTCAACTAATTCACACATCGCAGTGTTTCTAACAAAAATATCCATATTCAAATCTCCCACACCCCCAATCATTGATTTATCAACAAAAAAAGCTCAAGATCACTTTAACTCTAAATAGCTAAAGCATATACGAACATTCACAAAAGTTTCTTTATTTTCTTACCTAAATTTGAAGAAAAAGCCAACTCTCTAATTTAATTACTCACTTTTCAAGAATAATGCTTCAACAAAAAAGTATCTCTTGTGCTTGTTCCATGAACCAGACCTATAAGACAATTTTCAGCATCTAATAATCTCCATATCCTTATTTAATTCATTTTTTTCCCAAATTTTTATTTATTTATATTCTTTCTTTACTTCTTATTGCACTATCATCCCCTCCAGCAGCAACATTTTTGTCGTGGTCATCCCCTCCACCACTAAGGTCAAGCGGTACAAATTGGGTCAAATTAGCATCTCCATTGTTATTATTATTAATAATTATTTTGTTCTTACCATTTATGTGAGCAGAGGATTGTGGTTTGTCTTGATTGTGTGTCTCCATCTGGATAATCAGTTTGATTTTTTACTATTTTGGATCGATTTGTAGTTTATTGTTTGTGACTGTTGGTGTTGAGCAAAATGACAAATTAAGAAGTTGAAGAGCTACGATGGCTCTGAGTGAATACAGTCATGTAGCAATTTAGCCTTTCCACATAGCCGCAAAAGAAACTTTTTAGAGCTAGAATTTGGGGGTGATACTATGTAAAAAATTGAGTGATGCTTTAATGCTGCCAAGCTGCACTACAAATGTGAAAATTATGAAAAAATTTATGTTCTTGACCGACAGAGGAACCTCCACTCTCAAATTACAGACAAAGTTGTAATAGAAACAGATTAGAGGTTACACCTCCCAACATTGCTGGACTTGAACAAGCAAACAGTGAGGCTTTTGAATGTCATTGCTATCATCCTTTCAATTCTGAACAAGGATCATCTAACCCATAATCAATATTTACCAAACATGACTCAATATCATAAATGGTTCTATAAAAAAAGAAAAAGTTACTAAAATTAGTCTCTAGTTAGCAGTTAGAGTCTAAGACTTACAGGACCTTCCCATGTATGCCAAATGCACAATTTGCACAACCTCACCTCACCAATCTCCATACCATGTCGGGCGCAAGGAACCAAATTCAATCGTGAGGCCACGTGCGTCCTCAAATACGATGTCACCAAGGTATGTGACAATACCGAGGCCAGAGTTCTAGTTGTAGTACTATTTCACATGCTCAAGTCAAATTACATAGTCAAAAAAGTAAACATTAGGGTTAGTGCCAATCACCGAAATTAAGGCCAATTTTAATCCCCCCGCTAATACCAATGCACACAATTTTTATCCATGCCCAAACCTCCATACCTCATGACAATCAACAAACTCTCATGACAATCAACAAACTTGAACCAAGAGCACACAATTCTCCTAAACTTTCACTTTTTCCCCTCAATCTATGTGCTCGACTTGCCGTGTCTTGCAAAATGCACACACCATGTATTTCGCCTATCCTTTTTCATATCATACATTCTTTTTCAATAATTTTTTTTTTCCTTTTCTTTGGCTCTTGTTCTTATTAGTTTTTTTGGTTATGAAGTACAAACCACAATACACAAAATGAGCCTTCAACTTTAATAAGTTAGACCTCAATCCTCTTGCTCACTTGTTGACTACTACTACTACTACTACTGATACAAGAACCATCATTGTTACAATCTTTCTTCGTTGGCTGTGTCTTTGGTTTTCTCGGTATGCATTTTGTGCGCACTCCCTCAATCTCTTCGTCCGCCAATTGCAACTGCGAACTCCTGCAGATAATATTATTCATGTTAAAATTTTATAACTATGCAATATAAAGAAAGCATTAACATGATTCTTTCTTACCAAGTCTTTATATTAAAAACCCAGAAAATAAAAAAGAACAAGAAAGCAATTCAATATCATAAGTGTGTACAAGAAGTCAGCTCATCAAATTAAGAGTCAGTAATTTGACCCTGCCAATGTGAAAACGAGGTCAGCAGCTACAGGGTAGAATGAATTTATATTCATATCTACTGGTCCCAACTGAATCTTCTCAGTATCATAGGCGGCTTCATAACTGCAAGACGTTAATCTTAGGGCCCCACGGAGTGGGGATGACATGGTATAGATATGCTCAATTAATATGGGACGGTGAGTATTAAATACAATAGCAATTTGATAGAAAACTGGCTCACAGTACACTGAATTGTCAAATTGCTATTTTTGTGAATCAAAGTGAATTGGTAGCTAGCTGGCTATTTCTCAATCTCCGTACGAATCTCGCATGCAAATCAAAAGCAGGCCAAAAGGGTTATCAGAGAATCAATGTCATCACTCATCAGATCAGACCCAGAATCCCAGGAAAGATTGAAGCTTGTAAGCAACTTCACTCCTCAGATCAGACCTAGAACCCCAGGAAAGATTGAAGCTTGTAAGAGCATTCGTAGCAGTGGAGTTAAAAATTTAGCTTTTTAGCTCTACCAAAAGTTACTTTATCTATTATACCTACACACCTGCTACAGCAGTGAATCTATTTTAACTATCAACACAATATAATAATATAAACATCACAATAAAATAATATACTCCTACAATAAAATAATTTATCTCACAACCCAAAAAACCTCCCAGCACCGACCACAACCTTCTCTACAATCAGCCACAGCCACCACTTCCACCACCACCACCAACACAGTCACAACCAAACCCACAAACAAAATAAATCCCCAAACAACCATCATAGTCACCAATCCACCACCACAGCCACCAAGCCCACAGGAAAAAAAAATCAAACACCGTACCACCAAACCATAGCCACAACAACCACCATCGCCACCACCACAGCCATCAAACCCACGGAAGAAAAAAAAAATCAAACATCATTCCACCACCACAGCCATTAAACCCACAGAAGAAAAAAAAAAAATCAAACATCATCCCACAACTACAGCCATCAAACCCATAGAAGGAAAAAAAAAATCAAACATCATTCCCGGTGGATCGACGGCGTGTATTGATGTGGATCGACGGCGTGGGTTTGGCGGCGAGGATCGACGGTGTGGGTCTAGCGGCGAGGATCGACGGCATGGGTCTGGGTCTGGCGGTGAGGATCGACGGCGTGGGTCTGGGTCTGGCGGCGAGGATCGACGGTGGCGTGAGTCTGGATCTGGCCGCGAGGATCGACGGTGGTGTGAGATGAGATGATGGGCGATTGGCGGCGATCGGCGGCGTGAGGCGATCGGCGATGAGAGTGACTGAGAGAGACAGATGAGAGAATTTTGAGAGAGAGATGAGAGAGTGACTGAGAGAGATGAGAGATGAGAGAGCCTTTTTATTATTTTATTTAACCGGCCGAATAAAAAATTTTTTTTTTTTTTTTTGCTTCAGCTACAGTGCACATCTATATATAGATGTGTACTGTAGCTGAACATCTAAAATATTTAGATTTGCCACCACTGCTGCAGCGTGAGTTTTGTGTTTGTGAAGCTAAATTTTAGCAATATAACAATATGGCTCCACTGCTGCAAGTGCTCTAAGCAACTAGCAAAGTACTGGAATTCTGGGTCTCTCAAGGAAATTAACCTCTCAAGGAACACACTACAAAATAATTCATTTCAAAACCTTTTACGTAGATCAGAACAAGCAGGCCGTTTTCTGTGAATTTCCCTTCCAAATTTTTGTTATAATGCAACTTGTAACATTTTAAAGCTTATTTAAAACCCAAAAAAAAATGCTAACTGCATAGAAATATTTGTTTCTATTCAAATCCTCACCCATCTCTAAATTAGCTAGAATGAGCAATACGCATTGTGCTATGACAAAACAATTACAATAAGACTGTCCTAATTAGCAATTGATCATGCCAATTACAATATTCATATTCCTAAAAACAATGATAATACCATAGTAAAAACTAATGTGTAACATATTTGAATTCAATTTAGATGTTTCCACCCCCCAACAGATTGTGAAAACAGCTACAAAAGTTATTTACTTGTCTAATACACAAACAACCTATTTTACAAAAGCGTGCCACCCCACCACAGCATGTTATCGAAAAAATGTAATTTTTTACTGTAAACTTAACATGCTCACTAGAAGTAAATTTATGTAAACTAACTTTATTTCAACACTAATCACCTCAAGGATTCATATTTCTACTGATAGCAACTTATCAACTCAACAATATTATTAAGGGTTTTACTAATGGGTGAAATGTGCTCCGGCTCAAAATGGTAATAATGTGGCTTTAAGTCACCATAGTGACATAAAAGGTTAACTGTGTACAAGTCATAGTCCACAGTCTTACAGCTAATAATAGTATAATACCCAATAATAGGAACACTGTGAAGCACATGATTCACAAACAGACAAATAAAACACACATGAATAAACTCAAAAGCAGTAATCAAAACGTGACATACCGATCTGCATTATACGAAGATGACCTCTTCAAATTTGGAACCTCCACATCTTTCTTGTTTGTCTCGATCAAGCTCCCGCTAAAATACTCTTTGTCTTCCAATTTTAACCCCGGGAAATTAAGAATTTCCGTCAGGGCCCCCACCTCTTTACCCAATTGATTATTATTCCCTGCTCCGCGGGGCAACCTGGATTTATAATGCCCAATCAACGAGAACCCTTGATCCTTAACTGACGCCGCACCACAGTCCTTGAACGATATCGAACCGCACGAGATCAATTGCATCAGAACCGTCGATGCCTTCATTCTTCCGCTTGGGAAATTCTCAGCCGTCCGATTCAAAGAAGAATTGTCCTCATTAGCGCCAGGCTGGCTAATCACCAACCGTCCATCAGCTTTCATTAATGATTCTAGGGTTTCGGGGCTTGAATCAGACGGCGGAGGCGAAATCTCGTCCCTACTCAGCTCCGTACTTTGACCATGGCATATTTCTCGTTGACTTTTCTCTTCGCGAACTCGTTCGTCTTCTTCTTCGATTTCTTTCGCTCTGACTGGTCTGCGTCTCCTTCGCTTGTCCTCGGTCTGAGTCGACGCGTCGGCGGCGGCTTTTCCGGCGGACTCGCCGGAAGACGACTCGGCCTTGTAGACCTTGTACTCGTGGAGATCGATCGAGCTCCACGACTGGTTCCTTCGCCGCGTTATCACCGCCGGTAAATCAGAATCCTCACCGGACTTGTTCGTCTCCGGCGGTGGTGGCCTCAGAGATCTCGACGAAGATGAAGACGTCGACGGTGTAATCGTTTCGTGGAGCTTAGGGCTAAGATTGAGTTCGTGAAACTCCGAGCCTTTGAGAACGTATTCTTGGCCGTGAGCTGGGTATATGAAATCGTTCTCTGATAAATCGTGCCAAACGAAGCCGTTTTTGTAGCTCCTGAATCAGAAAACAAAATCAGATATGAAACTGAAAGTAGCAAAGTAATTAGATCAAACGGCTTAGATAGCGAGTGAGTGCTACCGTTTCGATGACCAGGAATACAAGTTAGCCATTCCCTTGCCTCGGAGGAGATTCAAGCGGTTAATTACATCTGCGATAACAGAGTGAATTAGAAAATCTGAAAAATGCACTCGAGTCTCGAAGCTCACTGATTCATCAGAATGAATAACACTAAGCCCTGTTTGGTTACCGAGAAACAATAAGAATATTGCAATCGTAAACGCTGAAACCGACAATGTAAGCTTATTTAATACTTGTCTCGTATCACGAGGCTCAAATTTAAAATTTTCTCTCTTATTTTCTTTCTTTCTTTCGTCAAGTTTTCTCGGCAGCCAAACTGAGTGTAAAAGCTTTGACTAGCTCGAGGCTAAAGCAAACGGAAAAAAAAGCAAGGAACTTCAGCTCACGAGAAAGCAAAAAAAAAAAAACTTTACATGAGCTTTCTCGGCAACCAACCAAACAACAAACAAGTAGTTTAAAAAAGAGAAAAAGAAACGTTTTTGTAGAGTTGTGTTTGAATTTTACCTCTGAGATAGAGACCTTCAGGAGAGGAAAGAGGGACCTCGATGAAATGAGGGTGCTCGAGCTGTCCATTCCTGGACAAGTAGTAAACGACGGGGACCGATCTTTTCTCACTGGTCTTATTCGCCTTAGGCTCGGTCCATACTATGGTCCTTTCAGGGCTGCACTCTGATCTGTCCCTCCATTTTTTCGGGATTTGGAGCTCTGTTGCTTTTCCTCTTGCAGCCACAGCCATTCCCTTTTTTGTTTTCCTAAGAACTGTTTGGTTGCTAAGAAAGGAAAAAACTGGTGGGAAAGTTCAAGATAGTGTTGAAGCCAGAAAGTTTCGAAGAGGGAAAGAGGAGCGGTTTGTAGTTTTATAGGAAGTCTGAATAAGGGTACAACTTTTCGGATATCCAACTAGCCAACCCACCTCTCTTTTTTTTCTTTTTTTTTTTCTTTTATCTTTTTTTAAATGAATGAAAAATCTATTTAATTTTATTGAGAAATAATGTACCGTATGAACATAATCCATATCTAGGAGTTTTATCTAGATTTTACTTAATTTAAAAACCTAAACCATGATGTCAATTCTGATCATACCGAATCCAAAGAACTGTAGAAAATCTAAGTATAAAAATTAAGGGTAATGGTACAATAGCCAGTAACAATTTATCCCATAAAATCTACTGTAAAAAGAAATTAAATTTTGTAAAAATGTAGTGTAAAACACACGATTTACTCATCCAATCTCAACATGCTACATCGTTTTATCATATATTTAAGAATAAGTATAACCATGCTTAATCAATTCTAATATTCATATATAAATCCAATCAAATTGGGAATTTATTGAGATGTTATTAAAAATGTTAAGATGTATTGAATTTTGAGTAAAATATTAATGTAACAATCTCTTATTGCATGGTGTAAAATATAGATTTTACATCACATTCTTACCAAATTCAGACTCTTGTAAAAATATTATGTATATAACACTCTTGTATCATTAATTGTTACTCAACTAATATGAATTAGAAAAATTTGTTATGTTATGAAAGTATTGTGAATGAATAATTTCTCTATCAATTAAAATATGCACATATTTCCCATCCAAAAAAAATTACATATTTTTATATTATTTTTATAAATGCAAATCTCACCATATCAACTCAAATACGATGAAATGGATTATAAAAATTGATGAGTCCTAAACTAATATTTGTTTAAACTTTAAACTTGACTAGTGGAAAAATCTGAACCATCTTTGTTATTATTTAATTTACAAAGAGTTGAAATTTTTAGAAATCTGAGGTAGGGTTGAGTGCAGAGAATCTAAAACCAGAGGGAGGGAGAGAGATTCAAAATGTGGATGCCTCAGACAACAGCTACCAAACAAGATAGGGCCGTTTTTATTTGATTTCAGTATTTTACAGGTTTTGTGACAGTAGAGTTGAATTATTTTATGCCTGGACAGAGATGTAAGGTCAAAACGCCGTCGTCGGAGCTTGACCTTTGCTCTCGACTTTGGGTTATTGCAATAATTTTCTATTTTTTATTTTTTTTCTAAAGGTTAAGTAAAAGTAATTTGAAAAGGGAAGAAAAAAGGCAGAAAAGACTCTTTTGAAATTGCGAACTTGGTATTTCTGGCTAGGCTTCTAGTTTTAGTTTCCTATAAAGCCACAATCGTTATAGAAATGTCAACAGAAATTGCAAGCAAACGTTAAAGTGAAATAAAGAAATGATTTCTACCAAATAAATAAATAAATAAATGATGATTGGTAGACACCTTTGTCAGCGCATTCAAAAAAAAAAATTTAGAAAGTTTCAACCTATGGTGTCCGCTTTTGATAATAACTCTTTATTATCAGACCAAGACACTAGTCAGTTTTTGGTGTGGGTGGGGATTGAACCCCAGATCTCTTATGCAACCATCAGAGACTTTACCAATTGAGCTAACTGGAACCCACAGCGCATTCAAAATTTAAGTAGACTCTGCACTCACATAAGTGTGTATAATTTTGCATGAGGAAGTATCCTATGGAACACTCTCTATGTCAGTAACTTATTTGGTGAGACTATTCACTAAAATTGAACATGTGTTGCAAAATAAAAATACCATAATACCTTTAAAATTTTCCAATATTCAAAAACACAGCTCTATCAAAAACAAGAAACACACTCCCTATCATTTCTAGCCGTCGACAGAAAATCACATCTGTCGTTGCCAGCAATCTCGCTCCACCCAAAAAAGTTCCGACAACTGCTCCAGCCTGAGGGCAACACCATGAAACACCGGAGTAGAGGTTTTGGTGATTGAACAGCGGTGGATTGACTGTTTCCACCACCCCACTCACCTCTATTTCAAATCCACCCAAAAAAAAAATGTGATTAGATTTGGTGAGGATATTTTGAAGTCACATTTTTGGTTTTTTTTGTTATTATGTTGTATCATTTCTTTGCCAAAGTTTATGCATTTCTTTTATTTGTAGCACTAAATTTTTTTTTTTTTTTTTTTTTTCAATTCGTCAAATGACCTCCTAAAAGGAACCAAGTTCCTTCATTTCTAATTAGGGCCTTATTGAACCAATATTAAGTTTTGTTAAGTTACTATTCCATTTTTTATTCATTTTGAAAGATTCCATTGGTTGTTTTTTAATTTCTATATTGTTGCTATGCAAGACCTTTGTTTTTAATTGGAGGATTTGATTCTTGACCAACAGGTATGAATTACTAATTTTTAACAATTCATTCTCATTTGTAATATAAGTTTTGATGAAATATTACATATAAGAAAATAAAAATAAAAAAGTATTTGAGGAAATACAGTAAATACTCTGTTAATATTTGAGTTAGGTGAAAATTATAATATTCTGATTATGGGTATGATGCCCAGTTAAGTGTGTTGTGTGTTTATGGCTGAGACACACAAGCATTGCCCCCTTCCCTTTGTCTGGACATCATAGTATTTATTGTGTGTTGTGTGTTTACTATCTATGATTTCAATAGAGTATATGAGTATTAGTATATGTGTGTTTACTATCTCTATGTGTTTATGGCTGAGATATAGGAGCATTAGTATTTTTTTTTTTTCCTTTTAATTTTTTAAAAGCTCCCCTTTGTCTTTTCTAATTGTTTCTATGCAATGCTTTTTTTTTTTTCTTGTTTGTGTTAGACTAATGCAATGGAGTTTCAAAGAAATGTTACTGATGTGGCTGAGAACAATGATGGAGAAAAAAATGAGAATGTCATTGATGTGGATGAAGGCAATGATGAAGGAGAAAATATTGAGAATGTAACTTTTGTTGAAAGTGGTGAAATCAAAATAGGAATGCAAGTGAGTTCCAAAGAAGAAGCATATAACATGTATAATGAATACGCTTTAAAGAAGGGGTTTAGCATTCGAAAAGTAGCTAGACGAACAGTAAATGGTGTTGTTAGGCAAAGAGAATTTGTGTGTTCTAAACAAGGTTTTAAAGAATTTGAAGACCCTTTTGATGTGAAAAAAATACAAGCATTTAGAGACAAGGACAGGTTGTTGTGCTAGGATTCGGTTTGATGTGAAGAATGATATTTGGACTGTGTCACATTTCAATGATATACATACTCATGAATTTGCAAGTCCTGAAGAAAGGTGTAATTTGCGATCAGGTAGAAATGTGCATAGTAGATATGGGAATATACTTAACAATATGGTTGGTATAAAAGCAACAAAGTCATACTCCGTTTTAGCAAAGGAAGTGGGTGGTGCAAAAAATCTTAGGTTCTTAAGGCGAGATTGTCACAACTTCTTGTGGACTGTAAAAAAAAGAAATAATTGAAGCTGGAGATGGGCAAAGTATCATTAATCATTTAAAAAAAAAGGCAAAGTGAAGATCCAATGTTCTTCTATTCAATGCAAGTAGATCAAGATAATAGAATGACAAATTTCTTTTGGAGAAATGGTAGGTAAAAATTAGATTACGACTCTTTTGGAGATGTTATTTTTTATACTACTTATTGAACTTAAGTACAACTTAATTTGTGCACCATTTGTGGGGATTAACCATCATTGGAACAATATTTTATTTGATTGTGCATTTCTAGTAAATGAGACTATTGAGTCATTTATTTGGTTGTTTGAGACTTTTTTAACTGTAATGGGAGGTAAACAACCAATATTCATTTTTATAGATCAAAACCAAGCAATGGCAAATGCAATTAATGAGGTTTTCCCTAAGTCCCGACATCGACTTTGTTTGTGGCATATTAGTCAAAATGCCAAAAAAAACTTGCTGGGCTTTATAGCAATCATGATTTCCATGAAAGTTTCAATAAATGCGTATATGGAAATATAAATGTAATGGAGTTTGAGACAACTTGGAGTGCGGTAATTGAGAAGCATAAGCAACAAAATAATGATTGGCTTAATAGGTTATACCATGTTCTAGAAAAGTGGTGTCCAAGTTTTAACGTAGACTTCTTTTCAGCAAAGATGAAGTCCACCCAACAAAGTGAGAGCACAAATAGTGTTTTTCATAAAATCATGAAAACTTCCTTACTGCTTATTCAAGTTATTGAATTTTATGAGGAAAAAGTGGCACAAATGCGTTAAGAAGAAACAAATGAAGATTTTCGTTGCAAGAATGGTGTACCTGCAAAAGTTAACAGGTATGGAGGTATGTCGAAGCATGCTGCTAATTTTTAAGCATGCTGCTAATGTTTATGCTGTTGTTTTGTTCAAAATGTTTGAAGATGAGTTCTCTTTAGGTACATGATTGAGTTGTGTTGAAACTAGCCATCATGATAATGAATTTACTTTTTCACTAGCTGGTGGTGATAGTAACAGGGTGCATATTGTGCATTTTAACCGATCTAGTTTGACGGGCTTATTATGTTGCCATGCTTTAAGGGTGTTTCTTGTGAATAATGTGAACATGATACCGAACAAATATATATCAAGTTGATGGAGAAGAGATGCAAAGAAGAGGTTGACTTATGCTAATTCATGTCAATTAAATGAGAAATCTACTCATGCATTGCGAATGAGCGAGTTAAGTCATATAGGGTATAATCTTTTTGATAAAGTTGCTTCCTATAATGAGGTGACCAAATTTGTCAAAAAGAAGTTGAGTGAAGTGACATGGGAGGTTGAATAGGTGATTATGGCTATGAACAAGGTAAAAAATGTTGGTAAAGAAAGTCATCAAGATGTTACAAATGATGGTGATTTACAAATTTGCTTAGTTGGTGATAAACGAATTCTTGATCCGAATTCTTGATCCACCACATGTGAGAATGAAGGGGGTAACCAACAAAAGAATAAAAGGCCTGTTGGAAAAGGGAAAGAAAAAAAAGTTAAAGGTGCAAGCACTTCTCAAGTTCCACGAGCTAGTTCTATGATGCATGGTAATTTTAGTTCTATTAATTCAAATATTGTTTTCCTTAGTTTTATCAATTAATTTTAATTTTGTTTCTATTCCTCTTTGTCTAGGAGAATTTGCAGCATTGTTTTTTCCACCTGAGATGTGTTGTGATTACCCTATGGTTAGCTTTACAAGAATGTTTCAATAAAGTTTTTTTTTTTTTTTTTTTTTTTTTTTTTTTTTTTTTTTTGCGACAATTGAATCAAGTACTTTCTATAACTAAAGTTGATCATATTCTTTTAGTTATTATTATTTTTTTAATTATGATATTTTTTATGTAGAGCTAACACATCAAAGGATGACACAAGACTTTGAAGAATCTTAGATAGCTTTTATGACAACTTTTTGGACAATTTTTTGTGAAGCATGTTGGATAGTTTTTTTTCAAGACAAACAACTTTTTGAATGGCTTTATGCATAGCTTGTAGCCGCTTTTTGGATGGCTTTATGCACAGCTTGTAATAGCTTTTTGGACAATATTTGTAGCTGACTTATGAAACTATTCCAACAACATTATGCACAAGTTGTAATAGCTTTTTGGACAATATTTATAGCTAATTTATGAAACTATTCCAACTTATAGTTGTTAACTATACACTAATCATATATGTGAGAATGAATATTTCTTTCACTATAGTCTTTATGGTTTTATTTGCCACTTTCTTTTCCTTCATGTGTAATTTGATTGTAGCAGTTTTTCAAATAGTATTTAACTATTTGTAATGGACTTATGAACTATTCAAGCAGATTAAAGGCTTAGCAATCAAAGTTCACAAGTTTTGGTTATAACAAATCATTCTCAAAAATTTATTTAGCATTCCCTTGAATACTGATACTTATTGGCTGCCAAAACAAGATATATGAACAAAAGAATCTTAGTTATAACTACATTCTAGTTTTAAGATCATTTTTCAATTCATGTTTTTATCTTCACTATCATTTTCAACGTTTTAATATGGTCAAATTTACATCCTTACACAAATATATTAGTGTCAATTGTATTCATATGCCTCTTTACAATATAAAGAGGTGAAAATTGCTAAAGACAAAGGCCACAATTCATTGGACATTATAGAAATCTAGTATAAGAAGTTAGAACTTTTAAAGTATAGACATCTCAAGTGATATTGCCCAAAAGCTGTTAAATTTATTAATTACAAAATCCATTAGGCAGGATGTATTACATATGAGAATCCATTTCACAAGTTTATGCATGAATAACCATTCTATGCTATAATAACAAATTATTTACTAACTCAAAAAAAGAAAAAAAAAATCATTTACAAAATATTTGCTCAAACAAATCTAAAAGGCGAAAATTTTCCCAACAATTTCCTTCTTAATGTCTTTAAGCTATGTTAAACAAATAGACTTTAAACAATGATAGCTTCTGAGCAACTAGAGCTTTAGCCTTAGTCCATAAAATTGTAGTTTTGCCAATAGTGTTGTCACAACATACAGGTCCATGTTTGAAGCTAGATGCTAATCTTGCAAGTATCCTACATAATAGTAGACAACATCAAAAGTTAAGCAACCAAAACAAAGAAATTTTCAGAATCCAAAAATTCAAAACTTTAAAGGTTGGGAAAAGAAAAGACTTTAGTGAGGTTAGTTTAGAGCAAAAATAAATCATGCTAAACTTCAACCATGATTCTAAGATTAAGTTCTTTCTATTAAGCTTAAGAGAGTACACACCAGTTCAACCCAAAATTGAAGGAAGAAATTAAAGGTGATATTTATGTCTATAGTTTAGGATTAAAGGGTGATATATATGTATATAACCAATCAGTTTGAAGGTGGCAATTCAGAGGCACCAAAGGCAAGCAATGGAAAACCAAATCCAAATCCTCCACGTCCAAATCCAAAAGCCCCTCTGAGATCTGCTACCCCAAGTCCTCAACTCAATCAACAAAAACCACCAAAGTAATACCGATTGTAAACCAAAAACTAGCCACCAATATTAGTAGTAATAAGCAAACAAATGCAACTACCACTCCATCAAAATTCACAACCAAAGGGAAATTCATAATAATAATCCAGTTCAACAAAATCCAGAACCCAGTCCAAAACCAAGGAAGCAATCATGTTCACCAAGTGTGACAAGGGGTCCAAAAGCGGAATTCAAGCAAGAGAATACAGAATCAAATTTTATACCTTATTCCATTTTCTCTTGATTATGAGTGTGAAATTTGAATGAATTTGTAAGTAAAACAACTTTGAGTTTCCCTTGAACTTTATGACATAGCAAATGCCAGGTATAATATTGTAACCCAAATAACATCAAACGCCCACCAGTCACCACCTCCGGCATTCAGCAACCCAAACTCACAAAATCCATAAAAAAGAAGAAGAAAAAGTTACCTCCAGCAACCTACCCATCCTTGGTCATTGACACATGCACACCCAACTTGGGTTTCATACCCATTATCAAAAATCTTAAAATTTTCAACAATACTTTAATCAAAATCAAGAAATGAAGCGAATTGAAAAAGAGATGGGATCAAATTACCTTCAGTTGAGCAAATCTGAGAAAAAACTTTTTGGAATCGTCAAAGACCATGGTATTTGTAAAATGGCACGGTATAAGTGGAGAAGATATAGTTTCTTTTCGCAATGTCGTCGTTGGGGTGGAGTAGTTGTCAGATCATCTCCATCTGGTGGATTACCATCAGCTAGAACTAGAAGAAATAGAGACCATCAGTTGGAACCGGAAGAGAGAGAGAGAGAGAGAGAGAGAGAGAGAGAGAGAGAGAGAGAGAGAGAGAGGAGAATGAAATTTGAATTTTGAAAAACTCAGGATAAATAAAACTTAAAAGAGTTGGCCGGGCTATTGAAATTTGTGAGGGTATTATGACTTTAAGGTGTTACATGTGTCCTATTTTGATTGGAAAGGCTCACCAAATAAGTTGCTGACATGGAAAGAGTGTCCCATAGGATACTTTCTCATTTTGCACATTTAAACTTGAAAATTGACTGATTTAGTGAGTAGAAAAGTGTATGAATTTACGTTATTAGTATATGTATATGAAACTCATTCTTAGAGACTTGAACTTTGATTTTTGCTGTATCATGCTAAGGTGTGCAATGATCATATAAATTTATTTTTTAATACTTCTTTACTCATATACATAAAGAGAGGTGATTTGATAAATAAATAATATTTGAATAAAATGTAATGTAAAATAAATAATTTGACTTAAGTGTTTTTGAAAAGTGATTATATGAAATAGAAAAAGTAGACTTTTATCCTAAAATAGACCCAAAAAAAAATTGCATGGGTTTATGTGGATCCTCTAAACAGTTTGGAATAGTTTATTTTATTGGTTTTGTTTGCCTAAATAATAAATTAAATAAATATATAATTGTATCTAAAGTAATAATTTTTTTTTTTTAAAAAGTGTATATAAAGCTATTATAAAGTGACCTTAAAAATAAGTTGGATTTTAAGTTGATCTAAACACAAGCATACTTATCAAAAAAAAAAAAAAAACACAAGCGTAGATCTACAAGAATTTTTTACTTAAATGGTATCTGTTCAAGGAAATGCAATGCCTTATGTACTGGAAAAAAGATTTTGACTTTCTATCAAACGTGTCTTCTATATATTTAGCTTCTTTTCAAGCGGCAGAAAAAGAAAGTGCAGCTATTTTGCATGGAAAATTATTGTTAATTGATATCAAAAGGCCTGAGATTAGCATTTACAATAATTTTTAACGCATGAACTAATAAAGAAATATACAAAAAAAAAAAAGTGATTCCTATCTTTATTTTTTATTTTCAATTGTGCTTTATAATTGAAGATTGATCATTGAAGCCAATTGCAAGACGAAAGCTAAACTTTTTAGTTTGATTCTTTACTATCATAAAGGAACAAAACAAAAGTGTTGATTAGAGTTGCATGAAATGAGAAAAAGAAAGGCTAAATTGTTAAAATAATTATCTCTAGAGTCTTGATTCATCATGTGAATGCAACACTTTAATTACATATTATTACACTTTTTATTTCATTTTTGACGAGTTCTCTATAGGGAATCCCTCCTTTTCACACAGTTTCTAAGAAAATTCAAATTCTTATGAGTTGACTGATCATTCTTTATCGTCTTAAACTTACCTAACTTTGACTATAAAGCGTGGATTGCGTTCTTTCTTTACGCAGGTTTAAAAGTACTGAAAATGAACCGCCACTCCACGTGGCCAGCCTTCTTTCCCTCTCTCATTCCATTAAAAATCTGAAATTTGAAGAAAGACCCACGACAGATTGATTGGACAAATTCAATCAGAATGATCGGGCCAAAGTGACGGCTATGATTACTCGAAGATACTTTTGTACGTTTTAACCTAGAGCAATTCTACATAAAAATTTTAAAAAATAAAATTGACAATATTTTTTAGGAATAATTACACTTTGTTTACTTGTGATTTTCCTCTAATTCAGTAATTTTATGTGCCTACTCATGGTTCAAATTTTGACACTTTGCTCATCTGTGGTTGTCACTGTTTATGTGTCGTGTACCCACCTATCTCTCACCGTTACTCTAACACAGAAATATGTAAAAATTCACTTCCATCCAGATCAAAACACTCTCACTCAAATCTTAATCATGAAAAACATGAAGAACATACCCAAATTTTGAAACTTGAGTTGGCTCACTAAACCCAGAACATGAAGATTAACCAAAAACTAAATCTAAATTTTTCTGTTTTTCATGTTCAAACTAATTGTACCCAAACTAAACCCACAATCATGTTCTGAGTTTAGTGAGTATGTTGGTTCCACGTCGCAAAATAAGAAAAAGAGAAAAGAAAACCCAGAAGAGGATCCAATTCAGTCTCCATGTCGCAAAAGAAGAAGAAAACTTCCTGATGAACCTGAACCAGAACCGTCCTATGAATTCCTCAACAAAATCCATGTTGCGATTTTGTTGGAGATCCTTTATCGACTCCCTTGTCGAGCTGCTCACCTATGCAAATTCGTTTCAAAGCGTTGGTATTCACTTATTTCCAATCCTTCCTTTGCTCGTAGCTTCATTCACCACCGCCGCCGCCACTCAGACTCGGAGCCCTTTAATCTTCTGTTACAGTATACGGTACGGTATAATATGGGTTGACCTAAGGATAAAATCCAGATTCTTCCATTCAATAGTTCTGAGACGTGCTCTGATGGAAAATATGGAAATAACATTCTCAACTTTCTTCCTTGTTTCAAACGAGGAAGATTATATAAGAATGATTTCAAACTAAACCCACAATCTTGATGAGTTCAATTTGTTGATTTATGTACAGAAGGTTATTGATTCGAAAATCTCTGCAATGGACTTGCTGTGGATAAGAAATTGGTGGGATGAGAAATATTAATTTTTGGTTAATCTTCAAGATTTCTGGGTTTAGTTTTTGGGTATGTTCTTTTACTTTTCTTCAGACTCACTAAACCCAGAACATGATTGTGGGTTTAGTTTGGGTACAATTAGTTTGAACATGAAAAACATAAAAATCTGGGTTTAGTTTTTGGTTAATCTTCATATTTTGGGTTTAGTGAGTCAACTCAAGTTTCAAAATTTGGGTATGTTCTTCGTGTTCTTCATGTTTAAGATTTGAGTGAGAGTGTTTTGATCTAGATGGGACTGAGTTTTTACATATTTCTGTGTTAGAGTAACGGTGAGGGAGAGGTGGGTATACGGCACATAAACGGTCAATCACAGGTGGGTAAAGTGTCAAAATTTGAACCACGGGTAGGCACATAGAATTAGAGGCAAACCACAGATAGACAAAGTGTAATTATCCCTATTTTTTAAGAAAGATTAGCTACGAGGTAAGTTACAACAATTCTTGAAAAATGCACACACGTCAACACTTTAGAAATATTTGTTTAAAATTTTTACTTAAAGAAAATTTTTGTTAACTCACTTATTCTTTCCAAGCGTTGACATATATGCATTTTGCAGGATTTGTTGCAACTTAAGGCCCGTTTAGATTGAAAGGGAAGGAAGGGAAATGAAGGGTAGTAGAGTAGAGTGAGTTAAAAATATGTTAATTTTGTGTTAAATCTATACTATTTTACCCCCTCCCTCTCCTCAATTCAAATAAATAATTAGTTTGCAACAAATCCTTCCTCATATTTTTTTCACCTGCTTGAAAAATAAGATTTTTCATTAAAAAAAAGTAAAAGTTTATAATTATTTACGACCTCAACTAATTTTATATTCATTTTTACAACTATTTTTTTTTGTAAATTTTGATTATTGTTGTCACTTTTACACTAATTCACTATTTCTTTTTCTATCACTTACAAAGAACTATATCATATAATTGTAAAAATTGGTATAATTTAATCGTAGTTAAATTATTTTTCAAAAGTTTACCCATGTGAAAAATATTACAACATTGCTTTTTAACATAATCTGCAATTGGATATTCCCAAATCTTTTAGGTGGGGTTGGTCTCCCAGTTGTGATTTTCTCTGCATGATCTGATGGATCAAGTGAATGCAAGAGAGTGAGGAGCGTAGAAAGAAAGGGGCCCACTAATTCATATAGGTTAGAAAGTACTTAAACCCTGAAGTTCCAACAATGAGCAAAATTGGAGGTTGGTTGGAGCTATGTGATTTTTAAAAAGATTATACCCGTACTGGGTACTGCCAGTGTGATTTTTCAAACGTAGGGTATTTGAATAATGGTCGGTTTAGTCTATGTTTTCGGCAAAATAGTCCAAAAGTTCAAACATGTCCCCATACGTTTAGACATGCACTCGCACGTGGAAGTGCACACGCATTGACCAACAAGTCCACAAAGGCAGTGGGCCAACCAGAGTTTTTAAGGCCCCACGGCCATGTTATTGTGTGCGTTTAATTCTTTCCACGAATCAAGTGACAGTCCTAGTTGACCCTAATTTATGAGGTTGTTGCGATGCAATTAGAGCTCCCAACATAGAATTAAACAAAAAATTGTTGGTAAAAATTTCCCTCCCATTATAACTAATAAATGTTCAGTTAATGTATATTCTTAGTATATACATTAATAATTCATTTTAAGACTTTTTTTTATTAAGAATTAAAAAAGTTATCAAAAAGTTTGACAATTTTTTTAATTCTTAATAAAAAATTTTCTAAAATGTTTTATTAACATATACCCTAAGGACATACGTTAGTAAAACCCAACTAATAAGTTAATTATAATTCGGAAAAAAAAAAAAAAAAAACTCAAGGTATTATAAGTTATGTAACTCAATTGACACCTCTTAATAATTTTAATGAAAATATTTAAGTTTAAATCATCTCTCATTCTCATGTAATAATAATAATAATAATACTCAAGATTATCTTCCCTAGAGGAGCACATACACTTTGAACAAATAACCATCTTTTCCTTCAATTTTGCACTTTTATATATGGACTGTCCAGGGAATGGTATGATGGTTCGTTGGTTCAATTGTTATGACATTAGTTCAACGTTCGATTAATAAATAATAAAAAAGATTAATAAATTATTTATTTTTGGTTTCCAATTAACTCAACTGGTAAGGTTCTTGTTGTTGAATTAAAGATCTGGAACTCAAACTCCATCTATACCGAAATCTAATTGGGTTGGCCTAATAATAAAAAGCAATCATCATAAAAAAATCGACATATATTATAATTTTATCTTATCTATCAAATAAGTATATATATATAAAAAGAATACATAAAAAAATGAATATAAACTATTAACAATATATTTATTAAAGAATACATTAAAATAGAATATAAACTATTATAAAATACAAAGGAGAGGTGGTATTCAATTTAAACATAAATATGCAAAATCGATGGCCTGTTTGGTAAGCACACTCAAACACAAAACAACACATTTTAAATACATTTACACACATTTCAACACACTTTTTCACCAACACGTATATCAAAAACATTTAAACAACATTACTCAAACTATTCTACCAAACACCCTGATCTAAAAACAACAACCACACTAGCTTTCACAATAATTTATAATTTTATACTATTATGTCTATAAATTTTCAAAAGCCCGAACCTCGACAAAAACTTTTTTTTTTTGAGAATGTTGACAAAAACGTTGTTGGCAAAGTAAGTACTGATTTTTCAAAGCTAAAAATTTGCTATTTCCTTCCTTTGAACTACATCAAAACTTTCTATGAGGCTTAACCCATCACAAAATTTTGGAAGGTACTTTGAATATGACATCATACATAAAGGTATGGGCTAAGCAACAAACCTAATCATTGTGACACGCTCAACCCAAGACAAGCATTTACTAGGCCAACTATTTAGATAATTCCCATTAAGAATGCTAAAAGTGGTATACGCTAAATTTTAGCACCAATATACAAAAAAACCCACTCCATTAAAGACTTCAAATCTCAAAAATTTTGAGACACAGCTACAGTGAGCTTGTATCAATACAAGCTCACTGTAGCAAAAATCTTAAACAAAAAATTATTTTTTTATTCCCAACAGTAACTGCGTATATTTCTTTCTTATTTTTCCCTCCTTTCTTCTCTCTCCTCTCTCACTTTCCTCTTCTCTCTTTCCCACAGCTTCTGTTTCTCTCGGGTTTTTGATACAAGCTCACTGTAGCAAAAATCTTAAACAAAAAATTATTTTTTTATTCCCAACAGTAACTGCGTATATCTCTTTCTTATTTTTCCCTCCTTTCTTCTCTCTCCTCTCTCACTTTCCTCTTCTCTCTTTCCCATAGCTTCTGTTTCTCTCGGGTTCATGGTTTGAGCTTTTCCCTTCCAAGGTTCGTCAGTCAGGAACTTCAAAACCCAAACGCCTTCGGAGTGTTGCCACCGATATGGAGGTAGAGCTTGACGGCGAGGTGATTTGATTTTGTGGGTTGTGGGTTTGTGATTTTGGACTGTGATCGGTGTGGGTCTCTAGGTTGTGGGTTTGTGATTTCGGATTGTGATCGGCATGGGTCTAGGTTGTGAGTTTGTGATTTGGAATTGTGATCGGCGGGGTTTGGATTGTGGGTTTGGGTCGTGGTGCAGTAGATTGGCATGACGGTTTGCTTTTATGGAGGTTTGCCGTGGTGAGTTTGTGTGTGTGTGTTTTGCTTGTCGGCGTGATGGGTTTGCCTCTCTGTCTTTCTTCTTTCTTTTCACCGATTTGGTTTTTCTGATTGTTTTCTTTCTTCTCGCCGATTTGGGTTTTATGATTGTGATGGTGTTTGTTTTGTGATTTGGAAGAGGAAGGTAGTGGCTGGGCCTTTTTTTTTTTTTCGTGTGGTGGATTTTGGTTGCCACAATGGAGGTTGATGCTGGTAGTGCTGTGGCAGAGGTGGTTGTGACGGTTGCTATTAGATTTTTGGAGGTTGTTTTTATATTATTTTAAAGTATTGTATATATTATTTTAAATTGTGGTAAAAAAAATAGAATTTTTGATGTATAGTATATTGTAAAATGAAGTATTAAAATCAAATTACATCCTTGAAGGGTAAATTGCAAATTACACCCTTGAAGCCTTCTCCATTAGTGATGCCAAGATAATTAGCTCGTGACTCGTGAGGTTTTAGTTTGTGGGAACTGAGTTTTTTGTTGTGTGAGGTTTTTTTTTTAGATTTTAGGATTTTGGCTGAAACTATGCTGTTTAGGGGGAGGTTTTTGTTTTAAGTTTAGCCTTGAAACAACATAGTTTTGATGTATGCCAGCTCTTTGCTTGGTCATCACTAAAATGACGTAGTTTTGAGGCTGATTTGTCAAAAATAAAACACATCAGCATGATGCTGTGTCACTTAACAGCAGAAATTAACAATGGAGGATGAATTTACCAAACTTCAGGGTGTAAAATCAAGTTTTTGAAATTTTGGAGAGTAAAATCCAGTCAACCCTAAACTTTAGGAGTATAATTTGCAATTTACCAATTCTAAAATTACCATACATAACATACATGATACGTGTAGTATATAAAAGGAAAAAATAATAATTATTACAAAAACATAACCCCTTTAAAGATAAATTTTTTATTCAGGTATTATGTGAAAGGAGGACATTGTACATTGAATACGATAAATAATTTCATCATAAGAGCACAGGAGGGAAAATTTCTCTTTCCCTAATCCAATTTTGTTTGACTTTAACATCTTCAATTATGTCGTTTTTAATTTTTATACATTGCTCCTATTGGTATGTGTGTGTTAAAAGTGGGCCGTTTGAAAAAAAAAAGTTAAAAAAATCAATATGTGCAGAAGCAGTTGATCGAAACCCAATCGTGGAAGCATGGAACAAAGCACTGGCTGAAAACCCCAATGGGAACTAAAAAGTCAGATGATAAAGCCCATGTGAAATTCATGGGACACCTCGAGAAATGGACTATTTTGGTGTTTCCCATACAACACCTTTAACTTCACCTCAAAAAAAGAAACATAGATGAGTTGGGCTAGAAAATGTTGCCCATGAGTTGGGCCAGAAAATGTTGCTATCACTGCTTTTGAAAGTTTACTAAGACCCAAGTCTACCAAAATGGGAATAAGATTGAGACGTTCTTTTTTCTCCCAAAGGATTTCCTCTAAATGTTGGGCTGCACGGAGGTTGAGATAGGGCCCAAATATAGTGGCAACTTCGGTTCTGACTTCTGAGGTATAATTTGCTGTGAATCCACAAAAATTTGTAACAGTTCGGAGTTCGGACCTATGGGTGGGTTAACTTTCTTTTCAAAATTGAAGTTTTTAAATTTTTAAGTACCAAACCACTCTTTTATAAGTGAAATTATTCAGTCCACAATGACAATATTATGTCCTGCTTCACGTAAAGGTGAATCTCATGGACCTATACAATATTACAATTTCTTTTATACATTATTATCTGGCTGACAAAACTTTTAGCCCTTTTTTTTTTTTTTTTTTAAAATTTAAAATTATTATTATTATTATTAGTTTTTTATAATTTTAACAAAACTAAATTTTTTGAAAATAAGTTAGCTTTTATCTTTTTGTTACACATTTATCGTAAAAGCTACCAAAAATTGTATCTATTAATCTATTAACTATATAAAAAACGGCTATGCCGCTACAGTGCTCTGCATTGTGCATTTTGGTTTTGTGAGGCAACCTTTAATTTTTTTTTTCTTCAGTATTTCGTATGTACTTTTTTTTTTTCCTTTTATATATATATTATTATACTGACACAACAAATTTCACAATATTTTCACAATTATTGAGGTGTCAATTTCATATAAGTCAAAATAAAATAATAAAATATGAAATTGTGACCAACCACAACTGCGCGAATGCGCGTACAGTGTACATTTGGTTTAGTGAGCCACTGTCTTTTTTTTCCCCCAAGTTTTGAACAATAGCTACAATACCAAGCGCGCTGTAGCTACATTAGGTACAGTTTTTTTTTTTTTTAGTCTTCCATTTGTACTTTTTTTTTCCTTTTATATATATTGTTATACTGACACAACAAATTTCACAATTATTGAGGTGTCAATTTCTTGTAAGTCAAAATAAAATAATAAAACATGAAACTGTAACCAACCACAACTGAAAATAAATGTTTTGTGAAAATGTTGTGACACTTGTTAGGTGAATGTAAAAATACAGTGCCCCTTTTGGTGTAGTGAGCCATTTTTTTTCCCCAAGTTTTTCTTTACACACTATTTTAAGTAAAAACACATGGTTTTGCACACAAAAACAAAAACAAAAACTTAGGAAAAAAACATTTTTTATCCTTTATGTTTGGGGTAGTTTACAATTCTTCCTTAAACTTTAAAATTATGCAATTTTTCCCTTAATATTTTGGAAAATAGCAAATATGTCATATTGTTATACTCTCAATTAAACCCTAATGAAAACTTATGATTTTTAAAATATTTTATTGTGTAATGTCTAAATTACTCATGCTAAATTTTAACATCCTAAAAATTTTCTTTACGTATTTTGAGTTTTAAATGATAAAAATTATTAGAAAGTTAGAATGATGATATTCGATTACACAAGCCTTTTGTTAGCTTTTTTATTTTTTTATTTTTTATTTATTTTAAATTTCTAAGCAAAACTCAGTTGTTTATTGTTGGAAGATGATGATATTCGTTATTATTCTTAGAAGTTTTTAGAGAATAGATATATTGCCTTTAGCAAGTAGGTACTAAAAACTATTATAGTTAAATAAATATTTATATGTTAAATAGCTACCCTTTATGGTTGATCAAAATTCTTAAATGAATGAGATTAACTTTTTTCGACATAATTATCAAAATTCTTAAAATTAATGTCTCTTTTGATTAATGTAAATCTCTATATACTTTAAAAATCAAATGATTCATATTTTTGTTTTGTAATACAAATAAAATTTAGAATTGACCTTAATTACTACAGTACTTTTTTTTCACGGCAAGCATGTGCTTTGCACGTGTTGCCCCAACTAGTGTTTTAATAAACAGTATACAAATAAGTTACTTGTTGATACCGTATTTTGTCCACCCTTAATTTGCATGCAAAAATGCTAATTTTACCCCAAATGTCAAAATCCACATCTTTCACATTATGGCTGCTCCAGTGTAAAACAACCAAAATACATTTTTGAGTCAAAATTAGTCTAAGTTAACCAACAAACAAATAACATCTAAATTTTTGTCAAACCTTCTTAATTTTCATCAATATCCATAATTTGGAATGTTTTTCTCGAGTTTAACTTTGGTCGACCTAAGCCAGTTCAAAATTAGCAATATTCAACACTTTGATTGGGATAAAATTGAGATTATTTTATAAGTCATCAAATTCCCTTTAAAATGACTATTCACAGGCCTTGATTGGATCTAGAACAAGCAAGTTATCATATAAACATTGAAAAAAGTGCCAAAAACACTAACCCAAAATTTAAGAAATAAAAGTCTTTAAGTTTTATTATAATCCAATTTCAACATGTATTCATGGTGTATAGCTGAACTCCAAGCCCCAAATGCTACTGTTGCCTAGATCATTGCCAAATTTGTTGCAAGAATCACAGGAAGGCAAAGAGAATGGTGGATCAATCTAGGAGAATACAGGCAAAGACAGGTAGCTCAATGCAACACACTAGAAGACTTTTTCACGATCATCCATAATGAATTTCTTGGCTCAGCGACCCATTATACAGAAGTGGCACGAGAAGAATTCTTACTGATGAAGTGTTGCTCATTTGAAAGGAAAAATTTGGAGAAACATTTTGACAGAATGTAAAGGAAATACTACTGTTTTAATGGCATGGATGATGTTAATTCCAAGCATACCTTTCTCAACTCCCTTCCAGAACCACTGAGAGATGAAACTCTCCACATGATGAATCTCTAAAAAATAACTCTACAGCAAGCCTCCTTGGGAGAAATTTATCAGCATGTGCTCATTGCCCTAGAAAAACTCTGCAACTAGAGAAAATTTCTTTAAGAAATTGACAAAGTTCATAGCAAACTCAAAGACAATTGCAAAAGGAAAGATTTGCAGATAAAGTGCTATGAGAAAAATTGTGCCTGTCTAACAAAAAGAAGAGATCATTTCAAGAAATATTCTTGGAAGAAAAGACATTATGCAGATCAAAAGAAAAAATCCTCCAGGAAGAAAAAATGGAAGTTTCTTAGAAGAAAGCAGTTTAAAGGAAAAACTTCAAAAGTCTGTTTTGTATGCAAAAGACCAGGTCACTTTGCAAAAAATTGCCCAAAAAAAGAGAAAGCAGCAAAGCTTCTTGAACAAGCCCATATCCATGTAGATGATACTCCCTTCTCAGATGTAGAATCACTATTTTCATTGGATGATGACTACTCTCCTCAAGCTTTGGTAGTTATGGCCTATTCCACTTCAGAAGATGATTCGGACCCAGACAATAAATATTATTTAGACCTAGAAATCCAAAACATCTACACATCCCAGCATATTATAGCCCCTATAACCAATCCTTCACCTATAGCCCAAGTACATATCCTTTTCAACGCCTACTCCAGACCCATCCCAGTGATATCCTTGTTTGATACAGGAGCAGTAACAACAATTCTCAATCCTAAGATTTTACCTACAGAATTTTGGTTGCCCTATAATCAAATGTTTCGAGTAGCAAATGGAGAAATGTTCCTGATCACCCAGAAGAGTAAGCCTATCTTCATTAGAATTATTAGGTTCTAAGACTTTAGGAACTAAAAGTATTAGAACTTCAATTTGTAATGTGTTAGCAAACCATGATCAAAACTTAGAGTCTTGATTTAGGTTGCTCAAAGTGTGTTTATTTGTAAAGTTGGAATCGAGTGATTGCAGGATTTGTTGGTCTAAATCTGCAAGGCTCGATCGATCGAAAATTAGACTCGATCGATCGAACCTCGTGCAGATTAATTTTCTGCAGAATTTTCCAACTTAGCCTAAGCCTGGTTTGACGTGTAGGGTTTTATATTTTACTTTGAGTATAAAAGGAAAAACCTTAACTATGTTTTAGAAGTCTTTGATGAGTTGTGTGTTGAATCTATTGTGAGATCTAGAGGTGTTTATCTTCATACACATTTAGGGCTATCAAGATTGAGATTCATGTCAAGAACTTGGTGATCGCTTCAGTTGCTGCATAAAGAATTTAAAGAAGATCTGAAATCTTTGAGTGGAGTCTCAAAGTCACAAGTAAGAGTACTTGTGGTTGCAGTGGATCAAGGAAAGAAGTAGTTTGTAGACTCGAAACTGTCACGTGGTCGTGGTAGTAAGTTTTCTACTCGAGGTAGTAATAGGATGTTAGTGGTCTAAGTTTTTTTGTACAAACTTCAATTCTTTCATAGTAGATCTGTTTTACCTTGAGGATAGCTAGGTTAAATCATCCCCAGGTTTTTTACCAGTTTGGTTTTCCTGGGTTATCATATTGTGTGTTCTTTATATTTCCACATTACTTACATGATATGATTTGATTGTGTTAACCTAGATCTGAATAATTTATCTAAGTAATCACTTGGCTAAATAACTAGGTTAAACAACTTTTGTTTTAAGGGGTCTAAAAACATACAAGTGGTATTAGAGCAGGTTAGCTTTTGTATTAGATCTTTTGATCTAAGAGTTGATCCTTGATTCCTATTATCATGGATAATTTGAAGTGTCTTTCTACTCATGTTTGTGACAATTTGAATAAAGAAGATGCTATTGCTTCTGTTGATTTTATTGATGCTTGTGAAACTCTTCATAAGAAATTATCTAAATCGTTAAATATTGCTAAGAAATTCAAGGAAGAATTAAAATTGGCTAATCTTGAAAAAGCGGAATTGGTTGTTAGATTAGATGAATCTAATAAAAAGAATGAATTTTGAGAAATCAAATTTCCTCTCAAGATGAGAAGATGAAAAGTTTTGAACAAGAGTTAGTTGAATCTAAAACTAAAATTGAAAATTTGACTAGTACCAAGCCTCTTGTTGATAATAGAAGTGTTTTTGTTTCTCTTAAGGCTAAAACTGAGAAAGTTTAAATCCCTCATTTCAAGAGGAATAATAAAGAAAATGCTTATTTTGCTAGGTTAGACAAAGGTAAAAGTTTTGATGTAGAACCTGAAATTTCTAAACCTATGTCTAAACATGCTGTTAGAGAGCATACTAAATCTGTTTTTGTGCCTACTTATCACCTTTGTGGTGTTGTTGGTCATATTAGACCAAATTGTTTTTTGTTGAGGCAAAAGCCAAAATCTGAGACTAGAGTTGTTGTTAGGAATACTGATGTTCCTAAATTTGTTCCAGTTTGTCACTTTTGTGGTGTCGCCGGTCACATTCGTCCTAATTGTCATAAATTGAAATTTAAAAATTCTATATTTCAATCTAGGATATGTGATAATATTTCTCCTGCTATAAGTCCATATACCTTGTTTCATATTTTTTTGAAAAATTTAAGATTGTTGGCTTGTGAAAGGGATTTGCAGGATTTTAGTCTTTCTTAGAAGATTTGTGTAATCCCTTAAATACACTCTGCTTCACATGGATTTTCACCTACAAAGCTGAAGACTTGTGCTATATGGGAGAAAAGATTCTCTAAGGTGAGTGTTGTTGACTTGTCCTTGATTTAATTCTTTCAATTGTTTGTGGACATGTTTTGTTTCTATTTTTGGTTGTTTTGTTTCTTAGGTTGTTTTTTATTAAAAAAAAAAAATCCAAAAACATTGAAAAATTTCAATAAGACAAAAATATTTTATTTTGTGTCTAGTTTTATTTTTCTTGAGGATTACATGAATTATGATACCTCTCTCTTGATTTAGAACATGCTTGACATTGTGGAGAAACTTGAATAGTATGTGTTATATAAGTACTAAGCTATTTCTGATTTTGTGTGAGTATGTACTAGTTTGTACATGTACTCAAAGACTAATTAAGAAATTGATATATCTTGTTTGTGTACCCTTTATAGCTTAGTTAAGCACTGTCTTGCATTGCATTTTTAATCATTTAGCATGATGTGTGCTTTTAGTTTTGGTCATAAATTATTTTTTTTGAAACCAAAAAGATTTTTACTTCATTTGTATTACACATCATGGATTTATAATTAAGGTTGACTATATTATCTTTACATAACATGCTTGTGTACCTTGTTTAACTTAGATGAGCTTATTTTTCTACACTTTGCTAGTTTTAGCCATGTAGTACATGTCGTGCGAGAGTTGTTTATAGTTTTTGATCACTTAATCTTGATTCTGAAGTCACATGCTTTTGATTGTTTGGACTTGAACTTAATGAGAAAGGCATAAATAACCATCTCACTACTGTTTACTAGCCAATCATAAACACCTTAGTGCATATCATAAGATTTTGTGCTCAGTAAAGTGTAGCACATGCATAAAAAGAACATAAGGTGTTGTCTCGTATTTAAAACTAAAATTGGTGTGTACATTATTGGGCTATAATAAAGATGACACAATGAAATAAAATTGGTGTGTATATTACTTGGCTAATCTAATAATTTCCAAATAAAATAAAATTGGTGTGTACATTATGAGGCAAAACAAGAAACTTACATGATTACAAGCTTGTTTTCTAGGAGATGTGAGAGTTATATAATGTAACTCTTTAGGTGATAGTCTCTTTCAAACTTATGTGATGAATTTTGTAGAAATTGTGATTGATTACTATCTACTTATCACCTCACATGTATATAAAGCTATTACTAGTTGCACACACTGCACAAGTTATTCTTTGCTAAACTAAGTACAAGATATTGTGTGTGATTTCATTGTGGCCATCCAAGATTATATGTTCCTTGATTTTAATGCAAAATGTGTTTAATGTTTGAGTTTTTGAGGACAAATTGATTGAAAAACTTGTTTTTGAAAGATCTGGGTTGAATTCAAGTGTTTTTGAAAAACTTTTAATCTCATATTCATGCATTTCATTCATGAAACACTTTGCTTTGAGGAGTTTTTGCATTAAATTGCTATGTTTTTCAAAATTTTGAGTTTTTCAGATTTTTGACCGATCGAAGTTGTTGCTTGACCGATCGAAAATGCGATAAAATTTTAGGTTTGAATCTGCCTGGCTCGATCGGTGCTCGATTGATGTTGGATTGATCGAATCTGTTTTTCGATCGATCGAAGCTAATTTTCGACCGATCGAAGTTAATTTTCGACCGATTGAAATTCGAACAGTGAGTTTTTTGAAAAGGTTTTCTCTTCACGTGCTCTTCATTTTTTTCAAACTTTTTCAAAACCTTTTCTCACTATTCTCTTCTCGACTGATCCAATCTAAAATTTTTGTCATTTTCTGCCTCAAATTTTCAAGGTTTTTGTCTTCAAGTGCTTGTAAGTCTCTTTTACCCTTTCTTTTTCAAAATTTTCACATTTTTCATGCATTTTACTTGAAATTTTTGAACTCATGATTTTTGGGGTTTTTTGAATTTTGGGTTGTTTTTATTCACATTTGATCATTGGGTTTTTGTCTTTAGATGGTATAAACATGATCCTCATGCATTAATTTGATCAATTTTGTGAATTTGGAAAAATTTGAAATTCTAGGGCTTGAAACTTTGTGAAATTGGGGATTTTGTTTAATTGGACTTAAATTGGTAAAATGGACTTGTGTAATTGATTGATTAACTCATTATATGATGTTTCCTAACTAGTTTGATGATTAATTGCTCAATTTGGTTTAATTTTTGAAATTGGGTTTTTCAAAATTTGGGGGTTTTGACCTAAAACTCTATGTTCAAGTTAATTGTTGGTTTATAAAGTAAAATTGAACAAATTTCAATGCATTAGAGCATGCATCATATGTGCATTCATTACATGCATCATATAGATTGTTATTGATTGAGATTTTTGTGCTCTAACCCTTTCTAATGCAGTCTGCCCTTGGTTTTTTGTTTCTTTTCTTTGTTTACTATTTTTGTCTTTCCTTTCCAACCCTTAGCATCATGGTTAGAAAGACTAGAGCAAAGAAAACCACCACCCCCTCTACCCCGGCTTTCGAAAGTGATAGGTTTAGATTTGAGAAAAACCAAGAAACCTATAAGAAGCTTAACATATTTAGGTCGGTTTGGGCTGAGCGTAAGGTCATACTAGATGAGTTAGATCCAGAGATATGTAGGAACTTTGAGCGTAGGGGTTGGTTACCATTGTTAGAGGTTGAGCACCCTCCTCCTGCTGCCTTGATTAGAGAGTTCTATTCGAACCTCTCTGTCCACTTCGATGATTCCAACACTTAATATGTGATGAGTTGGATAAGGGGTGAAGATTATGTTATTACTCCTTCTGTAGTGGCCAGTGCTTTTGGTGTACCTTTGGTACAGCAGCCCGTGTACCCATACATTGAGACCCCTCATCTTAATGACATTATCTCTTATATCACCAGTACTTCCATTAGTTAGGGTATTGATCCCATGAGCTTACTGGGCTTAATTATTTGTTTTTCTGGATTTCTTGTAATTCTATTTGGCCTATCTCTCACTTGCACACCATTCCTATTGAGAGATGTGCATTTTTGTATGCCTTTGTGACTGATGCTCCCATGAGTTTTCCTACTCTTTTCATTTGATCTCTTGTTGAGGTTCATAGGAGTAGTGCAAAATCTCATGGTGTTTTTTTCCCGATTTTTATTCATAGGATTTTGTTACATTTACATTTAGAGGATTTTCCCGTGTCTGAGCCCGTACATATTATAGCTCCTATAGGTGCCACCTTTCTTCGACAAAGAGCAGCTCAGATGAAAGCTTAAACGCCCTAAAGTTGAGTCTTCTACAGGTGCATCTAGGCCTCCTACATCTGGTGATCCTACTTCTGAGGAGTATGTCGATCCTACCGCTGCTGTTGATCCTCCACCTTCTTCATCGAGCGATGCTTCTCTATGGAGTATGCTGGACACTGTCATGACCGTTCAGGCGGTGCATGGACAGATTTTGGTGAATGTGCTTGCTGAGCTTTAGGCTTTACGAGCTGATTTGGCGAGTGCTAGACATTCTACTCCACCTCCACCTTTTGATGATGAGTCATAATTGCCCTTTGGCAATTCATCACAAAAAGGGGGAGTACATATGCATGTTGATAGGGGGAGTTTTTGTTTTGGAGCTAGATTGTATTTAGGAGCTTCTTTGATGTATTTCTTTTTATTTGGCTCATGATGTATTTATTTTTTTATGGGTTGTATATGTTAGGGGGAGACATTATGTTTTATGTTTCTTTTATTGTTTTTTGTTTCACATGTGATACATTGGTTATTGATTTATATTATGAGGTTATTTATGGTATATGTCTTTTATTTTTTGTTTTGTGAAATCAAGAATTTTCTTTTGTTTTACTTGTATTTTCCACACATGTGTTTATGTGTTTGTTGAGTGTTTCAGGAATATACAAGTTAATTCAGTCATCCTGCTATCTACACTGGCAACTGATAGATAGTAGTTAGGTTGATTTGTATTTAGGGCATTTTAAATTTAAATGGGCTGTTTTGTAACTTTGAGCATTTTATTTTTGTGATGTGTTTTGTCACGGATTGCCAAAGGGGGGGTTTGTTAGGTTCTAAGACTTTAGGAACTAAATGTATTAGAACTTCAATTTGTAATGTGTTGGCAAACCATGATCAAAACTTGGAGTCTAGATTTAGACTGCTCAAAGTGTGTTTATTTGTAAAGTTGGAATCAAGTGATTGTAGGATTTATTGGTCTAAATCTGTAAGGCTTGATTGATTGAAAATTAGACTCGATCGATCGAACCTCGTGTAGATTAATTTTCTGCAAAATTTTCCAACTCAACCCAAGCCCAGTTTGATGTGTAGGGTTTTATATTTTACTCCAAGTATAAAAGGAAAAACCCTAGCTACATTTTAGAAGTCTTTGATGTGCTATGTGTTGAATCTTTTGTGAGATTTAGAGGTGTTTATCATCATACACACTTAGGGCTATCAAGATCGAGATTCATGTGAAAACTAGGTGATCACTTCAGTTACTGCGTAAAGAACTTAAAGAATATCTAAAACCTTTGAGTGGAGTCTCAAAGTTACAAGTGGGAGTACTTGTTGTTGTAGTGGATCAAGGAAAGAAGTAGTCCGTGGACTTGGAGCTGTCACGTGGTCGTGGTAGTAAGTTTTCTACTCGAGGTAGCAATAGGATGTTAGTGGTCTAAGTCTTATTGTACAAACTTCAATTCTTTCATAATGAATCTGTTTTACCTTGAGGATAGTTAGGTTAAAACCTCCCCAGGTTTTTTTACCGGTTTGGTTTTCTTGGGTTATCATATTGTGTGTTCTTTATATTTCCGCATTACTTACATGATATAATTTGATTGTGTTAATCTAGATCGGAATAATTTATCTAAGTGATCACTTGGGTAAATAACTAGGTTAAACAACTTGTGTTTTATGGGGTCTAAAAACATACAAGAATCTTTCCAACCCTTACCATCAAACACCAAGTCCTTGGATCCCCTCTTACAAGCAGAGACCTTCTCATAGGATTTGATCTCTTTCATCAAATACCTAGCCTCAGATGGTCTTTAAAAGGACTTTTGCATAAACAACACCTTCTCATCTGGACCCAAGTACCTCATCTATTCACAGTTGACCCCTTTGACTCTTTAAGACTCCAGATTATCAATGATTGTTGTGCAAACAGCCACTCTGAATTCTTCCTTAAAAATCCAAAACCTTTGTGGAAAAGCCCAAACTTTTTTTATACACCTTCCCTTTAAAAAGAATGAAGATGTTAACCCTACAAAAGCCAGTCACAGAGGAATGAATCCAGACCATTTAGCCTTGGGCAAGCAAAACTATCTACCCTCCTTTCGGAAGGCCTCATTGGACCTACAATCTCTCCTTGGGCATGTGAAGCTTTCTATGTCAACAAGCATGCTGAGCAAGTTCGAGGGAAACTTAGATTGGTAATCAATTATCAAGATTTTAATCATTTTCTTGCAGATGATAAATTCCCTTGCCAAACAAGTGTGCTCTCTTTCAGCATCTTTCAAATGTGAAAGTATTCTCAAAGTTTGATCTAAAAGTAGGATTTTGGCAATTAGGAATCCATCCAAAAGAGAGATAAAAGATAGCGTTTTGCATCCCAGACCACCATTACCAATGGACTGTCATGCCTTTTGGTTTTAAAAATGCTCAATCCCAATTTCAAAAAGCAATGGTAACGTTGTTCCAGCCATTCTTGACCAATGCATTAATTTATGTAGATGATATCCTCCTGTTCTCAAAAGATGGAGAATCTCATGAAAAGTTGCTCACTGAATTTTATAATTTAGTGAAATCTCAAGGGATAATGCTCTCGGAAAAGATAATGGTCATAGGACAGTCTTATATAGATTTTTTGGGATTAAACATCTCAGATGGAAAGTATACTTTGCAGCCTCACATAGCCGTCTCTCTTGGTGAATTTCTAGATAAGCTCACAAGTACCAAACAGATACAACAGTTTCTTGGAATATTTAATTACACGTCAGACTTCATTCCAAAAATCTCCAGATATAGGAATTGTTTAGCCCAATTGTTAAAGAAGTCTCCTCCAGAATGAAATTCTGTTCATACAAAAGCAGTCCAACAATTGAAAAAATTAGCAGAAATGCTTCCCCCTCTACAGATTCTAGGACCAGGCAAACGGATATTGCAGACAGATGCAAGTGATGAATACTGGGCGACAGCTCTCTTTGAAGAAGTTGATGGCAAGAGAAGTATTTGTGGTTATAAAAGTGGTGCATTCAAGCCTTCAGACCTTCACTACCACTCCACTTTCAAAGAAATCCTTGCAGTCAAACATGGGATTGAAAAATTCCAGTTTCATCTTCTTAGGCATAATTTTCTAGTAGAAATGGACATGTCCTTTCCCAAAATGCTCCAATTCAAAAGGGAAATGCTCCAACATCCTCAGTTACTCAGATGGTCAAATTGGTTTTCACAATGGTCTTTCCAAGTCAAGCACATTAAAGGAAAAGATAACATTATCACTGATTACCTTTCTAGAAAACCTCCAGTTCTTAACACCACAATCATTTCTCCACCTTTATGTGCATATCCTATTACAGATCCATCCTCATCCTCAGGCCTTTCCTCTGCATCCCCTGATGATATATAGGAATGGCAACGGGTTGGGTTCAGGGCTAGGTTTTTTCATACTTGTACCCAACCTGCGTCTCTGACCCAGCTTGTTTATTAAACGGATTTTTTCCCGGGGCCCAGACTCGCCCCGCGAGCCCTGCCCAGCCAGCCAATCTTCAACCTCTAACTGTGGCCCAATCCGTGGCCCAATCAATTAAAAAAAAAAAATTGTTTTCCTGAGAAAAAAGAATCACAGCAGCAGTGCAGCACAAACAACAAATCCAAATAAATCTCAGATCAAATCCACCATACCCATTCAAATTTCCTATTCACAGAAACCAAATACATTTGAAATCAAAATCTAAAACAAGTACATGTAAGGAACATCAAATCTTAACAACAAAATCTAAATCCCCAAACCACAGGTTAAACAAAGAGAATCTAAATCCCCAAACCCACTAATCAAATAAAGAAAAAATGGAAGAAGAATATCAAAAACCATTGCTGTAAATCACTGTGGTTGTGCTCGTTGGCTTCAGCTATCACTAAACTCGATGCATAGCAAATATAGGGAGCAATATTATGAGATTGGAGAGGCTTTGTGGCGAGAATCTTAGATTTTTGTCTTCGTCTTCTTCGGCAAAGAGAGCGAGACCAAGAGGCTGAGAGCATTTGAGAAGGGTGGCTGACAGCGTGAGCGGTGAGACATGAGAGGAGAGTGAGTAAGAGGAGAAAAAGATGAGAGCATTGTGAGGCGGCTGAAGACTCTGAAGGGATTGTGTGTGAGATTAGGTATTTTAGGGTTATAACAATATATAGATATATATATAAGAGGATATTTTAGTAATTATACATATATGTAACTGGGTTCAAGTTCAGGCTGGGTTTTTGTAAAAATCCGAACTCAACCCAGACCCGCTTCTGGTTTTTTTTTAAAAACCCAAACCCAAACCCAACCCTATTTTTAATCGGATCGGGTAAAATCCGGCCCATTAGAGTCGGGCCGGGTCGGGTATCCGCGGGTTGGGCAAAAATTGCCATCCCTAATGATATCCTTAATATGATAAATAACCTTCCCCCAGAAATAAAAGACAAGATAAAGACCTCAACCCTTGAAGCCCAATCTAAAAGAATCATTAGAGTTCTCCATAATTATCTCAAAGACCCCCAAAGACTCTTCCTTGCTATCTTTCCTGATATAGACCAACCATGGAAAACCCCTTTTGCCTTTTGGATAACCCAATGGACTGTTGTACACTATCTCTACATGTGGTATTTACTCAATGAGTATTACATTTGTCTTCATTTTGAGCTAGAGTTTTATAGATATATTTTCTCGTGTGGAAATAGATATTTTCGCAAATTCTAGTTTGAAATTTTGAAAAATGATGCTCATGAAGGAGAATGGATAAAGTATCCTACCACAGAACATTTAAGATTTGGTTGCAAAATTACTTCAACGTGTTTAGTTGCTAAACTCAATTCCAAAAATGATATTCGTGCAGAAGGAATCCTTCACCCTACAGAGATACATTGGGTCACTAATTTAGATGGCACTCTCCACACACACAGGGACACTTCTTGGGTATCTTGTTACCATGCTCTCACAATGACAGAATCCTTTAATAAGGAAATCTTATCTGAAATAGTACCAACTGATCCAGAAGTTTGTAGACAGTAGTGGCCGCATGAAGATCATTGGGAAATGCCCAATCCTCTTATGGGATATGATGACCCTCATTATCATAACCATGATCCAGATGTCAATGCAGATGTTGATGAAGAATGGTTCCAAGGAAGAGATGGATGGGACTAGACATCTTTAACACTTAAAAAAAAAAAAAAAAAGGGTCCCAGAAATGTCTTTAGGCATGCCACCCTTATCTTCAGGAGTTAGAGATATTTACTCCTTTGTCAGAATCATATTCGGATGAAGATCTCTAAGGAGCTAGGCCCCCTTACTAAATTTGACATTTGTCAACCCATTTTATCATTTGTCAGCCAGGACCCCTACTGCCCTGGACATTTGTCAACAAGGAGCTAGCCCTTACAGTCCTCTGTAAAAACCCATTATAACATGAATGTAAACCATTTCTGTGAGTTATTGCCTATAAATAAGTCTCTTGTGTCTTTGTAATGGGCAAAGTGAAGAAAGCCCTTGTAAGATGTTTCTCAGTATCTCTTATGTCTGATGTAAAAAAGCTGTTGAATCTAATAATATCTCTTAACTTGTTGTATATTGTGCTGTGTTCTATCCCATATTTTCATGTTATCTTTTATATGCTCTTACACCCTCTTTCTCTCTGTCCGTCTCACTCTCTCTTAGTTGGTATTAGAGCCTTGTGATTTGTTTCTCCCTCCTTTGATTATTATACTTTGATTATTGTCCTGATTAGTATGCTCTGTGATATACAGTTGCCACAATAAGTGGATCCTCTTTATTAATCACAACAGAACACTGGATTTGATAATCAAGTAAAACACTAAAGAGTTTGTTCTCAAAATTCTTAAAGAACCTAGTTTTCCATAGTAACCTTGTGGACGTCTGAGCCCGGAGTTGGCGTTTTAGTCCTGTTAGGCCTTTGGTAAACAGTTCTTTCTTGAAGAAACTATCATGGCATTTTCAGAAGTCATTGATACCACTAAACCTACCTTTGACCTTTCCCTTCGTACATCCACTGCAAATAGGTTAGATTACTTGTATGAAATCTCCCACGTACCTGAAGATAGTAAGATCCCTATTACTGATTTCTCTATTGTAAATCCATATACTGTGTTTGATAAACCCCAAACTTCTTTAAAAAAATCCATAAAAAAGTTTTTAGGTCCTTCTCATCCTTCTAATGTAAAATAATATGTCCAAGCCTCCAAGTTTGACTAGTTTAATATTCCAACATGCAAGAGTGAAAAATTATCACCCTAGCTCTTCCCAAAGAATTTGTAATTCCATGGCAGAAACAAGGGTACACGCACCTTCATTTTGGTGCAGTAACGTTGGCACTAACTTTTCATAGAAGAAAGGGACCCCCTATAGTCTCTAGAATTTCACTCCTTGATTCTAGATTCTTGGAATATCAAAATGCAGTTATAGGAACAGTTCAGACCACTTTAAATGCAGGAACAATTTTTGTTACACTTTTTCCCAACTTCAATATGTCTCTCAAAGATCCTCACCTTTGTGATGCTCTCAAAGTACAAGTCCAGATAATAGGAGCCTTTCAAGTGCAAGACACATTTGCTGCTACACTTCATTACTAGCTTGCTTATAGGCTTCAAAATCATGCTTTTGACATGGCAGTTCTAGATATGGCTTAATCCAATGATGCTTTGTTGATCCAAGTTGATCCAGGAATGACACCCATGTGTACGTTTGTTTTGAGACAACTCAACAGAGACCAGATGATTTTTCTCTTTCCAGAATCATGGATTACTAAATATAAGATGCTTCACCAAGCGACTAAACCAATCCAGTCAAATGATCATTTCTTTATCAGAAAAGCAAATGGTGGAAACAAGATTCTTGAAAGCACCACCAGAGAAGAAAGATGTAACAGTCTTTCCAACTCAAATTGCTATGCTCCAACCAGTGCCATATGATTGTGAAAATGGCCTTAAAATCAAGGCATTTCGAGAAGATGGAAAGCCTTGCTCATCAGAACATTGGATTTAATAATCAAGTAGAACACTAAGGAGTTCTACTTGATTATCAAATCCAGTGTTCTAATGTGATTAATACAGAAGATCCACTTATTGTGGCAACTGTAAATCACAAAGCATACTAATTAGGACAATAATCAAAATATACTAATCAAATGAGGGAGAAACAAATCACAGGGCTCTTATACCAACAGAGAGAGTGAGAGAGACAGAAAGAAAGAATGGGTAATTGTATTATGGGAACTGGTTAATAACATATATTGTTAAGAGTGTATAAAAGATAACATGAAAATATGGGATAGAACACAGCACAATATACAACAAGCTAAGAGATATTATTAGATTCAACAGCATTTTTACATCAGACATAAGAGACACTGAGAAACATCTTACAAGGGCTTTCTTCACTCTGCCCATTACAAAGACACAAGAGACTTATTTATAGACAATAACTCACAAAAATTATTTACATTCAGGTCATAATGGGTTTTTATAGAGGACTGTAGGGGCTGGCTTCTTGTTGACAAAGCACACAACTCACCCAATATGCAAACTAGATAAAAAAGGAGAGAGCTTTAGAAAGTAGATGTCATGATCTTTCCAACGGTAACTTGTTCAATTGTTTGAGCCAAACAGAGGTTGGAAGAGGCAAAAAGCAATGTTGTGAAAATAGGACAAAATTAAGGAAACCTACAAAAATGACAATTTTGGTGCTTGGTTTGCGCTTTGCGCTCAGATTCTTAATGAGAACCTTTCTCTCTCCCTTGTGTGTGTGTGTGTGTTTGTTTCTCAAAAAAAAAAAAAGAGTAATTGTCCTACATTGCTTAAAAGAGTGTGTTGTGTGTAGTATAACTTGCCCCACCCTCCCTTAAAAGTTACCATGACTTTTGAGTGGAGTTGTGGTGTGCCTTTGTGTTAGAACCCCTTTCCCTCTCCCTTGTGTGTGTGTGCGTGTTTGTTTCTAAAAAAAAAGAATGGGTAATTGTCCCACATTGCTTAAGAGAGTGTGTTATGTGTAGTATAACTTGCCCCACCCTCCCTTAAAAGTTACTATGGCTTTTAAGTGGAGTTGTGGTGTGCCTTCGTGTTAGAACCCCTTTCCCTCTCTCTTGTGTATGTGTGTGTTTGTTTCTCAAAAAAAAAAAAAAGATTCTTAATGAGAAGTGCAAAATTGGTCAAAAAACTAATGCATTTTCTAAGTAGCAATGTTTGTCTACGTCCTAGAACAAACAGTTTCTCAAGTTATTGCCTGGTTTGTGAGAAATTTCTCCTAGAAAATTGATCAAGGGTTCCAAGAAGATAAACTGTTGGACCAGACCATTTCCAAGACCAATAACTGTCTACACAGTGCTCCAAATGACACAAAGTCAAGAGCTTTACGAAGTACACAGTGAGATCCTTTTGATGATAGTAAGAATGCACAAAACAAAACTTGGTAAGACCTCCAATCAGAGCACCAGAGTCGGTAACTTGAAACTGTCAAATCTGGATCAAGCAAAACCCGTAAGCTGCTGAAAATTGGACCCATAAACCTTTGTAGAGACTAACTCCCCCCCAAGGAAGGTGCAATGGAGACTTAGTACCCACGAAATAGTTAGGCTAGATCCTAAATTTAAGCAGCCTCTTAGCTGCATGCAAACAAGGTTTTGGATGCTGGAATAGTAGAAGTAGTGGCGGAGCCAGGAATTTTTTCCTGGGGGGTAAACATAATAAAATTCTTATGTATAAAAAATGACTAAAAAAAATCTTTATTTCACATTAACTTTAACTTAAAATAGTTGTGCCCTACGCTCTTTCTTGGCATTAAAATCATTTATAATTGATTCTAAACTAAATTCTTTAGCAATCTCCTTTTCTATATATATAGTTAAATAGTTGCTCAAAACTCATTGTCCATCTTGTTACGAAACTTTGTCTTGACAAGTTTCATGGCTGAGAATGCACGTTCTATAGTTGTTGTTGAAACAAGAAGAGTAAGCACAAATTTGATCAATCTATCAACAAGTGGATAGATTTTTCATTTTCCAACTCTCAGCAACCCTTGGCATAATTCAAAAAGTGTCAATAGATTCTTTAAATCTGGATGTTGAGGAACACCAAGCTCAAAAAGTTGAAGTTGAGTTTTTAAATTCCCTTTTTCTTGCTCCGTGAAATCTTCAGGATAAAATGTATTAGCAAGCTTGCAAATATCATCAATATCAAACATCTTATATCCATTAATAGGACTAAGAGTAAGTAACTCCACTGCACCCTCGTTGAATCCATTGTTCAATTCTTGTAACACAAAATCAATTGTGGCAATAAACACATCAACTCGATAATAATGCTCTACATCAATATCAATATGCTTTATGTTTGTGGTGTCCAACAAGTGGTTAGAATCGAAAAAAGAAATAAACAAATAAACAAATGTTAAAAGCTTAATAGAATAGGGTCTAGGTATTTGTACACACTTTAGGGTCTAGGTCTATACTACTATACTAATTACTAATAGGCTTTATGTTGGTCAATTGTCATTTGTCAGAGTTTGCCTTTCCAGGAAAGGCTTATAATAATTTGAAAATAATAATTTTTTAATAATTTGTTTAATTGATACTAAGAGTAATGACTTGGACAATTAAATTAAATTATTATTATATACATGTTTATTTTATCAATTTGATATATTAAGATTATAAAATTCAATATTCAAGATTTCATATTGCATATAAATTATGAGAAAGCGATCTGCAATTGATGCTTATTTTAAAAAGAAAAATGTTCTAAACTCAGAGGTTACTGCTCCATCTCGACGTCAACAAGATGATATTGATGTAGAGCATTATTATTGAGTTGATATGTTATTGCCACAATTGATTTTGTGTTACAAGAATTGAACAATAGATTCAATGAGGGTGTAGTGGAGTTACTTACTCCTATTTCAGCTTTGAATCCTATTAATGGATATAAGATGTTTGATATTGATGATATTTGCAAGCTTGCTAATACATTTTATCCTGAAGATTTCATGGAGCAAGAAAAAGGGAATTTAAAAACTCAACTTTAACTTTTTGAGCTTGCTGTTCCTCAACATCCATATTTAAAGAATCTATTGACACTTTCTGAATTATGCCAAGGGTTGGTGAGAGTTGGAAAATAAAAAATCTATCCACTTGCTGATAGATTGATTAGACTTGTGCTTACTTTTCTTGTTTCAACAGCAACTACAGAACGTGCATTCTTAGCCAAAAAACTTGTCAAGACAAAGTTTCGTAACAAGATGGACAATGAGTTTTTGAGTGACTGTTTAATTATATATATAGAAAATGAGATTGCTAAAAAATTTGGTTAAGAATCAATTATAAATGATTTTAATGCCAAGAAAAAGCGCAGGGCACAACTTTTTTAAGTTAAAGTTAATGTGAAATAAAAAAAAATTTTAGTCATTTTTTATACATAAGAATTTTATTATGTTTACCTTAGCTTCCCTGGAAAAAATTCCTAGTTCTGCTACTGTGCATATGAATTCTATATCCAATGGAGCTACAATATAATAAGTTTGTAAGTGAATTGAAGTTTTGTTAGCAATACTAATAATAATAATGAAAGGAGACATTGAAAGTGGTTTTTACCTTTAGGAGGTTATTGAATACTTCTTTATACATTATATTTTTAGTGTATCTTTACATTGTACTTTATAGAAAAAAAGAAAAGAAAAGAAAAAGACCTTCAAGACTTGTTACTCCAAACAAAGTAACAAACATACAATTGGCCATGATTGAAAATTCGACTTGATAAGTAGAGGCGAACATTGCATATCATTTGCAAATTTTGCACTCACAATTAAGTGATTTTTTTTTCTCTTCTCTTCTCTCCCTTAATATGTTTTAATTTTTTAATTTTTTAATTTCAATTTTTAGCCAACAATGTTTTCAACACTTTGAATTCAATAGATAAAAACACCAGGGGAGTCAATTCCGTACCGTACTAGCCAGTAAGGCCAGAATATACCGTACCGACCAGCAATCCGGTACGTATAACCCCCTGTTTCGTACCGGAAAAAATACCGGCCGTACCGGTCATGTATCGGCCGTACCGGCCAATTTCGGGCAATACCGGCCGGTACAGAAAAAAGTTTTTTTTTTTTTTTTTTTTAATTTTGTAATTTTTGAATTTTTGTTAGGGCAGAATGGTAACTTATTTGCATTAACTTATTAGTATTATTTATTTTCTTAGTATGCAATGGTAACTTTTAAGCTTTCTATTTTTTATATTGTGTTTTTTTTTCTTTTTAATTGATACTAAAGTCTAAAACCATGAATAATTAGTTCTGAATTGAGAAAATATTTTATGGTAAACTTTTATATTTATTATAATATATATATATACACACACGCGCGCATACATACATACATATATATATATATATTTATTTATTTATTTATAAATATAAAAATAGCGGTAAACCCGAAACGGTACAACGGTATTGACCGGTATTCGAAATATATCGTACCGCTGGCCAAACCGGTACAGCCTCCGGTACGGTATTGACTCCCTTAAAAAACACTTGAAAGCAAACTTAATAATCTAAATTTCTAAACATTAGAAAAAAAAAATCTGGAAGCAGAGTTAATTGCGGAGAGACTCATCGAGTTTCACTCCACGATGAAAAATAGATTATATATATATAAACTTGGAATAATTCCATTAAATAAAGATAAAGACATTTAAATTGTAATCAATTGAAATTTCTAATAATTTTTTTTGAAAATAGAAAAAAAAGTAGACTTTATTCTTCTTTTTTTTTTTTTTTTTTTATGGAGATAATTTCAACCTATGACGTCCGCTCTTCCTGATGATAGCTCTTTATCATTAGATCAAAATATCAATCATTTTTTGGTGTAAACGGATATTGAACCCTAGATCTCTTATTCAACCATAAGAGATTTTATTTATTCAATATCTCTTTATAGAAAGAATTACAATAAAATATTGAGATATTTGTTGCCTCTGTTCTTATGAGAGAGAGAGAGAGAGAGAGAGGGGATTTTTGGCATTTTGCATGATTTTGCAAACAATTTTGTTAGTTGATAAGTAAACCAAACATGTTTGGTAAATAACATCTCAAGTTTGTGTGAATCGAGTTTAATGAGAGAACTTGAGTCCACAGGAACCATACATGCATGGAAGATACAGAAGAAGAGAGAAAAGCACTTCGGCCTCCACAAAAACCACACGGTCAAATCTGTTTGGGCTTGATTTAAAGAGAAGAAGAAGGGTATCAGAACTGAATTGGAGAGAAGAAGAGATCGGTGGTAAGCTTTTTTTTTATTGATCTCGAGTCTAACAGACTCGAGATGCTACTTAACAAATATGTTTGCAAAACTTGTCAACTAATAAAATTATTTGCAAAATCAGGCTAAATGCCAAAAATCCCCCGAGAGAGACGTGTAATTTCCTAAATGGCCTAACACGTGTTAAGTCAAGGATCATTAGCATGCGCCACATTTTTAGTGGTGTGGAAAGCCATATTTGAGGCTTGGTATTGCTTGCGTTTCAATATTAAATTCTGGCAATGATAGAATTTTCAAAATATAAGAGATAGATAATGATAACTTAATAAGGCAGAAGGCAATGTTTCTAATCCTTTTCTATTGTTGCCTCAGCAAGTGTTGCACGTCTTTATGCACATCAAAGTGGAAGAACCTCTCCTAGTCTCAAAAATTTATATATATATATATATATATATACCCTGAGCGTAGTACTGTTGTAGAAAAAATAAGAACAAATAGTTAAGCTATTGTTTCGACAACGGGGGCTTGGCTCAGCTGGGTATGATTCGTCCGCTCTGCCTAACACGCTCAGGTTCGATTCCCGCTACCAGCAGGAGTCCGTTGGTGGGCATCCCATTGCTAAGTCTGTGGCGCTCTGCCCGGGGGCGTAATATAACCATAAAATCCCCCATTTTCTTTTCTCAAAAAAAAAAAAAGTTAAGCTATTGTTTCTATATATATATATATATGTATGTATAAAACTGTGTATATAAAATAAATAAATTTGTTGATAAATAATTTTTTTTTATAGTTAATAAGAAAATTGATTTATTTATTTATTTATTTTTTTGAGAAACAAACACACACACACACAAGGAAAAGGGAAAGAGATTCTAACACAAAGGCACACCCATTGATTTATTTATTAATGGGTGATATTGATATCTTAGTTTTTTGACCGAAAATGATAGAGATATTGATATCTTAGTTAAAGTGGTCAATAATGGCTGAATGCATTGTAGTGACCAATAATGATTATTATTGGAAGATATTAAACATTGGGAAAAGGATTCTAAAAAAAAAAAAAAACCTATCTAAAAAAAAAAATTCTCAAAAAAAAAAAAAAAACATTGGGAAAAGTAATGGATACCCTTTATAGAAAAGAAATATTCACATTGGTTTAAGAAATATTTATAGAAAATATTTATGAGAAAAGAAAAAGTAATTAATTTTTTGATAACTTTTTATATTTCCTACGAAAGTTGTATAAAAACCTTCCTAAAATAATCTATTAACAAATATTTTAACTTTTTAAGGATACAAAGACCCTAATTTTTTATGGTGTGCGTTTGTGTTAGAACTCATTTCCATCTCTCTTGTGTGTGTGTGTTTGTTTCTTAAAAAAAAAAAAAAAAAAGACCCTAATTTTTTACTTTTGTACTTTTTTTATTAAAAATAAAAGAACGAAAAAAAAAATCAAAAAAAAAATTTGAATAATACATAAATATTTAAGTTATAGTCTAGTAATTAATATTAATATTTTGCTATTCAATAGTTCCACAAAAAGAAAAGAAAACTTGTATACATGTTATATGCTTGAAATATAAAATAAAGTTAAATATCCTATAAAAATAATTAAGTGTGTATTTGAATTAGCTTTTGGTTGAAAGTTTATTTATTGAATATTGGCAAAAATAACGTTGTACTAAAAAGATTATATCTTTAAAAAAATTCTACATAAGGAAATTAATTAAAAAAGCTAACCAAAAAAAAAAAAAAAATGATCAAACTTAAAATTAGTTATAATAATATATGAAGCATTAGGTAAAGAAAAAAAAATTAAACAATTAGGAAGAAAAATGAACTTATAAATAAATAATTTAATGTTAGTAATAGATCTAAAGCTGTGGTATTTAAATTTGAGAATTACACGCCAAGTTGACAAGTAATGTTAATAGTATTTACATCTAAAATATATAAAATCTAATATAACTTTAGCAAACAATTATATGTTAAAAGTTCACTAAAAAAATAAAATTTAATTTAATAAAGGCTTGGTGAAAGGGTCGAGATGTGCCAAAATAAATTGAAGTAAAGCAGGCTCTCTCGTTAACAATTTCAGGCTCAATTTTGCCGAATCTTCTACTGGATTTTAGCAATTCTTTGTATGGAAATTTATTTTATAACTTTAATGTCTGCAACACCTATTACGAATAATACCATAATGCTATTACTTTTTTTTTTCCCCTCAAAACATTAATTGAAAAAAGAGAGAGATAATTTTAAAATAAAAAGTCAAAATAAGGAGAAAAAAAATCCTGCACATACAAGATGATATAATGAAGGCTAGTATATAATAATAATTATTTGTTTAAAAGAAAATGATTGGGAGAAATTATATAAAAAAAGCTCAAACTTATAAAAAAAAAAAAAAAAAAAAAACAGAAACAATAGTAGACTTTATCTATTCATAGTAATTTGTACAATAGGAAAGAGAAAAAATGGACATTTCAACAATGGCCTCCTTATTTTCTTTTGTAACACTAGCAAGAGCTAGACAGCATGATTAAAAAGCAAGAGCTAGACAGCATGATTAAAATATATAAGTACGCTAACAAAGGTTATATCAACAAATTCTCACATATCAACCTAATATTTCTTAAGAATCCAAGATATTTCCAATGAACATATCCTAACTGAGAGTAGCAAATCAACCAGTTCAACAAAATTACATTTGTAATGACATTGAAGAAGTAGATACTTTGACAAAATCAAAGAGCTACCGGAAAGAATTCTAGAATGGACCTTGAAGCCAAACAACTTGAGCAAAGGAACAATCCCATAATAAATGGTTGCATGATTCATCTTCCTCATTACACATCATAGATGAAAAAGTGTGACTGGGGATCTCGTGCACACAACGGAGTTAATGAACTGCCTTTAGGGATCCCATGTCCATGACAATTAAGATTGATGATTTTCATGGAGGTAGGGGGGGGGGGGGGGGGGTGTTGATTATTAATACCATATTTTAGATTAGATCTCAAATTTTTTAATCTTATCAACTAAATCTCCAAACTCTTGCAATCAATTTATTTTGAAGCCTCAGTCCATATTTGTTATTTTGAACAATCACAAGTAGAGAAAAATAAGAAACTATTGATTAAATTTTGTATTTCACTTGTCATTATCATAAATCAATTTGGCATCTATTAAACAAAGAAGATAGTGATAGAAATCTTTGTTTAGAAATAGAAAGTTTCATTTAGGGTGATAAAATGATAAAATTATTGTCATAAAATCAAATTTGGTTATTTAGGCTAACACAAAATTGCATTAACAGTTTCCTTTTTATCTACTCCATTATTGCCTAAAATAACGAAAATAAATAATGGAGATGGACAAGGACTTCAAATGGAAAAGATCTTATTAGTTTGAGACTTGATAAAATTAAAAACATAGAACCTAACCTGGATCTTGAAACATGTTATAATCTTAAACTTTTATGTAATTTCCCCAAAAGAATACAAGTTTATCCAAGTATTACATGTTCCGTAAGGGGCTCTTAAGCCTCTTTTAACAAAAGCAATGTGTGAAAAGAACTTAAAATTCTTTAAATACTTATAAATATAATCTTAATGGACACATGAACAATTTCCACTATGATGTGAAACAAATTATAATCCTCAACTCTCTCCTGAAAGTACTGATCTTTTCCTTAAAAAAGAAAAGAAAAAGAAAAAGAAAAAAATTATGAATAGTTCCATTGTGGCTACCTTAATGGACACGTGAATAGTTTACACTGTAGTAAGGGATTTGAAGTAAGGGTGTCAATGTTTGACCCAACCCGCGAACACGACACGAACTCGACATGAGTTTTTTTAGGTTAGGGTTGGGCCTTAATGGGTTTGGGTCATAAACGGGTCGACCCAAAAGTAACACGATAAGAAACGTGTTATAAGCGGGTTAACCTGCGTAATTCACAACAGACACGTTTGACAAGCCAATTTATTTGTGTCAACCTGAAATGACACACTTAACACAACCCGTTTAACTCGTATAACAAATAAATATTTATTTTATTTTAAATTTGTCAAATACCTTTTATATCCAACATATATTTTAAATTTAAAAAGAAAAAGTGAGTAATTACAAAAATTTACAAGGGATATAATTGGAAATTGAAACTTTACAGAGCCTAGAACTACTAATACTTTTTTTTTTTGGGGCATAGAACTTACACAAATGAAATTGGATAAGCTTGTGGAAGATGTTATGAATTTGGACATCAACAAAGAATCTATGGATGATAATCGTGGTCATAGTCAGGATTAGTTTACTGTTTGCTCAAATTCTTTCAATATTGATACTTAGCATTTGGCGAGTTCCGAAAATATTATATTTTTGTTGAACTATGTTATTTAATTTTGGTTAAACTTTGTTATTTTGAATTTGGGTTGAAGTGTATACACTTCTTTTGGAGTGTAAAGAACTTATTTCTAGATGAATGTTATATTTTTATTAAACTATATTATTTTGAATGTGGGTTGAAGACTTGAAGTGTATGCACTGCTTTTTGGGATGTAAAAAAAATTATTTCTAGATAGATGTAATATTTAATATTATGCAGGTTGAAATGAGTTGGTTACATTCGTGTTAACTTAACACGATTCGTTTATTAAGCATGTCAAATGGGTTGGGTCAGGTTAACCCGCCTAATTAATAGGTCGGGTTAGGGTTGAAAGATCATGACACGATTATTAAATGGGTCGAATTAGGGTTGAACCATTTAATCGAATACCCCTACCTCGACACGATATAAAACCAACACGCTAACCCGAATTGACTCTCCTAATTTGAAGCATCCAAACTATTATTTCTCAATTCTTTACAAAGAGCATATCTAATTTTATATATTTGTGTCTATAATCTGTTTCTTAAAATTAAATATTCTTTGACTTTTGATCAGTTCTTTTTAGATTTGTTTCATTATTATAAAATTATTTATTAAATAAATTTATATTCACCATTAAGAGACCAACTTGGTGGAGGATTAAGTCATTGCATTCTAGAAATAACCACACAAGCTTTTTCATTTTAGATCCATCAAAAGCCCTACGAACTGGGATTTCCCTATCGTGTCGCGTCCCTATTGCATACTAAAAATAACCAAGAAAGCTTTTCTTTTTAATTGCATCAAAATGACCAATGAATTGAGATTTTTCTATTGAGTCACATCCTTACTATATGCCACTACTTTTAACCTCTTCCTCTCCCTCTATTTTTTTTTAAGTGATTCAAACCTAAAAATCTGCATCACCACAACGATCCTAAACCGCATCTGTACCTTCAAACCTCTCCCAAAATCATATCTTACCATGATTTTATTAACGTGTATCCTAAGGACACACAATAGTATACCATTTTTAAAAAAAAATTTATCAAAAATTGAAAAAATTTTGACAATTTTTCCAATTGTCAATAAAATTTTTTCAAAAGCGAATTTGTTAACCGGACCCATCTTATAAACAATGACAATTTCTTTTGGGGTGAGTACATAGTATACAAAAGGACAGTTCAAAAAATGATTGTCATGATTGGGCCTATCCCGATATGCATGTAGACTATGGTGTAGGATGTGGCGTCTACATCTCTCAAAGTTTATTGTACCTGGACATCACTTTACTTTCGTGAAACACGGTACACCACCACAAATCCAGCTGATGTAAGACTTATCTCAAATGTGCATTTTTTTTTATGCGATTAGACAGGGCACTTAAGCAGTCTTTGCAAATATGTATGTAATATACCCATGAAGTTTCCTAAGGAAATGATCAAACGTCGGGCTATCTTATCGTAGACCGAGATAAAGATAGCATTTTTGCTGTGTTACAGCATGACAAGTGTCACTATCTACTTATCTCTTAAATAAAAAAAATTCGAAAAAAGTGACTCAGGCTGCCGTTTGTTTTAGGTGAAATTCATTTCCGGAAATGGTTTTCTATATTTTCGGGTGTTTGGTTGCGCCGGAAAAAGCAATTTTCCGGAAATCATTTTCAGTTGACTCACGGTCAAGGGTGAAAATGATTTACGTAATCATTTTCACTTCAAATGAGTTCCGGAAAATGGAGAGAAAGAGAGAGCATGAAGACAGAGAGAGGGAAAGAGAGAAAGAGAGCACCAGCACCCCGCCGAGGAGCCCAGACACGCCGGAGACGTCGCCGGCGAACCCCGAGCACCGCGCCGATCTCGCCTTCGATCGCACTACCGCCGATCTCCCCCGCGATCGCCTTGGATCACCTCCGCTCGATCTCGCGATCTAGCCTTCGATATCGCGACTCGCCTTTGATCTCCCACCAGCGAACCTAGAAGCCGTCGAACCCAGAACACAGCGCTCTTCGCACCGCGCCTCGCCGTCGATCGTCGATCGTCGTCGCCGTGCCGTGCCGTCGATCGCTTCCTCTTCCTCAATCTCTCAGCTTTTTTTTTTTTTTTTTTTTTTAAAGTTTGATTGCTGTTGTTGTTGTTTTTTTTTTTTTTTGGATGAACTGATTATTGTTGTTGTTGTTGTTGTGGTGTTGTGGTTGCCGGAATTTGTTGTTGCTGTTGTTGTTGTTGTTGTTGTTGTTGTTGTGGCCGGAATTTGCTGCCGAAATTTGTTGTAGGAAAATAGCATTTTCCTAATTGAACCAAACACATGAAAATATTTTCCACACCAATTTTCATAATACAACCAAACACTTAAAAATATTTTCCTTTTCCGGAAAATAGCATTTCCGGAAAATATGTATTTTCCGAAAAATATTTTACGGGAACCAAACGGACCCTCAGTTTCTCCGTTCAAATTAATGATTCAGGTTTAATCAGGATAAGCAAAATGTCATTTTGAGCTAAAGTGGTATTTACTATTAGCAATCTTCACCAAGAGAGATGGTTGGGATTTCGATCCATTATGCTATTTGATGCTATTTCATATGTTATTCATGGCCAAAACAATAAAAGAAAAAAAACATATATAGCAGTGGGCAAAAAAGAAAAGAAAAGGCAATAGTGATGGAAATGATACAGCAGAAAATGACACCAATTATCTGACATAATATGAGATAAACTGTCTATCTGCTCCATGAGGGGGACCAATCACAAGTTAGAGATTATATGGACCCCAATTAAGAGTACTATCATAAAAGTCTCTTTGTCAACTAGAATATTGAGTATATTCTGAATCCACCAGTATCTGAATCTGATGCTTGATTGAATTGTGCAAATAAAAGCATATACTCAATGAAGCCCCCCGCTACCTATTATATCTTAAAAACTACTCCAATTGCTTTATTACCAAAGCAATGGATGTAAGTGCAAAGTGACCCACATGAATTTCAGTATTATCTTAATCATTCTAATCTTTTGTCACAATAGTTGTTCTACCTTTGACTGATCATCAGTTTCTCCTATTAGAAAAAAAAGACAAAAAAAAAAAAAAAAAAAAGAAAGAAAGAAAGAAGAAAAAAGGATTTCTGCTTTAGATTCAAGACAAAACCCACCAGAGTTTATAGGTAAGAAATAGGATTTCCATAGATGAAACCTTTTTTTTTTTGTGTGGCAAAAACCATAGATGAAACTTGGAGGGTACTAGGGCGTCTTGTCTAATTATCACCAAGATATGGTTTTATGGTTACTGTATGGTACAAAAGGTAATGTACTGTACACAAGGTTATTTAATATTTCTACCAAAAAAGAGAGGTTATTTTAATATTAACCACAACGCAACTATGGAAACCTCGATCAATTATAGAAAGCCTTTAAAATTCCCAATTTCCCACTATCCAAAGCTATGGGGTCTTTACTCCATACATAATGTGAGACAATTCCCTCCCCTCCACTAGCTTTCTTTTTTAGTGCAACTGTAACGGAAAGAACAAAATACAAGTCCTTTCTAAAGTTCTTCTCCAAAAAAAAAAAAAAAGTCCTTTCTAAAGTTCTTCTTTTTCCATTGAATAATAAAAAGCAAATGCAATATATATATATACTTTTTTATTAAAAGGCAAAATAATAGTTTGCTCGTGCTCACCGCGTGGCAGTGTAAAGCAAATGCAATATAATAGTTTGCTCGTGCTCACCGCGTGGCAGTGTAAAGCGAATGCAATATAATATATTATCATATCGCATATAATATATTATCGTTTCGCATATAATATTTTCGGAGGAATACTATCATATTGGCAATTTGGCATCATTGACGCATTGCTTAGACACGTGGCAATTTTTGGAACCAAGTAGTTTTTGGAGTATCCATTATAAATTTAAAAAATTAGAGTACAAAAAATTCAAAACCAATCCAAGGGCTAGACATAATTGAACTGTTATACATCACAGGCCTAGTGGTTGTGGTAATTTTTTTTTTTTTGTGCTAAATTTGTGGCTGTGGTACTTTACAGAACACACGGAAGCATCAAATGTTTTGGTCAACCCACTATGCTTCAAATTAGTACTTAAATGAAAAAAGTTAATTTCAATGGAAACAACGATCAATAATCTTTAATGATTACTGATCGTTGTTTTCATTGAAATTAGCTTTTTTCATTAATGATTACCTCTGCTTTACTCGGTCAAAATTTAACAGTAATGTTAAACATATTTCACAATTTATTGAGATGATAAATAATGACTAATAATTGACGCAATATTATTTTTAGATTACAAAAACTAATTTTAATGTACATCAATCGCAACTGTTAGTGAATTTTTTTTATAAAACTACGATCTTTAGGTTTATTGTGAATTTAAGACAAAAATTTTCATTATCATACTCATATCACACATGCAAGGCATTATACAATAATGTATGTGCAGATATGCATATGCATGAATGTAAAGCATAAACCGGTCAAATTTCTCTATAGACAACTTCAAGTAATCTCCATTCAAATGAAAAACATACACATATATTATATGTACATATCTAAGAGAGAATTAGGTGGGGTGACCATATATGGGTGGTGTACACGTCACTAGTATTTTTTTTTTCCATCTCCACTCCACTATCTAGGTCCCTCAAAGCAAGGAGGAACAATCCCATTTGATTTCTAATATAATTCTTTTGTTTTATTTATAGCTTATACCATGCCAGATACGTTGCTAACATCACCACCACTAATATAATGTTGTTAGTATTAGCAGAGGCAAATATGCTTTATCCCACTTTAAATATACCCATATCATATTGTTTCCTAGTGCTATAATATATGTATTACCCATCCTTTAACCATCTTTTACTTGTCAATTTACATTTAATAATCCATGTAGGCCATAATTTTGTTTACTGATCTGTCGTCTAGTAAATTTCTTCACAATTTTTTAAAATGGGATCAGTACGGAGTTTTCTCTGGGATTGTATATAATAAAGGTGTGGCTTGTGTCCATATAATAAAGACCACCAGCAAATCTCCATAAACAATTCCAGATGAGATTGAAAACATGTCAACGTGTAGATTAAATCCAAACAACTTTCACTGTTTAACATACATGACAAGGAACACCAAATTTTAAATGTTGTGAAATTTAGCAAAGTACAAACCGATTGCATCCATAGAATGTACAAAGGCTCCAAACATGCTCTGGCAAGAAAAGATTTGAGGTCAATTCAATTTTTTATGTTGATTTTTTAAAAATTTCCACTCATACTCTTCCAATATTATTTTGAAGAAATCTATCTATACTAAATAATTAAAACAAGAGCTTAGATCCGGAAAAATTGGACCCGAATTGAGTCCAACTTGGAGTAAAAAATGGGTTGAACCCATAACCCGACCTGTTTTATTTATTGATTTTTTAAACAATCTTTTAAAAAAAGATTTGTTTTATAATTCATATTTTCATTGTTTTGTTTATTTTTAGGAGCAACATTGTCATTGTGTATAAATAAATAAATGCCGGCCACATCATTATTTTATATATATAAACAAATCAGTCTGCATCAATTTGCGAGTAAAACCAATCACTGTGGCACTACCATGGGGTCCATACCACAGCACTAGTAGCACTAAGATTTCCGACAAACCTAAGCTGATAAGTGATAAGATAACTATGGCTTTCTAGCCTATCTTCTAATTTATAAAACAATCATAGTTATAAAATTTAACTATTCATTGATTTGATTTCATAGTATGCTTAAATTATATTAAAATTACCTATCAAAAAAAAAAATTATATTAAAATTTTGTATTGCAGATAAAGTGGCTAGCACAACCAGTCACCAATTTGAGCTGCAATTTGCAAGTATAAAAATTTTTAATATTGAATCTACAACTAACGTTAAGTAAATTGAGGTTCAATTCATAATAAATATTTACAAATTCTTATTTACCTAATATGTTATGTTTTATTTTGAAGGTTTCTATTATTTATTATTATTTTTAAGTTATCTCTCTAGCCATTAGTAATATAACTTTATTTTTATTTTATATGCAACAGGAAAAAATGCACTTAAAAAAGTTGATAGCTTAAAATGGTCCATGACATCAAATTTTTTATATTGAATTTTTTGTGTGATAGCATTGGTGAACTTTAAATTCGAATTGTGTAAAATTTGAATATATACTTTTTAATTGGTTTATTTAAGTTTTTATGCTGAGTTTGAACGTAAATGTTGGAATTTGTTGAAGAATTGTGTCTTTTCAATTCCAAGTTTAATGGTTAGAAGCTTAGAGGCTGTTTGGATGAATTTTTTTTCATCACTCAATTTCCATCACTCATCACTTAATTTTTCACAACCGTTTGGCACCATCACTCACTTTCCATCATTCAATATTTTTCACACTATTTGTGAGTCCCATAACTGTCACTGGTGCAGAATTTTTTTTTTTTTTTCAGTACCCAGAAACCTGAACTCACTGAAGAAAAAAAAAAAACCCAGGAGGAGAAGACCGAACCCAGTGAAAGAAGAAAAAAAAGAAGAAGAAGAAGTTTAGATCACCCAAACCCAGTGAAAGAAGAAAGGAAAAAAAAAAAAAAAAGAAAAAGAAACCCAGGAGAAGACTGAACCCAGTGAAAAAAAAGACAAAAAAAAACTCAGGAGTAGAAGACCGAACTCACTAAAGAAAAAAGGAAACCTAGAGGAGTGGAGAAGACCAAACCCAAGAGGAAAGACAAAAAAAAAAAAAAAAAGGTGAAAAGGTGGTCAAAAGGTGCTGCTGAAGTTATGACAATGGATCCCCCTTGTGTGTTTAATTACAAAAATGCCATTGAGTTATGAGAATTGAAAACTGAAAACAATCAAAAGTTGTTTTCAGTTTCCACAACTCATAACTCAAAAAGTAGAGAATTGAGTGTTAGAAGCAGAGTTATGAAAATAAAGAAATTGTGCAGCCAAACAAGTATTTTGCTATGGGTCCCACAATTTTTTAGAACTGAGTTATGAAAACAGAGAATTGAGTCATAAAAATTAGTGACCCAAACAGCCTCTTAATCTTTTGCTTTTTTGGTTAACTATTTGTTGCATAACTTACCAAAGTCAAATGCATATTTTTATTATTATTTTAAAAAATCATGTGAAAAATATGAGTCACCCAAACTTAATCTAACTTAGTTCCAATCAAAATAAGAATGACTTGTTCTTGACCCAAACCTGTTTTGACCCGAACCCAATTAACCCAACCCAAACTTGACCCGACCCAATTAGTTTGCCAAGTCTACGAGAGCTCAACAAAAAATTAATTTAATCCATGACAAATGTCCTAAATTAAACTTTAAATCCGTTCTATTTTGTACCTAATATGACTTCAATTAGAAACTATTTCCAAGTGATTCAAATACTTTCAATGTTGAAACTAGTCTAAATTCTCTTAAATCCTATAACTTATCATAAACTCAAAGTACCAACTTCGACAAAAAAGTAAATGATGACACCATGTTTTCAAAAATTAGATAAGCCTTTTCAATAGATTTTCATTATGACTGAATTTTAATACTTTAACCAAAAAAATTGCAATAAACATGAACAACGTTCATTGCATCACAATACCTAGCATCACGTAGTAACAAACTACATTTTTTCCATATATTTTTTCCCAACAAACAAAATAGTCCTTATCAAGTTATCATACTAAAGTTAAATTAAAATTATTAAGCTAATTATACTACAAATGAAAATCCATTTTAGTAAAAATTCTTACTATTTAGAACCCCCCCAAAAGTAATTCAAAATTATGATTCTAAAAAAAAGTAATTTACAATTACATAGAGTATTTATTGATAATTTGAATGATGTAGATTATGTCCACAGTTATCAACTTGACAGTGAAAACAATCACCGACTGAACGCCTCTAAGGAACTTATAAAAAAGCAAAAAACAAAAACTATTACCAAATCTAAAAAAGCAATCGACAATACACAAGCAAAACAATTAGATAATGATATAAAATAATAAAAACAAATGAAGAATCTCCAATGGAAAAATTGAAGTTTATAGTGATTATTTTTAATCCCTTAGATGATGTGACTATACTAAAAATTGACATGTCATCACTCCAATCTACATATTAGGGACTAAAAGAGATCACTTAAAAGTTTGTTAGGGACTAAAAACGATCACTTTAAACTTCAAGGACTAATATAACCCATGGGTTAAAGTTTAGAGACTAATGGTATATGTTGACTTGAGTTATATTCCATACCAGCCAAATATGGGAAAAATTTATCAAGAATATTTCCAAGTTGAAACCAAACATAGGAAAACATTTCCCTGAATTTTTTTCACTAAAAAGTCAAAACATTTCTTCCTACGAAATATTAAAATAAAGACATGACTTAGGTACGATACTTATATACTGTTTTTTAGGTTCTCTTAAGATTCTGCAATGTGAATTTTTCCTCATGGAATGAAAGTGTATTTTTGTGTTAAGTAGTCACATGATTCAATCTTAAGTGAGAAACCTAAGAAACAGCACCTAAGGTATTGTATTTAAATTTTGTCTTTAAAATAAATAAAGCATTAATGTGCCCGTAAGTAAGTATGCAAGGATTACAATCTAGTTTAACAATATTGGATCATGTAATTTCATTTAAATTTCAAGAAGGAATACAATAATGTTTCTTAAACCCTAAAAGATAAAAATTATTCTCGAAACAAGTAAATACTCTATGGCTCTAACCAAAGTTAGCCATTGTAGGCTTGTAGCTCAACTAGCATTCCACTCTCACTGGTAAACATATCATTGCTGCTTATTTTATCCTGCATTTTTTATCATAGCATACGCAAGCACACACAAAAGGAGGGGGGGGGGAGCTGACAAGTTGGCTCTTACTAAACTTTTTGGAAAATTGAATAGATGCAAAAAATAAAAAATAAAAATAAAAAACAAAACAAAACAAAAAAACAAAAATGTTGCACGTCTTCTTTACTTTCATAATTTTAGAACCAAATTTATTTTGAGATTTAATAAATCCTGGCTTTCTAAAGATTCTGGGAATTAAATATGCAGTATATCCAAATTATAAATACCTAAAAAAAATATAATGGAAAAGATTAGTAATTAATAATTGAGCTTTACATATACATTTAGGGCAAACAGATTGGGCTTCTTTCTTTCTTTTTCTTCTGTTTTTTTTTTCCCTATAAGGATAAAGGATGGAAAGAAGAGGTTTAAAGGGGTTATCAATAAGTTTCAGCCACTTTGACAACGCTACTAATTGATACAATAAAATGAGCTTATTCAACGATAATTAGATATGCTTGAGGATATTCTCTGAGCTAAACAAGTACACATATTCTTGCAAGAGCAAGAGTCGAAAATAATTATATAATAGGTCCATGAAAACAAACTTCTTTAGAACTTGAGCTTGAGCGAGACATATCTAATTACACAACCTTATCATCTTGCACAGGCAATAAAGTGATATATTGCTCCACAACTGATAATTTTATATAGTATCTACATTGCAAACTTCAATTGTTCTATTTAACGTGAGCATAAAGCTATGCAGCAAATTGTGCTAACCTTCTTAGATAGGAACTTGACCTCCTTAGCATTTAACAATATCATTACAATAGATGTGTCGGATTAATATCTCATTCCATCTTCTCATTTAAAATAAAGACAAGAAAAGGTCACTTGTAAGGCTCCTTAATAGTTCCATTCTATTCCCTTCTTTTTAAGATTTCTCCGTATCTTCTTTTTTCCTTTTCCCTAACTCCTAAATTATGGCCTTTACTAAAGTCAAGGGCACTAACATCATTTCCTCAAATTGGATGGAGGGAGAAGAAGATCTAGTGATTTCCATTAACTTATTCTCCTGTATCCAACCAAGCCTGAGCTAATGCTCCTTATTAAAGAATTTTCTCCAAAATGCTACTTTTTCCCACTTTAATTAACACCATCCACATTATATTTTCTATGCACAAACTTACTGGAAACAACACAAGGAGCTCTATTATATGAAAATATATGTAATTCAAATTAATGCTAACCGTGATGTATGATCCAAATCCATCTAACCTACAATATAACCTGTCTAAACAAGGATCTTTATTTGTATGAAATGCTTAATTTACTAGAGTACATATCGTTACAAGGACGGCTGATTATGAAGCGCATATCAACAGATCACTCTCTTACTTTGATTATTTCATTGTAATGGATGACATCATATGCATAGTGTGCCTATCACCAAATGAGGCATGCGGGCACCACATTTACGGTGAGGATGCAACATCATCATATTATATTAACCAAAACTTATCACACTATTTCACAAGGGAAACTGGGTGTATATATATACATATATTAGTACATTTAGGTGTCCATGTGCCATTGAATAGGTGAAGAAAGATCCCTTTAGAGACAAACAGAGAGAGAGAGAGAGAATGGTGCAAGAGGGAATCCGAAAAGGTCCTTGGACAGAACAGGAGGACTTCAAATTGAACTGCTTTGTAGGATTGTTCGGTGATCGACGATGGGATTTTATAGCTAAGGTTTCAGGTTTGAAGGTGGAGGGAGACAAATAATAGGTACGGTTATTTGGATATAGGAGGCTATTGGAAAGAGCTTCCTTTAACCACCTGGTTTTGTTGTAGGTTTGAACAGAACAGGAAAGAGTTGCAGGTTACGCTGGGTTAATTACCTACACCCTGGTCTCAAACGAGGTAAGATGACACCCCAAGAAGAGCGCCTTGTGCTGGAACTTCACTCCAAATGGGGAAACAGGTTTGCCAGCATCCTAAAAATTAGTAGTTGAATATTTTTTCATCCATGTAAATCCTCAGTTCTGTGCGCTTTGGAACATAAGGATGATTATACTAATTTTATTTTTTCCTCAATAACTACTAGCTTGCTTGTTCACATATCTATACCAGTATTCAATTAATATGTAGTCATGATTCAATACAGATGGTCAAGAATTGCCCGCAAATTACCAGGGCGTACAGATAACGAGATTAAGAATTATTGGAGAACTCATATGAGGAAAAAGGCTCAAGAGGAAAAACGGACTATGTCTCCCTCGTCATCATCTTCTAATTGCTCTTCCTCATCACCAAGCAATCCTATTGTGGAATCATTGCCCTTTACAGAGACTGGAGAGAAGAACTTTTATTATACAGGGGGCCCTGACATAAAAGCTTCAGCAGAAAAACAGGTTGAAGAAGAGCAAGGGGGTGAAAAGGGGTACTCAATGGATGATATATGGAAAGACATTGAGAACACCATAATTCCTGGTAATGATGGCTATACTGAAGAAGGTAGCAGTTTTCCTCGTCCTACTTTGGATTTTCCAACATGGGATCAATACCATTCGGAATCACCATGGACCATGGCTGAAGAGAGTAAGATGTTTCTCCCCGCATGTGATAATTTATTTCCCTGTTCGGATTATGGGACAGCATATCTAACTGGTTAATAATAATTTTACTTGGTAGAATTTGTTCATATATGTAATAGTGTCCCAAGGAGGATCTAACCTGTAAAGCATGGGTTTTCTTTAAGCTTTCTGATTCAGTCCTGCGTCCTTTCTTTTTGTTGCTAAACCAGTCCTGCATCCTTTGAAACCATTGTAATCATCTCATGCAAGAATACGTCTGTGTTTTGCGTGTTTTTACTTTCCAGATAGGAAGAGAGAACTTCATCAAATCTCCCATGGGGAGGTTGGTATGTTTATGGATGTAATGTATAATATGCCCTTACATTTCAAATTTCAATAAAGCTGGTTCTATCTAGAGTTAGCGTTTTTTGTTCTGTATAATATGCCCTTACATTTCAAATTTATAGATACTCAAATGTATACGAGAGATAGAGAGCATGTTGTTGAACTTGTTCAAGTAATACTTTGTGCCAGAGATTGCGTTACACTTCACATAGCTACTCCAAAATTCGCAAAGCCTAGAGCTGAGTGGCATTGTTAGAAGATTAAGAGAGATAATATAGATTGATGTGGAACTTGTTTAGTGACACAGAATAAAATTTGGGGTGGGGGGGGGGGGGGGGTGGGGAGGGGAAGAAGAAGAATATGTTTATGAGTACTGTACAATACTGTTAAAGAGGTACTGTTCACATTTATCTATTGGTGCAACCGTGTATGATGTAGAGAATATAAGAACGTATGAAATGAAATCAGAGAGCTAGAGTCATTTAATTCCTAAGAGAATCATCTTCTCATAAATTAAAAAAAAAAAAAAAAAAATCCCTAAGAGAAAGGGAGAGAAGAAGTTACAAATGTTGGATGGAATTTCAATAAATAATTCCCCGAAAAGTTGCTATTACAACTTTAAAAAATCTTTAGATAAGATAAAGAAAATGTTATCCTAACGAAGATGTCATCAAAAACCTCTAATTCAAGTCTAATCTAATCATTTTATACTTGTTATGCAGGGAGCATAAGACTTATTAGTGGCTATATGACTCATTTAAAAGTCACAGAACTCATTACATAAAAAACTTAAAACAACAAATATAAGAAGCTTTTTAAGATATTAAACAGTGACTTAAAGGAACCAAAGTTGACCCCGCAAGCTAAATTATAAATTTCTAGACTTCTTTTACTGTTCTTGTTTAAACGCTCAAGTGTTTGTAAGCCCTCTTAAATATTACTTGCATAATTCAGCTAGCAGTTTGTAGCAGAATATGCAGTAATTAACACTTATAGTAACTTCAACACTTTCATAGCCAAATGATTCAAAGTAATACAAGGAATTATCATATGAAACCAACCAAAGCCCTAATGAATTTGATGCTCTACAATTAATATAAAGTTCCTTTTTAAGATGGCACAATGACCATTGATAATGCTCTTGAATATGAATATGAGAATCTTCTGCGGAATAAAGACTCTTCGTCTTTTCTTTCAATTATTATCCTTAATTAGTTAATCAATAAACAAGTCTCTTTCAGATGCCAACTGCTTCTACCCTTGTTCCAGTGAAATTTCAAACAATCTTGACAATCCAAGTAAGCTAGTGTGTGGTTGGTTTCTGGTATCTGGGTTAGGGTAGTTGATGATGTAAATTTAACTAAGTTTTCATTGTTAACAATTCCCTTAAAGTTCAGGAAACAAGGTAGATTAAATAGTGGTGAAATTAATTGAAACAAGGACATTTATTAAAATAAGTTATAAAGGCATAAAGGCTAGTGCACAAAAGAAAAGAAGGAGCTTCAGCTTTTCTAGAGTGAAGCCTAAAAATTAGTTTTTAAGGGATAAATTCACTTTGGCAACATGTGGTAAAGGGAAAGCTTCCCTTATCAAGCCATAGTTTAAAAAATTCTCAACTTTAAACAGAACTATCTTATGCATTGGCTGCAAGCAACTGGTGTCTTACAACTAATGGGGACCACACACTTGCACTCCATGTTATGAAACATTGGTTACATACAACTGATGTACAAGATAGTGCCTCCAACTTTACCCAATTGAGTTTTGAGTCCCTTTTGGGTAAAGGCAAAAGGCAAAGCTTTGTGCTTTTTGTCTCAGCATTTTTGTAAATAATCTAACTTTTAGCTTTTTGTCACACATTTAACATAAAAGTTACAAAAAATTATATCTTTTGATAAATACTATGCAAATAAGCAATAGGAAATTGTGGGTACCCAAACAGACACTTGTATTGCGTAACTATATGTTAGAATTTAACATCAAAACTTATACATGTAGATCACATGCTTTGAGAAAAATTGATTTTTTTTTACCACTTGCGTTTATAAAAATGATATTTTATCTACTTGTGATTTAGAAAAAAAAAATGACACTCTACCCACGTGTTTTTTTATTAGTACCATTATATTTAATGGCCTAAATTAACATACACTAATAAAGCGAATATTAGATGGATAAAATAGAATACTAATATTGTAAACTCTTTATCATGCTCACTCAAAATACTCATTTTTCTTCAATCAGCTACTGTACAATGACATACTCATCACCTAAACATTCAATATCATATGACTTTTCTCAGTCAATCTAAAAGTATTTGGAGGATAAATCACTCATTTAAGTGGGAAAAAAAAAAAGATTTCTATATTCAATTTTCCTTAGCATGATGCCAATATCTTTTCATAGTAACAAATTAAGCATAGAAACTTAATTTGAGTTTATATTCAATCAAATCTCCCCATTTTTTTTTCTTTTGCTGAATATAATTCAATCAAATATAGACAGCCAAAATTCAAAACCATTACAACCATGTTCTTACACAGTATGTGTTACAATAGGCTTTGTAACAGATATAATAATAATAATAATAATAATAATAATAATAATAATAATACTGTAACAATAAAAAATTAAAAAAAATCTATCTATCTCTCTCTATATATATACACACACACATATGTGTGTATGTGTTTCTTTGTAAACATCGAAGCTTACTTCAATTCCTACAGGAGCAATATAAAATAAAAATAAAAAACAACACAGAAGAGTAAATTTCAAATAATATAACATGGAAGTAACGGTACATAGTATAAACATGTATGAATTAGAGCAAAAATAAAATTAATCAGGGTTAATATATTTACCTTATAGAAAATTTTCTATTTAAAGAACCGTAGCCTCACAAACACGAAGCGATTCAAACCCGAATTCATCAAATGGTGTTACATATTTTCGCGCGCACACGCACAAAAGAAATCGGAGTGTAAAATATAAAGGAAAGAGAAGAGGAATAGAGATCTTACAGATTTGATCTCAAGTCCAAATCCAAGCTGTTGCTATGAGATTTCTGAGTTTTGGTTTCAATTTTTCCTAGTATTTTCTTGGGAAACAAACGGACCATAAAGACTCTAGACTCTAGAGAGTGGAAGAAAATGCATGGGAAATAAAAAGTGAACCAATTTAATGTGTAGAATTGGAATGGAATTCAAAACGACGTCGTCTCCAGCGACACGATTTCGTTTTCAGCGGCGCTAAACGCCTTTTTTTTTCTTTTTTGGTCTTTTCTTTGTTGTCACGTCTCGAAGATGGTTTCATGCTAATGAGTGTCTTTAGGGCACTTATTAATAATACATTTTAAGAAAGTTTTTATACCACTTTTATAGAAAATGAAAAAAATTATCAAAAAATTAAAATTTTTTTTTTCATTTTCCATAAAAATTTTCTTTAAATGGATTATTAACCAGTGCCCTAAGCGCACTCATTAGCATTTCCCTTTTATTATATTTTGAAAACCTTTCACGCGCTTCGGCGCTTGAAATTTCTAACTTTTGTAGTGGGGCGTGGTCTTTCTCTCTCTCTCTCTCTCTTCCTCAAATTTATAGACGCTTCAAACTTCAAGCTAGTTATAATATGTTGTCTAGTAGACCACGAACACTAGGGCTGTAAACGAACCAAGCAGTTCATAAATAGCTCAAGCTTGACTTGATAAAAAACTCGTTTATATTTGTTTTTTTATAAACAAGCCAAGCTTAAACTTTAGTTTTAAACTTGTTTAATAAATGAGCCGAGCCCAAGTAAAAAATATTGTTTATGAACAAGCTTGTGAACACCAAAACTCGATACAAAAGTAACAAAACAAGTTGAGTCTAGGCTTATTTATGAGTTTGGTAATAAAATTGATATGAGCTTGACAAGTAAACTCATATCCTTCAAAGACTTTAATTAATTATAAGTTGAGACCACTCATCTAAACCAAAGAGGTTAGATAATAAACTTGATATAGGCTTGATAATATACTTGTGTTGGATCTCAACCTCAAAAATATGATATTGAGCTCGAGCTTGGCTTGACTAATGAATCAAGCCAAGCGGAGCTCAAGCTTTTATACTTTATAAAAAACTCAAGCTTGAATATTATTTGTAAACTTGTATCAAGCTCAAGTCAAGCTTGAACATTCTACTTTTACTATCGAGCCGAGCTTGAACATTCACTACTTGACAAAACTCGGGCCCTCGGCTCGTTTACGGCCCTAACGGACACTTATTTTTGAATTCTGTGAAGAGAAGAAGGGATCTAAGACTTTAATACCGTCTCATGGTGTTTTCAAAAGAGTTATTAAGAATTCAAATCTTTTCCTTCATCTGTCAAGTCACGGAGAAAAAAAGTGATATGGCGAGGTTCACTTTGAAAAATATATATCAGTTTGATTGTTGAACTGTATATTGTATAAATTTGGCTTCAATAATTTTATATGTAGTTCAATGTAGCTGATGAACTATAAAATAAAGTTCATTATGCAACAAATTTATGAATTAATTACCAATTAAAACAATTATGTGAACCCAGTTTAAGTTGTGCAAGATAAAGGGAATAATGAATCATTTTCAAAACTTAATTGATTCAATTGACAAAGTTATCAACTTCTAATATCTCCACTTCTAAAATTGATAATTGAACTCGTAACTCTAGTTGCTAAAAAATGTATATCAAAATTGATCGTATTTTCTATTTAGTGTTTCTGTTACACTACACATGTAATAAACATAGTAAAACCAATAAATTCAATGGATTTTGTTAGAAAATTTTCCAAAATTGATTAGATTATTTGTTTAGTAATTCTATTACACCGGATATGCCATAAAACCAGAAAAAAACCCGATCAGATCAAGGAAAATGGTTATTTTAAGAAATTGTTAGAAATCGATTAAATCAATGGGTTTTCTTTTGGATGGGATGGGGGGAGACAATCAACCCAATTGGTTGAATTGTCCACCTTATAACACTAGAATATTCCAAAAGAAAAAAGTAAATACCAATATTCCTCTATATTGATTTTCGGTACAGTTTTAATATCTGATGATTCACAAAATCGTCAGTGAGTTGATCGTCCACACACGCACCAATGGGTGTATTTGAAGAACAAAAAGAGAGAAATAACCTACAGAGAGCATCAGTGAGGTGTTAACCAAAGACTTTCCGAAGGTTAAGTTAGTGATAGAAGAATCTTCAAGAACTCAAGAGTGCTAGAACTAGGGAGAATTCACATACCTCAAGAAGGTTAGGGTTCGCTGTTTATATAGTAGCGAAGAGCTGACCTGAATCCCTTGATATGTGGGGGAATTTCCTTATAGAGAGAAGAATCCTAAGATCTTGGGAATTCTCTTCTCATATAGGGAAGATCTAATTGTGCGGTAGGATATTTGGTCGTGGTGTGCAAGTTATTTCCATATAGGAGCATATGAGTGGACTCCACGCGAATCACATGTGGAACCCTAAGGCATTGGATCGTTGGAAAGAGGGCATGGATCGGCATCCTACCTAACCTGACGATCATTGGGATCGGTGACTCCCTTAGGATCGGTTACAGGCACAAGGCCGACAATCAAGCAAGGATCATTTGGCACCACATGTCGATTGATCAAAAATTATCCTCATCAATATCCATGTAGCTAAAACTACTAATTTGTTTTTATTTTTTTTTGTTTGTTTGAAAGAATTTTATGTCTTATTTGGTTAAAAGGATGTTAACATTGTAGTAGCTACCCTTTCTTTGGGTAGACCATATATCATTAACCACTCATTATGGTAATTAATTGGTAAAGTCTCTGATAATTGAATAAGATATCTAAAGTTCAATTCTCACCTACAACAAAAACTAATTGGTGTCTTGGTTTGATGATAAAGAACTAATTCTCACCTACAACAAAAACTAATTGATGTCTTGGTTTGATGATAAAGAACTATTATTAAGAGCGGACACAATTGGTTAGAACTCTCTAAAAAAAAATTGATGGTTCCCATCCAATATGCTATCAAGTTGTTGAGAAATATATATTATTTTTTTGGGTAACAAGGGAAATTGCATTAAACAAAATAAGTTCTATTACAGTAGAGTTAAGCCTTATCAAAGTCAAAGGCTAGCAAATTAACTACCATAGGAGGTAGGTAGGTGCACAAAATATAGTTAACAACTCGTGAAGTATCCAACTTTATCGATGTATCAGCACACTGTTTTGCTTCACAAAAAACATGATTGATTGTCCTGTTTGGAAGTTACTCGATGAGGTTCGTCCAATCAGAAAGCATAGGTTCCAACATAACATTAGTGGCAATGTGGCATGGCTGTTAGGTGAGTAAGTTGACAACGTATTTTATCAGACGCTTTTGCAATATATGGGTACGGAACACAAAGCTAATGCAACCACTTTCTTTTCTTTTCCCTCTTTCTTTTATTTTTTTATTTTTTGGAATTATGCTAATGCAACCACCTAATCAAAAAGTGAGTGCAGAAGACATGATTATAGCTATTACTCCCCTGGACCGCAGAAGCAGAAGTATGAAGTAGTGTTGTGGTCCAACTTTTGAATTTTATTGAGATCAAGGGTGGTTTTTTATTTTTATTTTTATGGGGTTGTGAATCTTGTGATGCTCAATGGTTAATTTTTTTTTTCTTTCTTAAAATAAGTGGGAGTAGAGAAATTCGAAATCAAAGTCTTCTTATAACAAGAACTAAATAATATTACTGATTCTTAACTATTAATTAGCAATATGAAGTATTTCTGTTAAATCCAGTAAAACTCTTTAGATTTTTTTTAATATAAAAAAAAACCAATAAAACTCTCCTTACCAATGAATGTTAAATTGATTTATTAAATCAAAAGAGCCTCAACAGTCAGCACCATTTTTTAGGTATGTTCTTTTGAAATCCAAATTCCAAAGTAGTACTATAAAGTTTCACAAGATTTCAAATATTGATACCCCATCCACCATTGCTAGAACGAATAAAAAAACACAATATGTTTCACACAATCGATTTTGTATGAATCAATAAATCTCCATAGCCACAACTCTAATATAAAACCAAGAGAAGAGGATCACTCATTTGCTAATTGGTCATTTTATGCAGGAGTGCTTCTCTTAATGCATTATTTAGTAGGAATGCTTCCACCATATGATGGTCAAAATTGCTTCTCAGCATCCACGTTTTTCCGTCTAATTTATAGAGACAAAAATGTCACTTTTATTTCATATTCATCTCTACTATAAGTTAGGATATGCCAATATTCTTTTTGTACTTGAAAAAATAATTATCCACGCAGTGTGTCTCGTGCATATAGATCTTTCACGAGAGGCAGGGAACTTTGACATAAAACATTAAATAGTGAAATGAGTGATTTAGGGGTACTATCTTTTTTATTGTAAAAACTTTATAAAAGGTTTACTTTTAAACACAAACAAAATTTCTTTAAGAATTATGGTGACAATTTAATCATTAAATCACTTATGTAGCACCATTTACATAAGCTTTCATAATAAATTTTGTAGGACATTTAATATTTTCTATGATGAAATTTGTCTCTTTAAAAACCGAAATTAACTTCTTTTTAAAAGGTGAAGGTTTTGGAAGACAATCACGGGATGTTACATGAAAAGTCAAATGTCGCGATAATTTCAAACCTCAAGCCAGAATCACGAAGAAAACTATACCATAAAGAAGAAAAATGAAAGGTAATTAACAAGAAACGGTATGAACAAACACTTCGCCCAAATCAAGAAATGTGCACATTTCCAATAAACTTTTTGAGAAAGACTTGGGCATATTAGAAAGTCTCCCACGAACAAACTGCGAATGGCTCATCCAGTGCTTTCAATTGTTGACAAGTATTCATGGATCGAGACTCCCTTATGGTCAAAGCATAGTGCAACATTTTTGGATTCAATAATTGGAATAAAAGAGAGGATACTCCCTCCTTCCTTCGTGAAAAATGCATGACTCACAAATTTTTTTACAAACTGCTAATGTGGTGAGTAGTTATTTGTAAGTGAAAAAGTAATATTAGTGATGGATCTAAATAAAAACCAATAAAAATTTGTCACAACAACAATTGGTAAAAGAGTAATACTTAGGCCTATCCAAGGCAAACCGAGTACCCGACCCACCCAAGATTCCGACCGACTCAATCCGGAAACCGCCCGATCCGAGTCCAGTGACGGGTCGATGGCGGTTTCCGAGGACCCCAACCAATTCTGGCGGGTTGATTGGTGGGTCCTTGCGTCTAAATCTGATTTCAATTGACCCGACCGATTCTACCACTAAAAAGGCCGCTGATCTCCATTGTCTACACAATTTCTTGGTCGGATCTTGCCAGATCCGGCGAGATCTTGCCATAAAAGGCTAGTTTTCGGCCAGATTCGCTGGATTTCGACCAAATTTGAGCAATTTTTGGCCAGATCCGGTGAGTTTCGGCCATATTTGACCTCAATCGAGACCTGACCACTTTCCGATGACAAACCGTCCGATTCGACCCGACTCTCTGATCGGTCGGCGGCGGGTCTGGAAATTTTTAACCTGACTTGGTCGGGTCGGTTATGGGTTAGGCACAAACTCGACCCGAACTGACCCGTGGTCACCCCTAGTAATACTATAAACATAAACTATTTTACAAACTTTTTTATAAACTAATGATGTGGTAAACGATTATTAGTAAATAAAAAGATGATGTTAGTGGTGAATTTAGATGAAAACCAGTAAGGATTTACCATATCAATAATTTGTAAAATAATTTGTGACTATAGTAATATTCTTGGTAAAAGTCTTGTAAAATAATTTGTGCATATAACATTACTGACATTACTCTTCACGGCTTAACTTTAGGAGTGTCAATTCGGGTAAGAGTGTCGGGTTCGTGTCATGTTGAGGTAGGGGTATTTGACTAAATGGCTCAATCCGAATCTAACCCATTTAATAATCGTGTCATGATTCTTCAACCTTAACTCGACTTGTTAATAATGCGGATTGACCTGACCCAACCCACTTGACACGCTTAATAAACGGGTCGTGTTGGGTTAACACGAATGCAACACGACCCATTTCAACTTACATAATATTAAATATAACATCTATCTAGAAATAATTTTGTTTACATCCCAAAAGTAGTGCATACACTTCAAGTCTTTAACCCACATTCAAAATAATATAATTAAAAAAAAATATAACATCCATCTAGAAATAAGTTATTTACACTCCAAAAGAAGTGCATACACTTCAACCAAAATTCAAGTAGCATCATAAAAAACAGCCAAGAATTTGTCAATCTTTTCTACCTTACTCCACTCATCAAAAATAGGACAATTTTTATAATTAGAGTCAGTGAATTCTAAGTGACAAAAGGCACGCTGGTAGTAAAGAGTATTATCAAACACAAGAAAGGTAGAATTCCACCCAGTGGGAACATATTGTCTTAAGCCTCTCTTATCATCCAAAGACATTTGATTCACTAACTCTAAAAACTTTTGCTTCCTCACTTGTAGAGTGAGTAGTATGGTTGAAATAAAAAAATAAAAAAAGATATTTATAAGAAGGTTTAGAGATTTAGCGTTTGTAAGGTTTAGAAATCTAGGGTTTGTAAAGTTTCAATTTCCAATTATATCCCTTGTAAATTTTCATAATTACTCTTTTTTATTTTTTATTTTATAATTTAAAACATAGGTTGGATATAAAAGGTATTTGACAAATTTAAAATAAAATTAATATTTTTTTGTTATACAAGTTAAACGAGTTGTGTTAAATGGATCATTTTGAGTTGACACAAATAAATTGGCGTGTCAAACGTGTCTATTACGTGTTACGTGGGTTGACCTGCTTATGACACGTTTCTTATCGTGTCGCTTTTAGGTCGATCTGTTTATGACCCAAACCCGGTAAGGCCCAATCTTAATTTGCAAATACCCATGTTGGGTTTATATCGTATTTAAGGGTTGAGTCAAACATTGACACCCCTACTTTACTTTATTTACAAAGTACAAACATTTATTCCTTTCCTTAAAAATAAAGAACTTTTCCCTAAAAAGAAAGATCTTTAATGCCATTGTGTAATATCCAATATACCCATTAACTAGGTGGTCCATTAGGCCTATCCCTTAAAATACCAGTCGGATAGAAACTTCCTATTTGTTGCCCATATTGGTCAATGGCCCACTAACATCTGGTTTCCACATTGCCATCTGTTATAGCATTATCCTTTGTGATATCTTAAACCTCGAAGCTGGGTGTAATCTTTGGCAAGAACATCAGCAATATTTACAGCAAACCTTTACCACCTTATAAACCTCAGAAAAGCCAGCCCTCAAACCAACCAGCTTGCCCTTCCATTAGAGCTTAACATAGCAAAATCCTCATATCCTTTTATGAACTGATTGAAAAAAAAAAAAATCCCAAATTCGAGTGGCTAGATGGAAGACAAAAAGTCCTCTCACAAATATCCAGAACAACAATATGCTAATGTGGCTGTATCTATTCCTTCCTACACTATCTATCCTCACTTCAACTTCCTAAAACTGCATGTAAAACAGAATAGATTCTATTCTAAGTGACATTTGGTGGGGAACTCAAACTAGGAAAAAAGAAAACTCATGTGCCTAAAATCTTGGAGCGCTATTTGTAAACCTTAGCTATTTTTGGAGGACTAGGCCTAATCAGATTAGTAGATACAAATTATTCTCTTGGTTCTCCCTTTTAAAATCAAAATATCTCAAACTATTCATGCAAGCATAAAACCCTCCAACTGCTCATGGCTTTGCAAAGGAATCCTTAATTTACAAGAGCTTCTAAAATTAAGTCTTTGTGCAAAGATAGTCAATGGGCGATTCACACAGATTTGGGATACCCCTTATATCCCTACCTGAAAGTCTCATCGTAACAACACTAACCCCAATTCCTCCCACCCCAAAATACTCATAGTAATTGACTTCATCAATCCAGAAACTTTCCAATGGAACCGAGGTATCTCCATTTTTTACCCCCAAATGGCTGTGAAAATTTTAAATATCCACCTCTTCCCGACACAACAATTAGACAAGGCAAGTTGGATAGACAATAACAATGGCATTCTCACAGTTAAATCTACTTACCTCTGTTGGAATTATTGCACAAATAATTTACTTTTGTGATTTTGTGAACAAGATTAATAATCAATAAATGCACAATCTATGTATGAATGTATAAGAGAAAATAATGTAAAACTTATAGACCAAAAGAATGCAGAATAGTTGATACAAAACCGATCAAGGCTAGTGTTTGACACCATGTCTTTAAAACAGATTTCGACCCTCACACTATTTATTTAGTGATGCTTTGAGTTTTCAGATGTCTGCCTCCCAAGATACAATGATCAACAACTTGCAGAGGAAGCGCTACAATCTCCGTGCGCAACGAACAGAACTGTGTCTCTCTCTCTTTGAAGACTCTTATGAAAAAAAAAAAAAAAAAACTAATTTAATAGACAAACATTGAAATAAGCCCAACCCACTTGGGCCGATACTTACAGAATCAGTTTCTCGTTCACACCTTAATGATTTGGGAAGTGTCCACGAAGATAATAAACCATTTTTCCAACAATCTCATAGGACCAATCACTGAGATTTAGCTCCTCTGGTCCTAAAACAATAAAGGATTGAAACTCACTCTAGAAGGAAAACAAATCAATGCTTTCCAAAAAAAAATCAATAAAGCCACTTTGGCAACTCGAATACAATCCATAGACCAATCTTGCTTGACACGAGGAAACAAGTTTTCATCTTTTCACCCAATGTTTTCTGGCTCAAACAGTGTGGCAATCCTCCCCAGGGCCAATCCATATAGATTGGCTTCGACTTACAAACTTGGCATAATAGGCTAGCTTCATCCTCAACCCTGGTAAAAATCTAAATCTCTACCTTTAGGAGACCCATTCTTTTACTCTGCTTTCTGCTCTTATATGCTACCAAATTTGGCTCCATAGGCACTAGTTGCACAACAGCACAAGAGTCACTCTTCCATGCCACCACTACATCCCATTCCCTCCCTCCAATGCTTGCTCGTGAGATTAATAGAATTTTCTTATTTCACCAACATGCATGCATGGGAAACCTCACATCTTCACTACATTCTCCCCCTCACCTCCAATTTTATTCTATCCTCCACATTGTTGCCACATTATCAACTTCGATGTTGCTGTGAGGCCGAACAATGTCTACCTTGATGTTTTCAATCAATATCATTTAGGTAAGATCCAATGGTGACTCCAGGAATTTTGTCCAGGGTGTTCTTATTTTACTTTGAAAAAATTTCGGGTCATTTCGGTCTATTTCGGGTGTTTCGGGACGTTTTGGTAAATACTAGCCGAAATTCAAGATTTGGCCGGCATAAAGTTTGTACTTTAAAAAAAAAAAAAAAATTGTTCTTAAAACCAAAACAAATTTGCATTCTGTACACCGAAAAACCTCAAAAGGAAAAAAAAAAAAGTGAAATGAAATGAAATGAACAAATGCACTTGTACAATAAACTATAAGTTCATTTGAAATATTAATAAAATTATTAATTATTGTTGTTTAGTTGTTTCATTAATTTGTTTGTTTTTTTTTTTAACTAAAATCTGTTATATTGTTGTTTCATTAATTATAAAATTACTAATTATTGTTTAGCCTAACATAATTTAATTTATTTGTCTTTTATAATGTATTAGTTAATTATACTACTTAAATTATTGTTGTTTAGGGCAACAAGAAACTATATTGCTTTAATTTGTTTGTCATTAATATACTGCTTTAATTTTTAATTATTGTTTACATGGCCCTATGTGCCCATCTACCCCCACCCCCACTCAACAGACAAGCACAAGCCTCATGCCTGATGCCCCAATCACAATAGCCAGCTAAAATTTCACAATCACAAATTGCAATCCACGTTACACTCAAAGACAATCAATATCTCATAAACACCAACACCAACACACACTGACCAATTCCAACAGATAAGATAAAGCATATAAAAAGTAAAAAAAAAACAAGTAAAAAGCAAAATATTAATAAAGCTAAAGAATAAAGAGCCAATCACAGACTCACAGTTAGAGAGAGTTACTGAGTTAGACCCTTAAAGAATAAAGAGAGAGACTCTCATTCCTTAATTTCACTTCATATATTTCATTTCAGTGAGATAAAGAGAGAGAAAGAGTGAGAGACTGAGCGAGCCAGAGAGAAAAAGAGAGAGAAATACCTTGAGGGAGGGAGCACTGGAGCGGCGAAGCAGCCCGCAGCCGAGCAATATGCCATTTGCGATCTACCATCTGCGATGAGGGGCGAGTGACGAGCAACGACGACGTGGGGCGAGGAGGACGACAACGACGATGAGCGAGCTATGGCGACGACAAGCGAGCTGCGAGGACAAGGTGCATTTAACCAGTTGGACTTCGTTGAGAAGGCATTTAACCAGTTGGGGTTTGGTTTGCTCTGTGGGTTTGGTTTTGGTTTGCTTTTGCTCTGTGTTGCCAATATTGGGGTTTGGTTTGCTCTACGAGCGACTTGACCGTGGGTTGATTTCTGTCTGATTTAGTGATTTTCTCTTTTGTTTGTTTTTTTTTGTTTTGTTTTGTTTTGTTTTTTTTTTGAGAATCTATGGGTTTGATACCTCAATCTGTTGGGCTTGCCATGGGCTCAATTTGTTGGGCTTGCCATGGGCTTGGCTCTACTACAATTTTTTTTTTGGGGTTTTTTTTTTTTTTTTTGCTTGAAAGTAGAACAAATAATTTTTTTTTTTTTTTTTAATTTCAGGGTGTTCCTAAGTTTGTGATTGAGGGTGTTCTTAATACAAATTAAATATAAAATTTTTTAATTATTATATGTAATTTTTTTTTTTTTCAGGTCAGGGTGTTCCTAGGAACACCCTGACTTGCATGTGGCGTTGCCATTGGTAAGATCACATATGCTTGAAGTGATGTTGATGTTCATGGTGAACCTTTTTGGGCTGAAGCTAAAGTAGGACATTTTGCCATTATTGGTGTTTTTTCCCATGGGTTTAGACATGTTATTTTTGAAGGAGAGTCTTTAATGTTGTACACGCCATCCTAAATCATTATGTAGTAGATTGAAAAACAGAAATCCAAACTAGTCTGAAGCTCAACTTTGTCCATAACAATAAGTTCATCCAAGGGATGATTTATTTATTTAATTTTGGCTAAAATTCAAATCACACATTCTAAGTTTAGCTGAAATTTATTTAAGTCCTTTAACTTTACTTTCGTTTAATTGAGTATTTTAAATTTCATATTAATTTAATTTAGATCTTCCATTTAATTTCGTTAAAAAATTGCTATTAAGTATGCAATTAACTAATAAAAAAATACATTAAAAAAATAAAAAAATAGTTTTTTGAAAAAATTAAAATAAAATTTCTCACATGAAAAAAATCTATAAAATTAATAAAAACAAAAAGCATAATTTTTAAAATTTTATTAACAACAAAATTTTAATGGAATTAAACGGAAAGCTTGGATTCAATAAACTTGAAACTTAGATGACTTAATTGAACGAAAGTAAAGTTAGAGGTTTGAATTTTACTCAAACTTAAAGGACACAATTTACATTTTAGAATTTATTTTATTTTTATTTTTATTTTTTTAGTTAAGGCTTAAATTTTTAACTGGAAAGTCATGAGAGAGAAAATGTTACAACTTACAAGAAGTTGTAAGAGCATACCCATTGACAATTGTAAATGGTACATATAGGGAAAATTTAGCATTAAAACACAAAAAGAGCCCAACAGCGGGACTTGTAAAATCTTACAATTGCAAATTTTTTTGCAATTGTGCTACAGTGTCATCCTACATTTAGGATGACACTGTAGAACTTTAGTAAAAATTATAATATATTTTAATTGATAAAGTGGAAGAGAGATGGGGAGAAGAAAGAGAGAGTTGTATTATAATATATTATATTATTTTAGTGGGTAATATATATTATTGAAGAGGAAGAATTGAAGGTGACAGATCATGTATGGATGGATGTAGGGTGGACGGATTAAATAGCCACGTGTCATCTGACTTATCCTTATGTGGTTTCCAAGAAACCCTAAGTGGAAAATACTTGCAGCACACGATTAGCCCTAGTTCATAGAGTCCCAACATAAATAGAATTCGAGAAGGAAAAGAATTCAAAAATATACGCACATTAATAAGGATTTTCTCTATAAGGAAATCACTTGCGGCACAAGCAAAGAAGTCTGGCTCTACTCGACTATAAATACCCAAAGACTCCTAAGAAAAAGGTACGCATAATTCACCCCAACTCTGGCACTCTAGAGTTGTAGAAAGGTTTTTCTAACTTAACATTTGGAGGGTCTTTGGCTGGTACCACACCTGTACTCTCCTAGGGTTTTCGTTTTTTGATTGTGTAGGGATTGTTTTGAGTGCGTAAGGACTATGTAGCTCACTGGTGATTTTCTCGGCATCATCAGTTGGCATTGTCTGTGGGAAACAACAGCGACTTGTAAGCCATACAAACGCTTCCCGGACAAAGAGTTGCATGGTACTCACTCGCTCGATGGCAACCACCAACAATATCCAAGGAGACGAGCCGCAACCCACTGCCCTGGAAAGGCAGGTCCAAACCCTTACAGCCGCAGTGGAACGTCTCACCAGACAAAATCGAGACCTAGAAGAGCAGCTCCGTCAGAAGAACGCGGGACACAACACCCAAGAGGAGGACCAAGAAGGTACCAGTGCTGAACGAAGAGACCAAAAGGGGCCGGAAGGGAGTAATGCCCGAAGCAGACCGAAAAGGCAGGACATGAGCCGTCCATCAATCACCGATATGGCTCCACCCCACATTGTGGCGGAGATGCAGATGATGAGAGAACAGATGGATTTTCTGATGAACGCCCTCAAGGGGCGAGTATCGAGCGACCTTGATGACTTGGTCCACCGAACGGGTTCACCATTCACAGCACTCGTTACTTCTTTCCCCATTCCACCAAATTTTCGCATGCCGCAGGTTGAAAACTACGACGGAAACAAGGATCTGCTGGATCACTTGGAATCTTTCAAGACCTTGATGCACCTTTAGGGGGTACAGGACGAGATTATGTGTAGAGCCTTCCCAACCACGCTGAAGGGCCCTACGAGGATTTGGTTTAGCAGACTGACGCCCAACTCAATCAGCACCTTTAAGGAGTTAAGCGCCCAATTCGCCTCACACTTCATCGGTAGGCATAGGTACAAGAAGTCCACTGCATGCCTGATGAACATCAAGCAACGAGAAGACGAGACGCTGAGGTCTTACATCACCTGCATCAACAAGGAGGCCTTTTTCGATTGACGAAGCGGACGATAAGATACTCGTGGCTGCCTTCACAAATGGACTGGGAAAGGGTAAGTTCTTTTTTTCCTTATACAAGAATGACCCCAAAACTATGTCGAATGTGCTATACAGGGCAACCAAGTACATGAACACAAAAGATGCGTTACTGGCCCGAGAAGAGAGCCCCAAGAAGAGGGAAAGACAGGAGGACACGCGGCAGGACAGAGGGCCAAAGAGGGCAAGGACTGGAGAACAACGGAAGGACAGGAGCTCAAAACCTCCCACGGGGAAATTCACGAGTTTCACCCCACTAACTGCTCTGATCAACCAAGTCTTAATGAAGATCAAGGACGAAGGAGCCTCGACATTTCCCGGTAAGCTGAAGAAAGATCCTAATAAGAGGCCTAGGGATAAGTATTGCTGGTTCCACCGTGATCACGACCACGACACATATGACTGTTACTACTTGAAGCAACAAATCGAAGCCCTTATACGACAAGGAAAGTTGCAGAGATTTGTCAGCAAGGAGAGGACGGACCAGCCGCAAGAGCAGGCCCTTCGGCGGGAGAATGAGCTCCCCAGGCCACCCATAGGGGACATAAGAATGATAGTAGGGGGCACGATGGCCACCCAGTCATCCAAAAAGACCAGAAATACGTATTTACGGATGGTTTAGAATGCTCAGCTAATGAGCTCCATACCAAAAATACCTCAGATGGACAATCCCGTCATTAGGTTCTCAGAAGAAAACGCCTGACGTCTTCACCACCCACATGACAATGCACTCGTGGTCAGTGTACGGGTAGGAGATTACGATATGCACCGAATTTTGGTTAATAACGGCAGCTCGGCTGACATTCTCTACTACCCGACATTCTAACAAATGAGGGTTAATAGAGAACGATTGATTCCGACGGACACTCCGCTCGTTGGATTCGGAGGAACACGGGTATTCCCTCTTGGTGCAGTCACATTATCCGTGACAGTGGGAGACTACCCCCAACAGATCACTAAGGACGTAACCTTCCTTGTGGTCGATTGCTCGTCCACTTACAATGCTATCATAGGACAGTCCACCCTCAACTCATGGAAGGCAATAACCTCGACCTACCACTTGATAATCAAATTCCCTACGAATTACGGAGTAGAAGAGCTGTGTGAAAATCAAGTGGTAGCACGCGAATGCTACATAGCTATGATGGAAATGGATGACCTCTAAGCCATGAGCATAGAAGAGCATCGGACAATAACAAAACCTGTGGAAGAGCTCGAAGAGATACCCCTTGACGACTCTAGAAACGACCGAACAATGAGGATCGGTACCCTCGCCAGCCCGACGGTTCACCAAGCACTGACAACCTTCCTGAAGGATAACTAAGACGTACTTGCCTGGAGCCATGAGGATATGCCAGGGATTGATCCCTCTGTTATGGTACACAAGTTGAATGTGTCGCCAGCCTTCACACCCGTCCGACAGAAGAAAAGAGTATTCGCCCCTGAACAGGACCAAGCTATAGTGGAGGAAGTCCGTAAGCTACAAAAGGCTAACTTCATTTGGAAAGTCTACTACCCCGACTGGCTGGCAAATGTGGTAATGGTAAAAAAAGCCAACGATAAGTGGAGGATGTGCGTAGACTTTACCGACCTAAACAAAGCTGTCTGAAAGATAGTTATCCCCTCCCACGAGTTGATATCCTTGTAGACTCCACGGCACAACACTAGTTGCTAAGCTTTATAGACGCATTTTCAGGCTACAACCATATCAGAATAGATGAAGCCAATCAGGAGAAAACTTCGTTCGTCACCAGCCAGGGCCTCTTCTGCTATAGAGTAATGCCCTGCGGCCTCAAAAACCAGGTGTAACATATTAGAGGCTCATAAACAAGATGTTCGCATAGCAAATTGGGAGAAATGTTCAAGTCTATGTTGATGACATGTTGGTGAAAAGTTGAAGGGATGAAGATCACTTAACAGACCTCAAGGAAACATTTGACACTTTTCGCTCCTACAACATGAAACTCAACCCGGGAAAGTGTGCTTTCAGAGTGACGGCAGGAAAATTCCTAGGGTTCATGGTGTCTCAAAGGAGTATAGAGGCCAACCCAGACAAGATTCGGGCCATAATCAAGATGGAACTTCCAAAGAATGTGAAGGAAGTCTAGAGCCTTAACGGCAAGATAACGGCGCTGAACAGATTCGTGCTGAGGGCTACGGACAAGTGTCTGCCATTCTTCCAAATGCTAAAGAAGTCTTTTGAATGGATGACCGAGTGTCAGCAGGCATTCGAGGATCTGAAGGCCTACCTCTCATCCCCTCCGTTGCTCAATCCTTCCCAGCCCGGGGAAGAGCTTTTCCTCTACCTAACAGTATCCTCAGTGGCTATCAACGCAGCATTAGTAAGGGAAGAAGACAGGGTACAGAAGCCCGTGTACTACACAAGTAGCGCACTCCAAGGCGCAGAAGAGAGATACCTACTGATGGAGAAGCTTGCCTTTGCCTTAGTGACTGCAGCTTGCAAACTCAAGCCCTACTTCCAAGCTCACATAGTAATCGTCTTGACGGACAAACCCCTAAAGAGAGCAATGAGTAATCCAGAAGCTGCTGGACGGGTGGCGTTATGGGCAATCGAATTGAGTGAATTCGATATACAATATCACCCCCTCATTTCCATCAAAAGACAGGTGGTCACCGATTTCATTGCAAAATTCACCAACGTAGAAGAGCAGGGGGCAGAAGAAATCCCACTATGGAGCGTCCACACAGACGAGTCCTCTAATAAGCAAGCAGGTGGAGCCAGAGTAATGCTTCATAGCCCAGAAGGGGATAAGATCGAATGCATGGTTTGTCTGGACTTTCCTACGACAAACAATGAAGCAGAGTATGAAGCCTTAGTTGCAGGACTCGATCTTGCCATGGCCGCAGAGCTAAAAAACTGGTCTTCTACTACGATTCTCAAGTAGTGGTGAGTCAAGTTAACGGAGAATACGACTGTAGGAGTAACCAGATGAAAAAGTATCTAGAGCAGGTGAAGGACCGGGTCAACAATCTCCAAGCCAAGTTCATTCAAATCCCAAGGGAGGAGAATGAACATGCCGACCGACTCGCTAAAGCAGCATCAACAAAACATATGGTCATCCCCAGTCAGGTACTATCTTTTGTCCAAGTTTCACCACTAATAGAATGTGTCAGCATACAGAAGGTTGGATTGAAGAGTTGTTGGACAACACCAATAGTATCTTACCTGAAGAAGGGGACGCTGCCAGAAGAGAAGGAGGCTGCCAGAAGATTAAAAGTCCAAGCTGCCTACTTCGTCATAATCAGAGGCGTTTTTTATAAAAGAGGATTCTCTCGACCCTACCTAAGGTGTCTCGGCCCTAAAGAAGCAGATTATGTTATGAGAGAAGTTCACGAAGGAGTTTGCAGGAATCACTCGGGATCGCGCTCATTAGTACAGAAGTTGATCAGGGCAGGATATTATTGGCCAACTATGTAGAAGGATGCCCATGCATATGTGAAGGCTTGCGATAAATGTCAAAGATTTGGCAACCTCATTAGGCAACCAATAGAGGAACTTACCCTTATGACGGCCCCGTGGCCGTTCGCTCAATGGGGGTTAGATATCATGGGTCTATTCCCAACAGCAGCAAGACAGCTAAAGTACCTAGTGGTTGGCATTAACTACTTCACCAAATGGGTGGAAGCGGAAGCCTTGGCCACTATCACAGAAAAGAATGTACGAGGTTTCATATGGAGGAACATCATATGTAGGTATGGCATACCCAGAGTACTCGTCTCAGATAATGGAAAACAGTTCGACAACAATATGTTCAGGGACTTTTGCTCGGAGCTGGGTATCAAGAACCATTACTCATCACCTGCCCACCCACAGGCCAACGGGCAAGTTGAGGTGACAAACCGATCCTTGCTCAAAATTATCAAGACCCGGCTTGAGAGGGCAAAGGGTATATGGCTCGAGGAGTTGCCAAGTGTTTTGTGGGCATACAGGACAATAGTGCGGACACCTACAGAAGAAACCCCGTTTCGACTGGCATACGAGAGTGAGGCAGTCATCCTGGCAGAAGTAAGACTTACAAGCTACAGGGTGGGGAACCACGACGAAAGCAAGCACGATGAAACCATGCGCCTACAACTTGACCTGGTGGACGAAGTGAGGGCAACGGCCGAGCAAAGATTAGCACGGTATCAAAATCTCATGGCCAAACATTACAACTCCAAGGTTAGACACAGGGACTTCCAGGTAGGGGATTTTGTCTTAAGAAAGGTAATGGGCGCTACAAGAGATGCCTCCTAGGGAAAGCTCGGACCTAACTGGGAAGGACTATACAGAGTGGCATTGTGGCATAGGAAAGGAACCTACCACCTAGAGACGCTGGACGGACAGAAGTTACACCACCTATGAAATACGAAACATTTAAAGAAGTACTACCAGTAGGCCATTGGCAATGGACAAGCAACGACACTCCTCATTACCAATTTATTTTCTTTCTTAGTTTTTATTACCTACCCTTTAAGCCCTAGGACAAGTTTTTATTTGTTTATTTTACTTTTCAAGAACAATTTCTACGCATGAGTGTTGCCATTATAATAAGAGGAGTTATTCAGAATTGCTTGGGTATATTTTCTACAAAATCATAGTTCACAATGTGGACAGGGTCTATCATTAAATAGACAAAATCATAGTCCACAATGTGGACGGGGTCTATCATTAAATAGACAAAATCATAATGATAGACAAAATCATAGCCCACAATGTGGACGGGGTCTATCATTAAATAGAAAAAATCATAGAGCCCACAATTTGGACGGGGTCAATCATTAAATAGACAGACATTAAGATGGACGGAGTCTATCATAAAATAGACAAAATCATTAAGTCCATAAAGTGGACGTGTTCCATCATTAGAAAGACAAATTCATTGCCCATAAAGTGAACGAGGTCTATTGTTAATAGAAGAATTCACAAAATTTGAAATATGGACGGGGTCTATTTACTCATTCATTCCATAGGATGGACGAGTCCATTATTAATAAGACAAGTTCATCAAAATGAATGGGTCCACCATTAGATAAACAGGTTCGACAAATGAACGGATCTCTTTAAAACCATCATTTCCTAATATGGACGGATCTGCTATTATACAAAAATTCAGTCCATTAAATGACTGGTTATAATTCATTAATCGATTCACAAAGTGGATGGGTCAATAAGTGGACAGCCCTACTCTGAAAAATATTAAATAGTTCACATAGTGGACGGATCCAAAAATTCTATGAATTACAGGTCCTCAATGTGGACGGAGTCATTCGCAGTTGTAAATTAAACAGATCCATTCATAAAAATAAAATAAGACAAAGTAATTAAGCTGAAACCCAGGAGGGGAGAAGTTTAAAACGACGATTAAAATGTTCTCCAAGGACATTTAAAAAAAAAAAAAGTTAATTAATTACACATCTGCAGCGGGGGTCTCATCCTTCTCTTCAGTGTGACAGGCCTGACCATCTTTTGGTTCAACTTGGCTTTCAACAATAGTCCCGTCACCATGGGCGTCATTGATCGGGGCATTCTGGCCAAAAAGTTCATCTGTATTCTTAGAATGAACGGGTTGGACTAACGTTTGCTCCTGGACGTTAATGTTGATGGTGGACACATCTAATTTTGGATATAAAGTCTTCACTTGATGGATGGTGTCGTCAAAACCGTCACCATATGAGACTCTAAGCTCGGACAGAAGGGCGTTGGAGTCACTGTACTCTCGCACAACAACTTCCTTCGCTAGACGGATCTCATTCTCCTTATCTTCCAGGACCTTCTTCAGTTCCTCCGTCCGCTTGCAAAACTCGTCCCTAGCTTGCTCCGCCATAACAAGTTTCTTGTCCTGGACGACCTTCCAGGCCTTTAGCTCGTTCAGCTCTTCCTCCGTCAACGTTGCCTTTGCACGTATACAGTCCAACATCATCTCGTGATTTAGACACTGTCCCATTAGCCCCTTCATCATAATCATGGCCTGAAAAATGGAAAGGAATAATTAGTTTCGAAATAATTAAGAGGAGTGCACGGATGAAATGTGGATGGGAAGATTACCTGAGCGATGCTAAAAAGCCCCGTCTCCCCCATTGCCTCCGTTGAGTGGTTGCTTAAGTTCTCATAATCTTCAAGTGCTATGAGGGACGAAAGCCTCTCCAAGGCGTATTTGGAGTACTTTCGGAGGAGGACGGGTGGCTTCTCCTGTGTGGTGGACGGACCCTTCATGAAGCCTTTTCCTGCTCCATGTTTTACAGGGGTAACCGTCTTCGTACCAGCCTCCAGCCCCACAACGGGCTCCAACACAGTCTTTAGTCTTTTTGGTGTACGGTCTTGCTTTGGCGGCACCTTCCTTTTTGTGGACGGGACGTTTGGGTTTGTGCCCTTGGGGATTTGACCTCCCTCTTCCTTGTTCTTGGTCGCCTGTGCCTTGATCATGGCCCTCCTTTTAGCAGCATCCATTTCTGCCAAGAAGGACGGACAAACTTAGTTCTCAAATAAAGAAAAGTAATATTCACAAGTGTTGGTGACGGTCTTACGTTGGCGCACTTGCTCGTTATAACGACGGGTTTCAGGGGTAGGCTCTGGTCCGTCACAATACCAATAAATGGTATCTAGTGTGACCAATTTGGCCTAAGTCCTCTCCTCTGGTTTTGTTTTGGCAAAGATTTTTTCCAAAAAGCTCCACTGCAAGAGCGTGACTTGTGGACGCACCCTAACTGCAAAAAGAGGACGGTTAAAAAAAAAAAAAAAAACTTTGAAGAATTAAAGAGGCAACGGTTATTTACAAAACTAGTGCTCTATAGGACGGGTGCATACCAGACGGTGACAATATGCCCCAAGTAGTGTCGATGGGCATATACTCTATATCACCCTGACGGCACATCCATTCATTCCCCTCAAGGAAGAAATATCGATTCTTCCAGTTCCTATTTGAGTCAGAAGTCTCGTATACAAGCCTCAACAACGGGTTCCGAGGCACAAAACTGTACATGCCCCTTGATTTATCAATTTCATCTGGAGGGTAGCAATGGAGGAATTCTCGAACCGTCAGCCTCCTTGCACCGTCGGTCATAACCCCGTACAGGACATCTACTTTGAGGAAAACCCTCCAGGCATTTGGGGATACTTGGTTGACAGCCAGACCTAGGTGTTTAAGCAACTCCCGATGAAGGGAGCTCAGGGGAAACTTGAGCCCAGCCTTTAGCATCTGCTCATACACACCGACGCCCTCCAAACCTTCGTAATAACACTTCTTCGAGATGTATGATAGATGGATGGATATGTTATCTGGTATTTGGTATTTGGCCCTAAGCGTTTTGAAATGTTTCTCTTTGATTGTGGAAGTAAATTCATTCACCATCCACTAGGGTAGCATAATGAACTCCTTAAGTCTATCAGGACCCACGACGGACTGAATTGGGGGCTCAGCATCGTGTAGACCGTCACTGGAGTCTTCTGGTCCATCCATCTCCAGATGCTCATCTCTTTAGGACAGAGAGGAGGCAGACGGGCTTCTTTCCTGACTTGGACCCTCGTGATCTTTGTGACTTGACAGGTACACTTCCTCGTAGCCTGCCCCATCACAGACAAATGACTGATTACTTGACGCACTAGACATAACCTACATGCGACGGAGAAACCTAAGGTTGACGAGTCTACAGTTTATGACGAAAGTGTAGAATCTAAGAATTATAGAAAAAGAATGTTTTCTTCTAAGGAGTAGAACACTCACCGGAATTGGAAGATGAACGGTAAAAGAGCGTTGACGACGGACACAGTGACTGGACGGCTTTGTTCGTCTGATGAAGATGACGGAGGCGCTCTGATCACAAATTTTAGCAGAAAGTGAAGAAATGAGAGGAAGAGAGTTTGGTTTATATAGAGGGATTGCACGGAAGACGGGGGCGTATCGATCAAAGAGAAAGGCCAATAGTTGAACGACGCGTGTCTAAAGTCATAAATGGTTTCAAACCAGCCCATCAAAGACGGGCGTGCTTCCTCGTGATCCAAATTGAGCCATCACCCCATCAGCTTTTCCATTCAATAGGTCACGGGCCCACGGGATGAAGGGGGCAACTGAAAAGGAAGAATTGAAGGTGACAGATCATGTATGGACAGATGTAGGGTGGACGGATTAAATAGCCACGTGTCATCCGACTTGTCCTTATGTGGTTTCCAAGAAACCTTAAGTGGAAAATACTTGCAGCACACGATTAGCCCTAGTTCATGGAGTCCCAACATAAATAGAATTCGAGAAGGAAAAGAATTTTGGAATATACGCGCATTAATAAGGATCTTCTCTATGAGGAAATCACTTGCGGCACAAGCAAAGAAGTCTGGCTCTACTCGACTATAAATACCCAAAGACCTCCAAGAAAAAGGTACGCATAATTCACTCCAGCTCTGACACTTTAGAGTTGTAGAAATGTTTTTCTAACTTAACTTTCGGAGGGTCTTTGGCCGGTACCACACCGGTACTCTCCTAGGGTTTTCACTTTTTGATTGTGTAGGGATTGTTTCGAGTGGGTGAGGACTGTGTAGTTCGCTGGTGATTTTCTCGGCATCATCAATTATTTTAATGAGTAGAATAGAAAAATAAAAATTGTGATATTAGTTGTGTTGTAAAATTGTATGGTATAATTGAAAAATAATTTTTTAAAATAGTAAAATAGAATACGATGGAAGTTGCGAATGGAATGGTTGGACAATTCTATTGGGCTGAAAATAATGTAGCGTTCAATATCTGATGGGCTTGACCTTTAAACGGGGTTTTAGCCTTTTAAAGTCTGTTGTTCTAACTTTAAGTGTAACTTCGTTCCCACATGTATCCTTCACACATTTGACATTGCACATCCGCTAAGTTAACGTCCAATCCGAAGTGAGCGAAGCCTAATAACCCGCCCAACCGTAAAAGCAAGGGCCACGCTCGCAATGTCTCCACTGTCCAACCTTTATCTCTGCACTTACAATTCTCTCCACGCCATCGGCTGGTAATTACTATTTCTTTCCAAAATTACCAAAAATTGTACTATCTCTATCATTTCTATTTATCTCTCCGAGTTCGTTCATGCATTATTCATTGTCAATAACACTTATTTCTAATATATTTTTTGTTTATGTCAGGGCAATTGCTCTCTCTAGAATTTTGAGCAGCTTTGTAACCACCAAGTCCGTGAATGGAGCTTACGCTTCTGCTGGAGAACTAATCTGTCAGTTTTTCCTTGGTCTCAGCTCAGCTTGGTTTCTTAATTCTTGTTGAATTTGAAGGAAAACTAGGAAAGAAAAAAAAAAAAGAGAATTTTATCAATCTTATGTTTTTTAAATTTCAAACTATTTAATTATATTACTTATCCAAGAAGCTTAGGCTCAAAGAAAATAGCGAATTCAATCATTTAACCATTATATATATTTTTTAAATTTTCTCTCAAGTGTGATCCAAACTCCCCTTTTAAGTAGGGCCCAAGTTTTGAAGTTAGGTCACATGCTTTGATACAATGATAAAGTATCACTTGTCACAAAAGTTTAAACCGATAAGAAACAATGAATTCAATTATTTAACTATTATTTTAACATTGTTGATATTATTATTATTATTATTATCACTGTTTTTGTTTTTGGAGTGAAGGTTTGCTGCAAACAGCTGCATTCTTGGAAGTTGTACATGGGGCCATTGGTAGGTTTCTAAGGTTTTATGTATATGCCCATCTGATGTGAATATGATTGAATATATAATAATATATGTGATGTATAATTTTTTGGAATTGGAGGTCTTGTGCCAAGTGGAGTTGTCAATCCTCTAATGCAATGGGGAGGAAGGACTCATTTTCTGTTGGCTGTTGTTCGTCAAATCGATGAGGTTCTCTAAATTGCTTTTGGATCTCTTAGTTTAACTTTAGTACTATATGATGGAAAATGTTAAGACTAATACCAATTTTACAATCAAAGGCATACAAGCTAACATGACAATAAATGTAATTGGTGTCAATATCACATCAACAACATAATAAATAAGTTCTTTAACTACTTTGTTGCTTTATGTTTAAAAGTTGATATATCAATTTGTAAGACCTATGTAGCAAAATTTGCATTAGCCCTAGCGTCACTCCTAAACTATATTAATGTTTAGTTTTTGGATTCAATTCCTATTTGTGATGTACAAGCTTCGAGGTGAAGCTGTTACTTAATAAAAGAGTGGTCGAAGAAAGGAAGGGCAAACAGATGATGTGGAAGTCTCTTAGGGCCTATCATTTGTGTAGTGCGGGGGTTAAAGATTTTGAGTTCATATATGTTATGCTGTATTTTTGTGATGCTTAAACTGATCGCAATCTTTGGTTCTAACCTTTTTTGCAGGTGCAAGAGTTGCCATCAATTTTCATAACTTTTGTTGCTTGGAGTCTAAGTGAGGTAGGTTGGATTTTATATGGTTCTGGGCTGTCCCTGTGCTTTGGTACTTAATTTCTGTAAAACATTACTTAACCACCCTTCCAACATGACCCGGCAGTATTGCATTGCATTGATTGGAAGATTGGAAATTTGAAAGAACATTCTGGCAAGGTGTTAAGATGAGTTTTTTAAACGAATCCTTTGTTTGGTCATGGGTTTGGCTGAAACAAATGATAGTAAAATGCTTGGTGAAAAATCATGCCAGAATGTTATTTGCAATTCCAAACTTAATTAGTTAATGATTGCTGACAAGAGGTGCATTGTCTACTAACGGGCTACAAATAATATTATTAATACTTGATTTAGCTGATGATGACTAGATTAGTTCAAATTTATATGTTCTGTATCTTTTTCCAGAGAGCTTCCAAAAAAATTCTTTTTGCAGAGAAACATAAAGTAAAAGTTATTGAATTTCTAGTAATTCTATTTTTGAGAATCAAATTTCTAGTAATTTGAAAAGCTATAGTTGAGTGCATTAATGGACCTGTAATACAAGGTAAGGAGATGATAAGAGTTGTCCCAAAGACATTGTTTTTACTTGCCTCTTTTAAATGGAACTCTCAAGGGTTGTACTTAGGCTTCAAAAGCTGACAATTTATTTGCTTACCTTATGAAAAAGCTTATTTAAGTTTACATTGCAACCAAACATATGTCATGTATGATCTTCAATCATTTGAGATATATGCTTGAGTTTGGGATGGTAGTCCCCAATAAATTATTTAGTCTTGTGAGATTATACAAATTTGTTTCAATTGTCTTGGCTGGGGGTGACCAAAATATGTTTTTATTTCTATCTTTAATTTTATAAGAGAATTTGTTGTGGGATTGCTTTTGTAGGCCACATAGTTGTTCACAGAACAGTTAACCATGGCAAAAAAGAGAGAAAAAAAAATCACAGAATTATTTCTATACTGTTTCTGTATGGGGCTGGATTTTCCTAAAAATGCTTCTGACATTACCTTTGGGAACCATGAGCATCATATTTGTATCCCTTTGTGAAAAAAGTATGCGCATTGGACTACAGTTTTTTTCTGAATGCTTTAAAATAACTGGACTTGGGTACTGACAGCATAAGCATTTCCATTACAGTTATTAAAGGAAATTAAAACTAATAATCTTATAGCCATTCACTCATTCTTTGAAAATTGTCTCCCTCTCTCTCTTTCTCTCTCTGTGTTAAGTTAATGAGAAGGATAGAAAGCAAAAATGGTCACAATCTCTCATCATTGATTTCTCCCTTACTACCTAGTCACTCTTTTTTTTTGGGAGGTGTTCTTTTCTCCTTTTGCATTATAAGTTTTTTTTTTTTTGTTTGGATAGGGCATTACAAGTTATTGATGTGTTATCCATCCAATTTGATATATTGTGTCTTACTTTTCTCAGTGTGTTCCTGCTCCTGCTTACCAAATTTCATGGCATATATAAAATATGACATGGTGATGATCCTGGATGCAGGTAATTAGGTATTCACATTACGCTTTGAGCTGCATGGGAAGTTGTCCATATTGGATTAATTACCTCAGGTTAATCTCTTTTTTGTTCCCTAAGAATTTGTATATACACACACCACTAGTGATTCACTATATAAGCTGAATTTTTTAAATAAAATTATACTTTTGCTTTTCACTAGGTACACTGCATTCATTGTGCTGTATCCTATAGGAATGGCTCCTGGTGAAAGTAAGCAGCTTCCATTAATTACTTTGATATTTAACAATATTATTTTGATCCACTCCCCATTCCCTGTCTCTCATTTTACTATCGACTCTTTTTTCAGTATAATTTGTTTAACTATTGGTTATTGCCATGTAGTGTGGCTTATGTACCAAGCACTTCCCTTCATAAAGAAGAAGCGTCTCCATGAACATCTATTTAATGGGCTTCCCTTCAGCTATTATAATTCTCTCATGGTATGTTGATATTTAAGAAGATTTTGTGGGGAAACCTCAAGTGTTTCTAAGAAAGTTGAGGTGTCCATTATTTCTTTGCACTCTTCCATTCCTTTAAGGTTTGTACTATGAATAGCTTATAAAATTAACATAACTGGAGGCACATCTGATTATGTAGGTTTTAACCTTTTGACTTGAAATGAAGATGGTAACTTGATAGGTTATTTGGCATACCTGCCTGCTCCGGCAGGTAAAGGGTATGAATTTATGCAATAAAATTTAGGTTCGGATTTGGGAACTTCAATCTAAAGCGCAGTCCAATTATGTATCTTTGAGTTACATTATTGTGTGATAGAACTATTGTTGGGCTAAGCTACCTTGCTTTCTCCTACTTGGGTTAATTCGAAAATATTTGGTCTTTATTTTGTCCAGAACGGGGTGGGAAGTTCAAATCTGTGTAATGTTATGTTTACTTTGGGACTGCTCTGTCTCAAACCAGCTCCATTGCCGTCCCTATAAATTTAATGCTAAACTTGGGTTACTTGTATACAAGAATGATCTTTTGGACATGGCAGTTTCTTAGGAGAAAAGTCTGGAAGTATAAAACCATAGTAGGATGTCCAATTTTTCACCACAATGATTACTCTATGGATGCCAGTTCTTTATAGGCACATATACCATAATATTCCTGGTCATCCAATGAGGTAGTTTGGTGGACATTTCGGTTCTCTCTCTGATTTTCTCCTTTTTCTGTTCCCCGTTCCTGTGGTGTTCAGTAAAAATGGTTCTGGTGTTCACTTTATTAAATGAAAAATGAATCAGAGGCAGTATATAGGTTGTATCACAAATGGAGACTGGTGTTTTTCTTCTTGCCATAGTATAACAATTTTTTGACTTCTTTCAATCTTTATCTTTACAAGTTTGTTGTTAACATTTACTTGAATTTTCTGTATCAGGTTCTTCTTCTGTGCTACCCTTTTCTGTGGTTAAAGCTTTACCTGCATATGTTTAAGCAACGGTGGTCAAAACTGGGAAAACACCATGAGAAGAAGAAATTGTGAAGTTTGGACCTCTTTCAGATACAGACGCTTGTTAATTGTCACTTACTGGTACTTCTGGAATTTTGAGTCCTTGGCTATAGGCTTCTTCGATATTCTTCCAATTATTTTCTTTATACACTTATGCAGTTCCATGATCCATCAATGTGACCAAAGTCAGATGCTCACTACCCTTACTTTTACCATGTTGCAATTGTTTACATGATGATATATGAAGTGAAATTATGTGCAAACTTTAGAAATTTTATTTGTTTAGGAAGATATGTATTCTAGAGTCATATGCTGCCATGTTAGACTCTGTTTCATTGTAATGGAGTGTAGAACAGCAACTTGTTACTGTTATTACTGTTAACGTTACTGTTGCACAAGCTGGAGCCAGAGCAGAACCATAGTCTAGTAGCTGGATTATTCTAGAATAAAAAAATTTATTACTATTAATTGTGATAACGGGTCCCTTTGCCCTTTGTAAGTGGTCCTCTGTAACTTAAAAAGATGAAGTCCATTTGTCGCCTTTTTCTCCTAGCTGGGTTAAACCTCAGTCTAGAGCAATTTCACTCTTCATCATACATGTTATAAGGTATAAAAATATATATGCAGGTGTTTTTGAGAGGGAATGCCAAGCAGCTGGTACATGATACATTCTTCATCTTATTCTTTCTAAATACTGGTATACGTATATGTCCAGTGGTACTTTTTTTATGTGTTTTGCTGCCTTTCCTTTCAACAAGACTGCCTCCATCTACAGCCTTTTTTCTTTTCCCCATTTTTGCCAAGCCCTTTCGCACAATTCACATGTTTAGAGTTTGCACCTTTGTGTCTCTTCTTTTTGCTGCAGGCAACAATCCTTTTTGTGATACTTCACTCAGTCTCAGAAAATTATGATGCCTGCACTTTTCTGGTCATATGATATGTATGTGTATTTGCAATCCTTATTCTAATCACCGTGCTGTGTATCGTAATGTCTAGTTCACTTCCTTTGAAAGTGACTAAGTTCCATTCCCTTTCATGGTTCATATTAAATATTACAATTCTAAAGGCGTATTCATTGTCACATCATTTAAAATTTTAAATAATATAATAGCATATATAGTTAGATATAAAAAATAAAAATTGAATTGTGGAATCGATTATCTTAATTCCACTTGAAATGAAGGGGAAGTGTCTCAGTCTCAGATTCCCTCAGCATGTTTCTTTTGTAGTATCGTTGAACTTGATACAGGACCAACTGGCATTGAGTCTAGGTTGCTCGTGGCTAGAAGAAGCCTAACCAATGGGCTGGACTGTTGTGGGGTAGTTAGTGCCAGCCAAAATATTTAATATAGGATATTATAAAACTTGTTCTTATTTATATCTTTTGTGGGGGCAGAATTATACCTTAGGATTTAGGAATATGCTACTAACATATGGTGTTTTCTATTAGTGATCCAGGCCATGAAACCCACCACCCAGTCTAGTGTAGAAGCTATTCAACTCATGGATGCTTTCTCAATTGTAGCAATAATATTTTACAAACTAGCTGACTCTCTTTTTAATATTTGTTTTTAGGTTTATGCTCTACTCCAAATAAATATAGGACCAAGTTTGATTTGCTCATATAAAGCAAATGTCCCAATGCCACGTCTTTTATTTTTATTTTTTAATTTATCTATACTCATGGTTGGTACCCATTTACATCTAAAACAATTTTAAAAATTTAGGCCAAAAAAAGAGAGAAAAGAATGGGATAGATTCTAAGCACAAATGAACATTACTTTTCAAAACGATTGCTGCAATACAAGACATAGTTCCCAGAAATCAACAATTGGCAACAGGAAGATACAAACAACACCAATACTGAAACCAAAGAAAACCACCAAACTTTCAACCCATTCCCATAACTTCAACAAAAGAGTGAGAGAGAAAGAGATCTTGTTTTTCAGAAATCTGTAGCTGGGAGAGGTTCATGGGTGTTTGGGCTGATGAATATGGACTCGTAAATGAGGGCGGCGATGCCGGAGCCAATGAGTGGACCAACCCAGTAGACCCAGTGGTTGTCCCATGACCAACTGACCACAGCAGGGCCAAAGGAGACTGCTGGGTTCATGGATGCACCATCAAAGGCACCACCAACTAAGATGTTGGCACCCACAATGAAACCAATTGCAATGGGTGCAATAATTCCAATGTTTCCTTTCTTTGGGTCCACGGCTGTGGCATACACGGTGTACACCAATCCAAAGGTCATCACGATCTCAAACACTACGGCATTCCATACAGTCACATCAGACGATAGAGAGAATGCGGATGTTGTCTACATACATATAAAGAAGATAAAATTAACAATCAGTACATATATATATATGTGTGTGTGTGTGTGTGTGTGTGTAAATTTATATTGAATCATTGATGATTGAAGAGATTACTAAAACAAACAGCATAAAGTAAAATAAATAAATAAATAAATAAAAAGCCCTTAATTGGGCTACAAACACTTAACACCTAGACTGCTAGACAAGCTGAGATTACCTGAAGTCCTATAGCTTCTGAGTCCTTTAACTTTTCAAAAATCAGAAAAGAAATATCCCAGATATTCCTTTATGCATAAACTGTGAATCTCAATTATTTATGCACGTATGAACTTTACATAAGGCTTATGGAAGTTTCACGTAGATCTAAATTCTAAATAAAGAATAATTTAGATAGATCATGATTGATGCAGTTCAAAAAGTATAGAAATTCACACGGTCCAAATGCATTTGCTTCCAAGTGAGAAGATATGTGATGCATTTTGTATATATTACAGTATTTCTCTTACTGCATGTGGATCCCAATGTTAGTGCATTTGATATATGTAATATTTCTCTCACAGTCTGCGGAACCAATGCAATGAGAAACATGCTAATTAATGTATATGTATAATATGCACTAACATATACATGACCATCAGTCTTGCACTTCACCAGGGTCAAAATTATGTAGAAGTCTACAACTACAACCAAGGAAAAAAAAAGTGTTGCTTGTAATTTTGTATAATATGGTACTTTAAAATTACATCGAGTTTCATATATATATATATATATATGAATATTTTCTAAAATGTATTGAGTGAAAGTTTTATCTTATTAGTTGTCATATATAGTTTATTTATTTTTTCTTATGTTTAAACTTAGATCCGTGAATGGTCTTACCAATCCACCGGTTGAAAACTTAAGGAGCAAGCAAGCAACGACGGAGCCAAGGAGCTGGGCGATCCAGTACAAAATACCCCTAATGAGTGTGATGTGGCCGCCAAGGAAGGCACCAAATGTAACAGCAGGGTTCACATGACCACCGGAAATGTTTGCACCAATTGCAACTGCCACGAACAGTGCAAAGGCATGAGCTAGGGCTGCAGCTACAAGTCCAGCCGGTGTTGTTGACCCATCATCAGTGAGCTTGTCTGCAAAAAAACCATTCACCAATTAGTTTCTCATTTTATTGGATGAGCAAGAAAGAAACTAGAAATATATTATAATTCTAAAAGTGCATTTACCGTCACATTAGAAATAAACGTGACATAATATACACGGTTAGATATAAGGAATGAAATCTTAATTGTGAAATGAACTTGATCTTAATCCTCGAATAACATAGTCCTATTCAATTGCGTTACTTCTAAACTAAAGATTGTGACATAAATAAAATGGACGAAAAGTTTTAGCCTCTTACTGAAAGCCATGCCAGAGCCTTCACCAGCAAAAACAAAAATGAGAACTGAGATGAACTCAGCAAGGGCTGCTTTTAGAGTATCAGCTTGGCCGAACTCGGCAGGGCTACCAATAGCAATTTGAGAAATCGGCATTTTTCTAGTATTTCAATTTAGCTTTCGAGAGCTCTAGAGCTTATTACAAAAGCCAAATTGTACTAGCTTTTTTTTTTGTGTCTCTTTTCTTGCTTATTGGTCTTTAGCTTACATAGTGAGCAGTTTATATATAAGGTCTCTAAAGAATATGAACGGCCTTATTGAAACCGGAATAGCCAGTTTCTATCCGGTAACAGCTTGTTTTCAACGAGGGAAAAAAAAAAAAAAAGAACTAGGACGGGGCCTCCATTTTGTTCCTATCATGCCACGTGGACGGCTGATGTGACTTGTTGGAGGGTGATCACACAGTGAACGAAATTCTAATCACCGACCAATTGGCTGTGAGATGGTGGGTCCATCAATGATTGTTGTGGTTTTATTTTGCAGTTTTGCTTGACCGACCATTGGATTGTTTATGCGGCCGTGATGTGGACCTCCGTAGTTGGTTATGCTGGCTAGCTTCACTATCATGCACTTACAAATTATAATCTTCCTTAAAAAAAAAATTATTTACTTAAATCAACTTTTTATATATATATATATATATATATATATATATTATAAATACAATCGAATTTTAATTTATCATGTCGCTATATCATGATTGTTTTATTATTATATTTAATATATAAATTAGTTTTTAGTTTATTCAAATCTCAAATTTTTTATTTGATAATTTTTTTTTACTAGTTTATTTAATTGAAACCTATCAATCAAATTTATATTTTGTTTAGGGGAGATGATGAGCCAAGGATGATATCATGGCTCCAAGGTCCTAATTATGTAATGTTGGTGTTATAACTTATATATAGAGTTTGTGGGTCCAAACCGTCCAAGAAGTAATTAAAAATTAAAATTCATTCGTTTGAAACTTGTGGAGCTGAGGTAGGTAGGTCATAAATTCATAGTGGTTCTGGTTCATGTGATTGTAGTTACATGCAATGTTGTGGTTTATGTTTTTTGTTTTTTTAGAAATACTGATAATAGATGTTTGGCTATGATATTAGGAACTAAATTTAAGCTACTTAAAAGGTTCATGAAAGTTCAAGTTAAAGATTTTGTGCATTTGAATTAACTTTTTACACTGAAAATTTATGTGCATATTTGTTGAAATTTTTTAAAAAAGAAGTACAAGTGTACATTAAAAAAAAAAAAAAAAAACAGGTGATCTAAATGGGAAGGGTTTTTTTTAGTATACAAAATATGCCGCAATGATAATCTCATAGTCCGATCAACTATTGGTGCAAGATAATCCCACTCCAAAAAAAAAAAAAAAAAAGGAATTATTGGTATAAATTATAATTAAGCTATAGCTGTTAAGGAGCTTGAGCTCATAATTAAAAAATAGGCGAAAGGGTCAAAAGCTTTTTGTGGTTTTGATTCTTCTTTATTATTCTTTTGAAGTTTTTATATATGCCAAATGGAATCTTTGGACTAACTTCTATTAGCACTTATGAATGGAAAAATCAATGATTATTTTAAGAAGACTTACCAATTCATTTAGGTTATTGGTCATGTGATTGTCACGTGATTTTTCGGTCAATAAAAGTAAATAAAAGTTAATCTCAAAGATCAATTTGACGGAGATAAAAACCTTAAGGAGTTATATGGAATAATTTAAAATTTTAAACCTCTAGAAATGTTTTTGCAATTTGCCCAAATCTTAGGGAGTATTTTGCATTTAGGATTAAAACTTTGAAATGAATCTCTTTTGAAGAAAAATATTATGTAGTCTTAAAATACTGTTATACTGTTATATTGTCCTATTTCATATTATATAAATGAATTCAATTAGTGAAATCTATTGATGAAGGAGTACCACTTCACTATACTCAATAATTACTTCTTGTAACATTTTTCTAAGATGAAATGGCTTCAAGCTCGCTTGCATTATTATCATTTTTTTTTGGTTGAGAAAAACATTATTATCAGTCTTCTTTTTGATAAAATTATTATCAGTCTCTGATATACATGCTTTGACAAATTGTCTCATCCTTATCTAGGCACCCCCTCCCAAAATGAAAAAAAGAGTTGAAACTCTTTTACGTCATGTTAGAGTCTTTAACTTTGAAGTGTCAAAATCATCTGATCATTATATCATATTATCATGTACTAGAACAAATTAAGGATATAATTCCGCCTGCAACGTATATCATGTTCGAGAACTCGTGGTGGTTGAAATTTAAGACATACTTGGATGACTATTTAGATATTTTTGTTTCATTTTGAATTGAAGTGCTTACAAAAGTTCCAACACACAGAGTCACAGATAAATCCACACGACATTTGTTTGTTGGGATTTAAAGATAGAATTACGTCATAGATTTGAATTAATTCACATTCAACTTTTGTCACTGAATGGAACATAAGAGTGATAATAATTGAGACCCCCCGTTCAATTGAATAGGTTCATCTATTGAAAGAATAATTGAATGTTAGCTCAACCGAATGAGCTTAAAAATTCCTATATTCAATCCATTTTTTATTGTCTATATATATAATATAAAATTTGAATAAATGAGATTTTCTTTATGATAATTATTCTTTATCATTTGGCCAAAAACTAATTAATGTTTTTGTTTAGGCAAGATTCAGACCTAATCAAATCCTTTATTCGACTATGAGAGAGATTAAGAGTTTTTTTTTTTTTTTTTTTTTTAAATTAAAAAAAAAAAGTGATTAAGAGTTGAGCTAATTAGAACTCAAATTCTACGAAAACTTGATAGCTATTAAAATTTTGAGTAAAATATGTAGGTATTTAATAGCTAATTTAAACATAAGGATATCATTGTTATTCTAGTCAACTACTCTCTAATATACTCTTATGATGGGTTCTAACAAATTACATTGTTAAAACTTATCAAACAAAGTCAAGAGTTTTGTAACTTAATGACATTACTTCCTCTATTTTATGAGGCCTTCTCCCTTATTAGTGTAACTATTAAAATATATATATATATATATATATATATATATATTTACTATAAAAATCATCAAACAAATGTATTATAAAAAACAATTTAGTGAATTTGAATGACTTAATATTTTGTATGGTTATTACGGATGAAATCATATCAATCACCCCCCCCCCCCCCCCCAAAAAAAAGATTTAAGGGATTTCGGAACCATATTGCAAATATAATAATAAATTATTACGATTTTTTAAAAAAGAAGAAGAAGAAGAAGAAATGATTACGAGTTATAAGATCATCTTGTATCACATTAAACAATTATGCTGCCGTTATCCACGGTGTGAGTAACACTGAGCCATGATATAATTATAATATCCTTAAAATGCCACCTTTTGCTTTCGTGGTTTCGTTAATTATATAGCAGAGTGGATAACATCAAAGTATCAAGCCATAATATCATATCATCCCCCCACCCTTTTTTTAAATTTTTAATTTTTATAGGATATCATATTATCTCCTTAAAATGCTACCTTGTGCTTTCACGTTGTGGTTCATTAACTATAGCATAGTGGATATACAACATTAAACCTTGTAGTCATACTTTTTTTTTTTTTTTTTTTGATAATTTGATAGTTGGAAGTGGAGTGATTTGAACATTTGATGTCTTTGTTGGAGATATCAAGAGATGTCAACTAGTTAAGTTACAAAATTTTTAGATCGATATCATACTCTCAAAGGATTATATTTCACTGTCACATTGTGTGTATGTTTTGTTATGACATGGCATTATTACATACCACTACTCTCTTACTCATCATTTTCTTCTTTGTGATGGGTGCAAAAATTATTCTCTACATCTAGTATTTTATGCCTTCCTCTCACGTAAGAATAAGATATCATATGGTTTCTCAAAAAAGAAAAAGAAAAAAAGATATCATATAAAATAAATCTTATGAATATAACCAAAATATTGAATCTAATTTTAAGTGACAGTAGAGCATAATACATCAAGTACACTAAATATTTCAGGTGATTGGATGGAGTGAGAGGAGGGTGTGAAATGTGAATAGTTATGAAGTCAACCGAACATGCCAATAAAAAGGAAAATGGAAAAAAAATACAACTCATCTTTTTGTTAAAAAAAATTAGGCTGTATATGTTAGTATTGGCCGTCTAGCAGCTTTTATTTGACAATATATAACATGTTCACTTATGTTTTTGTATTTTTCTTTTTCTGCACGAACTAAGCTCTATTCGTTAATTGGATTAAAAAAAGATCAAATGAGTTGTTAGAACTAATTGAAAATTTAGTAGGTAATATGGGAGATGGTGGACTTGGTGTTTCTATTTGAAAATTTTTGAATCCCAAAGCATATGCCATAACCAAACCTCTCACATGAGATGTTTGAGCATTTTCCCGTTCTAAAATTTTATTTTCTCAGATCCAGTTCTAATTAATGATAATATATAATATTAACATGTCATGACATAAATCCACACTTATAATAATCTTGATTAGTAATTGTATTTATCTTGTCCACGAATATATTGGATCAAGTTGGCACTATTATTAATTAAAGAATGTCTGACATCTCTCTCTCTAGTCTCTTCCTCTCTCCCTTTCCCTTTCTTTTATTTTTTAATCATATCTTCTTCTTGTTATTGTATTATGGACGGCTTGCATTGTCTGCCAAATTCTTCTAATGGTTTCCCTATCTTTCTTTTTTCTTCTCATTCATGGCTTTGGATCTTGGAAAAAAAGAACAAGGCCACGTTTGTGTGATCAATGGATCAAACCCGGACCTGAACCCAACAGATCAGCCAAATTTGGTAAAAAATCCATGATCCAATAAACTGTTGACAAGCCACACTCATCTGTGCCAGCAATTACCATTAGTTGGAAGGGTCGGGGTGATTTTATGACATAATTTTAAGAGAGTTTTTTCTTTTCTTTTTTTTTTCATGGGGAACACCAAAAATTTTATTGCATACTTCCAAAGGAAATTACATCATGAACTAGAAGAGCTTGTTCTAAGAAACAAGAGTTCTCTTCCATTCACGTAGAAAAACAATAATGCCCTTGGCATATTTAGCTAAAAGGTGAGTTGACATGTTGCCTTGACGGTGTACATGAGAAAACGAGACTCTATGAAACTCTCCACAGAAGTCCTGCATGCCTAAAATCAAAGAGTCCACAGATGATAGGGATGGGGCTAGACCTGATAATGCCCAGTAAATGATGAGGGAGTCTCATTCTAGGATGAAATCTTGCACACCAATGTCCTTTGCAAACTGCAGACTTGCTTCAAAGGCCTTCGCTTCAGTTTCTACCACCCCTAAAAGTGCATTAATTCGCTTGCTTAGAGTTGCTGCAACATAGCCCTGGTCATCTCTGTTAGGACATATGTGGTTCACATGTTAAGAACATATGTCATGATTTTATGTAATTGGCTAATCCTTTGACAAAACGCACTTTACTTGTATTTGGGTAGATCTAGGATATGTTGAAATACTTCAAGAAACCATGTTTTAAGATCAAGTGTTGAAGCCTTCAAGTATGTCCAAGAAAACAAGCTGAAAGTGCAAAGTTACTAAAGCTTGACAGCTAGCTCGATAGCTAGCATGTGTCGAGGTTTAAGGAAGCTGTTCTGGTTGTGGCCCGACAGCTATCTCGACAGATACTCGACAGCTTCTATCTATCGAGGTTTACAAAATCAGAATTTCTGATCTGATTTCTTAGGATCTGTGTTTATGTGTTTGGGTCTTCTTTTCTCCCAACCCTAGACATATAAAACGACTATTTTAAGGGCTGTCAAAGAGTACACAAGTTGCACAAGTATTGAGCAAAGTCCGTTCAAGCAATTTGTGACCGGAGACAAAGTTTTGCCCTAGTTCATCTCTTCTGAAGAAGTTGTTGTCTATGTGTACCTTTGGGTTTTGTGACCATGCATTTTCTTGATCTTCATCATGGATGAACTGAAGAACTTTACAGCCAACAACTCTTTCTAGTTGGTGATTGAAATCGTGTACTAGGATTCGTGCATTGGTTAGTCACGTACTTGGGAGCCGTGCATCAAAAGGGGAAATTGTCACTACAGAACAAGTCCAATTGGGTATTGGGGTAAGGGTTCAACTGTAGGTTGGTATAAGGTACTGGGATTCCTTTACTTGTAACCTCTTGTTGTGATAATAGTGGAATTTCGGGAGTGGTGACCTGAAAATCATCCGATGTGGTTTTTGTCATCAGGTTTTCCCCATTCGTAAACAAATCACCATGTTATTTATTTTCTGCTGCATAATTAGTTTATTGGTGATTTGTTTGTGTTACCACGCGTTTGCATGTTAATTAACTTAATTAATTCACTTGGCTAAATTAATTGGTTAATTTATTACAAGGGATTAATTCGTTTTTGGCCTATTAATCTCGGACTACCACTCTAATGCCCACAACCCTCTACTTCGAGAATTTTAAGAGAGTTTTGATACCATATCCATGTGAAATATAAAAAGTTATCTGAAAAATCAATTGCTTTTTTCATAAAAATAGTCAAAAAATATTTCTTAAACTAATATTTTTAGGACACTTATTAACTTTTCCCATATTGGAAAATAAGTTATAGAGAAAAATGTCTCATTTTATTGGACATCAAATGTGATGAGAACACAATCCTCTTTATTTCACTTGAAATGAAGATAATTTATTTCACAATTGAAATTTTAATTTTTAAATTTAATAGCATACAAAGAATGAATGTCATTTAAAATTAGAAATGATACTCCCTCCCTCAAGTGTGTGGGTCCCACAGCTAGGTAGTGTCCTATTGATTAGGTCTGTTTAGGAAATTCAAATTTTTAAGAAAACATAATTTAATGCATTGTTTATTACATAAAAATGTACAAATCTTCAAAACTACCGTCCTTAATTTAAAATTTAGTAAAATATGGGTATTGATTTTTTAAATAAAGTAAATGGTATGTGAGAAAAATTATTAATTACATTTTAAAGAGAATTTCATTTTGGGACATCCTAAAATAATCATGGAGGACTAACAATTTGAAATAGATTGTGTAATATATATATATATATATATATATATATTTTTAGAGATAGTTTTAACTTGTGGCGTTTGTTAAAAGATTTTACTAATTTAACAACTTTACCAACTGAACTAATTAGGACCTACAAATGGAGTAATATATTTAATTTAAATATAAATCATGAATTAGCTAGATACATTTCAATGCAACACGTGTGCACGATGGATGAGTGCCAATAAGATGAATTTGAAGAAAAGTGTAGGAGCATGCAGGTCTGTATAGATATCAGGGGTCTTCGGTCTGTCAACTTTAAAGTGATATATATATATAGTTGGTTCCAATTAAGTGGGATATATGGTACATCATAGGTCCTTTGTTCTATGATTGTGAGTGCCTGAGTGGTAATATATGAACTTTTTAAACTCTCTTATCTTCTAGAACTCTTCGAAATCTTACATGGAATATAACACAAATGCACAATCCACATCGAATGCAGCAATGGGCAATCTAGAATAAATGTGGTTTTCATATGGCTTCATGCCGACAGTGGGGGCTTAAAGGAATTTTTTTTCTTTTTTTCTTTCAAGGTGATCATCAAGAAACTTAAATGTTGCAAAATATAATAAAAAAATAACTTCATATATTGACCAAAAAAAAAATACACATACACATAAATACATAAAGTTTTACAATTTCCTTTTATGAATTTTCTTATTTTGAAATTGTTGTATGATAATCTCATTATCAATACTACAAATTATATTAGTTTCAAAATTTTAGTTCAATAAAAATTTTCTTGGCTATTTTCTTTTTGTTTTTAAGGGTCTAATATATTGTTAAGGATGTCAAAGTTTAAAAACTAAAATTGGCTATAAACTTAGTGTAGCCTAGGGTTACAACTCTCACTAAACAAATTAATATGATTACATATTTTGAAAATTTAACTGTTGAATTGCATTTTTTTTTAAACACATGTCAAATTTCATGCTAATTGAATGTTATGTACTATTCGATCTATAAAGTTATTTCATATATATAATTTTAGACTACGAAATTCTAAATTTAAACATTTAATTGATGACATAGCATTTGATATTTGATTTTCTTGAAGTTTTGCAAGTATGGAGGATATAATAAGAAAATATAATCTAATAATAGATTTTTCAAAATTCATGTTCAATAAAAAAAATATTTAGTGGAGTTGTAGTTTCAAGCTATAACCAAGTTTGTTGCCAAACTTTGTCCATAGAATAATATATTATAAAATGATTTAGAATAAACAACAAAATTTCTTTTCAATATCTTGAAACTTGTTATAATTGAGTTTTAATCAGAATTGTATTTTGCTTTAGTAACAAAGCTTCACTTAAAATAAATTATGTTCAAAATTTTAATTTTCTTACAATGAGTTTGATGGCAAAATTATGATGTACAAATTGTAATATTTACATTGTGCCACATATTGCAAGAAACTTGTACAACCTAACTTTTATTATTAAAAAAAAATAAACTATCGTAGATTACTAAAATAAATTATGAAATTTAGTTTAAATTTTTAAGAACTCTTGGTAGTATGGACACAACGGGGGAGTGACTACCTAGTTTTTGCAATGGTCTAGGAACCATATATATAACATCCTCTCAAGAAAGCACCTTTTTGATCTTACTACCAGAGATATGGGTTCGGAATTTAGGTACGGTCTTGGGAAGGTGTTAGGCATACAAAACCGTCCAACCCCAGGGTTGGCTTCCTCTCATTGTGTCTTGTGTCTTAACCCTATTAAAGGCACACTCAATATTGCATTCTAACTCACACACACACACACACTAGCATACAACATGACATCAATCATCCCCAAAAGACCTAGTCATACATCTATCATAGCAATCAACCAAAGCCTAACATTCATCTATCATAGCATATCACAACTCAAGCCTAACATACATCTATCATGGCATATCACAACTCAAGCCTAACATACATCTATGATGCTTCTCAAATCAACCTAGCATTCATCTAGCATACTTCTCATCACACCATGTTACATCATCAAAGGCAGCAACATATGGACATTAGATCGAAATAGAAACATAGCAAACAAATCATATTATCACCCAAAGCATTAAGAGCACAAGCATGCTTATATCGCAAACAAATGCATGTACATATGAATGCATGACTTACCTCACTTATCTCACAGCAACTCAACACCTATGGCATTCATGCATGAACATGTGAATGCGTGTTCATGGCATTAAAACAAGGAAAAACAAGATAAACCCTAATTTAAGATGTGAAAGGCAAACAAACAAACAAACATGTGAAACAAAGGCTCAAAAGCTTCGAATATATAAAAAGGATCTAAAATAAAAGCATTACATGTGAAATTAGAAACAAAATCAAAAGAAATAGGATTAGGGTTTCTAGGCAGGATCATGCGCACGCATGAACAAGCTTGCGTGCGCATAATCAAGCCTGCATGAGCAGGCAGGATTATGCGCACGTCAAATCCACCCCAAAAACCCTAGCAACACAGCAAACAAAGCAAGGCTTTAAAATGATAAATCTAGCATCCTAACATGCTTTTAAAACATAAAACTACATAAACCTAAATTACATAGACATATAATAACAACTAAAGCAAACAAAAAGATTAAAGCATAAAAAGAAAAAAGAAAAGAAAAAGAAAAAAAGAAAGAAAGTTTAGACTAATACCTCAAACACAAAAGCTCTTCAAGCTTGATTTTTGATCATTCCCCTCAGTCAAATCTATTCACAATTAATAGAAAAGTGGTTAGTAATATTAAACTCAAATATCAAGGCCAAATAAGGCCCTAATCAAAAGAAAATTGACTTGAGAATGTTTTGTGAAAAACTTCCTTTTTGATTTACTATTTCTAGTGAATCTTAGTGTTTTCCCTTAGAATTTCTATGTCCCCTTAAAAAGGTACTATGTATGGCTATTTATATTGTGAAAATGAGGGTTTGGAATGACTCCCAGATAATATGGAATTCGTTCCAAACCTCAGTATTAATGCAAAAAACTTGCATTTTTTATGTTTTTGGAACCCTACATGCTTGCGCAAAATCGTGCCTATGTGCGCATGCATCATGGTTGCGCGCGCAGATTGATTCCTGCGTGCACATGCTGAGGGCTTCCTTAGCCTTATTTTTCCAAAAATATTTATTTGCACATTAAAAGTATATTTTTCTTTTCAACATTTCTCAAGTCAATTTAACATTTGGTTGGGTCCTAAACCAACCTTGGGTCTTAGAATTTCAGCATCATTGGGGAACGGGAGCCTGAGTCGTAAGGGGTACAAAATGCGCTGTCTACATGTAGTAGAATTTTAATTAAAATATTATTATTTAAACATTTTTAAAATATAGAAATAGAGTATTATTTGAAGAAAATATGTTAATTATTTTAATATGCTGCATGACAATCATAAGGAGGGTAAAAACGGCAATCCATTTGGTGCAACAAAAATGTGTGTGATATGATATGATATGGACATAATTAATTTGTATTTTTATTGTGAATGTTTTAGTGATAATAATTAAATCACTAATTATAAAGTTTTCAATTCTCATAAAGTATAGCAAATGTCTTGCAGTTTCACGTTGAATGATGAACTTTTGTGTTTAAACAAGTTTTAGTCACAAGTCACAATTTATATGAATTTATGTTACTTTTTTAGGGTTTGATTTAAATCATCCCAAATTATTATAGAGAAATTTGTGTAATTTACTCAAGCTTTTTAATAAGGGTAACCACTTGTGGCTCACTAATCTCAAATGGTGTCATTGTGCCAAGCTTCAAATAAAATAGAAACGTGGGATTGAGTTACAGGACTCTTAGATATGTTTTGTATATAATTTTAGAGTAGAAAAAACTTGAAATTTATACATTGTTGAGACTTGAGATGGTTATTGATCTTTGATCATTTTGATATTTTATATACATGGAAGGTATAAGAAGATAATATAATACAAGTATGGTATTGTTAAACACATCTAGAAGGACTCAATTTGGTTCCAAAGCCCAAAAGGTAAAACGGTCTAGTCCCAAAGAGCCCAATATAATGAATTTGTAGAGAGTGGGTTAGAAAACTAAGCTTTAATGAGTTGGGTAACAATTATAATGAATCCAGATGACAATAAAGTAAAGATAAACTGGTTTTATTTAAAGAAAATTGTTCTCGGCCCAATCTGAGAAGATCAGTTCTTGTATATATCTCTTGCATTTGATTACAAGCATAGTTCTTGTTACTACAATATTTTTCTCTTAATTCTCCAATCCCTTTTCCCTCAGGATCTTCTTTCTATTTTATACTATATTCCTTCTTTCATCTCTATCCTCCACGTGTAGATTAGATTGCTGGTGTTGATCCTTGTCCCATCAGCATCTTCCTAAAGTCTATGGGAGTAGCTGTAAGGTTGAAAATTACTGTTCAGGTATCACTTCCTCATTAATGCGGTCAGAGAGTTAGCTACAAAGCATTCAATGCGGTGGTAGTAGCTTTCTCTTAGATACTTCATAATTTTCCTTTGTCTTGTGCTTTCATAATGTATATCCTTATCAATAGAATATCCTGAAACATTACTTTTGGATAGCAAACCGCACCTTCTGACCTTTGCTTCGCTCAGCTGAGGAAGCATCCCTCCTCGAACCATCATGACCAGGCCCTTTTCTTTATTCATTAATGCCGACCTCCATAACAATGTTTATCCGTCTTCGGACTAGTAGGCATACTCGGACCAAGCCCCCGACCCAATATATACTACTGGGCCTATCATCCCTACAACATCCATTATAAATTTTTTTTTCTTAATCATTTTAAAGTTACTGAGTGGTAACATTGACAAAAGTTACATTACGTATAAGTTGAACTCATATCATATATACAGAGAGAGAGAGAGATTTTACTTGGTTAAAAGATATTAATTGAAGGTATAATTGTCTCTTAAAAAAAAACTCTTCCAACTTATAGGAATGTGGAATGCCCACATTTTAAGAGGGAATCCTTATTCACACCAAAGTGAAGTTTACTAGAAATCTAGATGTCCATGGACATACATTTTTTTTTTGTCATTTTGAAGTAATTTTATGTTAATTAACATTTTCAGTCGTACTAAATATCGAAACATGAAAAATATTTTGAAGAAACATTTTACATAGAAACAAAGTGGCCTAAATATAGGTTGAGAAAAGGAGAAAAGAAAAGAAAGAAAAGTTACTTTTTTCTTAGGTGAGCTTGATATTATTTTTAAAAGGATTTATCCAGTCATCTAATTATTCAATCTATTTTGCCATTAAAGGGTGAAAAAAAAATTAATTAGGAAATCTTTAACTGGTATCACTTTAGGCAATTAGGCCTCACCGATACTCAAAGCCAGTAGTACAGGGGAATGGATTGGGCCTAACTCATCATACTACCCAAGCTTGGTCCAGACTAATAATCATATAAACATGGTTTAAAGTTAGTTTTTGCCATCAACTTATTTATTTATTTGTTCAAAGTGTGCTAAAATATAATTATAATTTAAAAAAAAAATGAGATTTTAAAAATCTATACATAAAGGCTAAAAGCTTTTCGAATAAACTGTAAGCATAAAAACTAAATTTGAGCAAATCATTGTACTATTCTATGTTTAGACTGGCCCGTTTTGAATAAAAGGCAAAGGTTTAGACTAACAAGTGATTGATCCAACTTCTATCAGATCACTCAGTATGGGCTGCATGGGCAAGGGGCCATTTGGGCTTGTCTCAAGAGATGATTAGGTAAGATATTTGCTTGTTTGATCATTAAAATAAAATTTGAGTTAGGTTATATTTTTGTCCCTAAAAATTGAAATGTTACCAAGTTAGCTTTTCCCAAGTCTTGCCATTATAATCCTTAATTATGTGACAAAATTTAACAAACTCTCGTGCCACCCCATTCTAAAAGTAAGGTTATAGAAAACCTAACTAGTATGTTCACATGTAAAAAAAAAAAAAAAAAAAAACCAAACTAGTATGTTCACATTTTTTTTTAAGTTTCAAATTCCAAAATAGAACTTGACTCAAATTTTTTAACAACGAATAGTGTTAAATATATATCTCTCTTTCCTTTGTTCATTTTCACATGTGCGGCTTCTTAGTCACCCACCCTAATTCTCTAGGGTAGAATATCTCTTGCTTTTGTTTATTGTTCACATAAGCGGCTTGTCAATAATCCACCCTATTTATTAAGGGTGAAAATTCGGCCATCAAATTTAAGGCCTTGTCCCCTACAGCCCCTCCCTTCTTCTACACACACTTATGTTCTCATTGTAATGAACAATGATAGAAACAAACAAATATTGAGACAAAGAGAGCAAAGAGAGATAAATAGTAGAAATAATATATTCTAGTGGATGAACACTTGAGAAGAAGCAATTTAGATAAAATCTTACTCTCATATTTCTTTTTCTTGTTTTTATATTTCCTTTATTTTACAACAACAAATAGTACATTTTCAACTGTTTTTTGGCTGAAGAACGAAAAAGGTGACTATTATTGACTCCATACAACCGAGTACCGTGCCAATATGAAGTGAGAATTAGAGGTTGGTTGTGGTGTTTTGGAAATGTGTTTTTAACACTTAAAAACAAAACCCTATAAAAGACACCCCCAAAAAAAAAGAACAAAAAAACTTGTTTGGATCATTGTTTGTAGAGAACATCTTTTTGCTGTTTTTAGTATTAATTTATGTTCTCAGGGGATGATAAACTTGTAATAAAATCCTCAAAAATAGAAACACATTGCCAGACAAATTTTTAGGTGAAAAACACTAGAAAGCTATATATTAGATTTTATGAGAGTGGAGAAAGAGAGCATACAGAGAAGAGAGATAACACAACGTTTATGTGATTCAACTTAATGACTTATGTCCACAGAAAGAAAGCCTTGAGGCCCTTGATAACTACATCTTCATTATAATTTCAATTCACTCTATTACAATGAACTCTAAGTATGGTTTATAAAGGGAGAGAAAACTAGAGTTAGGCATATATGAACGTACAATATAATTGGCCCTCTTGGGTTACACACATAAACCTAATACCTCTAACAAAAACAATTTTGAAAATAAACAAAACACAGTTTTCATTGTTTTAGAGAGAGAGAGAGAGAGAGAGAGAGAGAGAGAATGATAATACAATATGTATGATAATAAAAAAATATAAATAGGATACATATTACATACCAACAAAAATTAAATTATATTCCCATTCCATAACTTTGTGAAATGGAAAAAATCTACAGGACTAATACGAGACCGGACGAATTAATCAGACGGATCCAAGAATTTTTGCTATCTGCTTTTCGTTAAGCCGAAGAATTTTAGGCTTCTAAAGTTTTTTGTGTTCCAATTTTTGTAAACAGCGCTTGTCCAAGTGGATCAACTGTTCTTGACTCCCGAGTGCATTGTTGGGTAAAAAAGTAGACACCGGTTGGGCCCTTGTGTCCATAGACTCCATATCAAAAAATAAATTCGTACCAAAAATAAATAAAAATTAATGAGCATATGGTTAAGCTTCCACCACTGTATAAGATTTTCTAGACCGTTTTATTTTTATTTTGTCCATTTTCCTTCCTATTTTCTAGATTTAATAACAAACGAAACAATAAGAGCAGTGGTACAAATTAAAATGTCACAAATTTCTTTATGATTATTGAGCTAACATATTGTAATTTGTGTATAACAAAAGTGATACCATTGATAAATTCATATGAAAGTAATATTATAATCAACAAAAAAAAAAAAAATGTTTCCTCAAAAAGTTGTGAAATAAAATTACTAGTTATTTTATTTTTCCACTAGCATTGCTCCTAAATGAAAATAGCAAGAAATGTACGGTGAGTGATACGGTGGGAATGATGTCAGAAAAAGTGAACAATTCGAACAAAGAGATGGTGGTGCCATATTTCCCTAAATTTTACTACTAAACTAATTAATTGCCAACACATGCTACACATGAAAAATTTTATTAAAAGATTTTATGAAGATTACATGGTTAATTTTTTATCAAGAAATAAAAAGTAAAATACGAGCTTGTAAAAAACTATAAAGCAAGTTAATTAAGCTAGAATTTATTTAGAAATGATTAAATGTAATTTAATTAAAGTTATTTAGTTTTGAGTTACTTCATTTACAGTCTTCCAATCATGCTATAAGTTCTAATTAGCCTTACTATGTGCCCGTTTGTTTGGGCGTTTTGAGCCTAAAAGTTGGCTTTTTAAAAAAAACCAGCCCAAGTTCAGTGTTTGGTGAGTATAAAACGCAACTTTTTGACAAAAGTTGCGTTTTATATTTGTGAAGAAATGCGTGTTTTAGTTATGGACGTGTTTCGGTCCATTTTGTAAAAGCTGGAGTGGGCGTTTGATATATATCTGTTGTGGTGAGTTCAATTACCAAAATTGCCCTTCAATAAAGGGCAAGGTGTCTTCTTCAGATCATGCACAACCAGCTCCCTCACGCCTCTCATCTCCTCTTAGCTCTGCCCTTTGCCCTGAAGCTCACTGACAAAAGTTGCGTTTTATATTTGTGAAGAAATGCGCGTTTCAGTTATGGACGTGTTTCGGTCCATTTTGTAAAAGCTGGAGTGGGCGTTTGATATATATCCGTTGGGGTGAGTTCAATTACCAAAATTGCCCTTCAATAAATGGCAAGGTGTCTTCTTCAGATCATGCACAACCAGCTCCCTCACGCTTCTCATCTCCTCTTAGCTCTGCCCTTTGCCCTGAAGCTCACTCACGCAATAAAATTAATCAAACCACAACAATAAAAGCAAAAAAATTCTTGCTCTCATAAAACTGATATAATTTAAACAACAAATCTAAAATCAAAACAACAACAATAGCAGATCAAGAACAGGAAAAAAAAAAATAGAACAACAATAATAAATGATCAAGAAAAAAAAAATAGAAGCCGATATGACCCCTGCTAGAAGTCGATAGAAGAAAAGAGAGTTGGAGAAAGAAAGAGTAAGGAGCTTCTGGAAAAAAAGAAAAAAAAAAGGCCGATAGAAGAAAAAAAAAAGAGTGAGGAGCCGATAGAAAAAAAATATAAGCCGATAGAAGTAAAAAAATAGAGAGTAGAAAGACCTCAGAGAGCTGGAGAAAGAAAGAGTGAGGAGCTTCTCGAATCAAGTGGAAGTAAAGAAAAAAAAAAGGAGAGGATGTACTAATATGGGTATACGTGTGTGGTGGACAAAATGCAAGAGAAAAAAAAAAAAAAAAAAAAGAGAAAAAGGAAACGTATGGCTGAAAGAAAAGGCAAAGAATAAGAAATCACAATTTAAAAATAATATCACAATATTTTCACAAAAAATTTTAAGTAATTAGCTAATATTGTTAAATAAAAATATAATTTCAGTGGTGAGTTCAAATTAGAACTAGTAACAACTTTTCATATAAGATTTTGTTATGATTCTTGTGAAAGTATTGAAAAAAATATTGTGAATGTAACATTTTTTGTTGAAAAATATAATTGTTGAGAATGAATAGAAAAAGAATAAATAAAGATTAAAAAAGAATAAATTTAATTAAAAAATAAAGATTAAAAAAGTGGGTATACAAAAGTAAATGTCACTGTTGATTGTTCAAACAGTACAAAAATTTGCCTATCCTGCTTGAGATGCTCTTATATATTCGTTGTCCTTTTTGGTAATTTACAACTCAAAACACTACTTTTATAAGTTCTAGCCAAACACTCAGCTTTTTCAAAAAGTACTTTTTAACAGTTTTTACCAAACACTCAGTTTTTTGAAAATGCACTTTTTCATTATGCACTTTTTGAAAACTCCACTTTTTCATTATGCACTTTTACAAAAAGCTGAACCAAACTCACCCTATATATAGTAATGAGACAAAATATATATATATATATATATATATATATATAAACTTACAAATTTCAAAAGTTTACGTGGTAGTATAATAATAAAAAAGTTTTTACTAACATATGTCCCTAGGGTATATATTAGTAAACTATTTTAGAAAGTTTTTTATAGAAAAATGAAAAAGTGACTAACTTTCATGATTTTTTTTTTAATTTTTTATAAAAAGTTAGGTAAAATATCATTTCCGTCCTTAAACTATCACAAAAGTTCTTTTTTCGTCCCTAAACTATCACAAAAGTTCCTTTTTCGTCCATAAACTTCCAAAAATTCTATTTCGTCCCTAAACTTTTCCAAATGTATTGATTTTCGTCTCTACACTTCCAAAAGTTCTTGACGGAGTGCTGATGTGGGAGGGACGAAAATCAATACATTTGGAAAAGTTTAGGGACGAAAATAGAACTTTTGGAAGTTTAGAGACGAAAAACGAACTTTTGTGATAGTTTAGGGACGAAAATGATATTTTACCCTAAAAAGTTGCATCCTTTAACCCCTCATACATTAACCAGACCTAAGAAAAAATTATCCAACAAATAAAAAGCTTTCATTTTCTAGATATTTTATAGATTTTTTCAACCAATAAAAGAGGGCAAATGTTAATACGATTTTTGTTGCTCTTTCTACTTCATTTGCCGACTTGATGTTTCATTCATTCTTGTCGTTTTGACGTACATTATCTTTCCTACTTAGGCAAACCCATTACCATGAAAGCTTTATTTAAACACTGAAATTTGAATAAAGTCAATTTACATGGATGTTAACTCCTCGCCTCTTTTTGTTTTTGACATCGTTTGAGGCTTCCCTAATCGTTTTGAATTACTTTTTAATTAGCTTCTTATCAAGTAGTAGCTCTTTAATTGGTTGATTCTTCATACATACATGTCTCCCCATTACTTGTTCATGTTTCTCCAATCAAAATAAGGTGTGAAATCACACACAACTCTTCTTAGAAGAGAGAGTTACGGAGTTTTGGACTTTTGGGCAACTACAATGCATTATCGTCGTAGTTCCACGCACATTGAAAAAGCTCGTGACAAACAATACTAGCAAGTTGGCTTTAACTAATTATGCACCCTCTTCCTGTGTTTTTCTTTTTCTTTTGGCCTAAACGAAAAGGAACTAACTAGCACCCCCTTAAATCATTAATGTCACAGCAATGATACCAATGAAAGCGATGTGATTTTGACTTCTGCTGACTACAAACTTCTTCTATTATGAGCCTTATGGCTTTTTTTTTTCCCGTTAGGTGGTCTCCCTCATAATCTTGTTCGTATGCAACCAAGAAATCTTTATTGTTATTATTCTTACCACCAAATCTAATCATTTTAAAGGCTAAACAGAATGACTACTTCACACATAAGTCATACTTCAAAAAGGAGAGGAGACAAACTCCAAAAGCTTAGTTCCTTTTCTCTTTGCCGTCACATACACCTACTTTTACACCAAACTCCACCAAAAAATCATTAATGTAGATGAGGCCCTTTGTCTTTGTTGGTGTTGAGTCATGAGTGTCTTCCCTACAACGAAAAGAGCATTCTAAACTAAACTCTGTTCAAACTTGGACTTTCTTCAATAAAGCCTCGAGCATTGATAGCTAGATTCTAACAGTTCGCGATCAGTCCGACCAAACCAACCGTCTTTTTATAATTTGGTCAAATGTGTATTGAAAAAATGGATGCTTACTACTTTTTAGCCAAAATGGGATTCGTTTTACGCGGTTAATTTAATTAAAGAATCCTATGGTCCATACTTCTTAATGATGGTGCTCAGATGCTAGCTCGGATTAGGACTGGCAATTCACTGCAGGTTGAGAGTAACTATCTAGCTGCAGTGCAGTTTGAACTTTGAAAGTGGAAGTGTACAGCATAATGTCTCAAAAAGAACTTTTTATTTTTGCTGAGGAAAGAATTAGAAACGCTAAAGAGCCAATACAAGAGTCTAAAAAAGAATCTGCACTTTTCGTTCCTTCATATATGAGTATATTCATCATTAAATGAGACTAGTTCTTTTCTTCACTTTCCCCCCTGATCAGTACTGCACTCATTTTCGTTTAATTAAAAAAGGGGTGGGGTCTATAAAATGTCTGGAAAACATGGTTTTAAAAATCGAAACGATCAAATAGCCAAAATATGATATGGTTTCCAATTTTTATTAGTTGAATTGGCGATTATTATAGTTGAATCACTGATTTTTAAGGTTTTTACTGGACCAATTGAGGGTCTGGTTTCTGGTTGAATAAACTGATCCAATTCGGTTTTTAAAACTATGATGGACACATTTTATTACACATTTTGCCACAACTTGATGACATGTGCAATTATGAATAGTAGAAAAAAAAGTGATGAATTCACATGTGATTATTGGTTCACCAATCATAGTCACACATCATCAAGTTGTAATAAAAATTGTGGCAAACTGTACGGTAAAAGAAGAAATGGTGGGCCAAACCTTCACCATCTCAAGCTCTTGTCACTTATCTCTTTGATATAGCTTTTGTTTCAGTAACATGCTATTTGGAAAAGGTATATATATATATATATATATATATATATAAGAAGAAAAAAAAAGTAAGATTTAAAAAATAATTGTAATATGAAAAATGATTTCATATAGTAGAAACAAGTAGACCCCTTAGGAGGGTTGGGGTGGGGAGGGGTTCAATTTAGGTCACAATACTACCTTACACTATCTATCATTCTCTAATTTCTCGTTAATATTTTATCATATGTACTATTTTTAGCATTAAAAAATCTAGCATAGATCATTCCATTTATTTTTAAACAAAACACACAAAGTGGAATACATAACAAGAAACTTTTGATCACATGTATGAGTGGGTATCTCATGAAAGTGAAACCACCCTCTCACAGCATGTGAGATCCATTTTTATGGGATGCACATGTACTTGAAGAGAAAGGTCTTGTAAGAAAATTTGGACTAAAAAAAAAAAAAAAAAACCCAAATCATCTAAAACAAAACCCCAAATTGATACCTCCCCTAGGCGGGTGAAAAAAAAAAAACCACCTCTATTCATGAGCACAAAAAATTCCCAAATTAATTCCCCATTTTATGGTTTCAATATCTTTATAAATTTTTCATAATGATTTAAGGTTGTGAATTTATATATTTTGTCAAAGAAGTTGGAGGAGAGGGGTGAATTAACTGAAATGGAGATTATCAAAGCTGAAAGGAATTATAGAATAGTTAGCGAAAAAGTGAAGGAAATTCAAGTACGTATATCATTAATGGTAGTTGATAAGTATTGCATGGTAAAATCCGAATCTTCTCTGCTTCCTCTATCAATCCTAATTTTTCTCTTTTTTATTAACACATAAACAACTCGGCGAGGGAAAACTAATGAAATTTTGTGCTTCCTCCCTTGCCTTCTCCAAGATGTGTCCAATGACTCCAATTCAAGTCCTGAAGACATTAGTCCTACATTCACAAAACCAGAGTCCCTTCGATAATTACAATGCTAATTCCAGGGCAAACGTTTATAGCCCATGCAGTTGCAGCAACTTCAATTTCATTAGCCTCATTGACTATGTGCGGTTTACTACTCACAACAGCTGTTACTTCTCCCTGCTATGTTCAAGTCTGTATATAATGCACTATCAAAATTCGCTTTATAGTTACCTGAATTTAGTGGACGCCATTTAGTAGAATGCATGTCATGCAAATCTTGTAGAAAAGCCATAGCATCCATCACCACCATCTTGGAGTCCTTTCGTGGCTGCCCATTTCTTGCATTATTCTTAACAAAGAAACAACAACAACAACAATAATAATAATAAATAAATTTGGGGATTTTTTGTGAGCTCTCCATAATTGTTTTTCCCCATATCAATTAGTTTTCCTCCCAATAGTATGTGTGACCAATAGTTTCTTGTTATGTGTCTCACTTTGTGCATCCTTTATTTATATTAATAAAAAAAGTAATGGTTAATGACAAGTCCTATAATACTAAAAATTAGGTCGTTTAAGAGCATTCACAATGATACACTAAAATGTATGCTATATTGATGGTGGCATACTTAAAAGCTCAAAAGTGATAATTTTTTTATTTATTCCATTGCTTCTATTTTTCAAATAAAATAATGTTCTCTCTCTTTCTCTCACTCTCTCTCTCTCTCCACCAATTCACTCTCTTCTCTCTTTCTCTCTTTTCTTTCTTCCTTGCCATAGCTGACAACCCTCTCTCCCAGTCGCTCCACTAAAACACACCGCTTGAAACTGTGAACCACCTCCTCGCCATTGCAAACCGCCAAGGCCATCTTCCATCAAACCCATCTTATCACCGCACCAATTTCCTCTCTCCTACCTCAAATTCGATTTGATTCGGGTGGTGTTGGTAGATCCAATTTTGGGTGGAGTGGTGCTCGTCGCTGCCAGTATGGATTGGGTTTTGCTATCGCCACCGCCAGTATGGGTTTGTGTGAGTGGGATCTCTGGATTTGCTGGGTTGTGTGGTTATGGGTTTTACCAGTGCTATCATTTTCATGACTGGTGATGGTGATGGTTGATTGTGGTTGTTGCAGGTTGTTATGGGATTTTGTGGTGGTGGTTGTTTTTTTTTTTTTTCCTTAATGGGTTGTTTATTATTATTTTAATGGGCTATATGTAAAAATATAAGATTTGATATAGGGTATATTGTAAAGTGAGGTGATAAAATAGATAAAGTAGATTTTTGAGGTATTAAAAAGCTAAATTTTTTAGCACTCCCACTATGAATGCTCTAAGCATTTTGTTACACACATAAAAAATAAATAAATAAAAAATTAACGAGAGAGCACAGAAGTACAAAAAGTGTAATGTTTTCAATAGTTTAGTAATAAAAAAAATTATAACAATTTTAAGAAGGAAAAATAAATAATTTATAATATATATAAACAATATGGCTCATCCAAATCCTCTATTTTTACAAGCCTAGACCTAGCAAGTACAGTGCCACTATGATCATGTTCAAGTGAAAGATGTCAACTTAGTTAGCCCCCTACCATGTTTTTGTGGGATTGAGATTTGTTACAATAGCTAGGGCTATTACACCATGCAATACCTTCTCAATGGTTCAGATTAAAAGCTAAAAAGTTAACTTTTGATACCAACCATTGGATCAAAGAAGTTAAAAAGGTAAAAAAGTTGAGAGTTTAAAAAAAGTTAAAAAATTTGAAAAAGTGAAAATGATGTGAGAGGTATTGCATGGTGTAATAGCCCTAGCTATTGTTGGGCTTTTGTGGAGCCTAGTTGTGTTTGATCCAGTTAATGACCCGAATAATGTTGCATAGCTTTTAATGGGAGATTTTCTGAGACTTAGTCCATGAAGCGGAGGCTTGGACTAATCGAATAATGTTGGGTTTTCTACATCCTGTGCGCAGGATGTAGAAAACACAATTTTGGTGATTCGGGTTTTTCGTTGTAGTTTTTTAGAGTGAGAAAAATTGTATTGTCGCACTTTGTATTTTTCCTGATAACAGTGAAATCCCTATAACTCCATGGACGTAGGCAAATTGCTAAACCATATAAATATTGTCTTATGCATGTGATTGTTTTTCTCTAATTTTTTTTTTTGTTTCTCACACGTTTGGGAATTTCGTGTTAATTCCCTACAACTAGTATCAGAGCCTAGGGTTAGGTTTGAGTGGGAGCAATGGCAGTGGAAGCAAGAAAGGCGTTTGGAATAGAAAAGTTCGTTGGTATAGACTTTGGATTTTAGAGGATGCAAATCGAGGATTATCTTTATGGGAAGAAGTTGCATCTGCCGCTTCTAAGGGAAAAACCTGAGACTATAAAGGCTGAGGAATGAGCTCTTCTTGACAGACAGGTACTGGAGTTATCAGGTTAACTCTGTCTAGGTCTGTTGCACACAATATTGTAAAGGAGAAGATCACAGCAGATCTGATGAAGGCTTTGTCTAGTATGTATGAAAAGCCGTCAACAAACAACAATGTGCATTTGATGAAGAAACTGTTCAATCTGAAGATGGCAGAGAACGCATCACTCGCACAACATCTGAATGAATTTAACACTATCACAAATCAATTGTCGTCTATAGAAATTGATTTTGATAATGAGATTCGTGCACTGATCACTTGGCTTCTTTGGCCAACAGTTAGGAGGCAATGACGATGGCAGTAAGCAATTCTACAGGAAAAGAAAAGCTGAAGTACAATGACATACGAGATTTAATTCTGGCTGATGAGATTCGCAGAAGAGATGCAGACGAAACATTAGGATCTGGATCTGCCCTAAACCTTAAGATAAGAGGCAGAGGTAATGACAGAAATTCAAATCGGGGCAGATCAAAATCCAGAAATTCTAATCGGAACAAAAGTGAATCTAGAACAGGCCAACAAGTACAATGCTGGAACAGTGGAAAAATGGGTCACTTTAGGAGGCAATGCAAAAGTCCTAAGAAGAAAAATGAAGATGATTCTGCTAATGCTGTAATAGAAGAGGTACATGATGCATTACTTCTTGCAGTAGACAGTCCACTTGATGATTGAGTTTTGGACTCAGGAGCTTCGTTTCATACCACTCCACACTGAGAAATCATATAGAATTATGTTGTAGGTGATTTTGGTAAGGTGTATTTGGCTGATGATGCAGCCTTGAATGTTGTGGGTATGGGAGACGTTCGGATATTGTTGCCCAATGGGTCTGTTTGGTTACTAGAGAAGGTTCGACATATTCCTGACCTTAGGAGGAATCTGATTTCTATTGGACAATTTGATGATGAAGGGCATGCAATACTATTTGTTGGTGGCACTTGGAAGGTTACAAAGGGTGCCAGAGTATTGGCTTATGGAAAGAAGACTGGTACTCTATATATGACCTCAAGTCCAAGGGACACAATTGCAGTTGCTGAAACAAGTACTGATACAAGCCTATGGCACTGCAGACTTGGTCACATGAGTGAGAAAGGGATAAAGATGCTGTTGTCAAAAGGGAAACTACCAGAATTGAAGTCCGTTGATTTTGACATGTGTGAAAGCCGCATCTTAGGAAAGCAGAAAAGGGTGAGCTTCTTGAAATCTGGCAAGACACCGAAGGCTGAAAAATTGGAGTTAGTACACACTGATTTGTGGAAGCCTTCTCCGGTTGCATCCTTTGGAGGTTCAAGGTATTACATCACTTTCATTGATTATGACTTAAGCAGAAAAGTATGAGTTTATTTTCTGAAAAATAAATCTGATGTATTTGAAACTTTTAAGAAGTGGAAGGTCATGGTTGAAACAGAAACAGGTTTAAAAGTAAAATGTTTGAGGTTAAATAATGGAGGAAAGTACATAGATGGAGGGTTCAGTGAGTATTATGCTGCACAGGGAATTAAAATGGAGAAGACCATTCCTGGGACACCACAGCAGAATGGTGTGGCTGAATTAATGAATAGAATTCTCAATGAGTGTGCTAGGAGTATGAGGTTACATGCTGGACTACCAAAAACTTTCTGAGCTGATGCTGTTAGCACTACAGCTTATCTGATAAACTGAGAACCATCAATTTCCATGGAGTTCAGAGTCTTCAGACTTCCTGAGGAGGTTTGGAGCGGTAAAGAGGTAAAGTTTTCACATTTAAAAGTTTTTTATTGTGTTTCTTATGTTCATATTGATTCTGATGCTCGTAGTAAATTTGATGCAAAGTCTAAAATATGTTTTTTTATTGGCTATGGTGATGAGAAATTTGGCTATAGGTTTTGGGATGAACAAAACAGGAAAATCATCAGAAGTAGAAATGTGATATTTAATGAACAGGTTATGTACAAGGACAAGTCAACTGTAGTGTCAGATGTTACAAAGATAGATAGAAAGAAATCTGAGTTTATCAACCTAGATGAATTGACTGAAAGTACTATCCAGAAAAAGGGTGAAGAAGATAAGGAGAATGTAGATTCACAGGTAGATTAGAGTACACCTGTAGCTGAAGTCCGTAGATCTTCTAGGACCATTAGACCTCCACAGCATTATTCACCCACTCTAAATTATCTCCTGTTGACTGATGGTGGTGAGCTAGAATGTTATGAAGAAGCCTTGCAGGATGAAAATTCAAGCAAGTGGGAGTTAGCCATGAATGATGATATGGATTCCTTGTTAGGGAATCAGACATGGGAATTGACTGAATTGCCAGTAGAAAAGAAGGCTTTGTACAACAAGTGGGTATACAGAATAAAGAATGAGCATGATGGCAGCAAGCGTTATAAGGCCAGATTAGTTGTCAAAGGGTTCCAGCAGAAGAAGGGCATTGACTACTCAGAAATATTTTCTCCAGTTGTGAAGATGTCAACAATCAGACTGGTACTAGGAATGGTGGTTGTAGAAAATTTACATTTTGAGTAGTTAGATGTGAAGGCGGCATTCTTTCATGGTGATTTAGAGGAAGACATTTACATGATTCAGCCAGAAGGGTTCATTGTTCATGGACAAGAGAATCTAGTATGCAAACTGAGAAAGAGCTTGTATGGCCTAAAACAAGCTCCAAGATAGTGGTACAAGAAATTTGATAGTTTTATGCATAGAATTGGGTTAAAGAGATGTGAAACTAATCATTGTTGCTATGTTAAGTTCTTTGACAATTCTTATATCATTTTACTGTTGTATGTAGATGATATGCTTATTGCAGGGTCTAGCATTGAAGAGATTAATGATCTAAAGAAGCAATTGTCAAAACAGTTTACAATGAAGGATTTAGGAGTTGCAAAGCAAATCCTTGGTATGAGAATCATTAGAGACAAGGCTAATGGTACATTGAAACTTTTACAGTCAGAGTAGGTGAAGAAAGTTCTCAGCAAGTTCAATATGAATGAAGCTAAACCAATGAGTACACCCTTGGGTAGTCATTTCAAACTAAACAAAGAACAGTCACCGAAGACAGAAAAAGAAAGGGATCATATGAGCAAGGTGTCCTATGTCTGAGCTATTGGCAGTTTGATGTATGTCAGTGTGTACAAGGCCAGAGATTGCACATGCAGTGGGAGTTGTGAGCAGATTCATGAGCAGGCCTGGAAAGCAGCATTGGGAGGCAGTCAAGTGGATTCTGAGATATCTTAAGGGTTTATCAAATACATGTTTTTGCTTCACAGGTGCAAGTTTGAAACTGCAGGGTTATGTAGATACTGATTTTGCTGGTGATATTGATAGTAGAAAAAGTACTATTAAGTTTGTTTTTACTCTGGGTGGTACAGCTATATCTTGGGCTTCAATTTTACAAAAGATTGTTACTTTGTTTATTACAGAAGTTGAGTATGTTGCAGCAACTAAAGCTGGAAATGAGATGATTTACTATATGGCTTCTTAGATGAATTAGGTAAGAAGCAGGAGATGGACATTCTACACAGTAACAGTCCGAGTGCAATTTTTCTTGCCAAAAATTCGGCTTTTCATTCAAAGTCGAAGCATATACAGACAAAATACCACTTTATCCGTTACCTTGTTAAAGATAAACCAGTAATACTTGAGAAGATTTGTGGATCTAAAAACCCGGCAGACATGTTGACTAAGGGTGTCATGATTGAGAAGTTGAAGTTGTGTGCAGTTTTAGTTGGTCTTCTAGCTTGAGGACAGGAGAATGAGTTACAGGGATGAGGGATTGTTTTTGGAGGATTGCGGTTAATGTTGGTGATTGAACTAGTTTCCAAGTGGGAGATTTGTTGGGCTTTTGTGGAACCTAGTTGTGTTTGATCCGGTTGATGACCCGAATAATGTGCGTGAGAGTGAGAGAAACTGTATTTCCGTACTTTGTATTTTCCCCGATAATAGTGAAATCCCTGCAACTTTGTGGACGTAGGCAAATTGCCGAACTACATAAATATTGTCTTGTGCGTGTGATTGTTTTTTCTTTGGCATGTGTTTTCTCTTTTTTTTTTCTTTTTTTTTTCTTTTTTTTTTTCTCACACGTTTGGGAATTTCATGTTAATTCCCTACAACTACTGCACCGGATCCCAATCTATTTTTGAGATCTAAAAAAGAGGATTAAGATTAGGTATTGCATCTGATGCAATTGCTATGAATTGTTGAGATTGATAATTGCAAAAAGTAAATTTCAATCTTAACTATTAATTAAAAAAAGTTATAAGAAAAAATTTATGAAAAGTAAAAAGTAAAAGTTGAAAAAGTAAAAAAAACTTTGTGAGACAAAGTTGGTGATTTGCACCCAATATCCTAGTCCTAAAAGAGAATATAGACCTTGGTCCTCAAGATTCTACCGTGCCCACTCTAATACTATATAGGCATATAGCAACCATAATGACACTATCATGATCACTATTTGATCAGTGACAAACCATTTGATAGCAACTGCAGGTCGGAACTCGTTACTGCAATCTTTTCGGGATTTCAGATTTCCATAACTAACAAATATTTGTTGCTGTTTGTACTTTGCAGTTATATATTTCGCTTAGACAAAGCTTTGAAAGATGCATGTAGACCCGTGACATTTCTTCATCTTAAACATTTCCAATTGCCAATCAAAAATTTAGTAAAAACAGGTTATTAATTTGTACTGTATCAGACAACAATTTTTTAATTGAGGAGCATGGCAAACTCTAAACACTAAACTCTAGATTAATAGTTAATACTAACATGCATCTTTCTTCAACAATATGATCCATAAAGACAACGACGAATAGAACCACTGTGGAAGTCACACACACCACTAAAGTTGTATGGAACATAGCCTACCTAGACCTTTAGCACAAACAGTAATAATTATAGGGACACATGTGAAAGTAATGATAGTATATATGATACAGCAATCACAAAAAATGGGGAAAAAGAAAAAAAAAAAAAAAAAAAATCAAGAATCCAAGGGAGACCGTTGGAGTGAATTCTAAGCAAAAATTGAAAAGGATATATTGAGGTGACATGACGCTACTTTCAGCAACTTGTTGTAGAAAACACTATTTGAAAGTATACACATTGTCATTTTGTGTGGTATCAAAACTCAATTTGATAAATTAGTCTATGTTCACTTTGTGGTAAACCGTAGAAACTTAAGCCAAAAATATACATGTCCCTATATATGGTCCAATGTAGAACGTTGTTACACATGTTCTTCTACCTGATAAGTCAAATTCTAAGTTTCTAACTTAAACTAACAATGAAATGAATGACGAGTAAGATCCAACACTATATATTGTCGGCTCGTTAAATCTATCAAAATGAAATCCAAGAGTTAATGTATTTAAGAAACTGACCCTTTTGTTTTTTTTTTTCATGACATTGTTGCCGTATCTAGATTGGTTACCTTGTTGATACTATTGATTTTTCTTCACGACACACACATTGTTTTTATTTCACAATTTCAAACCCCAAGTATTTTTTAGCTCTAAGCTAAATGTATATTGTGGTGGATGGGGACACGTGCAGAGCTAGCATTGAATAAGAGCTACAATGCAAGCCAAAATGTGCATGTGCCTCGCCGCACGGTCTGTACGCCAAGTGTCGTGATGTGAGGGGCAATGACATGAGGAGCACGAGTGTGACTTCTTTGAAGTTGGATTTCATTTTGTCTACACGTGTAGTGCCCTCACATGACTTGTACCTAATTTTGCCCATGTGCATGTGCACTAAACGACAATCTAATGGGTGATCGCTGCAATAGTAATTAAGCCCCACCTCTATGATAAAGACGTATTATCTTGCTGTAAACAATTTTAGCTTTTTATTTTTAAATTATTAATAAGAATCAAATTATACATTATGTAGCCATGTCGGAACCAAACGTGCCTAGTGCAAGGTAGATTCTCTAACCGTGTGTTGACACGTGGCTTCCTATAATTATGAGGACCAAGTGTACTTGGTTCAAAGTTTGGGTAGAATAATTGGACATTTGAGTTAGCACTAAACAAGCTTAAAATATTTTAAAACTAACTAATTTAGTCCTTAATTGTAAAAAAAGAAAAATAAAAAAAATGAGTAACAATTTAAATACCAACTTTGAATAGTTTTGAAAAATGTTAGACGTAACTTGCATGAGAGGTGACTGAATTTTACCTAAAACTCTGTTTTTTTTTTTTTTTTTTTGTTAGACGTAACTTGCATGGGAGGTGACTGAATTTTACCTAAAACTCTTTTCTTTGTCCTTTTTTTTTTCTTTCTTCCTTTGCTTTTACATAAATTTTTTTTACACGAATTTAGATGATTGGATTGACAGGTAAAGTCGTTACCCGTTAGAAAGCCAAGGAGGTAAAATGGAAACTGGTCTCCACTTTTTGGGACCATTCTTCAAAGTTGATCCACCGAATTTACAACAATAACCCTACAAAGTGGCTTCATAGCATTTTTAATAGGTTTATAGGCCGTATAGCTATCTCTTTATCATCCACTTGACCATACTGCGCTCGCTACTCGTAAGGATGTTCAGTTGGTCACACTGTTTAGGTCGATCGGTTTGAAAATGAATCTTTGAAAATATCTATCTTAAATAGCTGTTTACTATCATCTTTGTATTTCTTGAAAATGATTGCTACCACTATTGTTTCAATGTGATTATTTCTCTTAAATATGGTTGTCATGCTAGCTAGGGTGTTCTTTTTCCATGTTCAACGTATAAGAGATAAAGAGAGCATGAGAATTTTGAAAAATGAGATGTCCAATATATGCATATATATCCACCTTTAATATTATTAAGATGTCAAAATATTGAAGACTTTCATATTGTAATGAGTACTTTTACACACCCCCAAATTGTTCCACACATATACTTCAAGATCTCTTCCCTGTATGAGTTTTTACACTAAACTACAATAAGGGTACGTAGGTCAACTTTTGAAGGTAGAAGCTAGCCATTTGATAAAGCAAAAAATATAATAATAATAATAAATACACAGTCCCACACATATGAAATCACACACTTACACACGTATAGTATATGCTATACGCTAGATACATTGCATTAAGAGAACCCAATAGTTTTCAATTTAGTAGCTTTGTCGTAAATGAGGTATTTTTATATTTAGCGGTTTCGTCTGCTTCCTATAGTTAAAAGCGAACCCACAAATTTAATTCCACTAAACGACTAAATTATATATAAAAATGCTTGTGGGGAACACTGACTCTATGCCTAGTTGTATAATACATGTATGCTACTTTACACACTAACAGTTGGATTAAGAAATAATGACATAATTGATAATGCATGCAAACAACATTATTTATTGATCCAATGACTAAGCTTGCAGTGTGGTATGAAACTTATATACTACAAGGGTCAAGTTATTAGAGTTCAAAAATTGATTATAAAGGGCCCGTTTAGTAAATGTGTTTAAACACATGTTTTTAGTTTTTAAACAATATTAAATGTGTATAAAAAAAAATTAAGCGTATTTTCGCACACTTTTTCACTCATACGTATTTTCAAAAAAACTAAAAACTGCTATTTAAATACACGTACCAAACAGGCTCAAAATGTTTTTAAATGAAAAAACTTGAAGAGTGCCGAAACCGCTTGTCGGGTATAAAGAAAGAAATCTTCTGGTTTTCCTATGGAATTCCTCATCCATGTTCATTGGTTCTGTCAGACCAAGGTTTTATGAGGTTGGTTTGTACTATACATTAGAAATATTGATTAAATAAAAAAGAATGGATTTTGTTTGCACCTGATGGCAAAAAATTCCTGTTGTGAGATGTGGATTTGTGCCATCTAAATAAAATGTAACTAATTCAGTTCATTCTTGGGTTGATAATATGTCACAAGTACCCTTAGTGGACATGCACACTCTTCAACTAAAGTTTTTCGTTTTGACTAGAGTTTTATCTTTTGTGCCTTTTTTTTAAAATAGGATAAAACTATGGCGTATACGTAAGAGGGTGGTTATATATGTTAGAAATAGGAGAGACACGTCCACCTGCACCCCAGCAAGACCCGGACCCAGCAAGTAGGATGCTACTATGGTTACGCCCAGGTAAGATTGCCATATTGCTCACCCCCCTACCCATTTTTTTGTTCATAAAAAAAAAAAAAGAAATAGGAGAGACACATGAAGTGAACTTTTTATAATATGTGATAGGGTCGGCTCAACATAATTTTAGGTCTACGACGACAATTTTAATTGAGTAATTTTTATGCAATCAAGAGTTGTTATATTACATATTTGAAATGTATATATTTAAAAAAGAACTTATTCTTTTTATATAATTAAGAGTTGTTATATTAATAGTATATGTTTGAACATCATTATAATTTTTTTATTGTCTTTCCATTGTAAAATTTCATTATGTTATGAGTCTTATTGATGTGTGAGATTTTGTATAAAGTTCCTATTATGTTTCTTGTTGTCCTAGTAATTGCTTTATCAAGAGATCTTGTTTAAGATTCAATTAATTTTTCAATTTTTCGTTCATTTTTTCTTAAGTTTTTCATATTCAAATTGATATTTTCTAATAAGTATTTATAATTAAAAATATTATGAATAAAAGAAACATTGACTATGATATAAAATTATAATATAATACTAGTGTATAACATGCGCATATTTACGGTACAATTAAAAACAATTAAAATTATATACATATATGGATTCAAATTATTCATTGTTTAAGTCATAAATATATACATGAGTTTTACTCTCTCTCTCTCTCTCTCTCTCTCTCTTATTTTTTTATTTTAGTTTTTTTTAATATACACGAGTTTACTCTCTTTTTTTTTTATTGGATTTTTTATGGTTTATTTATATTAGATTTTTTATCTTTTTTTCACAACATTAACTCATATAGAACAATAATTTTTTTTTTAAAAAAAAGATATTAAACGGGGCGCAAAATTAGACATCAATTAGAATCCAATTTAGAATTTATTTAAATTTTATCTAAGCTTAGGCTTTAAATATACACTAGCATGTAATCATTGCATAACCCATGCATACGCATGGATGCATTAAAAAATAATCACATTTTTTTAATCATAAAAATACACACTGTAGGGACCAGATTTGAACACAATCACTGTAAGGTGAATGGATCCAAACCCAGTTGGCCCAATACAATAAATTTATAGAGCATGGGTTGAAGAACTAGGCCCTAGTGAAGGTTATAGCAACTAAACATGGTTACAAGTGGACTAAAGTGTGAAAATCTGTCCTCGGCCCTCCTCTTCAGGGGTGGTAGCTCTTATTTCTTCTGCTCTTTGCTACAAAGGCTTTTTATGGTCATACCAGTTGCTCTCATGTTCTCTGTCCCCCACTCCAAAAGGACTTCTTACATTATATATCCCCTTTTAGTTGATCGTAGCCCTCCATTTGTTGATCAAGCAGGCTATCACTTGAGTGCTTGTCTCATCAGCCGTTTTCCCATTCTTTCTGTGGGTTGTAGCAACCAAGGTTGCACTGTTCAGGGGTCTTTTCCTCATTAATGCGGTCAGAACGTTAGTTGTGGTCATTTAATGCGGAGGTGACAGTTCCTCCCTGAACTGCTCCTTCAACATGCTTCTGTGGCTGTCACGTTGTACCGATTCTTTCTCTTGAGATGCTCCGAAGACTCCCCTTGATGGTGTATTGCTCCTCCCTTTAATGGTCTTGGCTGTCCGAGGACAGAATCGTCCTCGGCAATACTTCTTGGGCACCTGGGCTTCTTACTTTCATCCTCGGATCCTCAATACCTCCTCGTCGTGGGCCTACGGGAATACCTCCTCGGCGTGGGCCTTAGGGCCCAGTACAAAGTGGGCCAAGACTGAGGGACCAGATTTGAACACAATCACTGTAGGGTGAATGGATCCAAACCCAGTTGGCCCAATACAATAAATTTATAGAGCATGGGTTGAAGAACTAGGCCCTAGTGAAGGTTATAGCAACTAAACATGGTTACAAGTGGACTAAAGTGTGAAAATCTGTCATCGGCCCTCCTCTTCAGGGGTGGTAGCTCTTATTTCTTTTGCTCTTTGCTACAAAGGCTTTTTATGGTCATACCAGTTGCTCTCATGTTCTCTGTCCCCCACTCCAGAAGGACTTCTTACATTATATATCCCCTTTTAGTTGATCGTAGCCCTCCATTTGTTGATCAAGTAGACCATCACTTGAGTGCTTGTCCCATCAGCCGTTTTCCCATTCTTTTTGTGGGTTGCAGCAACTAAGGCTGCACTATTCAGAGGTCTTTTCCTCATTAATGCGGCCAGAACGTTAGTTGTGGTCATTTAATGCGGAGGTGACAGTTCCTCTCTGAACTGCTCCTTCAACATGCTTCTGTGGCTGCCACGTTGTACCGATTCTTTCTCTTGAGATGCTCCGGAGACTCCCTTTGATGGTGTATTGCTCCGGCGATACTTCTTGGGCACCTGGGCTTCTTACTTTCATCCTCGGATCCTCAATACCTCCTTGGCGTGGGCCTACGGGAATACCTCCTCGACGTGGGTCTTAGGGCCCAGTACGAAGTGGGCCAGGATTGTCTGGATAATTGGCCCCACACACACAATTGATTGAATTATTAGAAAAAATAAACATAATAATATGTATATTAAAATTCCGCCTTCTTCTAAAAAAAAAAAAAAAAAATCTGCCTAAGTTTAATACTATTTGTGATCATTTTTATTCTATCTTTTAATAAGATAGAAAGTGTGGTGATTTTCATTGAGTAGATATATGATTGGTTTTTAATTTTTAATTTTTATATTCATTATTATTAAATGATTAGTATTTTGCATTCATTAACCCACTTGACACAAAGATTAAAAAACTTTAATAGAGACATGACACAAAATTAGCTCACAATTGAAATCTAATTTGAGATCTAATTGAATTTTTCTCTTAACTTTGGCTTTAATTACCACCGCACACCCTTAGTACAGTAGTCACTCCACAAGTATAAGTACTTGTGGGGTGTGGGAGGCAAGAGCCGGAGTTCAAGTCTCCAGAAAGGAGTTTTACACACATATATACACTTATATTAGATATTAGACTAGAGTAAAATTTCTATCTTGTATAAAAAAAAACTTTGGCTTCAATTATATAATGAATAAAATAAATTTTAAAGCTCTAATTTATCAAAGCCATTATTATGAATTCATTGAATAATAAAGTCACCCAACAATGTTATCCTACTCAAATGGAAACGAAAATTAAACACATTACTGAATGAATTAATACTAACCATACTAAGATTAATTTTATATATAAAATCACATATCATGATTCAATCATCCAAGCATAAAATTTAACCCAAAAAAGGGACTAAAATCTTTTTTTTTTGTGAAACATTTTAAGATTTCAATTGAGTTGGAGTTCTATTGACCCCAATTTTAGAGGTCTTATTGGGATAGAGAAGAGAGCACACAATCAATTTATGTTTTCTTTTAAAAATTAAATTATATACACACACATAAGTATTTAGGGAGTGGTGAGATGAGGCGGGAGAAATAAAGTCTATCTTCGCCTCTTCAACCCTTCATGATGGGAAAAACGTGCTTGGGGCAAGACAAATTAGGCTGGATGATATCATATGGGGAATATTGCCATCCAAATGCAATTATAACTTATAAGTTCACCAAATTTAAGTAAATAAATATAATAATCCGTAAAAAGTCTTGGGACCTTCTTTTTTTTTTTTTTGAGAATAATTAGTATTAGGACTTAGGAGTATATGTTTCCTCAAAAAACCAAAAAAGTCTTAGGAGTGTATGCTACTGCGAAACAGAGTACAAGGACAAACAGAAAGTGTTGCCAAAGTTACCAAATAGAATAAGAATAACATGAATACAAAATAAGTCAACCATTGTATGGTTAGTTTCAGTTTTCTTGGGCAGTTCACAACGCAATCTAGTACAGCCCTAGGTAGATTATCTAATCAATTGGGTCCGACTCGTCCTTCATTATAAAAGAGTGTCCAAAACAAAAATAATTTAAGCACAACCTTTTTTTTTTTTTTTTTTTTCAACTAAAATAGTGTATGTTGCAAAACGAGGGTTTAATCACCCGGTGGGCAGGCATTTTCAATGACTACTTTATGGAAAGACAGTGTGCATTCCTACTACTAGTATATATAATTCACTCTCATGAAATTAAAGCAATAACATGCACATTTCATCAAAAAAATATATAATAATAATAATAATCCAATAAAACGTGGCCTTTCTTTTTTTCTTTTTTTTCTTTCTTTTCTTTTTGGGAGATAAAAATGTCAACTGAGGCATGCACGTTCTATTCACATCATAGGAAAACAATAGGGGCTACAATATTCGTGCTGAAAAATAGTTGTAGTACCAAAATTTTATGGGCTAAAGGTCAGTGCCATCAAGGTAGAAAGTTTTTTTTTTTTTTTTCTTCTCTTTTTTTTTTTTTTGGGGGGTGAGGATAATCAAGGTAGTAAAGTGGGTTACAGTAATTGGTGTATTTATATGATAATATATAAAGTATAATTATCTTTTTCTAATAAAAAAGTATAATTATCATGGATCTAGAATGTTATAGGTTTAATTTTTATTTTAGATACAAAAGGTCTTATTAATGGATGCCTTTAGGATATTTGTTAAAAGACCATTTTAAAAAAAAAAAATGATATCACTTTCATGATAAATTAAAAAAAAAAAAAAAGTCAATTGTTTTTTTTTCTTTCTCATTAAAAATTTTTAAAAGTATTTCATAAATCAATATTTAACATTTCCCCTATATTTAAAAAAAAAAAATCCAAGGTACCAAAGAAAGAGTTAAATAAAGAAAGAAAGAAGGATATACAATTTTTTAAAATGTTGTGAACATATTATTTCTCATTTTTAAAAGAGAAAAATATTCAAATCTTTCATTAACCATGACCCCCAAAAAATCAAAATAATATTTTCGGTAAGAGACAAAGCATTTAGGAAAAGTTGACCTCAAAAACTAAAGAATAAGATCAGAAACATTGCAGACATAACATTGATATAGGAAAGGAGCAATAACCAAACAGAAAATTGATCAAACGGTGTTGATCTTAGTTCAATTATTTGATCACCCAATAAAAAATAAGACACACCATCACCCATAATGGTCTGCCTTTTAAAACACTCCGAATCTTCTCAATTTAAAAACCGGGGGCCGCGGGAAGGAAATTCTTTTCACAACCGGGGTATGTATGGAAACTTCCTAAAATAAAACCGCGTATTCCGCAAGAGCATGGTTTTAGCCTTGTACAAAGTGACTTTTCTTTTTTTAATAATGTTTCATATGAAAAAAATATAAAACATGAAACTTTAAATTTTTTTTTTTTTACTTTTAAGGAAATGATTGTATATAAGGAAAATATAACAGGAATTTAATTCTCGACCAATATAAGGATTGAGAGAGAGAGAGAGAGAGAGAGAGAAAGAAAGAGTATAAATTGTTTCAAGTAAGAGACAAAGTTCCTGAAAGTGTGGGAAGGGTTTCAATGAAAAAAAATCAATATTTTCACATTGAGTAGAAAATGGTATCAGCTAAATTTTCTATACGGAAGGTTTTTGCTTTCCTTATATTTTCTTTGATGCCGACAGGTTTCTCTGGAACTTTGTGAAAAAGCCATCTCTCTCTCTCTCTCTCTCTCTCTCTCTCTCTATTGTCCTATGTGCCTCATTGTTCTTCTATTTATAAGAGTCACACCATACCTTTCTTGAACTCCCCCAATACCTTGTTTTTAAATTTTTTAACCTTTTTGTTCTCAAACAACAAGGTAGAGAATAGAGATAGTATGGAAGAGTTCGGTTGTCTTTGGAGTTACCAAGAGGTTGGTCATACTCCTTCCTCATTTTCTTCATCTGAGTCTTGTTTTGTTTGTCATTTGAAGGTTTTTTTTTTTTTTTTGGGTTCTTCCTTTTCCAACTAAAATTGTATGTTCTGTGAGGGTTTTTTATCGAGTGATCATAATGTATTCAAGGTTCTTTCTGGGTATATTTCATTCTTCTCTTAATTCTATGTTTCAGCTCCTTTATGTTTATTTACTAGTTATGCATATTTTAAACTATGGCCCTTGAACTTGTTTGGCTTCCAGAGTTTCAGTTTTTATATTTCCCTTTTTGTTAATACTGTCTTTGCAGCAATGGTTTTTCCTCTTCTCCAGAAAAGACTATTGGCTTTCAATGGGTTGTATTTTCAGTAAAGGTTGTAGAGAATGCATATTGTTTTTCAGGATTTGCCAAAATTTCAATCTGAGTATCCAAGACCTTACTCTTGTGTAAAAGTGCATTTTGTTGGCCCATCTGTCTAAACCAGCTTTTAGATGTCAGTGTATTGTTGTAATATTTCATTGTATTTCAGAGTTAGGTGTATTAATGCTGACTCTAACTCGCTCTCTCTATCTTCTTGTCCCCTGCTCTTCAATTTCAAAAAGAAGTACGGTTTGACTGCAGGGGCTCGATTTTTATGGGCCGTTTTTGGGATTTTACTGTTCCTCTTAACTTTGAAATAGTTTTTGATCAGTAACCTATTTTGTGCCGATGAGATTCTTTCTTCAAAAGGATTTTGGTTTCAATGGTCACTTTGAAGCTATTGGGCTGAAATTGATTTTCGCTCTATCTGAAATATATTTTTTTTTTACAAAAAATTTATTGTCAAAATTTGAGCTTATTGGGCTTCTTTAGTATCTCAATTCATTGCTTAAAATTGTGTGTGTGTATATATCCCTAATTGATGATCCCTGTGTGTGTTTGTATGTCTTTCTTCTCTCAATTGTTCCTTAAAATTTTTGTTCCTACTGTTTGAGCCTCTCTCTCAAGCTAACTGTCCTGTTTCGAATATTGACAGAACATTGATGAGGTGAAGCAGAAGCTTATCTACACCACTCTTGAACTGGAGACAGTTAAAATTGAAGCAAATGAGGAAATCAGAAAGAACAAGGAGAATGTGAGGAATTTACACAATCTTCTGAAGATTGCATATCAAGAAAGAGATGAAGCTAGAGATCAGCTGCAAAATCTCCTAAACAAGCTCATGGCTTCTAGCCCAACTGAATTTCCCAATATACACCCACATGTCCACCCTGAAAGTCCTCTAGTAATACCTGCTAAAGCAAACTCTAGCATAACAGAATCTAACAGTCTATCTGAAACATATAACCACCAATCACATGGCTCTTCCGCAGTAGATTCTCTATTTGATGCTGTTTCATCCCCAGATTTCTCAAACATTAATGTGGTTGATTCAGGTAACGTGGGGTTTGTAAATCGGCCCCTTGTTCATGACTATAATGGCTCTATGTCCACAGATTTAGCCTCTCCTGGAAAGGCAAAGATTGATCCAGCTTCTGAAGTAATTGATAATCTTGTTAAAGGAAAAGCTTTGCCTCAAAAGGGAAAACTCTTACAAGCTGTGATGGAAGCTGGTCCTTTACTTCAAACACTTATTGTTGCCGGGCCACTTCCTCGTTGGCGAAATCCTCCGCCTTTGCAACCCTTCAAAATTCCTCCTTTTTCCATCAAAGGTTGTGAGACTGCAGATTTCTCTTCTAAATCTCCTGCAAATGCTGGCTACATGGTCCAAAAACCACTGAATTCATCCACATATCCTGTAATGTCTCGTGGGACTTCCCAAACTTGTTCAGCAGCCATGTTAAATTTTGCTAGTGGTCCTTCTAATTCATATTCAAACAATATGAGGCCATTGACCACAATTTCTAGTTTTAACAATCATGTCCCAGCAGGCAAGCGACAAAGGTTTCAGTAAAATCACTGAACTTTGCTTCTCTTATGTAAAAATCGAAATTCAGTGGTTGAAGGTGTAAATGGGATACTTTGTTTTGGGGTTTAAATATTGAAATATTGACATAGCTCTTTAACTTGGTTTATCCTTTTTGTGTCCTTATACATTGAAATCCTACCTTTTCTGTTAATTCTGGCACAAGATAGTCGAGAAAAAACTAGTTTTATATTTTGGATATTAATTTTAGTTAACTATTACATGATATTGACTAGGACTTATAGTGATATAGATACATAGATGTGATCATTCAGCATGTGAATAGGATACTAATTCTAATTAACTATTACACGATATTAACTAGGACTTATTGTGATATAGATACATAGATGTGATCATTCAGCATGTGAATAAACGGGTAATGAGGCACTCAGCCCAAACAAAAAACCCGGGTAATGAGGCATTCCATTCTAATAAACTATTCACTTTGATCCAATTGAGTGTGTCAGAACTGTAATTACAGTTCCGATTAGCAATGTCAGCATCAACCAATTAAGCCTACGTCAACCTATATAGCCTATTACATGATGGTAGCATTATTGAATTTTTAACTTGGGAGAAATAAATGGAGTGGAATAAAATGTATAGAATATTAAAAAAAAAATAAAAAAATTGAAATGAATTAAATATTTATCTCTCTTGTTTGGATGTTTTGAAATGATGATAAAATGAAAAGTAATATGGTTTGAGAGTTGAAAAGAAACAAAATTTGAAATGAATACTTTAATAACATTACTAATATGCTTTTTTTTTTTTTTTTTTTTTTTTTTTAAATAACTATTAAGCTAGATTCTTTAATAAAAACTGGCTATACAACTGTATATGCAAGGGTTAGGTTTAAGTTATACTTTATGTAATTTTAAGCAATATTACATTATTAAATATTTTTCTGATGGATGCGAATTTTGACAAATTTACCGTTGGATTACATTTTCCTCTTATATTCTTTATGCTTGCAAAATTTGAAGATGATCAATAAGTATAACTATCTCGTCTATAAAATATTTAAATTTCAAATTTTTGTATTTTAAAATTATGCACAAAAGATGAATTATTGATCGAATGATAAATAATATCCGATTAGCACAATAATTTGGCATGCACCTTAAGAACATAGAAAACATGAAATCCAATGGTGATATTTTCAAATTATTAATTCAATAAAATTTATTAGGTAGTGTAATATTACTTCAAAATACACTTTGGTAATATATATATATATATATATAATAAATTATATTTGGTGTAACTTTTTGTTAATGTTACATCACTCAATAATTTTTTCTTTATTTAATATAAAATGAGAAAAATCTAAGACCATAGTTGTAGGGATTGGGTTTGAGTACTTCTACTGTTGAGTGAGTGGACTCAAGCCCAGCTAGCCCAATATAATGAATTTGTAGAGAACGGGTTCAAGAACTAGGCCCTAACAAGCGGACAACGCCCAATGTGGTATTCGCCACCGTCAAACGTAGATGAACTGAAATCATCTTGGAAAGTCTGTTCTCGGCTCGGTCCGAGGAGCTCGGTGGTACCCTTTTTCCTGTGAGAATCCCCCCCTTTTATGAGAATGGTTCTTCCCATTATATAGTCCTCCTCCAACGATCCATTTCCTCCACTTGTTAATCATCCATGCCTCTCCCTGACAACCCGTCCCATCAGCCACCTTACCAAAACTCCATGTGAGTTGCAGCAACCGAGGGAGCACTGCTCAGCGGTCATTTCCCCATTAATGCTACCGGAACATTAGTCGTGCGCATTTAATGTGGAAGTGACAGTTCAATCATGGTTTTGCTCCTTGGCTAGTCTTCCATGGCTGACATGTTGTACTTGTTCTTTCTCCTTAGATGCCCTGGAAGGCTGCCTATGGTGGCCCGTTACTTCTTCCCCCCATGGTCTTGGTTGGCCAAGGACAGGGTTGTCCTCGGCGAGGGCATTGGGCTTCCTCCTCCTCGGCATGGGCCTTGGGCTTGGTATAAAGTGGGCCGGGGTTGCCAAATTCTCCGCCCCACAATAGCCCTTCAAAATCCTACTGTCCGGCTTCTCGGACGGGGAGGAGGATTTTGATGTCCTCGGGCCTATACTGTGGCTTGCCTAGTCTGGTCCCAAGTCAGCACTTGAAGTCTTTTCACCTGTCTAATGCACGTTTCTAGCGCTTCAATATGCGGTACGCACCCATATTAAATTTTGGCGGCTCCATACTCCCCACGTTCAACGGTGTAATGGTAATCCAACGGCGTGGATCTTTCACCATTATGGGCGGGAAGCCTTGCACAGTGGTCTTTGGTAAGGGGGTAAATACCCATTTGAACAGGTTTGCCTCTTCATTTCTGCATTCAAGAGTTCTTATGCACACACCCTGAATCAGGTCAAGTCTCCAACCCAACTTGCGTCTCTTCGCAGCCTAAAAAGCCTGTTCTGAGCGCCTTCCTTCATTTCTATAAGTTTCCTTCTTACCCTATCTTGTGCTTTTCCCTTTCTAGTGTTCTTCTCCCTTTATTCATCTCTTCTTTTTGCTCTTCCCTGAGTCTTTTAGCCGTCCTTCAGGATGGGTAGGTTTAAGAAGTTGGTTAAGTCTGAGGAGGCGATAGAGGAATTCATCGCCACTTATAGGATACTAGGTAACGTGAGTCTGAGGTACTGCGAGAAGGGGGAGTGGTATATCAGGAGGGAGGTTGGTGAGGTAGTGATTCCCATAATCACCTTCCTTGAAGGTGGTATGAGGATCCTTATGGGGCCGGTGATGAGGGGCTACCTTAGGCATTTTCGATTAGCCCCTACCTAGTGCGCCACTAACGTGCTTAGGATCCTGGGATGCGTGGATGCCTTGAACGAAAAGATGGGATTGAGGCTAACCCATCACGACGTGGATTGGTGCTACAACCTCCAGCACCTAATGGGTAAGTCTTACTACATGAAGACGAGGGATGATAGAGTTAAACTTATCCAGTGTCTCCCCGAGTCTAGCAAGGGGTTGAATAAGGATTTTCTCATCGTGTCGGGGGAGTGGCACGACGGCCTTCACTGCCCGACAGTAGAAGGGGAGCCAGGTAGGGTACTCGAAATATGGGAAGGTTGATCTGCTATGTTTTCACTGTTTTCATTGCTTGGTTGTTAACAAGGACTAGCTTTTTCTTTCGCAGATCCACACGTCTTTGAACGACACTTCCATTTGGTTAGCAAGGAAGACTTGGAAACTGCACTCAGGGCAGAGGTCTTTATGAATGAGGCTGAAAACCAAGTTAGAGCCACTCATAAGATTCTCGGGTACAAACTGATTCAGAAGTCTTTCTCAGCTCCCAAATATGTGATCAGAACCAAGGACCCTAGGCTTCGCCAAATCACTGTGGTGGAGCATGGGTTCTCATTTTCTGAAGGATCTTCCATCCCCGAGGGCGTCCCGTTGGCAGGCTCTTCCTCGTCCCACCAAGCTGCGAAGGCCAAGGGAGGAAGTTTGGAAAAAGAAGGAGAAGCAGTTGATCTGGGTTCGTCTGAGGACAAATTTGGTGCATTCGACCAAGTCCATATGTCCAAGGATCCCTCTAGTGACTTGGGTGATCCCCATTTATCTAAAGTAGACCTTCTGTCAACAAGGACTAGTACTCAGGCCGAGATGGGTTTCAAGAGACAACCTCAAACCAGCCTGTTCGACCTACTTGAAGGCCAACCGGGGAAGGACAAGTCGGGGAAGTCACAATCCAAGCCTCCTTCTCCTCTACCCAAGCTTCCCCCTCCTCCACCTAAGTCTTTGCCTGTGCTGACTAAGCCGTCTTCCATTCTGCCGACCTCGGACCCTCAGCCTGAGTCCACCGATCCGAAGAGGAAGAGGCCTTCCAAGGGCAAAGACCCAGTGGATGGGGGGAGATCTCGTTCCTCTCAAGAGGAAGATGAAGCCCGCCGACCTTCCAAGCAGCTGAGGATTGGTGGTCAGGAAAAGGGCAAAGAGGTCATTCAGCAGTCCGAACCCTAAGCCTGGCTGCCTGCCGCCATGCTTCATAGGAAGCCTTTGATGGACGACGCCACCTTCAGGGATTTCTGAGGGGGCGAGGGGGCTCGCGTAGCCGATGCCTTGGAGAGGTCCCTACTTCTCTCCACTGACATGACTGAGCTGGGGGGCATGAGGAGGCAGGAAGTTGCCCGTAACCTCAAGAGGTACCTGGGAATAGTAAGACTTCTGATACTTGTGCCTTTGTTGAATTTTATTCCTTAGTACCCAACTTACGATGTACTCGTTTTGATTGGCAGGCTGTCCAGACCACTTTTAGGCTGGAAGAGGAGACCGATAACCAGGGTAGAGCCCTGGATTAGGAGCGCGACAAGTATTTGGACGCCACGAATACTCTTAAGAAATCTGAGGCTGATCTCAAGAAGGCGAGGGAGGACCTGGCGGAGATGACGAGGGCCAGAGACAGCGCGGCATCTGACCTAGCCAGCACTAAAAAACAGGCTGAGGACCAGACAAGGCGCTTGTGGGAGGTCAAGGGTCAGCTGTAGGTCGTCAAGGAGCATTTCACAGACTTGAAGAAGAAACTGGTTGAGGTAGAAGGGGCCAGAGGTGTTGTCGAGTATGCCAAGGACGAGGCCTTGAGGGCTAAAGAGGAAGTTGAGTTTGCTAGGACAGATGCTGAGAGCTCCAAAGAACAAGCGGAGGAGGAGGCCTTTGCTGAGGGAGTGGCTAAGACCGAGGCTAGTCTCAAGACTTAAGTGCCCGAGGTGTGCAGACGCTACTGCTCCCAGACTTGGAATGAGGCCCTCAACCAAGCTGGGGTTGAGGCCTCGTCTGAGCTTAGGAAGGCCGAGAGGGTGTATTATTCCCCCGCCATTCCCGAGGCTGCCTCCACTGACCCTGAAGCTGGCACCGCCTCTAAAGTGACGGACGAAGGCCAGGCCAGTGCTACCAACGATCCAATGTCAACCGATAAGCCTGCTGAGGAGACTGGGCACCAAGGGACATTGGGGAAAGAGGAAATCAGTAACCCAGCAGTGCCCCAGGACGTGGTGAAGCCTCTTGCTGACTCCCAGGCCACCCCTGCCAAGAAAGAGTCCTCCGAAGCTGCACCTCCGAGCCAGGATCTCGAGGCGTCAGATGAAGCTTCTCGGCAGACCCCCAAGGACAAGCTGTCTATCAAGTTGAAGAAATAGGCAATCTTGTCGGGCCACCTTGCTTTATTGACTTATGTCGTCCTAGTCTTCCTTCCTCCTCATCTTAATTTACTACTATATATTTTGTTTTGGTTTAAAGCACTGTAATGCTACTTTTAAGTTGAATGCATTAGTCCTCTTTTTTTTTTTTTTACTTGGTGTTTATTGTCGTTGTAATGAGTTTTGCTAAATATATAACCTGGGCTTTAATTATTAGCTTCACAATCTCAGAAGTTCAGCATGTTTTTCATTCAAAATTGGCAACCAAAAAATGTAAAGCCCATAGTGATAGTTCCCACTTGGACCTTGGCCGATCATTGAATCACCTTGGCACCACGACCTATTTTTGCCGGATTGAATATTGAGGGAACGACTTCACAATATTGGTTCTACATCTCATGAATAGGTTACTGTAAACGGTAAAAAAGGCTTAAGAAAGTTGTTAGTTGCTGATTATGCTAAGGGGTTAGGTTTAATGTGCCTCAGAATGCCTTAAGTGATGCTCATGGACTTGTGTTTGTTTACGCCTTTGCTGAATATAGCCAGTCTCTCTAGGGACCTGAGTCTGAGGGCTATGCGAAACCTTGGCTCTGTCTAACACTTAGGTTCTTCTGTGAGTAACTAGCTTCCCCATAGGTTTGAGTCCAAGCACCATGCAAGACCTTGGTTCAATCTAGTACTCAGGTTTTTCTTGAAGTGGTTAGTTTCCCTATAGGTTTGAGTTCGAGGACCATGCAAGACCTTGGTTCTGTCTAACACTTATGTTCTTCTGTAAGTAACTAGTTTTCCCATAGGTTTGAGTCCGAGGACCATGCAAGACCTTGATTTAGTCTAGTACTCAGGTTTTGCTTGAAGTGGTTAGTTTCCCCATAGGTTTGAGTCTAAGGACCATGTAAGACCTTGGTTCTGTCTAACACTTATGTTCTTCTGTAAGTAACTAGTTTTCCTATAGGTTTGAGTCTGAAGACCATGCAAGACCTTGGTTCAGTCTAGTACTCAGGCTCTTCTTGAAGTGGTTAGTTTCCCCATAGGTTTGAGTTTGAGGACCATGCAAGACCTTGGTTCTGTCTAACACTTATGTTCTTCTGTAAGTAACTAGTTTCCCCATAGGTTTGAGTCCGAGGACCATGCAAGACCTTGGTTCAGTCTAGTACTCAGGTTTTTCTTGAAGTGATTAGTTTCTCCATAGGTTTTAGTTCGAGGACCATGCAAGACCTTGGTTCTGTCTAACACTTATGTTCTTCTGCAAGTAACTAGTTTCCCTATAGGTTTGAGTCCGAGGACCATGCAAGACCTTGGTTCTGTCTAGTACTCAAGTTTTTCTTGAAGTGGTTAGTTTCTCCATAGGTTTGAGTCCGAGGACCATGTAAGACCTTGGTTCTGTCTAACACTTATGTTCTTCTGTAAGTAACTAGTTTCCCCATAGGTTTGAGTCCGAGGACCATGCAAGACCTTGATTCTTTCTAACACTTATGTTCTTCTGTAAGTAACTAGTTTCCCCATAGGTTTGAGTCCGAGGACCATGCAAGACCTTGGTTCAGTCTAGTACTCAGGTTCTTCTTGAAGTGGTTAGTTTCCCCATAGGTTTGAGTCCGAGGACCATGCAAGACCTTGGTTCAGTCTAGTACTCAGGTTCTTCTTGAAGTGGTTAGTTTCCCCATAGGTTTGAGTCCGAGGACCATGCAAGACCTTGGTTCAGTCTAGTACTTAGGTTTTTCTTGAAGTGGTTAGTTTCCCCATAGGTTTAAGTCCGAGGATCATGCAAGACCTTGGTTCTGCCTAACACTTCATCGTCACTGCTCGAGGTGAAGGAACTTGTCCTTAACACTGGAATGTTCGCTTCTAGAGCGATAACGGTCTCAGCCTTGCCTTGCTGAGGAGGGACTCCTCCTTAGGCTGGGCAATTGGCCCAATATTGACCTGGATAGGGGTAGCTTGTTCCTCCGCCTTTACGCACAGTGGTAGCCCCATTGCGCCAATTTTTTCGCCACTTCTGATTACGAGGCATCCTTTGGCTATTTGGGTTGTGTGCTTGACGTTTCAGTACGCTAGACATGCCTTCATTAATATCTTTGTGGATTAACGCAGATCCAGCGGCTGGTGGCCGCCTTGGAAATTGGTCGGGATTAATGTCGCTGGTAATTCTTCCTTTGAATTTCGTGCGGATTAATTCCCACCAACCTTCGCCTTCTGTATAAGGCTCTCTAGGGGAATTGTTCTTCCATACTTCACGAATCCTTGAGTTCAACAGGAACTCTGAGCCCCCAACCCTCTAAGCACCTTCGATAACCTTGCCAGGATTGTGATCAAGGTTTAGGGGAATGGGATGGCCCTGGATGAGAGCAAGGGCAAGGAAGCCAAGCCCCTTTCAGGAACCAGAGATGCCGCCCAGACCGTGGATGACGCAGTTGAGGCAAAGGGGGCTAGGGCCAAAGGTGTTCCTACCTTTTAACCGAGCAAGAAGGGAGGTCTTCCTTCCTCAATCGAGAGCCGTAACGGTTGTAGATCGCGTCAGACTTTCAGCGCGGCAAGGCTTGGGCGTCATCCTGGTGGTAGTGCGCCTGGCAATTAGGAGGGAGGTTCATGAGAAACATAATATTTTTCTCCGGTACACGTCCATGCCTGCCCTTCAAGCTGGTAGTGATTCGCGCCTAGCTTACCCGCCGATGGAGATTCACAAGATTACTTTATGATCGGTGCCCAGGTGTTGCCGCCTCCAATGCTTAATTATCATGAGGCTGGGGGAGCATCAAGGGAATGTCCTGGAATGGGGCCGTCCGGCGCTTCCACTCCTTCTTCTCTCTTGTTGTCGGTGCCATCCATACGGGCTCGGGAGTTGTTGGTAGCCTTAAAACAAGCCTGCCTCAACCTCCCTTTCCTACGGTTAGCTTTAGAACAAGCCTGTCTAAGCCTCCGCTTGTACATTTAGCTTTAGAACAAGCCTGTCAAAGCCATTATTTGTATTTTTAGCTTTAGAACAAGCTTGTCTAAGCCTTCGGGCGCATGATGTACTTTTTTCTTCATTTAATAAAAGGTTGTACTGTTTACTTGCTTCATTCTCTGAACCTTTCTTTTTTCTGCAACAACTATTTCTTGAGTGGGTGCGTTGTTTTCCTCCCTCTTTGTTTTTACGGGACTCGGAGTCGGTGTTAGTGGCGGCGAAGAAAAATTTGCCTAACTTTGTGCAAGCTAGCAATGTAGGAATAATTGACCATTGCGCCTGCTAGCGCACTAGTTCTCCCCACAGACGGCTCCAATTGTAGGGACTAGGTTTGAGTACTTCTACTGTTCAGTGAGTGAATTCAAGCCCAACTAGCCCAATACAATGAATTTGTAGATAGCGGGTTCAAGAACTAGGCCCTAGCAAGCGAACAACACCCAATGTGGTATTCGCCACCGTCGAACGTAGATGAACTGAAATCATCTTGGAAAGTCTGTCCGAGGAGCTCGGTGGTACCCTTTTTTCCTGTGAGAATCCCCCCCTTTTATGAGAATGGTTCTTCCCATTATATAGTCCTCCTCCAATGATCCATTTCCTCCACTTGTTGATCATCCATGCCTCTCCCTGACAACCCGTCCCATCAACCACCTTACCAAAACTCCCTGTGAGTTGCAGCAACCAAGGCAGCACTGCTCAGGGGTCATTTCCCCATTAATGCTACCGAAACATTAGTCGTGCGCATTTAATGTGGAAGTGACAGTTCAATCCTAGTTTTGCTCCTCGACTATTCTTCCATAGTTGACATGTTGTACTTGTTCTTTCTCCTTAGATGCCCTAGAGGGCTGCCTATATAGCCCATTACATGATGGTAGCATTATTGAATTTTTAACTTGGGAGAAATAAATGGAGTAGAATAAAATGTATAGAATATAAAAAAAGAAAAAAGAAATTGAAATGAATTAAATATTTATCTCTCTTGTTTGGATGTTTTGAAATGATAATAAAATGAAAAGTAATATGGTTTGAGAGTTGAAAAGAAACAAAATTTGAAATGAATACTTTAATAACATTACTATTATGCTTTTTTTTCTTTTTTATTTTTAACTATTAAGCTAGATTCTTTAATAAAAACTGGCTATACAGCTGTATATGCAAGGGTTAAGTTTAAGTTATACCTTATGTAATTTTAAGCAATATTACATTATTAAATATTTTTCTAATGGATGCGAATTTTGACAAATTTACCGTTGGATTACATTTTCCTCTTATATTCTTTATGCTTGCAAAATTTGAAGATGATCAATAAGTATAACTATCTCGTCTATAAAATATTTAAATTTCAAATTTTTGTATTTTAAAATTATGCACAAAAGATGAATTATTGATCGAATGATAAATAATATCCAATTAGCACAATAATTTGGCATGCACCTTAAGAACATAGAAAACATGAAATCCAATGGTGATATTTTCAAATTATTAATTCAATAAAATTTATTAGGTAGTGTAATATTACTTCAAGATACACTTTGGTAATATATATATATATATATATAGTAAATTATATTTGGTGTAACTTTTTGTTAATGTTACATCACTCAATAATTTTTTCTTTGTTTAATATAAAATGAGAAAAATCTAAGACCATAGTTGTAGGGATTGGGTTTGAGCACTTCTACTGTTGAGTGAGTGGATTTAAACCCAGCTAGCCCAATACAATAAATTTGTAGAGAGCGGGTTCAAGAACTAGGCCCTAGCAAGCGAACAACGCCCAATGTGGTATTCGCCACCGTCGAACATAGATGAACTGAAATCATCTTGGAAAGTCTGTCCTCGGCTCGGTCCGAGGAGCTCGGTGGTACCCTTTTTCCTGTGAGAATCCCCCTCTTTTATGAGAATGGTTCTTCCCATTATATAGTCCTCCTCCAACGATCCCTTTCCTCCACTTGTTGATCATCCATGCCTCTCCCTGACAACCCGTCCCATCAGCCACCTTACCAAAACTCCTTGTGAGTTGCAGCAACCGAGGCAGCACTGTTCAGGGGTCATTTCCCCATTAATGCTGCTGGAACATTAGTCGTGCGCATTTAATGTGGAAATGACAGTTCAATCCTGGTTTTGTTCCTCGGCTATTCTTCCATAGCTGACATGTTGTACTTGTTCTTTCTCCTTAGATGCCCTGGAGGGCTGCCTATGGTGGCCCGTTACTTCCTCCCCCCATGGTCTTGGTTGGGCTTCCTCCTCCTCGGCGAGGGCATTGGGCTTCCTCCTCCTCGGCATGGGCCTTGGGCTTAGTATAAAGTGGGCCGGAGTTGCCAAATTCTCCGACCCCACAATAATCTTTTGCACTATAACTTTGATGTGGCAAACTATGAGTAGTAAAGAAAAAGCTATGGGTCCATATGAAAGTTAAAAATTGCTAGTCATAATATGCCACATAAGATAGTTGTAAAATGGTGTGGTAAAAGTTATGGTCCTAGAATAACTCATGTAATATATTCAAATTCATACGGTTGGATTACACATTTTCCTTAACATACATGCCAAATTCGTGATAATCACATGTTATTTATTATATAATTAGTATACTCATATTTTTGTTTATAATTTAAAACATACAAACTTCAATTCTAAATATTTTGTAGAGAAAATAGTATTTAATATAATAATGTCTTATCATCTTAAGAGTTTTCAAGTATGGAGAATATTAAGATACAATGTAATATCTAATCAACAATTTAAAATTTTAAAGTTATTTTAGTGACACATAATATATAGAGAGAGGATTATGTTACACATGGTGTGACCCTTTCTTTCTTTTTCTTGTAGATATAATTGAATTAAACCTATGACATCTCTATAATAATTATTTTTTGTCATTTGGCCAAAACATTAATTGGTTTTTTATCAGGTTTCTTATTTGACAACAATAGACTTTATAAGTTGAGTTAACTATAACCCACACTAGTCACTAACCCGTGTGATGCACGGGATAATTAAATAAAAAGATAATTTGTCAACCTCATGGTAAAGAAAAATCTAAAGAACCAATAAGAGACCGATTTGTCCAAGTAATCAACCTAAGTGGCATCAAAGCTCATGTACAGAAGTCGCTGTTGCATTTTATGGTTGCATACTTGCTAATAATGGAAATTACCTGTATAAAACTTGAAAAAGGTCAAATGACAACAATATGAAAAATATTTCATAAATAACTTATTGATGAAAGGAATAGAGAGGGGACTAATGTAAGACATCAATGGAATTTGAGTCAGCATCTCATTGCAAATGGAATATAGCTCTATATTAAAACTAAAAGTAAAATTTCAATCATTCTCTTTCTCTAAAACGTTATCAAAACTATAAGTAGTTTACATCAGTTTCAAATAGAAATTACTTGAAGAAACAACTACTTTGAATCATTATCTGAAAGAGGAGTGACATAAAAACTAAAATAAGTCTCCAATTACACACTCCAATTGAAAGCACAATGTTTGAAAGAATCTCCCAAGTATTTTAGCCACTTACAATTTTCATCCACCTCCCTAGATCACTAACCTATATATCTACCTACCCTAACTTCAATATTGAATACAAAGAAAGAGCCAAAATGTCTCATAAGAACAATGTGATTTATTTTTTAAAAAATAAACCATTGAAGATTCTTTCCTAGTCCATTAGCAACATAATAATATCAGCTATATCGGAGTATTCAATGTTCTCAACTACAGAGACATTAACACAGTTAACGCTGTTTCAAGTGCTTGAATGAAGGAGCAAAATTGATATTAGCATCCAACTTTAAGTTATAATAAATTAATAATAAAAAAGGACACATCTGTACATTATAACAATTTTTGCATATGTACATTAGTCATAGTTTGGAACCTAATTTGGTGTTTATTAGCCAAAGAATTGTAATGTCTTATAAATAAAAACTATCATGACCATAAGTATACAGTTCCATCTGATAGCTTCAAGTCTTCATTCACTAAGTTTTAGCTTTAGCACTCTGAGAGTATATAGATAATTGAATTCATTAGAGCATATTGCTCTATTTGATAGCATGCACAAATAAATTGGGATGATTAGTTCATCCAACAACTTGGTCTTGAATCTTAGTCCCACATTATTGAAGTCTATATATGTCCATGTGTATCATCTTTTCCGGAGAATATGTAAGATTTGAAGAAGTCTCATGCATTTGGTTGGTATTGGTGAAAGTTTTGGTAGCCTATCAATTTTCTATAAATCAATCAAAATATGGAGAGATTGGTCAAAGTTTTGCTTGAGGCAACTTATATTTTCAAATTTTGAAACCAATCTAAAATAAGGAAGATTTGAAGCATTGTCACAAAATAATAAAATCAACATAGAAACAAATCAGGATTAATTGCTTAAAAAAAAAAAAAAATACCTGAAGAGATTGTGTGCTTCTAAAAGAAATATATTTCTTCTGTAATCAATCAATGCTCCATAATTGTAAATTCATCCACAAAAAAAAAAAAAAAAAAGGTGGTACTTGTCTTTCAACAAGGGTCAAGACGTTACAACTACATGACCACCCTCCTTATTTCCCGTCCACCTAAAAGATCTCCATGTATAAGGACTCTAGAATAAAACAAAAGATTATTTAGGAATTTTCTCAAACAGATTGTGTATAAAAATTTAAGTTGTTCTATTGCCTTATATTCAGAAAAATCATATAGAAGAAATAGAAAAAAAAAATTGTTAAAAATGAAGGCTTTAGATCTTCCACCATACTCATACTTACACATACTAATCATTATTTTTGAAAACCTGTAAAAAACAAAAGAATGTAAATGCCTCCATTCAACTGCAAAACCTGAAATACCAAAGCAAACCTTTATAGATAGTGTAGCACATGATGTAGCATCAATATCATCCTAGCAATCCAATTATCTATTTGATCCTTTGGTCATAGTGGAGGGCCATTGAATTTGTGAATATTTGTAGAGTCCTTACTAATATCTTAATAAATTTAAAATCTGATTGGATTGGTCATGATTTCAACCATTTTGCTGCATTACCTTTTCTAAGTGTAAAATGTGACAAACCTTGTAATGCATGGGTTATATTGCCACTATAACATTATATTTTAAAATGAATATGACTTGCATTTAATCTTTTAATATTGGAAAAAACTTATCTCTTAGTTGCTTAACTTTATATTATATCTAATTACAACTAACCTAATGAATATTTATGTTTGGTAAATTATATTTTATAATCTGAGTACAACCTCCTCAATTTAGCTAAACTAAAAACAGTCAAAACACTAAAATTTTACAAATTTAAAGTATATGCACCCCAAAAAATTTGATAGCAAGCAATCAACACCAATCCAATCAAATATGGTGATGGGAAGTTTTTTTCTTCACTCATCCTATGCTTATCCACTTAGAGCTTTTTTCTTCTTCTGGTAGCAAATCTAAGTCATGAATGTGTATAGGATAGAACAATATACTACCACTTTAAAAGGCTTAGACATAGAAACTTACCCCAAGAGAATGAACTTCTGATGGAATCATTAATTTCATAACTTCTTCTTCTAAGAACCTTCCTCATGGACATGCAAGGCCCCAAATTTTTGGGTTTTACATGTTTCCAAAAAAAAAAAAAAAAACATTCTTAAGGAATATTATAGAGACAAATCATTATGATCTTTTGCAATTTAGAATCACTTGGAAGTGATTGTTTCCTATATTAAATTTAAAAATCATAAAATTATACATAGACATATTGGATATTGTACTTTCATGCTGATAGACTTAATTGGGAAATTAGAAATCCAAAGTGAGACACGCAGAAAAGCACCAATCACAATCAATATATAAGAATATAGAGAATTTAAGGTACGTGTGCATGAAAATGCATGGGCATGTGATATGCAATAGTAAAACATCATGGGCTCAGCCCAATCCAATCCTACCAGCACACAATCAGTTCAACAAAGTAAACATACATCTAAAATGCATGAAACATTGTTATAATGCAAATGAGATGCAATGCATGATGATTTAAAACCATTTTCACAAAGCCCATCCCAAAAATTTCACAAAAACTCCATTAATTTTGAAAAACCCCAAAGTTTATCAAAAATCTCAAAAGTTGGGTTAGAAAGCATGAAATGCATGATAGATGAGAGAAACGAGATCTTACCAGAAGAAGAAAGATCAATCTAGGCCGAAAAACCTTTGGGAAAGGAGTTTGAAGTGAGAAAGAGAGGTTTTGGGGGGTGAAGAGTCTGCAGGAGTCGAGAGAGATCAAGAGAAATGAGATTTGAATCGCGCGGATCCTAATATATTGAACCTCTTAAATCTCGACAGATCAAGAGGTGTTGAGATTTAAAATTTGACAGATGTAGCTATTGAGTAGGTGTCCAGAAGTATCCACAGCAAAAAGAGGCTCGATGGATTGAGGAGCTATCAAGCATCTATCGAGGAGACAGAAACTTTCTCGATGGCTCGAGGAGCTATCGAGATTGCGATAAAGAGAAGCTGAAGAGCTCAATAGATAGCCTAGCTGTCGAAAGGTGTCGAGGAGTTATCGAGATTGCTTAAAAACAAATTTTCAAGAAAAAAAAACACAGACATGAATGCAATCAAAACACAGTCATGAATGCAACTCAACCGAGAATCTAAACAACATTTTAATCTCTCAAAAACATCTCTCAACAAAGAAAATGTTAAGCACATAGATCCCAAAACACACACTAAACACGTCTAACCAATTTTATATTTCAAAAATAAGTTAAGACAGTTTAGTGAGCATACATTAACACATGTATTCCTTGTGATGGCCAAATCACATTGTACCTACATATATATCAAGAGTAGCAAAGAATATTGCGTGTTGTGTGTGAAAACATCGCAAGATTGCATAAGTGTTTACGTACTATGACGATTTGAGATATGAGAAAATCACTTTAACTCACACACAATTATAACTGTTTGATATGGACTATCACCTTTGAGGTACATCATATAACTCTTACATCTCCTAGAATACACATTTGCAATCATATATAAAGCATTTTGTTCTTTTTGCTTTTTAATTTTTCTTTGCATATTTTTTCTTTTAAGCAAACCATGCATGGACATATATGAGAGAGAAGAAATATCCAATGATGTTAAACATTTGACATTCCACTTTTGCTATGCTGAAGCATAGAAATGTCATTTCATGATTGGCGGGCAACAGTGGTGAGATGGTTATTTATGCATTTCTCTTAGGATTTTCAAGTCCTTCCCATCAAAAAGAGTGATACGAGTGTTAAGTACAAGAGATCACTTAACCTTACTCATCACAAACACGAGCCACAAAGCTCACTTGCTTAGTTGTGCATAGAGATGCTCATCTAAGCTACGAATGATACAAAGTTTAGAAAATTTTGTTTCAATGGCCATCCAAGGTACACAAGTACCAATGTACACAAACACACATTGTTTTTGTATTTTTCAATTTTTTTTTTATTTTTATATGAAAAACAAAATAAAGCAAAACTGAAAAAAAAAAAAAAAAAAAAAAAAAAAAAAAAAAAAAAAAAAAAAACCAAACAAACACATGTTAAATAAAAACAAAGCAATGCATAAAACTAGACTGACTCAAAACTAGAAGGCAAAACACACAAGTAATGCAAAACCAAAAACAAGAAAGGGAGAGAAAAAGAAAGTGACAAAATCACTTGGAACCTTTTTCCTTCCATACATTGGAAGAATCTTTCCGTTTAGCAAACCCTTGATCTGGTGGTGAACGGGAAGAGTTAAAACCGTTCAAGTTCGAAAGGAACATGAGGGTTTTGAGAAGATCTCCAAGAGGAGGAAAAGAGGATGGATGCTGATTTTGGTTTCCCGACGCGATCATGCTGTTGCTCTGTTGAGTGGCTAGCCACTTATAGCAATTTGGTCAAGTATGACCAACTGCGCCACAGTAATGACATAAATGCTGCTTTTTTTTTTTTTGGCTTTTGAGAGTTTCCTTTCTTAGCCCTAGGGTTTTTAACTTATTTCTTATCCTGCTTAGGAGATGCTCCTAAGATAGATTTACCCTTGTCTATGTTCTCAGTCGCTAATTCATTCTTAACATTATTGTTCTCAGTTTCAACATTATCAGCAGGAGGAACAAAAATAGTAGTACTAGTAGAAGCAATACTATGAGAAGAGAAATTATATGCTAAACCGGTTCGATCGGAAGCAGATTTCTGAAGACTGAGTATCTCATCAAGCTTAGCACTTGAAGTCCTTTCCAGCTGAGCCCTCGGAACAGTTCCGCCTCAAGCTTCTTGGTCTTCTCAGTCAAGAAATTATTCTCAAATCTCAGTGCTCCAATAATCTTATTGGCTTCATCAAACTTTGTAGAGATTTCTTCTCGCTCAAGCTCCACATCACTAAGCTTCTTGGTGGCCAACCTATACAACTTCTCATGCTTTTCTAAGACCTTGTATAACTTTGCATAAGCTGTGTGGATGTCATCTTGCTCATCCATCTTTTCAAATTTAGATTCTATCAATATCTCTTCTTCATCCACATCTTCAACAATCCCTTCAGTAGGATTTATGGTGGCAGTGAAGGCATTTAGGATTCCATCATCCTCATTATCAGAATCATCATCAAGCTCAGTGTCACTCAACGTAGCAGCAAATGCCTTGCTCTTCCCAATGGTCTTGAGATATGTAGGGCACTCTTATTTCATATGACCAAAACCTTGACACCCAAAGCAATTTGGTCCTGAGAGAACAGTGTACTGACCGCCATCCCTAGCATCTTTCTTCCCTTTGTCTTGGCTCTTAGAATGAAGAACTCGACTGTCCACGGTCCTTGTCGAAGCCCTTTGCATTGGCATTCTTCATAAATTTCTTAAATTACCTAGTGATGTAGGACTTCATCTTAGAATCTTCATCATCAGAAGGCTCATCAGTATCACTGCTATTGGCCTTTAATGCCATGCTTTTGCTCTTGCTCTTGCTCGATTTCCCGATCCTTATCAAACCCAACTCATAGGCCTGCAAATTGCCAACCAACTCTGTCAAAAGAATTTTGTTAATGTCCTTTGATTCCTCAATGGCAGTGATCTTGGCATGAAATCTCTCGGGTAGAGATCTGAGCTCCTTTCTCACAATCTTGGGTTCAGGAATGGTTTCCCCAAGATTAAAAACTAAGTTCACTATGTCATTGAGTTTGGTATAGAACTCATCGAACGACTCATCCTCCTCCATCTTGATTTCTTCAAAGCTTGTAGTAAGCCTCTGAAGTTTTGAATCCTTGACAGCCTTGGTTCCTTCATAGGTTGTCTGGAGAATGGTTCATGCTTCCATAGCAGTTTTAGCAGAGGATATCTTCTTGAATTCCTCATTCGTGATGCCCTACTGTTGAAGTTTGCTGCTTTGATCTTTTCATCATCCCAGTCAGTCGGCGCTTCCGTAGGCTTGGTCTAGCCTATCTCCACAGCTTGCCATACTTTCTCATCTAAAGACTGCAAGAAAGCTCTCATGCGTACTTTCTAGTATGCATAGTTAGTGCCATCAAATAAATGAGGTATAATAAGAGACCGTCCTCTATCCATGACAAACAAGGGTCAATGGATCATACAGCAAAGATTGACCCTAATCAGAGTGTACTTGCTCTGATACCAGTTGATAGGCCAAGAATGTATTGACCCCTTGTGATATATTAACTGATTAATTAGCCAAGTTTATTAATTAATCAAATTAACATGCAAGATGCGTGGTAGCACAAACAAATCACCAATTAAACTAAGTATGTAGCAGAAAATAAATTGATACGACGATTTGTTTACGAATGGGGAAAACCTATACGGCAAAAACCCCATCAAGTGATTTTAAGGTTACCACTCCCGAGAATCCACTATTATCAAAACAAGCAGTTACAAGTAAAGGAATCCTAGTACCTTATTCTAACTTACAGTTGAACCCTTACCCCAAATACCCAATTGGACTTGTTCTATAGTGAAAATCTCTCATTTTCAATGCACGGCTCTTAGTACTTGACTAACCAATTGCTTGGATCCCAGTACGCGACTTGATCACCAACTAGAGAAGAATGTTGGCTGCAAAGTTCTTTTGTTCATCACACGATGAAGATCATGAAGTTGCTTGGTCACAAAACCCTATGGTGTACAAACATAGAAGCTTCTTCAAGAGATAGAAGAATTATGGCAAACTAGGTTTCTGGTCACACTTTTCTTCACACTTGTGGAATTGTGCTCTTGTGCAACTATGCGTAACCTTTTATGGTCCTCAAAATAATCCTTATATATATTTAGGGTTATGAGAAAAGAAAGTCCAAACATACATCCACAGATTGGATGAAAATCTGAACTAAAAATCTGAACTTCGTAAATCTCGACAGATACCCTATCTGTCAAGCATGGCTTTAACACTTCTTCACTTGATTCTTAGACAGATACCATATCTGTCGAGTTTTAATGAATATCACTTCTTCACTTGATTCTTAGACAGACTTGCATGATTTTAACACTTGAACTTGAAACCTTGTTTCTTGAAGTATTAAACACATCCTAGATCTACCCAATTACAAGTAAAGTGCGTTTCGTCAAAGGATTAGCCAATTACATAAAATAGTGACATATGTTCCTATCATTGAATCACATATGTCCTAACAACTAATAGTGATTTATCATGTTAAATTGGTAGTTTATTTGTATATTAATCAGCCACAATGTTGTAATGTTATTTATTTTTTCTTTGTAATTTGTGAGGTTTAATTCAAATAATTTTGAATAAGTCCTCCGAAATCAAATTCAATACAAAAAAAATTTAAGTTAGGGACTCTGTAAGGCTAAGGGGAGCTTGAAGATAATATAAGTTTTGGCCTCATATAATATACTTATATTGTGAGCTTCAGTTGCTACAAGTAGTATTATAGTAACCTCGATATGAAACTCTAGATGTAACACAAACAGCTAAGGATAACGACATTCACTAATATTTGTCTTTTAATTTAAATTGTATTTTGTATAATTGTTTTGCATTCATTAGATTTTATTTTTAGTTATTTTCCCATGCATGGCTTGGGTTAGCAACTAGTTTAACTTATAACGTACACATACATTGCGCGAAACATTGTCTAGTCAATTATAAAAGCCTAATACTTTGAGCTTCATAACCGGAACGGAGCAAGGAATATACATATATGTTTGATTATTTATTTGTTTTTATGTATATACCTATGTTGATGCTCATTTTGGAAGCCCAGCAGTAGGAAGAAGCCTAACAATATGGGCAGAGAAGAGTTAATGGATTGATAGAAGAATTATTAAGCCCAAATGGCAGGAATAATGGATCATAAGCCCATAAAGTAAATAAATGGGTCTTAAGGAAAGCAAATGGGGCTAAAGGAGCTCAGAGAGAGAAGTAGTAAACTCGTGGGCATTATGTGATGTAGAAAAGTAAGAATGGGCCATAGTAAGCCCGAAGTAATGAAGTAAGAAAGTAAGGGGTTGATAGAAAGCCCATGAGCCCTAAGGATAAAGGATAAGGTAATTGGGCCGGGGAAGCTCAAAAAAGTTATTAAAAGCCCATGGGAATGTAGAATTAGAAAATGGACCAAGAATGCCCATAGAGGAAAAGAAGGGGATAAAGGAGCCCACAAGCAATGTAATGGGTCAAGAAAGCCCAAAGTAGCATGAGTATAAATCCAATGACCATACTAGGTCATTATAGCCAATTGAGAAAAGAATACGCAGCAAGCCTAAAAGAGGCCCTGCAAGCTGGGGTCAAATGAAACCACGGCAGGAATGGTACCAAGACCACGGAATGAGCAAAAGAGTAGGTTGAAGAAAGAAAAACTCACAATCAAACAAGGCCCGGCCATTGAGAGAAGCAAGCCGTAAGGAAATGAGAAATCAGAAAGCAGTCCACGCTATAAGAAGTTAAGGATGAGCGGCAGAATGCATAAACAAGCCTCCAGACTACGGCAAACGCATGAGTAGCGGACAAGCTTTAGACGTACACAGAACTGGAGCACGCGCAAGGCCCAAACACCACCAGCCTGTACCTAACCAATACAAGAGTGGTGGGTCATGGGTCAAAGGTAAGAGGGGGTATGGTTTGGAGGTGGGGAGAATGGAAAGCCTATTCTGGGGTTCTTGCTCAGATTCTTTTGGGGTAATGTCCTGCTGGGATGACTTACCACCCAAAAGAAGTAAGGATTAGTTGGAACCACTAGGTGCATGTTATGAGGGATAAAAAGAGAACACCCACGCTATGGTGAATAAGAGTGCCACGCTGAGTAAGCAAACAAAATAATTTTCTTTGTCTGGTGATGGGGAGTGGCGTAGCCAGCATAGGTAAGTGGTGGTGGCTGGACAGCTAACAAATCAGTGGCGGTCGATAAGAACACCCAAACCAGATAAAAGTAGTTAAAAGCTAAAATGGTAAAAGCCAGTCACGGCAGGAGTATATAAAAGACCCCTGCCACGCACAGTATCATCATCACGACAATAGTAACCTCTAGGAGAAAATCACATCATCAGTACATGGGTAAGCATTGAGATAGAAAGAAAAGAAGAGAGACAGAATCAAAAATAACAAAAACAGAGAAGAAAGAGAGAATCAGGGGAAAAAAATTTTTTTGTAGAATGGCAGGCATGCACCAATAGGTTAATCCCTTCTCTCCCTCTAAAAGCCTACCTTCTGAAATATTGCAAGAATAAACCTCACTTGACGGTGATTTTCAAGAATAAACCTCTCTGATATATTGCAGCCAAAATTCATTGAAATACTCTGGAAACTTTAATCTGCTATGTATTTGTAATGGTGTACAAAATTTGGCATACCGTGCAACCAAGTCCTGATAATAGCCCATCTCAAGGACTTGGATCAATCAAATTTCAACCATGGGTGATTCCCTTGGTGGCAACTGTTTGCACCATCGTTATCCTAATCAATTACTGCAGTGTACTCAAACAACTCTGCTGGCTACTTCATGGTGTACCCTATCCAAGAAACCGGGTTGAAAGACGGCGTATGAATGAAGCCAACCCTGATGATCCTTCTCAGTAGTTTCACAGCCAAGCACTAGAGTCCTCCATCACACAATCCCTTCCCATCTCTCAGTTCAAGAAGAACAATGAAGAACAGAACCAAATGCATACAGATTGTGCAGTTTGCTTGGGAGAATTCGAAGAAGGGGAATGGCTAAAACATCTCCCTAATTGCACTCATACCTTCCATGTTTCTTGAATTGACACCTGGTTCCAGTCTCACTCAAATTGCTCCCTCTGCAGAGCACACGTCTACGATTTCACTATACATCATGAATATTCTTCTGTTAGTGTGCACACATTTTAAGAAACTCTAAGGAGGAAAGACAGTACAGGATTAGGTCCTACGCTTTGAAATCCTACAAAACTCAGGACTTCGACATTTCACATGAATCAAGTAATGTCAGTTGATTTGCGTCACCAAGCTGAGTTGAGAAAAAAGCAGGAGGTATAGATAAGGCACTATGTTCAATTAAAGCTCTTCCAGAACCTACAATGAACTTATGACAGATAAAAGTTGCAGGTGTTTACATGGATTTAGAGTACAAGTGAGATAATGATTCTAAAGATACATGTAGGATCCGAAAACCAAAAGATAGAAAAAAGGTTCAATTTAACTTTGTGATGCTGAGTTAACAGAAAACTATTAAAGCAGTCCAGGAGCGTCCTACTTCCTTATTTTTTGCAAATAATACTCCTTGTACAGTATTGATTGATGGATGATATTTCCAGCAAATGCTACCCCCACATTTCAATAGAACTAATGAGCAAGAAATTATAAATATCTTGTCATCTGATAATCATCTTCTGAAATTATATGGACTACAGAGCTGTTAAGACTAAATGCCTAGTTGGAATTTGAATTTGAATTATTATCCTAATTTGATATGAAACTCTAGAACATGTTGCAAGCTTGCAGCAAACCAGGCGGAGGGAAAAAAATGATGCAGCACAAAAATTAATCTAAATGGTGGTTCTTACAGTACTTATGGTCGACTATATGAGTGATTATCAGACATGTTAATCCAAAAAAAAATAGGACAACATTCTCCGAGTAAAGAAGACACAGCTTGATAGCAGTTAGACAACTATGTATTCAGTTCTCTCTCACCAGGTTGACTCAGCTGCAAGTCTTCATTGAGAAATCATACATTTTGAGACCTTACTATTAAAAAAAGGGGGGTCATACCTTGTGCACAAAGAACCCACTTTTGTAGGGTCTAATAGAGGTGATTAATAGACAGTCTTACCCACAAATTTTTTTTTTTTTTTTGGAGAGGCTGATTCTCTAATCTGAAGTTGTGACTTGTCGCTTTGGTGGAAGACACTTGCCATTGCACCAAGGTCCGACCTCTTGAGACCTTACTTTAGAATACTAAAAATATATATATTAGAAAAGAATGGACACGTACCTCAAGTTAGATCGTTCAAGTGGCTTGAAGAGAACAGCAAATTCACAACTAAACTTTTAACGAGGTTTCCTCTGCCTATACTTGGCTTCTTTAGCCTTTTCTGAAGGAGTTGCACAAGTTTTTTTAAAGGCTAGAGTAGGAGTCCTCTTTTTTATGTCAATTTCTATATCACATTTCTTCCACTAAGGAAAGTGCAATACATGTTCAGTTATTTGAAATTCATCATCCACTGCCAAAGCCATGATAAAATAGGTTTCTATTCTTAGCTACCACCCAATATTTTAAATGAAAATTAAACCATAAATAATTAAAATAGTACCCTAATGTGGCTTGTGGACCACATTAACTCTCATATTGGAGAAGACATGTCTCACACGCACATGTCCAGGGTTCTTAGTATATCAAACAAGGACAATACCTATATAGATGTCTCATTCATTTGTATATTTGGTAGCTCCTGTGATAGGAATCCTTAATAGTATCACCAACCTTGCACGTCCATATCTGTTGCTGCTTTGATTTAATCAACTCATACATTTTGACATTCCTATAGGCTTTCTAGACAGTAATTCAGCAATAAGCCTCTCTAAACTATGCAGCAAAAGATGACATTCTATGGATATTGTAGCCAGCAATTTTCTGAATCCCTCCTCAAAAGTTGGTGTAGCATGCCCTTGAGTTTGGGTTCAACACCATCTCCAGAAGGGGAAGATTCACATAATGAATGGATAATTGTCTGCCTTGCTCCTATTTGCACCATCATTTCCTATTTCATTTTCTCTGGGCTACTCAGATGTTTCTGCAATGTATTTCATCGTGTAAGGCAGCTTTGGAATGAGACCAACCACAGTGATACAATCCAACAGTTCAACAGTCATGGATTAGAATCTTCCATCATACACTCTCTCCTCAAGTCTCAGTTCAAGAAGAACAATGAAAGTGAAAACACTCGAAGTAGCACAGATTGTGCAATTTGCCTGGAAGAGTTTGAAGAAGGGCAGTGGCTCAAACATCTACCCAACTGCACTCATAGCTTCCATGTTCCTTGTATAGACCATTGGTTTCAGTCTCAGTCGAATTGTCCACTCTGCAGGTCACATGTCAAGAACCTTACTATCAATCATGAATGTTATGTTTCTTTGGACACATTTCTGGAAACTCAAGAGAGGGAAGACTTACTCCAAGAAAGGGCAGCAAATTACCAGACCCCACGTTCCACAATCCTACAAAACTCTGGACTTAGACGTGAATCCACTAATGCCGTCGTTTAATTTGGTTAACCAATGGAGTTGAAAAAAAACCATGTCGTGATGTAGGAGTAGGAATGTTGGAGGAAACAACCACTAAAAGTTGATTTCATCGTTATATAGATTTATGAGGACTGCCAAGCTGAGACGTAAAGATAGAAGAGGTTTCAACTTTGTGGAGCTGAGTTAACAACAAATTTCCAGGGCAGTCTTGTAACTTTCTACTTCACGGGTTGCAGACAATACCGTTTCATTAAAGGTTCTGTACATGTTAATTATCCTTATCGATGAATGTTATCTCGAATTCAACAAAATTAACAAGCAAAGGCATTGTATTGATTATCACCTCGTCAAAATATGGAATATCGATTATTAACCGTAGTTGAAATGTGCAATTAAAGCAACATTAACATGAACCTTCGAGTATATTGCGGGTTAACCAGGGGAACCTGTTGCCTAACCACTGGTGAACGGAGTGCTGAACATATAAATTAATCTGAATTTTTTACCTGGGGAGTGTATGATTGAGGATTTCAGTAGACATGGAGCGAATTTAAAGAAAACGATAGGTGAATCTTATAGTCTGTGGAGCATAAAAAAGATTTAGAAAAAAATTGAGGTGAGTAAGTGTCTAACACCCAAGCAAAGTGAATTCAGTCAGATTGTTCTAATTTATGCTATAAGAAGAGCGGACACTTCAACAAAAAAATAAGATCATTGCAGGATCTAGCCATAAGAAGAATGCTTGGCTGATAAGATCAGATCACTAGTCCTAGACAAAGAGTACACCACTCCACGTGACCTCCTTCCAAGTCTGGAGGGACATTGCAAGATTGTAGGCTCACACAATCCCACCAATACTAATGGTTTGGGATAAGTAGAATCATAGGATTGTACAATCCATATTGCAATTTTAACAACCACGGATCCCACCCATTTAGTGTCCATTTTGTTCAGTCAAATTCCAAAACAAAACAATTGGCTGGAGCTCAGCCCTCAACGAACCTCAAATATGTTATCATCCGTTAGATTCCATATGGCAATTTCTTTGCCACAGGATAGCAAAAGAAGCACAAGCTACTTAAATGAATATAAACATTGTCTCAGTGTAACAGAATGACATTGAACAGTCCACATTGATATCCGATATCTCTGATGTTATCCAAAATGCCCCTTATACATATACATACAGGTTAAATTCTTCCTCAAAAACATTTCATTTGGCAAGATTATTTCAATAAGTGAATTCAAAGATTATCAACTCTTTTCAGGATTTCGTTTAACACATTAATTTCATTAAAGCTTGCATAAAGTAGAAGATTCTGATTCTCAAAAAAAAAAAAAAAAAAAAAAAAGTAGAAGATTCAACACATCTCTCTCTCACACACCCAAATCATAACTTCAAGTCTCATTGGTTGAAATGTCAGTTAAACCAAACAAAAAAAAAACACCAAAAAGAGAAACAAGATTACAACTTTTAAACTAGTTTTGAAAAATCTAGGTGCTTACAGTCCTAGCAGAACTGTCTTACTATTTAGGCTGAAATTGAAAGGACAAAAAGGAAAAGGAAGGGCTGCTTTGAATGCAGATGCCAGACACTAATTTAGATAATACCAATTTTGTTTGCCACATCCAAGGCATCATAGTCTGGTGTCAATCTAACATATGCCTTCTTAGTACCATCAGGCCTGCGTCACAACAATTAAACTAGTATGAGAATCTGAGATTCCGAATATATTACAGAATGAGGGAAAAAGAGCAAAAATGTAACACATGCAAGTCATTAAAACATTGATAACACTCGATTTAAAAAATAAAAAATAAATAACTAGTACCCTGCCAAACATGCAACACACAAAAAGGCATCTTACAATATATGTAAAACCATATAGGATGGATACTGAAATCCACCCAGTTGATAAATACACTTTAAATCAACTCTGAATAAATACTTTTTTTATTCCAATGGTCAAAGGTCCATCATGAGTCATTATTATTAGCCCCGCAAATTTAGTACTTAAGTTCAACATGGTCAACAAATAAATAAGACATTATTTTAGAAAGTCTTAAAAAAACATGCCATATATTGAAATGGTTTTAGATATTATGAGAAAATTTGCAGCACTTCACTAAAGGAAGATTACAGTAAAGAAGGGTCAATAGAGAATAAGAGAAATTATAAAGGCTGACATTATTACAAAATGAGTGTGCCAAATAGTTTTAAAAATCATGTAGCAAAAAGGAACTACGGAGTAATTATGGTACTTCAAAATGAGCCTGGCACCCGCTAACAACCTTTACTTGTTACTGGAAATTAAGATGATAGTTATTAAGAAATAGGAAAGGCTCACCTGATTAAGGTATTCACTTTCTTAGCCTGAATATCGTACATCTTCTTTACGGCATCCTTGATCTTCTTCTTGTCCGCACGAATGTCAACAATGAAAACCAAAGTGTTATTGTCTTCAATCTTCTTCATTGCAGACTCAGTAGTAAGGGGAAACTTGAGGATCTGATAATGATCAAGCTTGTTCCTTGGTGGAGCACTAATGCGAGGATACTTTGGATTCCTTGCCTTCTTCAATGTCCTTGGACGGTGAAATGTAACTGATGTTCTGATCTTCTTAGTCTTCTTCTTAAAGGTTGCACCAGATTTCACCGCTTTAGCAGCCTTCAAGGCCTGAGCCTTTGGATCAGCCTTTTTTGAACTGTCAACTAAATAAGACATGCACCACTTTAATAAGTTTCTGAAGAGAAAAAAAAACGCAACCATAATAATAAAAGTTCTAATTTATCCAAACAGGAGAGGCAGCTTCAAAGAGGGACCACTGACCACTAGAAAACAATATAACGCGGAGGTAACAAACTTCAACCACAGTTTTGTTATAAGCAATACAATTTAACCATGTTTCACAGGGCTGAACAAGATCAAATTACGATTGGAAATCAACAGATAGCAAGATTATCTTTATTGAATACAATTGAACTCTGACCATCCAGATACACCCAAATTGAACCAGCATTAAGTTGTTTATCCAACTACTACAATCTTTCTTTTCTTTTCTTTTTGATGAGAAAAAGAAAGGGGTGCAAAACAAGGACATCCCAGGAGGTAACCCATCCTACAATTATTTCTTTTCTTTTCTTTAAGACGATGTAGTAATTTGATAAAAAGCATAAAATGATGCAACTATAGTACATCCAGAATATACAAGAGAAAAGCACACACACAAAGAGAAAACCTAATCTTTATAATTAAGAAAAGCTAAAAGGCCCATAAACGATTTAAAAGGAAAACAACGGAATTCAAACATCCAATCAAAAAGTGACCTTAAAAACAGAAAATCCAGACCCACTACAGAATTTTCTAAAACCTCAAAAATATAAGCATTTATCTCCTTCCAAAAGACCACACTTAAATTATCCAACTACCATATACACTATCCGTTCAAACATGAGCTGCTATACATATATGCATGTATGTGTGTAATTAAATAGTATGTATGCCCAAATTACCAACAAACCGACTCATTCACACTAAACCTATAAAAAAAATTCAGCTCAGTGGGGTTCATTTCCTCATTCATTTTCATACACTTTTAGCTAATTTCATTCGTCTCTCTCTTCTCCTTAGTTCCACGGCAAATAGAAACAGAAAAGTACATTGTCACCAAGAAAAAACATAAAAATGAATTTAAAAAGCAAAACGAAATCAAAACAAGTAATCATAACATATATATATATATATATATAGATAAAACGAAAATTTAAAGTAAAGTTCCAAATCTCCTAGGAAACAATATAAACCACGCGCTCATTACGATTTACAGTATCGTCATCATGTTCTAGTAAGTTTTTTTTTTCTCAGCAACCAAACAAGGTGTTATAGAGAAAGACCAAGAAACAAAATAAGGATAAAGAAAATGAGAAACGAAAATAAGAGGAAAGTAAGCGAATCCAGTACCTTTAGCAGGAGCCATTGATTTCTGAATCAGAAGAAGCTCGGCCTCAGACCCCTTCAATTACCTGAAACCCTAAACAAAATCAAACAATATATTTATAGCGCAAATATATACATACACACATATAAGAGAGAGAGAGAGAGACCTGTGGTGTTAGAGGGAAGCGGAGGAGGGACCGTCTCTAGGGTTTTGAAGGAGGGAGAAGAGAGATGGGTTTATGATTATATAGAAGAGGGCGGGTGAAATTACCAGAATATCCATCACCATTACCATTTAGAAACAAGGGTCAGTCTCGGGCCCAGTGAAAGCCCGGTCAAAATCGAGAGGAAGGAAATGACAAATAGAGCCCAAAGGCCCAAAACTACTTATTTGAGAGAGCAGCAGAATTTTTTAGTGTACCAGGGTGTTCACAAACTCGCAAAAACTGCAAAAATTGCACTAAAATTGCTTGTAAAATGGTATAACTGCAGCGCACTGCAAGTAATAATGCACTGCACCGTATGGTGTAGTGCGGTTTGCGGTTTTATAATAAGAAAACTGCACAAACCGCACCATACCGCACATTCTCTATATATTAATATATTTATTTATTTTTAATATTAAATATATTATTAATATTTTAATAGCCCTAGTTTTCAAAAAAAAAAGTTTAATAACCCTAACAAGTGTTGACTAGAAAAGCCAACTCAAAATAAAGAAAAACTAGCTCAATAATTAAAAACTTGGCCAAAAAAAGGGGAAAAATTAGTTTTTGGCTGAGTAGGAAAAGCCAAAAATTTGAAAAATATATCGACTTCAAACCGCATCTTATACATAGTATAGCACATGTGACTGCAAAAATGAGGTGCGGTGCGGTTATGGTTTTGGCTAAACTCTAAACTGCACCACATCGCACCGCACTGTACATGTGACCGTAAAAACAAGGTGCAGTGCAGTTATGGTTTTAGCTAAACCACACCGCAAAGTGCGGTGCTAAAAATAGCCCAAAACCGCACCGCACCGCACTGCACCGCGAACACCCCTACGGGTGTACCTCTTTTTTTCTTTTTATGGACTTTATATACATTAGAAATATTTTATTAAAAAAATTTACTGGCACATATTTAAATTAATTAATAAATAATAAGTCAAATTGTAAATGCTATATAGAAGAAAATTGTTTAGAAAATAACAACCCTAGTTCAATTAGAAATTATTTAGTGTTGAGTTGTTTTGTCCAAAGAGATGGTGAGTTCTTCTCAAAAAAAAAAAAAAAAATTAATTAACAATTTAAAAAAAAAAAAAAAAAAAAAAGAGACGGTGAGTTGTCTAGACTATGCAACAGGAAATGCAAATAAGATGTAAATATTGTTCAAAGAGCTAAGTTGGGATTCTTCGGATAATGCCTTATGTCCAATCTTGTATGGACTCTTATAGTAACCTCATTGCTATCTTAGTAATAAGTCAATGCTACCTTATAATCATAGAATGAGTAATCTTTGTTAAACACATATTATACACCTATTTGTTGAACTGGAATCATGAGTTGAAGACAAGATTTTAAAATTGAAATCGTGTTTTTGACTTATGATTCTAAGTAAAAATTTGTGTATGTAACAAGGTGTGTATAACAGTTTTTATCCTTATAGAATTACATATCTTATAGGAAAGCCAAGTTGACATGAAGGAAATGGTTCTCCATGCAATGACGTCTTACGAGTCCATGAGGGAGTTGGAGTTGATGTGGCTAAAGGAGGTTCCAAATTTTCTCTCTACGTTTGTTAGTCATGATTCTCAGCTATGTTTTTTTTTTTTTAATGAATTATGAATTATGAATGAAAGTTCGAGTTTGTCCTCAAAAAAGTAAATGCTTGGAAGTTGGATCACACATGTACAAGTCTACAAGATCGTGCCAATGCTATTTGTAACTGAATCCAGGCAAGAATGTTTCTAATTAATCAAACCATTATCTCTACTATTGCCTTTGTTTAATTTAAGATTTAACTATAAAATGCCAGAGGCTAGGAAGCACGGACATGAATATGAGTATGGGTATGGGTACAACACGGTGACACAAGCACTTTCTAAAAAAATATAACATAACAGACACCGGTATAACATAAATACGGCATCTAAAATGAATTGTCCGGCCATCTAGGCTTCCTAGGCTAGAGGCATTCCCAATGTTGTTCTCCTTAGCAGCAAATCTAGTTGCCCTTCGTTTATAATTTTAATTAATTAAATTTTTTTTTTTTGATAACAAATTCAATTAACATTAGCTATCTGGTTGGTCTGGGTTATTTACATTTGGGTTGACGAATCCTGCTAGTGGTCCATGTATATCAGACCCATAAACATGACCCATCTTGGTACGCTTTGTTTCCAAGTACTTCTTGTTTTCCTCTGTAATTGGTGTCAACACAGGAACTCTCCCAATGACTGCCAAACCATATCCCTTCAGACCAATGAACTTGGCTGGATTGTTGGTCATTAGCCGCATTGTTTGAACTCCAACGTCTCTTAGAATCTGCTAGCATCAATATTGGAAGGTTAGACTTTATGTTCATCTATCAAATTACTATAATAATTGGAACGGCAAGCAAAGTTAATGTAATTGCACACATATTTTAGTAAGAATAAGAAAAACTTATGCAACTGAAAACTGTAAATAAGGAACGATGACAAAAATAAAGGGAAATAAAGAGGATGTCGTCAAATTGTTTACATAGCCTTTTTTTTTTTTTTTTTTTTTTATGTGATATAGTTTAGTCTTCTTTTTTCTTTTAGCTAAACTGAAATCTTTTCTCACAAAGCTCACTCTCTGAACTGGCCGTTTAATAATAGGGCCATAGGGGGATGTTTATTACACACTGTTACACACATTGTGTGTTTTCTTAACTCACAATTTCAGTTTTTGAAACATGCTGTGTGTTACGTACTTTTCCCTAATAATAGATTGGGATGTGTTTTCAGACTCATACACATTTAGTAAGGCACATTACATTTTCATGCATTGTGAGTTGGTTGATTGACGCTGCTTTGGCAGGAATTCATAGTCTGCTATTAGTAATTTAGTACTTAAAAGTATTCTGAAAAGGCTACACAAACTCCTGAGATATGCTATGTTTGGATGCAGGGTCAACTGGTTAGAAGCATGTTGGTGGTTTAGGTTTTTGCAATAATTTTTAGTTTATCATTTATTCTAATAGTTTCAAAAATAATGAAGTACTCACATTTGTTAGAATTTGGGTTGAAAAGGTTTTAGTATAGATAACTGTTTTTACATGAATGTTTGTGCAAGGAGTTCTATGCATCCTATCTTTCTTATCTTTTCTTTAATTTTCTGTGAGAAGTCTATCTTGAATGATATTTAGCTAGAAGAAAAGCTTTATCATACAGACCTGGGCACCAATCCCGTACTCACGTGCATCAACAGCTAACCCAAGTTCTATATTGGCCTGGACTGTGTCATGACCTTGATCCTGCAAATTATACGCCCGAAGCTTGTGACCTAAGCCTATTCCTCTGCCTTCATGGCCTCGAAGGTAAACAACAACTCCTCTACCAGCTTGTTCTATTAACTTCATTGCCAAATCCAACTGGTTGCCACAATCACACCTAGCTGACCCAAATATATCCCCGGTTAAACACTCTGAGTGAACTCTTACTAGAACATCTTGTCCATGGCCAATGTTTCCCTGTCAATGTTTGAAGCAAATGTGACTAAGCAGAAAATGAAGCAACTACCATAATTATTAGATGAACCAAATCACCTTATTGTATGAGGACCACTTTTACCTTCACAATCGCTATATGTTCTGTTCCATCTAGCTTTGAGCGATAGCAGTATGCCTGAAATAGACCCCATTTAGTGGGCAGACGTGAAATAGCAGTTCTTTCAACCAAATTTTCCCTCTTTCTCCTGTACCTACAAGCATAATTCACAATCATTTACTAATGCATAATATAGTCATTGGTGTCTCCCCCTTTTGAAAATGAATAACCAGATGAATGAAAGAGAAGGCATAACTTATGATGACAAGTGAAGTAGTGTGCTCTGAACTGGGAAATTTTGTGTCATTGAACAATTAAATAGTATATGTTTGTGTTTTATTGAACAGTAAAAAGCACTGGGCTAGGGCATTACACTAACTTTTGAACTAAAAATGAGGGGGTCAACCATATATGAATATCTTATATTAGTCACACTTTTGTTCATGATTAAACCCACTGCTGAAGTAATTATGCAAACAGTGGTTGCACCTACTTTTTAGGTAGGCACATATCATTTAGAAAGAAAGTTAATTTTTGAACACATGTGTATATTACCTATTAATTCAGCTTGACCTTATTTAATTAATTTTCTATTATTCTGTGGGAATACATACGAAAGGGGCCACAGAAAAATCTTCTAAACAACATTGACCAGAAGATTTGATCTTCTTCACTCAATCAATGCATCAGTGTGTAACTTACCTAATCAAATCAGTTATTGACACAATTGGAATGTTGTGCTCCAATGCCAACTTTCTTAAACCAGGCAAGGATGCCATTGAACCATCATCTGCGTCAACAATAGCTGAAAGAACAGAAACTGGCCTCAAGCCAGCCAGTGAAACCAAATCTACAGAAGCCTCCGTGTGACCAGCTCTCCTAAGAACCCCTCCATTCCTGTACTTTAGAGGAAACACATGGCCTGGCCTTCGGAAGTCTTCTGGCTTTGACTCAAGAGATGAGAGAGCAAGAACTGTCTTTGCCCTGTCTGAAGCTGATACTCCAGTAGCAGTGCCAGTCTTTGCATCCTATGCAGGCAAACAAGACATGTTGAGATACCTGAGTTTGCCTGTTGCAAGTCTTCAATCTATTACAATATATGGTGCTGTAGATTTATACGAGTCCAAAGAAGTTAGAAAAGCCTAGACAATACCACTGTGATTGTGAAAGTGGGGGCTGAAGAATCCTCATCCTCAGTGTCCGGTGACATTAGAGGAAGCTTCAGTCTTTGAAGATCCTCCTCTTTCATTCCTACAGAAACAATTCCTGATCCATGTTTGACCATAAATGCCACGTCCACTGGACTCGTAAGAGATGCTGCCATGACAAGGTTTCCTTCAATATCTTCATTTTCATCATCTACAACAATCACAAACTAAGAAATTTGCAATGGAGGTTAACATTAAATTTCACCAAGATTAAAGTTTTATAAAGAAAACTACTCCCCCCCACCCCCCCCCAAATAAAACGAATACATTCATGAAGCAGCCTAATCCTAAATTATCACAAACTATATATTTGTCACTTCCAATAAGTGTTGGAATGATGGTTAAATTATTAAATTTACTATTTCCTAATAGCTGAAACTTCTAAGACTATTGTTAGTTTATCATGATGATATCAAAGCTGGTGGTCCTTATTTTGAACAATGTTGCTTTCAGGAAAAGTGGTAGTTTAACAAAAAAATAGATTAACAATGGAAATTACCAACCTTTCCTTGGCGTAGTGTATTAAGCGCCTGCTCAATTGAAAAGTACCCCTCAGATGGGCAGTCAGGGTCACCCTCAGCATCGCTAACAAAGAAATCAATGGTTTCCGGAGTAATTTCAGCATCTAAAGTCCCAAATGGTGCTGAAGCTAACTCATCATCAAAGGCCCCCAACATAGACCCATTTTCACTCCCCTTCAAAGAACTATCATCAAACAGATTTTTAGCTCCAATTCCAGGCACCCCAGCAGCCCAACAGGGACGATTCAACAACCTGTGCTTGTATAGGCAAATCCCAGCTCTCTGAAAAGCCACCAAAGATGGGTGCCAGCTACAACAACACCACCGTTAATTGTAACATCCAGTTTATTATTAAACTTAAACACAATAGAGACAGAGAGAACTAACCTTGAGCTGGTGAAGATATGAGAAAACAAGGGATGAGTAAACAAAGCAGAATCCATGGATTTGAGTTTGAGTCTGAGATGCTTCACAAAATTTTAAGAACGGCTAGCTTTTTTAAACTTATATTCTACGTGTTCTTTTTGGCTGCACAGTTTGCATGTTACGTGCCAAATGAAGGAACAAAAGCCCACCTCTGGTTCTGGATGTGTTTGTAAACTAATTCGTTATCCAAAAGTTTAAATTATTTGAAATTGTACGAAGTTTCTCTGCCACATGCTATACATATATTAATGACCATGACAGCGATACTTCGACGCGTACAAGAGCGTGCCAATGTTATTTGGAACTGAATTCAGGCAAAGAATGTTTTCTGTATGATACACTTTAACTTTAAAGTCCTCAACCCCACCAAACTATCATCTCACACCTCCACTATTTCACATATCTTTTTTAACATTCACTTTTTTGGATTGAGATATAAATATTTCCACATCAATTATGAATATATATGTAAAATTGTGGATGTGAACGATTGTGAAACAATATTTTTCCTTGATATCAAATATAGTTGTCTTCATTATTTATTTATTTATTTATTTCAATCTTTTCTTGCTAACCTAAGATAGTATAAATAGGAATAACCTATCATATTGTATAAAATTATACTTTACCTTGTTTGTGTACTCTTGTATATATGAAAAACTCAAGATAAATTGGAGAGATGAGCATCAATTGATGAATATTTTTAGAATTATTAGTGTTAGCTAATCCCGTGTCAAAAAATTCAATTTCAAATTGTAAATTTTCTGTATTTGAATTTCTACATTATAGTAATTATAGTGAGTCCAAAGGGATCAAGTTGAAGCAAAAAGTTTAAGTTACAGCAGCAACATAAATTTCAGTCAAGTGAAATTCTCATGTCAGTCGAGCGAGTTCAACAGAACTTGAAAATCAGAAAACACATAATGTCTCGTCCAAAACGGCTTGAAAATGGGTCAGGCGAGTTTACACATGAGAGAAGTTTGTTAAATTTTTCTTTGTTGTTCCATCATCCAATTGTGCCTCACATAAGCACGAAATCTCACCCTAATTCACAAGAGAGAAGGCAGAGACTACCCATTCCCTTAGAGAGAAAACTCATATTAGCCTCCACTCCATATTGCCATACCTAGAGGAAATCGAAGCCAACCACTCCATATTGCCTTGGGATCAAAGGATTGAGTGATTAGTGCTGGAAATCACAAAATTTATCGCTAAAACTCCAAGTGGCTTTGAAGTATCCAATTGCTTAGATTTGTGGTTGGCATCTCAACTTGTGAAATTGGTTATTGTAAAGAGAAATAATGGTTGTGCAACTGGTTGTTGGCAGGAGTCAAAAGCTTAAATACAAGTATGTCTATAAATTAGGAAGGTTTATAAGTGTATTGTACTGCAACTATCTTTCTCTAGTGAATTCATTAGCTGGGTAAGGCCTCAGATTTTTTTTTTTTTTTTTTTTTTCATTGTGGTTTATCTCATAAACACATTTTGTGTTTATTGGGATTTGTTGTGATTTGATTTGTGTTATTTCCATGCAACATGAAATTGGTTAACTAATGCATTGGAGTTAATTGATCAATTGCTTAAATTTGGTAGATAACCATTCTAGGGGCTAATCTGGCATTTTCAAATATCTATAACCATGCATAAAAAGGGGAAAAAAAGCTAAGAATAATAGCACATATAATTACACTTGTTACTACTTACTATATGACCTTACTAGTCTCAGATGTAATAGATTATGTGCTGAACTTGGTTCTTGGGCTGTGTAGTTTTTGTTTCTTGTTTATAATATTCCCTATTTCCAAAAAATAAAAAAATAAAAAATGAAACAAGATGCGTGATATTGTTTTGGATTTTTGTTTGTGTTTATTTTTATTTTTAGAAATGATTGAAGTGTGCACTTTTTTTTTGTTCGATAGTTGAGGGAGAATGATTCCAAGCCTAAATGTCTTTATTTGAAACACCAGTAGATATCAGTTGACTTACAAGGCTCTTGGCAAGTGTGCAACTCATAATTGATGAATTTCTAAGCTCAATCCCTTTGATAAACATATGCGTGAAAATATGTAATTGGTCCCTAAAATTTGGATTGAAATATATAATTGGTTTGGTCCCTAAATCTTTGTTTTAAGTTTTATTTTTAATCTCTTAAATTTTTTATTCGTCAAAAATGGTAAACGTACTAAGTTAACCTTTTTTTTAGAGAGTTTCAATTTATGGCGTTAGCTCCCAATGATAACTTTTTATCATCAAATTAAGACACCAATCGGTTTTTGGTATAGGCGAGGATTAAACTCCAAATCTCTTATTCAACCATCATAGACTTTATCAGTTAAGCTAATTGGAACCCATTTTTGAGAAGAAAGTTCACCCATTTATAATATTACTTTTATGACGGAGTGCATGCTTTTTGGCATGGTTACAATTTTCACTGTCATTTATATATATATATATATATATATATATATATGTATGGAGGATAGGCCCAGAAATGTAAATTGGGTCATGGTCCCTGTCTGAGAACACTTATTAGTCCGAGGACAAGGAAACCTGGATATAGAAGTGCGGACTAGTAAATGGAGGAAGATGTTTAGTCATAAGGGTTTAGAAAGGTGGTCCGAGGACAAATGCCTCCTCAACTTAACAGAGAAGAGGTCAGAAAGGCTGATTTGCCGTCAACAGCAACATTCTGGGCAATTCTAATGGTAAGGATAAGCATCAAGAAGGAATAAGTCAAGCGGAAGGTAAGAAATATAAGAAATATATAAGGGAAAGCTGCTATCACCGCATTAAATGCTCTGTAGCTAACTCTTTGGTCATATTAATATGGAAGTGATACCTAAATAGTGATTTTCAGTCTTACAGCTACCACTAAAAGCTTCAAGAAGGTGCTGATAAGACTAGGATCTAAGTCAACCATCTGATCTACACGTAGAGCGTGGAGATGAAGTAAGGGAGGGGAATATAAAGAACGAGATCCCATTGTAGAAGGATCATCAGATAATCTGTAGAGAAATGACTGTACACTTAAAAAGTCGTAACTGTGGTTAAGCCTAAAAGATATTACATAAGAACAACCTTCCTCGGACATTGCCAAGGAGGATTTTCCTTACCCAAAATTATTTGTTTATGCTTTCCAGCAACAATTAGCCTATTGTAATCGATGTCCAACTCATTGAAGTTCTGTTTCTAGCCCACTCTCTACAAAATCATTGTTTTGGGCTCTTTGGGCATTTGTCCATCTCGTTTGGGCTTTGGGACCAAACGCCGCTCTTACAATATATATATAATAATATGTGAAGCTGAGAGAAACTCAAATTAGAATTTCAAATTAGAGTTCCAATGTTACGTCATGTGTCATAAATTATTTATTCTGAAAGAGTTTTATTTCTTAATTTTAAAATCAAATGTGGGACCACATCATAAATATTCATTTAAGTGAGTTATTAAGTACAAAAACCAAAGAGTCTAGAATAAATTAATCATTAAAAAAAAAAAAAAGTGATTCACAATAATTTTAAAAAAAGGGCAATTTACATTTTATATCTAATAAGATCCTTACACATTTTTTTAAAGAGTTAACAAAATATAAAAATGATTATCAATAGTGTTTAAATTATATATATATATATATAAATTATATTATGCATCTTATTGTATATTTTTAAGTGTATTCGTGCATATGCATGGGGTTACAAGTTAGTTTATTGAATGTAAAAATTGACGAGTCTAAATCCAATTAGATTCTAAATTAGATTTCAATTGAAGTCCAATTTTAAGCCACATGTTCATCTTCTTCTTCTTTTTTTAATAATTTTTGTGGCAAGTAAATTATTATGTGCAAAAACCGAAGAGTCTAAATCCAATTGAATTCTAAATCATATATATATGTATATATAAATAATGATATTTTAGAGATATATGGTTTAAAAAATGTGTAACATATAATTGTGATTGTTTTTAAATATATTTGTGCATATGTACGAAAGTTACACACTAGTTATAATTAATAATGGAATACATGATTTTCGACATGCTCACAATTTTAACAAATTTTATTATGTAAGCAAAAATTATAACAATAAGATAACATGACTAATTTGATGTGACAATGGTGGTCAAAGCTAAGAGGCAATGGAGTTGGACCTAATTCCCTCTCACTTTGATTTGAGGGAATGAGAAATAAAAATAAAAATAAGAGATGAGGAGAAAAAGTAAATAAAATCCTTTGTTTGGTTATAATGAATTGGGGTGAATTAAAATGATCAATTTTCCTTCATGGCCTACCATATTCTTTCCTCTTAAATTGAGAGGGAAATGAGACAGATGAGAGAGTTTGGATGATAAGACCCACCAATGAATTATATTTTCTACACTTTCTTTCTTACAAACCAATCAATTGAAAGGAAATATTCTATCATTTCTCTTCCCTTCCCTCTCCCCTCTCCTCCTCCCCTTCCTTCCCCTTTTCTCCCATGTGTTCTTGCAAAACACATAATTAAGCATGAAACCCGCCATTTCATTTAATCCCTTGTTCTAGTTGTTTATGATCCACAAGCTTAATGCTCATAGTTTAAATTGTTATTTTTTAAAACTTTTTGAAGTTTAATTTGTTACGTTTTGAAATTATATAATTTTTTTCTTTTGAAACTGTGAGGGGACAAAGATCCAAAGTAGTTAAACAAGCGGCTAAGGTTATTTCTGAGGAGTTAAAATCCATAAAATGATCTAGGGCGGAGATCCCATGACTTGAAGAGAGGTTGGGGTAACTCATTTGGTGAGGATTCTGAGGACATAATCTAGACCTCGGAGGGATGAGCACCAGTGGTATAAAGGGCATGGAGCTAAACCACCCAAAAGGAAAAATTGACTCGGCATGGAACGCGAGAAGGATGAAGAAGGAAGGGCATAGAAGCTATCCCCTCCACATTAAATACAATACAACCACTTCTCTTGCCACATTGATGAGGAAGTGACCATAAACAGTGGTGGCACAACTAAGATTTTAGTGTAAAGCTTACTGGTATGTTCCTGATGGGACAAGGATCCAAGGAATGTGATCCCAACCCTCCAAGTGTAAAATCGAGATGCGTTCAAGCTGGATATAGAAGGAAAAATAGAACATCTAGGAAGGGGGTGGGAAAAAAAAGGAGAAAGAAAAAATGATAGGGAGAGATATAGTTCATCTGCTCTATAGCACCTTCCTCAGACCAAACCCGAGGACAAGCACTTAACTTGTTTTTAGTCCAATTTCCAAGTTGAATATTAATGAAACTGATAGCACCTCTTTCTGGTGTTTTGACAATGTCATTCATGATCTTGTAGTGTGGGTTTAAAAGTAGACTTGACATTCTATCTCTAAAGAAATTAATTGTGATAGTAAATAGCAAACATATTAATTGATGTCTAGTCGTTGTTTTGCTTTTGCCTTCCACATAAACAATATAATTTAATTTGCAGTACTCATATATCACATGTTTTCAAATGTGATTTTTCGTAAATCTTTTAGGATTGGAAAAAAAAAAAGCTTTTGAAATTTTGGAACTACAATAATCCCTACTTCTAGTTGCTAAATGAATATTTCTACTTAAGATATATTTTGTTCAAAGAAAAACACAAATTTATTTTAAAAATAAAGTATTTTTCATTAAGTTTACACCGTTTGTTTTAATGGAAAACCTTGTGTAAAAATAGTTTTCCGTGTTTTTTAGTATTTGGTAGCATAAAAAAAAAATGATTTAAAAGAAAACTATCTTTGATCAATATAAAAAATATGGCTTATTTTTAGAGATTGTTTTATACTATTTTTTTTTTTTAAGAAAATAATTTTATCTCACAACAAGCTAAGTAAGGGAAGTTAGGAGATTAATTATTTTTCAACTCATTTAAGGTTGGTACCAAATATAGTAAAATTGGATAGTTTTATAGAAAATATTTTTTAGAAAATGACTCATTTTCTAAAAAACATTATCGCCTAAACAAACATAGTTAGATTTATTGTTTTATATAACAATTGCATGCAATATCGTTTTTTAGTAAAGAGAAAAAGGTTTCATCTCATGAGAGAGTAATGTTGTATGCATAAATTAGATAGGATTACTGAAAAAAGATTTCATCTCTCAAGAGAGAATGTTGTATGCATAAATTAGATAAGGTAACACCTTCATATCTAAGGGTATCAATTTAGGTTAGCGTGTTGTGTTCGTGTCATGCCAAGATATTGCTATTCGACTAAATGGCTCAACATGAACTCAACCCATTTAATAATCGTGCCTTGGTCCTTCAACTCTAACATGTACAACCTATTAATGAAGCGGGTTAACACAACATGACCCATTTGACACACTTAATAAATGGGTCGTGTTAGGTTGACACGAATGTGATACAACCTATTTAACCCGCTTAATATTAAGTAGGTTGGGTTGACACAAATTCAATCTATTTACCCCGCTTCAAAAAAGTATCTAATTAATATTGTCATAAATTTAATACAAACTCATAACATCAAAATATATATTAAGTATATTGTACGAAACTATTATACCCATGCCAATTTGTGCCTTGAGCTCCAACTCGACATTCAGTCCATATTGCCCTTGGCCCGGGCCTTAGGCCACCCTAAAGCCCACCGGGCAAGCGATCTTTATCAGCACATGCTACACCACGTCACTTGGATCACGCCCGGTGAACCACTCCCTAAGCAAAGAGATAACTGCCCGGGGGTATCATCCCCCGGCTGCCCAGCAGTGTCGTAGGGCGTACCACTGCCGAGCAACTCTATTGAAGTGAGAACCAGTTCCAAGGCCACTCGTACCACACCCCACTCCCACCTAAACACCCACTTAGGGTTAATGACATTGGACCTCCTCTCCCACTAGCCATAAGAGTAATCATGATTCTCCCACTAATTTTGAGCTATAAATATGAGAAACTGAGAAAGGGAAGGGGTTGTTGAAAGGGCGAGAATGCTGCTTAGAATTGAGAGCAATAGAGCCATAAGAATGAGAGGAGGAGAATACGAAGGCTTGAGAGTTGTTGCTAAGTCTTTAAGCAAGAATCACTTAGAGTAGGAAATCCAAAACCCACATTATAAATAAATTGTGAGCCCAAGGGAGGGCGAGCCTGTTAACCTCATTTTGGGTGCACACATATACAATTTTAAAGTTAACAATAACATCAAATACTTAAAACACATCATCCAAAAGTTCAAAATAACATCAAAATACTTAATAAATATTAAGCCCATAATGTAGTACCATTCATCTAGAATATAAGTTCTTTGCATCCCAAGAGAAGTGCATATACTTAAACCCAAAATCAAAATAACATAATTCAACAAAAATATAACATCATTTTTAATTATTCATATGAAATTTTAGAGATTTAGGGTTTGTAAAGTTTCAATTTACAATTATAACATTTATAAGTTTTTGTAATTACTCACTTTTCTTTTTAAATTTAAAATATAGGTTAGATATAAAAGGTATTTGAAAATTTTAAAATAAAAATGAATATTTATTAGTTATACAAATTAGACATGTTGTATTAAATGGGTCATTTGGGTTGATACAAATAAACTGACGTGTCAAATGTGTCAATTGTGGTCATGCGGGTTGACCTACTTATGACATATTTCTAATGGTGTAACTTTTGGGTTAACCCATCTATGACTCGAGCCTGCTAAGACCTAACCCTAATCCATAATATCTTGTAATATAAATTTGGCGAAAATACTTTTTTGATCCCTACATTTTGACTTTATTCTCATTTTGGTCCCTACTTTTTTTTTACTGCTTTTAGTCCCAAAATAAAAAACGCGTTCCATTTTAATCCCTACCGTCATCTCACTAATGAAAAATAGCCTACATGGTAAACAGAGTGCACAGTTGGTACACATAACGCCTACATGGCCATTAAAATAATAATAAAATTTATTATTTGGCATTTAAATAATTTCATGTCAACATTTTAAATATTAAAAAAAAAACCACGTCATTATTTTTTCTTTTCTTTAATTATTTTAAAATAAAATAAAATTTTAGTTATTATTTAATTATTTAAATAATTATTAAAATAAAGTTTTCTTTTCTTTTTAGTATTATGTTGGAAGATCATTTAGATTGTTTCTACATGTTCTTCCCCAGAAAATGATTGATTGTTCTTCATGTTCTTCTACAAGAACATGGTTGCCCAAAAAATTAAAATTTCAAGATTTTCTTCTCTTTTCTTGCATTTTCTTAGTAACCAAACAAGTAAAAACACATACAAAATCATGATCAACCTCAGCAATTCTAACACAATCAACTAACACAATTCAAACCACGATCATATCAAAAACACAAAAGCAAAAATACTAAAACCCAAAGCCGATCCTCATCAATAAAATACACCAAAACACAAGCCAATCCTCATTAATTTCAGATCTGGTTAGATCAAACCATGGTAACCCACCTAACCACTATCGATCTGGGTTTAGAGAGAGTAAGAGAGAAGATGAGACTTTGGTCAGCCATGGGTTTCGACCATGGGTCTTCTGTCATGGATTTAGAGAAGATTATAGGTCATGGGTTTTCAGTCATGATATGGATCGGCCATGAGAGAAAAGAGAGAAAGAGAGAGCTTGAATTTGAGATGAGAGAAGAAAGGAGGGATTAGGTCTTCAGCAATGAGTTTCGGCCATGAGAGAGAGAGAGAGAGCTCAGGTTTGAGTTTTGTGTTTTAGTGTTTGGTTTCTCAAAAAGCATAAGAAAATGGAAGAAAAGTTAAGTGTTCTTCCGAAATATAATGAAAAAAAAGAAGAAGAAAAGGAAACGCGAGTGGACTTGTGGTTTGAAAGTGAAATCTATATTAAGTTTTGATGTTTTAGTGCTGTGGGGGATTGATTCTTTGGATTTTTTCATATTTAATTTTGTGTTGATGTATATCTAATGTTAATTTTATGAGTTTTAAATTTTCTGGATTTGTGTTCTTGTTCAAGATAAACTCAGATTTCAATTCATTTGATTTTTTATTTTTAATTCTGTTTTTAATTTGTTTATTTAGTTAAAATTGATAAATTTAGATGCTAACGTTGCATTTTGTAAATGCCAAATAAAATTTCTTATTATTATTTTAATAGCCACGTCAACATTATGTGTGCCAACAGTTTACTCCGTTTGTCACATAGGCAATTTCTGTTAATGAGATGACAATAGGAACCAAAATGGAACTCGTTTTTTATTTTGAAACTAAAAATAGTAAAAATAAAATTAGATACCGAAACGGAAATGATGCAAAAATGTAAGAACCAAAAAAGTATTTCTGAAACTTACAGTAATGTATATCCCATTGTGTGTGTTAAAAATACTTAGGGCCTGTTTGGTATATTATTTAAAACACATGTTTTCAGTTTTTAAATAACATTACACGCATTTTCATATATTTTTTCACTCACACGTATTTTCAAAAAAATTGAAAACTATTATTTAAACACACGTATCAAAAGACTCCTAATATTCTTCAAAAAAAAAAAAAAAAATTTCTGGGTATAAAATTAGGTATTTGGAGAAACAATCTCATTAGATAAGATCAGTCACGCTGTCATGCAACAATTAAATGGGTTCAGACAAGGGGCACCAAATCAAACAAGAATTCTTCTAGAAATAATAAATAAAACAAGAATAGAAAATTTGACCAAACTTAACATAATGAGTTAATGACCTCCCCTTAGAGTCACTACACTACCAACATCGACAGTGCACAATGTCAGTGGGGGCGGCTACGCTGAGGTGGCAATTTCTTCTTCTTCTTCTTCTTGAGTTCTTTTCTTTTTATTTTTTAGCCGAGCTCCCAGAAAGCGAAGGACTCTGACTCTACAAAAAGGAGAGACGACCGCCTGAACGAGAAGGACTTACTGGCTCTACATTTAAGAATTAATAAGCACTCCTTTTATTTACATTAAAAAAAAAAAAAAAATAGTTATCCTTTTTAGCCTTCTTTTCCTCTCTCTCGCTCTCTCTCTCTCGTTTCGATCCTAAATCTACGGCCTCACTCCCACTTCAATCGCTCTTTCTCGTTTAAAAACGACGCCGTATTATAATAATCATAATAGTATTTAAGTAATAATCTCTCTGTTTTTCTTTCTAAGAAGAAATTCGATTACTTGTTTAAATTCTCCAGTAATCAAAATTTAGCGGTACTGCGTCGTGGTTTTTGTGTGTGTGTGTGTGTGAGACTGTGAATGGGCTATGGCAGAACCAGCAGCAGAAGCAGCATCAGTTGTAAGTAGTAGTAGTTCTTGGAAAGAGAGCAAGTTTGGGAAAGCTGTTTTCGCTATCCTTGGAATCATGCTCACCCTCGTCACCTATGGTGTTCTACAGGTTTTCTTCTTTTTTTTTTTTTTTTTTTAATTTTTATATATAAATTTCAATTCCTCTATTTATTTGTATTTAGGGTATAGATTGTAAAAATTTGCCCTTTGTTTCTAGTTAGTATGATATTTGATTAGTTTTGGTTGCTTTAATCATATGCGCATTTTGCCATTCATATAAATTCCTTTTTTTTTTTTATAAATTTGGCTCATTTTTATCAAAATGATGATCTAATTCGGATTCGGTTAACCTTTAGAATCGATTAAATCGAGTCATTTGTATGTACATACATACACGGCTGATGTTAGGCCAGTGATATAATTTTTACCATTGGTTTTTTTTGGGGAATTTGTTGATCTGTTTCAGAAAACTGGATGGCCATTGTAGAAATCATATGTAAAGTTTTCTATTGGCTTGTCCTTTCACAATCAGAAACTTAGGCGTTTCGTTCTAGGTGAGGATTTGAATTTTGTGAACTTAGGCGCGTTACTTGTGCCATGTGCTAATTGTACTTGTACTATGAGATAGCTAGCGTGCACTATATATAAGTTATATATGGCATTGCTCGACTCGGGAGATGCTACAGTGGCAGAGCTAATTTCTTTCTCGGGGGATAGATATTTCTGGAATATTAATTTCAGCTGATCGGTTCAAGATTGGGAATTTAGTCGTACTATAAAGTGTTACAATCCCCCTTCTCAGGTGTCTTTTCCTTGGAAGGCTGTGTGGAGCTCCGAAGTGCCTCCAAAGATCAGTTTCTTTTTGTTTGGATGGCAGCGTTGGGGAGAATCCTGACTAATGACAGTCTGAGGAAGTGTTGGCTGGTTATTATTGATTGGTGTTGTGGGTGTAATAGGAAGGGGAGTCTACTAACCACTTACTATTGCATTGCCCGATAGACAGCAAGGTGTGGAGTATGGTGTTTACTCTTTTCGGATTATCTTGGGTAATGCCCAAGGACGTATTGGAGCTTTTTGCTAGCTGGCCAGGCAAGTTTAGGAAACATAGAAATGGGGAGATTTGGAATATGGTCCCTCACTGTATGATATGGGGTATCTGGAGGGAGAGGAATGCGCAGATCTTTGTAGGTGCTGAGAGGTCAATTCAAGACTTGAAGATGTCTTCGTTCCAGACATTGTTTGGGTGGACAACTAATTCGGGGGATTTTTTTTTTTTTTTTCTTTGTCTGATTTGCTTGATAGATTTAGTCTTAGTTCTTTTGTTCTCATGCACCCTCAGTACACTTCCTGTGTGCTTTGGCCTCTTGTATATTTTTTCTTTCAATGAAGTTTATTACTTATTAAATGTTCTTATTAAAGTACGTGGTAACTGTCCTTAAGTAAGTATTGTTTATTTTTACGTAAAGCAATTTGTGAAATTTCGTTTTGTGCAGGAAAAGATCATGAGAGTCCCATATGGGGTGAACAAAGAATATTTTAAATACTCATTGTTTCTTGTTTTCTGCAACCGAATAACAACATCTGCCGTCTCTGCATGTGCTTTACTGGTGAGTATCTGTTGATATCCATATACTATTTGCACTTTTGGGTAGGGTTTTAGAGGGAGTAGAAGTTGTTCATAGAGAGTAAAACTGATGATCAAACAGTAGGCAATTTTCAACTTTGTTTAAGATGTAACCGACCTAATGCCATTGTACTCATAGAGTGTCTTTTGTTGCTTTAGTAGCTACTCAGACCAGCATATTCATTGTCATTTTAATCTTTTATTTCTAGGCAAGTAAAAAAGCCTTGGACCCAGTGGCTCCAGTTTACAAGTACTGCCTTGTATCAGTATCAAACATACTAACCACCACATGTCAGTATGAGGTAAGCTGTCTACATCTTCACGTCTCTTAACATGATTATACCCTACATGGGTAGAAATAATTTGCTGAATTTCTTTGTTTCTATTTTACAAGTTCTTTGAATCGGTAGTTTTGTGCAAGATGATAAATAATATTCACTTTAACGACACAAGGCTTGCTGCAGGCCCTCAAATATGTCAGTTTTCCTGTTCAGACGCTTGCTAAGTGTGCCAAAATGATTCCTGTTATGGTAAGTTAATTGTGCATTATTTTATGTGGCATTTACAGTATGCATGCAATTAAGTTTCTTTCAGTGGGTTAAAACTGTTTTTATGCTAAGATGATCATACTTTTTGATGGATTACAGTGGCTAGTTGGTTTGCGGATTATTTTAATAACCTTTCATTTTTGCTACTTCTGTAAATGAATAATTGGTTGTTATGGGTGCTTCACATTGTGCAGTCTGATGGTGCTGTTCCTTTGTAATGACTGGAAAGTGGAAAGTTTGTGTATATCTGTTTCTGTTATCTCTTTTGAGTCTCGAATTTTGGAATTGGTTTCATTGTAATCATTTTGTCACTCTTTATCCCGTATGAGTTCCTTCCATAGAATAATTTGTCTGATACAGGCATTCTGAAGATTAGGTGAAGTGATGGCTTTGCTGAAACATATTTTTTTTTTGCCTTCACCTTTTCCCTAGTGAAAATCATCTGATTAAGTTCAGATCTAGAATCTAATGGTCTAAGTTATCCTTTGATTTTAAAAATTCCCAATAGATGCTATTTAATTTATGGGTAATTGATTCTGTCCTGCAAATACGGTATTGCTTACGGTCAATTGATGAATTGCATAACTTGTATGCTTATTTTTGACATGGAAATATTTGTTCCTCTCCATGTTATGCTAGTTGTTATACATAGTAAGTGGTAAATCTTACTCATTATTTTCTTATCATTATACAGGTTTGGGGCACTCTTATTATGCAGAAAACATACAAGGGACGTGACTATTTGTTGGCTTTTCTAGTGACCCTGGGTTGTTCAGTATTTATTCTATATCCGGTAATAACTGTGGTCATATCTCCAATTCTTACTCTGATGTTTCAAGGCTTTTCTTTCTTCTTCTTATTCTTCCTCTTCCTTTTTATTTATTTTTAAATGATATTGGTAAGATATGATTATATGAACCTAAGACCTACCTCCACCTTTTATGACTTGAGCTAAGGTTCAGTGGTTTGCTACTTTCCTTTTTTGTTCACGTGGTGGTTTGTATCTTTATTTCTAAGGTGCTACATTAGTGGCTGAAGGCTGTGGTTCAAATTTTAGATGTTAAATTTGAGGTGTTTGATATTGTATACATCATGTGTATTAGGGTTTTATTTGATAGGTAAATAGTTGGGAGGTGGGGTTTGAACCCAAGGCATTGGGCACCACAGACTGTGCCAATATTAGGGTTTTTTTTTTTTTTTACACATGCATTCAATGGGTCTTGAACCCATAACTTTGGCCCTTCACCTTGCTTTTACAAGGGGAAAAGTTGCCATTTGAGCTAGAGCTCATTGACATGAATATTAAAAGCAGCAGTGGCAGATATAACAAGCTACTTCACAGTAGTTTCTTTGTTATTTTAGCCACCCTTATGGATTACTTTCATACATTTTAGATTTAAAAATTATGTACAAATAGTTATCCTTTCTATTGAAGAATTGTTTATCACAGAAGTGCAGTGACCCACACTGCCCTATAGTCCGGTTTAGTTCCATAGTTGCCCACAGAACTGCTGAGACTCTCTCCTGTCAATGAAAATCTGACACAATTCAGGTTACTTTGATAATCAATTTGACAACTTGAAAACACATGCAGCCCACTTTTGTATCTGAATGTATTTTAAGATGATACTGCATCTGGCCTTATTATAACCGCATTGTCATTTCATTTGTTTAAGCACTGGATTTGGTCATTCAAAAGCATGTCTGTACATGACTTCGACAATATGTATTATGGTGAATTGTGATTCCTGTGATGGACTGTCGATGATGCACAAGAACCTTAACAGCCAGTGTTTAACTTGAATGGAGTCTGAACTATTTTTTATGTGTTTGCTTTACTGTAGGCAGAAGCTGACATTAGTCCATACAGTAAAGGAAGGGAAAACACTGTTTGGGGCGTCTCCCTCATGCTTGGTTATCTTGGGTATCTTATTTGAAACTCACTTTCTTTCATTATTATGATGACTGATTTACAAATTTCTTTACCATTTGCTGTTAATTTAAATACTAATCATATTTCTGCTCTCTGTTCAAATGTAAATATTTATTAGTTCATAGACGTGTTTATGTTTCTACAAGAAGTCTGCCCTGGTGTCTTATACCTCTTGATTTGGTTCTTTTTTTTTTTTTTTTTTGATAGGTAAAAATTAGTATTATTGAATAAAGAAATAAAGAGAAGAATAAAACCTTGATGCTTGCTTCTCACACATTGGGCAAGTGAAACACTATAATCAGTAATGCTACAGACGCCAATTCTTTGACAACAAATTTCACAATTTCTGAGTTGGTCAGCTGTGAGTGATGGAAAAAAAGTGGTGGATCCATGAATATTGTGTCCACCATTCACAGTCGACCAACTCAGCAATTGTGAAATATGTTGTGAAAAAATTTGTGTTGTAGCGTTACTGCACTGTAATGATAGAGGAAGATTGTATCAATGGTTTTTGGGTGTGTGTGTAATTACCAATAAAAAAGAACAAAAAAATTGTACTGATGGTTTATGCTAATAGTACTACCCATTAAACTATATTGCACAGATATACATATGCATTTGGCTCCGTTACAGCAATACTACTTAATTCTTCATTGCTTATCTCCCTCTAAGGGATGGCACAAAAGTATTCTGCCCTGCCATGCCAGGCTGTGTGGGTCTCCCCACCCCAAAGAAGGGATGGGGCAAGAATGGATTTTCCTTAACTTGCCCCGTCCCAAGTGTGTATAAATATTTAAATTATTTATAGATATAATTTATTCTGTTACCATCCCCCAAAACACTTGTTTCACTCCCTTCACTCTCACGGACTCCCCTCCCTTTTCTCTCTCATATCTATCTCATCAATGCTGGAGCCACCTCAATAGGGATGGCAAAATACCTCCAACCCACCTTGTCCTAGTCCTGCCCTGCACGGGTTTCCCTTCCCTGAAAAGGGGATGGGGCACACATGATCCGACCTTGCCCTGCCTTATTGGCATACTGTTTGGCATTTACATTTTAGATCATTTTAGGGTTAGCTTTAAGTTTACCTTCTAAATGATTGAATGAGATATAATGGAAGGATGCCTACTTGTTTCCCATAAATTCAGATGCTTATCTGTGTGATTAACAGGTTTGATGGCTTTACAAGCACATTCCAAGATAAACTTTTTAAAGGCTACCATATGGAAATACACAACCAAATATTCTACACAACATCGTGTTCTTGTATTATTAGCTTGACAGGTAATTTCGTTACTGTTGTTTTATCTTGTTAGTTCTTAAATACTGGTTACATTTTGGTTATAGAACAGTATATGTGGGAGATGAGCTGCAGCTGAGGCACTATAGGTGTCATATTGTTACAAATTTTTTTCTTTGATCAGTTTTGAAACTTTGAATGCATTATGAGTGTTATATTGTTTTTTTTTTTTTTGTTGAGAAACTGTGTTATATTGTTAGGACATACGTTTGATGGGTTCAAGATTTTGTTATTCAACTATGAAGTTACCATCAGTCAGGGATTAATTTTTAATTTAGCAGAAGTCTCAAGACAGGATTAACCCTTTCACAGATATAAAAGTCGTTCTTTTTTTTTTTTGAGCTTTCTCTCACTATTCTATGTAGTTTAGAAAACTCAATTAAACACAACTAAGGTTTTATCCCAAGAAATTATTATTATTATTATTATTATTTTTTTTTTTTTTGCATAAGTAAAGAAAATTTTATTCAAAAACATAATAATGAGTCACCCAAGTATACAGGAAGTATACAGCTGGGGACCAAACCAATCAAATACATAAATTACAAGCATCCATCAAATCATAGACCGAAAAAATAGAATGACTTCCTATGACAGACATCCAATCTGATAGAATTTTAAAGAAGAAAAGTTTTAAATCAGCTATAGTCCTTTTAGAATCTTCAATACACTGGTTGTTTCTCTCCCGCCAAATGCACCACATCAAAAAATGAGGGATAGCCATCCAAATAACACCATTATGATGATGACCAAAGTTTTATCTCAAGCAAATTGGAATTAATTTCATTGATCCATGGAAATAATTGGAATCTGTGTAATTATAATAAGGCCCCTTTTGTTTTAAAGTTTAGCCATGTCAATCACTATAATGTATCAGAAACTAACTTATCAAAAAAATAATGTATCAGAAACTATTTTAAGCACTGACACCTGTTGCGTGTTGGGATAATGAAAATTCATACTCTAGATTTTTTCATCTATAGGTATGAAAGAAAATCTTTGTCTTATAATAGCTTGATAAATATGGTTTGATTTATCAGAATATTTTTTCCAAGGACGATATTTTACTTATTAGGCATGTTATTCTTAGATTTAGATAAATTTCTAGCATTCTAGGCCTTTGTCAAAAGTGTGGTCATGCAAGGGAAACATAGCTTTGAGTTTCAGCAATATAGTGGCAGTAAGCTGAGAATTTTTTACTTTGTGTACCACGTGTTTTGCAGAGGGCACACAAGTTCAATGTATATACCATGTCAAACATGCAAAGATACATATTCATCATATATGTTTATGGAATTGATATTTAACCTGTGCTAGCTTATCAATGTGCCATCTTTATGCATAGTTATACAGATCTTTCTTTGGAGCATAACCTGACTTCCAGGATCAGCTATGATATGTTAAGACTCTTTTGAGATGCTTAAATACTTCTTTTTACCTTCTCTCAAAATGACAACTCTATTGTCGGTGTTTTTGAAATGGAGGCATCCTAGCTACCTGGAACTTATCTTGTGCTACCAACCAAGAGAATAGGGTCTTTCTTCTTACGTTTCTGTGGTGTATTTTCTGTGCATAAGTATTGTGTACTACTTTTTTATTAGAGCTTTTTAATTGCATTTTTGTTGTTGGTGTTGATCTGTGTTGATTTTCATCATTTGATATAGGTCTTTTATTACAAGGGCATCTACTTCCAGCAATAGATTTTGTTTATAGGCATCATGATTGCTTCTTTGACATTGTATTGCTTTCGACGGTAAGTGACCTTTACTTAGGTATCTAGTGTATCTTATACCCATTTTTTAACATCTTTGGCTCCCACCCAGTACTCTGTTCTAATAATGATTTTTGTTGCAGGTAGCAACAGCGAGTCAATTTTTCATTTCTTACACTATTCGCAATTTTGGGGCCCTTACGTTTGCCACCATAATGACCACAAGACAGGTAAAATATAATTCTCCATAACAATTATTTATCTTCTTTCATTTGTCCCTCAAAACTACACTTCTAATGGATTGAATCTTCTCAAATTCTCATTGTTGATGTAGTTGGTTAGCATCATGCTGTCGTGTGTGTGGTTTGTCCATCCCCTAAGCTGGGAACAGTGGATTGGAGCTGTAAGCCTCATACTGAATCCTTTCCTGAATTTTTTTATTTTTATTTATTTTTTATTTTTTTAATTATAAAAAGTCCAATAACAAACTGCATTGGATATTTTGATCAGGTTATTGTCTTTGGTACCCTTTATGCAAAAACCTTCTTGAAAAATCCACCACAAAAACCTTCACTTCCAGAACCTACAGGAAATGGAGCTACTAGTCCTGTGAAGCAGAATCCTGTATGAGGGCCAGTCTTATGTTTGCTATGAGATCTGGCACTTGCTATCTCTAACCATTAATAGGCAGCTTTAATTTTAAGTGTAAAGCGGCAAATTGAAAACTGAGAAGGCTCAGACAGGAGAAAGTTTAACCTTAACCCAGACAGCATCGCATGCACCTGACATTGCGAGTCAGCAGCATCATTTCTGATATACAGAGTTCAAACATCTTGTAATCTGCAAATTTTCCATTAATGGAGATAAATCATAGCTTAACTAAAGCCAAAGGAATCATCTATCCAAAAAAACAAAAACAAAAAAATAATAAAAAAATAAAGCCAGCTTTTTCTTTTTGTTTTTGTTTGTCTGGTCTTCAATAGGAATGATTAAAAAAAAAAAAAAAAAATTTGTATAATGCAGTTGCTTAATCTAAATTTTGTTTGTTCCGGTGAGTGGTTTATTTTTTTGGGGTGGTGGGGTAGGAAAGAAAGAAAGGAAATTTTTTGAGATTAGTTGTTGAGCTCATTTTGCATTGGAACTTCCATCCTCTGTTTGTTGGTATTTAATTATGAAATGCCAAACCCCATAGGCATTGCACTGCAGTCCAATATATGCTTGCATTTGGGCCCTTTGCAATGTGTACCGATAAAAAAACGGCTGAATCGGAATCAAGGACAGCCACGAAGGCAAATGATACAAAGTAAACAGTAAACCATGTGTATATAAGCCTGATTAAATTTATTTTAACTAATATCAGAATGTGGTCTATAATCCACATTCTGATACTAGCTAAAAAGTGAGAGTTCAATGATTTTTCACTGAGAAAAAAAAAAAAAAAAAAAAAAAAAAAAAAAAAGAAGAGAAGAAACGAATTATTTTTCAAAACAAATAAAGAAAAAGATTTTGAAGGATTAGAAAAAAAGTAACCAGCATACTATTTCAAGACGTTAAAAGTAAATTTTAGCACCCATACTAGGATATTCATTAACTTCTATTCAGGGATACGATCATACGAATATGCATAATTGCATGACTTAAACCATGCTGCCCGAAACTACTAACATGGGGTAGGCCATGCCTTTCCTCAAAACTATCTAAGTCTATAACTTTTTAATATTTGAACTTATTTGTACAAGGTGAAATCTCCAAATACTTACCTTGTGTTACTGTAAACTTACCATGTTTGGCTACTAGTTCTTACCATCACCATTCACCTTTACTTAGCACCCACCCATTTCCATAGGTCATTTACTACTTGTCCCACTACCTAAACTAAATTAGGCACCTTTAATCTAAGAAGCTTGGCCATCAGTTTCTTTATGAGTCAATTACATATATTTCCTTACCGAAGCAATTTAGTTGATTTTATTTCAATTTTTGACTAGCACGAGCAAGCAAGGAAGACACCCAAGCTTCTTCCTCTTCTTTTTTCATTAGAATTGGTTCATTTTAAAAGAAAGGATAGTTGCCTTGCGTGGTGAACGTAGTTCATACATACAACTTACGATCAAAAGGGTTATACACGCATAAAAGCTACCCTCACTAGAGCGATCTTGTAATAATTGGTCAGATGAGAGGTCACACGATTATTCTTTCCTATTGATTTTCTCCAGTCTCATATGCAATGATAATTGGAATATGTGGATATTTTGAAAGCTACAAAACCAACAGCTCTGCACCAGAACATCATCCAGAAGAATGTGAGCTCGTTTATACTCCATGATATCTATAAACTATCATCAAAACAAGAGACCTGTCATGAGAGAAATGAAATGAATTTGATTCTCCATCAGATGTGTTTTGATCAATTGACATTACTCCTTCGGCTAGTGCTCTACACCACTGAAATTTTGAGCAATAAATTGACTCACCATGCACAGCCAAAACCATGGGAGTCATTGATTGAATATACAGAGCCAAGGGTATGTGGGACGAGAATTAAAGTTGACCTCAAGGTGATCATCAAAAAAAGTTGACCCCAAGGTCCAAGGCCTAACTCATATATGCAATATATGATGAGGGGCCTGGAAATTGAAGGCTCTTACCAGATTGCTCAGTCTTGAAAAGTGTTTAAAGTGAACCCCAATCCATCTAGATGTAGACTTGTGTGCGCGTGAAAAAAAATTCTTATCTCTTCTTGAATTCTGCCTAAAAGATGGTATAATGATTATAAAATGTAAAATTAACAACTTTCAGGAAAAAACTAGTGCAGCTATTTAATCATCAGTCACATTCATTGAGACCGCAACATGAAAATTCTGTTAGCACCCCACAATACTCTCATTACCCCAAATTTTATTTCAGCCTCATTGAATGAGGTGCCTGTGGCTTGAGATGGATATGGAAGTTTTGCCCCTCTCTCAGCCTTAAGCTCGTTTATATCCACAACGCAAGTCTCTAATTCCTCCAGACTCCGTCCATACCAATTACCATCCACCTGATGCACCTTTCCCTTACCGATCTCCTCTCCATGCATATCGACAAGAACAACATACTGACCCGGCCGAACAAATTCTGCTGGGCCAATATCAACAAAATCTGCCATGGCAGTATCAGAGTTCTCACCACTCCGGCCGATTCTCAACATGCTTTGAGTGTCTCTTCTCTCATTCAATGGGACATTAGCATCTTCACCTGGAACTGAGGTACTGGACACTGGTCCTGGACCATCTTGCTTGTCTGGAAAGGCATTGTCAACATCTGATGTTGCACGTACATCTTTAGCTGTGCGGGCCAACCTGGCTTTTCGATTATTCAGCCTGTTGATAAAGCATAAAACATTTATATACATATATAAGTTTCAGAGACACAAAACTTTCAAAATAACATGACAAGGCGCTAGGCTACAGCCTGATGCAATATAAAAAGTACATTGCAGATTTGCAGTGCAAATAGTATGTTCATTCAATGTAATGCATTTATCAATAAATCAGACAAACAAATATATTTTAGAGTTCAATTATCACCAAATAAATTATGGAACTCAATTGACTAGATGGTTGACGTCAAAGATTGAAAGGAATTGCAGGAAGGTCCAATAAAATAGAAGCTAAAATTAGTCATTTGAATTGTCTTTGGGTGAGAGAAAAGTTGGACGGCCTCCCTAGGAACCCAGTATCCGCATGTAAATTTTCCAAACAACTGATGGTGCCACAAATATTCAGCACTAGCACAAACATCTATCCCAACCTCCACTGATGCAGTGCCTATAATGCTTCTAAGTTCTAAGACCCTTAAAGACAAACAATCTTCTCCAGTGCCTTCTTTTGTACAGACAATGAAAGGAATCAATTAACAGTCTTACAAGTGGTTTTCCCTGAACCAGGCTCTTAAAGAAGAGAAGGAACAAGAGACAGAGGAAACAGTCCACACAACATTGGGAAACACCATTCAACTAATAACCTAAATAATTAATCTACTTTTCATTCTCTGGGCTTGGAAGAAATGGTACTGTTACTAAGCAACTATCTAGAAGAAAAATCAAACTTCCAATATCAACTGTTAGGCTTGCCCTCCACTCCACCCTTGTGCCGCATTTGAATTGAAGAAAACAAATCCCCCCTTTTCACTTGCCACATAGCTTCTCAATACCAATCACTCTTATTTCCAAGGAAAAACCTATTGGTGCTTTTAACACAATATAATGTGGGAAAATCATAAGTAGAAGATATAGATATTAAATGTTCAATTACTTGGCCAAATAACAAAAGAGATTAAATGTTCAAATGCAAAACAAAAAAATACTGAAAGGATCTAAAATGCCAATGAATGCAGTATAACCATGACAATGGCTTGTACAACTAGACTCTCATAGAATTTGCTATTAGGCAAATAACTAACTTCTGAATACATCTCCTTCTCAAAATTCTTAAGTACCGGGAGATCCTAGGTACGATTCTTTGAACCATTGCTAAAAACCAAAACATCCTTGCACCTAGAGTAAGAGAAATATTCTACACCCAGAGTTTACTTTTATTCTTCTTTAATTCCATCTTTTAAAGTTCACCTTTGCACAGCATGCTCATGATTACTTATATTTTGTAAAAGGCTTTAAAAAAGAAACCCCTAGGGGTTGGCTCAAGTGGTCAGGGCCTTAGGCTTGGTGGTCTGCTCCCTCCAAGTCTAAGGTTCGAATCCCCTTGGGTGCAAACAATTTCTATGGGCCATGCTCCATTGGCAAAGCCGATGACTTACTGATCCTTATGATGTGGGCACATTACATGGGTCCGGGGTTTAACTGGGTAAAAAGAAATGATGCTCTACATGGTCTCCAGGGTTCATCGTCATCAAAAAAGGCTTGCAAAGAGAATTTCAATCTTCAATAAATTTTTTTCAATTACCAATATAAAAAAGGGCTTGCAACAAGAAGCTTAGGACCTAAGGACTACTAGACTCAACTTAGAAATCTAGATGGTGAGAATTTTTGGATCATGTGATTCTACTCTTGGATGGCACAAGTGCAACCCTTTGTTCACTGAAACAATGGTAAGAGTATGCTTTTAAGAGCAGCTGATTCAGATTGTCAAATCCTGGATCTTGAGCATCATACATGCCCTGCTATATTCCATTACACCTGGATCAATCAAGCCAAAGGCACTAGATAATGAAAAAAGATAAAAATCCAAATTGATATCTTAAACTGCAATGTTTGTGCTTTTCATAGGCGATCTTCCTTTTCTGGCACAAAGTTAATAAGAGACACTGCAGCTCCTCAGATTTCAAGCTGTAAGTGTACTAATTAAAGTAATCAGCATTTTTTTCCCAGTTATTTGCTGTTTGAAATCCAAGAAGTTGTAGGAAATGATAAAATCTAATAAGAATCAGCCGGAGCCCCAACCTGTTATCTTGAATATCAAAAGGAGGATTAATTGAAACATCAAGAAGGAAAGAGTTATGAAACCACTGGTGTGTGCTAATGTGAACAGATGAGGCTTACTGACCAATTTTTAAGCTGTGAAGGCGTAACTTCAGAACCCTGGAAAACACAATGGAAAATCTTAGTGAAGAAATGAGTTATTGTTTACAAACAGAATTAACTAACATAATTATCAAATTATGAGGGGCACTTGACGTACATGAAGACTTAATTTATCAGCCCAGGATTGTATTGAAGCTGCATTTCGCTGCATATCAGGTTCATCTAAGAGGGCCCTCTCTATTATCATCACCTGTTTATCATTCATAATAGTTCGCTTCCGTTTTTTCCGCTGCTTTTCTTCACACTGATCCATTGTAACCTTTTCATCCTCAGGATTTCCTCCAAACCCACTCTCTTTGATGAGCTTGTTTGATTTTGAAAACTCACCATTTTCCATTTGATGAACAGCATTCTTTCCTCTTGAAGAGCTTGTATCTGAACCGCTTGTTTCAACATTCTGAACATCTGTGTTGATGCCTCCCAAAACTCCAGATGCAGCCCTACCAGAGAGACCTCTATTTTCCCCCCTATTTACATCATCACCTTGATCGATATGATCACTTTTGACATATATCTGCTCCACTTCTTGGAAAGCAGAATTCTCTGACATTTCCTCCTTCAAGGTACCTCTTCTTTTATTAGATATTGGATGATCTTTTCTCAGTAAAGGTGATGAGTATCCCCCAGTACTCTGAGCCTCCTACCAGGAATCAAACTGTACTTCTCAGGTTACCATGTTGAGAAAAAGCTATATCACCAATTCACCATTGGAAAACTCAACAAGCCAATTTAATAATTGGCTGGTTTATGTTGTTTCATAAGACAATTAGCTTTAACTCAAATGACACCTCCTCCTCTTGTAAGAGTGTAAGAGTAAGAAAGACGGTGAGGTCATTGGTTCACAACCCATGAGGTGCATTTGTAGTTATCAATAAGAAAAAGGTTGTTTCAAATTTAAGACATAATGTTAATGACTGTAATAATTAATATATATATATATATATATATCTCACTTTGTGCTTAATAACATTTTTATTAACTTAATCTAAGTTTGGCAACTCAATGACTCTCCTATATTCATTTTTTATAGCCACTAAGAAAGTCTTCTACTATAATTCTCTCCAGGTAATTTAAATATCAAATAAAATTGTTTGGCCAAAATTCAATTCACATTCCACGTCAGTCAAATAAAGTGACAATCAACTGTGAGTTACACGAAAATAATCCCAGACATTCACCTGATGATTTTCACTGAGGTTGAGTTTGGAAAACTTATCCCAAGATGTTGACTCCTCAAATTTGTTATCCTTGAATTTGCTCCAGCAGCATGGTTTAAACACATTGAATATTTATACGAAAAAAAAAAAAAAAACTGATATAGTAAATAATAACTGCATAAATATATAATTAATTACTGTAAGGACAAAAAATTTACTTGGGCTCGATTTTCTCCTAATTCACCAGAAGTAATTAGCAACTGCAACTGGTCAAAGAAAACCCTGCAACAAAAGTTTGTAGAACAAAATTAACTAGGATGCAAGCAAACCCCGGAAGTCAAACAGAATAAATTTTTAGTTTTTTTTTTGGGGGATAAACAGAAGATGCTTGTGCTGTATTTGTACACACATGTTCACTTTAAACAGTATATATGATAAAAATATAAAGAGGCAATCGTATATATAATGAAAATGTTGGGGCAGTTCCTCTCCCTCATCATTTGCAAGTGGGATCCGTACAAAAATGAAAATATATATTATGTTGGGGCAGTCCCTCATTTGCTGGTGGAAGCCATTAAGAAATGAAAACAAAACTGTTAAATTGCCAATTCTCTCAACAATTTAAGCTATTAGGAAATGATAAATTTAACCATTTAACCATAATTCTAATACTCCCTTTCACGTGTTGGCCTGAATTCTAGTGGGGCCCAACACATGGAATTTTTTACATTTTAAATGGAAGGTAGAGTAAGGCCAAGGATCAAACTCAAGATCTCTTGCTTTGCTACCATGTTAAATTACCAATTTTCCTAAAAGCTTAAGCTATTTGGAAATAATGAATTTAATCATTTAACCATAATTCTAACAAAAACAAACAAATATAGGAGCTTAACTCATGGTAACATGAAAGTTTATCCACTATATCTTGGAAGCATTAACAGGAAAGTGATAAGGTCTTGGGTTGCTATGGGTGGCAAACTATACAGAGGAGAGGAAGTTTGAGAGGCCATTTTCCTTTTTCCTTTTACCACTTAAGAAACGTATTTCGTAGGAAGATCAGGTAGTAATTTGGACACCAATTACCATGAAATTTTATGAGCTTATTATGCACCAAAAGCCATAATTCTACTGTTTCTAGTTGGTGATTTGCTCCCTTCCCTTGTCTTTTTTTATTGTTATTTTTAAGCACCCAATTTTGATTTCAGTAAGTGAAATTTACAAGTATCATTATTATTATTAGTATTGGATTAGGAGTAAGATGGATGAAATGGATAAACATATCATGATTATTGTATGATCATAGAATATCTATTACATTAAAGGGAAAATGTAGAACACCAATTACATTAAAGGGAAAATTTTATAATATTATTAAAAGACCATCTTTGGTACTAAATTTTGGACTATTAAGAAGTAACATGTTCAAAGAATGAGGTTTAGTTGATAAGTTTTGGGTGAGGCAAAAAATGGTTTATGGAAAATGAAAGTATAAACCAATTTCCACCATAAATGCATTTATTTTATAGTCAATCGGAAAACAATTTTTGGTTGACCAACTTTTCCATCGTCCCAAACACACCCATAAATGCGTAAAATATTTTCTGGAAATCAATTTCCATCAAACAAACACAACTTAGTGCTGAATTGCTAAAGATTCTACATCAAAATTGGTTATAGTATCAAAGCTCATTCAAGATTCCATCCTATATTATTTTGGTATAAGAGTAGGTTTTGCCATGATGTTTCCACATTATGGGAGATCCTTTTTTTTTTTTTTTTTGATAAGCACATTATGAGATATCCTATAGAAGTGAATTGTCTTGGCAAGATGGTAAAATGCCTTTGTTTTGAATAGACAAATTCTAGACTCGGTTTTTTTTCCTAATGAGTGCTTACATAGCAGACTCAAAGCAGGTGCACCAAGAGTTTTATGCAAGTTGGATGTGGAGAAAACTTTTGACCATGTAAGTTGGGATTTTCTTATGTTTATGTTGCAGTGATGTGGGTTTTTTGAGACATGGAGAAAGTGGATTTTGTTTTGTATCTCCATAGCAAGGTTCTCCATCTTGATCAACGGTAGCCTTAAGGATTTCTTTGGGAGTTCTAGGGGGCTGAGTCAAGGTGACCATCTTTCCCCACTTTTATATGCTATTTTTATGGGGGCTTTAAGTCGTTTGTTGGATGGAGCTGTTCATGATGGGCATATTTCCATCTTCACTGTTGGTACCATGGCCAACACTCCCTTAATGGTGTACCATCTACTTTTTGCGAATGACACTCTAATTTTCTGTGATGCTATTCCTAGCCAGTAGCTAAATTGTGAGAGATTTTATCTTTGTTTGAAGCGGTGTCTGGGTTGAAGATTAATTTGGCTAAGTTAGAGTTGTTTCCAATTGGGGAGGTGTCCAACATGGACAAGCTTGTGGCTTTGTTGGGTTGTCGATAGTCCTCGCTGCCAATGAAATATTTGGGGCTTCCTTTGGGTGCTACATTCAAGGAAAGGACAATTTGGAACCCTATTCTTGAGAAACTTGAACGAACATTAACAGGTTAGAAGAGATTATATTTATCAAAAAGGGAGGTGTCGGAACCCAATAGTGTTAGTCTTTGGAGAACCATAAGACAGCTGGCCAACTTTCTCTAAATTCCTCCATTTTGATGTAGGTGTTGGTACTAGAGTAAAATTTTGGAATGATTTGTGATGTGGTGACTGTACCCTCAAAAAGGCCTTCTCGAAACTTTATTGCATTAGTCGTAATAAGGAGTTCTCTATAGCGGAAGTCATGCATTTTCCTAATCAGATGCTGCATTGGGATATTCTTTTCTCTAGAGCCATTCAAGATTGGGAGTTGGAACCTTTGTTTGTCTTCATGGATCTAATATATTCTATGCCTCTTAAGGGTGAAGGACATGACAAACTTTGTTGGAAGTCAGGAAAGAGTAAGGGTTTTAAGGTGCGTGAATACTATTTCTCCCTTTCCTTGACTTCTAGCATTCCTTTTCCATGGAAGCCTGTGTGGAGTTCAAATATTCCTCATAGGGTAGCTTTCTTTTCTTGGACTGCAACCTTAGGAAAGATTTTGACTTTAGACAACTTATGGAATAGAGGTGCTACTATTGTGGATTGGTGCTACATGTGCAAAAAGAGTAGGGAGTCGGTGAATCATCTTCTTCTTCATTGTCCTCTAGCTTTTGAGTTATGGACAATGGTGTGAAATTTGTTTGGTCTTCTATGGGTTGTGTCACAGAGTGTTACTAATTTATTCTCAGCTTGACAAGGTCCTTTTGGCAAACATCAAAATATGGCTTTATAGAGGGCTATGCCACACTGTGTCTTGTGGTGTATTTGGCGGGAACAAAATGTGAGATGCTTTAAGAGAAATGAATATTATATATTCGAGATTAAATCTCTACTTCTTCACTCTCTTCTGGATTGGAGTACTGCTTTTAACTCATTTCCTTGTTTTAACTTATTAGATATGTTAGAGCTTTGTAATTTGAGTGTTTGATGTACTGTTACTCAATTAAACCACCGATGTACCTTGGTATTTCCTCTCTCTTTCTTCTTCTTCTTTTTTAATCAATAAACTTTCATTACTTATCCAAAAAAATAGATGGTAGGATGTTTCTTGGTCCTTGGAGAAGAAATTCTTCAACGACTCAACATTCTGTTCTTGATCATTTGTATATATGCTTGAGCAAGTTCAAATGCGCGTGATTCATTATGCCAAGTAAATATAAGGATTTATTTATTATGTCTGGAGTTGTAGAAGGTGTATCTATTGCTCGAGTTAGGAGTAGGCTGAGGTATGAAATTAAAAAAGTGATGTCTCAGGCGTACTTGAAGATCTTGAAGATGCCATAGAAAAAGCTATTCAGTTTGAGATGTTTGTAAAATTTGAAGAAATCTACAAATATCAAGCCTAAAGATAATGCTGAACTGCCAAGATTGCATGCAAAAAAGACTATACAGCAGGAGCAGGCAGCAGAAACTCTAAAACATATAGCTAAAGTGCCACAAAGGGAAGATCGAAAGGCAGAACATGATGCTGACACACCAAAACAGCTATAGCTATAAAGGTGGAACAACCAGAGGAACAAGTAGTAGATCCGATACAGCAATCTCAAGAGTCAGAAAAGCATGCAACAAATCCTAGACAGCCAGAAAAACAAGTTGAAACATCTACACAACTTGAAGATGATTCAAAACAGCAACTTGAAAGCTTAGTTAAGGAAACTTAGCCCACTCCTGAATTGATCCTAAACATTGTTACTTATACACAAGGATTCATTTTACTTTTCTACAGCAGAAGCCAAAGCTTTAGGCTTGAGTAAAACCATCCCTAAAACATCTTAGCATGAGGTGTGGAACCCACATGCATATTAGAAGGAAAAAAAAATAGTGATTTGGTGCTTATCCATCACATCATTGTGGTGGTAAGTGTTTGGTCTTTGGTTGCTAGGCCAGAAGGCTATAGAGATGATCAACCAAGGCTACTCTTATTTAGACTATGTTATGTAAGGTGCTGCTAACCATGTTGCATTCAAAATTATACATGACAAACCATTGTTGTAGCTATCCAAAAGTTTTCAGGCAATTCTACACAAATCTAGCAAAAAGAAGAATCAAGGAAGAGAGGGAAAGTGCTAGAGGTAATGACCTTAAAAGCTGGACATCTTCCTCATTCAAAAAGTTGGGAATTAAAGATTCTGCATGACTTAACAATGAACCTACAAATACAATACACTCATAAGGAATACAGGAATATCAGCAATTATGTCCTCTAAAATGAAAAAACATTAAAATGATCATTGAAGAGAGATACTTACGGAGGTTCCTGCAAACAGTTGTAGCTTTTGGAGCATCAGAATTAATGGAAAATTCAGGTAATGATTTAGATAGGTCCATTTGCAAGCACTCCAAAAACTTGAGAAGGAAGAGGTTCCTCTCCTGCTCTGTGGATTAAAATAGAAAACTTGATTAGTATAATCAGGAAAAACTGCTGAGAACTGATCAAACTTGTCATGAAATTTACATAATCATTGATAGAGAATCAACCTTCACAGATGGTGGGAACAAAACAATGGAGGTTTGCAATTACTTTGACAAATAATGATGTTCTCTGATGTTCATAGGAAGTCTGGGGCATGTTATTTGGAAGTGAAGTAAATTCCAAATTCGTTCCATTTGATAAGTCCAATGATGAAAGTTTATCCAAAACCCATCCAGCTGCTGCAAATGAATCATACTCAAGACTACCATCTTCTTCCCTCATTGGGAGATTAGAAGAACACCAACTGGATAAAAAATCTCCATGAGGGAGTGAAAATATTGCAGTCAGAACTTTAGTCTGGAGTAACACACAAAAAACATAGTCACAAACCTCATCAAGACAAATACTCGGACGGAAAATACTTGGATATGTGCACTGTATCCATAAAGAATTACATGTAGACAAAACAATGACTTTTCAACTGTTAACAACAAATAACAGTAATTCAATATCACGCAAATTAAAAATTTTTGAGGAATCAGAAATTATAGCTTCTATCTTCTTAGAATATATAAAAGCGTATTAGTCTTAAAACAGTCCCTGCAGTTCTTTTTTGATAGGTATAATCATGGAACTAAACCATGTCTTTTAATTTTAATTGAATGAGAAGGGGGAGGGGGAGGTTGGGGGGGGGGGGGGGGGGGGTGGGGGGGGGTTGTGAAATTGTATCTTGACATTGAGTTTCAATAAGGCTTACAAAGTGTACTGTAATGTAAGATCGAAAATTAGAATCATCGGAGAAGATATCAGCTAGGCGCATTGCATTGAGTTGCAAAAACCCCGTTGGGTAACTTCTGTCGGAACAAGAAGTAAGATGTTTGGGATCTCTACCAAGTGCAGTCTTCAACAGCTCAAGAACCTACAACATGAAAATTTTATCAATGGCAAGCAGCTTGACAGTAAAAGCACACTTCGTATACCCAATAGTGTAGAATTCCAGAGGGCTAATCATGAAGATTTACAAAGTTTAATAGCACTAATAGCAAAAATGCATTTTGCAGACCAACTGTCAATGAGAGCTCCCAAGGGATTCACACAGAATTTGATCTCTACCTCATATAATCATTTCTTTTGCTGGGCACTCAATAAGACCAATATCCACCAATTGAGTTCAGTGCCCAGAGAATTGTGAAAATGGGGCTAGAAGAGAAGTATACAGAATTAGCTGACCATCATATTGTTAGAAGATTTTTGGGGCATTAGATCCTAGGAAAAAACAGTTGAAAAGGTCTTGCTCTGCAGAACATGCCAACAAGCCGTACGAGCAACTGCTATGGTCTAAGAGAGGCCCATTCTTTGATTTATTTATTTTGATAAGTAAAGAAAATTTTATTCAAAGACATAATAGTGAGTCACCCAAGTATACAGGAAGTACACAGCAGGGGACCAAAACAATCAAATACATAAATTACAAGCATCCATCAAATCATAGACTGAAAAAATAGAATGACTTCCTATGATAGACATCCAATCCGATAGAGTTTTAAAGAAGAAAAATTTTAAATCGGCTATGGTCTAAGAGAGGCCCATTCTTTGATTATTAAAGCAAACTAACCTCTAATGCAACAGACTTAGCCAAATTTAAGCTTTCTGGCGAGCTGGCAACCTCATCCAGGTAAGAAATGCTTTCTGCTTCACAGAGACTCAACAGCTGAGATAAAGGGAGTTAGTGACTGGAACAATAGAAAACTGCAGTAGATTCTAAAGCAACTTAACCTCCAAGTAAATGTTAACAGTGGACTTTCTTCAATGAGACTCACAATTGATAGGATTTTAGCTTTCATCCTAGAAAGAGCAGCCGCAATTCTGGAGGACCCTGTAAAAGGTGGGACATTTAACTTCAAGATGGCTCGAGCTAGAAAAAGAACTCCGCCCTTTCCACATAGTTCCTGAAATAGTATCAATACCAGCTACTTTATCAAAATAATGAAAACCATGAATTGTTTCAGGAAGCAAATGAACACTAGTAAAATGGGACCTAAATCTTTACAGTGATATTTCAAGAAAATCCTCCATGAAAATATTGGCGTACTAAGATGTCCTTAAACATTGTTTCATCACTGTTGCGATTACATTTATGTCTGCCAAATGAAGATTTTGACTATTTATATCTCCTCCCCACTATGTGCCTTAGCTCTTGACCCACATACAAATGCAGTTAAGATCATGTATATTTTTAATAATATAGTTCCAGAGCATTGTGCTTCCAGTTTGGCCACAAACTAAACTAGTCCAATCTTAATTGTTTTCTTATTTTTCTACTGCCCCCATAACTTACAGCTAACATAGATGAGACGCTTCCTAGCACATGACTTTGCTCCAAACATACAGAGAAAAGAAAACGGTTCAGGTTGGTAAACCTTATTCCTAAGTAGGCGCTCCCTAAACATCTTTTGTTGGCACAATGACTGAAGAAACTGTAAAGAGGCTTCACATTGCTGGCATAAAAAGTTAACCATTCGTTCAACAGTCAGACTACGAAAATCAATATGGTGTGCTGACAGCTGGATCTCAAGAAACCCAATGGCAGTGAGGACTGCTCCAAAAGCTGCATCCATAAATATGTCCACCTGACACAGAAAGATTCATGATCAGTCGCACATAAATTATGTCAGCCTGAAGAACTTTATAACTTAGAGAAGAAAAATATTTAGCAATTAACGGATCATTGCCATAAACTGATTTAAAAATATATTTTTTTACTAATAGAAAAGTAAAACTTAAACCAGCAAAGAACCAAGAACATGCAAACAGCTAAGGTTAGAGAAAGACTACCTAAATAGTCCAACTGAACCCTCTTTCTGAAAATAGCAACTTAAACAAATCATTTGGTGTCTGTTTGGCTAGAGCTTATAAGCTCAACTTCTAGCTTTTAGCTTTTATATACAGATTTTTAAAACCTCACTTTTTCTTACTTTTTCAAAAGTACAAATATACTTTAGCTCATTTTCAGCAAAAAGCTAAATAAGATGTTCCCAAATGGACATGGTCTAAGTTGTACCTTAGGGTGCGCAAGCAATACATGGACAAGATCTTGCCACTGTGAAGCTATGCATCCTGTTAACAGATGTAGACTGCTTGCCACAAGGGCTGAATGAACAAGGGGAATAAGACCGAAATTATGGTTTTCCTGCATTATGGAATCAAGTCTCAGTAAAGATAAGTAGTATGGAAGATAGAACTCAAGGGTAAGGATTAAGGAGCACCTGTTTATATCCACCAAGAACAATCAGCAAATAAAACACCAGGTCAAGCAGCTGTTCTGACACTTTTACATCATCTAGCAAAATCTGTAATACAAAAAGCAGGAGAAAATCATAGTTTACCCTCTTATACTACCCCAGAATCTTCAATAGTTGCTAAAAAATCCAAAACTATTGGAAAGAGAGAGATGCAGGCAATGGATTTCACTAAGGGTAATAGGAACTTGTTACTGGTGCAAACTAATTTCAATGTGAATAGCTACTTCAAGGCAAACACCAATCCACCAATCCATGAGTATATAAATATTCTTTTCTCCATAATCCATCCTCAACTTTCCATATAATTCATTTGAGCCTTACATTTAGCCTCTTGTACTTCCTTTTTTTGCTTCCTTCTTTGCCACTTTATAATTTTCATAAGTGGCAGCGACTCTACTTTAGGTAGGCTCTCTCTCTCTCTCTCTCTCTCTCTCTCTCTCTCTCTCTTTAATATAATTGATCATTGAACCTCCTTATTCCACCATCAAGTCTCCTTAGTCGATCACATTCTTTAGATTCTCCAAGTACATCTTTAGCCACTCTTAGTACAATTAGTCATTTTGTTCCACAACTTATCAACATCTTCATTGTTGCCTTCTTTGATCATTTTATCTTTAAACACATCTTGTTTCTCCCTCTTCAAACCCCACCACCTAATCCTTCGGTTTTTTTTGTCTAATAACAAGAGGTGGCAAACACCAGAGACACCCAAACAACCTGCCCCCACCCACTTGAACCAGTCCGACCTGGCATGTATTCGGCAAATTTCAACAAACCTGGCGGTTGGTGGTGAGTTAAATCCAACTAAACCCAATATGATCAGGTTGAGTGTCGGGTTTCATTGCTGGAAATCCAACAAAACCCAACCCGTCTAACATCTCCAAACCTTTATCTCCTTCCCCGATCACCATTGTTCCCCTTCAACAGAGAGCTTGAGATCTCTATAAGATCTAGCAAAGATCTTGAGATCTCTACCAAATCCATCATTCACTGGATAGCGATGCCCTCCACCTCAAAATCCCAGATTGACTATGGAGAATTTCCCTTAGCCCAAAGGTTCAACTGAATTAACCAGAGATTTATACTCAGATTTGTACTCACCAAACAGGTTGACAATCCGTGTGCTGACGTTCAGTGGCACTTCCAGCTTCCTTAGACCTATTTTAGTCATTTTGGCCAACAATTTTACCCTAAACCCAACTCCAACCTACCCACGGACACCCCTACCAATACCTCTTCTTTTCCATCTTTGAATACAAATATTTAGTATCTCCAACCTATGTTAATGGTTTCACTCTCTCCTGGTATCACCTTACAATCTTTACAATATTTATAATTCACTTTTCAAATAATGAAGATATCTATTAGACTAATGTTTGTCCCACTTTTGAAGGTGATTAAATTTGATTCCCTCTCTCCTTGAACCAAATGTTCGTTAATATCAAATCATAAGTTGTTGCAATGCCTATAATAGCATCTCCTAATTCATTTATTATTCTATATCCCTAGCTTCCATGAACTCTTTCAAAACCCCATACTATCTTTTCCAACATGACCATTCAAGTCTCCTCCAATAAAAATCTTTTGGTAACCCATGAATCAATTCATCCATATCTTCCCAAAGATTTTACTTGACGGATTCTTCCAATCCTATTTGAGAAGCGTGTACAATTATGTTAATTGTCTCTTCTCCTAAGACAAGTTTTATTAACTTTTTTTTTTTTGATAGGTAATCAGAAAACTAATATTTATGATAAAAAAATAAGAGGAAAGTACACAATGTTCATGATGATGAACAACAAGAAAAAAAGAGCAAACAGCACAACAAGAAAAGGGTAATCAGGAAACTAGGGTAAGGGAAGACATAAACTCAGAGAGAGAAGAACAATCAGTAAAACCTCAACAACGAGACCACTCCAATAGACTGCGATGGCTTAAAACCTTTAACTCATCCAACGTCTACTCCTTGCCCTCAAAAGAACAACAATTTCGTTCCAACCACACTATCCACATTACGCACCCTGGAACCAAATTCTAAATGTCCAAATTATGCTTCCCAAGCCACTAATGCCAACAAGATAACAAACCCACCACTGATCCTGGCATAACCCAATGAATACCAAAAGCTTGAAGCATAAAAGTCCATAGGGAATGAGTAACAGGACAATGAAGAAGAAGGTGGTCTGCCGACTCCCCATCACGGCAACACATACAACACCAATTAGCCAAAGGGCGACCCTTAAGCATTAGATTATCCAAAGTGAGGATCTGACCATGAGCAGCTATCCACAAAAAGACCGCCTCGCGCTTAGGAATCTTTGGTTTCCAAACCCCCTTCCAAGGAAACAAAGAATTCAAAGCACCCCGAATTACATGATAGTAAGACCGGGTGTCAAACTTACCATCACCTTTTAGCCGCCAGCAAAGAGTATCTCTTCTATCACCCCGAGGAATACGAGTTTGGATAAGCTGAAATAAAGAAGAAGATGCAGCCAACTCCCAATCTTCAAAAGCTCTATAAAATCTTAAATTCCACACTCTAATTGTACCCCCTTCTGGAATCCACAGAACCTCGGAGGTGCGAGCATCCTTGACCGCTGAACACACAACATAGAGCTCAGGATAGAGATCTTTTAGAGTATTATCACCAATCCACCTATCATGTCAAAAACGGATACAAGTGCCTTCGCCCACTACAAAGGACATATGCTTAGAAAAGCTCTCCCACCCTCCATTAATGCTTCTCCATAGGCCACACCCATGAGTCCTCTTGCAGACTTTAGTACTCCACCCCCCTTAACCCTCACCATATTTTGTGGAGATAACTTTCCGCTAGAGATGGGTAACTTCATGACCATATATCCACAGCCATTTCCCTAATAAAGCTTGATTAAATGACACCACACTTCTTATCCCCAAACCGCCCATCTCAACGGGTAAACACACCTTTTCCCAAGCCACCAAAGGATACTTGAAATTCCCCTCAGAAGACCCCACAAAAAATCCCTCTAAATTCTTTCCAATCTAGCAACCACAGCTTTAGGAATAGTAAAAAGAGATAAAAAGTACGTTGGAAGACTTGAAAGGGTACTCTTTATTAACATGAGCCTACCATCCTTAGATAAATAGAGACGCTTCCACCCAGATAGTTTCTTCTCCATTTTCTCCAAAATAGGATTCCAAATCGAAGCTGTCTTAAAAGAAGTTCCCAATGGCATCCCCAAATATTTCATAGGCAAACTGCCTATTCTACAATGAAGAATATTAGCCAATGCATCTAGATTATTCACCTCCCCAACAGGGACAATCTCACTTTTCCCGACATTGATCTTCAAACCCGTAAAAGCCTAAAAACAAGACAACACCAGCCTTATGGACAACAACTGTTCCCTAGAGGCATCACAAAATATGATAGTGTCATCAGCAAATACCAGATGGGAAATACACACACCAACAGAGTTCACAGCTCCCACATGAAAACCCCAAATAAGATTACACTCCTCAGTCTTCTTCAATAGTCTACTTAAAACCTCCATTATCAGGAGAAACAAAAGCGAGGATAGTGGATCCCCTTGTCTCAACCCACGACAGCTTCCAAAAAAACCTTTAGGGGATCCATTTACCAAGACAGAAAAACGGACAGATGTAACACAAGCCTTAATCCACCCCTCTATTTCAACCCAAAACCCATCCGGCCCAACAAATAAAACAAAGCCTCCCAGTTTACATGGTCATAAGCTTTTTCAATATCAAGCTTGCAAACCACGCCCGATATACTGCTCTTCAACCTGCTATCTAGGCATTCATTTGCAATGAGCACTGAATCAAGAATCTGCCTCCCACCAACAAACGAATTTTGAGTCTCAGAGATGAGATTATCCAAAACCACCCTCCTAACCTCAACTTCTCTTCTAAGAAATTTATCTATGATTAGCCAAGTGCCTTGTAGCTCAATTAGTTGGCATCTCTTGAAGTTTCCAAAAGATAAATTTTGGGTTTAAATCCCTCATCCCCCAACCATTGAATTATAAAAAATAAAAATAAAAACTTTTATATATGATTATCCCTACCTGATATCTACTTTATTTTTTTGTGTATGCCATAGTTTAAATCCTGAATGTTCAATCTCTCTAGATTTCTCACCTAATCACTCAATCTCTTGAAGATGTCTACTCTCCTCCTAGTCATTGTATCTACTATTTCCATTAGTTTTCTTATTAAAGACCATATATTTTAAGTGCCTATATGAGTCATATTCTTTTGAACCAACTTCTTTAGCCACACCAGCTCATTAAAGTGCAAGAACTCTTGCCCATTTTTCACTATACTCGAGCAATGATGTAGTGCATCACTGATAGGGAATGCCTAAGCTAACCCTTGCCCACTTATCACTACATCATGGGTTTGATGCAAACAAGTTGCTGGATGTCCCAACGTGCATCTATAGTGGATTCATTCAAGATAGAGTGACAAATTTTACATTTCCTATCAACCTACTGCAACCTTCCTCTTCCGTTTTTTTAGTTTGCAACCACCTGTGTACAAAATCTATGAAACTAAGCATAGGCACAGACTAAGGTTTTTATTTTTTATTTTAATTTTTAAAGCAAACTACGCCATAGAAAATATAGCATCCACATTTATGATTTATGTCCCTTTATCAGGTAAAAAATTATTTAGACATAAATAATAAAGTTCCCAATACTGTAGAAAGTGCCATACACCTACAGTAAGAAATTAGAGAATATTCAGTCCAAAATACAAAAACTAGTTATTACATTATATATTTCAGAGGTGCCATGATAACCAAAAAGACAGATCCAAATCCACAAAAGAATAGGTGGGGGGACTATTCTTTTAAATGAAATTTTAAGTAGTGACACTCCCCACCCTTATCACTCAACATGGAAATGTGTACTGCACCCCTTCCCATATCTCCCACTCACTTTTCCTAAATGTGAGTATCACTAAACTAATTGAAGTTTCTGATAGCAAATTCATTATGGGTTATACCACATATGTAATTTCAAGTGTTTGCACTACACTAATTGATCACACAGCAATAAAAATTTGTGGAATGCACTATGCTGCACATGAAACAAGTACAATATTACAGAAACCAATTAAAGAAAAGCTTTGGCAGGCATTACTAACAGTGACCTGCTCCACTTTAGATTGCCGAGATGCTAAATCACACAAGGAATGCAAGAGCCGAATACCACATAACAAGTATCTGAACAGTGTCTCATCTCTGTCAGATGACATAAGAACACCAAGAAGGTGCAAAGGAAGAAAGGCTGCAAGCTTCTCCATATCAATCTGATACATAAGACAATATAAAATATGACACGTCAATTGATAGGTAAGAACAGGACCGCATAATGACAATGAAGTTGACAGTTTTGTCCGACCTTCATCAATCCTTTTTCAGTATGGTAGTGAATAGTAAAATTTTCAGAGTCCCTCAATAATTTATTAAGTTCCTGCGAGCTAAGCCCATGTAACTCCTTCACTGCTGAAATTAAGTCAATGGCCTGTTCATACAGATAGATTGAACTTATTAATATGAGAGAGAGAGAGAGAGAGAGAGAGAGTCCTAAGAACAGAAATAAACTTGATTTTTTTTAAAAGAGAGGTAAAACAGCTGTCTACATTGAATAGAAAAGTGGGGAGACAAAATAAAAAATAAAAATATTTTGCACCAACTTCTACTTCAGTTGATAATTCTTACTTCTGTTGCACTACATGATGGTTCTTCCTTTGCATGCCTCATCCTTGAGAATCTAGAGCCAAGAAAAAGAAAGGATTACATAAGGAGAATATCACAATGTAGAAAATTAGTACTATTCAGACTGATGGCCATAAGATATTTTTAATAATGTGAACTGCAGGAAATGCTAAGACCTTGAATATATTGAAGCAACTTCAAGTACTAGATATTGATATTAGACCACATATAAGCTAACATAACAGTACCCTGTAAAAGCATTTCTCACTCCTTCCAACTATACTGACCACTGCAGAACTCTGTTTAATTTTGGTTGCAAAGAAGACATCAAACATTTATTATTTGCAACATGCAGACACAATAATAGTCATTGACCTTACTTTTTAACATTTGGAATGGTTTTGTACAACATACTGGCAATTTTTGCAGCAAGGGGCAATCTAGATTAAGAAAAATCATATGTTTGCAAAAAAGATGCTCTAGCCATCCAAAATTGAACTGTTGTGGTACTTCATTTTGAACAAACATGCCTGAAAAGCAAAAGGACAGTCTGAACAACAAATTTCCCCAAAGTCTAGACACTGACATGTGCACATGCTTGGCAACCAACAAAGCATTCATGCCAGTGAAAGCGTGAAAAGTTAGAAGAAAGTAACATAAACAGAACACATGGAGTTATCACTTACGTGGTTCACCCAAGTAGGGCTTTATCAGGAAGGAAAGAAAAAATTAAAAATAAAAATTCAGTGCTAAGGTTTTTTCCCCCCACAATTTCAGTGCATTGGTACTTTTGTTTATGCAATTGGGGGGTCGAAAGCTCGCAATCCTTTTATTTTTTTACTTATCGATAAAGGATTACAAGTTTTCGACCTCCCAATCCTCATAAACAAAAATCCCAATGCACCAGAATTGTGGAAAAAAAATCTAAATAACCAAGAGTTCGCACTCATAACCATGGGACCCACTTTAGTAGTGAGAGTGAGTCTTCAACTAGGAAAGTCACCTAGTGCCCTACCATGGGTTTCACATGCTCATAAGTCATAACACAACACCCTGAAATGTCTTGCCAAAAGCCTCACCAAATGTGCTCCCCATGTAGAGAACCCATCAAAACCCCTAAAACCGATGCCCACTTATCATGCTCAAAGACAGATTCCATTGCTTGATGGACAAGGATTAACAAAACAAATACATTCCATAACAATCAATCTCCACAAATAAGAAACCATATAAAACTACAAATTTGATACAACTTTCCTATCACATGCATCTAGCTTATTGGCTGCTACATTCACTTACAAGATCAAATGCACAATTATCACACACACACGTGCGCACACACACATTTGAAGGATCCAAAAATATTTGCACGATGCAATGCATTAGCGAAATTGATTACAATCAAAGATTAGGGTTAACACATTTAACACTGCCTATCAATCACCTCTCTCTCTCTCTCTCTCTCTCTCTTCTCAAAAAGCATGAGCCTTGTACAGTGTACACTCAGAAATTGAACATTTTCTAAAGATTGAATTTTTAACATTTTCCTGCTTTTTTTTTATTATTTTATTATTTTTTTAAAGTAAGAAAAAATTTATTAAAAAAAACTACTTTATGCAAAAATATCACAAATCAGACAAGAAGTCCAAAGAATAGTAAATAACAAAAATAACTATAAACACTGTATATCAGTTTGTACCCAAATTGTCAAAATTAGTCCAAAAACCGCTAATTGAACTAACAAAATGTACCTGCATATGCGAATTCGGTAATTCACAGTCCAATAATAACGCACTCATATTCAAACAAACACAACCAAATAAAACTCAAAATTAAGTAAAAATATACATATTCTAGAAACACGCACGCTATAAAAACCCTAGATTTAGTGCAAAGCAGAGTGAGTTTCGGAGACAAGTCTGCGCGCCGTACAGTACAGAAATAACACAAACAAACAAAAACAAAAACAAAGTAAAACAAATTTCAGAAAACAAAAACAAAAATAAAGAGCTCGAATAAATACAATAACTGTGAGAAATTGAAGCTATAGAAAGCTGACCTGAGAGCCGTACGGTTCGTGTGGGATATGAGTTTGGAGATTGAAGAGCGAGAGCAAAGAAGAGAAGCGAAAGAGAGAGAGAGAGAGAGAGAAGAGAGAGAAACAAAGAAATGAAATTCGCGGGTATTTTGGGGGTTAATGCACAACACACACGTCGATTTAGTGTGAATTTCTTGACGAGTACAGTACAATTTGTATGATTGAAGACTACGTTAATATTTATATTGTACGCTCTCTGCTTAACACTTCCTTCTTTTTTTTTCTTTTTTTCTTTTTTTGCCGTTTTAATATGGTGCTGGTTTATTGTTGCTGTTGTGCAGTGGGAGATTGTAAGTCAATGACTAACGTTCGTTGGTCAAGTTGTCTTTGTAAACAAACAGGGGCCAGTGCAAATTGGGATATTTAGATGTAGACCCTGTTTGTTTTCAGATCATATAGAGTGAGTTTTGCCAATTTTGCATTGTACTAGTGTTTGAGTTTCTCTTTTTGGAAAATAACATAAATAGGACCTCTAGAGTCTTGAGTCTAGAGTTTCTAATCAGTTTGGAATTAGGTTTTTAAGTTCATAATTTTGTCGATTAAAGTCTTAAACTTATAAAACCGTTTCAATTTAAAGTTTTTGTCCATCTTCATTATTATGGCCAATAGAGAAGTAAAGAAAAATGAAATACCGTTAATAAAATTTGGCGTTTCACCGGACAAAAGGGGCTTCTGCCCTTTTCACGAAAATTAAATAGGAAAATGCCCCCCCTTCTCAAACTAATTAGAGAAATGCCCATATTTTGAAAATCGAGTTTCTAAAAATCGATTTAAGCCATATAGCGGCGTTTTTAGGGAGCCTATAGTGACATTTTAAAGACCTATAGTGACGTTTTTTAACTCGACTTTAATAAAATCCAGTTATAGGCAATGAAATCAACCTATAGTGGCTTTTTTTTTACCTATAACTCGATTTCTTTAAAGTCGAGTTAAAAAACGTCACTATAGGTTCTTAAAACATCACTATAGGCTCCCTAAAAACGCTGTTATAGAGCTTTAGAAATTTTTTTTTTTTCTAACTCGATTTTTAGAAACTCGATTTTCAAAAGATGGGCATTTTCCTATTTAGTTTGGGAAGGAGAGCATTTTCCTATTTAATTTGCCCAAAAAGGGCAAAAGCCCCTTTTGTCCGCGTTTCACCTGTATAACTAACTTTGATTTTCTGACATAAAAAAATTATTTTAACTTTTCCACTCTAACTTGAGCTTTCTCTCTAATTATTATACTCTATTTACTCATTGATTGCTAAATGATTTATGAGTAAGTCCTAAGTGAAATAGACAGGTTTGATAAATAGTTTTTAGTTTTTTTCTATATTATTATTGCCCAGACTAATGAAAATGAGTAACGAAGTTGAATAGATGTTTTAAATTGAAATGAACTCATAAATTTGGGATTTTAATTGACAAATTTAAAATAAGGGATCTAATCTTAAATATTGTGTAGTTTTGATTTGAAACTAAAGAAACCCTAGATTTGATTTGTAATAGTTCTATATTTAGGGTTAATAAATTATGGCCAACGGAGGAGTAAAGAAAAATGAAATACCGTTAATAAAATTTGGCGTTTCACTTGAATAACTAACTTTGATTTTTTGACATAAAGGATTCTTTTAACTTTTCCACTCTAACTTGAGCTTTCTCTCTAATCATTATATTCTATTTACTCATTGGTTGCTAAATGATTTACAAGTAAGTCCTAAGTGAAATAGGCAGGTTTGATAAACGGTTTTTAGCTTTTCTTTATTTTGTTATTGCCTAGACTAATGGAAATGAGTAATGAAGTTGAACAAATGTTTTAAATTGAAATGAACTCATAAATTTGGGTTTTTAATTGACAAATTTAAAATAAGGGATCTAATCTTAAATATTGTCAAGTTTTGATTTGAAACTAAAGAAACCCTAATTTAATTTGTAACAGTTTTATATTTAGGGTTAAACCACCCCTCAAATGTAAAATTGAAAATGTAATTTTATGTAGCTATTTTTGGGTTATATAAAATTTAATGGGTTCTATAAAATCTAAATCAACATCGGCGAAACTGCATTCTACGTGATTATGAAGGCCAAATATTGACTGTAATAAGCAAGGTCAACTCAATACAATTTAAGTTTTAAAGCGATTATTTCAAATAGGAAATTGTTTATATTTAATTAGTAATTTTGTATCTTAATATGGTATTTAAATATTTCTCAATTCTTGATATACAAAATTATTAATTAAATTTCTTTAACATCTCATTTTCAATTAATAAAATGACTAATTCAATCCATCTAAAGTAAAATTTTATCAATTTTAAATAGAAAAAAATTATTAAAATGTGGCCTCTGTTTTTTAGAAACCAATTATTCTTCCTAAGAGAGGGTCTTTGATAATGAGTAAAACCTTTTTGTAGAACAAGGATTGCGCAAACTCAATGTTAACGCAATGCCGCATGATGCAGATGGGGTTGGATGTTGGCATCTTGGTACTCATATTGTCATCTTTGAAGAGTATTTAAAATAACACAAACTGGTTTTAATAGACAAAACTGAATCTTTGTCAAGCTGGGGTAACATAGAGGTAAATCTTTGATTTTGTTTGACTGGTTTTAGACTTTAGAGGTTGGGAGATTTGGCTAGAAGCTACAAACACTAACAAATCAGCAAAGAGTTTAGCCCATTTATGCTTGCCTCCTCATAGGAAGGTGAACAAGTGTGGATGGGCGACTATCCATCTTTCTTAAGGCCTTTGTTTTGGTCTTGGATTCTTGTACTACTATGTAATTTTACTTTATTCAATCAATAAAATTGCCACATTTTAATTTTTTTTTAAACTTTACCTTGGTGAGACTGCAGGTCAACCCAAAACTATCTATTAATCAACTCATTTATAAAACTCCCTTAAACAAACTCATAGCTTAAATGAAACAAGTGCAATTATATGACAGTACTTAATTGTTAACACTGAAATTATATAATCATAATCATATAACAATGTTTTAAAATGTGCTTGAGTCACATATCCGGTTTTTTTTTTTTTTTTAATGTGCTTAATTTGTATTACTGTAAATTTTTTTTTTAATTTTTAATTTTTTTTTATAGAATCAAGCATAATTGGGCTAATAAACTCATTATATAAATGTAATTTGTTCATATAATATCCTTGAGAATCTTTTTTTGAGAAGAATATCCTTGAGAATCTTAATATTGTTATTTATTTTTTAAAATCATCAATTAACTAGTAAGTAAACCCATTATTGATCGATGCACCTTATATTGGTTAGCACCTACCCTATATTTTAATCGGGTGCAAAACTTGGGGTTTCTTTACATAAGATATGTTTTGGTACCGGTATGAAAAATACCAACAATATAATGATATTTAGGGCATTGTTACATAATTAAAATTAACCAATTGGCTCTCTCTCTCTCTCTCTCTCTCTCTCTCTCTCTTTCTCTCTCTCATTTCAATTGATAAATTATTCACTAATTTGGTTGATCCTAAATCCATATTCTATCCTCCATCTAATTGCTATTGAAGGAGGATGTGCCATTTAAGTTACTGGCTTTCAGTTCATTGACCATACAATGTTAGAGCCGACCTTAGAAAGTCTACCAGAAAGGCTCTTAGTCTTAGGTCTTAGCAATTAGCTCATTAACCATGCAACCTTAGCTATGTTCTACAAAATTGACTTTTTAAAACTCGTAAGAGTATTTAGAATAACACAATTGACTCTTTTGTTAGATTTCCGTTGCTTTAATTGGATGGAAAATGCCATAAAGACATGTTTTAAGCGGGAATTAGTTACTGTGCACATATTTTGGCTCACGTGATATCCATGTGATCATTTATTAACCAAAAGAAGCGATAGAAGTTTAACAGAAGAATCAGATGTTATTTAAATATCACAACTGTTTAAAAAGTCAATTTTGTAATGTATTTAATAACCATAATAACTTGTATTTTTACATTTTTTTTAGGACAACTTGTATCTTTACATAAAACTCAAAATAGGAGAAAAAATAAATGAAAATAAGGTTGAGCTTGATTTATTTTAATTTGCAAATATTAAAAATATGACTTCTCTCCTCTGACATTGAGTATAATAAGTGGCAGAGTATTAGATATTGGGTAGAACTAATATATAGTACATTAGGTTCTCTAATTAGATTCAAACACTTGGTTGTTTTGAATTTAATTATTATTGAAAAAGATAATACTATTTTTATTTTATTGGTCAATATCAATTTATTAGATTTTGAGATTACCAATTGATGCATTCAACTATTTGAATTTAATTGGGGAACTTAATGTACTGTACATAAGGCACTAAGTTTTACCCTTAAGCTATGTTTGGTTCTACGAAAAATATTTTCTAGAAAAGAAATTATTTTTAAATGTTTGGTTGCATTCCATAAAATACTTTGAAAAATATTTTTAAGTGTTTAGTTACATTCCTGAAAGTGCTTTGAAAAACATATTTTCTACTACTTTCTTACATTTTCTCATCTCCCAAATATATAATATAATATAATATAAAAGGGAAAAATTTTAGATAAAAAAATCGTGATTGAGGACTGGGGGTGTCGACAACCATAGGCCACCGGTGACAATGGTTGGCCATTGGAGACCAAGGATTTTAGTGGGTGGTTATGCGGTGGAGGTTCATTGATAAGTTTTGAGTGAGATGAAATATGGTTTACAAAAAATTAAAATTGTAAACCAATTTCTACTACAAGTATCTTTATTTTACGATTAACTGAAAAACAATTTCCATTGCTTCAAATACGCGTGACTCGTGAGTATTAAAAATATGTTCAAGAAATAATTCTTTGTCATTCATATGTAGAAATATTAAGCTTCCAGACCACTAACAACAAAGTGGCTGTAGTTTAGTGGTAAGAATTCCACGTTGTGGCCGTGGAGACCTGGGCTCGAATCCCAGCAGCCACACATTTGTCTCTATTTTGCTATTTTTCCAGCCTTTTCTCCGGGGAGCCACACAATATATGCAGTGTTCATTTTTCCAGCCTTTTCTCCGGGGAGCCACACAATATATGCAGTGTTTATGGGACCCACAGCCACTTTATTAAATGAGTCTCACGACACTATTTATACATTTAAAAATTATTTTACTACAGTATTTTCAACAACAATCAATTTTCAGTAATAATAAATTGTATCCAAACGGACCTTAAGTGGTAATGGCTCAATTGGATTCCATGCTTCGCAAACTTGCACAATGGCTCAGTTGGATTCCATGCTTCGCAAACTTGCACTTCGTGGTCTAGTGTCGTACCATCAGATACTGCTAGTGCTAGTTCTTCAAACCGAAGAGAAATAACATTACAGACATCACAATCAAAGAAAGAAAGAAAGAAGATAGTGTCTGTGACTATTGACTAAATCAAAACAAAACAAAACAAAACAGAAAAAAGCCACCAAACAAAACAAAACAAAACTAGTATATACTTTTATATGCTTAAAACTAAGATGCCACATATGTCAGAGAGGTAAATTATATGCCTTGTAGCTCTATCTTTGAGAGCTACACGTCGTTTGGATCTTTTTTCCTCTCTTGAATTTTAAAGTTTCGACCTCATCGGGGTCTTATTGGCCAAGGAAGCACGACACTGTTTTTTAATTTTTATACGTAACCTTCATCTTCATATTAAAGTCACATTTGAGTGGAAGACGAATTGCTTTAGTTTCTAGTGGAGGTAGTGGAATTATGAATTGACGTAGATACTAGAGAATTTCTACTTCCTAGCTTTTGTATTATCTGCAAATGCAATGATTTTTTATGTGTCGTATATACACACACATATAGTGGAGTGAAACACGAAACCGTAGTACTGATTTGACAATCATAGAGGTCGAATGTCCAATGATTCACCATGCAAGAGTATGCAAGAAGATAAAATGCTACTCATTAACTAGGCCTAGGCCAGAGACCAACAAATGGGGTAGGGTAGGTCGGCCATTCTGAAGGTCAAGGTTTTTTCTTTTGGATAGGTTCCGAAGGTCAAGTTAATTAATTAAGAAATTTACATAATAAGCTCAAGCAAAATTATAGAGTACTAGGATGATGGGGAGCATATATTTCTCTATGTAATCAAGAGGCCTAGGTTCGGACAATACACCATCCCCTCATTAGGTTTGAAGGTGTTGGTGCCTCCTATAGTTGTAAGGGAAAATAGCTCTTTCACTCTGCATTAAATTCTAATAAAGGTTAATGAACCTTAATTAATACTAGATGACAGATGTCGAAGGAGGTGTCCTTTTCCACACATTCCTTTTTAGCTAGATAAGATTGGTTGTCAATCTCCATATCTGCTTTTTTGGGTTTGATCTGATATGGATTGCCTTAAGTTGGAGGTTTGACTATTCTAGAGAAAAATTTACCATGCATTGGATGTATGTAACACTACCTTTCATTCTAGAGGCAGTTAGATCATACACAATTGTTTTGACCGTCAACCAAAGAACCATGCTTGGGGACTTTGATTCGCCAATCAAATTAAAGCTTGGCATATGCCTTCAAGTCGGCCATGGGATGTGGCTTCAGACCTAGGCTTGCCCATCTTGGGCTCTTGCGATTTTCTTCCTCCACCTTTTTCCACTTTAATTTTGCAACGAAAATGGTTCTTCATTGAATCTAAGGTCACATGCATTAAGGATGTTGGAAGTTAAGGATTGATAATTTGATACACAACAAAGTTCATTTGTAAATTATGTGAATTTGTGTGTAGAATTGGACTCTGAAGTGTGCTGAATTGGCAAATCCAACATTAAATCTGTAATAAATATATCGAAATATAGTAAGAATGTAGCTAGTATTTTTCTCAAATTATGATTAGTAAATAACATCCTATTCTAGGTTTTAAATTTTCCATCTTTTTCTTAGGTGAAATCTTTTGTCTCTTTTATCAAGGAATATATACCGTAAGACAAATTAACCCACCCCTTTACCCCCTTTTGTACAATGTGGTAATCTGGTTCCCTTTTGTTAGACCAAAATACATAAAATTAAAAAGGTTTGGGTTCCCTTTTAATTTAATATACATATATATTTTTTGTCATGTATATCTAAAAGTGTCTGAGCTATATAACATCATAGTGTTTGAATACTATTTATACAGTGCGTATATCAATGTGAAAATGCATGCAGCCAGCAAAGCTCATATTATGCTTTCTTGATGAATTAATGGAATAATTTTAGCTGTCTCATATATTATGCTTTCGATAGATTCTTATAGCCATTTGGTTTAAAGCCAAGCAATCGCTTACCCAAAAAATAAAAAATATATATAAAGCAAAGGAATCCCATGCTCTGAGTTGATATGAGTATCAAATCCCTATTTTTTCTTCTCAAAAAGAGGGGAAAAAAAAATCCCAATTTTTAATTAATTTTGTTATTGACTAGACCGACATTTAAGTGCTCACAAGAGGCAGAACAGACGGCAGAGTACGTGTTGGATTTTGAAGGTGTTTTGATCAAAATAGTATTCACCAATCCAAGCAATGACATGAAAAAAAAGAAAATATAAATAAATATATCTTTTTTTTTTTTATTTAGCCAAAAAAAATTCATTTTTTTTTTTTAATACCGGAGACTCGAACCTCAGTCTTTGCCTCCACACTCCACAAATATTTATACTTATGAAATAACCATCGCGCCAAGAGTAGCGGCGGTATAAATAAATAAATCCTAGCAATGACATAAATAAATTAGAATTTTACTATGAGGGTAATGATAATTTGAAACCAAGCAAATCATTCCAATAGTTAGTCACAAGTCACAAGCTAACATTAAGGTGACCTAAGCTAAAAAGTGATGTGATTGTAATACCCCAAACCCATACTAAGGATTTAGATGTACGACTTGTTTTATAAATAATCAACATTTACTATAATAGAACAGAGTGTAATTAAATACCCACAAATAAAAATCAAACCATCAAGTCTTTCTTATAAAATCCATCAAATTAAAACTTTAACAATAAAGTCTCCAAATACAATCTCAAATAGTTTCAAGAATACTAAACTCACTATCCTAAGAAAACATAATAAAATAGTTCATCAACTAATATAGCTCCAAAAAAAGTTTTCAATCTATGGCTCCAATTATCTACCACCAAAAGAGATTTCACTGCTCTAATTTGAAAGGGTGGAGAAAGGGGGGTGAGGTAGAAGCTCAATAAGAGACTACATAACATGAGGATAGCTCTCAAAACAAAACAATAATATCATTGAAAAAATATAAGTTTTACAAATAGTTTCAACAGTAATATAATATACTCTCTAAAACTGTCAGGAAGAAAACATTTAACTATAACACTATAATTAGTAAATAAAATAGTAACCATTTTAATTGGCCAAAATACACTAAATAGGCAGAAACAATATAATATAGTAATAAACAAATTTTCCACTTATAAAGGCCAATAACAATAAAACAATAGTTTGATATGGAAAACATTAAACATTAACCAGACAAAGACATAAACTGCTAAACACTCGGTGGGTGATTCCCATGGGAAACAATAACACTAACCTCAAAGAGGCAACACTGGCTCTAAAGGGCAACAATAACACTGGCTCTGAAGAGCAAACGATAACAATAGACCACACCACAATAACACTACTTCAGCCGAATATCAACACTTAACTCTGTGTTGGCAAAGGTTGCAGACTGCCTAGTTGACCGTTTGAAAACATTCTTACTTTATTATAATATTGTCAATACCAATCATATATCATATAATGAATATTTTCTCAAAATATAGTTTTGAGTCAGTCTTAACATGTACAGTTTCAAAGTAATATACAAGAAGTAATAAAATTCTATATTGTATAATGCATTGACCAATGGTATAAGATTTTGAAACTTCCCTTTTGCAAATATTTATATATATAAATATACACATCTTGAGAAACGTCATGTTCAAAAGTCTACTTACCTTTAGTTGTTAAACCAAGTTTCACTTTAATTGTCCGGGACGATGTCAATTAGAACCTAGTTAAGGATCAAATAACTCAATAAGGGCAGGTTTTGAATAACCAAAAAGTTCTCTTATAAAACTTTTCTCTAGCCACTGTGAAGATTTCGCAATATTAAATCTAACATAGCTTTCCAATATACATCATGTCTAGACCATATTTTATATGTAGTGTAATCCCTAATACTACAATCTGTCATACCTATATATATATACCATTTAACACCATCTATGGATGTCTATATAGGCTTAACTTATAAAGAATGGTGATACTACTCCACATATATATTAGGATATCTTTCAAAATCAATAAAGTAATGTACGTTTGTATAGATACTTCCATGATAGCCTATTTTCCCTTGAATATATGAATATAATTTTTAAGAATTCCACACAACTATGAGATGATGAATCTTAAGTCAAAGATGCGTTTAATGATTCCAATAAAGTATGTAAAGTTAGTGTTAGAATTATGTGCCCTAAAAAACAATACTATGCATTTTTATTTTCACATTCATAACTTTTATAGGTATATTTCATTATTTAATGTGGCATGTGATGTCACCTCTGTGGGAAAAATCATGTTAATGATTAAGGAACCAAAGACAAGGAGTAATGATTTTTCATAGATTATTAAACTGTTCTAGGCTGTGGATATTAATTGAATATTACCACTGAAGCCTACACTTGTTGTGCTGCTATATGATAGGATGATTTACTCCATCATTGAGGTAGTGACTTTAAGCAAACAAGTGGGTGTAATGTAACAAGTACATACACTGAATTGGATCCGATCAAGGACACCTTATGGAGCGATCACTGTTAATTAAAATGTTATCCTATCACAATTTTTCTATTGTCCTCAAACATGAGGGGTTTGTGTATATTTATTTATTATGCACATAATTTTGACAATGTCAACTGTTGATGCCAATTTTAAAGGCTATATACAGACACGTTGGGTTATGTGTGTAATGAGTAAAATATATAAATACTCAACAATGAATCCACTAGTCTCTAAAGAAGATAGTATATTCAGTTGATTTTCATATTGAAGTTGGACTTAAAACAAAACCGGCCGGTGACATTTTTCAAAAAATGTTTTTCATATATATAATATTGTATATATATATATATATATATATATATTTAAAGAGTTTTTAAAGATATTTTGGAGTCCAATAGAAATTATGAAATCAAGAAATTAAGGGTTACATAAGATAGGGACATGATAGTGATATTAATCCAGTCTTAGTGGCTTGTGGGAATATAGTATGGTGGAAGGACATAGATATAAAATTGTAAGTAATGGGACCTCATTTGTAATTCTCTAATATTCAGGGGTCAATTGCAATGTGTTGATGGACATTATTGCAATTTGTAGAAGTTCAGATATTTTCTTGATATGATTGAGAAAATTAAGAAATAATTTTGGAAAGAGTTTCAAGATAAGTCAATAACGTTCAAAAAGGTTATTGATAAAATCCTATGGCTGAAGATTAGGATCCCTAAGGATCCCACGTCTAATCTCTCTCTAGGATTTTAGAAGTCTACTATAAAATAAGATTTTATAATATCATATTTAGTGGTTGGCCATCAGAACTACTAAGTGATACTGCAGTCTTCTGAAAACTCAAAAGAAATAGAGAGAGAGACGTGAATACCTTGGGAGGCAACACACTTGAGTTGCTAAGAGAGGTACGCAATTTTGTTCTATTTAGAATCCATGGTTGTGTGATACAACGATCTTTAAATGAAAATATGATTTTTTGTTTTATATTGCTTCCGTAAAAGTTTTTTTTTCAGTTAGATGTTTACCTCAGTACAATATTAACTTATTGGCTACTCTAGTAGTACCACGTTATTCTATTCTTTTCAATTTAGAAAAAACCTAATTCTTAGCTCCTAAACCTTTACTCTAAGTATTGACTTTTTTTTTTTTTTTTTTTTGAAATCTTGCAGTCTCTCTCTACCTTTCACATGGCTAACTTAAAAAGACCCTATATATATATTGTAGGGACTTCAATAGTAAGGCCCCAAACAATACATTTTTTAGAGTGTGGGTTTGAAGAAATTGGCCCTTGCAGGCAAACAGAACCTAATCCTGGATCCCTCCCCATTGAAGGCCAGTACACTAAAATCCCCTATCAAAGTTGCTCCTCGGCATTTGTCCGAGGAGCTTCCCTTTTCTCCGAGGAGCTTCTCCCCCCTCCCCCCTTTTGGCGCTTTATTGGTCCCTCTTATATAGTCCTCTTCCTCCCATCTCTCCCTTTCATCTGTTGATCATCCATGCGTTTTCCCTCTGACTGTCCGTCCCATCAATAGCACTATCAGTACTCAAGTAATTCACAATAGTCAAGATTACCCTGTCCAAAAGTCACATCCCCATTAGTGCGGCCAGAGGGTTAGGTGAGCGCATTTAGTGCGGAGGTGACAACCTGTCCTGGGCCCGTTTCCCCATCTGAAGTAAGTCTCGGTCCGCCGAGGACAGGGTTATCCTCGGTGGGGGTTTTTAAAGGATAGGCCCCTATGCATCTTCCTCGGACAAGCCTTCTTCCTCGGAATGGGCCATGGGCCGGACGTAAAGTGGGCCGAGGTTACAGGCCTTCGGGCCCCACAATAGCCCCTCAAAATCTTACTGTCCGTGTTCTCAGACGGGGAGGAGGATTTTGATATTCCTGGGCCCCCACAAGATTCGCTAAACCTCGGTCCACGTCAACGTTGGGGTCTTTTTATCTGCCACAGGTAAATTTTTGGCGCTTCGAGATTCAGAGCGCATTTGCATTAAATTTTGGCGGCTCCATATTTCCCTCTTTCGATGGCGTGATGGTAATCCTCTGGCAGGGACTTCCTGCTTTTATGGGCGGGAAGTTACATTTGGTTAATCTTAATTGCAGACATAAATACTCGTTTGAACCGCTTGGTTTCTTCATTTGCGCGCTTACGAACTTCGGTACATATATTCTGAAGTTGGTCCAATTTCTGCATTAACGAGCACCCCTTTCCAATCGTAGAAAGCTTGTTAGAAGAGAATCTCACCATTTTCTGCAAGTCTTCTACTTTCTGTAACACAGGATTCTCCTTGATGGATTGATCATAGGAGGTTTGGTTATTTTTCTACAAATCCGCACGCCTTCTTGTGTCCTTTTCTTCTGGTCAACAAGGAGGGCTTGGAAACCGCCATTAGTAAGGAACTTTTTCTGAACAAGGCTGATAACCAGATTAGAGCCGCCCAAAAGGTGCTCGGCTCAGGTGAATCGTTGCAGTAGAGAACGGTTTTACACTTTCCGAAGGATCTTCCATTTTGGAAGGTATACCATTGGTAGGCTCTTCACTGCCCCATAAAGCGGCGGAGGCTGAGGAAGGGAGTTTGGAGGAAAGAGAGGAAGTGATCGAACTAAGCTCATGTGAGGACAAATTTGGTGTATTCGACCGAGCTGATTAGCTCGAGGGTTGGTACCCAACTGAGATGGGTCCTAGGAGATAGCCCCCGATCAGCCTTCTTGACCTACTCGAGGGCAAGTCTGGGAAGGGGGTGCCAATGGAGTCACAACCTGAGCCTTCACCACCCAGCTCCCAGCCTTCACCTGCGTGGGCCAGGTCTTTACACACCCCTTCAATCTCAGAATCTCGGCCTGAGTCCCCCGAACCAAAAAGGAAGAAGTCTTCCAAGGGCAAAGACCCAATGGATGGGAGCAGATCCCATTCCTCTTCAGAGGAGGATGAAGCCCGACGACCTTTTAAACAACTGAGGCTGGGTGGTAAGCGAAAAGGGAAAGAAATTATTCAACCGTCCGAGCCCCAGGCTTGGCTGCCCGCTGCCATGCTCCATGGAGAACCTCTGAGGGATGACGCTACTATACGAGACTTCCGAGGAGGCGAAGGGGCTCAGGTAGCCGACGCCTTGGAAATGTCCCTTCTCCTTCCCGCCGACATGGCTGAGCTTGGGAACATAAAGGGGCCAGAGGTTTGAAAACCTCAAGAGATACCTGGGCATGGTAAGACGTCTGATACTTGTTTATTTCGTTTGAATTCTATTACCCGGCACCTCCTCTCCCCTTTACAGCTTATTTACTTCGGTTGGTAGGCTATCCAGGCTGTTTTCAGGCTGGATGAGGAAGTCGATGGCCAGGGTAGCGCTCTGGCAAAAGAGCGTGATAAGTTCTTGAAGGCTGCGAATACCCTTAAGAGATCCGAGGCAAATCTAAAGAAGGCTACTGAAAGTCTGGAGGAGATGACAAAGGCTAGGAATATTGCGGCCTCTGACCTAGTCGCGGCCATGAGGCAGGCTGAGGATCAAACAAGGCACTTGCATGATGTCGAGGGCCAGTTACGGTCTGCCATGGAAGACATTGCCGACCTGAAGAAAAAGTTAGCCAAGGCGGTATGGACAAAGGGTGTCGTCGAATACGCCAAGGACGAGGCCGTGAGGGCTAAAGATCTGGCTGAGTTTGCAAGAATAGATGTAGAGCGCTCCTTAGAACAGGCAGAGGAAGAGGCCTTTGCTGAGGGGGTGGCCAAGACTGAAGCTACCTTCAAGGCTTAAGTCCCTAAAGTATGCAGGCGCTTTTGTTCCCAGACTTGGAATGAAGCTCTTAACCAAGCGGGAGTTGATGCTTCGTCAGACCTTAGGAGGGCAGAGAGGGTATATTACCCCCCCGTAATCCGTGAGGGTGTCCCCACTACCTCCGAGAGAGATTCTGTATTACCCGCGGCCAGTGAAAGTCGGACCAACACTGCCGAGGACACACCTTCAGCTGGCAGACCCCCTGAGGAGGTTGAGCCCCGTAGAGCGTTAGAGGGATCCCTTGAAGGAACTTTTCCGAGTCAGGGTCCCTTATAGTTAATCCAAGTCTTTCAACAGGATCTTCAAGATAAGCTCCCCATCGAGTTGGGGGAGTAAACCATTTCGTTGGACCACCCCGTTGTGACATCATGGGGCATTCTTATTTGTTTTCTTTTTCATTGCATTTTGCTTTTCGGCTTGGCGACGTTGTAACGAAACTGCATGCCTTATATTTGAAAGATATATTCAATGGTTTTGCTTCTATCTCACTAATTGATGCTTTCTTTTACTTTTTACACTTTAACGTTTTGCTGAATACCTTGATTCTGTTCTGGACTTAGTCTCATGAGATAATCAACTGTCTTTCGAGCTTGCATCTGAGGGCCATACCACAACGCGGTCCCATCTAACGCTTTTATTCTTCCGCAAATATCTAATTTTCCATAAGTTTGAGTCCGAGGACCGTGCGATACCTTGATTCTGTCTAACACTTCTGTAAGTAGCTAGTTTCCCTATAGGTTTGAGTCCGAGGACCATGCAATACCCTGGTTCTGTCTAGTACCCCGGTATATTTAAGTGGTTAGTTTCCCCATAGGTTTGAGTCCACGGACCATGCAATACCCTGGTTCTGTCTAACACTTATGTTCTTCTGTAAGTAACTAGTTTCCCCATAGGTTTGAGTCCGAGGACCATGCAGTACCTTGGTTCTGTCTAGTACCCAGGTATATTTAAGTGGTTAGTTTCCCTATAGGTTTGAGTCCGAGGACCATGCAATACCCTGGTTCTGTCTAACACTTCTGTTCTTCTGTAAGTAGCTAGTTTCCCCATAGGTTTGAGTTCGATGACCATGCAGTACCTTGGTTCTGTCTAGTACCCAGGTATATTTAAGTGGTTAGTTTCCCCATAGGTTTGAGTTCGAGGACCATGCAATACCCTGGTTCTGTCTAACACTTCTATTCTTCTATAAGTAGCTAGTTTCCCCATAGGTTTAAGTCCGATGACCATGCAGTACCTTGGTTCTGTCTAGTACCCAGGTATATTTAAGTGGTTAGTTTCCCCATAGGTTTGAGTCCGAGGACCATGCAATACCCTGGTTCTGTCTAACACTTCTGTTTTTCTGTAAGTAGCTAGTTTTCCCATAGGTTTGAGTCCGAGGACCATGCAATACCCTAGTTCTGTCTAACACTTCTGTTCTTCTGTAAGTAGCTAGTTTCCCCATAGGTTTGAGTCCGATGACCATGCAATACCTTGGTTCTGTCTAGTACCCAGGTATATTTAAGTGGTTAGTTTCCCCATAGGTTTGAGTCCGAGGACCATGCAATACCCTGGTTTTGTCTAACACTTCTGTTCTTCTGTAAGTAACTAGTTTCCCCATAGGTTTGAGTCCGAGGACCATACAATACCTTGGTTCTGTCTAGTACCCAGGTATATTTAAATGGTTAGTTTCCCTATAGGTTTGAGTCCGAGGACCATACAATACTCTGGTTCTGTCTAACACTTCTGTTCTTCTGTAAGTAACTAGTTTACCTATAGGTTTGAGTCCGAGGACCATGCAATATCTTGGTTCTGTCCAGTACTCAAGTATATTTAAATGGTTTGTTTCCCCATAGGTTTGAGTCCGAGAACCATGCAATACCCTAGTTCTGTCTAACACTTCTGTTCTTCTGTAAGTAGCTAGTTTCCCCATAGGTTTGAGTCCGATGACCATGCAATACCTTGGTTCTGTCTAGTACCCAGGTATATTTAAGTGGTTAATTTCCCCATAGGTTTGAGTCCGAGGACCATGCAATACCCTGGTTCTGTCTAACACTTCTGTTCTTCTGTAAGTAACTAGTTTCCCCATAGGTTTGAGTCCGAGGACCATGCAATACCTTGGTTCTGTCTAGTACCCAGGTATATTTAAATGGTTAGTTTCCCCATAGGTTTGAGTCCGAGGACCATACAATACCCTGGTTCTGTCTAACACTTCTATTCTTCTGTAAGTAACTAGTTTCCCCATAGGTTTGAGTCCGAGGACCATGCAATATCTTGGTTCTATCTAGTACCCAGGTATATTTAAATGGTTAGTTTCCCCATAGGTTTGAGTCCGAGGACCATGCAATACCCTGGTTCTGTCTAACACTTCTGTTTTTCTGTAAGTAACTAGTTTCCCCATAGGTTTGAGTCTGATGACCATGCAATACTTTGGTTCTGTCTAGTACCCAGGTATTGGACAAAGGAGATTATCCTTAGCGTCGGCCGTGCTTGGCGCGATGATGACCTTAGCCGTACCTCGTCGGAAGTGGGGCATCGTGTGGACCGGATTGTTGACCCCACTGTGCCCCGGGCGAGGTTGGTTCGGGACTCTAACCTTACACGTGGCAGTAACGCCACTTTCAGTTCAAATTTCTGCCCTCATCAGTTACGAGGCGTTTCATGACCGCTCTCGTTCCGCGCTTGACATTTCAACACACGAGGCGCGCTCTCATTAACATTCTCTTTGACTGATGCAGATCAAACGGTTGATAGGTGCCTTGAAATTTGGTCAGAATTAATGTCGCCGATAATCCCCTTTTTAAATTCTGCGTACATCAATTCCTATCAATCTTCACCCCCTATTTAAGGCCACATGGGAGAAATGCCCTTCTACGCTCTAATAACCCTCTAAGATACCAAGAAACATGCCCTCTCAATAACCCGACCAAAATTGTAATAAGAGTTTGGAGAAATGGAGCGGCCCTGGATGGGAGTGAAGGCGCACAGGCCCAAAGTACTCCTTCCCCGACCGAGAGCCGTCGTAGCCGTGGCCCGCGTCAGACTTCAGGCGCGGCCGAATTTGTGCGTCATCCTCCTGGTGCCATGCACAGCGGCCAAGAGGGAGGTCCTCGAAGTACATAACGCTCCTCTCTGGGGCACCCACACGCCGATGGAAGCGTGCAAGAATACGTCACGTCTGGTGCCTGAGTGTTGCCGTCTCCAACGGCCAACCACCGTGGGGCTGGAAGAGAATCAAGGGAACAACACAAGGAAGGGCCGCCCAGCGCCCTTGCATCTACTCCTCTCTTCGCGCCAGCGCCACCGCACCGGCTTGGGCGTTGTTGGTAGCCATAAAACAGGCTTGCCTCAGCCCCCTTTTCTTTAGTTAGCTTTAAAACAGGCCTGTCTGGGCCTTTGTTTGTAGAGTTGGCTTTAAAATAAGCCTGTCTGTGCCTTTGTTTGTATATTGTAACTCTTCTTCATCTAATAAAATACTGATATTTATCTTCTCTTTTCCTTTGAATCTTCTACTTTTCTGCAATGGTTTTTTTTTTTTTTTGGTGAACTTTCCGTCGATTAACCACTCAGGGACAACCGTCTGTCGCGCCTGCTAGTGCACAAATTCCTCCCCACAGACGGCGCCAATTTTAGGGACTTCAATAGTAAGGCCCCAAACAATACATTTTTTAGAGTGTGGGTTTGAAGAAATTGGCCCTTGCAGGCAAACAGAACCTAATCCTGGATCCCTCCCCATTAAAGGCCAGTACACTGAAATCCCCTCTCAAAGTTGCTCCTCGGCATTTGTTCGAGGAGCTTCCCTTTTTTCCGAGGAGCTTTTCCCCCCTCCCCCCTTTTGGCGCTCTATTGGTCCTTCTTATATAGTTCTCTTCCTCCCATCTCTCCCTTCCATCTGTTGATCATCCGTGCATTTTCCCTCTGACTGTCCGTCCCATCAATAGCACTATCAGTACTCAAGTAATTCACAATAGTCAAGGTTACCCTGTCCAAAAGTCACATCCCATTAGTGTGGCCAGAGGGTTAGGTGAGCGCATTTAGTGCGGAGGTGACAACCTGTCCTGCGCCCGTTTCCCCATCTGAAGTAAGTCTCGGTCCGCCGAGGACAGGGTTATCCTCGGTGGGGGCTTTTAAAGGATAGGCCCCCATGCATCTTTCTCGGACGAGCCTTCTTCCTCGGAATGGGCCATGGGCCGGACGTAAAGTGGGCCGAGGTTACCAGGCCCTCGGGCCCCACATATATACATACATACATACATATATATATATATATATATATATATATACCTCTAAAATAACACTCCAATTCAGTCTAGGAAAACCAACTCCACTCCAATTAGTACTCTTAAATAAATTCAGCTTTACATGTTAAATACATTTCCTACTTGAGCTGGAATTTAAAACCCACTAAAACTTATCTCTTTAGACTCCAAGAAGCCCATAAAACTTAATGGCCTGTTTGGATGAAGGGGGGAAGGACAGGGAGTGGAGTAGAGTAGAGTTAATTAAAAATAAGCTAATTTTGTGTTAAATCTACTCTATTCTACTCTACTCTCCCTTCCTCTCCCTCAATCCAAATGGACTATAAATAAGCTTCCAAGACTTTAAATTCCCAATTAAACTCAAATTAAGGTTGTTTAGATAGACTAGAATTCTAAAGGATTTCAATAACACTTAAACTCCTAATCCAAATACTATAGGTTTTAATCTCCTATCTTTTTCCTTAATTGATAAAGAGACTAAAAGTTAAATATGAATAATCCATAAAATAACTCTCCATGTTACATCTTCTTTTTATTTATTTATTTATTTTTGTAGATATCATAATATAAAATAATATCACATTTAAAATAAATTAAATAATTCATCAATTTCACTCTAGAAGCAATTAAATTTAATTAAATTTAAGTGATGCAGGTGTTACAGTGATAGACAAGTCACATGTAGCTACATTAAAGGTGACCTATGCTAAAAAGGAATGTGATAGTCTGGTAGACATAAGATTGTATTACTTCTACAAATTACCTGTAGTGAATAAAAAAAAAAAATTAAACCCATAGAATTTAAAAGAAAATTAATTATTGAAATTAAAAAAAAAAAAAATGTATATGGAGAGGATTTGATATTCAACTAACTAACTATTTTCACATATTTTCGTGATCACAAATAACAACCAAATCCATTTGGAGTGAAATACGATGGGATTAATACAAGAAGTCCCAACATATATCTTACAAATTTTATCCATAGCACCTAAACAAACTTGATCAATTTTGAAATAAATCTAAGTTGGATATTAATTTATGATATTCAACTAACTAAGTATTTTCACATATTTTCGTGATCACAAATAACAACCAAATCTTTTTGGAGTGAAATACGAAGTACCTTAAAAAAAAAAAAAAAAAATTAAAATCGAAATACGAAGTGCTTAAAACAACGAGTCCCAAATTAAATATATCTTACAAATTTTATCCATTCTAATTTTAAAATTTATTGCAATGCACCTAAAAAACCTTCCAATTCTAAAATAAAATCTAAGCTAAATAATGATTTATGACAAAACTTAGGCATGGATAAATGCTGCATTAATCAACTTAGGTATGGATAAGATTCTTCTCAAACAAAGGTATGGATAATGCTCATCAAAAAAAAAAAAGGTACGGATGATGATTTTTTTTTTTTTTTGGATAAACAAATACACACAAATGAGATAGAATAAGGTTCTAATATTGGACAAAATGATAGTTGCTTTAATAGTGCAAACCCTTTCATTCTATTATATATATGTTGACGCCTAATTGGTGCAACCCATTTTACACTTCACATTTTATAATTCAAGAAATATAAATATTGTTACATAAATTTTTTTTGCAACAATGAAAGAATTGGCACATTGTGATTGGTAAATGTGGTGTTTTTGGTAAGTCATATAAAAATGATATCATTCAAAAGAATAATGTGTTGATCATCTTAATAAATTGTGAAAAATATAATGTGTTCATCGGTATTTTCTATACCAATGCTTCTCATTCCAAACTCCACCCAATCACAATAGGACGCATTTTTTTTTAAAATTATAAAATAACCAAAATATAAAAGAAAACAAGAATTCAAATACATGACTTATTATTATAAGGAGTATCTATTCTATTCTATACTATACAAGATTCTCGGTTTGATTTTCAACATTTTTCGTACCAAAATACCTTCACATAAATTCTCAATTTTTAAACTCTCTAAAATATTTCTATCTTTTAGTTAAATAATTTTGAATTAAATAACTAGATAAAATAGTAATTTACTAGAAGGATTTTTATTCAGCACACCTCAGCCACGGTTTTCGTGCTTCCATAATCACAAAACGTATAATAACAAACTAAGACTAGTAGAATCTTTTGAAACAATACTTATCTAACAAAATCTCTCTTCTCAGTCCTCACTGCTCTTTATATATACAACCTTTCTTTATACTCTCCTTTAACGCACAGAAAGCAAGAAAGATAGTTTGGTATTTTTTTTTTCAGAGAGAAAAAAAGAAGAGTGAAAATTATGGAGCTTGATCTTTCTCCAAAGTTGGCTAGGAAGGTGTACGGAGGCAGTGGTGGGTCATATTATGCGTGGTCTCCATCTGAGCTTCCCATGCTGCGTGAAGGAAATATTGGTGCAGCCAAGTTGGCCCTCGAGAAGAACGGTTTTGCTCTTCCTCGTTACTCTGATTCTGCCAAGGTTGCCTATGTTCTCCAAGGTATATATATATATATACAGTTGTTATCTGATTTTTATAGATTTTTGTTTTTTTTTTTTTTAAGCATGTCTACGTTTGTGGGTGTTAAGTTTTATTTTCGGATCAATAATATATTGCAGCTTCTGTTGTTGTTGTTGTTGTTATTAGGTACTTTTGACCTTTTGTTTTATTCTTTTGGATGAATCTGTGAAATTAAAATTTGGGGTATTCAATTTAATAATAGACAGCCCAAAGTGGTTCTAGTTTAGTGGTAACCATCATGGGCTAGCTAGGTGGACTAATCAAATCATACATTGCTTGTTTTATACTCTATTGTGATATTCTGCTTTTGTTATGGCTTTTATTGGTCCATCTTTTGTCATATTCTTAATTTTTATTCTAAACTTTATCGGAACCTTATTTTTTTGGGTGTTTTTACTTGAGATTGGTTTTTTGATTGGACTAAAAGAAAAGTAAAAAAAAAAAAAAAGGCAGTGAGGTTGTTCGAATTATTATGGAAGAATAAATTTTTAGGCCTTTAAATGTTTACAGGAACAATGCATTTGGACCAGTTTGTAAATATGATTTGATAACTTGATCTTTGTAGAAAGTTGTATTGTGCTATTGCATGTAGCATCAGGAACATTCATTAGTTTTCTTTTCTGATGTAGTTAATTAGTAATTTTGCTGAGCATATTGTCTACATAACTTTTTGTTACAGAGTAATGGTAGAGTATGAACCAAATTCTGTCACCAATCAATGTTTAGCATCATGTAATATCTTTGTATTGCAATTGTAATATCATTTTGCTCATTGATTTTTCTTTCATTTTGTATAGGAACTGGTATAGCTGGAATTGTCCTTCCTGAATCAGAAGAGAAGGTCCTTGCAATTAAGAAGGGTGATGCCATTGCCCTCCCTTTTGGTGTTGTTACATGGTGGTACAACAAAGAGGACACTGAGCTAGTTGTTCTGCTCATGGGAGATACTTCAAAAGCTCACAAATCTGGAGAGTTCACTGATTTTTTCCTAGCGGGAACCAATGGGATCTTCACAGGGTTTACTACTGAGTTTGTGAGTCGAGCATGGGACTTGGACGAGGATATTGTTAAGGCCCTTGTTGGAAAGCAATCAGGCAATGGAATTGTCCAGCTTCATGGGAACTTTAAAATGCCTGAACCAAAGAAGGAACATCGAGAGGGTATGGCATTGAATTGCGAGGAGGCTCCATTAGACGTGGACATTAAGAAAGGTGGAAGGGTTGTGGTATTGAACACTAATAACCTTCCTTTGGTTGGTGAAGTTGGGCTTGGAGCTGACCTTGTTAGGTTGGATGGGAGTGCTATGTGCTCTCCTGGATTTTCTTGTGACTCAGCATTGCAGGTGACTTATATTATTAGGGGTAGTGGGCGTCTTCAGGTTGTTGGTGTCAATGGCCACAGGGTCTTGGAAACAACTGTTAAGGCAGGTAATTTGCTCATTGTGCCAAGGTTTTTCGTTGTTTCGAAGATTGCAGCTCCTGATGGTATGGAATGGTTCTCTATCATCACCACCCCCAAGTAAGACTTTTTCAAATTCTTAGCCACATTGTTGCATTTGTTTTAGGCTATTGTTATATATCTAATCAAATTTTTTTGTGTGCTTGTTTTTATTGGGTTCTCTTGGCTAATTGATCTGCTAGTACTAGACACAATTAATTCTTTATCAAGCCTGTTGTGTATTATCATTATCTTAGTGCAACAATTGATTCTTTATCAAAGAACTTTGCTTAGAAGTTTCATGACTCATGAATGATTTTGGTTTTCTGTGGCAGTCCAATATTCACCCACTTAGCTGGAAGGACTTCAGTGTGGAAGGCTCTATCTCCTCAAGTGCTCCAGGCTGCATTTGATGTGGATGCCAATACAGAAAATCTTTTCCGCTCAAAGAGGAATTCTGATGCCATTTTCTTCCCTCCACCAAATTGATAAAAGAACTAGCTTAGTTTTGCTAGTTTTCCCTCCACCGAATTGATCAAAAAACTAGCTTAGTTTTGCTAGTTTCCCCTTTACTGAATTGATCAAAAAACTAGCTTTGTTTTGCTAGCTTCTTAATCGCCTCAATAAATAGGGCTTTCGTTGTCTTTGGTTTATGGTTGTAGACTTGTTAATATGGTTTTGATTCTGGATGTTCGTTTCATTTTAATGCATAACTCTTTCCATTTAATTCTAGTCACCAAATAATTTTGTATAGCTGAGCTTATGGCCCTGGTTGTAGACTTGTTAATATGGTTTTGATTCTGGATGTTCGTTTCATATTAATGCATGACTCTTTCCATTTAACTCTGGTCACCAAAAAAGTTCATGGTAAAATTGGTTTGGTTCCTTTTTTAAGGTTGTGGAAGTCTAGAATGATGAAAATTCACAACTTACGAATTTGGTTTGGTTTTACATTAGCTAGTGAACTAGGGGCCAAACTGGGATTTAATAAGCACCATTGATTCTTTAATTTGGAGAAATTATTCAATACAACAAGACGATGGTTAGATGGTCCTCCAATCCTATAGAAAGAAATTATTTCAAATCAACTAATTTGTAGAAGTTCACATAATCATTGAAACCCACAATGATTTGTATTAACGGGAAGACCGAAATTTTTTTCCCGTATTCTTTCCATCTAACAACACTGGCCTATTCAAAGCAGCGCCTTTTCTAATTTGAATCAAAGATCATGATATAGATTTTTTTTTTTTAATTTTTAATTTTTAATTTTTTTTTTAAATGCACTAACTTGGTTGGATTTTATGTATGTTTAGTTTATAGAAGTTATTTCAACTATTCAGAAAGTTTGAAGTTCTATGTGCTGCATGTTGGATGTTTTAAAATTGCAGAAATAAATTGATCTTTCAGAATAAATCTCTAAACTCTGGTGGTCTATGGTCTCGTGTTGCAACTTACACTATGGAGTTCATGGAGGACAATAAGATAAACCTTGTTTCAATATTGAACCTTGGGCTGCTTAATGGTCACCCCCTCTTTGGATAGGATGTCTTCTTTAGAAGTGGCTAAATCGTGAAGGATATTAAGCTGATTTGTGAATAATTTGTTAGCGTATCCTTTGTTACTATTCCTTTAAGATGTAGTTGTGTTGCTTTAACTCTTATTAGTATTGCAAAAGAGAATGAGGTCAATTAGTGCTCTTTTCGCAAGGTCTACCATTATTTCCTCTTGAAAAAAATAAAAAATAAAAAAATAAAGAAAAAGAAAAAAAGAAGGCCTCCACTATCTTCAAATAAACCTTTATAATGCTCAGAGCATGGAGCTCTAGTAACTAGACCAAAACAACGAAGTACTAGTGATAATGATGGATAATATTCTTTGATGCGCAAATCAAACAATTCATCCACCCAAAAACCTGACACTGAAACCAATCTAAAGGCAAGGAAGAATATTATAGGCATATACTATAACATCATAATCAAACAGTCTTTCACTCTGACGGAACAAGTCTTGAGAAGGGCAGGTTATCTATATGCAACAAAGTCTTGAGAAGGTCAGGTTATTTATATGCAACAAGAAGAGACCACAACAAAAGCCAAGGCAATATTTATCTACTTTGGTCAGAGCCAAAATTGTCGATGACTGTTAGGGGGTGAATCATGAAATGGTTGGACTGACCCAATATTGCTTCATCAATACTACGGCACAACCAATTTGAGGCAATACTACGACACACTCAATTTCATAATTTGTCACTTGTGTGACTATGAATGATAGAAAGTGTTCGCCCTAAACCCTAAAGTGGTGGTTCATATAATCTGTAGTGGATAGAAAATATTCATCACTCACAATTGCACAAATCAATAAGTTATGAAATTGGGTATATAATTTGGGTAGAACTGAATTCTAAGAGTCCGTTTGAGAATAGCTTATTTAGTTGAAACAAATTTTTTTTTACTGAAAGTACTATAGATAAAACTAAAAAATAGCTGAAATAGTATAAGTTGTCATTTAAATAGTACCAAAAGTGCAATGAGACCTATGAATAGTAGCAAAAATAAGCTAAATAGTAAAAAAAGTTAGCTTTTTAAGTCATGCCAAACACACACTAAATATCAAGTGGATGTAATTTTAAAATAATTCCATTTAATTTAGATTTTTTGTGATGAAAAAGAGAAACGAAAGGATCCAACAAATGTTTCTTCTTCAAGAACCTCTGTGGACATTTATTAAATTGAATAGCAACATCAATAATTAAACAATAAATTACAATCCGCAATCATAGTCTATCAAGCTAAAATGTGGTCTCAAAACCTTGATTTTTTTTTACTCGCTTTGGGGGACTAACCTTATCAATGTGAGATTTGCAAGGTTGAGAGATATACCTTTTTGCATAAATTTACAAGGGTAGGAGTAGGAGTACTATGGTAGGTCATAGGTATGTTAAAAAGAGTTTCTTCTCATTTCAAGATTTTTTCAGAAAAAAAGAAAACAATTTCAAAATTTATCATCTTCCCTTATGATATCACTTAAATGATAAAAAAGAAAGACAGAACTTAAGAAGATAATTTAAGCACACAAATGCAGAGACTTCAAAATACTGTATCAGCAAATGTTGCAAATCTTTCATTGAGCTACAGCTGCAAGAGAGCATTAAAAATTCTCTAGTTTGTCTATAAAAAGTATCTTTCTCAATCTTAACTGCCTTTGATTTGGTCGCACTCACATACATTGTTGATGCTAATGCCTGATCTACAGAAACTGAATATACAAAAGTGCATTATCGTTGACCCCTGGTCATGCAAAATCATTTAAAACTCCTTCCCCTTCCTCAAGAAAATAAGAAACTACATCATAATGGTGATTCAATGAAAACCTTGCTCTAATTTCTGCCTTATTGTTGATTTTCACAAATTGCTTATCACCTCCATGTTCCATAATTGAACTTTTCTCTGCCCTTACAACTGCTGCTGAGGAAGACCAAGCTTCACCCGGCTGCTCATAGTCATGGACCGAACACATGATGAAATAAATCTCTCTCAACCAGCTTGAGCTTGCTCCTAAAATCCACCTTTCTTGAATTTTTTGGTTTCTATGACTTAAATTCACTCTCCCTAACCCGAACCAGACTACGTAGATCAGAAAGTGAACATACTAAAGCAGAAGTTCCTAATGAAAGTAGGCTTATCACATCATCAATGAGACCAAATCCAAATTGCAAGCTACCCATGTGTCTATAAGCTGGAGAGCATATTTGCTCCAAGCAATAAGAAACAGTTTCCAACACAGTTTCTGGATGCCCACCTTGACCCAAGACTGAGGACAAACTCAACATCACCAAGGCTAATCCTATGACATCTGATTGCTAATCTCCATTGCAGAGACGAAGTGTAAAACAGTAGCTATATAAAATATCTACAAGGTGAACGGCTAACAGAGGGGATGGCTCTGTAGAACTTATACCAATGGTAACTATAATAGTAATACAAATTATAACTATGATAGGAACACAGAACATAATAATTGGAGTACATTAATAGAACATAAAAGCAACCAACATACTGACAGATAGAGTAATAATGGCCTTTTAGAATTAGTTAATAATAAGTTAAAAGCCTTAGAATCAATTGATAGACCTGTGACATACATTAAAGTAGAAAGGAAAGGTAATAGTTTAATAGACTTACTAGAAAAGATGAAGTCTTTAGACTCACCTTTAGAAAAAGAAAGAGACTTTGAACCCCATCATAGATCACTTTCAGTAAAAACCATGATAGATAATTGGCATAATAGACAAAAGAGTAGCTTAATATGTACTAACATACCTATAAACATGACATATACAAAAGATGATAAGAGAAATGACTTAAGGACACTAAAAACAACTTTGACAGAAAAGAAAGAATATAGTTCTATGCATATAGCACAAGAAAAAGATGATATGCTAGATATAGAAAGAGAAAAAGATATAATAAAGAAAGGAATAGTAAGAAAAGAGATAGAAAGAATAGAAAGACAAGATAATAATAGTTCTATGGAAGCAATACGGAAGAAGTTAGACATGATAGATATAGAAAAAGAAAAAGGTATAATAATGAAAGGAATTGAAAAAGAAAGACAAAAAGACAATCTAATAGACTTAGTCAATAAAGAATGGAGACATAATAGTCCAAAAGAAAATGACAGACTAAAGAAAGAAATTGACCAATGCAAGACTCTAGGCACTCCAAGTATCTTGGCCTCCCTTCCATTATTGGTAAGTCCAAGAATGTGGTCTTTGCGGAAATAAAGGAGAAAGTGGGAAGGAAGCTCTTGGGTTGGAAGGAAAAAATCCTCTCCTTGGGCAGTAAAGAAGTCCTTATAAAGGCAGTTGCTCAAGTTGTGCCCATATACACAATGAGTTGTTTTCTTCTTCTAGTGGGGGCAGCGTCATCAAGAGCAAAAAATTGCTTGGGTTGCTTGGAAGAAAATGTGCAAGTCCAAGCTACACAAAAGAATGGGGTTCCGAAACCTCCAAGCTTTCAATTTGGCCATGCTTACTAAACAAGCTTGAAGATTACTCACCAGACCAGACTCATTGATCTCAAGAATATACAAGTCGAGATACTTCCCATACTCCGATGTCCTTAATGCCCAATTGGGGTGCAATCCATCATATGCCTAGCGTAGCATCCATCGCAGCCTAGAAGTGATTCGCAAATGTCCAAGATGGCGGGTTGGTAATGGTAAAATGATCCACATATGGGAGGACAAATGGCTTCCAACACCCACAACATACAAAGCAATCAGCCCACCCTAAGACTTTAATGATTTCTCTATGGTCTCTACCCTCATTATCCAAGACACAAAGCGTTGGAAGCTGACCTTGTTAGAAGAACATTCCTTCCTTTTGAAGCTAACACCATACTTGGCATCCCTCTCAGCTACTCCATCCTGGAAGACATGCTTATATGGACTGGGAATAAGATTGGAGAGTTTTCAATTAGGAGTGCATATTATGTTGCCCTCACAATTGTTGAGTCCAACCATGAAGGCGAAAGCTCAAATGGCAACCCTCGAACTCCACTTTGGAAGAAGGTGTGGCATCTCAACCTGCCTATAAAGATTCGTATTTTCGCATGGTGGGCATGCATGAATACACTGCCTACAATGCAGAACCTAAGGACTAGAGGGGTCAATACATAAGGCAAGTGTCCCATGTGCGATCAATGCATTGAAAATATAACTCGCATGCCCTTTTTGATTACGACACGCTTAGGTCTGTCTGGAGTTTCTGGTCGGGTAGGCTTGCCATAATAGAAAACAGACAAATGGACATTGTTGATGTGGCTCTTCAAGTTATCAATAATGGAACTTCCCAAGACATTGAGACTTTTTTTTGTCACTGTTTGGTATATTTGGTTCAATCGAAACCAGGTAGTTTTTGAATCCACCTCCCTCCCCCCAGGTCAGATTTAGGATTCTGCTTTACGGCTTGCAAAAGATTTCAAAGGTGCCCTGGCACCCACAGTTCAATAGCAAGGCAGCTAAGCCTCACACTGGTCTCTCCCCCCGTCTGGTTTCCATAAAGTAAATGTGGATGGAGCCACAAGCCCTGATGGTACAACTTCAAGCATTGGGGTGATTATTTGGGACTCAATTGGACACATTACCGAGGCGCTGAGTAAACCCCTGCCAGCCTACTACCTTCCTGATGCAGTTGAAGCCATTGCCCTGGAAAACGACATCATTTTAGCCTATGAGATGAATATCTCCCGTGTTGTCATTGAGTCAGACTCCCTCTCCACTGTGTAATCAGTCATTGTAAAGAAAACAGGTGAACCCCTTGGCCATATTTTTAGTAGAATACATAGCTTTCTCCTCCAATTCAGTAGCTAGAGCCTTCATCATCTGAAACGGGATCACAACAAAGTAGCTCATGAGCTTGCCCAACTTGCAAAAGCTACGGACGCAGCTTAAGTTTGGAAAGGAACTCCCCCTCCACTGCCCCACTCTTTGCTTTCCCCAGACCCCTCTTAAGCTTTGTACTACTTGAGCTCTTTAGCTCACCTTTGTTGTATTTCCTTTTCTATGTTGATGAATGAATGGCAGACTTCTTTTTTAAAAAAAAAAAAATAGTCTATCATTTTCTTTTGGACTATTATGTCTCCATTTTTTATTGACTAAGTCTATTAGATTGTCTTTTTGTCTTTGTTTTTCAATTTCTTTCATTATTATACCTTTTTCTCTTTCTATATCTATCATGTTTAACTTCTTCCGTATTGCTTCCATAAAACTACTATTATCTTGTCTTTCTATTCTTTCTATTTATTTTCTTACTATTCCTTTCTTTATTATACCATTTTCTCTTTCTATATCTATCATATCATATTTTCCCTGTACTATATGTATAGAACTATATTCTTTCTTTTTTGTCAAAGTTTTTTTTAGTGTCCTTAAGTCATTTCTCTTATCATCTTTTGTATATGTCATGTTTATAGGTATGTTAGTACTTATTAAGCTACTCTTTTGTCTATTATGCCAATTATCTATAATGGTTTTTACTGATGGTGATCTATGATAGGCTTCAAAGTCTCTTTCTTTTTCTAAAGGTGAGTCTAAAGACTTCATCTTTTCAAATAAGTCTATTAAACTATTACCTTTCCTTTCTACTTTAGTGTATGTCACAGGTCTATCAATTGATTCTAAGGCTTTTAACTTATTATTAACTAATTTTAAAAGGTGATTATTACTCCGTCTGTCATTATGTCGGCTGCTTTTATATTCTGTTAATGTACTCCAATTATTATGTTCTGTGTTCCTATCATAGTTATAATATATATTACTATTATAATTATAATCATCTATATCACTATCAGAATCAAAATCTGTTTTATAATTATCAATGTTACCATTTAACCAATTATGGTCTATATCTCTTATACTATAGTCTTCATCATAATCATCTATATCATCATAGTCCATGTTTCTTATTAGTGTGTGCCTAGCCTAAATGTGACATAGCAACAGATAATGAGCTGGTAAATGTATTTATTCTATTTCTAAACAATTAATAATTACTGGTGGAACTTATTACTAACCACTGGTATCCTTGCTATAAAGACCACCTCCTCGGGAAACTCCATTACGGGTTCACCCAAATAACGCCTGTCCGTCAGCTAACAAATCGAGCTGACCAACGCGATTCTATGGTTTGCCAACGAGTATCTGAGGCTGACCAATGCTACTAAGGACCAAGTAGTGGCTGTCTAGTAATAAATTGTTCCTAGTCACTTCTTAATTGCAAAGAAATAAAACTCATACATCTACCATCCATGGCTCTGATACCATTTACTACCTATGCCTTAAGACAATCCTCAATGGCTAGAGGAACACGGGCAGTACCTACCAGAGTCAACTACTATCTTTGGATGCATCACACCTGCCCAGTCGCCAAGTCAGGACTTACGCTATCCAGGTCTTACGTATACCACTGCCCAGTTTATAAACAGGTGCCACAGAGCCAGGTCATTACAGCCCGCATGACGGAGAGCCCTCCTTTTGAAAAAGAAAAGAAAATTTTCCAATAAGCGTTGAAGGTCTTGGTCCATAGATGGCTATCCTACTGGTGTAGCCATATAAGTGGAAGTCTTTGTCTAATTCTTTCTGTACTTCATAAATCTTGTTACTTATGAAATTAGACCATTCTTGTGCCAGAGCATGTGGATCATCAAGTGATAAATAAGTATCTCCTATATACTAATTGTAGTCAGGGCTACACCCATAATCATTGATGAGGACCAAAATGTGTGTTGGCCGAGTCTCCATATAATAGCTAGTGTCCCAAGCTGGAAGAGTGCTCCAGATAGTAAGCTTAATATAATTAAGTCCTCCAATCTGTGCGGCTGCTTCTTGGATGACTTTAGGAAATAAACTAATCTGAATTCCAGAAGTTAGGATTAATTTGCTGAAAAACCTTGCTTCTAGCATTTCAAATAACCATGAAGGATCACAGATCACTGGATCCTCTGTCTCAGTATTGATAAGTAATCCCAGGTAGGGATGGCATCCGTCATAAATTCTTTCTGTTTCTCCAAAGCTTTCATACCATGTGGCTTTGTGGAATAGCCATATGTCATTTGTCATGTCTTCTGTTCTGATAAATGCTATAGAAATTAAAACTTTAAAATGATACATCTATCTGTCATGTGAGTTGGTTATAGCTTTATGGGTTAGTATGTTCTGTTGAACTTCAAAAGGTAAAGTTCTAATGGCAAGTCTCGTTTTTTGCTGAATCTTAGGGTGGAGCTTTGAAAAGCTTGTTCTCATAAGATAGCTTTTTAGAAACTGGGATTCTTTCAGTTATGTTTTTGTGGAGCTTGAATCTCCATCCTTCTAACCAGGGAGTTGACTACCAAGTGCTTCAATAAATGCACTGGTGCTAACAAGATGGAATTCCAAAGCCTTAAGGGTGTTTTAGAATAAGGATTTTTGTTTAAGGGTGAAGGCTGCTTGGAAATTATCAAGAAGTAATTTAATATGAAAAGGAAGGTCTGTAAATTCTCCATTCTGAAATGTGAGGTTAGTATGAAGTACTTCTTGCAATATTTCACTTTTTTTCTCCACATGAATACATTGCTTTTGCTAGCAGTGTATCCTGAAGGGATATTGTCTCAATTGAGATGCCTTCATGCTTATCTGAAATCTTCATTGAAGCCTTTCGAATTTCATTGGGTTGCACCACTGGTGCTTTGTCCTTTCCTTTCCAGTTTGCCCTGGAAGGTCTTTTATCCATATTAGTCTACAATTGACTTTTGATAAAAGGATTAGTTGCTATGTCATTTTGTCTTAAAACATCATTTTGAAAATTAACATCTTTTTGTACTATTTCTTCAAAATTCTTTTTGAAAACTTCCTGTAAAATTCCTTTAAAAAGGTTTTTAGGAAAATCACTTTTGAAATCTAAACTAATATTTTTTTCAAATAAAATATCTTTCTCAACACTGCTATAATTCTGCTGGGTAATAGTATAATAGTCATGGTAAAGTCTATTAATGTTGTAGTGACTTAAAGGGATAAAATCTGTCATGGTTCTGTCTATTATATATATCTGTTTTTGCCAGGATTTGTCAAATAATGTTACTTCATCAATTCTTTCATTATTGTTAATAACTGTTTTTGTCAGGGGACAATATGTTAGGGATTTGTAATTGACTCTATTGGTTAGGTTTAGTGGATTATTTCTATATTCATTCAGGAAATTACCACAATTAATGCTTTCTTTAATTCTGAATAAAGGGGATTCTAGCAATAGTTGAGAAACTTCTTTTATTAAAACATCTTTTATGTAAGTGTTTGAGATTACTGTAAAAGGTGTAAATATGTCATATATTATATTTAGAGGTCTACTTGGTATATTTGTCAAACCAAAGGATATGTCAATCCATTCATAAATCATAAAGGAAATTGTAAAAGTGGTGCAATTATTCTTTTCATTAAATTCTTTCTCACAAAGTACTTGTATTATATGTCAATGTCTATGTCTGTTCTAATTAATTTAAGATGTCCACAACTTTCTGATTTTAGATGATATAAAGATGTCTTTATTTCAAAAGTTTTAAGTATAAATGATTGTCAACAATCTTACTGGAAAGAAAAATTTATTGCCGGTTTACCTTACTTTTTTGCTCAAAAAGTTAGACTTGAAATAGCTTATAATGACGGAACTATAGACTATCCTAATTTGACTTATGGTGACATAATATCCTTAATCAATAAAACAAGTCTATGGCTATGCAATGATTTAAGATTAAAAAATCAAATCGAAAAAGAGAAAAGATATGCTAAAAAAGAATTAGGAACTTTTTCGGAACAATATGGCGTTGACCCTTTGATTGCTCCTTCTAGAATAAGAAGAAAAGAAAAGATAGATATTGACAGATATAAAAACAATAGTAGAAAATATAATAAAAACAGGTTTAAATATAAGTAAGAAGAGTCTACAAGAAAGAAATTTGACAGACATAAAGAAAATAATTTTGTTTGTTTCAAATGTGGTAAAAAAGGACACAATAGTAAATACTGTAATTTCCAAAGAAAAATAAACAAACTTGGCATAGCAGATAAACTAAAGATTAAATTAATGAATATATTAGAACAAATAGATAGTGATGAGACAGATAATGAAATTCACCAGATAGATAATAGTGATATCACTTCATCATCAACAAACATTTCTTCAAGTAATCAAAAGGTTAAATTATGTAATTGTAATAATCTTGATAATTGCTATTGTAAAAGAAAACTCAAATAAGTATTTTAACAAAACAAGAAGACATAATAATGGATTTAATAGACAGACTCCTAGATTTACAATCCAAGAAAGATTATTTGTCTAAACTAAAGGAGTCTTTAACCTAGACAGACAGATCTGAAATATAACTAAAAGATTATAAATCAACTTATAATTTTGTAGAAATTACTGACAGATTTAAACCTAGTAATAAACCAATAACAATGACAGACTTACAGATAGATATTAATAATTTAAGAGGAGAATTAAAATAATTAAAATAAAAAAATTTCACTTTAAAAGAAATGACTGAGCAAATAGTAGCACAAGTAATTAGCATAAAAGATAGAATTAAATACAACAATAAGAATCCCTGATAGACCTTCCCCCTCCCCCCCACCTCCCCCAAAATAGACATGAATACATTGACAAAAATTCTTACAAAGATGAATTTCTAAATATAATTGACAAAATGATATTCCAAAAATGGTATACTGAAGTAATATTGGTTGTTCATGAAGAATTTTCATTAACTATTGTTGCACTTGTTGATTCAGGTGCTGACATGAATTGCATACAAAACGGATTAATACCTTCTAAATATTATGAATCAACGACAGAAAGATTAACTCAGGCTAAGAGCATTCTTATCAAGGGTGTCAAATGCCAAATATTTGGCATTTGACACCCCAACCTCTAAAAAAGCACTTCCATCAAGCATTGTAAATGTCATAATTTTTTGCATTGATGAATAGTGCGGTCTCAAATTTGAGACCGCAATGTTCACCAATTGTAAAAGTTATATTATTTTTTTATTCCGTGGGGCCCGCTTTCTTTTCTTATTTTTTTTTCTTTCTCCTTTCCTTGTCTTTCTTTCGTCTCTCATTCTTGCTCTAAGAGCCTCCAACCACTTCTTTGCTCTCTCTCTCCCTCTCCCTCTACTTGACGTTCTGCCTCCCTCTCTGACGAAACCTAGGCCGGAGCATCAAGGCAAGCTAATGTCTATCGCAGTGGTGTTTTTTATTTTATTTTATTATTATTTTATAGTTTGTGATTTGATGGTAGATTCGGTAGTGGTTGTGTGGGTTATGGATTTGGTCGGCGTGGGCATCAACGTTGAAGGTAGATCGGCGTGGTTGTGTGGTTTTTTTTTTCTTCTTTTTTTTCCTCTCTTCTCACCAGTTCTCCCTCCTTCTCACTGATGGATCGTGGTGGTGGTGGATCGTGGATCATGACTGAGATTTGCTCCGATTGATGGATGTTGTTGGTCTGATTTGGTGGATTGTGGCTGAGATTCAGTTTGATTTCTTCTCTGGAATCTCCAGTAGTGGTTGAGATTTGGTTCGATTTTGGGTTTTGTGGTGTTGTCTTCGAATCGGGGTGGTGGGTTTTGGTTGGGGTTGAGAGTGAGGTGGGTGGGCGGTGGGTTTTGTGGTGGCGGCGATGGAGGTTTTGTGGTGGGTTTTCTGCTGTGGTTTGTGGTAGTGGTTTTGGTTCGGCGTAGGGCATGGGTCGGGGGTCACCGATCCTGGGTTTGTGTGTGTGATGGGTTTTGGTTGCTACAATGGTGGTGCTATGACTTGTTACAGTGGTGGTGGTGGTTGTGGTGGATTGTGGTTGCTACAATGGTGGTTATGGCAAGTGGAGCAGTGGTAGGGGTGGTGGAGGAGGGGGTTGGCTGGTTGCTATAGTTTTGCGTGGAGTTGTTTTATTATATTTTAATGAGTAGTTTGTATTATTTAAATGAAATGCTAAAAAATATAGAAGGTTTGATATTGAGTGTATTGTAAAATGAGTTGTTAAAAGCTAAAATTTTGGGTTTTGAAGTGGTATATGCTAAAAATTTTACTTACCTTGATAAGAATGCTCTAATGGTGATAGGCGTAAAATTAATCATAAATTAACAAAGACATACATATATAATAATGGACTTAAATTTAGGACACCTTTCTTTTTAACAGATAAGCTATCCTCTAAGGTTATTTTAGGAAATCCTTTTTTGGCTTTACTTTATCCTTTTTCTACAACAGATAATGGAATATATACTAATATATTTGAAACAGAGGTATTCTTTAAGTTCATCTTACCCCCAATCCCCAAAGACATAGACTTATTAAAAGAGATCTCCATTTTTAAAAACTTGTGTACTGACAAAATTGAGCCAGTAACAAATGATGTGAATATTACTGTAAACTCGAAAGTAGATGATGCCATAAACTATACCCAGCAGCACTAATATTACTCTCAGTATATATATATCCTCTTCAAAAGAAATTTTTATCTCTTTAAAAATTTATTTTTAGAAAGATTTTATATTGAAAGATTTTTAACAAAGTCCTTCTCAGACAATCTCAGAGAAGTGTGATTCCCTCTTAGAAATAGACAGCTAACAACCTTTTTGAAAGAATATCTTTAGTAGCATTCAAGCTAAACTGAAGCTACACTATTTAATTTTGCATGAAGGCCTTCATGCAAGGCGTACTTGCACTTTGTTAATGGTCAATTGCTTGGCAATCAAGAGAGCCATCCTAAGGCTAATATCCCAGACCGAATACTGCCAACTTATTTAACAAAAATCTTCAACAATGATTTCAAAAAAAGCATGAAGGCGTCTCTCCAAAGACAACATCCCTTTAGAATACAATGTCAGCAATGACAGTGGATTCACGTGGTAAACCATAAAGACAGATGACAGAACGACTGACAGAGCAATCGAACTAACAGACATGATTACAGATCGGCTACTATAGCCACTTGCAGGCAAATGGACTAATAAACAGACAAATCTTAAAAGAAAGGCAATTATGATAGACCACTGATCACTAGCACGCGTGAATAGTTTGATAGTTCGCGTGGATAGCTTCCAGATAAATCCAGACAGAGACAAACAAATATCAGAGGTCACTTTGTGACAAAAAGACAGATTAGAGGTCAATTAGACTTCACTTTATGACAAGATACTGTTCACTAGCACTCGTAAATAAAGCTCTGACAGATTCTCAGACAGACTACTGCTCGTGAATAGTAAAACTTTTTTACTGTTCACAATATTCTACAAGTTTGCACCGATAGGTTAACTCGAGTTAACTTTACCTACTCAAGTTACTTTTGAAGGCATACCATGGTTGATTTAATCATAAATGTTGTTACACTCATTTTTTCACAACAATTGAAGAAATGACATTTTATGATTGGTAAATGTGGTGTTTTTGGTAGGTCGTGAAAATGATTTTCCATTCCATTTATCATCTCAATAAGTTGTGAAAAATATAATATGTTTAGCATTACTTGAATAAAAAATTATGCATCAAGGTGGTGCCCTATTCTAAACTCTACCAATCATAGCATGACACATACCTTTTTATTTTTTTATTTTATATATTATATAAAATAAGTAAAATATAAATTAAAACAAAAATTCAAATACATGACCTATTTGTAGTCGCTAACTCGTGCTATGCATGAGAACCTACCTATTTGTGAGGTAGACTAAACTAATTTTATAAAATATTAAAGAATTGCTTAGAAATTATTGAAACAATACAAAATATATATGACTAAACAATAGAGAAAGATAAGAGAAAGATGGGTTACATTCAAAAGAATAATCCATGACTATCACTATTAAAAGGAATCAAAAGATTCAGAGCCTATAAACTTTCAAAATGCCAAAAAAGATATACGATTAAAGAATAAGTTATTGAAACAATCAAAAAATATATGACTATTCAAAAAAGAAATATAAGAAAAAGAAAAAAGTACATGAACCCATAAAGTAATAAGTTTTAAATTTTAACGGGTCTAAACTTTAAACAAGCCTTATCAGCATGTGGCCCACACTAAAAAATGTTGAGTAGGAGCCCACGTTGAGATAGTGAAAGCCATACCTCCTCTTAATATATCGTATATAAGCTTTTTGTCTAAGAAATTAACATACTTTTATATTGTAAGGTGAAACAAAGACATGCAATAGCAGCAACCTTAAATTTCAATTAATTTCAATTATTGCAAGCTTTTTTATCATGTACAAAAATTACTTTTTAAAAAATACATGAAAAACCATAAAATATATATATATATATATATATATATATATATATATATATATATATATATATATATATTTACAAAGTAGAGGAGAAGAAAATAACAGAAGAAGAGCTCATATTTCTACTCCACTTTAAAAAAAAAAAATATTAGGGTTTGCACTGCTTTTATAGTGTTTATGATTAACCTCGCAAATTTGGAGATAAATTATCAATGTTTGAGTTTGAGTTTAAGTTTAAGTTGGACTTGTTAGAGAGATAAAGTTTCACTCCTTATTAAGTTTGGACTAAACAAAAATAATTTTGTTTAAAAAAAATGATAATGATGAGTTTGAGTTTAAGTTGGACTTGTTAGAGAGATAGAATTTTAATCCTTTTATATACATACATACATACATACATATATATATATATATATATATATATATATATATATCATATTATATAATAAAAGTTGGGCTTAGAAGCCGTGGTTGTGCCAAGTGGCTTCACCAAATTGCAGATTTTTTTTTTTAGATTTTTAAATTTTAAAAAAACATATATAATTTTTTCTTCTCCTATAATTTCTAAGTTAATAAAAATCTTAATTTGATTACAATCCAAGTTCTTCGTCTAATCCATCTAACCTTATTTTTTAAGTGTAGTGTATTATAATCCAAATTCTTCATCTAATCTATCTAATCCTTATTTTATTATTATTATTATTTTTTTTTTTTTACGTATGGTGTATTAAAAATAAAATAAAAAGTAGCAACTTTCTTATTTTTTATTACTACACTACACGTATTTAGTTGGTTTTTTTTCTTTGAGAGGTAAATTTAGTTTGTTGGTGTCATACAACTAAAACCTATAAGTGTGTCTATTTAAATATTATCAACAAAGCCTAAAATAATAGGATAGAAAGAAAGAAAAAAAAACTAAAGCATAAACTATTAAAATGTGTAGTTGTGACGTAGAAGTATAGCTAATCCCATGAATTAAAAAAAAAAAAAAAAAAACCCAATTTCATTGGGAGGATATACACATGGGGAGGATTTGTTATCTACTTTTTTTTTGAAATATATTTTGTTTTTTTGGATAAATGTCAAATTTTTGGATTAAAAAAAAGAAGAAGCTAATAACGTTAACAAATACGTAACAACTTGATTTTATGGTATAACAGGAAAAAAAAATTGTAATTAACGTTGTAGGGACTGAGTTCGAGCACTTCTGCTTTTGGATGAGCGGGCTCACATGCTCCACAGAGTCTGTTTTGCCATTATAGATGGTGAAGGTTGGCTACTGGAATCGCCGAGGGAGTATAGCTTCTTCTATGTGACGTGTGAAAGGTGACTTGGAGAGTTTATCCAGTGCCCTGCTCATGGCATCGCTCCCCAAGCCCCTAGGAGATGGGCTTTTACGCTTACGCCTCCGGTAGTGCTCTTCTTCGTGAGAGAAGGTCTCGCTTGGGGGAGTCCTTGATCTCGGCCTATAGTCGTCATCGCTTTCATCATCGGAAGGCATGTCAGTACTGAAATGAGACTGCCTTCGCTGTGCATGGCGCAACTTTCTCTTCAAGTCGTCTATCTCCCGCTGCATGGCTAACTTATCATCTTGTCTCTGGGATACGTGACTCTTAACCTCTTCTGATTGCATGGCCTGGTTGTCATTTTGTCTCCGAAGCACGCGACTACCCCCACGAGAGTGGCTTCCGCTGGTTTGAGTGGTGTGTACACTTCCCTCTCGAAACTTTCCATTCTCTTTGTTTTGATCATGCTTAGGGTCGGCGAAGTTACCCTGTTGCTGGGATCTAGCCGGTTCAGGTCGATGGGAGCTCGCTTGATGAGGGCCTGATTCTACCATGCTGGATTGTTGCCCCTACTAACACACAAGTTCTCCCCATAGACAGCGCCAATTGTAGGGACTAGATCTGAGCACTTCTTCTGCTAGACGAGTGGACTCAGACCCAACTAGCCCAATACAATGAATTTGTAGAGAATGAGTTTAAGAACTAGGCCTTAGTGAGGATTGCAACAACTAAACATGGTATTGAGTGGGTGGAATGACAAGAACATGGGCTGAAGTATGAAATTCTACTCCTCGGCACTCTCTTGAGGAACGTGTAACCCTTATTATTTCTTTAGTGCTTGACCACAAAGGTTGAGAGAGTTCTACAAATTGCCATTGTATTTTCTACTTCCTCCCCTCTTTCCAGAAGGATTTCTTACATTATATACCCCATTTCAGTTGATCTTAGCCCTACATTTGTTGATTAAGCAGGTCACTACTTGAGTGCCTGTCCCATCAGCTGCCTTCCCATTCTTTCTGTGAGTTGCAGCAACCAAGGCTGCACTGTTCAGGAGTCATTTTCTTATTAATGCGGCCAGAACATTAGTTATGAGCATTTACTGTGGAGGTGACAGTTTATCCTGGAATTGTTCCTCCACCATGCTTCCATGGCTGACACAGTGTACTTGCTCTTTCTCTTGGGATGCTCTAGGAGGCTACCTTTGATGGCTCGTTGCTTCCTCCTCCCATGGTCTTGGTTGGTTGAGGACAGGATTGTCCTCGGCAATGTTCCTGGGCTATTTGGACTTTCTCACTTCGTTCTCAGATGTTTCTTCCTCCTCGGCATGGGCCTTGGGCTCCGTATAAAGTGGGTCGGGGTTGCCAAATTCTTTGACCCCATAAACGTTAACATCAACTTCTTCACAACTTAAATGGAAACAACTTCTTATCAACTTTCTTTTTTTTTTTTTGAACTTTACTGCGGTTGGATAAATATAAGAATGATTATGGATAATAGTTTTATTATACCATGACTCTCATCTTTAGATTTTCAGGTCACTATAAATAATAAGGTCAGGTTCATAATTTTTTTTATTAATATTTTGAATGTCCAAATATCTATCATTTTTAGGGTTATTTTTTTATTTTTTTTCTCTCAAATTCAAAAAATAAATTCCCAATTTTGTTTTGTTTTGTTTTTTTGTTTTTGTTTTTTGTTTTTTTTTTTTTTTGTTTTTTTTTTTTTCAGGGAGTTTCCTTGAGGTTTCGAAGCACTCGATAAAACAATACTCTTGGTATTGAGTTTTTCTCAAAAAAATTTCTTGAAGTTTATATTTACACATTTGGTTTTGATAGGGTGAAATCCAGTGCCTCCTCCCTCACTTTCAAAGACAAAAATTCAATTCTTACGTAAGTTTATCTACTTTTATTTTTTAATATTTAGTAATTTTGGTTGTTCATAATTCTTAACTATTACATTGAGGTTGAATTCAAGGTTTTTCATTTAAATATGCACTTTACATATGCAAACTCCCTTTATAATTTTTTAGGCATCTCCTTTTATATTAGTTGCATAGTTATCTACCATATTCTATTCAATTAATTTTGGACTTATATATGATTTTATTATTATTATTATTTTTATTTTTATTTTTATAAAAACTTAATCTTACAGAATATGCATTTATTATATAACTTAAAGTTAAAGGTTACTTGATTCTCAAAAAAAAAATAAAAAAAAATAAAAAAGTTGAAGGTTACTTCGTTGAAAAAAATAGAGTAAAAGATTACTTTATTTTTATTGTGTGTGTGTGTATATATAAATTTTCTTCTCCTATAATTTCCAAGTTGATAAAAATATTAATTTGATTACCATCCAAATTCTAGATATAAAAATTTTTTCCCTCTTTTCACGTGTATATATAGTTCATTTTTATGGGATAGTTTTGTAACTATCCTAAAGGACCTAAACTACATTAAAAAAAACTACATTAAAAAAAATTTTTAAAATTAAACGTACAATATGAGAGGGAAGGCATAAGTTTGAGTTTAAGTTAAACTCTATCAACTAAAAAATTACAGTAATTTTTTTAGATAGAAACAACACAACCTAATTATTCTTATCAACTTTCTCAACCAAAAAAAAAAAAAGTTATTCTTATCAACCTTTTCTCTATTGTTTTATTAATTTTTTAGATAAATACAAAAGCTTAATTGTGGATATGAAATTTTTTTTAGAGATAATGAAATAACACTACTACCAAAAATATAATTTTATCAGGAAAAGAATATGTAATTACATAACTAGTGTTTTATATGTAGTAGGTTTTTCTTTATTTTTATCTTCTCCTTCTATAATATATCCTCCTTCTATAATATATCTTCATCTTCGTGGAATAAAACTCACACCAAATTGTGAATCCTTGAATCTCCAAGGAATCATCCCTTCCTCTAGCTACACAAGTATATATTTATTTTCTTTTCTTTTCCTTTTTTTTTAGAATGCTGCATTCTAATTCATGAGTATTGAGCAATAAATTCAATGATAATAATAAATAAAGCCTTTTGGTAAATCTATAAATGTTATTTTCTATGAGTGTATGTCTTTGGTACGTGTATACATATATATTGCATATTATATTGTCTATAGGACTTTTGCTTTCTATACTTTGTGTTTTCTTACTCTTATTATGAGCTAGAAGCCTAGAACTTGCATTTTATGAATTTGGAAGAATAAGTTTTTAAACTCTTTTAAGAAATGTAGATTCATATGTTGGCTTGCTTTCTAAATCATGAGTTATTCTCTTTTGGTAAATAATTCTTATATATATATATATATATATACACGCACACACATGTTGTAGTGGTTACCTAATGATGTACAATATATTTTATTCAAAACACACTACATATATTATGTATTAGGATAATTAATTTAGAGTTTCAAGTTTCTCACTACTTAATTAGTAGAGTATTTCATAAATAACCCCCCCCCCCCTCCACCCCATTTTTACATTTAATTCTAATTAGAATAATTTTTCATTTTTTATAATCTATATTTAACATCAAAATATATTTTTTAATTTTTATATGATTTTTTTATCAAGGCATTTAATTTACATATGATTTTTTTTACTAAACCTTGCATCGCACGGGCATAATACTAGAGTGTGTGTGTGTGTGTATATATATATATATATATATATAGATTAGTATAACTATTAGGATTTTTTATAAAAACACCTCAACCATGGTTTTTTCGTGCTTCCATGAACAGAAAGAAAAGTAGGAAAATTAGTTGCAGTTAACTATGATTACTTCAGTCTTATCTAGTAGACTCTTTGAAACGATACTTATATGAACAAAAATCTCTCTTCTCACCCCCCTCACTGCTCTATATATATTCAACCTTTCTTAGTGTCTTTTTTTTGAGGAAATTCTTAGTGTCTTTTAATGCAGGAAAAGAAAGAAACAAAGATAGTTTGGTATATATATATATTTTTTAAGAGTGAAAATTATGGAGCTTGATCTTTCTCCAAAGTTGGCAAGGAAGGTGTACAGAGGCAATGGTGGGTCATACTATGCATGGTCTCCATCTGAGCTTCAGATGCTGCGTGAAGGAAATATTGGTGCAACCAAGTTGGCCCTTGAGAAGAACGGTTTTGCTACTACAACAAAATGTATTTTTAGTGACGAAAAAATTTATCACTAAAAGTCCAGTTTTTCGTCACTAAGAACCTTTAGCGACGAAACTCATTTCGTTGCTGAAACCCCGTCGCTAAAAGTCCCGACGACAAAAAATTTCGTCACTAAAAGTCCGATTTGTTTTTTAAAAAAACTTTTAACAACGAAAACGTTTCATCGCTAAATGTTTTCCTTGCTAAAAACACTACTCAGCGACGAAAATATTTCGTCAAAAAAAACAATTTATTTTATTAAATCATGTTTAGTGACGAACAATTTTGTCACTAAAACTATTTTCGGGTACATATAGTGACAAAAAAGTTCGTCACTAAAACTATTTTTAAGAAAATCTAGGCACATATAGCGACAAAAATTTTCATCACTAAAACCTTTTCTTACAAAATTCTGCTACATTTAGCGACGAAATATTTCGGTACTAAAACAATTTTTTGTTGTTATATTTGTGACAGAAAAATTCATTGCTAAAACTTTTTTTTTTTCATAGCTTTGATATTAACATGTAACCTGTCATTACATTATTAAAACCATACATTTGAATAACACATTTATTTCAACGACACATTTACAAAAAATCGATCCATACATTCTACAAGTAAAAAATAAAACAAGTATCCAATTCAAACTCCTTCCATACAATAATTGTTTGCAACATATACAATAACTCAAGATATGTTATAACAATACAAAAGGTGTAGCATAATATAATTAGAACAAACGGAAGATGTCCTCCTATGTCTTCAAGTAATGCCAAAAGTAAATCCCCTAAAAGCCACCAATAAGAAATCTGCACAAATATAAAAACAATACTACATTAAAATCGTAAAGTAAAAACATTAACTATGTTATAAGAAACATTTCTAACAATGCATTAAGAGTAGCCATACCAATGAATTAAAATCACAACTCCTAATGTATAAGTTGTAGAAAGCAAATATAGATTTTCAAGTGTAATATAATACAATTAGTTTCAAATAATACATCAAAAAAAGTAGTCACATCATGTAGTGCAGGTCAATTGATAAATAAAGTACTAACTAATAAATGTTTTAACTTGAAGATGAACCACCCCCATAGGTAAGAGCGTTATCATAACCCTTGCTCCCCAAAAATTTAAGAATATTCTTTTGGACCTCTTCTTGCTTAGCTCGCGCCAATCACAAACATCACAAGTATAGAGTGTTTACAAGTATTGAAATCGAATAAGGTACAATTCATCACATCTAATCAACAAGGTCTATTCACATTTGCAAGAAATTAAAAACACTCCCAATATGAATTTAAACCACCTTATAACACTATGCAAGCCACTCGCTTGCTCCAATACAACAACCCACCACAAAATCAATCACAAACATCACAAGTATAGAGTTTTATAGGTATTTAAATAGATTTTACTTACTATGATCAAGCTAAGCGTACAAGTCTGATTTGTTGGCTAAGCTTTGGTCTTTGACTTTCACAGATCTAAGCTCTTTCTATTCCCCCACAGCAACCCAAACAATCACTAACCTTGTCATCACATTCAACCAAAAACCATTAAATTTCTTCTACAAAACATAAAAGATGTTATAATTAATTTGATAGTTCTTAATGATTTCTACAAATCTCAAATGGACATTATTATTATTATTATTATTATTATTATTATTATTATTATATATTTGTGAGGAATAAACATTTAGCATTAAGCTAAACACACCAATATATTTACCATTGAGTTAAGCATAAGCCACTATATTTTTTTAAAATATCCAATTAATAAAGAGTTAAAGCATTAGTGTTTGTAAAGTGTTGTAATTCAAAGAGTCAAGTTTTTAATGAAAGCTCTTTGTTCAGTCTTTTGTTCAACAATCTAATGCCAGAGCTTATACTAACTCAACAAAACAAAGTGGTAGTAGCATTTTAATTAAATGATGATCTATAGTCATTATAAATGGAGTTGACAATATTGATGAGTTTCTACCATCTTTTACAAGTGAAAAAGAAAATGATTGTGTTTTCAATTTTCATAATGTATTTAGCTTATTTGTGATTATCTTGTCAAATTTCTTAAGCCCAAATGTTTTTTTGACTTCTAAATGCCTAGATTTTTCATATATAGATATAGCACAAAATCAAACAAAAAACCAAGTTTCTTAAAGTACAATAAAAAGAATATGAATTAATGTACTTTTGCCACAAATGTCAATCTCAAACTTTCGACATATAACAAAAATAACAAATATTTTCTCAGTTGAAAGACAGTTTAGACATATAGTGTAGCACGACCCACCACTTGTAATTTTGTAGTCAACCTGGATGGCTACCTTATTTTATATAATACTATACATACATTCTAATATAATACCATTTTTTTACTGTTATTATTACTATTATATTGCTATTGAACCTTATCTCCAATATATACAAACGAAAAGCAAATAAAATAAGTCGGCTAAAATTGGGAATTAACACTATTTTCCAAACAATATAATCAGTAGGCACTGTTTTGAAAGTATATTTCATACTAACATCTCGAGTCTAAAACTCGATTTAGAGCCTATAAATCAAGTCTCAAAAACTTGGTTTTCATGTTCTGATTAGATCTACAAGCACAGACCAGCCACTACCAACCCACAAATCCGAGCATTAATCCAACAATTCAGAACAAATCCAACCAAATCCACCCCCAACAACCACCTAAAATCCAGATTAAAAAAATAAAAACCCCCAAACCCATCATTCAACAGCCACACCGCCAACTTCAAAAGCCCGTGGTGTACGTACCTGCAATCAAACATTTGCTTCCCCAGCCAATTATCTAAGAGAGTCTTGTAATCACTCTCTTTGGCCAAGTTGAGGCCTAAAATTGCTAGCACGATTTGGCAGTGCTCTTGGTTGTAGTAGATCAAGTACGGCGGCATGTGGCCCTGGGTTTGCTCGTAGGTGATGCGCTTGATGACCCAGTCCGAGTTGAGCCTGTACTTGCCCGAGGGCTCCCACTGCGGGTTTCGGAGGTTTGATTCGTAGACGGCAAGGATTATGCGACAGATACGTGGGACAGGGTCGAACTCATCAGGCATTGCTATAGGCCACGTGGTCCAAAAACCCATGACCCTAAAAGATAGGCAATGATGGTTGAGAGGAACCCACTGTCATGGAGGCTGATCGGCCATGAAGGCTTCACCAAGAGAGAGAGAGAGAGAGAGAGAGAGATACCGATCATAACAAATGCAGGTTTAAAACATTTTACTTGTTTTGTAAAGGGTTTTATAAATCGAGTCTTAAAGACTCGATTTTCAGGTGGACGCCACATGAAAGAAACGCCAAATTAGACGTGATCAGAACACTGAAACCGAGTCTTTGAGACTCGATTTATAAACCCTAAATCGAGTCTTTTAAACTCGAGATGTTAGTAAAAAATATAGTTTTGTAACAGTGCCTACTAATTATATTGTTTAGAAAACAGTGTTAATTCCCAATTTTGGCCAAATAAGTCCCATCCATTTACTTTCATCTACTTTCTAGGAAACCCAACACTAAAAAGAGCTAACTTCATTTAGCTACCTCAAAACTCAGTTTCACTTATCAACTTTCTAAAGAAGCAAAGAGAATTCCCAGTAGAGGATTTCGTCAAACACTTCATGTGCATTTACACAATACATGTGAATCACATAAAGACAAAACCATATCTATATTCAATATAAACCCAGTTGACGGCGGTGGTGGAGGAAGAGAGATGGACGGCGGTGGCTAGGGAAAGGGGAGCTCGACAGCGGTGGCTTAGGGGCTCAACGACGGTGGCAGCACCTTAGGGACTTGATGGAGAACGGCGGAGAGACCGAGAGAGTGAGAGTGAATAGCGAAGAGAGAGAAAGAGTGAGAGTGAACGGTTGAGGGAAAAAAGCTAGGGTCTGGACTAAAAAAAATTGAAGTGGCATATTTATAGTCAAATCTTCAATGATGAAATATTTTCGTCGTTATTGTCTACTTATTGGTTGCAAAAGGTATTAAGATTTTTATGCTTTTAGTGACGAATTTAATTTCGTCACTATAACATACTTTTAGTGACGAAGTTCAATTTCGTCACTAAAGAACCTAGATTTTGTTAAGATTTTTAGAGACAAAATTCAGATTTCGTCGCTATAGCATACTTTTAGTGACGAATTGTGATTATTTTTAGCAACGTTTATTTTTCGTCGCTAATACAATCCAAAGCAATACCTACAGTGACAGAATATTTCCTTCACTAAAAATTTCAACTTTTAGCGATGAAATATTTCGTCGCTATAGATTAATGAAGTTCCTGCCAAAGTTTTCCCTACTGGAGCCCATTTTCCAGATCACAATAGCGACGAAAATTATTTTTCATCGCTAAATGTTATAATTATTTTTCATTATTAGTGACAAAATTCATATTTCATCTCTAAATCAGTGTTTTTAGCGACGAAAAATATTTCCACGCTAATTTTCGTCACTAAAAATACATTTTGTTGCATTTTTATAGATTTTTTTTTTGTTTTTTTTAGCATGTCTACGTTTGTGGGTGTTAAGTTTTATTTTTCGGATCAATGATATAGTGCATGTTCTGTTATTGTTGTTGTTGTATACTTGGATTTATTGATGTACTGGGATACTACTTAATCTTTTAATGATTAGCTTTGTTTCTATGTTTTGATTAATTTATTTAATGGATGGGTTTTTGTTAGCTATACAATTTGTAAAATAAAATTTGCTTCTTATTTTTTGAAGTATTCTTCATTGAGCTTGTTTGTCTCCCAAAAATTGGGGTAAGCTTGTTCCACACCTCACAGAGGCGGGCATTGGCTATGATATATATATATATATATATATATAATTTAAGTTGAGCTTCTTTGTAATTTGATTTGTTGATTTTCAAGGTTCTTTTGGTGTATCATGAGAAATTTTGGATTCTGCTGGATAAATCAGTGAAATTTAAAATTTGGGGCATTCTATGTTTTAGCAGAAAGCCCAAAGTTGTTCTAGTTTAGTGGTGTCCATCATGGACTAGGTGTACTCAAGTCATCGATGGCTTGTTTTACTGTAATATGATATTCTGTTTTCGTTATTGCTCTATCTTTGTCATATATATATATATATATATATATATATATTTTTTTTTCTAAACTTTATACTAACTTTTTTTTTTTTAGTGTTTTCACTTGAGCTTGGTTTATTAATTGAATTTATAGAATATATATATATATATATATATATATATATAAAAGTAATCAGGTTGTTCAACTTATTATGGAAGAATAAATTTGTAGGCCTTTATAAAGGCCTACAAATGTTGGAAGGAATAATGCTTTTATACCAGGTTGTATTTGAAAAGATAGTATTGTGCTATTATGCATGTAACAGATGATTAAACAATTAGTAGTTTTCTTTTCTGATGTAAATAATTTGTAATTTTGCTGAACATATTGCCTACATAAATTTTTCTACAGAGTAATGGTAAGTGTATGAACCAAATTCTGTCAGCAATCATTGTGTAGTATCATGTAAGATCTTTGTATTGCAATTGGGGTTTACCTCTATGTTAACTTGGTGCTCATTTTTCTTTGTATAGGAACTGGTGTAGCTGGAATTGTCCTTCCTGAATCAGAAGAGAAGGTCATTGCAATTAAGAAGGGTGATGCCATTGCCCTTCCTTTTGGTGTTGTTACATGGTGGTACAACAAGGAGGACACTGAGTTAGTTGTTCTGTTCATGGGAGATACTTCAAAAGCTCACAAATCTGGAGAATACTGATTTTTTCCTAACAGGTTCCGACGTAATCTTCACAGGGTTCACTACTGAGTTTGTGAGTCGAGCATGGGACTTGGATGGGAATGTTGTTAAGGCCCTTTTGGGAAAGCAATCAGGCAATGGAATTGTCCAGCTTCACGGGAACTTTAAAATGCCTGAACCAAAGAAAGAACATCGAGAGGGTATGGCATTGAATTGTGAGGAGGCTCCATTAGACGTGGACATTAAGAAAGGTGGAAGGGTTGTGGTCTTGAACACTAATAACCTTCCTTTGTTTGGTGAAGTTGGGCTTGGAGCTGACCTTGTTAGGGTGGATGGGAGTGCTATGTGCTCTCCTGGATTTTCTTGTGACTCAGCATTGCAGGTGACTTGTATTATTAGGGGTAGTGGCCGTCTTCAGGTTGTTGGTGTTGATGGCCACAGGGTCTTGGAAACAACTGTTAAGGCAGGTAATTTGCTCATTGTGCCAAGATTTTTTGTTGTTTCGAAGATTGCAGCTCCTGATGGTATGGAATGGTTCTCTATCATCACCACCCCCAAGTAAGACTTCTTTCACATTCTTAGCTCGCATTTGTTTTAGGCTATTGTTATATACCTAATCAAATTTTTTGTGGGCTTGTTTTTAGCTTTTGGTTCTCCTGGTTAATTGATCTGCTAGTATTAGACACAATTAATTCTTTATCAAGCCTATTGCGTATTATCATTATCTTAGTGCAATAATTGAAGCTGTATAAGGAACCTTAGCTGTATAAGGAACCTTAGCTGTAGAAGTTCCATGACTCGAATGATTTTGTTTTTCTTTGGTAGTCCAATATTCAACCACTTAGCTGGAAGGACTTCAGTGTGGAAGGCTCTATCTCCTCAGGTGCTCCAAGCTGCATTTGATGTGGATGCCAATACAGAAAAACTTTTCCGCTCAAGAAGGACTTCTGATGCCATTTTCTTCCCTCCACCAAATTGATAAAAAACCTAGCTTAATTTTTCTAGTTTCTTAGTTGGCTAAATAAACTTACAGTGTTACCTGTAGGGCTTTCGTTGTCCTTTATGTTTGGTTTATGGTTGTAGACTTGTTAATATGGTTTATCTTTCCATTTAACTCTAGTCACCAAATAATTTGTATATGTCGTTGATTCTGGATGTTCATTTCATTTTAATGCATATATCTTTCCATTTAACTCGTCACCAAATAATTTGTATATGTCATTCAGCTGAGAATAAAGTTTAAAAAATCCTAGCATAATCAACCCATATGACCAGAAGAGCTTTTGCAGACCCAACTCCTTATATCAATGATAAAACCACTACTTTAAACAGTTTTTCAAAGGCACTACTAAGTTGAAATAAGCACCTTTTAGAATCCTACTGAAACTGCTAATTCAAATGTCGATCAGGGGCTTTGTCAGATATAGAACACATTTTTGTGAAAGTTCAATTAAAAAACACTACAAAAAGTAGCACTGCTATAAATCATCATCTCAGACATTGCATAGCATTTTATTAATTTGAAAGCATTATTCTCAATAGTTCAAAAAAAAGTGCTATAAATTATTCCTAAGCTTTTGATTCTACAACATTCCTAGGACTTGCAGTGCAATTTTGGGCATGGTTCAGGTTTTTTGATAGTAAGCATGCCTCAATACAGTTGTGCTGCAGCAGCACTAACCTGGACCAAAAAAGAGAAGAGAGAAAAAAAGTCTAATGATTATCAACTTTAACTTGCAGCTGTGTTCTCAATCAAGGTTTTCGTTTTTATTTTTTATTTATATATATTTTAAAGAACTTTGATTGTAGACCAACACTGCTTCTAACTTTGGGTGCTTGGTCACAGACTCCACCCCCCTTTACTATACACAAATCTCTGCCACCCCAATTAGCCAATTTCCTTCATCCGCAACATGGCTGGATGGAATCCAACAGTCTCAAAGAAAAAAAACATAGAGGTAACATACCATCCTCATCCATGCTTCATTTTCTGAATGGAATCGTTTCAGTATATCTAGCATTATCTGTTTAGTTTCATCATTAGGTCACATCTGCCGAAGTTCCTCAGCTACATTCTTTCGCATGAAAGACTCAGTACATCGAAAACTATGTGACTGTCAAAAATATATATACTATAATTAAACAATAAAACAAAACACCAACAATGTTCTCCAAACAAAGAAAAGAAAAACTTATGAAGAATCTTCAAATGATACAAGCTTGGCGTAGAAACTAGAATGCACTAGAACACAATTGTTATTTGTTAAGCTACATTCAAAGTAAGCAATAGAATCAAGATCTCACCAACCCCCTCTTTTTTTTTCTTTTTTTTTCTAAGGCGACTACAAAAAATTCATAAAATCAAAGTAAGCATATAGAAAACACTACTTGCTCTTACAAATTAAAATACATGTAACTTTTGCTTTCAAAAGAACAAGAATTAATTTTCAAAGAACATCAACCAAAATCAAACTTCATGCCTTCAACACAGAATATAGAAAAAACATAATTACAAAAATAGGGAGAAGCAAATTCCACTTACCCTGTAGCACTGGAGGAAGCAGTATCGTGAATTGCAACAAGGGCATGTATATTATGATAATTGCTTCTGGCACCTAGCGGGAGAGAGAATGATGAATATATATAATGAACTACTCAAATAACCTCAAATTAAATATAAAAACTTGAAACTTTACAAATACAATAAGAGCATAATATAATTCAATATAAGTAAGTCATACAAACTTATGTCATGCATAAGCAGTGGCAACGGATAGTTTATAGAGCATATGCATATAAAAATAGGATTTGTTTAACTTTAGCATGTACTTCACTATGCACCAAAACTAATACTGATATGCTAATTGCATTTGAATAAAAAATTCAAGCTATAACATTTTTTATAAAGAAAAAGAAAAGAAGAGACAGTTTGGGGAAGAACATACACATGGCAAATTATCCGGGAAGGAGGGTTCAATGGGGATGAGTTGGACGATTTATCAGAGGTGAGGATCGTCCTGTCCATGACTAAAAGCTTACTAAGACTTAGTACCAGTGAGACCAGTTGCTTAGTTTGGATGGTTCTCTCAATTCAGCTTTGAAAGCCCTTAGAAATTGCAGTTGGTAGAGCAGAAGAGTCTCACAGGTCCAACTTTTAAATTAGAATCCACCTGACTCAATTAATTGATTGTACCTGGAAAGAAAAGCACCAAGGGTTGGTGTAAGAGGCAAGACTAATTTTTGTTTAAAAAAATTAAAAACCATCATTAATGATAATGTAAGCTAAAGAACATTAAAATCATCCCCCCAAAAAAAATGATGAATTTGACAAAATGCAGTTTACACCCTCTGCATCCCTACTAGCTGAATGTATGTGTATAATCTATATATTATATATGCTAGCCTCTTCACACAAGTGCACGAGAGAGATTGATTAAAACAAAAAAGGAAAAAGAATTTTCTTTATTTATTTATTTTTGGCCTATCCGTACACAATCTCAGTTATGGACACAATGAAACAAAACACAGCTCCAACTAACTGTCTAGGGTCCGTTTGGATACAGTTGAAAATTGAAAACTGAAAACTGAAAAATACTGTAGCAAATAATTTTTAAATGTGTAAATAGTACCGTGGGACCTATTTTTAATGAAAAAATTGCTGAAAAGTGAAATTTATGGGTCCATAAACAGTGAAATTTGTGCTGAAAGGTCAACTATTGCGGCTACTGTTCATTAAACAGTAGCTGCTACAGTGAATAAGTGGCTGGAAAAGCTGAAAAGTAAAAAAAAAAAGAAAAAAAAGAAAAAAAAATGCAAACGTAAACATGATTCAGAAAATGTGCCAGCCAAACGATACCTAAGAACACTGCAACTACAATTCAATAAGCTCAGGTATACAGAACAGAAATGGAATCCCCAGTAACATGACCTTTCTTTAGTAGCTACATGCGCTTTTATTTTATCTCTCATATGAAGGACTACAGACTAGAGTCACTATACAAAAATTTCTTCAGACTTGACTTGTTCACCTTGGACAGTTTTGTTTCTTTGAATCCAAATATGGCAGTGTATAGTAGCTCCCCATGTCAGCTTACTAATAACAGCTTGTAGACTACTCCATTTCCATTTGTTCAAACCCGAATCCACCACCTTTTTCCATTCAGTTGGTGGGTTAGAGTTCAAACAAAGATCCATGATCTTTTTCCAAACTCTCTCAGCTTATGTCTCCCATATTTTTTTTGTAACTCTACAAATGTGACATTGCTCTTGCTCCATTGGTAACTGTACAAATTATTCAAAAAATTTATTCTAAGAAAAATATCAATTTAGAGAAATGGCAAAGAAATGACAGGTCCAATTCTATCTAATCACAATGAGCATTCTACATGGTCTATAATTAATAAAGCTCCAAGGAAAAAAAAAATTCTTCCAAGTTCCAATTACAAAAGTAAATGGGCAAGTATCAAAATTCTTGGCATGCAAAACTCAACAAAATTTAAACACAACTTCATTTTGTCTCAAAATCAAATGGGAAGGTTTGTGAGAAACATAGAACGGGAAATCTTGTTAGAATATAAAAGCAAAAGGCATAAGAGAAGAGAACTCCTTGCATGAGAGTCTGCGCTGGGCAAAAGAAAAACATGGTCTTCCGAGGCGGCGGAATATCAAAATATAGAGGGAAGACCAACCAGTTTAGTTGCAAGCTTATTAAGCCCAAAAGAGTTAAGAGGCCCAAGTTTATCTCTCTTATTAAAATTTAAATAAAAAAATTTATTTTTCCATTTTTTCTTTTTCTTTTTCATTTTATATGTTTTGAATTCCAAAAGGCATTCGAATAATAGTAAAATAAATTTCTTAATAAAGTTTGACAGAAAATAAAAGCTCAATTGAAAAAAAAAAGTGTTTTAAGTTTGTATTGGAAATGTGAGAAGTGTAATTCTTTCAGCTTTTTCTTCTCCCTTTCTTTTTTTTTTTTTTTTTTTTTTTTGAATTATAGGTTTATAATATATATGATAAATAACATTCAGATGCCAAAAATTAAAAATAAAAATACTCAACTGGAAAGCTTTTGACATAATTAAATTTAGTTATTATCAATTAACACTTCATTAACTTTAAGAAGAGGTGCCGAAAAAAATAATAATAATAATAGGTCAAAACTCTCTAAAAAAAAAATTGGAGGCAATTTAGTTATTGTGTTGGACCGGGAGTTTTTACTCCTATTTTCTCTCTTTTATTTTGCATCCTCCCTATTCCATCTCCAACCAAATATACCTTTAGGGTTCAAGTCACCTCATTTTTAATTGATGATTTTTTTAATAAAAAAAAAATAAAGAATAGGGTAAGAATTGAAGAATCAAGTTTTTTAATCTATTATTAAGAATGTTATATTTTTTATTTAAAAGAGAGAAACATATTTTTAATTGGACAAAGTTTAGTTACAAATTGGTTATAATCTTAGGCTACAACCTTACTCAATATCTTTTAATTGAAAATGAATTTTGACAAATTCAAAATTAGATTACATCTTCTAAAAAATTAATGATCAATAACTATGTCATCAATAAATTGTTTTAATTGTAAGTTTTTGAAGTTTAAAGTTATATATAAAATATAAGCTTATAAATTATATAGTAAATAATATCCGATTGATACAAAATTTAACATGGGTATTAAGAGATAAATAACATGTAATTCAATGATTAGATTTTCAAAATATGTAGTAATATTTATTTTATTGAGTAAGATTGTAGTGTTAAGCTACATCTAATTTTGTAGTATTTATTTGATTAGATACTTTTTAAAATCTCAAATATTTTTTTAAATCACAAATATACTTTTACACCTTAAAAAATTTAAATAAAATAAACCAACGAAAAGATCCAAACTAAACAACATTAGAAAAAAAAAAAAAAAAAAAAAACAACAACAACAAATAATATTACCGCATACTCTTAGTGCGATGATCACGTGTAGGGGGTAAAGACCAAGTTCAAGGTATAAGTACTTGTAGAGTGTGAGGAGCAAGGGCCGGGGTTCAAGTATCTGCGAGGGAGCTTCAAACACGTATACACGTTAAAAAAAAAAAAAAAAAAAACATTAAAGCAAAATTTTTTTTTTCCTTAGTTCTGAGAGGCGCGTAGCTATCTATGAGAGTGGCGAAGAGAGAAGTGAGGGTGAGAGTGAGAGATGGCACCGTTGAAATCTCTGGAGCAAGACTATCCCATTTTAGACTCCAACTTCCAGTCCTTCTGTGCTTCTCACGACATTTTCTCAGGTCATCTGTTTTTTTTTTTTTTTTTTTTTTTTGGGGGGGCTTCAATTCTTTATAGAGCATATATAAATTGAACTTTGGTGACATAGCTTAGGGCAATTTTTTCATATAAATCACCATGAATCAATGCCAGCAATATAAAAATTTTGAACTCTTTCCCTTCTTATATGAATTATAATTTTGCTTCTGGCTCAATCTTTTACATTTTTGCCACTTCTGGTTTTTTTAACAGTTGAGGATTTACTCTTGCATGACCTTTACGTATTAGCTGCTTTTGCGGAACAAGAATCATGCTCTGAGAGATTAAAGCAGGTTAGCTTCTACAGAAAATTTTTGTTAAGGATTACATTTCAATTTTTTATTTTTTTATTGTTTAGGGGGGAGGGTGGTTTAGAATTTTATCTAGCATTATAAAGTAGGTAATTTTTAACCTGTTTGATCATTTTGAGCAATTAGGGGATTACCCAAGTTCTCTCTATCATTGATGGTCAGCATCAGCCATGGTTGAATGGTATGGAGCTCTTGGAAGATGCTCAAAGGAATAAACATGTGTTGTCCACTGGATGTGAAGGGTAATTTGAGCATAGACATTGTCTTATTTCTTTTGCTTCAATGATAGTTTGATTCTATTTGAATACTTGATCAAATGTTTCGGGTCTGGCCCCGATTGAAAAATAAAATGTTTTGGGCTGTGTGACTTTTAGGATCGATTTGTTACTTCATGGTGGATTGCGTGTGGGACAGTTAACGGAACTTGTTGGGCCATCGTCATCTGGTAAAACACAAGTAAGAAACACTTCATTCATGATAACAATTAGTTTTCCTGATGAATGCAAATTCCTCTGGATCATGTCTTCATGAATCTATTTGGGTTTTTTTTTATCAGTCATTGTTTTGTTGTGGTATGCTTAAACCTACTATATGATCCGGACATCAATATGCAATGGTAACTCTTCTCCCATGGCATGGATATTTCTTGGCTTTAAACACTTTGGTTGGTATTCTTTTATTTATAGCATATGCACTTAAATCATAATTTTAAATGTACAGTTTGTATTTAGTGTACAACTTATACACCCTCGTTAATGTCTAGGTTTGCCTACTAGCTGCCTCAAATGTTGCAAAGAAACATATCGGCAGTGTTGTATACTTAGATACAGGCAACTCTTTTTCGCCCCAACGTGTTACACACTTTATTTGTCAGCATTCTGATCCTGCCATTGATCAGGTTAAACATATTACCACTCTTTTTTTTTGGGAGTGGGGAGGGGGGGGGGGGGGGAAGGGGTATCTTTAATCTGCTTTGCAGTGTAAGCTTTTTGTCCTAACTAGTTTTCTCCTTTTGAAATTATGTTTTAGGCTAAACACAGAACTCTCCAGAAGGTAATGAACAACATATCTTGCAAATCAGTATTTGACATATTTACAATGTTTGATGTGCTACATCAGCTAGAGTTCAATCTGAGATCTCAGGTTTGCATCGGACATGAAGCGCTTTGGCTGGTCTATTTTGGTAGAATTTCATTTTTGGATTATTAAACATATGAGAAATGTTTCAGATGCAGGGAGGAGATTGTAAGGTGCAGTTGCTTATTGTTGATTCGGTGTCATCAATGGTTACACCAATCCTTGGAGGCAGTGGTTCCCAGGGTATACATTCTTGTATGGAAATCAGTGTCACCTTTTAAAAAAATAAAAATAAATTTAAGAAATAAATTATATGCCTTCACCAAAGTTTTATAATCGATCTTTCTCTCAAAATGTAATAGTAACATTACTTTTATGACTGCAAAACTTCATCAGCTTGATATAATTGATTGATACTCTTTGGTTCCTAACAAATTCTCTTATCTGTTCAGTACGTAATATATCTTTGTGTTGGTCAATGTAATGTTTTTGGGTTCAGGCGGTATCATTTTAATATTCCTCTCTCTCTCTCTCTGGTCTCTCTTTCTCTCTAGTGATTGTTCGATAATTATTTTATGATTTTTCTCATCTACATTTTAAATATAAGCATTTTGTGCCAAGTTTTTTATACTTTAAGAATTCAGTCGAGTTTAAACATTGATGCAGCTATCATACATTTAATCACTTAATTGTAAATCTTAATTCAGATTTTACCTACATTATTTCTTGAGTTAACAGGGGAGTTGTTGACGGATTTTATTTTATTTTATTCCTTTTAAACTCTTGTGAAGCATTCCAAATATTCTGACACTGCACATTTTAGAATTACAGTCAATTTTTGAAATAAAATCATGCAAGTTTGTTGATAACCATTGAGCAGGGCTTATTTATTGTAACCAAATAAGTATTTTTGAAAGTACTATTTGTCTCTAGGTAAGAGGGAATGTAAAGAGACTACAACTATCTTGAATGTACCGTTGTGTTCCAGCATAGCAGTTTGAAAGCCCTAGCCTATTGTGTCACACTCATGAGAAAGTGGCATTCTGTTTTGCCATAGACTCTGAGTTTATGATTTTCAACCATAACATATCACCCCAACAGCACCCCCACCCCCCCAAAAAAAAAAATTTGGGACACGAGAAGACATTTCTTTTTCTTGTTTTTGTTTTGATTTTTGAATTTATTTTTTATTTTTTAATAATTTCTTTCTCTGATTCTTTAGAAGGAATTCTAATTTTTCAACTCTATTATCTTAAGTATATTATTTGTTTCTTGTCATTTTAGGATGTTGCTTTGTCGGAGATCTGTCATGTTCAACTAACTTCAGTTTAGTAATTGACTGGATTGGTCAATTAATACAGGGCATGCGTTAATGATTTCAGCTGGATACCTGTTGAAGAAATTAGCACATGAGCATAATATTGCAGTACTGGTAAGTTTTAAAATTATATTTATTATTTTATTTTCTCGATAACTGAGAATCCCAGCTTCTTTAATTGTATTCATCAATGCAGTAATTTAAACCCAATTTTCTCCTTGCTAAAAAATTATTTTGAATAGGATCCAACTCTATGGATAAAGCTAAAAGCCAGTGATCTTAAGAATGGGTTTAGAAACAAGAAAGGGAAGAATCAGAAAAAAGGACGAAATATAGTTTAAGTAATTTTTATTTGCATGTTATATATTTCTCACTGTTCATTTGTTCACAGTTGTAGTCCACTCTATTTAACATAATCTTCCTAGAAGACCTTGATCCAATTTATCAGTTGCTAATGCAAAAATAATAATGTATTTTATCCAGCTTGTCAATATAATCTTTTCATTGACTGGCACCTTCCTAAACTTAATTTTGACCTGTAAAAATAATGATAAATTGCTAAAACTATAACTTGAAAGGATAGCCTATTTCCGCCCTAGTATTGCCTTACATCCTTTCTGTTTATTGAAGTCCAATTGTCATGGCATTGACTGGTTGCATAAAAAATGGAGAGTTAAGGTTATACTTCTGGAAAAAGAAAATTTAGTTTCCAATGCTTTCAATTATTGATTTTGCTGGGTATAACATACCTTGGAATAAGACTGCAATTGGATTTTTGAAGGTGACTAATCACACAGTGGGTGGAGATGGAGGTATCTCTAAACCAGCTCTTGGAGAGAGTTGGAAAAGCATCCCACATGTTCGGCTTCTGCTTTCCCGTGATCATGGAGGCAGCATCTGTAATGTTTCCATACTTAAACACCCATCCATGGTAGAATCCTTTGCAACTTTATTCACAATGTGTGCCATAGACTTACCTCTCTCTCTCTCTTTGTTCAGCCTTTCTATCACACTGTGTTTACTCCATATGGTATTTCTTTTTTTATTCACCCTTTTTAATTTTTTTTTTCCTCAGGCTGTTGGTAAGGCTTCAAGGTTTATGATTCACAACTAATGACATAGATTATGGAATAGAAATTCTGTGTCCCACTTTGGGTGTTCCACTTTATTCACGCACTCCAATATGTCATGTATTTGATTTTTTTTTTTTTTTTCTATTTTAAATTTTGGCTAATTTATAAAGAATATATGTGTGTGTGTGTGTGAGACATAAAGTGGAAAACCCAAAATGGGATAAAAGATTTTTATTCTAAATTATGCCTCTATTGTGGAAGCGAAGTGTTTTGTAATGATATCAAGAATATTATCAATTTTTTGGAGAATTTTTTTCCTTCTTAAGTATTTCATTTTTATTTTAGATTGAGGGAGCTGTATTTCAAAAACACGTAATAGCTTTGATTATATATATAGTGAAACTGATTCTTAACTTTTTTTGGTTTGTTTTTGTTTATTTATTTATTTTTTTGTCACAATGTTCGTGAGTTTTCCAATTATTTGCATGGTATTTGTTTTTCCTTATACTTACTAGTAGAAATAACATAAATGGTGGAAACCTTTCCAAATTATGGAGAAATATTACTCGTGCTAGTGAAAAATTATATTTGTACTAAACTACTATATGGTTTATAGTTTGTTTATATTTATCTGGTAAATGAGACTTTAATTTTGGACTTTTGGGATGGTTTGAGAGCATAAAGTGCAAACTAAATGAGAACAGTGGATAAGAGACAAGTGGTAAATTACTATTTCAGCTAGTTTTTACTTTTATCTACAATACTTTCAACAAAAAGTTTTTAGTTTCAGCTAAATAAACTGTTCTCAAATGGATTCTTAATTACTCAAGATCCAATGGCTAATGCAAAATAAAGTACATTTGTCAGGTTACAAATAACCATGTGCGACATGCGTTTCCACGTGATAACGTCCTTTCACCAAACTCCAGCATGCTCCTGACGCTTCGAAATTCACGATTTCACAATAATGGCGTTAGGCGGCTACTTGTCCCCTCACGTTCTACGGCTCGATTAGGATCCTATGGTTCCTATCATTCCTCATTTGTGGGCGGGAAACTTAGCGCCCATTTTTTTACCCCTATAAAAGGAGAATTTGGGGCTGGCTAAAGTTCATTTACGCATTCTAGCAATTTGAGTTAAAGCAACCTCCTGAGAATAATTTTTCCCTTTGCTCGTAGGTATGTTCATTCTCCTGTTTTTATTTTTGCACAAGTTTACTCTTTCATACCATAAAACTCCATAGGTAGATACGCTAAGTTAGTGGATACTCTCGAGGCTAGGGCTGTCTTTAGGGCATAATATAGGATTCCCAACGGTGTTGAAATCCAACACTGTGAATATGGTGAATGGCTAGTCTTGAATAGACTTCCTGAATCCGTGGTCATTCTTAAGATTGTTTTCATTGAAGGTGGGGTGGAACTTTCCATGGGAAGGGTTACTAGGGATTATCTAATAAGCTATAGGTTGACCCTCACTTAATGCTCCCCAAATGTCTTTAGGGTCCTCGAGTGTGTAGATATGCTAAATAGGAAAATGGGGACCTACCTTACCTGGCATGATGTAAACTGGGTATACAACTGCCAAAAAGGAAAAAAAAAAAAAAAAAAAAAAAACTAAATATTACATCAAATGTAGAGTCCCTGCTGTTAGGTTAATCTCTTGCCTACCTGACTCAAGCAAGGGTATGGATGAGGACTTCTTCATCGTTTCAGGAGACTGGCACGATGGACTACATTGTCCCACCCAAGAAGGGGAATCAAGTAGGGTTCCCGAGGACCATAGATGCACATAGGATGTTACCTGAGTTCATTAGTATGAAAATTTTCTTTTTTATTTTTATTTTTACTCATGATTCTTATTGTTTTCCTTGGCAGACGAATACCGCATCGCCCCAGCCAAGCACCTAGTGAACTTCACAAACCTGAACCGGATCCTCAAGTCAAAGATCTTCTTGCACAAGGACGATCAACTCTAAGCTTCTCACGTCATCCTCGGATACAAGCCCTCCACTAAACGTTTTCAGAGCCCGAAGAATGTCATTAAAGCCAAGGATGCTCGGTTGGCTTTAATAGACGTAACTGTCCCAGGCTTCCAATTAACTGAACCTCCTCCCGTGGGAACTCAAGACGCTCTGCTCCCAGCCCCCATCGAAGCTAGGATCCTTTTCTCACTAGAACCCCCCATCCCCTCAGACGACAAAGTTAAGGAGCCCATACTAGACCCTGTCTAGCAAGAAGTAACAGATAAGGACTTCAAGGACTTCTACCAGTAAGAAGACCTTGAAGACGCTCCTAGCACCTCACACCTCCCCCCACATCTTGCCCAAACTAGCTCTAGTCAAGAAAAAGCTCATATTCCAAAAGGGATGGGGTTCGAAGAAAAAACTTCAAATCTCATGGCCCTACTTGAGGCCCACGCTGGGAGTGCATCCCCAACAATCCTAGTAATGCTTGTGTTGCCCTAACCACCTACCCCTGCTCCTGGGCAGGCATCCCCTAGTGATGCAGCAAACAAGAAAAGGAAAATGGGCTAAAGAGGCAAAGGCCTTGAGGATGTTGAGGAAGGAGAAGTCACCTGCTCCTCTCAATAGCCCTCAACCAAAGAGGCCCGAACCACCAAGGCCCGACAGAAAAAGGGTACCTCCATCGGTACCTCAAAAGAGCCTGAGGGGGAACAGCCACACAAACCTTCCCCTTGGAAACTCTCCTTCATAATGAGCTCAAGGGGCCGGTTCTGGACGATGCCAACCTAAAAGACCACCTGAAGGGCAGGTCGGGTCTAGTGGCTGAATGTTTGGAGGAAGCCCTCCTCCTACCCGAGGACATGCAAGAGCTCAGGTCCTTCAGAAAACGCGAGGTCTTCCTATCTCTGAAGAGAGACATTGCCAAGGTACATGATCACTTCCTTCTTTACCTAAAGTAGATAACACATATATAAACACCAACAAGCATTAACCTTGCAGTCTATACAAGCAACCTTCGTGGTTGAAGAATGGGTGGACTAGGCTCTGGAGTAGGCTTTGGACTAGGCTTGTAAGGCCGAAGGCAGGGCGAAGGCAGTTGAGAAGGCCCACGCTGCGACAAGCCAAAAGCTTAAAGAGACTCTCACCCGGTTGACCGAGGCAGAAAAGTCTTGGAAAAATGCTGAAGCTGCCTTGTCCAGCTTTGAAAAACAAGCTGTAGAGTCTCTAGAGGCTCAAAGGAAGGCTGGGAACAAGCTGTCCTTAATCGTGGTGGAACTTAAACAAACCTAAAAACAGCTAGTAGACAAGGATGCCGAGATGGCTAAGGCCGAGCAGGCGGCCTATGACGCAAGTATGACTAAGATTGCCTAGAGTCTAACTGCCCAACTCAGGGATGTCGCTCGAGCCTTCTACCTCGAGGTATGGGGTTAGGCCTTTAACGCGGCTGGGGTAGACACTGAATCAGAGCTTAGGGCTTATGATAAAGTATACTACCCTCCAACCTTACGCTTGGCCCCCAACTCCCCTCAACCCTCCATGGACCCTTACGCTGCCTCCACCTCCTCCTTGGCCTAGCCTGCCAACATTCCAGCTAACACACCAGCCACAGAAAAAGAGCCAGAGTAGCCTACTCCAACGACTGTGGTGGATGTGGAAATAGAGGAGGTGGCTGAAGTAGCCTAGCTGAAGAGGAAGAAAAAGGATTCATTCTTGCTATAATTTTCCTAGGATGGTTTACTATGTAATTGAAAATATTGTTTAGAATGATAGGGACTTTTCATAAAAGCACAAAGAGAAGAGTTTTTGAAACACACACACAGACAAACACTGTGTCGTCCATTTGAAGCTAAAGAAAATGATGTCATTAAGACAATACTTCATTCTTATCAAACTAAAATTAATCTCTTCAAAGTTGTAAGCACAAAAACAAAGTTGATAATTTTGATTTATATGATATTAACACTATGAATTTCAGTGCAATGTTTGGTGACAAGCTTTTTTAAGCAATCAAATGAGAATTCACTATCATCAAGGGATGTGTACAACTTTAAGCAGATAACAATGTTTCTGTTTCTGCAGAATAGGTTTGGTTTCTCTGTTTTGTTTTCTGCAGAAATTGTTTTCCTGCATAATGTTTCTATTTTTGCAGAATCAGTATGGTTCCCTTGTTTTTGTTTCTGTAGAAACTGTTTTTCCTGCATAATGTTTTTTGTTCCTACAGAATAGGTCTGGTTTCCCCTGTGTATAGGGTTCTTATGTACTGTTTCAAAAAAAAAACAACAACAACAACATCTATTGAGACATATCCAACCTTATCTCCATTGAAGCACAAAACCAAAACATATCAGTCCAAGCATTCTCAGTAGATATCCATTAATACAATCAGTCCTTATCAAATAGAGTTTGATAAAATAATGAAATCTGAAATTTAAATAAAATGTTATCCGTATATTCAAATCAAATTATAATCTCTACAATAATATATATACAAGAAAGCTTCTATGGAGGAGCTTCCCATCCCAGCCACTCATTCAAGAATTTCAGCAAACATGTAAAATACAAAATCCAACAACCCTAATTATTTACTGACTACAACCTTTACATCGTCCAAAAACGTTTTTCTTTCCACATGTTTCCTAATGGAACAAAAATCAAACACCATTATCACCATAGACAAGTCACTTTGTTTCTCTCCACACTTTACTCCCACATCAAACCCTCAAAACATTTGGTAACGAAAAAACCCAAAAGATTTCCTTTCCACAAACCAATAGAAGCAGAATTGGTTTTTGAAAAAACGAGCAAAAGTTTCATAGAGACGGATTTGCCTGTAACTGATGCTAAGTGAGGATGAAGATGAACACTTAAGATTGAGACCATATGGACAAGAGAGAGAGAGAGAGAGAGAAAAAAAAGCGGCAACCAAAGAGAAGAAACAAAAGTTGCAGAAGAGAGAAAAAAAAAACAGTCTGATTTTAACGTACATTAACTCAGGGGTTATCTTACTTAATGGGAGAGACTAGCTATCTAAGTTTTATTGGTAGAGCATGGAGTGAAGCGCAATTGATAAGACAGAAGATTTGGACTCATGCTAATGCTCTTAGAGCATTATCATCAACCTTACCAATTTAACATTTTAGCATATATTTGTCTAAACCCAACCAAAACAAATGTGCGTCAATCTCACTAAGTTAACAAAAGTTTTTAACAATGTATAGTGTACTTGTTACTTGTAGTAAGGCATTGATCATCGCTACATTAAAAAGAAATAATTTTTTATTCAATTTCTCACATCCTCTCTCTCTCTCTCTCTCTTCTCCTTTTTTCTCTCTCTTCGTCTTACCGTCTCTCTTCTCTCTCTTCGTCCTATTGCCGCTCTTCTCTTTTCTTCTTTCTTGTTATCTTCGTCTATCTCTCTTGATAGGCCAAGAATGAATTGACCCATTTGGTAACTTAATCAATTAATTAGCCAAATGAATTAATTAGATTCAATTACATGCAATAAGCATGATAGTATAAACAAATCACCAACTAAGTTAAATGCAGTGGAAAATAAATTTGATACAGGTGATTTGTTTACGAATGGGGAAAATCACTGAGGTAAAATTCTACCGGATGAATTTAAGGTCACCACTCTTGAGAATCCACTATTATCAAAACAAGTAGTTACAAGTAAACAGAATCCCAGTACCTATTACTAACCTACAATTGAACCCTTACCCCAATACCCAATTGGACTTGTAATGTAGCGGCAATCTCTCCTTTCAATGCACATCTCCAATTATGTGACTAACCAATGATGCACGGATCCCAGTACGTGACTAACACACCAACATGAGGAAGATGTTGGCTATAAAGTTCTTTAGTTCATCCAACAATGAAGATCAAGAAGCTCCTTGGTCACAAAACCCTTGGCGTAAAGACGCAGTAGCTTTCTAGAGAGAATATGATGAACTAGGGCAAAATTATCTCCGATCACAATATGCATGTATTATCACTTTGCATCAAGTTGCATCCCTGTAACAACCCTTAAAATAATCCTTATGTCTAGGATTGTGAGAAAAGAAACCCTACACAAATACTCATAGATATGCGTGAAATTAGATTTGAAAATTCTAATTTCATAATTTTCGACAAATACAGCTACTGTCGAGTTTCAACATTAAACCTTGATAGATATGATTCTGTCGAGATATTTGTCGAACTTTAATGAACAACACTTCTTCACTTGTTTTTTAGATAGATTTGCATGGCTTCAATACTAAACTTGAACACTTGTTTCTTAAAGTACTAAACCCATCCTAGATTTACCAAATTACAAGTAAAGTGTGTTTTGTCAAAGAATTAGCTAATTTACATAACATGTCTTTAACAATTCTTACATATGTCCTAACAATCTCCCCCTTTGGCAATTTGTAACAAAACCACAACAAACAAATGAATTATGAGAAAAGTCTTAAATTACTAAACTCATAACCATTTGTTGGAATACAAAAAATTCTAACCCTACTACAAACTCTTGAAAAACTTTCCAAGAAGAGAGTTCATGGCATGATAGATTTTCACAACTTGTTTTTTTTTTGAAACACTTTAAACAAAACTCATCAAGGCATCTTAGTGTGAAACAGAAATAAAGATTGCATGTATAAAGGAACATGTGTATAAAGAGAGAACAGAAATAACACATTGAGAGATAGGCGAAAAACAACATACATCATCATCATATATATATATATATATATATATATGAAAATAAATACAATATATGTCATAAATAAATGGTCACAAGACCGGTGTACAAGAGGATAATATAACCAAAAAGAAAGAAAAGAAAAGTACATAAAATCCTTACTACATCCCTCAAAATGTATAGACACTCCCCCTAACAAAAATATTCTATGCTAACTCTCCCTCTAAATACAAGACTACTCTCATCCAAAACTACTCTCCCTTTTTGTCATGAATGACAAAGGGTAATTCACCGAGAGGTCGTCATCTCATCATTGCTGAGCTAGCATCCTCATTCTCATCTTTATAACCATCATCGCCATCCTCATCTGCCGAAGCCTCAGGAGAAGGAGATGGAAAAGCGGCGAAACCACCAAGGTAAGCTTGTTGTTGTGCAATACAACTGACACAGGTGTTCACCTGACACAACTCAACAGTGAGAGTGTCAAGGGAAGCATCCATGTGCTGAAGCTGCACCATGATTGCCTCGAGGGTCACACTACCATCAGAGGAAGAAGGAACGGAGGTGGAAGGAACAGCAGAAGTTGCAGGATCAGTTGACTCCATTCATGGCTACTTCTATCTAAGCTAGGCCTTGCTCCACCGAATAGAAGCTGTGTTGATGGCACCCATAACAATGTAATAAGGAGAATCAAGAATCGGGATAGAAAAATGGCGAAGGATCCGCGTGATAGCCAAAAGAAAGATGATCTTATCACGGTTGCCGTATCCTGATAAACATCAATGATGGAAGTGATGAAGTGAGAGGGGAAGTCAATAGTAAGATCATTTAAAAGGGATAACAAAAATCGAGCAGGAGGCTCTGTGATAGAGTTATAGTGAGATAGTGGAGTAAGAACAAATGTCATCACCATATCCAAGAATCTCGAACCTTTTGCAAAGCCCAAGCATGGGGTGTTTTGACGCTCACCCCATATGGAAGGTGTCTCATAGAAATGAGACAGAAGCTCATCTTTGGACATAAAGGTAATCAGGATGCGATACCCTTGGAACATGTAGTATCTCAGATATAAGATCCCGAGTGACTACAATATGTGTACCTTGAAGTGTTGTGGCAAATTGAGGTACAGAGGTATCGATACTGTGTATATTGGAGTAAAACTCTTGTATAAACACGATAGGGCACCTCAAGGGTATCTCACGAAGAGATTCCCATCCCTGAGTCCGAATGACACTAGGTAGAGGAGTGTCGAAAAAGTCTAATAGAATGACATAGAGCTCTAGATGAACACCACGTTTCTGAAAGTTCTCGAGGAAGTCATGCTGGGCCTTCCCATCATGGAACTGAACGTGAAGAGGGGGAACGAGATCAAAAGAAGAAGACCTGGAACTAAGAGGGTTTCGAGTCGGAGTAGATTTGCACTTGGGTGCCATGCGCAATCTATCTGAGAGAGAGAGAGAGAGAGAGAGAGAGAGAGAGAACACAATCACAACCAGATATAGGAATGAAAGAGAAAGTATCCATGAAATATGCATGAACATGTGAAGTGCTAAAAATAAATTGCATCATGGGTTGAAACCCAATCCAAACCTACCTGCACACAATTTGCAATAGTCAAGCACACATCTAAATGTATGAAACATTGTTAAAATGCTAGTGGAATGCAATACATGAGCATATTACACCAAAACAACACAACCCAACCCATAAAAAAATGAAGGTTAAAGGCCGAAAAATGCAATGGGTAGAGAGATTTGAGTGAGGGAGAAGTGTTTGTGGTGAGAGAAAAGTGTTTCTATCGAGAAAGAGAAGATAATGAAATTTGATTTTGCACTTAGCCCTTAAATAGAAATCGCAGCTCGATGGATTGAAGTATCTGTCAAGATTTGTCGAGCACTAATTCTCAATAGAAGGTGCTGTCAAGGATTTGTCAGAAGTAGCTTTCTGAAAGCTAAGCATCTCATCGAGCTTTGTACTGGCTCCAATGGTTTGATTTGCTTCATTAACCTTTGTAAAGAGCTCCTCTCGATCTAGCTCCACATCACTCAGCTTCTTGGTGGCCATTCCATAAAGTTTCTCATACTTTTCGGAAATATTGTACAACTTAGCATAGACTGCATGGATGTCATCTTGTTCATCCATTTTCTCAAACTTAGACTCCACCAAATTCTCTTCTTCATCTACCTCTTCTATGATCCTTTAAGTAGGATTCACTGTGGCAGTGAAGGCATTTAAGATTCCCTCGTCATCATTATCATCTGACTCATCCTCAGGCTTTGTGTCACTTAAGGTTGCAGTAAAGGCCTTGCTTTTCCCAATTGTCTTGAGATATGTTGGACATTCTTGTTTCATATTTCCAAAACCTTGACATCCGAAGCACTTTGGTTTGGAGGGAACAGTGTACTAACCGTCATTCTTAGCATCATTCTTTCCTTTGTCTTAGCTCTTGAAATGAGAAGAATTGCATTACTTATGGTCCTTATCAAATCCTTTCACATTGGCATTCTTCATGAATTTCTTGAACTACCTAGTGATGTAGAATTTCACCTTGAAATTTTCATCGTCAGAAGACTCATTACTTTTGGCCTTCAGTGCCATGCTTTTGCTTTTGCTTCCTTTCCTAATTCTAGTCAAACCCAATTCATAGGTTTGCAAATTATCAACTAGCTCTGTCAAAGGAATATAGTTAATATCCTTTGATTCTTCAATGATAGTGATCTTGGCATGAAATCTCTCAAGCAGTTAGCACCTTTCTTACAACCTTAAGTTTGGGAATAGTTTCCACAAGATTGAAGGCTGAGTTGACTATTTCCTTCAACTTGGCATAGAACTCATCAAAAGACTCATCCTCCTCCATTTTTATCTCCTCAAAGCTAGTAGTGAGCCTTTGGAGTTTTGAATCCTTGACAGCCTTAGTCCCTTCATAGGATGTTTGGAAGATAGTCCATGCTTCCTTAGCAATTTCAGTTGAGGATATCTTCTTGAACTTCTCATTGGTCACCGCACTAAATAGTGCATTCAATGCTCTGTTGTTGAAGTTTACTGTTTTGATCTTGACATCATCCCATTTAGCCGGCATTTCCTTTGGCTTAGTCTAGCCAATCTCCATAGCTTGCTAAACCATTTCATTTAAAGACTGCAAGAAAGCTCTCATGTGTACTTTCCAGTATGTATAGTTAGTGTCATCAAATAAATGAGGTATAATAAGAAATTGTCCTCTATCCATGACAAACAAGGGTCAATGGATCACACTGCAAAAATTAAATCTAATCAAATTGTGCCTGCTCTGATATCACTTGATAGGCCAAGAATAAATTGACCCCTTTGGTAACTTAATCAATTAAGGAATTAATTAGATTTAATTACATGCAATAAGCGAGGTAGCATAAACAAATCATCAACTAAGTTAAATGCAACGGAAAATAAATTTGACACAAGTGATTTGTTTATGAATCAGGAAAACCATCGAGGCAAAACCCCACTAAGTGAATTTAAGGTCACCATTCCCGAGAATCCACTATTATCAAAACAAGTGGTTACAAGTAAAATGAATCACAGTACCTAATACCAACCTACAGTTAAATCCTTACCCCAATACCCAATTGGACTTGTAATGTAGCGGCAATCTCTTATTTCAATGCACGACTCCCAGTACGTGACTAACCAATGATGCACGAATCCTAGTATGTGACTAACACACCAACTTGAGGAAGATGCTGGCTACAAAGTTCTTCAGTTCATCCAATAATGAAGATCAAGAAACTCATTGGTCATAAAACACTTAGCGTAAAGACACAATAGCTTCTAGAAAGAATATGATGAACTAGGGCAAAATTGTTTCCGGTCACAATATGCATGTATTATCAATTTGCATCAAGTTACATCCCCGTGACAGCCTTTAAAATAATCCTTATATATATCTAGGGTTGTGAGAAAAGAAACCCTACACAAACACTCATGGATATACGTGAAATCAGATATGGAAATTCTAATTTCGTAATTCTCTATAGATACAGCTGCTGTCGAGCTTCAACATTAAACCTCGATAAAAATGATTTTGTCGAGATATCTGTTGAGTTTTAATGAATAACACTTCTTCACTTGTTTTTTAGACAGATTTGCATGACTTCAATACTAAACTTGAACACTTGTTTCTTAAAGTACTAAACCCATCCTCAATCTACCAAATTACAAGTAAAATGCGTTTTGTCAAAGAATTAGCCAATTTAAATAACATATGTCTCTAACAATTCTCACATATGTCTTTAACAATTCTCACATATGTCCTAACATCTCTTCTCCTCACTTTCTTTGTCATATAACAATCACCACCAAATAGGCAGAGTTTTTGGTGACAACAGTGGGTTGATGGACTGCAACGGTGGTGGTGGTAATAATGCATTCTAGTGGCGGCCAAATTATTATTATTATTTTCTTTTTTTTTAGTTTTGTTGATAAACAATAGCCCAATTATAGTATTAAGGTACTATTATGCCTTTGTTTGTTAATTTTTAATGTTTTTTCTGAGTTTGCTTTGTTGAGCTTGATGCGTGGAAGTTTATGGTTGGTTATGTAAAGTTTTTGCTAAAATTAACATTTTACAAGCCAGCTTTCAAAAGTTTAGCTAAATTTAGTAAAAAAACCTCACTATCAGTATAAATCTACTATATTTTATATTGTTAGAACTTTTTATTTTTATTTTTATAAGATATATATATATATATATATATATATATATATATATATTTTGATACGTTTTTATAAGATATATTGTTAGTACTTGTAGTACATTGTAAGTCTATAAGATTTATAATATAAGATTTAAATTATTATTTTTTGATAAAATATTAGATTTGCATTTTTTCCTAAAAAGTTTCAACTTATAAGATTTACGTTGACAATACATCACTACAGTTTTTTTTTATAAGATATATTGTTAGTACTTATTAGTACATTGTAAGTCTATAAGATTTATAATATAAGATTTACATTTTTTTTTATAAAATATAATATTTATATATTTTTTAGAAAGTTCCAGCCTATAAGATTTACAATTTTTTTTATTATCATTATAAGATTTACATGGATAATACATTACTACAATTTTGGTTTTATTATAAAAAAGAAAAAGACAAATCCATTTTCACACTGTTTCTCAAAAAAAAAAAAAAAAAAAGTACCAACTGAGTCTAAAACAAAAATATCAGACTCTGACTCTGTATATTTTTAGTACAAGTATCAAACAGACGCTGTATAGATAAGAGTTTTCTCAGATTATCTCTTCCCGCTTCCATGATCCATTCAAGAGCAAAGGGCATCAGTCAAACACAACTCATTCTAAGTCGCCATTTCATCAATCACATCCATTCTCATACTCATAAATACCACCGCACTCCCAAGACCAAATCACACCATCAACAAAGACCTCACAATCACAAACCCACCCCAAAGCCTCGCAAGCCCATACCTTTCGTCTCCGATGTCAAAGCCGTACAAGACCCAGACGAGGCTTTATTTCTCTTCCACGACTACCACAAAATGGGCTTCAAGCACGACTATCCCTCTTACTCTTCTCTCATTTACAAGCTTGCTCGTTCTCGCAACTTTGAAGATGTAGAGACCATTCTTGGTCTTATACAGGACCGAGACATTCGATGCAGAGAGACCCTTTTCATCGTTTTGATTCAACACTATGGAAAAGCCCATTTGGTGGACAAAGCCGTTGAGCTTTTTCATAGAATGCCTTCTTTTAATTGTGTTCGTACGTTGCAGTCTTGTAATACGCTTCTTAATGCACTCGTCGATAATGACCAGTTAAATGATGCAATCGATATTTTCAATCGTTCTTATAAAATGGGTTTTCGTCCGAATTCGATTTCTTTCAATGTACTGATCAAAGGGTGGCTTCAGAAGGGTGAGTGGGAACAAGCGTGTAAGATGTTTGATGAAATGCTTGAGAAAAAAGTGGAACCTAGTGTTGTGACTTATAATTGTCTTATTGGATTTTTGTCTAGAAAGGGTGATTTAGATAAAGCAATGAGCTTGTTTGAAGATATGATACCGAAAGGAAAACATCCGAATGCTATAACATATGCACTATTGATGGAAGGTTTGTGTTCTGTAGGAAAGTATACTGAAGCTAAAAAGATGATGTTTGATATGGATTATCAAGGGTGTAAACCACGGCTGGTGAATTATGGTGTTTTGATGAGTGATCTTGGGAAGAGAGGGAAGATTGAGGAGGCAAAATCTTTACTTCATGAGATAAGGAAAAGGCATTTTAAGCCGGATGTTGTGACCTATAATATATTGATAAATTATATGTGCAAGGAAGGTAGAGTGGCTGAGGCGTATAAAGTTTTGACTGAAATGCAGGTTGGAGGTTGTGAGCCAAATGCAGCTACTTATCGAATGATGGTTGATGGGTTTTGCAGGGTTGGGGATTTTGAGGGAGGTTTGAATGTTTTGAATGCAATGTTGACGAGTAGGCATTGTCCTCGTTCAGAAACATTTAAATGTTTGATAATGGGACTATTGAAATGTGGGAAGATTGATGCTGCTTGCTTTGTTTTGGAGGAGATGGAAAAGAGAAAGATTCAATTTGATTTGGAGGCTTGGGAAGCTCTAGTCGGGGATGCATGTAGTGGGGATGGAGGTGCAGGTGGACTTGTAACTGAACTGATCTCATCCTGTCATTTTAGGGAATCAATAACTCAATGATATGTCTCCAATATTTTGTAGTTGTTTGGGTAGTTTCTGGTGGCAAGGGCCTGATCACCAGTGTAATTGGTGCTTGGGCTTAATAATTGACAAGTTCTTCGAGGCATGAGATTTTGAAGAGATGTGAGTGTTATCCTTTAAATGGCAACAAGTAGATTGTCATGAATAGGATTTCCTTGTTTCTTGGTGGTAGGTAGACCATTCTTTGTTTGGTATAAAATATAAATAGAGTAGGAGATGCACTTGGACATGTCTGATGAACCCTGCTCAGTGATGCTTGTGGTTGAATGTAGGTGCAGGAGGCTTGTAATTAAACTGATTTTTTCCCATTGATGGGCTTCAAGGAAGAGAAAAAAGATCAATGGTTTGAAAAACTGAACCATTTTGTAACTGTTCATGGTTTGCTGATGCCAAGACACTGGTCTTGGTTTTTAAATTACAGCTAGGGTTTGGTTTCATTTTCTGAAGAAGCCATTGTCCATCCAGTGTGCTTGGAGTTTACAGGCTGAGGCTACAGCAGCAGTTTAATCCTTCATCTAATTTTTATGTTGAGAACAATGGAACAATAATATTCATCATACATGAGTGAATATTGGCTCATGTCTTTTAACTAATTTTTTTTCCATCTGAGATTATTATGTAAAAAGGTTTTATTTATTGCTGAAGATGAAAATTGAACATTTTGAAATTCTAAGCTTGTTTGCTGCATTTAGTGCAGTTATTGGGCAGGGTGGAAATCCTATAAGCACAAGATAGATCATTGAGTGTAAGATGAAAAAAAGCAGGCAGCATCAATCTTCCCAACGTGATCAATGGGATTCCACCCTTGAATGGGGGTCAACTCCCTCCAGGAATGACCATTCAAAGCTTGTTTTGCAACACTAACAGTATTTGATGATGAGCTAACTGAAGGGAATGAGATAGGGTATGGTTTGGTTTGTAAGGCACAAGGGTTCTACAAAGCAAGTTCTGAAGATGGAAAGAGCCAGATCATGGCTTTCACAACTATGTTTGAGAGTGGCACCATGGCGGTTATGCTGATAGTCTCAGCTTCTTTGGTGGTCCATTGAACTGCTACCTCAAAATCCAATCTTGCAGTCATGGGTGGACTGGTATGTCAATGCTAAGGGCTATGCCACTGTTAAGACCTTTCCAACTACAAGTGGAGAATGTGCTGAGTTCACTATGTATCTTACTTACTAGCATGTATAGATTTAACAGTGGCTATACACTTATGAAAATTGTTGGGGTTTGTAATACAGAAAAGTTGGGCATTTTTTACATGCAATCTAACATTTGAAATTTTGAAATATATATATATATATATATATATATATATAAACATATTTTAAATTATCAGTTTTTATTTTAAAAGAAAAAAAAAAAAAAAACTTTCATTTTCTTATTTGCTTTAATGCATCCAACTACCTTGGCTTACGGTGAAGTCCAATATACTTTGTATGACCAACAGCAACACAGTCCAGGATCTTTTAATAAAACCTTGTGCTTCTAAGACCAGGAGGCTCGGTACATGTTTTTACTTTCTGTTGATCATAATTTTACAACTAAACAAAATCATGAGGACACAATTCTGATGTATGTATTGAACACATATACTAAACATTTTAGTCATGAATTTGGACATTCTTTTGTATACTAATTCGTAGACCTCACAGCTTTATGCTCAGTTACTTTTTGAATGATCATGTCCAGCTTTCTGATATCACATAATCTTTGTGGTAGTTAATGCATACTCATGTTACACTTTCATAATTCATGTACTAGTTCTGTCCTTCCATCTCATATGGTCTTTTGCCTATTTTCATAATTTTGTTTGATTCTGTTACAGGTTTTAATTTTATACAAGTGCAAGATTATTGTTTTCAGTGGGTTCTACACTCTTAGAGAAGTGAGATTGTTGATGGGCTTTATCAATGTTGTTGAAGGTTTCATCATTGTTAACTCATGGATCTGTGTTGATTGTCTGTTTGCCTGAATTTTCAAGACTCTGTCCTCAACCACTCTTGGGCCTCTAATTGTTTTTTTGATAATCATACAGACTAGTTATGAGTATGCTTTGTTGCATCACCTTTCCTATAAAAATTAATAGAGACCATTTTAACTTTTGAATGGCTCTTGAATTTTTAAGGTTCTATCCTAAAACCAATATAGGGACTCTAAGCGTGAGTTTGTTTAGTCATATCTCTGTTTCTATGAATGAACGGCTTTTGAGCTAGGTGTACTCCTACGCTCTTGGTTACTACATGGGGAGTTTATTCTCTTCAACTGGAACAAGCATAAGATCTAGGTGTTTCCAAATGATTGAGAATATTTATGACCGGCTTGATACTCCTATTTTTTGGTTAAGATATTCATAAAAGTTGTGTCTAACAGGTGGTGGTTTCATAACGTCTGGCATTTGGAGGAATTTGGATTCAATAATTTAAGTATTTGTATGTTGTCTAATAGATGGAGGCTGAATCAATAATCAGAGCCTTGGTTATCTTATCTTGTATACTTGTCAGTTGTCGTGGAAGTTGAGTTTTTAAGTTTTTAAGTTTTCAAGTACTTTGTTGTTGTTTGCAATATGCATAGTCAACTATTTAACATGAAAATTATTGTGCACTATCTTTCTGCCTTATTTGTTGTTTTCCATCTTGGAATAGAATGAGTTTTCTTTTTTCTTTTTTATACTAAGAGCCTTGTAGCTTAATAGACACATTCTGGTGTTTCTGACGGAGACATCTAGGGTTTAAATCCTCCACCCCCATTGTAGCTATCAAATTATGAAAAAATAGAATGAGTTTCTTTTTTGAACATGTGCAGTAATAACACTATTCAGTATATGTTCACTTATCAGCACGTTTTTATGCCATATGATAATTCATGCAGCTGTTCTACTCCATTTGTGTAGGTATTATAACGATTAGTATGTATTTGATCTGGATTCGTACGACAACCAAGCTGTAGTCCCAAATTCTTTGGGTTGAATATGGATTCTCCAAAGTCAAGGTGCACATTTTTTGGCCCCAGCTGTGGGACTCTAGCTTTACTCTTATCTGTTACATTCCATTCATTGTTAAACTGATATGCTAATGCAATGTTGCATTGTAGTGGCAAGAAGTAAAGCCTAGGCCTGTGGATTCACGTGGCCTAGTGTTGCTGTGGGATTTGTTATTTTAGGTCTGCCATACTCTGCCTAAGATGTGCTACCAAATCCAGGGCATATAATTATCAATTAGAATGTCAAATTTCATTAGGATAAGGTTCCCCTAGTAATATCCTTATTTAAAAATGGCTTAACAACACTATTGAAGGCTGGTCCACTTGGCCGAGCAAGTTTGGTGTCTAACATTTTCCCAATCCCGTTCCCTAACTCCGGACTCATAGTCTGGTTTATTAGATCTTTTTACAGGTGTCAAAAGTGGTTCTTGGACCTAAATTAGGTGACAAGTCCCATTCTCCACCCTAACTTTGGGCTAGTAGCATACTCCCGGATGAGTGTTTAGGATAGGCCCGCACCATACTGCTACCAATCCTGCATCGAGGCACTTACAGACTTCTCAGTTTTAGTTCTCACTTTTGTACCTCATGCTAGTCCTCTGTTGGGTTCATTTTTTATTATATTAGATGGGAAATCCATAGGGAGATTTCTTTTTGTAGTTTTCTCAAACAGCTACCAATCCAGCATCGAGGCATTTACAGACTTCTCAGTTTTAGTTCTCACTTTTGTACCTCATGCTATTCCTCTGTTGGGTTCTCTCTTGATTATATTAGATGGGAAATCCATAGGGGGACTTCTTCTAGTAGTTTTCTCAAAAAGTGTAACTCAAATACTCATGCTTTATCGGTGTTTGCTCAATCTAGGCAAGAGGTCTCTGTTTGGTTAAATGTGAGTTCCCAGGTAAATTATGAAATTCCTTCATAAAGCTATCATTTAATTAAAATAAGAATTTAAGATTCAAACTTTTGGATAGGGACCATGGTTTGGAGTTTGGACCAAAGATAACTGGTACCTTATACATGTTTCCACTCTCCCCTGCATGAGTTAGCCTGACTGTGGATTGGGATTACCGAATCATCTGGAATCGTCCCAATACTTCTGCTGCCATTCAATACCGAATCTTTGAGTCATTCCTCGTTTGATGATAATAAAATTATTCTTCCAACACAATTAGCCACAGGGAAGCATCTTGAGACTTATGCAAATGTGTCTTTGCTCATCATTTTTTGTTATAGCATTTTAGACTTTTAGTTAACAAAGTGGCACCATGACCTTAGGCTGCTAAGACCTTTATACATTAACTTATAAACCCCTATATCTGCAAAGAGAATAGTAAACTGACACATGTTTGACACGTAAGAAATTGTAACATCTATATGTATCAAAAATCCTGCCATATCTACGAACAATCCTTATCCAAGTATGTACGAGGCAAAATTTCCATGCCCAATGCTATGACCAAGGTTGGTGTACGTCCCAAATCACCAAATTTCTTTACCAGATTCGTAATATAATCCCTTGAAGTTGAAAGGTGGGCCCTTTTTCCAGCCGTCCAAGCCATAGTCAAAGAATATAAAGCAACCAAACACCCGAGTAAAGAAAAAGTTAGGAAGAAGAGGGAAATTCATATAAATGTGGAAAGAGAGAGTTGGAAATTTTCTTTCTTCTATTCCTACTGTTTTCCAATTCTCTTTTAGCTTGTCAAATGGTTAAGAGTTCATAAAGTTTTAAGTAAAAACAGAACAAGAAACAAAAAGCCATGATCATGAAGCAGCCCCACCAAATGGAAAATATGAAATGGACTTACTTCCAAAAGTATACCATGCTGTCATCATTTGGCTTATAATGGGAAGGCACATCAATGCACAAAGAAAGTCATTGCACCAAAACCGGGGCAGTTCAATTTGTGTTAATATTAGCAAAGATATGAAAAATTGTTATCACCATGTGAAGATTGAAGGCTTATTTTGTATGTGAACATCTTAGGATCTCTACTGTGCCAATAAATAATTTCCCAGACTCATATTTCTTAACCAGTCTGTAAATTCAAATACATGCTATTAGACTGTCAGTAATTGGACCAACCCACAATTTGGTAAAATTTTTCATCTTTTTTTTTTTTTAGAAAAAGAAAAAAAAAAAGATTGCTAAAACTTTTTGAGGAAAGCCCACAATACAAATTCTGATAATTATCTAAACATAATAGCCACCCCATCAAATTGATGGGGCACCATTTAGAAGACAGGAGAAAAAGTAAAGTAAAAGTGTAGTCTGTCTGTGACCCAAGCCATAACCTTGCCCCTCCTTGAATGCGACCATGTCCCCGGACCCCGCATGCATTTCCATGTGTCCAGACTCTTCACATGCTATTTTGAAGTGTCTGTAATCAAATGCAGGCTGCTCATGCTTGGAGACCATGATGTATGAAAAAATCTAGATCTGCACTCCTTTCTGCTACCAACTTACCACAATTTTGGGTGATGGAAAAAAAATGGTGGGTTTAATGTAATATACAACTAGTCATATTCTGTCATATAAAATAATTTTTGAAAAAAGTATCATATTCAAGACCATTTATGGCTATAGTGAAGATTATTCTTTTTCTACTATGTTAATTTATATATGCACCTTATATGCATAGAAAATTTGTACAGAATTTTTTATTAAAAAAATGATATGATAGATACGTAGAATAAGATGGTGTGAGGCACATTTTTTAATAGAAAATTTTCTTTGCTTAACAGTATCATAGTTGTCTTAAGGTGTGACCAGTAAATTCTCCTGTGACGTTTATTTATTTATTTTTTTGAGGAACCTGTGACGTTTATTTTAGAAAACTAAATCCAACAAAGAAGCGGCAAGGATATATAATTATCGGGCTTATAATTATAGGCAAGTGATCATCAATTCTCAATAACTCAGCAAGTGGTCCCAAAAACTCTTTATTCATTCACAATTAAAGAAAAATATAATTCAAATGATTGGTAAAATTAGTTTTTAATGGTTAAATAAGAGATCTGATATTCAACTTATGCTGTTGGCTCTTGGTGATGATTCTTTATCATCAAATCAAGACACCAATATATTGGTTGTCTTAATGTAAATAAGACAGTAAGAAACATTAATGTAACACTAAAAAAAATGGATTTTGGTTAGTTCAATTAGTAAAATATTTTATTGTCGAATAAATGATTTAGACTTTGAACTCCGCTTACTTCAAAAATCAATTGGTGTCTTAGTTCAATGATAAAATCATCATAAAATAGATGTCATAAGTTGTAACTTTCTGTGTGTGTGTGTATATATATATATATATATATATATATAAGAGGAAACAATAAAGAAAACAATAAGTTAGCATTGGAATAATCATTCAAACACATACTGTAGCACATACACAAAGGCAACCAAAATTGAACTAGTACTGATCCCTGAGGGGTTGGCTAGTACAAAATATTGTGCTTTTTATAAATATATTTAATGACATAATTTTTTTTTACAATTGTTGACATAATAACTGTGATTAGTGTATAATAAAAGTGATTTTAGTGATAAGTTTGAAAATAAGTTATTACTCTAATTATAACTAATCACTTTACTAAATTGGTAAAATTTCAATTCTTAAAAAAAAAAAAAAAAAAAAAAAAAAAAGGCATTGCTCAGATAGAAGCTTATAGATACACTCTACACTGGCAGTCTTGCACTAGTTTGCTAAAGAATTGACCCCACAACAAGCGGGATTTATATTGGAAGTAGTAAACAAAAAGACATTTCAAGAGTTGCCAGCCTAATAAGCAAGATTTTAAATTCAAAGAAAGTGAAAAAGGAAAGCTTAGAAGGACACATTTGTTCCTTCCAAGAAATGATGATCAGAGATTCAGGGAGCATAAGAGTACCAATTACCAAACCACCTCTTTAACTTTAACTTTCTTTTTAAACAAGAAAGATTACGATTCCAATCCCATAGAAGAAAGAGTGTTGACATTTACATTACAGGTACATATTGAAACATGATAAGTTGATCAAGCATCTAACCACATACAGACACAGTAACACACACCATCGAAACTTCTACATTCAACTCTAATATTATTTGCAGTTAATTTCTTATGCTGACCATTGGGAAGATGGTGTTGGAGATGATGATGTAGGAGACGGCCAAAGTTGTGCATTTTTCACTTTGGAAACACTTGCGAGTACACCTAAAGGTGTCACGTCCCCAATGACTGTCACTTTCTTTGTCTCCAAATCAATACTAAATGATGTCACTCCTGCCCAGAATTAGCCAAAAACATTACCTCAAAAAATGGGGAACTGCAATTTGATAATTGATGAACAACACAAAGCTAGGGTGTAAACACTATAAAGAAGTACTGTCGTACAGTTGGTTTAATATATGTACTCTAAATTAGAGGTGTTTAGGTTGAAATACTTGAATATATGTTTTGCTTACAAGTAGTGCTATTATATATTCAATCTTGGTGTTCATCAAAAAATATATTCAATTTTGGTGGGGAATATTTAAAATTTTAAAGAACAAACAATCTAGTATGTCTATTACAAACTAACCTTCCATTTTTGAAATATGTTTTCTCACTTTTCCTTCACAGCCCTTGCAATGCAGTGATACCCTCAAAACCACGACCTGCATATTGAATATCAATAATAAAAGTAACAACAACAACAAAGTACAACTCTCTAACTACATAGTTTTCTCCATAAATTTTCTAGGAATTTGTTTTTCAAAGACTATATGACTAAAGTTTTCGCACTAATAAAGCTTGTTGCTGTATGTTTCTCACAAAATATATTACCAAGTTTAGATTTTTTTTTTGAAGTACGAAGACACAGAAAGATTAATTAAAGGTACCTGATCAAGGGAGCGAGCTGAGGAAGAGGATTTCAAGGCAGGAGAGTGATTTGAGCTGAGGCGCTTAAGCTTTGGCGATTCAGCAGGAACCAATGCAGAGACAGGCTCAGACTCTGACAACCAGTTGATAAAGTGTGTGTCACTGTCACTTAAGAGAAATCTAGAGGAACCAGAAGGACTATTATTACTTGGATCATTTGTGTTAGCTGAGCTTTTTCTACGTAAGTAGTCACTTTGTTTAACGGAACTGGGCCTCTTATGCTTTTCATAGTAAGGCTTAGGATTAAAGGGTAATTGAGATGAACATGGGACATGAGGTAGGCTTTTTGGTCGATCATGGAGGTGTGGATTGTGGCGATTATAGGGTCTTGGGCCACGGCGAACCATGGAACGTTGTTCCATGCTGGAGCATATGGCTGTGGAGGCCGGTGAAGCACAGAAAAGATCCATTCTTTTCATGGTTGGACTTGGGGGATGGAATGGTTAAGAATAGAATAGCTTGGAAGTTTTGGCTTTTTCTTTGTAAAAATGCAGCAGAAGCAGCGAAGAAATAGGGAGTACTAGAAAGTATCTTCCTGGTGAGCCCAACTAATCTGCTTTTAAAGTTGAATATGAGAGAGAGAGACAGAGAGAGGAAAAAGGAGCAGCCAGGTCCCACAAAAGGGATTAGGGATGGTAATAATAGATTTGTGATTAATCTGGATCTTCAAAGTTGTTTATTTTTTAATTTTTTTGACAGGTGGGGTTAAAAGTTTGGTTTATCTTTGTGTGATATGATTACTACCACTACTAGTAGCATGAAGAAAGGCTCAAAAGTAACTACTCTTATTATTTAGAAATCATTGTTTTGCATATAATTGCAATATTGCCTACTTCTTCTGTCCTAGACTTTTTGCTTCTTCTCGGTGTGTGGTTACTATGTGGGACATTAGTGTTGGCACTGAATTAATTCCCCAATCATGGATTTGACGTTCTTTTACATTAATATGAAATTTACATTAGATTATTGAAAATTGTGCTAGTCTCGATTTAAATGAACTCAACTCTATTGAAAATTTTACAAGTGATTTTAGGTAACTGTAAACTGGGTATGTAAGAAATTTGTATGTCTTATATGAGAATATTAAAAAAAAAAAAATTACGATATAATTCACCTTTTGATAACTATGTGCAAACAAAATTTGGAGAAAATGAACATTTGTCCATAATTTATAAACTATGTAGCAAAATATCTTTATTTTGAAACTATTTAGTAAAATACCTCTGTTTTTGAAATTTGATTTTAACAAAATCGAGTTATGTGTAAAATTTGATATCTTCAAAATTGAGTTATATGTATATTTTTAAGTGGAACTCGACATTAGTCATGTTAACATTGTTAATGTCGAGTTTTACCTGTAACTCAATTTTGTTAAAATTGAGTTTAAAAAACAAGACCATTTTACTAAATAGTTTCAAAATAGGGGCATTTTGTTGCATAAATTTATAAATTAGGAACAAATACCTATTTTTCCCAACAAAATTTTATGATCTATGAATTGTAAAAAATGCACAAGCCCAAACCCAATTCATGCAAGACTACCCAACAAGCATGACCTGATTTTGCAGCCATCAACTAACTTGAAGCCATCTTGTTGAGCTCAAGGCCAACTGGCTATTCCGACTACAAAGTATGGTTATTTGGCCATGACATTCAAGCAAGATCAAACAATGCACTTAGTGAGCGTTTGGAAAGCGGGTTTTGCGCTTCCCATGTCCTGCATTTGCATTTTTTTTTCTTTCAGCGCCTCTTGCATTGTTCATGAGATATGAATAGTGCATTTAGGCATGTGAACAATGCAACAAGCATGAACAGTAAATTTTTTATTATTATTTTATTATTTTCAGTTTTCAGCAAAATAAGCTATATCCAAACGGACACTTAGTATAGCAAGACTATCAACCAAGACAACCTAGGTCCAAAAGGGGCATGAAAGAGCCTATATGTGTGTTAGCTGCTAAGCACCTTTGCCTAAAAGCACAAATGGTAAAAGTTTATATTGCCTTACTAGACTAGTCTTGCCCTATGCAAGTGTTTCTTGCTCCAAAGAGATAATAAGACGGGGATAGGTTTTATTCACCTTACCCTGAGTATATGTATATATATGTAATTTAATATTTTTTTTATACATGTCCTAGTTAATTATAATTTAATTTTTGGTAAATATTCTTCTACTATTCTTAACGAAGTTGTTTCTCATTAAGGTCGAAGTCACCTCATTAAGGATAGTAAAATACATTCAACTTGGTCTGCCCATAACCTAGCTACCTTGCTTCCTCCCAACACAGATTTTTTTCCACCCAATAGAAGAGACATGGGTCGGGAATGAGACATCCCTCATCTGACCCTACCCTATCCCATTGCTATCTCTTTTTTTTTTTTTTTTTTTTTTCTTTTTTTGTTTGATACAAAATATAATTTTTACTATAGCCTAATCTAAGTGTATATGTGTGGCTAAAGGTCTTGTAGCTGAATTGGTACCTCCCTATGTACAAAGTGTTTGGGGGTCGAGGGGGAAAGGGTTCGAGCTGCAGGGTTAGCAGCATGTTGTAATTATTTTTCAAAAAAAAAAAAAAAGTGTATATGTGTGTAAAACTCCCTCCTGGAGACTTGAACCCCGACTCTTACCCCTCACACCTTACAAGCATTTATACTTGTGGAGTGACCACCACACTAAGGGTGCGCAGGGAATCACATTGCTATCTCTAAAAGGAGTATTTGCAAATGATTATGACTCTTCACATTTACATTTATTATAGCTCACTCACAATCATTTGCATTAAATACAATAGGATAGGAGCTTTCCCTCTATAGTGTTGGCCCTAAGGAAGGCACCCTTAACATTTGCAACCTAAGGGAGTAGCGTGTTATCAAGCCCTCCACTTGATTGCATGGGGAAACCCCCACAAACCTACATTGAGGAAACCCTATAAATACCCTCGTAAATCAAGAAAAATATGTAATCCTAACTACTATTACTCTATTGTTTTATCTCAAGATTTCTATAAACTCTTGTGCTAACTTAACCTTTTGAGTTCCTTCGGCTAACCCCCTAATTGATCTTTGGCCTATTGAGTATGATGCCTTCTTCATGTATGTGTGTGTGTGTGTATATATATATATATATATATTTCGCCGCTACAATTTCTATTTCCATTTCTTTGCACACTATGAAGCGAGAAAGTAGTAGTTGGACATGCGTTTTACTTTAGGGAGATGTTTTTTACACACCTTTACTATGGAAATAATTTCTTTTACAATTTTTTTCACAACTTGTTGAGATGACAAGTTTTGAGTAGTAACTAATCGTTTTTACACTGGAGTGGAGCTAGGATTTTTTATTTGGGGGAGGGGGGGGGGGGGCAAATTGTGGTACTAATATATTATTCAAAAGTCAAGACAAACCATCACACACATGCATAAACACATACACATATATACCTTAATTTTTTGATACTAGAGTAGGTTATAATTTATAAATATATTGTATATACAAAACTATCAACTATGACATAAGTATATTCACTAAATAATTTTTAGGGGATTTTATCATTTTTTAAACTCCAATGAGTATACAAAAGTTTTAGTTTGATAACCAAAAAGGAATTTGAAGGAAAAAAAAACTACCTTGTCTTATAACTACTAGACCAATTAACAAATTCTATTGTTTTTAAGAGTATCATTGAACTAACTTAAATATTTGGAGAGCCAATTTCTATTTTTGTAGGTGAATATTTAAATTTTTTAATAACTATAAAAAAATAAAAGAGTTTTTTAAAATTTTGGAGGGGCCATTGCCCCCAAGCCTAGCTATATATAGCTCCACCCATGCTTTTAGACTTTCACATGCACATAATACTGAGATCACTTTTTTTTTTCCACGACTCATAATCGACCATTTTAAAAGGTCGTAAAAAAAATAGAAATAAAAAGTTAGCGCCCCTAGATTTAATCTCTTTTACATAATCTAACATTAGTCAAGAATCTTTCTTTTAATTTTCCTTAATATTCAAATATTATAATGATCAGATAACAACGGGGCTGTGCAATGCTGCTGTTTAGAATATAGTTTTATTTCTTTACATGAATATGGTAACGTATTATAGTCGACATAATATATCACGCTACATGAATTTTGCAAGCGTGATTATCACTTTTCTACAAGTCTCGTGATAGAACATTGATACTTTTACCTACTGCAACTTTTTGTCCACTTCATTGGATATACATAAATATGAAATAATCAAGTAATCAAAATCCTTTTGTTATGTGTTAGCATCATACTATGATCCAAAAGAAGTTGTTAAAAAAAATTAAATTAAATTTGGAATCTTAGTTTCGGGGATTACTTTTAAATGGGACAAAAGAAACGTTCAAATAGTCAGTAAATGTCGACTGCGTTAAGTTCATCAAAAGTTAAACAGCTAATTATAAAGATAATCGGTCATTAGGAAAATATAACTGCATGTCCAAGCAACCACGACATTTGACTGCTATTTTGGAATCAATGGTTGTGTGTAAAATAAGTAATGCAGATGAGAACACAGGGAACTTAATTTACGTGGAAAATTCTTATGCCTGAGCACAAGAATTGGAAAAATAATAATAATAATAATAATATAAAAAGATCATGATTAGATGTTCAAAGAATTACACTAATCTCTGGTATTGCTTTTATTATTGTTTTGCTAGGAAAAATTGAATTTTGTGCAATACATGGCAGTCATCTTTCTTTTGCACATGCAATTTTTCTATTGGTTAACGTGCAACAATCTATTTGCTAACAATTTCCTTGTTTTCCGTCTTAAATCTTAATCCTCCTAATTCCTGCTCAAGTTTTTGTGAGGTCCAACTATTGGCTTAGTTCTTGAGGGATATGGTCCGTTTGGATCCGGTGTAATATATATATGTAATTATCAATTGGTTGTGAGATATAAGAGCATTCACATCAGTTTGGCTAAAATTTCCTATTTATTTTAGACTAAGAACTTACTTTTTCTATTTTACATACTAACTTCTCAAAATCATCCACATCAGTCTATCTATTCTACAAGCTATTTTATTTAAATAATCAATTTTCTCACTTTTTTTATTATTTCTCTCAACTACCCTTTTACTTTTTTGTACACAGATACGCGCGCTCTCTCTCTCTACCCATTTTTTAACACAAATTTTTTGTTGCTCTCTCTATACCCATTTCTGAACACAGACCTCCATAGACAATCCTTTACTCAGATCTCCTCTCCCTCTCAGTCTAATCTCCACTCCCTCTCAGTTAGATCTCCTCTACCTCTGTTCTACCCTTAAGCCGCCTCAAGCTTCCATCTCCATCACAAGCACCGACCCACAACGACAGATGTAGATGTAGAGACTCGTTCCAGTCAACCCACAAGCACCAATCTCCACCGCCAGCACCGATCCACAAGCATCCAGACCTATTTTTGCCGACCCACAAACTTTGATTTAGTGCCACCAGCACTGATCCACCGATCCACAAGCGACTAACACCAGCACCAATCTGTCTCTCTGTTGGTTTGTCCATGTGGGTGTGTTTGTGTATCTCTATGTTGATTTGTCTGTGTGGATATGTTTGTGTGTTTTGTGTGTGGGTGTGTTTGTGTGTATCTGAGGAAAAAGAAGATGAGGAGAGAAGAGTCTAACACTGAGTTCATTTTGCACGGAGAAGAGAGAGAAAAAAAATGTGTGAAATGTGAAAATAATAAAATAATAGTATACACAATTACAGTAACCGTGCATATATGCACGATTATTGTAGCACATGTGCAAATATACACAGTTTTAGAAAGACTGACGTGGAAGATTTTTGAGGCAAAATGTGTAAAATTTGTTACTTTTTGTATTTTGCAAAGTTTTACATCCACTGATGCGGATGCTCTAAAAGTTATAAATGGTGTTGGGGCATGCATTTTTCGTGTATGGTCACATGTCAGTTACCAGAAAGATGACCTAAAATACATTCAAGTTTATTTTTGGGAGTCAAGCCCAAAACTTAACATCAGCCTAAAGAAGACCAATGGCTACTTGTGCATTTTTAGGCTTACGAAAGAAATAAAGCTCAAAGTCTAAGTAATAGAATATAGACAATAAAGGAAATTTAATTTATTTTAAGCGGTAAATTATAGAGCCGAATAGTATAAAGCTAGCAGTAAGATGTAAACAAAATGATAAATGTCCAACGATGAGGAAAACCAAAATAATTTATGTCCACCAGTGATATAAACCAGAATAATGTATGTTCAGCAATAAAGGATAAGTAAAATAATTTATATTTGGTATGGAGGTGTAGTGAAGCAATGCACATCGAATAGTAAGATAACACTAAAGTAACTTTTTTTTTTTTTTTTTTTTTGGAGAAGAAAGACTAAAATTCTTATTAAAGAATAGGTAAATATGCCTGATAAATAGCAAAGATGTGCAATTGAATATCTTCTATCCACACAAGAAAACTAGTGACATAACGTGTATGTCTAGTTAGACTGTGAACTATAGAATTACCTTTTCTACCAACATGTGAAAAACTAATACACTGAAATTATTCCGCTTAAATTTTAACATCCCACTTCTATGGAAAATTCAAGAGCCTTTGCAGTTGCCAATGTTTCTAGTTCCACTATTGATATGGAAAGGGGAACAAAGTAACTTGGATTCATTAGGTCAGAAATAATGAATTGACGAATTAATGTACATTCAGTAATGTGTAGTAAGAGATAGAGGAACAATGACTTATCTTATATAATTTGTGGAAAAATTACACTTTACCACCCTAAATTATACCTTTAATTACACTTTACACCATAAACTTTTCTTATGCACGTTTTGTACCTTAAACTATGATCTTTGCCACACTTTGCACCAACATCAAGTTTACTGTTAACTTAGATGGAAAAAACATGGTACTATGTAGAAAGACCTAGTTGCTCATCTTTTCAATGCTTTTAAAAACAAAAAGCAAATTACACTTTACACCCTAAATTATACTACTTATTATACTTTGCACCCTAAATTTTGAATTTTCATCCAAGTTAATAGCAAACTTAATGTTGAGGTGTAAAGTATAACAAGTGTCATAGTTTATAGTACAAAATGTGTCTTTAAAAAGTTTAGAGTGCAAAGTGTAATATGAGATATAATTTAGAGTAGTAAAATGTAATTTCTCCAAATTTATGACTTCCGCAATAAAGTATCAATAAAATGATAGAAGTTTAGCAATGGGTAATAATACAATTACAGCGGTAGAGAAGTAGTATGACATGATAAGTTCTTCCATGATGATTTCAGATTAAAGGGGGAAAAATTGAATGTGATTAGAGGAAGAGAGCGTGTTTATGCACAAGGATCATTTGGTCATAGTTTGATTTCATTTTCAAAAGTCTGCAGTGTGATTAGAGCGAGAGTATCATTAAAAGGGAAAATTCTAGTATGATTAAAGAGAGTATGATTTGATTTGATTTCTTAAAGTTGATGGACCCAAACGTTTAGGGTTGAATTAAAGTTTAGGTAAAATTAAATAAAAAATGTTAGAATAACAACTTTTTATATAATTTTTACTACAACTTGTTTTTAAAGATAAATTAAATTTTAGGTGGACTTTTTACACAAAAATTGTAAAAATAGTTTTAAATAGGGTAATTTAGAATTTAGAATTTTTTTTTCTTGCATGTAGTTTGATTTGATTTGAAAAAAATATGTACAAAAATATTATTTAATGAAGGCTGAAGCAATTATTTTTTAGGGATTTAATGGATCAACTTGTGCCGCATTCGTTTGGAAAAGCCAAGAAGAATAATGTTCTCCTTTTTGGTAGAGTTACATTTGATCTTTATTTTCTTTAGCAAAATGTATGAATAATATATGTCGGTCTAATGGTTGCAATGATGAAACTTGAAAATGGCTGAGGTGTTTTCCATTGGATGAGGAACCGATGGGTCCAAGAGCTTTCAGACATTCGACTATTCCAAGTTGGAAACCGCACCACAAAAGTACACTCATCAATTACCTTCTGATTAGTTAAGAATAATGATGTAACTATCTACAATCCTTTAACTACCGTTGATTTTTTGTTGAAAAGGCTTCTTGAGCATTGGTGATGGATCCCACAACCCAGATTGCCCACAAATTCTGTCACTTCCTACTTACTAGAAGCCAATACATTGTCGATAATGATAATCAAATCAGTCCGGTCACACAGTCTTTACGTTTTTACTTTTTTCTTTGTTTTATAATATCTTTTTTCACTGTGTTTAATTGGCGGCACTGGCTAAATGGCTCTGTACCTGAACTGAATTGGCATGATTCGAGTTATGGAAGTAGAGTATATCGTAATTATTTAAAAAAAAAAAAGAAGATAAAGGAAATAAAAGTACAAAAAATGGGAAAAAAAAATTGTTCCCTTGTAATATTTGGAAGTAACTAAGAAGTTTAGTATGGTCACTCTAATTACCCTATAAATATAAGTTCTTGTAGAGGTGGAGAGGGTAAAAGCCGAAGTTTAAGTTTTCATAAGGGAATTTTACACACACACATATATATATATATATTTAGATTATCTTAAAGTAAGATTTCTACCTCAAATATAAAATGAAAAAAACAAAAAACAAAAAGTATAAAAGTATTGTCAATGGTTGACTTATGTGAAAGTGATATTACTTCAATCACAACTTGATACGTTAACATGTTGTGAATTTGAGTGTGTTTGTAAAGTTGTTGAATATGAAATATAAGGAAATAACACAACAATACTAGATTTGCTGACGAAGTGAAAAACCAATGAAGATCCAACTCCCTCTCCCTTGTGTGTGTATATTTGTTTCTTAAAAAATAAATAAAAATGAAGAACCAACTCCAAAAAAATAAATAAATAAAATCCAAGGGTACCTTCAACCCAATAAGGAAATTCACCATATAAAAGAAAGTTCTACAATCTAGTTTATACATGTGACCCTAGATTTTACTCGATAGATAAATTTATTGATGTGACCTCACACCAACTTTAAACGTTCTAAACTCCTTATATATGAATTCCATCTCATCAATCTCATCCGTGATCACAACCAAACCCTCTAACCTACTCCAAGAATCCTCCTTAAAGGTTTGATCTCCACAGCAACAGTACTAAGATTATAAACTATGGCTTCAGACCTTGATCACCAAAAAAACAACTCTGTTGTGTATATGGACTTCTGAACTTAAGGGTTGATCAATTCTCGATATATATTTTCTATCTATGAAGTGTACAAGGATAGCTTCCTAAAACCTCTAAGTAGTTGTGCTTATAGTGGGACTTTTATATTTTGCACGTAGAATACAAAAAATTAGGCAACACGTACTTTAATAAAAACACATCAAATTCTCTTCACAATTTTCGATCAATCAAGTTCACTTGAAGGGTGGTCAAATTTTTCTTTCAATTGATCGAACAATGATCGAATGGCTGTCAAAATCACTTGTTAAACTAATTGAGCATCAATTGAGTGGCTCTTGATACCTTGAATAATTGTATTCCTTTGAGTTGCATCTTTGGCCTCTTGCAACAAGCAAAGATCCTTTAGTAAGTTTCCACCTTCAATTGCCAAGGTTGTTACGAACACCTACCTAATCAATAACCAATGTAAAGAGCACATTCAAACATGAATCTGAAACATGTTGCACATCCTTCAACATCGTTGTATAACCAACATTAGTTTTGATGCACACATCACCAATTTCCATTATTTTTGAATAATTGGAAATACTCATCTTCACAGTGTCAAAGTTATTTGCTTTGTACGTGGTGAACTACTATTTTGTAAGGATAACATGAAAGGAGGTTCTCAAATCAACAACTAAAATTCAATACTAGGAACATGATCACACTTTAGCTCTTCAATAGAGAGCACACATGACTGGCTCAAGGTAGGGTTTAAGGCAACTACTTTAAGTGAGAACTATTCCTATATTTTGAATATTGATAAAATATTTATTTAAATTTTGGTATTTTTTTTATTATTTAAAATCTATTTTTTTAGATGCAAAACTACAAATTAAAACGAATCCATTGTATTACTCAATTACTCTCCAACTAAAACAAACACTATTTATTGAGTGAACTAACCAAATACTAAAAAATTGTGATTGTAAAAGTTTTAATAAAATTATATATTTGATATCTCTAAATAAAACTTGATTATAAATTTATTTACTAGTGGGAGATTAATGAGTTCTTTCAGCATTTGTGTGTGGGGGATTAATGAATTCTACACTCTAAAACTAAGAAAACTAACAATTATTGCCACATCCATTGAAAATGTTTTTCTTTAACTAGTTTTTCTTTGATACAAAAAAAAAAGAACTACTTTTTATTTATTAGTGAATATTTGGGGCATAATTAATACTTCCATTGGCACATGGATATTTCTATTGATAAAAATTTGGAGGTCTTTTTATCATTGGGGGTCTTAAGCGGTTGCCTATTTGCCTCACCCATTAAGCCGGCACTAATAGCACCACAGCTTCTTTTCAAAAAAAAAAAAAGAAAAGAAAAAGAGCACCACTAACTTCCTTAGTAATCATAGCAATTATACTATTCTTCTCATTATCATTCTTTTTATATTTACCTTCATTTTGTTCTCTTTTCCAATGCCAACAGATTATTTTTATACAACCCTTTGGTTCCTAGTCTCCTTAAACTGTGATTTATCTCTTGATTTAGACTTATCATTGAATTTAACTCAATTATTGGACCCTTTACTTTTACTGATGCCCCTATTCTGTGTCACAAGAGCTTTGATCTTTTGTGTTGTCTGTGGCCACATCTTTTCTTCAAGTTTCCTTATCTAATGTCATCTTTACCATATCCAACAATTGTTCAACAACACATCTAACATCTTTAAACTTCAAATTTAAAGTGTTTTTATAAAAACATTCGTTAAAGTAGTCTTTCGCTCCAAGAAACTCTCCAATTTTTTCTGAAGTGTATGAGCATTAGTCTCACTTGCAGTGCGGTGAAATGCACAATCATCAATCTATTGTCCAATAAACCCAATAGTATTCCTATTCATATTTTCCCATTCTTTTTTTTTATTTTTTTTTTATCCTCTAGTTTGGTTGTATTAACTTCAATAAAAATAATACAAATCTTTACAATAAAGTAGATACTCCATCTTAGGATTCCAAGTAGGACAATTTGGACCCGTCAATTTTATCATGCTTTGATACTTCTGATGCATCTTTAATTCACGCAAGAAAAAACTCACTAAATCAACCAAGCTCTGATAATATTTGTTAGGTCTCAACCTAGTCTTATGTGAATTAAGAAAATAAACCAAGAATTTTAGCTAATCATAAAAAATTATAATAGTCAAAATTACTAAAAGCTAGGATATATATATATATATATATATATATGTATATATATATATATATAACCCTATTTAAAAGGAAGAGGAATGACTCTGCCTAAGCACCGTTTTCTCTCTAGAGAAGAGGAAGTCGAGCTCTCGCGTAGCAAAAAGAAGGTGAAGGACGTTCACCATGCTAAGTTTAACGATGGTTCTAGTGACGGTGGCCACTCCGAGAGTCACAAGAATACATGGGGGTCAGCTAGAGCTTCCTTCAAGGACAAACTAGTGGGCGAAATTCCAGGAGCTTTTGTGAAATATTTTGATTTTACTAATCTGATGGATGCTGATGATGAGGCGGAGTCTGACGACGAGGTCTCCGAGCTCCGGGAAGAACTAGCAGTTGTGAAGCTCTCTCGGGAGACTAAGAGGCGAATTAGAGGTCCTTGGGCTCAAACCTTGATAGTTAAGCTTTTTGGGAGATCGGTTGGCTTCAATTTTCTCCAAAGTAAGCTCAATCTTTTATGGAAACCCACAGGGAGACTTGATTGTGTCGACCTAGGTAACGATTTTTATTCGGTCCGTTTCACACTGAAAGAAGACATGAACTCAGTATTGGAAAAAGGCCCTTGGTTCATTGGTGGACACTTTTTATCCATCAGATCATGGGAGCCTTTTTTCAAACCAGCCATGGCCAATGTCTCTTCGATTGTAGTTTGGGTACAACTCCACGCACTCCCCTTGGAACTCTACAAAGTTGAGGTGCTGAAACAGATTGGAGATGCTATTGGTAAAGTCCTTCGAATAGATACTCACACAGCATTAGAGGCGAGAGGGAAGTATGCGAGGTTATGTCTCCAAGTGGACATTAATAAGTTGCTTATCAATACTGTGCTTATTGGTAGATTTGAGCAACAAGTGGTTTACGAGGGTATTCATAAACTCTATTTTGCCTGCGGTAGGATTGGGCATAAGAAGGATGCTTGCCCACATACTATTCGGAAGCCGGTTTTATCAGAAAGAGAGAAAAATAGTGAGCTTGATAAGTTAGCAAGATCACGCAGGGTGCATGCTACAAATAGTACGACAGATGGGTGTGGCACATCAGGTGGTAGTGGAGCAGCTACGGACAGTACTTCGTACGGGCCTTGGATGATTGTGACACGTAAAAAGCTAGGACAAACAAGTTCAGTGAATGCTGCAAATAAGGAAGGGCCTATGGGTCTGAGGAAAGCAGAGACAAAACAAGCTTATGAACAAGGCTCTCCTAGCAAGGCCGAGAAGATGGGTTGGGCTAAGGAGCCCACCAATTTTAACGTAGCTGGCGCTGAATCCAGCAAGAAGAATGTGTAGGATAGGCCGAATCATATGGGCTGTTCATTAAGTGGTTTTGTTCCTTCTTTTCAAACAAGCCCATCTGTGAGGGGCAAAAAAGGCATAGCCAAGTCTAGGGTTACCAACACTAATGGGAAGTCAGCCATTGACTTTAGTAACAAAGTTTCCTCTCAAAAAAATCGAACTTGGTCCTGGAGAAGTATTGAAGGCAACAAGAGGAAATCAGATAATCCTTTCCAATTCGGAGCTTCAGTTCAGTCCATAAGTGGCGATAAATTTGAAGGGCAGAGCAGTGGTGAGGCCGGAGCTAATGATGGTCAATTTCAAAGCAAAGCCTTCGCAAATGAGAGGGTGGTCCATCAGGAAGTCAAAGAAGGCAACTTGGAGGATGCTGCTGCCAATATTCTTATGCAAGATGACTCCAAGGTTGCTGGAAGCCCAACCAGCAGCCCATTCTGTAATGGGGACCCGTTTTGTATTCAAGCTACAAGTGATCAAACCGATCCTGGGATTCAGCTTAGGCTCAGTAGCAAGAGTAAGGTTCATGTTGATGAAGATGGGGTGGAATTTGAAGATGGAGGAGGAGGTGATGTGCATTCCCAATAAGTATCTCACATTGAATCATCCTTTTATCATTAATTTTATTTTTTGGAATAGTAGGGGCGTTCTGAAGCCCAATTTTTAGAAGCATGTTAGGGAGCTGGCTAGGAAGCACAATCCAGCTATTATGGTGATTATGGAAACCCGCCTAGGGGGAGATAGAGCTAGGGAGATTACAGACAGACTTCCATTTGACGGTGCAATCCACACGGAGACAATCGGGTTTACTGGAGGTCTATGGCTTTTATGGAATGCTGATATGGTGGAAGTTGACGAGCTTGCTACCACAAAGCAAGAGATTCATGTAGATGTTAAGGTACATTCTTCTAACCTTTCTTGGTTCTTTTCTGTGATTTATGCAAGTCCTAGAAGTGAAGAGAGAAGCATATTGTGGAATAACCTATCCAAAGTAGCGGAGTTACACAATAAACCTTGGGTAATAGCTGGTGACTTCAATGAGCCCCTCATTGGTGAGGATAAATTTGGGGGTAGACCAGTGAGTATTAACAGGTCCTTTCTTTTTAAGGAGTGTTTAGACAGATGTAATATGGTGGGTATAGGTTTTAACAGGCCAAGATTCACGCGGACAAATAAAAGAGATGCCAATTGCTTCATTCAGGAAAGAATAGACAGATACTTCATGAATCCTAGTTGGTGTCTACTATACCCAAAAGCTAGAGTATCCCACCTCACGAGATGTCACTCGGATCACTACCCGGTGCTACTGGAAACCTTGCCTAGGAGATCGCTTCATCTTAATAGGCCTTTCCGGTTTCAAAGTTTCTGGCTCTCTGATCCGTCTTTTCCAAAAGTAGTCAATCAGTCTTGGAGGAATACTAGGAATTTGTCAGAAAATATAGAAAATTTTGCAAAGGAGGCCAGCTTATGGAATAAGAACCACTTTAGGAATATCTTTGCTAAGAAAAAAAGAATCACGGCTCGCTTGGATGGGGTTCAAAGGGCAATGGCAAACAATCCCACTCCATCTCTGATTTAGTTGGAAAATCAACTCCTACTGGAATTGGATATGGTGAATGGGCAAGAAATGGAGCTTTGGGCTTTAAAAGCCAGAATTAATTGGCTGGTGTTGGGGGATCGTAACACTTCCTTCTATCACATTTTAGCTTTGACAAGGAGGAAGTAGAATCAGATTACATCAATTAAAAATGGGGCAAGGGACTGGATTGTGGAGGAAAGGGAAGTTATGGATTATTTTAGAGAGGGGTTCCAAAAATTGTATACAACCAATCAAGACTCGGCCACTTGGGATCTAAACTACCATTCTCAATGGCAAGCTAAACTTTAGGAGGTAGAAAGAGATGGGATTAGCCACATGGTGAGCAAGGGGGAAATTTCAGCTGCCTTATGGTCTTTAAAGGCTTTTAAGGCTCCAGGACCAGATGGGCTTTATGCTGGTTTTTACCAACAATTTTAGATCATTGTTGGGGATTCGGTCAAGGAAGAGGTCAAGAAGGTGTTTAGGGAAAAGAAAGTTCATGAATATCTTAATAGTACTAATATTGTTCTTATTCCTAAGGTGCAAAGTCCTGAGACTATTGGAAGCTATCACCCCATAAGTCTATGCAATTCTGTTTATAAAATCATATCCAAAGTGCTGGTTGGAAGGATTAGTCCTTTTTTGGATAAGCTTATTTCCCCTTGTCAAACAGCCTTCGTTCCTAGGAGAAGGGGGGTGGACAATGCAATTATATTTCAAGAAGTCATCCATACTATTGGAAAGATGAGAGGAAAAGTGGGTTACATGGCCCTTAAGATTGATTTGGAGAAGACTTATGATAAACTCGAGTGGAGTTTTATTAGGAATATGTTGAAAAGGTTTAATCTTCCAGAAAACCTAATCGAGCTTATCATGAGCTGTATCACCTCGGTTACAACCTCCATTCTTTTTAACGAGGGTAGCTTGGAACCGTTTTCCCCGACTAGAGGAATACCGCAGAGGGACCCTTTATCTCTGTATATTTTTATCATATGCATGGAGTACTTAGGGCAGTTAATCCAAGAGAAGTGTGAAGAAGGTCTGTGGAAACCGGTTAAAGCTTCTAGAAGTGGTCCCTCCTTCTCCCATCTTTTCTTTGCTGATGACTTGGTCCTTTTTGCCAAAGCTTCTATGGAGAATTGTTGGGTCATAAAGGAGGTTCTCGATAGATTTTGTACAGATTCAGGTCAGACTATTAGCTTGGCTAAGTCAAGAGTTCTCTTCTCCCCGAATGTGGAGTAGGATGATGCGGAGATTTTTGCCTCGACTCTCGATTTTCAGTCTATAAGCTGTTTGGGGAAGTATCTTGGTTTTCCTATTAAACACCGTGGTGGGTTAAATCAGGATTTTAATTTTGTTTTGGACAAAGTGAAGATGAAATTAGCCAGGTGGAACGCAAACCTCCTCTCTATGGCAGGGAGGTCAGTTCTTATTCAAGCTTCATCCTCGCCCATTCCGGCTTATATTATGCAGAGTTGTATGCTTCCTAGCAAGGTGCTCAAGGGTATTGATAGAGTTAATAGGAATTTCCTATGGGGTTCTTCAGACAGTAGTAAAAAGATGCATTGGGTAGGTTGGAGGAAGGATACTAGACTAAAAGAAGATGGGGGTTTGGGTCTCCAAACGGCTAAAGGAAGGAAAACCTCATTACTTGCAAAGTTAAATTGGCGTTTTCACTATGAGAAAAGTGCTCAGTGGGCAAGAGTGCTTAGAATGAAGTATTGCAATCATCAATGGGTGAGATCTAGGAATGAAAATAAATTACCTAGCTCTAGAGTGTGGAAGAGTTTGAAAAAGGGTGAAGACATTTTTAAGCAAGGCATCGGATGGATTCCAAGGTCTGATAGCAACTTGGACTTCTGGCAAGATAATTGGTCGGCGGTTGGCCTTCTAAGACAAGCCATTCATGGCCCCCTGACCTAAGAATCTGCCAGGTTAAAAGTCAAGGATGTTGGTCATCCAGGTGGGTGGGACTGGGAGAAGGTTCAGATGGAGTTACCTAGTGATGCTAAAAAGGTCATCCAAGCCATTCCCATTCCTTTATCAGTTAGTGCAAAAGATAAGTTGGCCTGGAAGCTTTCACGTAAAGGAAACTTTGATATGAAATCGACCTATTTGTTGACGTTGGGATCGGATATGGAAGCTCTTTTCAAAGGGAAGTGGATTTGGAAATTAAAAATCCTCCGTAGAATGCAAGCCTTTGTTTGGTAGTGTATGCATCAGAGCATTGGTGTCAAAGACTGCCTTAAGGGGAGAGGTGTCTTGATAGATAATGCTTGCCCCATATTTCAGAATGATCCAGAAAGTATTCTCCATGCCTTGCGTGATTGCCCCTCGGCTAAAACTACCTGGCTTCAACTCGGAGTTCAGTATTCAGACCCCTCTTTCTTCACAATGAACCTAAAGGATTGGCTGTATGCTAACTGTAATGCTGATCCGAAGCACAGACCAGGGCAGCTGCCATGGTCACAGGTATTTTTGTTTGCTATTTGGATTATATGGAAGAATAGAAATCTTTTTATCTTTAAAAACAGAACTCAGAATCCAAATGTGGCCAAAGAAATTATGAATCAAGCTATGGAGTACAATCTCTGTGCGTGCAACCCCACAACAACCAAAAAGTTGATTATGAGAAGAATCAGATGGGAGAAGCCTAATGTGGGATGGAGGAAGCTTAACACAGACGGTTCATCTGCTGGGACTTTCGGGTTAGCTGGAGGTGGAGGCGTTCTTAGAGATGAAGAGGGAAAATGGGTGATAGGATTTGACAGGAAAATTGGCGCAACAAACAGTTTCCTTGCCGAGCTATGGGCGCTTCGAGATGGGCTCCTTATTTGTCTGCAGTCTCATACAAAAGCTGTAGTCATAGAAATGGATGCCAAAGTCATAGTTGACGCTTTTGTTCAACCGGGGAACTCAAATGCTTTTATCTCTTCTCTTATGGATGACTGCAGGTTGCTGGTTTCTCAAATTCCCCAAATGAGTTTTTTACATGTTTATAGAGAAGCAAATAGGTGTGCGGATCACTTGGCCAAACTAGGATCTTCTATGGGTAGCGATTTTGCTATGTTCTCGTGTCCGCCTGTGGACATTCTCCCTTTTTATGAGGCTGATTGCCGTGGAGTCTTTGTAAATAGACTCTGTTTTGATCATGTTTTTGCTCTTTAGTTGAATGAAATATCCTTTATTACCAAAAAAAAAAAAAAAAAAAAAAAAGAGATATATATATATATATATATATATAAATCAGTCAATTAAGATTTTCTTTCCCCACACACATAATCACTTTCTGTTTTCTTGTTCTCTCTAGTGGCATTCACTAACTACTCTTCTTTATTCTAGGGGACACACTCACGTGAAGGGAAAAAAAAAACTACTTTTAATAGTTTTAGCCAGCACCTTTGTTATGATCTCCTACTTCTATTTGAAATTGGACACCTAATCATGTTTAACAAGGACACACCCACTAAATGGGATATTGTTTCATTTGGACTAGACTGTGGTATCCACGTGCACCTAACATTAACAAATTGTGAAAAATGTTATGAAAATAGTTGTATCCCTAACATTACACATAGGGGCATAGCCAGAAATTTTTGTTTCGAATGGCCAATTTATGATACTAATTTATTAGTTTATACAAATTTTCATAAACATGCGTCATTGGACTAGCTCAAATATTGGGGGGGGGCTAAGTCACATTTTTGAGCCTTTATCAGCTTCATCATTCATGGCCCTTTGTAAAATCTTAATATCTTATGTCTGTGGCTCTAAAAAGTCAAAACTATTTATTCTATAATCACGCGTTTAAAGATACCAATCACCTGGTCTTTTTTTAATGGATGGGTTAAGAGGTTCTTAGTTTAATAGTTTATCTTTATTTTCCTCTTTTTTCCTTTTACTTTTACTTTTCCTTCTCTTTTTAACTTTTTTAAATCTTCTCTTTGATTCTTTGCTCTTTCATATAATTAATTACCCCTTCCATTTTGCCATTATCCATCAGACCTTTTATCTTCTTCTTCTTTTTTTGTTTTTGTTTTTGTTTTTTTTTTTTTTTTTTTTTTTGGTATTAATTCACTTAATTTAAAAACAACCTATGGCTATGTGCGTCATATAGTCATATGTCACAGTGGTCGTTTCTTTGTATAATTTTATTACATAAAAATAATATTCAGCTTAAGATCCTCTTGTTTCTACCCTTTTTTTAAGACATTTGAAAGTATAGTCATAACTATAAGTTATATAAGTTCAGTTTTGCTTTAATTGGTGGTTGATGACCATGATTTCTATAATTTTCTCCTCCTTTAGGGAGTATTTGAGCCCTCCAAATGTTAGAAAAGCACCTGAATCCGGAATCTCCATCAATGCATCAAAGGTACTTGATTTTGACAAGATGTTTTAATTATGAACCAATCATAGTACATGCTTGAGAAAGCATATAGAAAAGGTTCTTCTGCGTGATGGGAGTGACCCTCTTTGCTTTGGTGTCTCCCAGGTTTTTTGTCGTAAATTACCAAAGAGATGGAGAGAGGACCTTGTATTGACTTATTCCAAAGGTGGTTTAATCCTATTTTGACCATGACTTTTTACTCATTCGATAAATATAACCATTTTAAACTCACATTTTTATACACAATACCATTAATTCATATTTATTGGACATATTTATCCTTTTTATAAATTCACTAGTCCACTAAGCCTATAAATAAGTTAACTTTCCTCACCTATTAGAGAGATGCACCATTAGTCTATATAAATTATAATGTCCAATAGTTTTTTTTTTTTTACTTAAAAAAATTATTCTTACTCTTTACAAAAATATAGAGTCTTTTCATAACTATATTTACCTAGGTATACAAAAATGTGCAAATAGTAAGAAAATGATAATGGTAGTTAGACTGTTATATCGTGTGATAAAATATGACACATATTGTCTCAAATTGTTATTTTTACGATCATGAATTAACAAATAAAAGGAATTTCATGACTCTCAAAAAAAAAAAGGAATTTCATACTTTATTAAACTATGCTTTATATGATCTTATTTGACCAAAGTTGTATTTCACAATCAAAATAGAGAAAAGATTAGGAGACATTACATTACCTCGTTGTTCCTCAACATATCTTACAACATAAAGCAGGGGCGGAGCTAAGGGGCAAGAGGGGTCAAGTGCCCCCAATCTCCCCCCAAAACTCCTATATAAATTATAGGGTCCGTTTGGATACAACTTATTTTTGCTGAAAATACTGTAGCAAAATAATTTTTAAATGTATAAATAGTGCCATTGGACCCATTTTTAATATATTTTTTTAATAAAGTGGATGTGGGTCCCATGAACAGTGCGTAAACAGTACCAGAACAGTGCGTGAACAGTGACATTTGTCTCATGAACAGTAAATTTTGTTCCCTAAAAGCGTGAAAGCAAAAAAAAAAAAAAAAAATGCCGCATGATTAAGTGGAAACGCTGAATCCAAACCCACACATAATACACTTACACGTTTTGTCCATGACAATTTTTTTCTATATCGGCTTTGCATAAATAAGATGACCTCTCTACTTCTAATAAAAAGCAATTTTATGTCCATCCATCTGTGTAAGTATATAGCACATTTTCATCTTTTTTTCCAATAAAAACAAAGTTCAATGGCCCCGCTTAAAACTAACAATATTGTCCTTTTTACAGGTTTCCAAACTATTAACAAACATAATGTATTTGTACACAATTTTTTTGACAACAAATTTCACCATTGTTAGAGTAATACTATATATAATATTTCTTATAATAAATTTTACAATTGTTGAACCATCAATTTTCATTTAGGCCCAAAGGCAGTTTGATGTATTTGGGAGCCTTAGGCGAAAACTGATTTAAGGCTTTTTATATATTTAAATATGACTTTTTTTAAAAAAAAATTATTTAAATATAATTATCTTATTTTAGAAGCAAAATTACTAATTAACCATGTAGATTTTTTTTTCTTCAAAAAATCTATAGACATAGGAAAATTGACAAAAATTTTCACAGTTGTTGATGTGGCAAATTGATAGTGGTAAGTAAAAATATATGTTAGTGGTGGACCTAGATAAAAACTAGTAAAAGTTTGACAACTCAACTATTGTGAAAAAAATATTGTGAAATTTTTTGTGTATTGCTCTTTCTTTTTGTGAAAAGTGCTACATTCACAACATTTTCACAACAAATTCTAAGTATTAAGTTGTTACTGGTCCTAATTTGAACCCACTACTGAAATTACTTTTTTGTAATAACAACCATTAACAATATGTCACTTAGTATTTGTTGTGAAAAATGTTGTAAACGTATCATTATTCTCTCTCTTTTTTCTTGTTTTTCATTTGATAAAAAATATTATTTAATTTATTGGCTAATATGTGGGCTTAATTAATACTATTACAATAAAAGAAATGACGGCCAAAATGGCCCATTACCATCAATTTTAGAAATATTTGGCCAAAAAACACTGTTTCGGAAATAATTAGGGATATACCACCTTTTTAAGTACTCGAGTTTGGTGTACTCGATTACTACATTTTATAGCTCCACCGTGGCATGGCTGACATGGCAATTGGATTTAAAAATTCCAAACAGTACTCGAGCTCATGAAGCTCGAGTACTGTTCAATGGGATCCCCGAGTCCACTAAACTCGGGTATCAATATACTAATATCTAAAAACTCATTTTTATTTCTCACTCGCTTCTCACTCTCAGTGACCAGAACACCAGAACACCCTCACCCTCTCCCTCTCCTTCACACATTCACACAAAGCCCAAACCCTCACACCGACGGCGGCAGAAAACCCGTGGCAGCAGAAGACTCTCGTCGGCGGCAGAAGACTCTCGTCGGCGACCGAACTCAGCTATCTTGCTGTGAACACTCACACTCTCACTCTCCGTCACACCCAAACATAAAAACCCCAAACCCTCACTCCATCGGCGGCGGAAGACTCTCGTCGGCTACCTCTCACTCAGCTCTCTCACTGTCTCGCACTAAGGTCAGTTTTTTAGTTTTAGGGTTACGTATTTCATTTGAAATTTTAATGGATTGAAAATTAGAAATATTTAGGAAAAAAAAAACAGATTAGGACCCCAATAAATTTGAGCTAATGCATAGAATAGAATGAGCTAATGCATATGACCAACTCTGAGTACTTTGTTGAGACCCCAATAAATTTGAGACTAGGACTTAGTTATTGGTATTGTAGTATTTCACCCTCCATTTTGTGCTTATGGTGAAGAAATGCTATTTAGTCTAAATTTTCTTAATGATGAATTATTATTACTCATGTAAAAAAAATCCATGATTTCCGAAATGGGGTCTCATATGTAGGGTTTGAGAGAAGTTAAAAAAAGAAAAAGAAAAAGAAAAGTGGTACATACCTCATAGTTATGATTGTTATAGCTAGTTATTTTCAAATGAGTCTTCACTAGATAAGTGTTTCTATGGGTATTTATATTTATTTGTCAACAACTATAATATTAAATAAATAAATAAAATAATAATTATGATAATAAAAACCTTAAGTGGACCACATTAAACATATCTCTCTAGTCCTACTTTGAACCATTAAAAAAACAAATATTGAAGATTATAAATTGTAATGGATATGACTCAAAATTGTGGTTGTCATGTTTATATTATACCTCAAGGTTGGTGACAATGACTAGGTTGAAACAACAGAGTCTTCCTTTTTGAAGCTAGATACATAACAACTGCTAGTGAGTATTGACACATAAAAAGGTACTAGAAATCTTGAAATTGTGGTGGATGTGGACCTTTTTGAAAGATATCATGAGCATAAGGTTCTTTGGTACACATTAATACTTGAAATGATAAAGAAGATAATTTGAGTTCAGTGGATGTGTTTTTAGCTTGTATCCTAAGAATAAGCAGTTGTTGACAAAGCCAATTTCTTTCTTAGCCTTTAAAAAAAAATTGAGAGTAATTTTGTTGGACAACCCATGTGGTTGGTAATTGCTACTTTATATAGATCCTTATAAGTTTTACAGTAGAGGACCATAAAAAAATGGTAATACAAAAAGTTTTCATACCTAGATTGGGGGTTAATAGATAGGTCAGTGAGGGGAAAAAAAAAGAATAAAGAATAAAGGATAAAGGTAACCTATTTATGTTATAATTTTTTTATATGGCTCATATTAAAACTTGTCACTCATTTAATAACAGCACTGATTTTTGTGTTACTTTGTGTTCCTCTATGGTTTTGGCCAAATTTAATATGCAAGCTTGATTTTAAGCTGTACACTGTGCACACACCTACCAAATTCAATTTAATTAACTTTTGTGGGCCACTTAAGAGTTTAAATTCATGCCTGAGGCACACATGTAAAGTTTTGTCCCACTGCCATAGTACATTTGCTAGCAATTTAAATAATGATCAATCTTGGGACATGATACTCAATGAACAAGGTTTTCTTTCTTTCTTTCTTTGTTTTGATTGAATTATTGTATAGACAAAGTTGAATGAAAATTTCCATTATCTAGGTCATAACTAAGGCTGATACTGAATTGATAAATGTGAGAGCTGTGGTAAGTATTAGTGGGTGAGGGAAGATAGGTAGTTGTAATTGCAGTTTAGAGATTTTAGGTGTGAGGGCTCAATCCACATTCTTAACCATAAGTTTTTGAAGTATTTGTATTTAATCAATAATCATGATTGATTGATTGTAGTCATATTTTTAATATCACCTAATGACTATTCTATAATTGTACTCTTTAAGATAAGTGGTTCATAGGGCTGTTAAGTTGCAAAAGAATCTGAGAGATTGATTTTATAATATTGATCCTCAGTCACAACTTTGGTCAGTTAGAATATTATTTTCAAACAAAGACTAGAAAGTTTTGCTTACTACCGACGACATAAAATATGCAACTTCAAAATTAGTGGAGCTAGTCTTTGTATTTTCAAACAAAATATGCTTTGTATTTGACCTAATGGGCCATTAATGACCTTCAATTTATGCCAGATATGGACCCATATAGAGCGGGACCCTCTATACAGGATGTCTTGACGAGGCAGGATGTGCATCGTTCAAGTTTGCTTTGGGATGCTCCTTTGGCAGGCGAGGTATGCACTTGTCCAAAATCGTTGTCAATATATGTAGTAGAAAGATTTTTGGCATTTAAGCTTGAAGCGTAATTATTCTATGCTTAGTGAATGCTATTATTAATACTAAGTTGCTCTGTTTGCAGGAAGTGCCAGGTGTACTGACTTGCCGTCACCGAGACAAAGGTTTGCTTGAAGGTCTGTTTGAAGGTGGGTTAGACCCACGTATCGCCGCTCATATCACGGATGCAGGATTAGATGGACTACTTCGGGTCCCAAATATAGACATTGACCATAGCTTGATCACGGCTTTGGTGGAGAGATGGCGGCCGGAGACACACTCATTCCACTTGCCCCTCGATGAGATGACCATCACGCTGCAAGACATAGAGGTTATAATGGGGGTTCCTGTAGATGGGTTGCCGGTGGTGGGATATACCCATATGGATGATTGGGGTGACCTATGTGCCAACTTGCTAGGGCATAGGCCGCCGAGAGGTCTTCGTGGAGTTACAGTCTTTAAGAACGCTGGAGTGATGGAAGGGCCAAGGATAAAAGCCAAATGGCTTGAGGATCAGTTTAGGGACCCTCTCCCGGCTGATGCTAGTGAGGAGCTTGTGCAGCAGTATGCTCGGTTTTACATACTGGAGATGTTGGCTGGTATATTGTTTATGGACAAGTCTGGCGAACGGCACTCAATTATGTATTTGCAATTTTTCAATCCAATCAGCAATGGAAAGAGATATAGTTAGGGTACTACAGCACTAAGTTGGTTATATAGACACCTTTGTAAGGCATTAGAGAAGGAAGCCAAGCAGATTAGCGGTGCCGTGCTATTGGTGCAGTTGTGGGCATGGGAGAGGTTTCCACACATATGTCCTGTGATGAGGCATCCACACCAGGCACTGCCCCCAGGTCCACTTGCTATCAGGTATGTAGGACCTTAGATAGTTACCATTTTAAATTTCTGTATTATCTTTTTCGCATGGGAATTATGTAAGTACCTAATATGAAGGTTATGTCTGTGTTGTTTGGTAGATGGAAAGGGGCTAAGATAACAACTGAACATCCAATGCACGTCCTACGCGCCTATCGTTTGTCGCTCACTTCGCTACGGCCAAATCAGGTATCGTGCGTTACAAGTAGGAATCGCTTTGGCATGTAGTTGTCGTACTTACAAGTGGCAATGAATAAACATTTTTTATTTCAGAGTTAAACATTGTTGCTATGTATTTTTCACATCCGTTACACATTTTTTCTAATTATATTGTTAATATGGTTGTTTGCATCTGTTGGATCATTGCAGATTGTCTGGGAGCCATACAGAAATTATTTGGGTTCCCTGCCCGCATATTGTACGGCAGGCCAACGCATATGGAGGTCTATCGTGCCGCTCAAGAAATTCCATACCTCCTCTCAAGTTCCCAACTCTATCCTGTTAAGTGTTAAATAGCTAAAGAATAAATAAAAATCTTACAATACAAGTACACCTGAACCAAGAAAAACAAATAAAAATATTATTTGCCAGATTTGAGCGATGTCTATGAAACCCTTCTCTTTTTTCTTTGGGTATATCGTGTTTATATAGAGGAACATGCTGGTCTGCAAATGTAACAGGAAATAGTGACAGACCATTAAAGCAGTAGATATTAAGACCGTTCAATTTAAGGCTACAAAGAGGATAACACTCGACAAATCTATGCATTACTTGAAATTAGTGATCAAAAGAAAAATTAAATATGGCGATCCAACAATCAGGATGGAGAGCTCTTGGCTCTCATCATGACTAATGAGGCTACCTTTTTCATAAAAATGAGCCTGGCAAATTAATGTATTATTTTTTACTAGTTAAAAATCGTGAAAGTGAACCCAATAATAATCCAAAACCGAACCAAAGTAACCTAATTTCCTTGGAAAATAACTTGGCATTACTAGTGTTTTGTGGCAATAACCTATCCCAAAAGTTTCCATCAAAAGGACAATCTGGACTTTGGTGGAGATAACAAATGGTCTCTACTTGATTCAATCAGCTCAGATTACTCGTATAGTTGGTATGGAGGGTTAAACAACATGATCAAACCTCAGCATTACCCCCCCCCCCCCCCCCACAACAACAACCACATCAATCAAAGAAATTGTGTACCTGGAATAATGGGTTAGTAAGTCGAATCTTCCTAAAGTTTTCCTCATCAGGATTTTTTGCGATATTTCCAACATAGATCAGAAGAGTTTCAAAGGCCCTCCTAACTTTGGCACCATCATTCTAGACAAATAAATAGAAAAAGGCAGGGGGAATCAGGCTGCTGACAGGGTAACATGTAAAATATAGAAGTTAATGAAATAGCATGTGACAATCTTAACTAACAAAAAATGGACTACATTTGGGACTGGGGAAACCTAAAGTTCACAAGTCAAAGAAATGCAACAATATCTATGGCAGGCACCCTAAAAATATCCTATGCATATGATTTATGCTGTAACAGGTGCATGTATCTTCACCTTAGTTTAATTAAAAGGCTTTCAAGCAATTAATATGCGCTTTCTTTCTTTAAGTATTTGTATGTAAAGCAAGGAGCTTTTTAGTACATGGTCGTGCAGAGCTATCTATCTTGTAAATAATAAGATGTAGTACCTCCCATTTATCTGAAAACTCAGATGCAAAGGAAATTCACTGTTGTGACAATTTATCTGTGGAGATCTTTAGCCCAATGGATTTCCAAAAAAAAAAAAAACCACCCTCTGACATTATGTTTCACATATAAGAAGTCCACTATACTAGAATTTTTATTCAGGACAACTTCAACACTATGCTTTGCTTTTGAAACATATAACGAGGAAAATGAAGCACACTCTTAACCTCATAATGAATTTGCTAAAAATAGTTTAGGAAACCACTTATAATGTGATGGTTCTACAATAATGTCATAAAACACATAAACCGATCTATTTTTGAAATGTCTCCGAACTCTTGTGCTTGTTACACTATGAGCAATTTACCTGGTGATTGCGCTTAAGAGACCTTAAACATTCTCTCAACTGCTCTGCATTTGTTACAGACTTCAGAGGCAATGATGTCTGCAACTAATAATAAAAAGAACAACATCAAAATAACTCTGCCCTGTAGTTGAAGTAAAGAAATTTATATTATGCAATGGCACAGAAGAGTGCTAAGTTCTATAAACATCACTTTCAAAATAACCATACCGTTTTTTCCTACAACAAATGAGTTGAAGGTTTTACAGATGCACTTTCTGGTGGCAATCCAAGTATTGACCTCCTTTCTACCTATGAAGACATGCATAGTTTTTTGAGTCATGGAAATTCTTGAGAAAGGTATTAAACATCAAATCAGGAATAATGAACTAAAAAATATAAATTATCACTTGATAAGATTTAAAATAAAATAAAAACCCATTAGTCTCTCTTCTATTGTTGGTTGTTGCTTACTTCAAGTTCTTTGAGAATATTTTTTGAAAACTTTTTTCCTGTATTAGCACAACTTCCAAAAAATACATATTTCTGTCTATTTTTATTGACCATAAAATACTATAAAGAAAAAAATTCTCCTTCCATAGAAATGGGCAGGCCCTAGGGAAAAGGTGTATTAAGGACAATGATAGCGAAATCTATAATATAAAAGTTTTCATTTGGGAATTGTGTATTTTCGGTAACTTATTTGCATAGTGTTTATCAAAAGATATAGTTTTTGGTAACATTTATGTTTTTTTTTTTATAATTTATTTATTTATATTTTTTATGTTAAATGCGTTACAAAGAGCTAAAAGCTAAATTATTTGGAAAAACAAAAAACAAAAAAACAAAACAAAACAAAAAGACAAAAAGCTAAAAGCTAAAATGTTTTCAATGATTCCCAAACGCACACATAATCTACTAGAAAAAAAGTTATAATCTATTAAGAATTGTTCTAAGCACAATGAAATGTGGAAAAAATTTTCAAGTACCTTATCATGTTCTAGTTTCTTAAGTATTTTCTCCCTTGCTCTTTTTTCTTCCTCCTTTTCTTTTTGTTTCAAGGCTAAATAACTGAAAAAACAAAGTGAATATATTAATATTTAAGTTAGAAGGAAATAAAATCTAATGTATTTAAAGACAAAAAGGGATAAATAGACATAAAATTTCCAAATAGAAAAAACAATTACTAAATTAAGACAGACCGTTGTTTTTCATTGCTTTCTAGAATTCGCTTTGCCTCAGTGAGGTCTTTACTAGCTCGAATCCTCTCCTAGAACAATAGCACAACCAAGTCTTTATAAATAAATGCCAAGTACATGAAACGAGCTCTTAACAGAATCCCAAAGTACAAACAGAAGAGTTTGATTTGACAAAAACCAACAATGAAGCAGCAATAATATGTTCTAAAATATAAAAAAGCTATGGCAAGTTCACCGTTGAATAATGTCTTTCAGGGGTGAAAAGAACTTAGGAATCAAGATACAAGATCTTTAAGAAATTCAACTATATTAGGCTTCTGTATATGTTCTTGAAATATTCTTGAATGGGTTTGGATATTTAAGAACTTAAGGTTAGATAATAAAAAAGGATTGAGTCTTGATGAATCCTGAAAAGAATTTCATGTTTGATTGATGGTAAAACAATGAATTGAATGATAAACCTAGGCAACGTTTTAAGAAACCTACTATAATTATTTTCCCAAAAAAAAAATGTTACAATAATTTTATTAAAACTCACATCTCTCAATGAATTTATAGTATAAAGGCCTATAAATACTAAATTTTTGTAAATAAAAAGAAAAAGAATGCTAAACCAAGTCCGTATATGAACCATAATCATATCTCCTTCATTGAATTTGGAATATAATCTTCTAATATTAGTTTGAGCCTTGTATATCACATTCCTAAGTGCAACAATTCTTCTTAAGTTATCATGAATTTCCTATGTGTGACTAGCAAATGTTTCAAGTTTGACACTTAATCTTGTAGTTGGAATAAAAAGAAAAGTAGTTCAAAGAATAAAATACGACTCATGGGCCTTTGGTACAGCCAAATCCCAAGAATCTAGAAATTATCAAATTACCCTGACTTTAATAAAGATTGATTAAAACTAAGCAAAAAACAACATTACTTAGATAAACAATAAAATAAGACTCTTCAATTTAGGCTAGCTAAGTAAGATCCCAAGAGTCCAAAACACTCCATATTTTATCGCTTGAACATTAGAACCAACTTTTTGCTTCTTATAATTCTTCAAAAGGAGCTGCCATTCACATTCCACTCATTAAATCATCTTAACCATGATATTGAATTTATCATTATAATCATGGTCATTTTCTAGTATAGAAGAGTCTACTTAGGAGAAAATTGCAAGGATATATGTAGAAAAACTTGCATTAATCAATATTTGTACAATAAGTTGCATATTATTCCTAATGTCATACTTTATGAACCAATAGACAATATATGCAAGCTTTTAAAAAAGGAAAAGGTCATACTCAATGCACAAAGCTCCCACTCTTGTGGGATCTAGGAGAGGTGATTGATTGGCAACCTTACCCCCATTTTTCTGGAGAGGCTAATTCCTGGACTCAAACCTGCAACCTACTTTTGGTGGAAGACACTTGCTATCACACCAAGGCAAGCTTTAAAGAGATTAATTATTTATCAATTGATACTAATAAATTGCCAGCTTCACTTTAAAATTTCTCATACTATACACATTTTTTACTTGTGTTTTAAAGCACTATTTTAACTATCTACACCCATCCCTCCCCAAATCTCTCTTTGTCTTCAATTAGAGAAAAAGCAGTAAAAAAGTTAAAAGAGTAATCAAAATTCTTAACAAGATTTACAAAAGGCAAGGTAAAGCCGTAAAGGAGCTATCAAATAAGGAAAGAGTAAACTATAGAAATAACTGCATAATACCTTCTCCCTTAGCATTTCCAGTTTCTTCCTTCTTATGTGATTTATTCCTGAAACTCAACAACATAAGTAGTCATGGAAAGGAACCAGTTAGCCAGAAATAGTAAGATCAATCTGAAATTTTTTTCAAATATTCAACCAAATTAAAGAATTATATATAAAAGGTCAAAAGAGGAGAAAGAATCTAAGGGGGAGTTCTAGATAAACAGAAAAGGAAACCTTAGTTCCTGTGCCTTTATTTTCATTTGTTCTGTGATATGGAAAGGTTGAGGTGAGTCAAGATCAATATCCATTGCTACCTGGGAGAAGTTAAACAGTCAAGCAAACTAATCTAGTGACAGTATGTGCAACACCAAAGATTTTATAAGTTCATGTAAAAAATGTATCAACATATTCACCAAAGACAATTTTTTTCTCTCCACCTCCTTTCAATGAAATGGAGTTTACAAAAAGCAAAGATAAAGTCAAATTCCAAATCTCAAAAGCTACCCACAAAAACAAACTGATAAAAACAAGATCATATTAGAAAATATACTAAGCTAAACAACAATTGACTGTTCCGTATAAACTTCAGCTCTTACTATCCAATCAAAACTGTCCGCTAAACAAGCATGTATATGAGAAAGAATTTCAATTGTATGAACACTCTCTTTCTTATAATAAGTAGACACCTGGTAGATATACCAAAATAAAAAAGCTGAAGATTACTGGCCAATATATGTTCTATTTGAAATGTTTCTCTTTATTTCAATATCAAGCCAAGAGTATTACAGTTTTGAATCCCCAAGCAATCTTTTAAAATTGACGGATAAGATCAAAGTTAGCAATTGCAAATTGGGATCAGGAATTTTTTTTTTTTTAACAATTATTTGTTAGTTCTATTCAAAATGAAATAGCCGACTGTCTTACAATAACCTTATGTCTATTTTTCTCACTCCTTTTCTTTTATTTCAAAGGAGTTCTTCCTTTTGTTGGGCATCTCGCCCCTTTGAATATTAGACTTATTAACCAAATAAAAATAAATAAATAAATAAAAAGGTATACAAGAAGCTACAATGTGAATATCAAATGTTTTGGTTTTGTGAAACACAAACCCACTTCAAACTATAGTTTTAGTGTTATTTCTTAGCATGACTGAGGATATGGTACTATACTAGAGACTTCATTAGTTGATAAAGATTGAAGTTTAAAAATAAGGATATCATTGAATAAGAATACGAAAAATAAGTAAATAAAAATCCATGTGCAATGTAAGCAAAGAAGAGAATGAATATGAGAAATCATATTCATACCAAAGGCATCTGATCAATGTCTGAGTCATTCTCATGATCAATCACCCATTCTATAGCTGCCTCTAAGCTAGAATTACCTGATTATTAACACAAACATTTAGTCATGTTCATTCCCATATCATAATTATTATTTTATTTATTTATTTAATATTATAGTTGTTGACAAATAAATATAAATACCCATAGAAACACTTATCTAGTGAAGACTCATTTGAAAATAACTAGCTATAACAATCATAACTATGAGGTATGTACCACTTTTTTTTTTCTTTTTCTTTTTTTAACTTCTCTCAAACCCTACATATGAGAGCCCATTTCGGAAATCATGGATTTTTTTTACATGAGTAATAATAATTCATCATTAAGAAAATTTAGACTAAATAGCATTTCTTCACCATAAGCACAAAATGGAGGGTGAAATACTACAATACCAATAACTAAGTCCTAGTCTCAAATTTATTGGGGTCTCAACAAAGTACTCAGGGTTGGTCATATGCATTAGCTCATTCTATTCTATGCATTAGCTCAAATTTATTGGGGTCCTAATCTGTTTTTTTTTTCCTAAATATTTCTAATTTTCAATCCATTAAAATTTCAAATGAAATACGTAACCCTAAAACTAAAAAACTGACCTTAGTGCGAGACAGTGAGAGAGCTAAGTGAGAGGTAGCCGACGAGAGTCTTCCGCCGCCGATGGAGTGAGGGTTTGGGGTTTTTATGTTTGGGTGTGACGGAGAGTGAGAGTGTGAGTGTTCACAGCAAGATAGCTGAGTTCGGTCGCCGACGAGAGTCTTCTGCCACCGACGAGAGTCTTCTGCTGCCACGGGTTTTCTGCCGCCGCCGGTGTGAGGGTTTGGGCTTTGTGTGAATGTGTGAAGGAGAGGGAGAGGGTGAGGGTGTTCTGGTGTTCTGGTCACTGAGAGTGAGAAGCGAGTGAGAAATAAAAATGAGTTTTTAGATATTAGTATATTGATACCCGAGTTTAGTGGACTCGGGGATCCCATTGAACAGTACTCGAGCTTCATGAGCTCGAGTACTGTTTGGAATTTTTAAATCCAATTGCCATGTCAGCCATGCCACGGTGGAGCTATAAAATGTAGTACTCGAGTACACCAAACTCGAGTACTTAAAAAGGTGGTATATCCCCAATTATTTCCGAAACATTGTTTTTTGGCCAAATATTTCTAAAATTGATGGTAATGGGCCATTTTGGCCAGAAATGACTCTATTGGTTGAAATATGGGGGCCTTTTTTCTACTTGAGGGCCTTAAGTGACCACCTCATTCACTTATATAGTAGAGCCAGCCCTGTTTAGGCCCACCACTTACACTACTTTATTGTCTACCATTTATATAATTCATAGTGTCAGCTTGTGAAAAATACCAATGATCTTCTCTTAGTGGTTCTACATAATCATTAAAAAAATGGCCTACTTATATTCTTATATAGCTCTAAAAGTCTAAAACCCTAGCCTCCACTCTTTTTCTTATCTCTTAGGGTTTTTTTTTTTTTCAATCTCAAGCTATGTGTTTTCGCTATAATCCAAATCTTAACTGCTTAAAAGAATAGAAATTTTTTTTTGAATTCAACATAATTTTTTTAAGAGCATTCAAGGTGGTAACTGGTGAGGATACAACCTTGCTATATTCTTAATATTTTTATAATAACATATTTTAAGAAATCAAATTACTTGTTTAAATTTTATGTATTTAGATTAATTTCTAAATTGCATTAATATATATTTATTTATTTTTTATAATTAATTTTTATAGATTAGTTTTGTTTTCAATATTGTTCCCACTGAACTGAAATCCTGGCTCCTGACATATAAGTGTTGTGTTACCCTTAATTCCATAAGATTGAGAACGACATAATCTGTGTATAGTCACCAACTCACCATCAATCTTTGTGGATGGGCCGTATTCCACAAGCCCCTTTAATTTCACATGATATCCCTTGTCTGTATTACCTGAACAAAACTTTCTGCCCTCATGTGGATACAATAACTAACATAGGTCTCGAAAACCCCCAAACTAGCCATTTAGGCCCATAGAACCCTCCGAAGATATTGGGCTTAACGAGTAAGACCCAAACCCACCAAAAAGAATGACTACACGAGCGGTCATTCTTGACATGTGTGACCAAATCAGGGTTTTCGAAGGGATGACATATATTATTATCAAATCGCATAAAAACTTATATATATATATATATATATATATTATAAATAAAAGAAGAAAAGAAACAATATGTTTAAACCTCTAGTCTATTTAATTCATGATTTAGTTCACCTATTGATTAGACTTGTGGTTTAATAATATATATTTTGCTTTCTCTGTCTCTCAAGATTTTTATTTTTTTTATTTTTTTTTGAGAAACTAGTCTGTGAACCAGATTGGGCTTTTATTATTATTATTTTTAGAGAGTTTCAATATAATATATAACGTTATAATAGTTTTTTATTATCAGACCAAGACTCCAATCAGTTTTTGGTGTAGGCGGAGGAGATTGAATTCCAAATCTCTTATACAACCATTAAAAACTTTACCAGCTGAGCTAACTGAAACTCACGACTGGACTTTTATTAAAACTAAAGAAAAATAAAACCTTAATGTGAATTCCAAATGGTTTTTAGTAATTTTTTTGGACAATTAATAATTTATCCTGATATCAAATTAAGATGTTATTATCTCCTATTTTGGGGGGGGGGGGGGGGGGGGTGGGGGAATTCATGTTTTGAGCCCATATAATAAGAGAAATTTAAGCCCTAGTAGTGAGATTAAATGATTAAAATCATTAAATTCTTATAAATATCCGCATTGGGCTGGGCCGACTCAATTTTACTCAGCCAATGTGTTAAACGAGCTGGGCGGAAGAGAAAAAACCTGGCCCAAGGCTGAGACCATGGGCAACGTGTATTGGACCTTAAGTGGTTGTGTAGATGGGACGAATCTAATGGTTTTTTATGACCTACCCATGGGCTGTTAAGGGGCATTTATTGGGCTTTTAATTGGTGTTTAATTGGCTCATAAATTTAATTAAAAAATTATATTTATATTATATGTTAGAAAACACAAATTGTCAAATTGAACTATTAAAATTACTTAAAGGATCATTCATTAACTTTTATTGCTTGGAATAGATAAGTATATTGATGTATTTATTATTCATATTTGGGTGAGAAGAATTACATCACAACAAAATGTTTACATCCCAACAAGGTTTTTTTTATTTTATATATATATATATATATATATATATGTTATTAACAACAAGGTTGGAATCTACATTCGTGTATCATTTGCAATTCTCAATCCATTTCTCAATATTAAATAACTTTATCCATCAAAATTAAATATAACTTGTTACATAAATTTTACAACTAATTTTTATCTTTAGATGGTAGATTGTCTGGTATCCACTCGGGTCTCTCTAGCTTCATACTAGCAAATGCTTTCAACAAAGACTATATGAGATAAAGAAATAAAATGAAAGATGAGGGTACTCTAGAACTTGAAGTTTGAGTTTGAGAGATTTTTCGTCAGAAAAATAAAAGGAACAAAAGGGTATTTATTGATTTTAGGATAAATATGACATTATCTTATTTTAATTAATAGGAAAAAAAAAATTATATATATATATATTTGATTGCTCCTTGTTGCCAACGGTAAAAACTAACAATGGTCCATATTTATTTATTTTTTAAATTAAAAATTTAAACTATAAATACAGATTTATATACATTATACATAACTTAATACAACCACTTAGGTATCTTAGTTGTTAGGCACACGATCTCAAGAGTCTCCCCTCCTTTATTTCAAGTTAGAACCCCCAAAAAAATTCTTATAAATTATTAGTTTTGCTAGCCCAGCAGGTTGCTTTATTACCCACCGGGTTAGTTGGCTAAGCATAGGCCTTAATAGTACTAGACCGACCTGCTTACTTATCAAGTGAATTGGTGGAATACTGCATTGGGTCATAGGCTTTCTGGTGCTACTTAATTTCTTAATAGCTTAAACTTTTAACACAATCAATAATCTATAAGGAATGTTGTCTTTGCATAATTATTGAATATTGATAGTTAATTGTTTGCCTTAAGACAAAAATGTCAAAATGAACATCTACTAGGGAAGACTATGAGCCAATGAACTTTAGCTCAAATGGCATGTCTACTAAGGAAGACTATGAGCATGATTTTGGTGTCAATGGAGCTTTAGCTTAAATCACACTTACATCTCCCTTAATAATGAGATAGAGGGTAAGATAGTGGACCCAAAAACTTGATGCATGTGTAACTTACAAATTTGAAAAGGAAAAAAAATGGAAATTGCTAAATTTTTTCCCTTGTGGAACGACAACATATAGACAATCAATCCTTCTATACTTGATAATGTCATGTGATAAAGTTGATTGCTCCTTGTATTCCAATGAGAAATTGGGATAAGCGAAGTCCAGACTGGCACCGAGGTTAGAAATTCAAATTACGGTTCCTTGGATTGAATTGCTTTCAGATGCTCACCGATGTCATGAATTTGAGGTTGAGACTTCGGTTTCTTATAACTGGAAACCTGTGTAAGGTTTAGTTTTATTAAAAACTGTGACTTTAAACTGGCAAGATTATCCTTCCACAGTATAATTCCTAGATCTTTTTCTTGTAGTTGGTTGTTTAGTTTTTTACGGTCAAATTGAACAGCGGCTACCTTGGGAAAGTTTCTGTTGTGATAAGGTAAATTTAGTTTCATAAGATTGCGTTTTTTCATCTTCAATGTAGAAGCATTATTGATACCATAATTATAACAACCATTTTGTCTAAAAGTGGTTTCCTGAGATTGTTTCAAGTCATTTGAGCTTTTAGTTTTAGGAAACCTGTATTCAGCTCTATTTAAGCTTTGCGTTGTATAAGCTGTTTGCTTATGATTCCTGTTACAATGATTTTAAAATTAGTCTTTTAGTTGATTTCACTAGTGCTTTTGCTTTGCCTTGTAGTGATTCTATGATATTCTCATTTCAATATATACTCAAATGGAAATGCTGCGCTTCTATTAAAAAAAGAAAAGGAAATGTTGTGGTTTTGTCTATCATACAAGTAGGTTTTATTTCTTTGGCATGGAATTGGAGTGGATGTGCCATAAAAGCTGTTTTACTTTTTATCTGTAAGTGTTAGAATTATCATCCATCTTAGTCATTGTTATGCCTGATGTTTATTCTAATCCACAGTTGGTTAAATGCTTTTTTATTTTTGTGTTTCTTTTAGGCATCTTTAGAGGCAAAAAGAGAAGAAGAGTGATGTACTTTCTGACGTAAAAGTAAGCAATTAAGGGGATCCATATCCCATGCAATAGCTCTATTCTCAGCCATATATTAATCTAATGGCTTAAGCCTTTGACACCTCATCAATCCACGCTGGCAATCCGTGTGCTCACTTTTCTTTTCATTTTAGCTTCATTTTAGGCTGTGTTTGGTTGCGGTAAAATATTTTCCGGAAAATAGATATTTTCCGGAAATGGTATTTTCGGGAAAGGAAAATATTTTCTGAGTGTTTGGTTGCATTATGAAAAATTTTCTAGAAAATATTTTCATGTGTTTGGATGCATACTGAAAATGCTATTTTCCTACACTTTCTCACATTTTCTTACCCATTTTCTCAGTTCCCAAACAAATTTTATAATAGAAATTTCAACGTATAAACTTCAAAAAACAAAAATCACAACAACTCCATTCGATCAAATCCACATTCGGTCAAACTGAGAGAGCGAGGACGAGAGAGTGATCAAAAATGGATGGAAAGGGAGAGATCGGTCATGGGAAACGACAAGATCGAGCGGAGGCGAGATCGAGCGGCCAGATCGAGCGGCGCGGTGCTGCGATCGATGAGACCGGTGCGATCTGGTGGGTGCGATCGTCGGACTGGAGCTCGGGGTTCGCAGGCGACGTCGAAGGGCGTGATGCGATCTCGGTGGGGTGCGATCGGTCTGGGTGGATCAATCTTCGGTGGGGTGCGATCGGTCTGGGTGCGATCGATCTCTCTCACCGTCGCGTGGAGGGGACAACGACGGCGGTCTGGGTGCACGTCTGAGTCCTTTCTCTCTCTCTTTCTCCCTGTTGCTGCTGAGCTTGGAGCTTGGAGCTTGGAGCTTTGGTCTGGACCGGATCGGAGTACTGCTGAGTGCGTGTGAGAGAGCTTGGAAAGTTGTGTTGCTGTGTGAGAGAGAGTTGCTGTGTGAGAGAGCTTGGAGAGTTGAGAGAGTTTTTTCCGGAAATTGGTTTAAGGTAAAATAGAAGGCGAAATGCATTTCCACCAGGGGAGGGCTTATTTTAGGTCAAAGGGGAAATTATTTTCCGTTGACCCAATTTTCCTAAGTAGCCAAACACCCAAATTTTACGGAAATTGATTTCCGGAAGTAGTTTGAAGTTGAAACAAACACAGCCTAGCTTCATTTTTCAGTAAAACACTCTCTCCTCTTTCTTTCTCTCCCACTTCAACTGGTGTCTCTCTCGCCTCCACCACTCTCTCAACCTCCAAGCTTCTCTCAACCTCATCGTCACCGCTGCCAGCATACCCAACTCAGATTCATCAGCAAAATTGAAGTTAAAACATCAAGTCACCATTTGAAGCCACCCCCACGCCTCGTAGAGTGCTTTTTAGACCTAGATCAGAGAGTAAGGTTGGGGTTTGGAGAGAATCGGGTGTAGAGAAGTTGATGAAGATCTCTCTTCACGGCACAGCCACTAGCCCAGATCTCCAGTTCCGACGATACTAGCATTTTTCTCATCGGAAATCCCTAAAATCACCGCTTCCTACATTGGACTTTGCAAGGAGGTGAGTTCTCTTTTTCTTTTTTTTTGATAGGTGAGTTCTCTCTTTTGTATGCTTTGAATTGATTTGTTCTATACTTCTACTAGTGATCTATATTTCATTGACGGGGTTTGATCAGGCTGAGCAATATCAGTTATGGCGACTCCACAAATTTCTTGTACTTCGCAAAATGGGTAATTGTTTCTAGTTTCAGATTTTTGGGGATTTCTATTGATTGTGTGATTTAATTTATAGAACTAACAATAATCCTTTTCTTAGTCAAAAGGGATACATTTTTTCTGGGATAGAAGCAAGTGCTGTTGAATTTAGCAAGATTGCAGTGGGTCCTCTTGATTGGGATTACTACAGTTTCTTTAACTAAAAATAGAGAGAAAACCTCTCTACATAGCACACGACACTCGTTTCTACACTTTGTTATTGATATTTCCAAAGAATACTGATGGTGTTGATAGGGTAAATATATTTCCTTTCATCCCTCCCTAGGTCCTGAAGTTCAATCTTACAAACTCAGGGCTTGTTTGTGTTTTGCCTTGGCTTACAATGGCATTCTCTGCAAAATTTGGAGGGTGGATTGCAGATACACTTGTTAGCAAAGGTTTATCTGTTATAAGGGTTCGAAACGTACTTATCATTTTTATAATTAAATTTTAAAATTTCTTTTGTTACAATTACATCAATATTTATCAATGCAAGTTTTGTAAGGTAATTGCATTTTATTGTGATTAAAAAATAAATAGATAAATAAATAAATAACAACTGGTTTGCCTATTACAGATTTAAAACTATTTGCCAGTTTAAGTATCTTTCATGTCCCTATTCTTCTTTCTTCTAAGTTCTATGCTTTCTTCTAAGTTCTATCCTTGTCTTCTTTTGATTCTTGATATCATATTTGCTCTGTTTTAGCAAAAACCAAATTATATAATAATAATAATAATAATATCATATTTGCTGTTAAAAATTTTGGTTTTTATACAAAATGTGACTGGTCGAAATCTCATAGCTTGTGTTATGGCATATTTTCAAAGTATCTTTCAGCTGCATTCTTTCAATCTGTGTTAGAGAGATTAGGTGATTAGGTTGGTTGTAGGATATTGTTGTTATCTTACTCAGCCAATTGTTACAACTGTTTGAATTGATTGAATTATTTGAATTGGTTGTTATTGTTATCAGAAGTGTATTTAAAGACAACAAGGAATGAATAAGAGGCAAGCTGAAATTTCAATCAAATTCTGTCTCTCTCACATTTAGGAAATTAGTCATCTCAAATTAAATGCATCTCATGAACATTTGGACTATATGTCTGCAGTGTATTTCACTTTTAATTTTGGTCCCTTAGCTGAGTTCTTAAGATGGAAGTTCCTAAGCTAAACCCTCAACAAACTTACATGTTTAGTAATGATAATCATCTTATGGCTTTACCCATGCTTGCTGTTAATTGAAAATTTTGATATATGTTATCAATGAAATCACTATTTTGTTCTTTTGTCAGGTTGAATGGCATGATTATAGGTATGCTATTCTTCTTTTGATCACTGAGAGCAAGAAAATGCGGGTGCTGGAGGGATTAGTGAAGACCATGAAGCTGGCTTTGTTCATGATTTTTTTTTTTGTGTGGAGAAATTGTTCATGAAATTTTAGATATAAAGAACATGACTCATATCTATTTTAGTTGGGATCATAATCAAGATGTAGCTATTTTGACTTTCTTGAAACACTGAAATCACATATTTATATTGTGAAGCTAATTTAGCTAAGCTATAAAGCCTTTTTGTTTTGGGTTTTTTCATTTTGCTGTGGATAAAAATTTCAATGAATTTTTGTTGTTTATAACAAGTGAATTTGGTGGCCCTACTACTAGCTAAATGGTTATTTCCTTTTGTTATTACTAGATGGTATGAGAACCATAATTATTAACTTGTCTTTGAGAAGAAATTATTAGTTTTTATGCACTCTAGTTGTGCCTTGATAATGCCTTAAAACGTATACTTGTTATATATTTATGTGGGCGTTATCTCCTTATTACTATGCTTAATTTGTATAATTAAGTCATGATTTGCATTAGTCCCTATTATTTATCTTTACATAATTTCTTGAATAAGATGCTATTGATCGTGTGTAATTTTCTACTTTCAGTAAATTATGTGAGAATGATGAGTTTACAGGAATTTGTGAGAGAATGGGACCAAATTAGAATTAAAGTAGAGCTAAAGGACCATGCATAAATTTCTAAGGAAATGCAGCTGGAGTGCTTAGATCATCTACCATGATTGGAAGCTTCAAATAAGAAAAGAAATCAAAGAGGCAAAATCTGAAAAAGAAAAAATCTGATTTGAGCATTGATCACTATTTTGGGCGTATCTCTCTCCTCAAAAATCCAATTGACACAAGACTAGATGGGTTGGAACCGTGACTTAAATATCTACAACTTCTCAGTTTTGAGATTTTCGAAATTCTCAATTTTTGAAAGCCGAAATTAACTCACAAGTTACTGCTGTAAACCTGGACGGAAATTAAAATAGTAAAAGTTTTATTTTCTTTGGACTCTTAGACATTAGGGTTTTTGAAGGGAGGCTGGGAGAACAAATTTTGGGCAGAGAAAAACTTGTATTTTCCTTTTTCTAATGGCAGCCTAAACTCTTTGCTAGAGCTAGGGGTTATGTTTCTTCTATACGGTATAAATATTCAATGTGATTCTTTCTAGGATTTTATCAACGACATATTTGATTGTTCAATTAGATTTCTTTTGATATATTAGTTCTTTCATGCTTTCAATAAGTTCAATCATGTTTTTCTTATTGTTTAGATGAATTTCTAATAGTTTCAAATAGAAATCAGGTTTTAAAGTGAATGAGTTTTTTTGAAAACTTTTCTAATCGCATTATCAATCTAGGTTATCATGCGTTCTTAAATTGTCTCAGTTCAACCGAATCATAAGTACTTAATTGTATAAGAACAATCAATTATGAAATATATAATTTCTTAGATCACAAAGAATTTCATATCGATATAGGGAAACACCCCGATGCCCTAATATTTACATTATTGATTTAAATCAGTTTTTATTATTATTCTTGTTAACAACCACCAAGTAAAAGTATTTTTCTTCTTTATCCAAATTTTTGTTTAATTATATTGTCTTTGAATCTATCCTGCTCCTTGTGGTTGGACCTCGGTACTCCGAGAATTATACTGCTACGATCTCCTGCACTTAAGAGTGAACAAGCATTTATAAGCATTTTTTGACATCTGATGAAAAGAAACCACTGCACCATGTTACACTTAAGAATTTTGATAAGCTCATTGTGTTCTCATAATTTTCAAAGTGGATTGGTTACCATTGCATGCACATGCTCATTATTGAGATTTTACAGAATGACAAGACTTAACAATGTTTTCTACCGTTATGGCTCCTATTTCTACAATTACACCATTTATAAAGTATGTAACTTAGCCTTCTAGCAGAGAAATGGAATACAAATGGGATCAATCCAATTCATTGAGAATATCAAATGCACCCCAAATAGACACTTCTAATGTCTTTGCATTGTTATTTTATTAATTTCATGTGTCATCAAAGTTTCAATAAAAAATTGAAATTTTGACATAAGGTACAAAAACTCGCATGTTTCCACAAAATGTTAGTCTTTTGATGCATAACATAGTTCGTTATCAATGGCCAAATTTATATAATTTTCATAAGGATCTTTTCTCTTCAACAAAAGCCATATGACATATCTAACCCACTATTAGCAACCTTACGAAAAGTTGAAAACTAGACTATATAACCATTAGCAACCTTAATTACTTGCATTCAAAAAATGAACAATAGTTTAGTACATGTCATTGCATTTAAAAATATTAATCAGTTGTATATATAATTAATGTCTAACTAGAAGTTACTCAAACATGCACTTGTACAATCTAACATGTTTAACATGTTTGAGTAGCTTCTTTAGTTACAAAAAATTATCCAAAAAATTTGCTACATGTGTAATCAGTTATCTAAGTTGTCAGATACGTTGTTCAAAAAACTGTCCAAAAAATACTGTCCACTATGCAATATTAGTCATGTCCACTATGCAATATACTCTCAGACAACCTGCCAAAAAATGTTGTCCAAGCCATGTCCACTGCAATATATTATTAGACAAACTACCAAAAAATGTTGTCTTTCATACTACAAAATCAATATTAGCTTGAAAAAATGTCAACAAAATCAAATTACATTTTGAACTTAAACAAACATGAGAAAATTTCACTATAATTGAACTTACTATTTATTACTTTTTTACATACCAAAAAAGTTGTGTTTGCAGGCAAGCATTTGTATTTTTAACACATGGAGTTAGTGCAAAATTGAACCTAACTTCATTTCCCTGTGTATATATATAAACAAATAAATATATTTGATAAACATGTAAGAAATTATTTATTTTTTACTTGACCAATATTCACAAGATTTGATACTTGAGACGACAATGGAGTGAAGGTGGTAGTAATGAATGCTGCCAATGTAATTACAATGATTATAAGAGTAAAAATCTAAGAAATATTATAGCTACTTATGACTACAAAACATAAAAATTATAAACAAGTAAATTTACATGTTACCTGACAGACATTCGCATCATTTGATACTTGAGACAATAATGGAGTTAATGGTGTCTATGTAATCACAATGATTATAAGAGAGACAATTTACAAAATCATCTAATTACTTATAAATTATAATTGCAAAACAAGTAAAAATGTAAGTTTATTCATAATATGACAATGTTTACATTTAACCTGACCAACATCCGCATAATTTGATACTTAAGACAATAATGAAGTTAATGGTATCTAAGTAATCATAATGATTATAAGAGAGAGTTTAAGAAATTATCTAATTACTTGTAAGTGCAAAACATGTTAACAAGTAAGTTTACCCTTAAGAATGACATGAATCTAGTTTGGTAACTATGAATTGGTCCCAATTCAGAGGTCATCATTGGTGTGGAAAGGCTGACAAGATAAGTCTGCTATATCAAAAAAATGAAAACCTTATTAATAAATTCACAAATGAAAAGGCAAGTGTAGTACAACTTCCAACTGCACAAATTATCTATAAGTTATTCTACTACGAATTAAAAAATTAAAAAAAAAAAAAAAAAAAAACTCTTACTTTATGTGAATAATGTTCTCCATATAAGCCACAATTATTATATTATATGCTAGGAGCAAAACCAGGTTCCTATATGAAAGACATAAATATTATTATTAGCCAAAACAATATAAAAGTTTTACAAACAATGAAAACTTAGTGGAGTATAAAAATAAATAAATAATATTTGCTTTGGAAAACTATTGACTAACCTCATCATTTAATTCAGCTCTACCATTTTTTTTCCCTTCTCAACCTAATTTTTCTTTTGTTTTCCACACTTGCGACATTCTTTTTTCTTAAGACCTTTAACCCTTTCAACCGAATTTTCCAAATGTAGGTTAGGATCAAGATTTTCATTACCACTACACAATGGCATTTGATGGGGGCAATTGATGACCAGCTACATTTTTTGTCGCAATATCTTCAACCTTTTTTTCATATTCCTCTATCATCTTCTCTATTAAAGCAAATGCCTCTTCATTGTTTGCTGCTCGAGAAGTTAACCGAACCAACTTGAGACATAATCTTCTATACTGATGTGTAGCAGTCAAGTTGATATCCTCTTCCACATTTATTCTCCTATTGTCCAAGATACATCCACTTTTTGCCTCTCTTGTCCATCTTTTCAAAATGTACATATCAGAAATTGTCTTTATATCAAGGGAGTTAGAGACTTTCAAAACATGGCAACATAAAATCTCAACTACTTCAAACTTTTTACAACTACATAAAAATGTCTTATCTGCAGTGTCATAAGATACTATGTGCTCACCAGGCTTATGCAGAAACTCAACAGTGTATGTATTCAATAACAAGTCCTCTTGGCGATTTTTTATCCTTGCTGCTGATGCCAAGTTATACTGATCATGAAGCATTCGAAATATTGTAGGTATGTACACTTGTACTCCTTGCTTCAACAAGGGTGAATTTTTCAAGCCCAACTGGGGAAATTTTTGCCTAGCATTAAATTCAGCTTGTAATTCTTTTTCTCGTTTTTGCTTAATCACCCAATCAAAATGTGCAAAAAAATCTGCTACATCTAAATCAGATTTCAAGTAATCTTTCAAATCTCCATTCAAACTTTCACTGAGTTGGGTACTTCGCACACCCAATGTAAATTGATTCTTCATGTAACACTTTACCCATTTTCCTTTCAATTTGTAAATACTATCCAACCAACTACGATCATGAATAGCATAAGTGTCAATCATGTCCACCCATGTTTTTTCAAACTCAATTTTATCATTAAACTCAAACATACAAGTTTTAAAAACTTAAAGAAAAGAAGAACCATCTTTCATCAAATTCCCCAAATGTTTTATCCCATTATGCATTATGTGCCAAGTACATAATTCATGATAAGTGTTAAGCATTACCTCATTCAATGCCTTTGCCATTGCAGGATTTTGATCTATAAAACTTGTTTTAGGTCTTTTACCTGCATGTACAACTAGAAAGCTTTCAAAAAGCCACTTAAATGAATCCACTGTTTCATCATATAAAAGAGCAGCCCCAAAAACCGTTAACCTTCTATGATGATTGAAACCGGTAAACACCACTAACGGTCTTAACTCTTTATTAGTACCATTGTAGTGTCAAATGTTATCACATCACCAAAATTAGCATAATCAATAATCATTCTAGCATCAGCTACTCTACATTATCTAATTGTACTGCATATTGAAAGGATGGATTTGTAGTTAATTGTTCCTGAAAGTATCCTAATAAGCATGCAGCTTGACCATACATCAAATTTTTTTGCCGTCTTGTTTTAAGATATTTATACTGATCAAGCAAGATTAGCTCTCCCACCAGCCTCTCTACTCATTAACTCATGTGCTACTTTTGGCATGATTCCAGAAGAGAATGCTAACTCAATCAATCTTGCATGAACTTCTGAGATTTTTCGTTAAGTTCTCATCATATAAATTGTTTCTGATAGATGAAGAGTGTGATTATGTTCTTCAATAAAATCAGTCACTTTATACTTTCCAGTTTCTCGCACTAATGAAACATATAGTTTTACAGGACAATTAGTCCTTGTATCATCTCAGTTACGAGTGCAAATCGTATCTTCTTTTTCTGAACCTCAAATGCCCTGCTTTGCACATACAAATCCCCTTGATGTTATCTTTCCATCATTCTTACTTTTATTTATGTAATGTTTTCTAACATCAAAGCCCATTTGCCTTTCATATTTTAGCCAAAATTCTCATGCATCTTCTAATGTATCGAATTCCATACCAACTCTAGGACTCAAATCTTCATTGGCATCCATGTTTTGAGAGAATTCTCTCGCCACACTATGCAATGAATTAAAGAATACTCCTATAATTAACAAACAAATGTACAAAATATCAACTATTATAATATAGAATAATGAATGTTTTTCATTAAAAATAAAAGAATTTGTGTACCAATATTGTGCTTATCATATATAAGAATTACAACAAACCAATACATGATCATGAGAGATGATGACCCTCTCAATGGCATCATCAATCCAACCAGCCTTCCCTAAACCCTCAATAAGGTAACTGAAAGTCAAACAATCAGGACTAAACCCATCCACTAACATTGCTTTCAATACACTCTCAGTTTCACTAACTCTACCCAATTTTGACCACCCACCAATAATAACATTATACGTCATACAATCAAATGATATCTTCCTTTTAACTGAATTCAAAAACGAATTTGCAGCACCAACATGGGATCCATGACACATACATTGTAAAAGCACATTCAAACACTCGGTATTACATTTCAACCCAAACTCTCCTACGTTTCCAAACATTTGTATTGCTTTCGACACTCTATGAGCTCTAACAAAACTATCCAATACAATTGATAGAGTCTCTAAATCAAGACTCACGCAAAATTGCAATATATTTTTGTAAGAACTTATTCCCTGCTGTATTTAGAGTGCACTTATATATTTCACTTTGTTTACTTTTGTAGTTCCCACTATAATACTAATAATATATTTATCAATTTAGCAGCTTTGTACTCAGCCAAAAGAGGTAGTGAAGTAATTTTTTCTATTTCTTTCTAATCAACTACATCTTAATTAGAAATTAGCAAGGTTTAAAATCTTTGTAAATAATCAAAATAGCAAACCAAATATACAACTATATAAAATCAATATTTCAAGGATTCCAGTCTTTAAGTACTTACAAGTGAGCAACTTCTGTTGTCTTCTTCTTCCCAAACACATAGCTCGCCAGAACATCCCCCATTCCTACATCACAACAATTAAGCAATTAAGATTAAAGAAATTAACCTTCAAGTTTAAAGCAATTAAGCTTTGTAGGGACTCGATTTTTGGAAGGACCCTCTGAACTTAGAAGGAATATAATCCTGTAAGCCCCTAAACAATGAATTTGTAGAGAGTGGGTTGAAGAAATTGGCCCTTATAGGCAAACGGAGCTTCATCGTGGATTCATTGCTATTAAAGGCTAAGTGCCTTGATTCTTTACTAAAATTACTCCTCGGCATTTGTCCGAGGAGCCTGGGCCTCTCTCCCTCCCTCTCTTAGGAGGGATTCCCTTACATTATATACCCTTCACCCAACCAATCCTAGCCCTACACTTGTTGAGCGATCAGGACATTACTCAGGTGCCTGTCCCATCAGCCGCCTTCCCATTCTCTTTGAGAGTCGCGGCAACCAAGGCGGCACTGGTGCGGAGTCCTTTCCTCATTAATGCGGCCAGGGCGGTAGTCAGGTGCATTAAATGCGGAGGTGACAGTTTGTCATGAGCTTGTTCCTCTTCCAGGTTTCCATTGCTGGTGCGTGGTACTGCCTCTCTGTTCTTGGAGTGGTCAGGAAGGTTCCCTTAAGTGTGCTGCTGGCTGTCTGAAGGTATCAGACGCCCGAGGACAGGGTCATCCTCGGCGTGGCAAGTTGGGCTCCTGGGCTTCTTGTTTTCCTCCTCGGATTTTGGGTGCCTCCTCGGCTCGGGTCTTCAACCCAGGAACGAAGTGGGCTGGGCCGTAAGACTTACTGGCCCCACAATAGCCCCTCAAAATCTTGCTGTCCGCATCCTCGGGCGAAGAGGAGGATTTTGATGTCCTCGGGCCTGCAACGCGTCCCATCGAGCTTGGCCCTCTGTTAGTACTGGAGTCTTTTTAACTGCCCCAGACGTGTTAATGGCGCCTCGAAGCGCGCAATGCGCCCCCCATTAAATCCAAGTGGCTCTGTGCTCCCCACGTTCAATGGGAGGATGGCAATCGAACGGTGGGGATTCGCCCAATCATTTATGGGCGGGAAAAATCGTACGGCTTTTTGATTTGGGGTATAAATACCCTCTCGAAAAGTCGGTCCCTTTGTTTACTCGCAACTAAGAGCTCTTGCGCATACATCCTAAGTCCAGCCAACTTTCCACCTTCATCTTCAGCATAAAAAGCCCGTCCGAGGAGTTTCTCCTCACTTATGTAAGTTTCTCTATCTCTCTTCGAGTTCTCTTCTTCTCTATTCTTTCCTCTCTCTCATTTGCTTTTTCTAAGCGTCATTTGGGGATGGGTAGATTTAAGAAATACATCTATACTGAGGAGGCGATGGAGAAATTCATCGCCGATTATAAGATACCTAGCAATGTGGGCCTGAGGTATTGTGAAGAGGGGGAGTGGCACCTTCGGAGGCAAGAGGGTGAGGTGGTGATCCCCATCGTTGCCTTCGTTGAAGGTGGCATGAGAATACCCATGGGGCCGGTGATGAGGGGCTACCTGACGTACTTCCGGCTAGCCCCCACCCAGTGTGCCATCAACGTCTTCAAGATTCTGGGCTGTGTGGACGCCCTGAACGAGAAGATGGGACTGAGGTTGACCCACCATGACGTTAACTGGTGTTATAACCTCCAGTGCCTGAAGGGCAAATATTACTACCTGAAGACCAGGGATGATAAGGTTCGGCTCATTCAGTGCCTCCCTGAGTCCAGCAAGGGGCTGAACAAGGACTTCCTCATCGTGTCTGGAGAGTGGCACGATGGCCTTCACTGCTCAACGATGGAGGGGACCCAGGTGGGGCAGTGGGAAAATGGGGGGAGGGCTCTATGACCCTAATCAGACCCATTCTTTATTTCGTCCGTTTCTTTTGCACCGTTTGGTTATTAATGTGAATGTGTCTTCTTTTGCAGATCCGTACGCCTTCACGCGTCACTTCAGCCTGATCAACTGGGAAGACTTGCAGAAAGCGCTGAGGGTGGAGGTTTTCGTGAACGAAGCTGACAATCAAGTTAGGGCCGCTCACCAGATCTTGGGATATGACCCGACTCAAAAATCATTTGCGGCGCCGAAGTACGTGATCAGAGCGAAGGACCCTCGGCTTCGAAAAATAACCGTGACCGAGGACGGGTTCCAGTTCCCCGAGGAGCCCTCCACATCAGAAGGCGTAGCACCTGCGGGCCCCTCCTCCTCCTCCTTTAGGTTCTCAGAGGCCGCCGAAGAAGGTCTAGAGAGAGAAGAGGAAGTTGCGGATTTTGGACCCGCCGAGGACGATTTTGACGTGTTTGAACAAGTGCACCAGTCCGAGGACCCTCCAGGAGACTTGGGTGACCCTAGTCTGACAAAAGCAGATTTCCAAAGGTCTAAGTCCCCTCCTCGGCGCGAGATGGGTTACAAGAAGAGGCCCCAATCCAGCCTGTTGGATCTGATCGAAGGCCAACCGGGGAAATCCAAGCCAAAGCTTCCTCCTCCTCCTCCTCCCAAGACTCACTCTGCCCAGGGCAGGTCAGCCCCTACCCATTCAAGGCCTCCTCCTTCTCCGCCCAAGACGAGTTTGCCTTCTAGGCACGAGCCCTCTGATCCCAAGCAGAAAAAGGATAAGGGCAAAAGGCCAGTTGAGGAAAAGTCTGGGTCCCCCCGGGAGGAGGGCGATACTCGGCGGCCGTCCAAATAGTTGAAGATAGGCTCCCAAGGCCAGGATAAACAGGTTGACGCCCAGCCAGAGGCTCAGGCCTGGCTTCCTGCCCCAATGCTCCATGGGGGGCCTCTGAGGGAAGACTCCTCCCTCAGGGATTTCAAAGAGGGCGAAGGCGCGTACGTGGCCGACGTTCTCGAGAGATGCCTGCTACTACCAGCTGACATGGCGGAGCTGAGAACTACGAGGAGTAGAGAGGTCTTCCTCTGCCTCAAGCGGTATTTGGGAATGGTAAGTCCTTCAACACTTATGATTCTTTCTAGTTTCAGCTTTTTCTTCCCCTTTTCTCAGCTCGGCTGACTGTGTACTCGTTTTGTTTGGCAGGCCGTTCAGGCCACTTATAGGTTGGAGGACGCAGCCCGTGACTAGGGGAAGGCCATGGACGTGGAGCGTGAGAAACGCTTGGATGCCACTCGGACCCTTAAAAACTCTGAGGCCGATCTTGCTAAGGCCGGGAGGAGCTGAGGGTGATGACCAGTGCTCGGGACAACGCCCTGTCAGGCCTTGCCGGCTTCCAGAAGCAGGCCGAAGATCAGTCAAAGCGTCTGGACGAGGCAGAGGAGCAGTTGAGGATCGTAAAGGAACTGCTTGCTGATCTGCCAAAGAAGGTGGCTGCTGCCGAGGAAGCCAAGAGGGTGGCTGAGTAGGACAAGGATGAGGCCGTGAGGGCCAAGTTTGAGGCTAACCAAGGCAGGGAGGAGGCCTTGGCCACCAAGCAGGAAGCCGAAGAGGAGGCCTATGCTGCGGGGATGGTTGAGATAGAAGCAGCCTTCAAGGCTCAAGTCCCCGGGTTGTGCAGGCGCTACTCTGCTGAGGTTTGGAGGGAGGCTCTTAGACAGGCTGGGGTTGAGGCCTCGTCCGACTTGTGGAAGGAGGAGAGTGCGTAGTACCCTCCTGCCATCCGCGAGGCAACTCCAGGTAGCGCTGAGGTTGGAGAGGCTGCAGAGGAAGCCAGTGCTGCTACGGGTGAGGACACCTCAATCGCCGAACCCACGAGTGAGCTTGTCTAAGGAAGTGACCCTCCTGAGGTAGCTAAATCAGGTGAGGGCCCCATTGAGGAGGCGCACCAGGAGGTTGCGAAGTCCACCTCTGAAGCCGAGGCTCCTTCCGCTGAGGAGGTAGCCGCTCCTGCCGAACCTTTGCAAGCCGTCTCTCTTGGCCAGAGCTTAGAAAGCCCTGAAGTTGTTACGGACCAGCCCCATACTGAGGGAGGAGAATAGGTGGGCAGGGCAGGCCCCTCGGCGCCATTGTCTCTCTTGTCCTTTGCATCTTTCTTTTTTCCTTTTCCCTTTTTTTTTTAGATTGTAATGTGGTGTTCATCATGTAATCTTTATGGATTTAATGTAGTATGATTTTTATACCTCCTTCCAATTGTTCTAGCTGTTTGTACATCTGCGTGTTATTCGTTTCCTCTTTCCTTTGTTGTCTTTTTTTTTTTTTTACTTGCATGATTTTATCACCAATTGTACTTTGGCCAGTCATGGCAGCGATTGTAACAACGTGAAGGTACGTACGCATAGGCAGGCCTTTTATGTCTCCAGGACCAGATGGGACTCTTACTTTCCCAACATTCTAACACTTAAAATCTTCTGAAGTAGTTAGTTTCCCCGTAGGCGTGAGTCCGAGGACCATGCAGCGCTTTTGGTTCTGTCTAACACTTAGAATCCTCTGAAGTAGTTAGTTTCCCCATAGGCCTGAGTCCGAGGACCATGCAGTGCCTTGGTTCTGTCTAACACTTGGTCTTTGAAGTTTTTAGTTTCCCTATAGGCCTGAGTCCGAGGACCATGCAATGCCTTGGTTCTATCTAACACTTGGTCTTTGAAGTTAGTTTCCCCATAGGCCTGAGTCCGAGGACCATGCAGTGCCTTGGTTCTGTCTAACACTTGGTCTTTGAAGTAGTTAGTTTTCCCATAGGCCTGAGTCCGAGGACCATGCAATGCCTTGGTTCTGTCTAACACTTGGTCTTCTAAAGTAGTTAGTTTCCCCATAGGCCTGAGTCCGAGGACCATGCAGTGCCTTGGTTCTGTCTAACACTTGGTCTTTGAAGTAGTTAGTTTCCCCATAGGTCTGAGTCCGAGGACCATGCAGTGCCTTGGTTCTGTCTAACACTTGGTCTTCGAAGTAGTTAGTTTCCCCAAATGCCTGAGTCCGAGGACCATGCAGTGCCTTGGTTCTGTCTAACACTTGGTCTTCTGAAGTAGTTAGTTTCCCCATAGGCCTGAGTCCGAGGACCATGCAGTGCCTTGGTTCTATCTAACACTTGGTCTTTAAAGTAGTTTGTTATCCTCAGCGTTGGCCATACCATTCTTGGCGTGATGATGGGCTCAGCCTGGCCTCGTCGGAAGTGGGGCATCGTGTGCACCGGACTATTGACCCCGCCGTGCTTCGGGCCAGGCTGGTTTGTGACTCTTAGCCTTATACGTGGTAGTGGCGCTGCCCTCCGTTCAAGTTTCTGCATTCATCAGTTACGAGGCGCCCCCTGAAGGTTCGCGTTTCACGCTTCACGTTTCGAGACACGAGGCGCGCTCTCATTAATATTCTTTTGGACTGATGAGAATCTAACGGCTGACAGGCGTTTTGGAATTCGGTAAGGATTAATTTCACCGATAATCCACCTTTCGAATTCCGTGTAACTCCGTTCCTATCAATCTTCACCGCCTATTTAAGGCTATGTAGGAGAAATGACCTCCTACTCTTCGTGAAACCTCCAATACTTCAGGGAACATGTCCTCCCAACTCTGAGAGCCCCTTCAATGACCCAGCCATAAGTTGTGATAAGAGTTTGGAGAAATGGGACAGCATCGGATGGGAGCGAGGGTGCGTAGGCCCAAGATCCTCCTCCCTCGACGGAGTGCCACCGTAGTAATGGCCTGCGTCAGTTCTCCGGTGCGGCCGAATCCGTGCGTCATCCTGATGGTGCGTCGCACAGCAGCCAAGAGGGAGCTCTCCGTAGCACATAACTCTCTTCCTTGGGGCGCTGCCACGCCGGTAGAAGCGTGCAAGGATACGTCATATCTGGTGCCCGAGTGTTGCTGTCTCCAACGGCCAACCACCGTGGGGCTGGAAGTGAATCAAGGGAACAACATGAGGAAGGGCCATCCAGCGCCTTTGCATCTGCTCCTCTCTTTGCGCCAGCGCCACCGCACTGGCTTGGGCGTTGTTGGTGGCCTTGAAGCTAGCCGGCCTCAGCCCCCTTCCCTTTAGTTAGCTTTAAAACAGGCCCGTCTGGGCCTTTATTTGTAGAGTTGGCTTTAAAACAAGCCTGTCTGAGCCTTTGTTTGTATGTTGTAACCATTCTTCGCATAATAAAATGTCGATGTTTGTCTTCTTTCTTTTGAGTCTTTTACTTTTCTGCAATGGCCTTTTTTTTTTTTTTTGCTTTTTTTTTTTAAACGAATTCTTGCGAACTTTCCGTCGACTGACCTTCTGGGGACGATTGTCTGTTGCGCCTGTTAGTGCACAAATTCTCCCCACAGACGGCGCCAATTGTAGGGACTCGATTTTTGGAAGGACCCTCTGAACTTAGAAGGGATATAATCCTGTAGGCCCCTAAACAATGAATTTGTAGAGAGTGGGTTGAAGAAATTAGCCCTTACAGGCAAACGGAGCTTCATCGTGGATTCATATTGAAGGCTAAGTGCCTTGATTCTTTGCTAAAATTACTCCTCGGCATTTGTCCGAGGAGCCTGGGCCTCTCTCCCTCCCTCTCTTAGGAGGGATTCCCTTACATTATATACCTTTCACCCAACCAATCCTAGCCCTACACTTGTTGAGCGATCAGGACATTACTCAGGTGCCTGTCCCATCAGCCGCCTTCCCATTCTCTTTGAGAGTCGCGGCAACCAAGGCGGCACTGGTGCGGAGTCCTTTCCTCATTAATGCGGCCAGGGCGGTAGTCAGGTGCATTAAATGCGGAGGTGACAGTTTGTCATGAGCTTGTTCCTCTTCCAGGTTTCCATTGCTGGCGCGTGGTACTGCCTCTCTGTTCTTGGAGTGGTCAGGAACGTTCCCTTAAGTGTGCTGCTGGCTGTCTGAAGGTATCGGACGCCCGAGGACAGGGTCATCCTCGGCGAGGCAAGTTGGGCTCCTAGGCTTCTTGTTTTCCTCCTCGGATTTTGGGTGCCTCCTCGGCTCAGGTCTTCGGCCCAGGAACGAAGTGGGCTGGGCCGTAAGACTTACTGGCCCCACAAGCTTCATTTTACGTAAAGTTATCAAATTTACAACAAAAGCCCAGATTTTTCTATGTTTAGTTTTCTTGAAGCAAAAATTGAATTTTTAGCATAAAACCCAAATGGCCAACCATTATGGATACTTTGTTTTGTTAGGTAGGACAAAGAAAATGAAAATTAAGTAATTTTTATCATATGGAACACTTCAAAAATTAACGATTCCACTTAATTAGACTCCAAAAACTTCATTGCCTATTTGAAATTCTTCTTCACTACCATTAAATTATCTTATACATAACGATTCTCCAAAAAAAAAAAAAAAAAATCTTATACATAACAAACACGCACACAAATATATAGGAAGTGAAAGAGGGAAAAGGGGTACCATAAAAAGAAGGACAAAGGGGATTTTGGGGATTCTTCGTCAGCATCAGAATCGAACGAGCTTGAAGCTTCGCCGAAGCTTTGGACGAATAGTAACTCTATTGGGTTCTTGAAGCTATAGAGGTTCAGAGAATTGGTTCATCGAAGCAACAATGATGGCAAAGAGAGAGGCTTGGCCTTGTGTGGACTGGTACCAGGCTGCTGTGACAATGGATTGAAGGAGAGGCAGAGAATGGGTTGAAGGAAAGGTAGAGAGTAGTTGCTGCACAGGGGAGAGAGAGAGAGAGAGAGAGCGAGAACAAATTTGAGTTTATGTTTTATGAAACAATGGGCGAGCTAAAACTGAAACAGTGGGCGGGTGTGAAATTTTTTAAGGGCAAAATAGTCTTTTTGTCATTTGGTGAGGTGTCAAAGATTTAAACCATTAGATTAAATCTATGGCTGAGAATAGAGCTATTGCACCCCGTGCAATACCCTAGATATTGTACGGGATATGAATCCCAATTAAGGTGTATTTGCAGACATTCTAGTGCAATGATCCTTTTGAAAGTCTATAGTTAATTCTAATACTTATTTCTTTCCAAGTTTGATCATTATGAACAAGATTGCCAAAGAAATTTTGTTGGTCCCTTCTTATATATGATTGTCAAGGTTCTTACTTCTTCCATGGTTGAGGCTAGGCTTAACATAGTTTTCCAAGCATGTCCAATTATTAATTCTTTGCCCTTCTAATATTTGAGCATATATGCAATATTTTACAGCTGATGTAATGTGCAATACTTATGTTGCAGAGCTAATATGTTTACTTGGCCCTTTTAGACAAAAAAAATTCTTGATTTGAAAGGGTTTGACAAAATTTTACAAGACACAGCATTCATTCTTTAGATGGATGTAGTGTGTATACTTTCATTTGTGGTTTTTAGTGTTGAGTTATAGACTGACTCCGGTTAATTAATTTAATAACCCAAGTTGATTAATTATGTCAAATTACATGCAAATCGTAGAAACACAAACAAATCACCAAATAAACTAATGCGCAGTGGAAATTAAATTGACATGGTAATTTGTTGATGAATAGGGAAAACCTCTCACAAGGCAAAAACCCTACCAGGTAAATTTCAAGTCACAACTCCCAAGAATCCACTAATCAAGAATCAAACGGTTACAAGTATAAAAAATCTTATTACTACCCTGAACTATCCCAAAATACCAACCTATAGTTGAACATTTACTCCAATCCCTAATTAGACTTGATCTTGTAGAGACTTCTTTCTGTATGCACGGATCTCAGTATGTGTCTGAATTCCCTGCAACTGATTGATTGTTGTTAGTTGCAAAGTTCTTCACTTCAAAGCACGTTAAAGATTCAGAAGCACTTGGTTACTAAAATCCTAAAGCGCACAAGAATGCAATAGTTTCTCACAGAGTGTATAAGTTCTCTAGATTGAGTCTCTATGTCTTTGATGACTTTAAAATAAAGCTTTTATATAGTCTAGAGGTTTAGTAAACGAAAACCTAGCAATCCAAGTTATCATAGGCCGAAATTTTGATTTGAGAATTCTAAATTCACGAAGCTCGATAGATCGAGAGGTGTCGAGTTTAGTGTCGAGAATTACTCATTAAGTCTCGATAGATGCTAGTATCGAGCTTGTGTCGAGACTAGTGTCGAGGTTCACTATTTCAGCTTTTCTTGACTAGTTTCATGGTTCAATCTTCATGTCTTTAATGATACCACTTGTGATATTTGTTCAACCCACTTCTTGATACCTTAAACTCATTTTAAATCTACTCAATTGCAAGTAAAGTGCATTTTGTCTAAGAATAAGCTAATACATAGAAAATATGACCCTTACATTTAGTACCTAGGGGTGTTCATGACTTCATGCTGCTTTTGAATCCTTTATTAGCAAAAGGAAATCGATTGTCCTTGCGCATGGCTCATATTCTCACAACCTCACATAACCTTGCATTATTACTTTGCTTTCTTCGGGTGCATAGCCCAAAGATTGTGTCTGAATTTATATTATGCTCAGTCATAGCTGTTCTTTTCTCCTCCTGCATTGTACACTTTCTTGGTCGGCAATTCAATTAGGAGGCCGTTTCATATGGACCATGTAGGTTGTAGCTCTTGAAACTTTTGGCCGACCTAAACTACTATAAACTTTTTATCCTGTCTTTCTTTCTTTCTATGTATGATGAGTCGTTAAAGACAATGGGCGATAGGCCAAATAAGCTGGAGAAGAAAGAAAACTGAAATTGGCTATATCCAAAGCTCTCCTTAGCTGTCTTGCCGTTTGTAAAATGGCTTAGAGCATCTAGGGGACAAGTTATTGGGAAAATGTGGCTGCTTTTGTTTAGATAATAATGGGTAAAATTATTAAATTCACGATTGATCAGATCATTTCATTTAACAGGGAAATATCAAGCAAGTGCTTTTGAGTTTTGAGTATTGATTAAATGCTAGCAGGTTTCAGGCTTTCGTTTGATTTGAAAGGATTATTTTGCTGGAGGGAATAGCGGGGAGAGAGTTTATTTTTCTTGTATCACAGGGTCAGCCCCTTTATATGTGGTTCTACGAGCCCATATTAAATTTTGCCACAATTTTGCAATTGCACATAGCAATGTGCCAATGGCCCAATGACCCAATTTAGGTTCACACCACTCACAAAATTAAACGAAAAGTTTATTTCTTTAGTTGATGGAAAAAATTTAGTAAAATAGTTGGAAAATTGATAGCCTTTTCTTTAGTTTTTTTTTTTTTTTTTGAGAGAGCCTTTTCTTAAATTTGGATTGGGCTGTGGAGGAAGCACATGAGCTGAGACTGAGGCCCATAGTGTGTTTTCACAAAAACAACATTGAATGTTAATTCCAAACGACCACAGTGGGAGTCGAAACCACGACCTTTTGATCCGAAGTCAAACGCGCTAATCCACTGCGCTATGCGGTCCTGCCTGTAACACTAGGACGTGCATTATTTATATAACAACTACCGTTCTTGTCTCTTCGTTTTTCCTCCAAATGATAGGATCCGGTGCCAAAATACACCCTATAGTTTGATGACACAAAATGAGGGTAATATGCTCACTTTCTACACTTATTTGCACTCCTTTTATTCTTCTTTTTTTGGTGGTTAAATGAAAAAAGAAAATTTTAACTTTGCAATTTCTAACAATTTATAAAGAATAAAAGTCATAAAACCCAAGATCTCCACTTGTAAAAAAGTCAAATACTATTATACTATACTATACTAGATTTCACACTCCGGTGGTCATGATTTGCAAGTATACTAACTCTAGTTTTTAATAATTAATGTGGTGATTTTCAAAACTTGGGTCCCAACCTGAGTGTGAAACTCTTTGAGTTAATTCAACCTAGTTTGACATTATTGGAAAGAGACTAGGAAATATTTTCACCGCTCATTTTAGTCACGGGCTTCTTTCTCTTTTTTCTTCTATTTTTATTATATAAAAAAAGAGTTGCGAGAAAAGGGAATCAGAAAGGGATCAAAATGTGTTGAATTTTATATCAAAGAGTATTTACAGATTTCAATTAGAGGGTCTCAACATGTACTCTAATAGCCTGATGCGGTTGATTATGTGAATTTATTAGTTATTGAATCCAAATAATTGACTTTGTAATAATTTACCTTTCTCTAAGTTTTACTCTTCCCAATAAATCCAAATAAATACTACTATTCAAGATTTTATTGACCTTGGTAGTAAATGCTGAAGCAAAATTGAAATAGAACTCTTCTTCAACTAAAACACTAAAACACTAAAACAGTAAATATCTGAAACGTATATTCAAATAGAGAGATAAAAGTGAAATAGTATTTGGGTTGCAGTGGGTTTTTTCACTGTGCAAGATTTTTGTGTGGTATTTTTATCTAGAGATCTCAAGTGGGATATTTAAAGACCCACAAAAGTTGCTAACATTCATTTCAGTTCCTACAAATTAGGACATGAACGTTAAAGTCTCTAACGTTTATTTAAACATTAAAATCAGATCTCTTATCCACCTCACTGCCTCCACTCACAACTCATTATCCCTGAGAAATTTCAACTGCATATTTGACTATGTCAAACCCCACACAGCCAATCATGATCAAAACATGCAATTCCATTATTCAAACAATTTTATTAATAATAATCATCTCATATACAATATTGTGTAAGGTAATTTCTTTTAAAAATTACACACATACACATTGTGAGTTATTTAACCACACAGTTCAACATCCATATTGTGGGCTATTTGGCCACACAATCCAACAAATGCCGTGCTATTAGGAGACATCGTTAAAGTGCAATCCAATCTCTGTGTGTTTGGATTGATTCATTTTTCTTATTTAAAATAAGCTGAATAAAATTATAATTATAGCTAAAAATTCTATAATATATATATATATATAAATAAAATTTAAGATGTTTACCTTTTGTTGACTCTTTCTAATGTAATACATAAACTTTAAAGACCTCACAAATATACAAGTAGGATCGTGCCAAAAAACAAACGTGAACATAGTTATTCTAAGTAACTGTATTTAACCAAATAAACGAAGCAAGCTAACAAATGGCCAAAGAGGCTTGTTAATAAATTGTAATAATGAGCCTCTAGACCTACCTTAATCTTTTTTGCTTTCTTTTTTTTGGTAAGGGGTTTTATCAATTGGGTCTGTAAGTATCCCTCTTCTATTTTACAATACCATTAGAGATTTTCCCGATACAAAATTCAATCAAAACAACTCCATTGTGAGATGATAAAAGATTTTCCCATCTCGACCTAATAAAAACTAGTTAAATTGCTTTTATTATTCCTCTCCTAGCCAGAATCAACAACAACATCAAAAAATAGTCCAGCTCATGTAGTTACTTTTTTAATTATATGAGGAAAATTGATAATGAATTGAAATGTTACCAAATTTGCTTTTACACCATCGACATGTGAATGTCGTTGATGCCCTGATGAAAAATGCTAAGGTTGACACTTTGTGTCGGTGTCGCGTACATATGGTGTCGTTGTCAGAAATCTGAACAACCTTGAATATTTGAGAAAAAACAGAACTGGATTGAACCAGGCCTGTTGATTTGCAGGGAATTTGCTTATTGAGAAGGAAATTCAACGATCTCGGCCCAAATGTTTTCTGATTTTTTAACCATACACACACTGGTTCACATATTCAGGTCAATCTCTTTCAGTTTTTGTAATCTTGTGTAGAGGACACAGTGTGGGTCCATTAGGTCGAATTGTCACTACAATACGCGGTTCTCCTTCATAAGCATACACCAATCCGCAAACTAAGATCCATTGATTTGATTATTTTCCAACCATCTAGATTCTAGATGACTAGAATCTTTTATTTTTAAGATTCTTAATATATATGTTGGAACTTGCAAGGACGATGAAGCACCACATAAATTAAAGTGGTATTTTAGATAATGATTCAAGTATTTAATTATGGTTTTTTTTTTTTTTTTTTTGAATAAGTACTTAATTATGGTGGGTCCCAATTAAATCATCTATAAAAAAAAATTATTGTCAAATAAGGGATTGAGTTTAACTGCCGTTTACATAAAAAATAAACTTATTTGTATGATTGTATCTTGAAATATTATTAAAAAGTAATTATCACGTAGGTTTCAACTCTTTTCATTTCTCTCTCCCAAAAAAAAAAAAAAAAAAAAAAAAAACCTCTTATCATTTCAAAAAAAAAAAAAAAAATCAAATAAGAGAGTTACTTTATACGTAATTATGGTGAACCACCTCAAGTTTAAAATAGTGGACCTGGCACTGTCATTTGAGTTTGTATTATTTTCCAAAAAAAAAAAAAACAATAATTTGAGTTTCTGTTAAGGACAATTTAACTCTAAATTGGTTTGGAGTTATCTTTTTCAACTCATTATGTACCAATTTATAAGACTATCTATGAGTATTTTTTTTTTTTTTTATATAAGAATCTATATATAATTATTATTTAAATAAGTCATATATATATTAAAAAAATTATAACTAAAATTATATATGAATGATTTCTTTGATTGTTACATCATGTTGTGTAGTAAAATAGCTTTAAATTAATTTGGAGTCATTTATGCTCGTAGCAACCTGGAACAAAGAAAGGCTCATAATACTATCCTTGTTATATGGGTTATAGAAAGTTCACCTCTTTGGGCTTCTTGTTAATCCCAAAAAGGATAAATAATAGTGTGCGAAGTCAAATATTGTAAAATGTCATGGTTGATGGTCGTAAAATGTAGCCAAGATATCCACGAACCAAAAAAAAATTGTTAAAAACACAAACTATTTTATAAACTATTAATGTGGTGAGAGTTTATTGGTAAATAAAAAGAAAATATTAAAGTCATAAACTATTTTACAAATTACTGATATGATAAATAGTTATTAGTAAGTAAAAAATATGATATTAGTGGTGACTCAAGATGAAAACTAATAAAAATTTGCTACTTTAAAATATTATAAAATAATTTGTAGCCGTAATATTACTCAAAAAATAGTAGGCTAGAGGAAAAATAGTAAAAATTTGGCAAAATAATTTGAAAAAATATTGTAAAATATTCAGTGTGACTACTGTAGCATTACAACAAATTAAGGGCTGGGAAATAGCTTGATGTGCCTAATCCTAACCATGATTACCGGATGAAGGTTCAAGGAAAATGACACTTGTTTATTCAGTAGACGCCACAATAGATTTCCTTATTAATTTGGCCGGCTTCTAGAATTTAGTAGAACTTCAGATAAGCAGAACTCTGCGATATTTCATATTTCTAAACTTTTCAATTTCTTTTAAGGTGAAATTGAGCAATTTATAAGTCCATAACCTATATTCTTCTGCTTTCTATGTATGATATTTATAATTTCTTAGTTCACGGTTCAATTTCGTTTAAGAAGGTAGAATTAAACAATTTATGGGCTACTATAATAATTATCACACTGTAATTTGGACCTATGTGTATATAAGAAATTTTTTAAAGCATTAGACCGCCTTTAAATATTGAGCTTTGATTCTCAATATATATAGAGAGAATTTAAATTTTTTTTATATGATAATTTGTTTGCAGATATTAAAATTCTTGTTTTCTATATCTCACAATAGATTACACAAAATGAAATTTTATATTACGTACATATCTCTTACATAATTAACAATTTAGCCAACTGTTAGAAGTATTGATTAAATAATTAAATTCACCATATTCCAATAGTTTAAATTTTTAGGACAATTAGTAATTTAACATGGTATCAGAGTATGAGATCCTGAGGTTGATCTTTGTCTCTTCCATTGTACCTCCCATTTAAATTCCCACGTATTGAGTCTCACCTATTAAAAGGTAGTTTCGGTCCACACATGAAGATGAGTGTTAAAAATATTGATTAAATGATTAAATTCACCATATCCCAATAGTTTAAACTTGTATTTTAATTTATTGTTTATGTATCTATCTATCTATCTATATATATATATATATATATATGTATATTAAAGCATTTTTTTAGAGTATAATTTATACATTTGTTTATTTTCAACAAATAAGCAAATAATTTGTTGGCAAAAAAAACTAATCTAAACATACGATTACTAGAACAATTTGTAGGGTCTACAAAGGACTGGATGGCAGCAAAAAGCTTTATAACAATAGTTTCAGAAATAGACCAAACAAAAAGCTTATGGGTCCATTAGCTAGACGTCATTCATGATATCATAAAGATATTCTCGATTCCTCGTTGGTTCTGAGTGGTGTTTTCGGCAACTAGCAATATTGAAACATATATCAATATGTAGATCGATATATGTTTAGAAACATATATCGATATAGTGGTGTTAGGCCTTTATCAGAATTTAGAAACATGCACCACCTTCTAGCAAAGTTTGACTCTCAGTATAACCTTGTTTACGAATGCACGAAGGATACTATTTATTACCAAATGTTTTTAACTTCTAATTACATGGAACAAATGTGAGGTGATCAATGCACAGTTTCTTTGATTTAATTACTTCCACTAAATTAATTGATCTGCTACATGCAGATCGACCTATCGGACATAGCGTACTCGTACTAAATAATACTTACAAGTTACAACCAAGATGTATACTATTACTTTTAATTTTAATCAGTTTGAAGTTTGAAATATGTCCTTGACATTTTCTTACAAAATTTTCAACCCCTTGTTTCAAATTTTGTAGAGAAATTCAACCTAGCTAGTTTTGTCATGTTCGAGAGAGAGAGAGAGAGAGAGAGAGAGAGTGATTTTTAGCTCCTAGAAAAACAAAAACAAAAACAAAGACTGAAAAAATTTAGACGCGGTTGTATTTTTCATTCTCAACCTGAAAAAGAAGGGTTCAACATGGAATGAGAAAGGTTCAATATTATGTGTCTAAATTAACCATAGAATGAGAGAAAACCACTCAGTGTGCAGCTGGTGTCCATTAGATCAGGTTTTCAATTAGGGCAACCATACTACTTATTTTATACTTATTAGAATATTAATTCGCAGCATTGGCCGAGCTATGTAGAGGTGAGCAATTTCAAGCTTGAAGTTGTAAAACTAATACTCAATCGATCACAGAGAACTTCCTCGATGATTACAAGGAAACTCAACATTAATTTTACTCATCAATATTGTGTTTACATTTTAAGTAAACTCTTTACTGGATACAACTTTAGTCAACCATAACACGGTTGATTTGATTATGCCGCACTCTGTCACTACCATACGCGGTAAAGGTGTCATTAATGACTTCACGCACACAAAGGAAAACTCTGGAAACATTGCATTGCGTTGCCTGACACATTAAAAACTGCATGCAATAATAATAATAATAATTATTATTATTAATTTTACATATACAATAAAGTTACATAATGTTTGTTAAATATATTAACAATGCGAACACAAAAGTTATATGGTTCAACTTTGTCGGCTTACGTCCATAGAGCCCTTAAGGGTTACATCTTTATATGTAAAAGTGTAGCATAAAACTCATGTTATAATAAACCTTAACATGAGTATGTATAGACAATTAAATCCTAAACTACTAGTACAAGTAGAAATGAGCTTATACCTATTACATTGGGTTAGTACGTCTAATATATTTCTAACAATATTGAGAAAAAATTTGTATAAACAATTATAAGAAATATAACACGATTTTGACTTGTGTTAGGAGTAGTTCACCTATGTCACAAGTCTTTATAACATGATGTATCTATAAATTCTCCTAATTATTTTGTTTATTGATATTCACAAGGCTTTAGAAACTTCCAATATATATGTGAGAATTCTTAAAATCCAAACCCACATCACAATCTACACAATTGTTGATTTGTTTTAGACGCACAATAAAGAAAGCTCTTGGAACCTTACATGTAAAATAGTGGTGCTCAATTTTTTCGCATAATTAGCTTGAAAATGACTTTTATGTGAAAGGAACCGGGAGTGTCGATCTCTTTTTCAAAGTTAGCTATGATTGAAAGGAAGAGGAAGAAGAAAATAATTGGTTCCTAATTTTCACATTCTAATTCTGTTTCTGAAAATGTAGTATTATGAAGTATGAACTCCCCAGGCCAAACAGCGTTACTTGTCAAGTCAAAGATGATAAGGCCCCGTTTGGTTTGTCATTTCAAACAACATTTTTTAGTTTTTAAACAGTATTTTACGCATTTCAACACACTTTTTCACCCACACGTATTTCAAAAAACTATAAACAACAATTTTCAAATTACTCTACCAAACCACCCCTAAACATGGGGAAATAGGCCAAACAAAAGCGTATGGGTCCACTAAGTGAGCTGACCAGGGGAAAATATATGTGTGAACTGTGAACCACATAGACAGAGAGTGTGTAGCCTAAGACGTCATTCATGATATCATAATTCATAAATTATTCTTGATTCTTGGCTCTGAGTTTTGACTTCTGAGTGGCCTTTTTCGGCCACTGGCAATATTGAAACATAAACGAGGTTAGTCTATGTCAGATACTAACACTACCTTCTCGCATAATTGAAATTAAGGACAAAAACTATTACACACGCGTTGTTATACACGCGTTGTTAAAAAAGCAACTGAAACTAATTAGGCCTATTTGATAGAGTATTTTAGTAATATATTTTTAATTTTTAAATAATATTATATATATTTTTACACATTTTTTTATTCATATGTATTTCAAAAAAATACAAATAACATTACTCAAACTACTCTACTAAACGGGCCCTTAAAATTTGTGATTTAACGTTGGCTTAGCATTTAAATATAATAGTGCTACAGTACTCTCATAAATTTATAATGATACTGTAGCAAAATGGTATAAGTTATTAATATATTTTATTTCCATTTTTTTCTCTTTCACTCTTTGCTTCTCTTTCATTCTCTAGAAAAATAGTTGTGTTGTATATTTGTGTAAATATATTATTTTAATATGTAATATAGGAAAATAAAAGTTAGGATACTGGGTGTGTTATAAAATTATATAATATAATTGATGAAATAACTTTTAAAATGGTAAAATATAATAATTTGAAGATAATGAATGTGAATACTCACTGTTTTAAATACTTAATTATTTATGTTTATGTAAATATGTGCGTAACTGTGTGTAATATTGAATTACTTGGAACAAATGTGAAATGATGCAATGTTTGTTTACTTTCCATGAATTAATCAATCTACTGGATGCAGATCAGCCTATGTGACAATGTGTACTCGTAATGTTGTTGTTTAGTAGTTTCTTTTAATGACCTTAACAAAACCAAAAACAAAAAACAAAAAAACAAAAAACAAAATAAAATTACCAAGTTGTATACTAATAAATAGTTGTAATCAGTTTGAACTTTGTCGTTTTGACATTTTCATTCAAAGCTTCAACCCCTTGTTTTAAATTATATAGAGAAATTCACCCTAGTTTTGACATGTTCGAAAGAGAGAGACAAAGCGAATTCTTTCTCGCTCCTAGAAAACCCCAAACAAAGACTTGAGATGCGGTTGTTTCTTTCATTCTCAACCTGAAAGACTCAATCATCATATCATATCATGTGCCTGTCTAAGTTGTTTAATTTTCTCTCTTTCGTCTTCCTTAAGCAAAATGTTGAAAAACAGAAGGGTTCAACAATTGTCTAAAATTAACCATTGAATAAGAGAATACCTTACTACTTTGTGTGCGCGGCTGATGACCATATGATTTCAGGGTTTCAATTAGAGCCTCTACTTGTATGCTTATTAAAATATTCATTCGAATTTGGTGTTTGAAGTATATTAATATACATTGCTCCCATTTATTTCAGTGTTTGCTTTATGTAAAAAGATGGACAACTCATTAATTAGCTCGAGCACACAAATGGACAAACTAAATTCTGGAGAAATTGAGAAATTCATCTATACCATTATTAAAAGAAGGCTAAAATGCAAAAATCATCCTCTAAATTTCTCCAAAATTTATTTCAGTCCTTTAACTTTGCTTTTGTTCATTTCAGTCCTTTAAGTTTCAGGTTTATTCAATTAAGATCTTTCCTTCAACTTTTATTAAAATTTTTTGAAAAAAAAATCTACAAAATACTTTTCAATCATTAATTGAATTTTTTTTAATTTAAAAAAATTTAAAGAAAAATTTAAAAAAAATGGAAAATTAACCACAACATATAACAAAAGTTGATGGAAAAGTCTTAATTGAATAAACTTAAAAGTTAGAGGTTTGAAATAAATTTTAGTGAAACATAGAGAGTGAGTTTTGTATTTTAGTCTTAAAAGAATGCATGATATGGTTAGAGACGTAGCTATTGCCTAAAATTGTAAAAACAAAAAATATAAATAAATATATATATATATATATATATATTAGGGAGTATGATATTTACCTTAACTTGTAAAAATTCTCTAAGATTATATACTATCAATTTGTAAAATTATTGAATCAGCTTTGATTCAAGATGTAATGTGCTTATCTTCTGATTAATAAATTTATGCTCTTCTTATCAAAAAAAAAAAATTGTAAAATTATTGTAGTAAAATTTGTAATACCTCTAGCACTTTCCTAAACAAAATATCACACACAAAATAACTTCTTTTTTTTGCTTTGCAATAAAAATATCTTACTTTGTAAAATTTAAAAAAAAAAAAAAAACATTTATTTTGTGTTTGATATATTGTTAAGGAAAATGCTAGAATGACTCCAAGTTTTATTACAAAAATCTTACAAATTAATGTGGCAAGAATATGATTAGCACCATCTAAACAACATAATAAATGAAATGTTGATTTTTTTTAAAATTGAAGATGAGATAGTTTATAAGGCTTATGTAATAAAGTTTGCAATATTCCTAACATTATTATTTTGTTAATACCAAATCAATGCTAGTTTCTTTTTTCATGAACATTTTTTTTTGCCCCCCAAAACCCCACTCGTTTGAAGTCTTGGCACTATCCCTAGATACATGTTCACTTTTTTAAATAATATAAAATATCCTTACACATTTATGACAATAAATTTAAAAAATAATAAATAAATAAATAATGTCAAAGAAGAAAAATAACATTTCTCAAACACAATAAATTTTAGGTGACATTTAAAATATAAAACATAATACAAACTAAATTATAACTAAAAGCAGTTATAATAGTAACTTCTCACATTCTCCACTTTTTAGTTTTTACACTAAAAGAACTACTTATAGCTAGGGGCCCGAAGGGGCAATTATTCCCCTACTCCACCAAAAATCCCTTGTGTACTTATATGTGATGAAAAGTTACTTAAATATTTTAACTTATAATGGAAAAAAAATTACTTAGGTGTTTTGTCTCACTGACTTAGAAAAACAAATCCCCATTTTAGAAACCAAAATCTTACACTTAGAAGAAAAGAGAGAGAGAGAGAGAGAGAGAGAGAGACTCTTGAGAATATAAAATGCAACTGAAATCATGACTTCAAGTCACGTTTTACAATTTCAAAATGAAAAAAATAGTGTAATTTAAATTATGTATGAAAAAATATAATATATTTTACATTTATATTATATTTTGTATGACAATTACATTAGTTTACGATTATTTATTTAGTTTGTAATTAATATCAATTAACATTTATTAAATTAATTTTGCTTTTAATCTTTGCCTTCTCTAAATTGAACTCCTGACTCCACCATTAATTGCAACTTCTCATACTTTTCTTTAATTTAAAAAAAATAAAATAAAAAAAAAAGTTCAATAACTACAATGAGAGAAGGAAGATTGGAATTATGAGGCCTTGTTTGGATTTTGGTGAACTGAGTTAACAAATCTGAGTTTGTTAACTCATAACCCAAAATCGGTGGGGCCCACGAGTAGTGACATTGTTTGGATGATTTTCAAACAGTTCACTCAGTTAACAAATCTCACTTTTTTGAGATATGGGTTAACAAATTCAGAAACAGCTCCAACGTGTTTTCAAGTTACGGGTTATGTTAACTCAGTGGCAATTTTTGTAAATTTTCAGCACAAACAGGTCCCACAGCAATATGTAGTCCCATCACTGCAGGCTGAAGCTCCAACGAATCTTTTATCTCATTACTTTCCCAACCACCCACACCACTTGCACTTCATCACTTTCCCTTTTCCTTCTCCCAAACCCATAGCATACGCACAACTGAAATAAGCTCCAGTTCCGCCAATCAGCACAAGGCCTAGCTCCAGGTCAGCTCCGTTCACTGATTCCATTTTCCGGTGAGACCCAAACGCTCCCATTCCATCTGTTTACATGCTCGAAATGCTCTGAGAGAGAGATAGAGAGAGAGAGAGAGAGAGAGAGTTCTTAGTGTGTGATGGTGGCTGCCTGGGCTCAGTTTCAAGGGCGGATGTGTTGCGGCAGACAAAGATGTAGCGTCCTCTTTGAGGTGTAACGGCGTTCGGATTCAAGGATGAGGAAGGAGGATGATGTGTTGGGGAGAGAATGGCAACGGCGCAAGTGGGCAAGGATGGAGGAGTTGAATAATCAATGGTCTTTTGGCTTTGGGTTTTGAGAGGTGTAGATAAAAAAGGAGTTGGGGAGAGAATGGAGAGAGAAGCTGATAAGATTTTTTGTGGGAAGAGTGTGAAAAGGAGAGAGGTATTACACGCGGGTAGGGTTGGGCCGTTTTAGAGCATAGCAGTGCAATCAATACTATGTGGGACCCATATAGTGACAGAAAGTTAGGATTTGAATTTGAGATACCTGTGAAAACAAGCTGCCAAACGAGCATATGAGTGAGTTTTGGGTTTTATTGAGTTAGAGTTGTGAGATATTGGGATATGAGTTTGAGTGAGGAGATTTGAGTTATGAGTGTTAGGATATGAGTGAATGACAAACCAAACAGGGCATGAATGTCTCTATTGAAAGCATTAGAAAATTTCAATTGAATTATAATATTCTTTGCAATTTTTTTTTTTTTTTTTAGAAACACAATACTCTTTGCATGAGTACATATACTTTGTTCATGTGTATGTCTCATGTGAAAGGACTGGGTCTTTTTACGAAACATTAACAAACATATATTTTTTTTAACAAACAAATCCTTATTAACTATGTAAAGTGTTAGCCAACTCATCTCTTTCATCTACTTTTGTAATAAGTTAAGCGGGCCCGCTAACGTTAATTCGTAAGCCTTTTTTTTTTTTTTTTTGAGAATACTAAGTATTTTTAACACATACACAGAGAGAAGGGAGAAATTTTTTTTAAAGAAACTTATAGTGGTGCGTATCCAAAAGGGGAAATTATTGTGTACTCCCAGAGTACCATAAATGCGTACTCCCTCCTCTCACATGAATGGTGGGTCCCACTAATTAAATTCACAGTGAGACCCACCATTCAGACGAGTTCATATGTTGAACACGAACACGACCCATTTATTAAACGAGTTAACCGTATTAACCTGAATATGACCCGAACTCGTTTAGTCTCAACCCATAACCTGTTTATAAACGGGTTAGTTGTGTTGAGTTCGCGAGTCTTGTCAAATTTTGTCACCCCTAAAGTAAGTTCATATTCGATAGGAAATCCATGAAACTTTGTCCAAGTAAACCATCAACTGTTAAGTCAAACTAGAGCCATCATCTCCAAAGGAGTATCTCTAGTTATTACTTCTAACTAGAGCCACTACCTCAAAAGAGTGTTGCGCACACTTTGACAGATCACTCACCTCATTATTTATTACACCACCGATAACCTCCCATTGCATTAGATGGGATGAAACATGTCACTCTTTGAACTGTCCAAGGTGAGTCACTTTGCAAAGCCCCCTAGATTATGAGGAAGTATGCCTTGTTTCAATTGTAAGCTTCCTCCCACTGACAACTAAATGGTTCCCACAACTAGTGGGTCCTACCAGCTGTGAGTGAGAGGAAACATACACCAGAAACAATGTGTATTTTCTCTTCGATTAAGGGTGATATCGATTTGGTGAGCTCAATCTTGGGCATTTTTTGCACTAAATCGAGATTGTCGGTTATTGCCAATTTTGGCACCAACATTAAATCATGGTGTGAAGGAATACCAAACCAAGCAAACTACATTTCACTCAATTTAGATGGTTCTCAATCTTCTTATCAACCAAATACGGCAAAGAAAATAAACCCTATGTCCTTTTTTTCACATTTCTCAACACCCAAACGCCCAACACCAAGCCAACACAACAAATAATATATATATATATATATATTTATTTATTTATTTATTTATTTAAAGGCTAAAATGCAAAGTGTGCCCTTTAAGTTTGACTAAAATTAATTTTAGTCTTCTAATTTTACTTTCGTTTAATTAAGTCCTCTAAATTTCAAAATTACTCAATTCAAGAATTTTGTCCACTTTCATTAAAATAATTGCCATTATGTTATCAATTAACTAGTGAAAAAAATATTTTTTGAATAAAAAATATTTGATTAAAAAATCTATAAAATATTTTTATTAATTTTATAGATTTTTTCATGTGAAAATAATATTTTTTAAGGGCAATTTTCTAACAAAACTGGACTACAGAATAGTTACATTGAATAAATTTGAATTTAGAGAACTCAATTGAATGAAAGTAAAGTTGAATGACTCAAATAAATTTCAGTCAAACTTAGAGAAAAGTGTAAAACATGTTTACACATGATTAAATTTTATTTTATTTTTAAAACAAACTATTTTGAAAAGAGGGGTCTATCTGAACTGATCCGTTGTTTCAGCGAGTTGGGTTTAGATCGACCCTTTTTTCATGGCTCCAAAAACTCTTATACATACCTATATTTTTTCTCCGGATTTTGATCAATTATCAGGTCTAATCCTCTTGCCATTTATAGTTTCAAACTTGAGGGCCGTATGTGGATTCTCATGGTGGACTCTCTCTCCTTCCTAAAGATTGGACTCCCATAATTGAGGGTCCACCTCTTAATGGGAGGGCAGCAACAGAATATTAGAATGTAAGAGCACTAGCAATATAAAAATGTATAGTGGAGCCAAAAATGTATAAAAATTATTTTTGCTCCACAGCTATAGTGTACAGCTACTTTTGGCTGTGCATTGTAGCTAAAATATAAATAAAAAATAAAAAAAATAAATAATAATAATAATAATTTGCATTCACACTGCTTTTGTCTCTCTCCTTACTACCTCTTTGTGTCTCTCCCAATGTCCACTATGTGTTCACACTATTTTTGGTTGTGGTTGTGTTGTGGTGGTTAAATGAAATATATTTTAAAAGCTAAAATAAAACTATTACTGTTGGATGTGAGAAGGTAAATTAAACCACTTTTTGTAGTGCTAAAAAACTAAAAATTTGGCTTCACTCCTGTGGATGCTCTAAGTGCTGATTGTATTAGCTAAAATAAAAACTGTTATACACACTTTTTAAAATAAAACTAAAATAATGAGTTAAAGACATGATTTCTAACTTGAAATTATGTTTTTAATTCACAATTTCAATCAATTCAATACATTTGAAACACGGCTAGAAAAAACATAAATGGACTTTTGTCACAACTTTTGCAACAATTTGCTAATGTGACAAGTTGTGAGTAGTGGAGTAATAGTGGTGGGTTTACAACTTTACCCACGACTTACCACTTGAGCAAATGATAACAAAAGTTATGGTCCTAACATTACTTATTAAGAGATACACTATCATCTCACATCTCTATGAATCTTAAGAGATTCCCAATGAAACCAAATAGGAATAGCTACATTCTTAGACATCCAGATTGTAGAGAATCACATTCCTAAGAATCTAGATGGTAGGAGTAATGTGAATTCTCTCGTACCAAACGCCAAGTCTTTGTACTGATTGCTTGAAACTGTTTGAGCTAAAGGATATATAGGATGTAAGCGGGGTCCGCTACATGTCTACATCATTAAGGAAACATAAGAACAACAAAGAAATAAAGTGAGAAAAAAAAAAAAAAAAAGTGAGAGAGACGTCTAAGATGTCACTGATGAATCATGATCCATAAACATAAAGTATGCCTTATGACATAATCAAATCTTTTTTATGTTCATCCATTTTGGACTTCAAATGATTCTCGGAAAAAAAAAAACTTTGGACTTCAAAAAGATTACAGGAAAACTAAATTTTCTAGTAAAAAATAAATGTTTATTAAGCATTATTAGTTGAGAGACGACTTGTTCCTCTATAGTATCATCAACGATTTGAATAATTTAATAACTCTCCCAAAATCGGGGGATTATTGGATACCAACCCTAATCCAAGCACTATACGTTATATCACATAAAACAAAGTAAACGACATGAAGATTATAAAGAAGATGGCAATGCATCATCTGTTAGTTGATAGCTTAGTATGACCAATCTTCCTATCATTGAATGTTAAGTTAATTGCCTTTCAAATAAGACCATAATTTTTATATTTAAAAAATAGATAGATAAATCAATAATTTTAAACTGTTTTCTTTTCTAAAAGTTAGATGGTTCTTTTAGTGGGTTCCAGTTAACTCAATTGATAAAGTCTCTGATAGTTGAATAAGAGATCTAGGGTTCAATCCCAATGTATATCAAAAACTGATTGGTGTCTTGGTTTGATGATAAAGAGCTATCATTAAGAGCAGATGCATAAGTTGAAAGTTGAAATTCTCTCAAAAAAAAAAAAAAAAAAAAGGTTAGAGGGTTTTTTCCCCAATTAATTGGAATAACTAGGAGAGCTTAGAGAAAATAAGTGAACTCCAAGTTTTCCCCTAAAGGAGTAACTTGACTCTCAGGATAGTTTGATAGATCAGTACATCAGAGATTGCTCTACCATTAGAGATGAAAGAAGAAAATAAGTATAGATATTGTTAAATATGGGAGGTGAGGTGGGGGATTGAATCCAAATTTCTTACTCTAATACAATATTAAATTTGTAATTCTCCCAAAAGTTTAAGCTTATAGGAGATAGTGAATATATTCATTTAACCTAATAATTATTAATATTATTTCCATGAAAATTCTGCTTGTCTTAGAGATAAAGCAATTAATTTGATTTTAATTTTTTTAGGAAAAAGCAGCATTGTATCTTTGATATAGATAAGTGAAATCCAACTACTTTTTTAAAAGAGGGGGAAAGTTAAGGGATGTTCTAAGGGTATTACTTTAGGAAATATGTTTAATTAAAAAAATTTATAAGAAAAAAAGTAATTAATTTTTTTGACAGCTTTTTATTTTTCACAACAAATCATAGTTGATAAGTTTTTATTGGCTGTAATTTGAATCCATAACTTAAATTACTTTTTTTCCTATCCTTAACAGCCAATAACAATCTACCATTTAAAATTTGTTGTGAAAATATTGTGAATATAATATTTCTCTTTTATATTTTTTATAACAATTATGTTAAAACTTTTTTAAAATGATTTATTACATGATTAAAAAAAAAAGCAAAAGTACTATTAATATATCTTTCTATCATAATATTTTTTATTGAGAATATGCCAACAGAGTTCAAACAAATCTTTGGGTGCGTATAAATCCCCAACATATCTACCGAGGGGAGGGAAACTGTTTTATTTTTTCAAGGGAGTAAGAAATTAGCTTGTCTTAAATGAATTGATGTACAAATGTGTTATTACGTATTATTATTATTATTATTATATATTTTGTTGTCTTTCATATGCTTTTTAAAAATACGTTCTATTGGTCTACCCAAACTTGAATGCTACTACTTGACTTCGTTAATCCAAAAAATTCAAACCACAAAATGACAAGTTGAACCTTCTAATTATCCTTTTCGATCATTGTGGTTTGAGTTGGAAGAATCAGCACACAAAGTTTATTTCGGTGCAACATTATTTATTATATATTAAAAAAATTGTATTACATATTATATATATTGATGTTTACAAAGCTACGCATTCTTGGCTTGGAAGAATTCCAAACGACGGGCAACACAACATATGAATTATGACCAGTGCGACACCAAAAAAAAAAGAAAATGTATGTATTTATTGACCCCCAAAAAAAAAAAAAAAAACAAAACAAAACAAAGTATCTTTGACTAGAAAAAGTAAACTGATATGCCTTTTCTTTTGTAGGAAAAGAAGTCTACTAAACTAAAACAAGTATATTTATACTATATTGTCGAAGAAAGAAAAGTATTTGTTTGATTATTTTGTCAGAACGGTTCCCTCTTTCTAAATAGGAAGTAACTTTGTTGAAAATATCATATTAATTAGTTTTCCTTTTATTATCTTAAAATAGTTTTTAAACAAGCTTGTGTTCTTTTTCTTTTCTTTTCTTTTTTCTCTATCTCACTTCATTTTTTACTTTATATATTATTTAAACAAGATCGAGTTTAAGTTACATCTAATGTAATTTTAAAGAATATTAAACTATTTAATATTTTTTAATTAGATGCAACTTTTAATAAATTCATTATTGGATTACATTATCTTCGTGTATTCTTCGTAATTGTAAAATTTCAAGTTGATCAAATTAAAGATCAATAGTTTTGTCATCAATCAATCAATTTTTTAAATTCGAGTTTTTGTATCTTAAAATAATACATAAAAGATAAGTTTATGGATCAAATATTAAATAATATCTGATTGGCATGAAAATTGGCTTGCATGTTAATGAAGAACATATACAACATGTAATCTAACTACGAGATTTTCAAAATATGTATTTAATAATAAGTATTGGGTGGTATGATATTACATAAAAGATGAGTTTATGGATTGAATAGTTATTAAATAATATCCAATTAGTATAAAAATTGATATGCATGTTAATTAAAAATGTATAGAACAAGTAATTCAACGATGAGATTTTCAAAATATTAATTTAATAATAAGTTATTGGGTGATGTGATATTAGTTAAAGTTATCTATATATACACTTTATTAATGGAATTTTTAAAAAAAATGGAGGGAAGTAAATGAAATTCATTAAACATACTCAATGGTCAATATATATTGGCGTTAGAAACAATTACTCCTAGACACCAAATTCTACCTCTTCATTTACAGCTATGTTGAAATTTTTAATAGTCAAATAGGAATTAATAAATTTATCCTCTCTTACACGTAACACGGCGACTTGGTCCGGTTCTAGTTTTTTCAGTCCCCGCAAGAATTAAATGATACATATAATATAGGTAGAGCCTGACAGTCTCATACATTAAATTACAACAATTTCTTTCTTTCTTTTAAACCAACGGCCATTGGCGCCAGTCCACATAAGAAACTCCATTTAGAATCGGTCAACAACTAAATTTTACACCCTCAAAAAAAACAACTAAATTTTAAATACCTTAGTATATTTTGTTAATGTGCTATTATGGTTCTTTAAAGGAAAAATTATTATAGTCTATTATTATGGTAGTATTTTTTTATCGAATAAAAACTAAAAAAGTCTAAAAAAAAGCATTGATATAATTAATATTGTAACAAATTTGATTGTACCTCGTCATTTGAGGTGAGCCTTTATAGGATCGTAGGCATTAAGGAATATAAGAAAGCGAAAGTCCTAAAAACGAAGGTATATATGTGTATATATATATATATATATATACCGTTAGTATGTGTTAATCATTGCCGAATGAATCATCTTTGCTTAGACTTTCTCCCCTTAAAGGTCGTATTCTTGTGTATATATTCGGCACAAAAAGAAGTATACTCCTATAAGCTTTCGTCTGAAATTAATCAAGCTGGCTCGATAGAGGTATATGACCAAGTACTCTATCAATATAATTCAACTTTTCATAGTATGACTAATACAAATTAATGAGAACTTATAAAATTGTTTTTGATGACTATTCAGTTCAAGAAATTTTATATAGAAAAATAAGAAGTCATGCTAAGGAAAACAAAAGGGAGTTCGTGGAAGTAATTAAAAAACCCATAAAATGAGAAGGTAATTAATACTTGTATTCAAAACTTTATATAGAAGTAATTGGAAAACCAAAATAGTATGAGAAGCAAACAAGAAGTACTACGTTAATAATATTTTTTATAACAAATCACATGTGGTAAGTTATTATTGATTTAAATTTGAATTCACAACTTAGAATATTTTTTTGCCTACCCACAATAATTAATAACAACCTACCACTTAGAATTTGTTGTAAAAATATTGTGGACATAGCATTTATCGAAACAAAAAAGAGAAAGCAAGTGCGCGCATACGTGTGTAATTAAAATTTAACATTACAAGTCGGTGACCAAAAAAAAAAATATTTACAAGTCGGTCTGTTATAGAATGAAAAGATTAGGTCTGTGACTCCAAAAAAATAAAGATTAGGTCTGTGTCCAAATCTTGCCAAGTCAAGAAGCACTGATATGGTATCTTAAGTTAAGTTACAATTATATCCGAAACAGTGTTTTAAAATCAAACGGATTAAGAATGAACAATACTTTGACATGTTCTAATCAAATTTATAATGGCATTTTGTTCTTTTTAGATACAGCCAATAATCAAGGATTTTGTTCAACAATACATGAACTTCTGGCCTATTTTAATCTCACCAGCAAGATAGTGATACCTATTCCAACCTTAATTATATCATTTGCTTATATTATGAATTATTTATTTTTATTTTTTGAGAAATGCTTATGTCTTGAATTAGAGTATAAAAGTTTACGCATTATCTCCCTTCCATTTATCTATTGTATTTTTTAATTAGGACAAGACTTAAGTACATTATTTAGATACTATTTCTTAAGTTCTCCTTTTAAGATTTTGCCATGTGAATTTTTTCTCATGGGATGAGAGTGTATTTTTAGTTAAGTAGTCATATTGTTGAATCTTAAGAGGGAAACCTAAGAAACATCATTTAAGGTACTGTATCTAAATTTTGTCTTTTTAATTAAATAGACTTGTATAACTTTGCTTGGTCAACTTGATGCATTTTAAATATCATCATATATTATACTATAAAACAAAAGTTGGGCTTAAAAGCTGTAATTGCACTGCTAAGTGATTACATTCACTAATTAGTAAATTTATTTTATATTACTTATTAGGATATATTTCCTCAAATTAAGAGATAATATTTAACAAATGTTTAATTTAGGCAAAACTTTATCATTTAAATTTCAACAAATTTAAATTCTATTTAAACTAAAAGTCTATTTTAAAATTTTCTAAACTTAAATCCCAAACAACAACTCACGTTTTCTTTAAAAAAAAAAAAAAAAAAACCCCAAGTTTTCATTTCTACTCCAACTAAAAGTTTATTATAAATATTTTAAGAACATAACTAATTAGTAAATTAATTTTATACATTTAGACTTTAAAATTTTTAAATTCTATTCAAACTAAAAGTCTATTATAAATTTTTTTAAACTTAAATATTTCAATAAATTTAAATTCTATTGTAAAAAATTCTAAACTTAAATCTCAAACAATAACCCACGTTTTCTTTCCCCAAAAACAAAAAAAGCCAACTTTTTGACTTCTACTCCAACTAAAAGTCTATTATTAACATTTTAAGAACAACTAATTTGTAAATTAATTTATATTATTTGTTATGATATATTTCCTCAAATTAAGGGATAATATTTATCAACTGTTTAATTTAGGTAAAATTTTATCATTTAAATTTCAACAAATTTAAATTCTATTCAAACTAAAAGTCTATTATAAAAATTTATAAACTTAAATCACATACAACAAACCATGTTTTCTTTCTTAAAAAAAAAAAAAAAAAAAAAAAAAAAAAAACCCCACATTTTTGCTTCTACTCCAACTAAAGGTCTATTATCAATATTTTAAGAACAACTAATTAGTAAATTAATTTTATACATTTAAACTTCAACAAGTTAAAATTTTATTCAAAATAAAAATTCAATTATAAAAAATTCTAAACTTAAATCCCCGACAACAACCCATGTTTTCTTTCTAAAAAAAAAAAAAAAAAGCCAACTTTTTGACTTCTACTCAAACTAAAATTCTATTATCAAAATGTTAAGAACAACTAATTAGTAAATTAATTTTTTATTTTTTTATAATATATTTCCTTAAATTAACATATGACATTTAACAACTGTTTAATTTAAATAAAGGCGAAAATTTAAAATCCACCCTTTAAGTTTCACTTGAATTCATTCCAGTCTTCTAATTTTACTTTTGTTCAATTGAGTTCTCAATGTTTCAAATTTTTTTCAATTAAGGCTTCCCATCCACTTCCATTAACTACTTGCCGTTAAGTGTCTAATTTTGAAATTTCAAAGACCAAAATAAAAAATAAAAATTAAATTATTTAATTTATTTTTTTTAAAAGAAGACGAAGAACAGATCTAGTTGATCTTCCTTAGCCCCATTCCAAACCCAAACTCTATTCATCAACTCCCTCACTACCCCCCACAAACCTCTCATGGCATGAATTCAAAGAATCTACTTTACTCAAAATCTGCAACTTTCAATCAACGATTTCCCAATGGCAAAAATATTCAATTACTCAGGCTTTCAATGAAAGCACATTTTAGATTCACATAGATCCTATAGCCTTGGTAGTATCCTATAGCCTTTGAGTTACCAATCATGTTTCTTCATTACGCAAATTTGTGAAACCATATATGTTTTTATTTTAGATTTGAAAAAATAAAAAAAAAAATGAAAAAAAAAATTAGACACTTTAACGGCAAGAACTTAACAGAATTGGACAGAAGCCTTAATTGAACATATTTGAAATTTAAAAAACTCAATTGAACGGAAGTAAACTTAATGGACTGAAATGAATTCATGTGAAACTTAAAGGATGGGTTTTACAATTTTGCCTTAAAAATAAAACTAAAAGAATATCATCAAATATTTTTAAACTTAAATCTCACACAATCTTTTTTTTTTTTTTCGCAAGTTGCATCTTATTAGATTAATATTTTATTAGGATATTAAGTTACAAGACTCTTGACTAAGGAATAAAATTTAACAATAATTTAATTTAGATAAAAGTTTATCATCTAAGTTTTAGAAATTTAAATTCTACTCCAACTAATAGTTAATTATCAAAATTTTCATATATATTTATAGAGCCATGAATTTTCAATATAATTTCTCTTAACCAATAAAATCATCTCTATAATTAAATCGCACACAATACACCTCACATTGTTGTATTTTTTTTTTTTTCAAGATGCAATTTACGCTTATATTTTAATCTAATAAATTCATCTTACTTGTTGTTCTTTGCTTCTGAATTTGTGTGCATGATAAGAAGTAAAACTATGGACACCCATTAATTTAAGTTCTTGGTTCTCTTATGTAAGTTTTTGTTTTTTGTTTTTTAATAATCTCAAATTTTGAACTCTTTTGTGTATGTTTTGATTTTGGCCTTTGGTTATTGTTTTTAATTTGTGAGTGTGCTGATTTTTTTTAATTATACTATCACAAGGAAAAAAATCAGTATTGAGGAACTTTTTTATTATTATTATTATTCTTTGTGTTTATTAGGGCATAAATTAAACATAATCCAAATAAGAATTATCAAACTCATATCACATCTCATATTAAGAAATTAACACAAAGCTCAAAGATAATTTAAAAATAGATAAACAGTTATAAAATCTAAACTCTAAACTCTTCATTTATATTTTCAGTGCTTAATGAACCAAACTTGAACCACTTCAAGCTTATTACATTCATGATCAAATTTACAAAGGACAACATGCTTTCTTTGACTAATAGAACTGAGATAATATATATATATAACTTCATATTTTATTAGGAATTGTTGCTATTGAAATATAATTGACAATCATGATTAATGCAATTTTTTTTTTTCAATAAGTAAAAATGATTGTTAGATAAAACTTGTATAAACTTAAGCAACTTATTTGATTTTATAAATAAATTTTATTCTTTCTTGCGCCACCCCCCACTCATTAATGTCTACAACTTGTAGAAAAGAAGAAAGAAAAGAAAAGAAAAGAAATAAGTGAAGGAAGATATTACTAATTACTAATATGAAAAATTGGACAACAAAATCCACCCACTCCCTTCTAACCATCTTCTTCCCTTTTGACTTAAGCCATCATTTCTTTGCAAATCACAAAACATTTATGATTGATCACATCTCACTCATTTTGTCAAATACTAGTAATAACTCCATGCAAAAAAGGCAACTCACACAGCAACTTGGCGAAAACAAACGGCCAAAAAAAGGCAACAACCGCGTATAGTCTATTAGTAATAGTCATACATATACACACTATTACTGACAGGACAACGTCAACCATTTCGTTTCACGCAGTTTCCATCGGACCCACTTCCTAACTTCCAACACTCCACGTCACCCTCTCTCTCAATCTATAAATACCCCCCACCACACACCACGATTCTCCATCAGAAACCAAAACCAAACAATTTCAACTTCTTCACATTAGCTCTCTCTCTCATTCTCATTCTGCAACAAAACAAAGAAAGAAAAACAAAAAGCTTTTGTGATATTTGTTAATGCCAAGTAAAGGAATGAGGAACGTGTTTTTCAAATCACCTTCACCTTCACCTTCTAGAACAGCGATGATTCCACCAGCTTCACCTAGCCGCACTTTCTCTGAGTCTCTAATGGACGAGAACATTGAGATTGCTGAGTCTCTTATTACCAAATGGGACCCTACTAACGTTTCTTCCTTTGCAAACGTCACCTCGCTTTTCCACGCCGATCCTCACGAGGCTAAACAGTATTTGAACTCTGTTAGAGACTTACAGGCCGCTATGCAACACTTGGCTACCGAGAACTCGAGCTCTGAAAAGATTGTCGCGGCTCAGAATTTGATGCAACTTGCCATGAAGAGGTTGGAGAAGGAGTTCTATCAGATTTTGTCTGTGAACAGGGCTAACTTGGACCCTGAATCGGTTTCGGCTCGCTCGTCGAGATCTTCGGCGGCGAGGTCGAGCACTTCGGATTTTGAAGAAAGCGATGAGTCGGAGGAGGACGAGTTCCGATTCGGGACGGAGTTGGATGACTCGATCTCCGATGTGGAGCGAGTTTCGATGATCCCGATGGCGGATTTGAAAGCCATTGCGGATTGTATGATATCGTCTGGTTATGGAAGAGAGTGCGTCAAGATTTACAAGATCATTCGGAAATCGATTGTCGATGAGTCGCTGTATCATCTCGGCGTTGAGAGGCAGATTAGTCTCTCACATTTGCAAAAGATGGATTGGGAAATGGTGGAGTTGAAAATCAAAACCTGGTTGAACGCAGTGAAGGTCGCCGTGAAAACAGTCTTTTACGGCGAGAGAATTCTCTGTGACCACGTGTTCTCAGCCTCAGATTCTATCAGGGAGTCTTGCTTCTCTGAGATTTCCAAAGAGGCCGCGATAAGCCTGTTTGGATTCCCGGAAACCGTGGCGAAGTGCAAGAAAACCCCCGAGAAAATGTTTCGCACACTGGACCTATACGAAGCAATATCAGACCTATTGCCTGAAATCCAATCCATCTTCTCGTACGAGTCAACCTCCACCGTCCGATCACAGGCCATTAATTCCTTGATCAAACTCGGCGATGCGGTGCGTACAATGTTAATGGATTTCGAAACGGCCATTCAAAAAGACCCGTCAAAAGCTACAGTCCCAGGCGGTGGGGTCCACCCATTAACACGTTACGTGATGAACTACATCTCTTTCCTCACCGATTACAGTGGCGCACTCGCCGATATAGTCGCCGACTGGCCTTTAAATCTACAAACTCCGTTACCTGAATCATATTTCGGTAGCCCAAGCGAGCTAGACGATAGCCCAGTTTCCGTACGATTTGCGTGGCTAGTCTTGGTTTTACTCTGCAAACTCGACGGCAAAGCCGAGCTATACAAGGACGTGGCACTCTCGTACTTGTTCTTAGCCAATAATCTCCAATACGTCGTCGCTAAGGTCCGCAGTTCGAATTTGAAGCTTTTTCTTGGTGATGATTGGGTGAATAAGCATGAGATGAAGGTGAAACAGTACGCTTCGAATTACGAGAGAATGGGATGGAGCAAAGTGATATCTTCGTTGCCGGAGGATCCAACGGCTGAGATTTCGCCGGACCAAGCCAGGGACTGTTATAAGAAATTTGGAGCGGCGTTTGAAGAGGCTTATAAGAAACAGAGTTCGTGGGTCGTGCCCGACCCGAAACTGAGAGACGAGATTAAAGTTTCGGTGGCGAGGAAGCTTGCTGGGGCGTACGGGAATTTCTATGAGAAGAATCGGGGCGGGTCGGGGTCGTTTGTCAAATTTGCCCCTGATGATTTGGGGAATTACTTGTCGGATTTGTTCTATGGGAATGGGAGTACAGGGAGTGTTTCGTCATCTTCTTCTTCGTCATCGCCACATTCGCGTGGCAGACGTGGACATTGAGATTTTTTTTTTTTTTTTTGGCCGGTTGTTCTTGCCGGCCTTGGAAGTTTTTGAGACTTGTGTGTTTTATGCCAAACAAGAATATGGACAAAGGAGCGCGTAAATAATAATTGACACATGTATAGAGAACGATACATTTGGTGCGATTCTACATATGCAACTATATTATGGTTTTTTTTTTTTGGGATATTTTTCAGAGTTGTCTACACTTTACAGGGCCCACACGTAAACGCATTAATGTTTTAATTGAAAAATATGGCAAAGAGTGATTGATAGCCATAATTGGGTTAGATTGATAGCCGGCAGGATTGGAAGAAAAGAGCAAAGATGGTTTCCAAGTCGTTGAATAATTAATTGAAAGCCTAAAGTAAAAAATATTTCTAGATTTTATCATCAAACAAACTTGAATCCATATATCAGACTAACATGTCTTGTAGTCTCATGCATTTGGTTTTCCCTACTTCAGTAGAGGAGAAGCGGTTCAACTTCAACTTGATGTGGAAATTATATATTCGCAATGGCCGACTACAAAATAATACAAGATAGAAGTACATTCCTTTCCTCCATCTCCCTGCAAAGAGGAGGACCCCCAAAACAATATTTGTGGACACGACAAAACATTGCTCTACTGATATGCAAAGAAAACCTTGAGTGGACGATATTTCATATTTGATTGTCAACATCCCCATTTCGCTTTGCACTGTAGACTACTTTTTGGAATTCACTTTTATTTTTTTATGAAACTAGGCATTTCTTGTTTCTCATTATTGCCAGTGCACTTCATAATATATATTTTTGTAATTCTTTCACCGTTTCACAGCAACTGTAAGAGCATAGCATTGCAGGCGTAAAAATCTCTGGTTGCTATTTTACTTCCTAAATTTTTAATTGTTTTGTTTGTAATATTTTTTTATTATTTTAAGAGTACTGTTAGTGGAATACTGACATAGCAAAATCTAGACCTTTGAATCATAAAAGAGTGGTTAGGATTTAAGAAAATCTATTGGTAAAGTATCTTAGGAAATCTAGATGATCTGAATTCCCTTAAAACCATGCTCCATCTGGGTTTGTAAATCTAAAAAAGTAAAAGTACTAGCATCCGAGTTTCTAACCCAGTCTCTATTTTACCATCTAGAAAATTATTTTATCTATTATACCAACATATTTTACAATACATCATATATCCCAGTTTTTATTCTTTAATCACTTCAATTAAATATTCTTATTTTTTCTATATATATATATCATTTCTTTATTTTTATTTATTATTTTTCTCTCATTCTTTCTTTACAAGAACCACCACAAGTCCTATAAAAAAAAAAAAGAACCACCACAAATCTACTAACACCACCACCACCACCACCACCACCAACCCACCACCGCTGCACTACACACCTGATACTATCACCACCGGTAACCAACAAAAATTCACAATCCACCATCAACATTCAACACCAAAAAAAAAAAATTAGCAACCCACAGTCTCCACCACCAGCACTGACCCACAACCGCTGCACTACACACCTGCCACCACCACTACTAGCAACCCACAAAAACTCACAAGCCACCATCGACATTCAACACCAAAAAAAAAAAAAAAAAAAAAATCAGCAACGTGAGCGCAACCTAAACCCATGGCAACCCAAATCCACAGCGAGCACACCCACGACAAACCCACGATAAGCACACCCATAGCAAACCCACAGCAACAAATGGTGATCACAACCACACAGCAAACGACGAGCACATCACGGCGAGCTCACGACAGCAAACAGCGAGCAAACCACTACAGCAAATGGTGAGCACACCCACGGCAAACCCACGATGAGCTAACCCACGACAAACCCACACCACCTAAATCACAAGACCCAATCTACAACCCCTCTAATCCACTACCAAAAGGTTTAGAGAGAGAGAGAGAGAGTGAGTTTAAGAAAGAATAGAGAAGCAAGAAGACTGAAAGGAAAGAAGAGTGAAGAGTTGAGAAGAGTGAGAAAAGAAGAAAAGAATAAGAGAAAAGATAGAGTTAGAGAGTGAGAAGCAATAGAGGAGAGAGAAAACAATATTATTTTACTTATACATACTAGCGACGTACAGTAAGTTCTAAATACCCATACTTACTGTAGCTAGGATTGGAAAAAAAAAAGTTTACATACCCAGATGTGGGGGTTTTGGTAAAATAGCAACGTGGGGGGGGGGGGGGGGGGTGTTTTACACCCCTAAAGCTAATGCTCTAAGGTTCCATATATGTAACCTCACTGTTCACAGGATATAAACCTAAAAACTAATATTTTATTAACTCTCCCACTTCTCTCTCTCTTATTTGACTCTCCCTTTTCTCTGTCTTCTCTCTATTTCACTCTTCACTGTTGATGAAGTCAAGAATTCACCAATGAGCCACACGATACCTATACGCTCGAACGTGAACCTGCATAATCACACAGAGAGAAAACCTAACAGAGAGCACCGGTGTGGTGTCGGCCAACTACCCTCCGAAAGTTAAGTCAGAAAATATTCTCACAGCTCTAGAGTGCTAGAGAGGGTAAATTATGCGTACCTTGATTTATGAGACTATTGGCGCTTTTATAGTAGTCGAAAGTTAACCTCTCCTACTTGGAGTCGAAGTCTTTCCTTGTAGAAATTCTCTCAAAGAACCCAAAACATGATGGACAAGTCTCCTTCCTTATAGAGAAGATTCTCCATTAATGTAGCGGCAAACAGAGTCCTCATGAGCGTGGAAGGCGTAATCCTTTCCTTATAGGACTCTAAGAAGGATGCTGCAATTACGACATGAGGAAAGGTCCTTCTGCCTTCCTTATGGGCCTTGGATCCGCTGAAGCCCCCTACTCGATTCTCAACAACATACCTGGCAATAACGGGCCCGTCCATTATTGGACTTCAGTAGATAACCGTTAGGCCCATACCAGGCCCAAATTTAGCCTCTTCAGTTGCCCCCTTCACCCTATGTATCCGTCATTCATTGTGGGAGGATACATGGGGTGAAAGTAATCATCAAATGGGGATGACGGTTGAGAGATCTGGGGCCGTTATTTCCAAATAATTAATAAGGGTGACGATACCCATCTGACGGTCGAGAGGTTTGTGGTCATCCTTAAGTTACACTTACAGGTGACGGTCACAAGGTAACCCGTCAGTTGTTAACGCCGTCGACAAGGTCTGAAATGCATTAATGCTCGTGACACGCGTCATTTTCCTAGAGGCCATTGTATGATATCGATACGTCGCTTCGTCTTCCGTGCACCTTTCCTATAAATATCAGGCATCCGACTTTCATTTTCTACTATCATCTAAAAAATCAATTGTCAGAGCGCGACCCGTCGTATCTGTCAGAATATCCGTTCGAGTGAAGCACCGTCCCAATCAACTTTCGTCCGTTCACGCATTGACCGGTAAGAGCACCATCACACATTTTCCCGTCGTTTTAATTTTTTCATTTCAGAATTTTACTTCCGTTATCCATTCTTAGACCCGTCAGAGTCTTAGGTTTTGTCGTTAATTGTAGGAAATGTCTAGTGCTTCGAGTAATCAGTCGATTGTCCGTGACGGGGCAGACTATGAAGAGGTGTACCCGTCAGGTCATAAAGACCAAGAGAGTCAGAGCGAAGAGAGGAGTACGTCCGCCTCTTCTCCGTCCTCAACAGATGAGGATACGGAGTTGGATGAACCAGGGGAAGGTTTTGATGGCGAGGAACAAGTAGGACCTGTCATAGCTGGTGGACCAAGGGAGTTCATTATGCTTAGAGAGTAGACGGTGAATGACTTTACATGTACAATCAAGGAGAACCACTTCAATACCCTTAGGGATAACTACCAGATTCCAGATAATATCCTCATCCGTCTCCCATACAAATCAGAGAAGTGTTACTACGACGGTGTTCAAGGCCTTGGAGTGTATGAGCAGATGTTGAAGGCAGGCCTTAGGTTTCCACTGAGCTCGCTGCATCGCGAACTAGTCAAGTACCTGGGTCTGTCCGTTAATCAAATATCCCCCAACGCCTGGAGGGTCTTCATAGCAATGGAGGTTCTGTACGGGGCAATGTCAAACGGATCAAGGAGGTTGACGGTGAGGGAGTTTCTTCACTGCTACCGTCCGGACGAGATTGATAAGTCTAGGGGGATATACAGTTTTGTTCCTAGGAGTAGGTTGTTGAAGGTAATATATGAGACTCCAGACTCCAACAGAGATTGGAAGAGTAGGTATTTTTTCTTAGAGGGTGACGAGTGGATGTGTCGTCCTCGGGAGACGGATCACATGCCCGTCGATACTACTTGGGGCATATTGTCTCAAGCTGGTACGTCTCCGTCTTTATATATGAAGATTTAAACATCCGTTCACCTTGGTATGCTTTGACCGTCTCTTTTTTTTTTTATAGTACGACGGCGTCCACCAGTCGACATTGAGGAGTACAGCTTTTTGGAGAGGATTTTCAAGAAAACTACGTCGGAAGAAAGGACCTGGGCGAAGTTGGTTAACCTCAACACGCTATACTGGTACTGTGACGGTCCAAAACCATCTGAGAAAGCAATTAAGTACGAAAACCGGATCCGTCAACGTAAGTCCGTCGTTGTGATGAGTGATTGGCAACTAATTGTTTTTCTTTGAAAGAAGTTAACTCCGTCCTTTCGTTTTTGTAGAAATGGACGACGCAAAAAGAAGGTCCATCATCCGGGCAAATGCTGCAAAAAAAAGGGGGACGGGTGATGCTGACCCAAAGGAGACGGGTACCCAAAACCCCTCAGCAAAGAGAAAACAACCCCTGAAGGGAGACCGTCAGTCTAAAAAACCAAAGATTCCTTTGGATCTCGTCCTGGGACTTATGGCTGGAGGCGCTAAAGCCGTCACCCCAGCCAAGCACGGTGCTGGTAAGGGTCTTATGGTGGGTCCGTCATCAAGTGATAAGAAACCACCCCCCCTTCTCAGGGACGACCCAAAATACGCCCTGGAGCAACTCTCCTCAATAATGACCTCCGAGGATTACGAAGACCTGGGCAATCACTCGACGGAGGCGATGGGTGAGACGGGCCTCTTCAGCATAGCTCAGGTAACGGTCCTCTTATCTATTTGTCCATCCACATTTGTTTGCACAAACTAATTTTTACCCATTTTTCAGGCCATGGTAATGATGAAGGGTCTGTTTGGACGGTGTTTGAATCACGAGTCGACCCTAGGCCGCCTAAGGGAGAAGGCTAAGGTGACGGAGCACGAGCTGGCCCAGCTTCAAGCCTGGAAGGTTATTCAGGATAAGAAGCTCAAGATGGCCGAGGAGGTGCGGGACCAATACCTCGAGGCGACGGAGGAAATGAAGAAAGCCATTGAGAAGAAGGATGTAGAAATCCGTCAGGCCAAGGAGGTTGCTGTGCTCGAGTACCGCGACTCCGACGCTCTCCTGACGGAGTTAGGAGTCTCATATACTGACGAATTCGATGAGGCCCTCTGTCAGGTTAAAGCTCTCTACCCTCAGCTCGACTTGACATCCGTTAATATAGACGCTGCCGGTCAAATGTCCGTCCAACCTGCACAATCTGAGGACACGGAGGAAATTTTTGGAGAGAAAGTTGCCCCCGACGCTCCTCTTGACCAGGCAGTTGTGGATAATGAAAAAAAAGCTTCGGCCCGTCATACTGAGGATGACCAAGCCCCCGTCGTAGACTAATTTTTTTTGTTTTATTGTTTTAAATTTGTTGTAATATATTCGTAGGACAATACATGACTCTGTCATGTCTTCATCGTCTGTAAACACTTATTTTGGGCAAGTTTTTTGTTACACATTTGCATAACTTTAAAGTGGTTTGATATACTCCGTCATGTCTTTTTTTATTTGGGTACAATTTACGAATGACTCCGTTCACATGGACGGGTATAGGTGAGTGCTGACTCCGTATTCAATTTGTTAATTTATAACCGTCGCGCCATATGTATGTCAAGGACCCAATGTCAGTCAATGCTTGGATAGTAATAGCCGTCCGTTTTATGGAAATTTGCTTAACCTCAATCTCTTTATAAATCTTCTAGGATCCGTCGTTGTTATATAATTTCTTTTTAACCGTCTGAATTTATTTCGCGGATCCATCACTTATTGCCCAATTTGTTGACTGACTTTTATCCGTCCTCTATGGGACTTTGGATTTTCATCCCTTTGGATGATCCGTCCATATTGTGGTCTTGCTTTTATCCGTCCTCTATGGGACTTTGGATTTTTCATCCCTTTGGGATGATCCGTCCACTTTGTGGACTCCATTTTGTCCGTCCTCTATGGGACTTTAGGTTTTCATCCCTTTGGGATGATCCGTCCACTATGTGGACTTACTTTTATCCGTCCTCTATGGGACTTTGGATTTTTCATCCCTTTGGGATGATCCGTCCACTTTGTGGACTCCATTTTGTCCGTCCTCTATGGGACTTTAGATTTTCATCCTTTGGGATGATCCGTCCACTTTGTGGACTTTATTTTTATTCGTCCTCTATGGGACTTTGGATTTTTCATCCCTTTGGGATGATCCGTCCACTTTGTGGACTCCATTTTGTCCGTTCTCTATGGGACTTTAGGTTTTCATCCCTTTGGGATGATCCGTCCACTATGTGGACTTACTTTTATCCGTCCTCTATGGGACTTTGGATTTTTCATCCCTTTGGGATGATCCGTCCACTTTGTTGACTCCATTTTGTCCGTCCTCTATGGGACTTTAGATTTTCATCCTTTGGGATGATCCGTCCACTTTGTGGACTTTATTTTTATTTACGTAGAAAAAAGAACACAGTAGAGTCTGAATACTTCTCCTATTTGAAAGAAAATAATGCTGAGGAAAATGTACCTGCCCCCACGGGCTTAAAAAGGTACTTGTAGAGAAAATTGTTCGAAGTAGAGAGTTGAACTTAAATAGTCAAAAAATTGTTCTGAGGAAAAAACTTGTAAAAAACATAGTAAATCATAATAATGAGCTGGAAACTGCGGGAGAGTCGGTGATCTTCACGGCGAGCCTACTGGTAGTACCTCTGTAGGTGCTCTGTGTTCCATGGATGTTGAAGCTTCTGTCCGTCCATAGTTTCGAGGTGGTAGGTTCCTTTCCTTTGCCAAGTTGAGATCCTGTATGGTCCTTCCCAGTTTGGGCCGAGCTTCCCTTGCGCCGGATCTCTGGCGGATCCCATTACGCTCCGTAGCACGAGATCTCCGATATGGAAGTCCCTGCGTTTAACGTTGGAGTTGTAGTATTTCGCCATGAGGTTCTGGTACCTAGCCAGCCTCTGTTCTGCTGTAGCCCGGACCTCGTCTATAAGATCCATCTGGAGCCGCAAGGCCTCTTCATTGTGATCCTTGTCGTAGTTCTCTACTCGATAACTTGTGAGCCCGACCTTTGCTGGGATGACGGCATCACTTCCGTATGTCAGTCTGAACGGTGTTTCTCCAGTTGGGGTTCTTACGGTAGTACGGTATGCCCACAGGACGCTTGGCAGTTCGTCAGGCCAGATGCCCTTTGCCCCCTCGAGCCGGGTCTTGATGATCTTCAGCAAGGACCGGTTCGTGACCTCTACTTGTCCGTTGGCTTGAGGATGTGCGGGCGATGAATAGTGATTTTTTATCCCAAGTTTTGAACAGAAGCTCCTGAATGCTCCGTTATCGAACTGCTTTCCGTTGTCGGAGACGAGCACCCTGGGTATCCCGTACCTGCATATAATATTTCTCCAAACGAAACTCTGAATGTTTTTCTCCGTGATAGTGGCCAGGGCCTCTGCCTCAACCCATTTTGTGAAGTAGTCGATGCCAACTACCAGAAATTTTAGCTGTCTTGCTGCTATTGGGAAGGGGCCCATGATATCTAGACCCCATTGGGCGAACGGCCAAGGGGCCGTCATAGGCGTCAGCTCCTCGGCTGGTTGTCTGATCAGGTTACTGAACCTCTGACATTTGTCGCAGGTCTTGACGTATGCTTGTGCGTCTTTTTGCATTGTTGGCCAATAGTACCCTGCCCTGATCAATTTGTGCACTAAGGATCGTGCCCCTGTATGGTTTCCGCAGATACCCTCATGCACTTCCCTCATTACGTAATCGGCTTCCTCTTGACCCAGGCACCTCTGGTACGGACGTGAGAACCCTCTTTTGTATAAGATATCGTTGATCAGTACAAATCGCGAGGCTTGGACTTTCACCTTCCTGGCATCGTTTTTTCCGTCGGGTAGTGTACCCATCTTCAGGTATGCTATCAGCGGCGTAGTCCAACAATCTTCAGAATTCAACTCCTGCACTTTTATTCCGTCATCAATGAGTGAGGAGAGTTGTACAAATGACAATACCTGTTCGGGAACGATCATGGGCTCTGCTGAGGCTGCCTTCGCAAGACGGTCAGCGCATTCGTTCTCTTCCCTTGGGATTTGAACGAATCTTACTGTGAGATTACCGATCCGGTTCTTCACTTCGGCCAGGTATTTTTTCATCCTCTCGCTTTTGCATTCATAGATGCCATTAATTTGACTTGTTATCACCTGGGAATCGCAATGGACGATCATGGATTCGGCCCCTGCTGCCTTTGCGAGATCTAGTCCTGCTACCACAGCTTCATATTCGGCCTCATTGTTGGTTGTGGGGAAGTCCAGCCGAATCATGCATTTGATTTTATCTCCGTCGGGGGTATGTATTAGTACACCGGCACCTCCTGCATGACTGTTGGAGGATCCGTCCGTGTGGATGCTCCATTGAGCCTTTTTGTCTGCCCCCACGCCTTCTGTCCTGGAAAATTCTGCAATGAAGTCGGCCACGGCTTGTCCCTTAATTGCATTTCGCGGACGATACTGTATATCAAATTCACTCAGTTCAACCGTCCATAGGGCCATGCGTCCTGCGGTCTCCGGGCTACTCATGGCTCTCCGTAGGGGTTGATCCGTTAGGACCACTATTGTGTGCGCCTGGAAGTATGGTTTGAGCTTCCTTGCCGCAGTTACTAGCGCGAAGGCCAACTTCTCCATTTGTGGATACCTTTCTTCCGCTCCCCTGAACGCCCTACTTATGAAGTAGACGGGTTTTTGTGATCCGTCCTCCTCCCTAGTTAGGGCCGTGCTGACTGCCGATTACGAGACTGCTAAATAGAGGTAGAGTTCTTCCCAGGGCTTAGATGGGCTGAGCAATGGTGGGGACGACAGGTACTTCTTCAAGTCTTCAAATGCTTTCTGGCATTCGTCCGTCCACACGAACGACTTCCTTAACGTTCGGAAGAATGGGAAATACTTGTCCGTCGCCTTTGAGACGAACATATTCAGAGCTGCAATTTTACCGTTCAATCTCTGCACATCCTTGATTGTTTTCGGCTGTTCTAACTCCATGATGGCCCGAACTTTCTCTGGGTTAACCTCTATACCTCGATGGGAAACCATGAACCCCAAGAACTTTCCTGCCGTTACTCCGAATGCGCACTTGTTTGGATTTAACTTCATATTATACGACCTGAGAGTGTCGAAAGTCTCCTGTAAGTCTTTCAGGTGGTCATGCTCCAGAATGCTTTTTACAAGCATGTCGTCAACATACACTTGCACATTCCTCCCAATCTGGTGCGCGAACATTTTGTTCATTAGCCTCTGGTAGGTTGCTCCGGCATTCTTTAGCCCAAACGGCATAACTTTGTAGCAAAATAGTCCCTGACTTGTGACGAAGGAGGTCTTCTCCTGATCAGCCTCGTCCATCTTGATTTGATTGTAGCCAGAGAAGGCATCCATGAAGCTCAAGAGTTGGTGTCTTGCCGTCGAGTCTACCAGTGTATCGATACGTGGTAATGGGAAGCTGTCCTTCGGGCAAGCCTTGTTGAGGTCCGTGAAGTCGACACACATTCGCCACTTCCCTGTAGCTTTCTTGACCATCACTACGTTTGCCAGCCAGTCGGGGTAATATACCTTCCGAATGAAATCTGCCTCAAGAAGCTTCCTAACCTCCTCCGCTATTGCTGTGTTTCGCTCTTCAGCGAATACTCGCTTTTTTTGTCTTATGGGCGAAAACGTGGGGTTCACATTCAGCCTGTGAACTATGACTGAGCGATCAATACCCGGCATATCCTCATGGCTCTAAGCAAAAACATCCTGATTATTCCTTAGGAACGTTGTTAGGGCCTGTCGTATGGGTTGACTGGCCAACGTCCCCATTCTCGTTGTCCGTCCGGGTCTTGACTCGTCTAGAGTTACTTCCTCCAGTTCTTCTACCGATTCTGCTGCGACCCGCTGCTCTTCTATGCACATGGTGTGCTGGTGGTCACCCATTTCCAACGTGGCTATGTAGCACTCGCGGGCGGCCACCTGATTCCCTCGCAACTCGCCGACCCCATACTCCGTGGGGAATTTAATCATCAGGTGGTACGTCGAGGTAGCCGCCTTCCAGCTGTTGAGAGTTGGCCGTCCGAGGATAGCGTTGTATGCTGATGAGCAGTTGACTACGAGGAATGTTACATCCCGAGTGATTTGCTGATGATAATCACCCACTGTCACTGCCAGTGTGACCGCACCCAATGGGAATACTCTCGTTCCTCCAAACCCCACTAGCGGGGCATTTGTTGGTATTAGCCGTTCCCTATCAATCATCATTTGCTGGAACGCAGGGTAGTATAGGATGTCCGCCGAGTTGCCATTGTCAACCAGCACTCGGTGTAAGTTATATTCTTCCACTCGTAAGGTGACGACTAGTGCGTCGTCATGCGGATGGTGAAGTTGTCGTGCATCTTCCTCTGAGAACCCGACGATTGGGCTGTCCCTCCGTGCTATCTTTGGTACGGAGCCCACCAGCTGAACATTCTGAACCGTTCGGAGGTAAGTTTTTCGGGCTTTTTTGGACGACCCAGTTGTCGATGTACCCCCTACGATCATCCTTATGTCTCCGATTGGTGGTCTGGGACGCTCATTATCCCTCCGGGGCTGATGTTCTTGAGGTTGCTGGTCCGTCTTCTCCTTTCTTACAAACTTTTGTAATTTCCCTTGTCTAATAAGGGCTTCTATCTACTGCTTTAAGTCATAGCACTCTGCTGTGTCGTGGCCGTGATCGCGGTGGAAACGGCAGTATTTGTCTCTTGACCTTTTGCTGGGATCTGATTTCAATTTTCCGGGGAAGGTTAGTGCTCCCTCGTCCTTGATTTGCATTAGGACTTGATCTATCGGAGCCGTCAATGGTGTGAAGCTCGTGAATCTTCCTCCGGGCGGCTTAGAACGTCGCTCAATTCTTCGGTCATCTACTCTTGGCCTCTTCGACCCTTGATCCCTCTGTCTTTCCTCCTGTCGTTCCCTCTTCCTCGGCTTATCCTCTCGAGCCTGCAACGCGTCTTCTGCGTTCATGTACTTGGTTGCCCTGTAGAGTACTTCTGCCATGGTTTTAGGGTCGTTTTTGTATAATGAGAATAGAAATTTGCCCTTCCGAAGCCCGTTCGTGAAGGCAGCAACCAGTATTTTGTCGTCTGCTTCATCTATTGAGAGCGCTTCCTTATTAAAGCGCGTTATATAGGCCCTCAGCGTCTCGTCCTCCCGTTGCTTAATACTCATTAGGCAAGCCGTAGACTTCTTGTATCTGTGTCCTCCGATGAAGTGTGTGGTAAACTGAGCACTCAGCTCCTTGAAGGTGCTGATGGAGTTTGGCGTTAGTCGGCTAAACCATATCCTTGCGGGGCCTTTGAGCGTCGTGGGGAAGGCCCTGCACATGATCTCGTCAGCTATACCTTGTAGGTGCATTAGGGTCTTGAACGTCTCCAGATGGTCCAGAGGATCCTTTACTCCGTCGTAGCTGTCTATATGAGGCATGCGGAATTTATGCGGTAGGGGGAAGGCGTTCATGGCCGCTGTGAAGGGCGAGTCAGTACGGTTGACTAAATCGTCCAGATCGCTGGAAACCCGTCCTTTGAGCGCGTTCATCATTACTTCCATCTGTTCCCTCATCGCCTGCATCTTTGCGGCAATTTGTGGTGGTGTTGCGTTCGTGAGGGATGGCATGCTCATGTTCTGCCTCTCTGGCCTGCTTGGGGCATGGCTGCCTTCAGGTTTCTCCTGGTTTCTCTTTGCAGCGCTGGTCCCTTCTTCCTCTTCTTGCTGGTCGTTCTGTTCTGCATTCTTTTGACGCAACTGTTCTTCTAAGTCATTATTTTGTTTGGTGAGACGTTCTACCGTGGCAGCGAGAGTCCGAACTTGTCTTTCGAGGGCAGTAGTAGGTTGTTCGTCTCCTTGAACGTCGTTGGTGATTGCCATCGAGCGAGTGAGTACCATGCAACCCTTAAGTCTGAAAAATCGATAGTATGATTTTTTGGATCTCTACTAACAAACTTTCCCACAGACGGCGCCAACTGATGAAGTCAAGAATTCACCAATGAGCCACAGGATACCTATACGCTCGAACGTGAACCTGCACAATCACACAGAGAGAAAACCTAACAGAGAGCACCGGTGTGGTGTCGGCCAACTACCCTCCGAAAGTTAAGTCAGAAAATATTCTCACAGCTCTAGAGTGCTAGAGAGGGTAAATTATGCGTACCTTGATTTATGAGACTATTGGCGCTTTTATAGTAGTCGAAAGTTGACCTCTCCTACTTGGAGTCGAAGTCTTTCCTTGTAGAAATTCTCTCAAAGAACCCAAAACGTGATGGACAAGTCTCCTTCCTTATAGAGAAAATTCTCCATTAATGTAGCGGCAAACAGAGTCCTCATGAGCGTGGAAGGCGTAATCCTTTCCTTATAGGACTCTAAGAACGATGCTGCAATTACGACATGAGGAAAGGTCCTTCTGCCTTCCTTATGGGCCTTGGATCCGCTGAAGCCCCCTACTCGATTCTCAACAACATACCTGGCAATAACGGGCCCGTCCATTATTGGACTTCAGTAGATAACCGTTAGGCCCATACCAGGCCCAAATTTAGCCTCTTCAACTGTGTCTCCCTCTTCTCATTATTTCACCATGTCTCTCTCTGCTCTCTATTTCACACTTATCCGTCTCTCCCTTTACTCTCTCTATTTCTCTTTTCTCCATTTCTCCATCTTCTTTCTATTCTCTTTGTTTCTCTCTAATCTATCTTTTCTTGTCTGACACATTTTTGGTTGGATCAAATCGATGGTGGCTGGGTTTCAGGGGTGGAGATTTGGTGTTTGCTAGGTTAGTTTCGGTGGTGGAGTTAAATCGATGGATGAGTTTTAGTGGTGGGTCTCAGTGATGGTGGGTTTCGCTGATGGTGGGTTTTGGTGATGATGGGTGTGATGGTGGGTTTCAATGGTGGTTGGATTTTAGGGATGTCAATTCGGTGGTTGTGGGGTTGGGTTTTAGTGGTGGAGTTGAATCAGTGGTTGAGTTTTGGGGGTGGGTCACTGTGATGGGTCTCGGTGATGGTGGGTTTCGGTGATGGTAGGTTTCAATGGTGGGTTGGTTGGTGGTTGTTGTGGGTTTTGCAATGGCTATGGGCGGTGGGTTTGGCAAGGTCTCTATGTCTTGTCTCTCTCTCTCTCTGTGATTTTGGTAGTTTTTTTTATGGGGGTGGTGATGGATTCCAGGTGGTGGTGGTGTGCTATGGGGATGGTGGCTACTATGGTAAAGGTTTTTTTTTTTAGGGGTGGGGGGGGGGGGGGGGGGGCTATGGGGTTTAATTTTGGGATGGGTATTGACTATGGTGGTGGTGGTTGGTTTTGATTGTTGTATTGATGGTGAATGGTTACTTGGTTTTGATTGTTGTGCTGGTGGTGGTTGTTGTGAAGAATTGGTGTTTGTGGTTGAGTTTTGGTGGAAGGTGGGTTGCATGGGTTTACTAGAGAGAGAGACAAAGAGGAAGAGAGAGGAAAGAGAGATAGAAGAGAAGAGAGAGAAACAAATTTTTTTATATTATTTGATTGTGTAGTTTCTATTATTTTAATAAGTTGTATGTAAAAATAAAAACTGAAATGTAGGATGAGTTGTAAAATGGGTTGGTAAAATAGATAAATGGTGTGTGAGGGTGCAAAATAGAACTTTTTTTTGCATCTCGGATGCTAATGCTCTAAGTAAAGAAAACCTAAAACCACAAAATTTTTCTGGCTCAATTTTGATTTAACAGTGAAGAAAATATAATGAGTTCATGTGAAAGCGATAAGCAATCACTCACAAATTCATAGTTAGCCACATCAAAGTTGTAACAAAAATAGTTATGATCCTGTAAGATTAGAGTGCTTTAAGTGGTGATCCTATGCTTAAATGATGTAATCTAATCACCAATTAAACATTCAAGCAAATTGTGATAAAATGTGTGGTATTATAAACTAGCATGTTGTTCAAATGGCCGCCTCCAAATTGGCCCATTTGTGATATGTCTATGATGTTTTGATTCAGTAAGGATTAAAAGCCTTATATTTTATATTTGGATGGGAGTAATGGAGAAAAGGTGAGGCCATTTATATTACTTTTACCGAGGTTGATTCTGCCACTAGTCATGTATCTTTTTATTTGTTGCGTGTTATTAAAGAGTTTGTTATATGCATATTTTTATTTTGGTTGTTACTTGTTACGAGGGAATCAAAGCCTCTAATTTAATATTATGGACTACTTCAAATGAGTCATATTTTTAAAGTGCAAAGTAAAATTTCATTCAATAAAAAGATTTTACAATTTACTTTATTATTGAATATCAAGCCATATAAATTAGGGGTGACAATATGTGACATGACCCATGAACACAATACAAACACAACACGATTTTTTGGTGGGTTTGTATTTAGTGTAAATGGGTTCATGTCAAAATGGATTGACACGCTTTAACATAATTAATAAATAGGTTAATTCTAGGTTGACCTACTCAACCCGAAATGGTTTGATTTAATATAAATAAACATCATTTTTATCTAATATAAATTTGAATTTTAAATATAATGGAGTAATTAAGATAATTTTATTGGTTATATTGATTATTTTTTTCATTAAAAACCTATAATCCCTAACCCTTTACCCAAAACAATGAGAGAGAGAGAGAGAGAGGAAAAAAAAAACTATTTTTTGCTCTTTATCTTCTTAGGTTGTCTATTAAACATGTTGAAATGAGTTGTGTTAGGGTTGAGCTATGCTTTGAATACCCTCACTTTGACATGACCTTCTAACACGAATTGTTATCTACTTACTCCTAATATAAATAAATGACTTTACAAGAAAAACATAACATTCCAATAGAAACTCAGTCTTTTTCTACTGTAATCAAATAAGATTAATCTAACAATGTATCTCATTTTTACCTATTTACCCAACTCCTAATAAAAATAATAAAATTTTAAAATAAATTAAAATGAAAGGCACATAAGAGTCCAAACATACCCAACTGAGCTGTCATCCGACTAATGGACTGGGAAGAATCCCAGTCCAATAACAAATAGTGGGGCTTATTCATTAAGACTAGCTCATGGTGGAATGTCATTGTAGTACAATGAAGGCCCAAGCCTTGATGCACATCGAATATTAAATACGTGACCTAGATTTCAAATGTAGGCTGGACCTTGAAACTCCTAAAGAAGCTTGGCAGTTGCTCAACCCAAAGGGTCATATTTGGTTTTGTCTGTTTGGACTTTGCACACGTCCTAGGGAGCTAGAGGTCTTAAAGAGACTGGACCCCCTTTCCTCAAAAAAAGGTAAAAAAAGAGAGTGGACCCTTAATGTGCAGGTGGGAAGGGATTTGTAGTATAGGAAGGGCTTACCTTCTCTTATATAGCCCAATGACCTAAAAAATGGATAATGTTCTACTATATAGTGTTCTATTATATAGTCAAGGACGGAACAGGATTGGGGTGCCAAAGTATAAATAAATAAAAAAAGTTAGTATAGACCAAATTGCGGAGCAAATTGTAAATTTTGTTTGTGTATACACATGCTAAGCATTTTTTTTTTCCAAAATTCCCAAGGCTAGGTCCTGTCCGTCTCTGCTTCTAGTGCCATGGGATTTCTGATTTTAAGTTAAAACTCAACTGCAATTCATTAGGAAGATTTCAGTGACTTCATTTATTTATTTATTTTTGGGAGCAGAATGTTGGAGATTTGGGGTGAACTAAAACTTATACAGAATTTTAAAAACTAGAAACAAGTTAAAACTGGACTATAAAGTATATAAACAATAAGGAATGAACGAGAAATTGATGATCTTCACATTTGTGGCGTGGATACGTGCGTGTTTGTAATGACAAATTAATGTTAGAAGGCCCTTAATGCCAAAAGATGTACATGGTTGATTTTGCATGAGCATAATAAATGGGTTATATTTATGGTCTGTATGGAATTTGCTTATTTTACTGAAATTGAAATTTTTTTGCTGAAAGTACTGTAGATAAAGGTAAAAGTTAGCTGAAATAATACTGTATGATCCATGTGAATAATACCAAAAAGTATAGTGAGACCCATAAATAGTAGCAAAAATAAGCTAAATAGTAAAATAAGCTGGCAAATTTCATCATGCCAAACGCACACTCACCCCCCTCCCCCCCCCCCCCCCCCAAAAAAACAGTTTTTGTGTTCTTCCTTTTTCATTTATTTTTTAATTTTTGATTTTTTTTTTTCCATATTTTCCAAGATAGAAGGATGACATGTAAGAGGGATCGATAGAGCTAATATTTGGAATACATTAGCCTTCATATAAGGGTACCAAGTTGGATTGTGAACAGTTTTTGTGATATATAGAATTATAAATTCTAAAAGAGTTTAAACTCAGTTTTACAACCCAACAAAAAAAAAAAAAAAAGAGAAGAGAAGAGTGTAAACTCAGTTAGAGCTAAAATTTTTGAGGGTTGACACAATTGACATAAAAATATATTCACCTCATGTTAGATAAAAATATGTTTTAAAATATAAATTGTTTTTAAAATTATCCTATACGTATTATTATTTTAGTAATCTAAAAATTAATAATTCGACCATTGTAAAGATTTTGAAAAAAAAAAACCCTTGAATATTAATAAACATCTAATTTGGGTGAAAATAAATATTTTATTCTAAAAAATTACTCTATGTAATCAGTTTTTAGAAATAAAATAAGAACACTTTTTTTTTGAGAAACTAAAATAAGAATGCTTGAATTTAAGTAGTATGACATTAGCATTTATCATGTATACAAGATATGTGAGAATTAACATTTCCTACCTAAATAATAGGTCTCGTTTCATGGGAATTGTAAATTTGCAATTCTAAAAATTTGTAAAACGAAAAATTAAATTTTCACAATTCTTGAGAATGAATAATTATTATCTCAAATTCTTGCTCAACGAAGACACTTTGATCATAGTCAACATCATCAGGTATGCAATCTAAATGATTTTTTTTTTTTATTCAATAGTTATAATGGAGGAGGGAGAATTTGGATCTTGAATATCTTGAAAACACCCCAATGTGCCAACTAATTGAGTTACTGGGCTTTTAATAATTTCAATTGTTTCCTTGTATCCAACATTCGACTAATAGCTTTAGATACTAATCCAAACATATGAAACATTACTTTACATTAACAACAAAATTCCATAACTGAGTTTTATAAACCATTTATTAGGGGAAAAATTTTTATACTTGGTACCATTTCTTAATGTTACACTACTTAATAAGTTCTTATCATATTAAATTTCTAAAATTCCACTATTGAATTATATATTCTTCTAATAGGATAGTATTCACTATTCAATCCATAAACTCATGTTTTGTATATAATTTTAAAATGCAACTACCTTGAAATTTAAACATTATAGAAAACGTGGAAGGAATAAGAAGAGAATGAAACCCTACAGTGGATTTGTTAAAATACGCATCCAATGGGAAATTATTAAATGGTGTAAAAGTTACACCAAATGCAATTTGAATCCAACTAATAAAAAACTAGGATCCAGTTTCACATGGTTAACTCTTTGCAACATTACATTTTTTCATAAATTTTATATTGAATTAATAATTTGATAATCTTGTTGTTAAATGACATATTATTGTTCTTAACATGCACACTAACTTACTTGTTAATTAGATGTTATTTATTATTTGATATTTTAATTCATGTTTTGTGTATAATCTATAATGTCAAGATTGAAATAAATAACTTGAATCTTAAATATTTAATGATGAGATAGTAATTGATCTTTGAACATCTTGATATTTTTTAAATATATAAATAATTGGAAGTTCATGTAATCAAAAGGTTGATTTATCAAAATTCTATTTTAGAGAAAAGTTATGAAATGATATAAAATATTGTATAGAGTTATATTAGATGTAACTTGAACTTGATCTAATATATAAAATAGTTGCTTCAATTAGCAGTGGATTCTTTGACATGAAATTCAACAATTTTCTATTAGAGCACTAGGTTGGGACCTTGGGGGAACACTTTTAGACTTTTAGGGTTCGTTTGGATGGAAGGCTGGAAAAGTGAAAAGATAGAAAATGGTAGGAGAATGGAAAAGTGAGAGGATAGAAAATATTTTAATTTATCTCATTTTTGTTTTGTCGGGAGTGGAAAAGTGGAGGGATGGAAAAAGTGAATTTATATAAATTTACTCATATACCCTAGTTAAAAAATGATGGCCAATTAAAACAAAAAAGTGACAAACAACCAAAAAAAAAAAAAAACAATCACCCAATTTATTAAAAAATAAAAATCATGTACCAAAAAAGAAATCATGTCTAGTTAAACAAAAAAAACAAAACAAAATAAAACAACTATCACACCCACAACCCAGAAAATCCAAAAAAAAAAAAAAAGGGAAGAAGGCAACACCCAGGAAAGGAAAAGAATAAAAAAGAAAAAATTGGGAGAGGCAACATGCCCAGGAAAGGAAAAAAAAAAAAAATTGGCAAAGGCAATGTGCAAGTGCTCATGGGCATTTTCGTCCATTAAGCAACCAAATTTTTTCTCTTCAGTTTTCTCTCCATCTTGGGAGAAAATTTTTTAGTAGGCCTGAAGAGAAAACATCTGAGTTTCACAATTTATTTTTCTTCCCTCTCCACTCAATTAAACACACTCCAAAAAGTTTTCCTTCTCATTTTCTCTCCAAAGTTTTTCATCCACCCTATTTCACCTCCAAACAAACACACCCTTAGTTCCTTTTTCTCCAATGACCATAGTTGTTTGCGTTTGAAGTACTCAGATCACTGGTATGTGGAAGGCCAATTCGACTCCGGTGACGTTAAGATAGGACCACAGAGGTCGAGATCTAGCCTTGACTAGTTTTTGTTTATCCTCACTTTGGATCTTATTTAAGGCAACTTTAAAAGAAAATAACTCATTCTATCCTAGTGTAGAATCTGTAGATTAGAGGCCACTAATTAAACTCTAGGCAACTATAGTTCATTAAAAAAAAAAAAGAGGCCATTAATATGTGCTAGGGTTGTTGAGCATTAAATGCAAGAAAACAAGAACGTTTCATTTAAAGAAAACATAGATGAACCTTTTATTTCACAAAATCAGTTTTTTAGCTCAGCATGATACTTTGGCAAAAGCATAAACTCCAAACTCACACCAACCATCATCAAGCCAACGTGATGACAACTGTTACAACTACCCTCTATCACGGATTCTTCACCATCAAGGTTTGCGAGTGCTGCACTCAACTACACAGGGGCGGAGCTACATTGCTCCTTTTGGGGTGGGGGGGAACTAATAGTATATAGCCCTCCAAAAAAATAAGAACCGGCCCCCCAATTATATTTAAGATTTCTAGTTAGTCCAATGAATTTTTAGTTGGCTTCCTCAATTGTTCAAAACTTTATTACCTGTCCACTCTAATTATTCCTAAGATTTATAGTTAGTCCAAAAGATAATAACTAATAGTTGATCTTCTCCATTGTCCAAAAAAATTATAATCAATCCAATGGATAATAACTCACTCTCTAGCATCATTGACAACCCATTTCCCAACATAATTTCAAAATTTTTTTTTCATCTTTAGGTACCTATGGAACTTTGTTGTAGCTGCTAGTGCCAGCCCATTACCCTCCATTTTCTTTCTCAATACAAAAACTCTTATCTCAACCAAAATTATTAATCCATTTTTTTTTCCTGGTTCAACATCATCTTCTTAACTCTTTTAAAAAGTGAATATGCAAGAGCATTTTCTTTTCTCTCTGTTTTATCAATCATCATTGTTATTTTACCTTTAGTATTATTTTTGTTTCTTTCTTTTGCCACTATGTGTGTGTTGATATGCATAAGGGTATTTAAGATTTTTTTTTGTTTACATTTTTGTATTGCTATCTTTATTCCATTAAAGATTGTTGGGCATAATTTTGATGTGAACTGTTCTTTTATTGGATTTTTTTTTTTTGTATTTGTCTATAATAAACTATATAATTTTTGTATGTTCATTAATATTTAAGAATATAACAATATATCAAAGTTAATAATTTTGTATTCAATATGAACTATGGTTAATATATCAATACTACAATTTAGCCCCCCAAGTAAAATTTTCTGACTACGCCCCTGCAACTACAGTGCTGATAAATTATTGTCCAAAAGATACCATCTATGTATTTTTTTTTTTTTTTAAAGGCTAAAACTTGAAATCGCGTTTTTAGTTATAAAACACATGCAAAAATGCTCTTTTTTAAATTGCACTATTTCTATAAGTATTATGAAGGAAAATTTTCATGTTTTGTTGACTAAATAGCACATATAGGTTGGGTTTGGATACCACTTTTTCTCACTCATTGTAGAGTTGCATTTTTTTTTTTTTTTTTTGGCCGGCTTTTTTGACTTTGGGAGACAAAATTCACTATGCATGCACTGTTCATACACTGTTCACGCAATATTTAATATTAAAAGTGGGTTCCACAATACTATTCACACATTTAAAAATTATTTTGCTACAGTGTTTTCAGCAACAATCAGTTTTTATCAACTTTCAGCAACAATAAGTGCTATCCAAACGGATTCATAAGCAAGTATGCAACATGAACTACGGATGGTACGCTACAGTGTTTTGTTAAATTATATAGGTACAGGAGACTTGCTTGCATCCATTGTTGAAGGCATTTCGTACTCTACCATAGAGTACAATAATAATCACTTGCACATTATCTGTATAACCTTGGCTTCAATTGCTCCACCACACCACACCCTCTCCCATATACGACACCACACCCTCTCCCATATACGACATTTATCTCTTACGTCCCTCACATTGTGGGGCCTACTCCATCCAACCTATTAAGCCATCCTCTTATATAGGAGATGGCAAGAAGCACAACTCTCACAAGCATGGTGTGCTCCATACAACCAGGATATTAGATATATATATATATATATATATATATATAAAGTAATAGATATCTTATAAGCCTGTTTGATGCAAATTTCCGCTCAAAGATTGTGGGTTTCACACATTTATGGGACTCACAATCTATGAGTGAGCACATAAACCAATGAGTTACCTTAAAGTTGAAATAATATTATCACTAACACGATTGATTTTACAATAACTTCATAATTAATGATTGAGTATAAGTGGTAGATACAACTGATAGTTTGACATTCATGTATCCAACACTTTTTCTCAACTACTCACAATCGACCACTTCTAAAATTTTGAAAATTTCTTACAAAAAAAAGTAAGTTTCTATAGCATGATTTATTATTATTATTATTTTGAGAATGGCATTATTTAAGTTAAAAAGGTTAATCCTAGAAGTCAAATGGCTTCCACCCCAAATCGTACTAGAACCTAAATATGTAGAAAATCATCACATTTAGCATTAGCATTCAATGTGCTAAAAAGATGCTACTTTAGCACACCAAAGTACTATTTTTGCAACTTTAATACAACATATCACAATTCTCCCTACATCTTATCTTCTATTCTAATATACAACAGTAAAAACACATTATAATAACCTAAAATAACTTTTACCCCAAAAAAAAAAATATAAATAAATAAGCCAACACCACACCCACAACCCACCATCACCACCCCCACAACTTATGACCATATTGGAACCCACAATAATCACTACCCAAAATCAACCAACCACCAAAAAAAAGAAAAATGCCCCAGCCACTGCCATATCCACCAAAACGTTGCCACCAAGACTGTGACCATATTGGAACCCACCACAATCACTACCCAAAATCAATCAACCACCAAAAAAAAAAAAAAAAAAAAGCCCCAGCCACTGCCATATCCACCAAACGTTGCCACCAAGGCTGGCTCCAGCATATAGGCAACTAAAACAATAGCGTAAGGCCCTAAATAAAAGAAGATCCTGTTTAATATTATATTATATTTTGATTAAGACTTATTTACCCTTTTACCTAGATTAAAAAAATTTAAGGGCCCTTTTATTACCTAAGAGCATTCACAGCAGTGGAGGTATAATACTATATTGCTAAAATTTAGCTCCACAAACACAAAAGTTTTGCTGCAGCAGTGGAGCTAAATCTAAAAATTTTAGCTCCATTGCTACAGTGCACATCTATAAATAGATGTGCACTGTTCATGAGAGCTAAAAAAAAAAAATAATATTTTAATCCTTACCTGATTAAAATATTAACCTTCTCTCTCTCTCTCTCTCTCTCTCTCACAGCTCTGATCATCTCAGCTCTCTCTCTCAACTCTTTCAGCTCTCTCTCATCTCTGATCATCTCACCCCTCTCTCTCTCAACTCTCTCACCGCTGCCAGCCCAGCCCACACTGCTGACCCACGCCACCGTTGATCCTCGCCGCCAGACCGACGCCGTCGATCCTCGCTGCCAGACCCAGACCCACGTCGTCGATCCTCGCCGCTAGACATAGACCCATGCTGTCGACAGACCCAAACCCACGACGTCGATCCTCGCCGCCAGACCCAGACCCACGGCGTCGACAGACCCAAACCCACGGCGTCGATCCTCGCCGCCAGACCCAGACCCACGCCATCGACAGACCCAAACCCACGGCGTCGATCCTCGCTGCCAGACCCAAACCCACGCTGTCGATCCTCGCCGCCAGACCCACACCGTCGATCCACATCGATCCACATCAATCCACGCCGTCGATCCACCGGCTATGGTGGTGGAATGATGTTTGATTTTTTTTTTTTCTTCTATGGGTTTGATGGTTGTAGTTGTGGGATGATGTTTGATTTTTTTTTTTTTTTCTTCTGTGGGTTTAATGGCTGTGGTGGTGGCGATGGTGGTTGTTGTGGCTATGGTTTGGTGGTACGGTGTTTGATTTTTTTTTTCCTGTGGGCTTGGTGGTTGTGGCGGTGGATTGGTGACTATGATGGTTGTTGGAGGATTTATTTTGTTTGTGGGTTTGGTTGTGTCTGTGTTGGTGGTGGTGGTGGTAGTGGTGGCTGTGGCTGTGACTATGGCTGATTGTAGAGGAGGTTGTGGTCGGTGCTGGGATGTTTTTTGGATTGTGAGATATATTATTTTATTGTAGGAGTATATTATTTTATTGTGATGTTTATATTATTTTATTGTATTGATAGTTAAAATAGATTCACTGCTGCAGCAGGTGTGTAGATATAATAGATAAAATAACTTTTGGTGGAGCTAAAAAGCTAAATTTTTAGCTCCACTGCTGTGAATGCTCTAATAGAATGCATTGTATATTAAAAAGACCCACAATAATTCAAAACAGACAAAAGTAGTCTGTACTTTTTTAAAAAACAATAGATAAAGAGTCTATACTATAAACTCCCATTCTAGATATTACCATGTGGAATGATGTGATATCGCATCAACCCAATTGAGACTTTATTTTAAGTTTTTTTAATATTTTAGTTAATTGATTTTTCCCATTTCCATTCGTGCTATTTTTTTTTTTAATATTTCAAGTAATTTATTTTATTTGTTTTGTTTTAGTATATTTTCATTAGTTGTCCTTAATTTTATTTATTTTTTTTTTTTTTTTTGGTATTAGTACTAATAGGACCGACGATCTCTCTCTCACAGATGAGAAAACGAAATATCTACGTCAATATATCCACGTCACTGACGAAGGTAGGAAAGCTATTCAATGCAGTCAATGATGACTCAGACGGTTACAAAACCAGTTGTACAAACCGTTGGAAGCCCATCAAAGCATACATTACTGAACATGAGGCGTTACCAATAAAGGGATTAAAATCACAATAACAACCACGACGGCTAGGAGCTGTAGAAACATATATAAAGACCTCACAGCACCAACACAAGGTACATAGAGACACCAAAAATTACTCATAGTTATTCTGATATTCTTAAAAGACTTCCTTATACTGACTTTGGCATTGGAGACGTTGTGGTAGACACCACACCGGTGACCACCTTAAGGGCGCCATCTTTTCATATTTTCAGGGACACAGACAAGGACTCAACTTCACTTGGACGCACTTACAAAGACTAACGATTTGCACTTCATCAGTATGGCACCGTCTGTGGGGACGACATTTTCGTACTTAGGTTCGAAAGCGTAGTTTCCAATTAACTTCTACATTCAAATGGAGTCCAACCAGGATTCTGTAGCATTAGCTCTACAAGTCCAGGCTCTTGCAACTACCGTCAAAGAGCTCACTAGATAGAATCAAGAAATGAGGCTGCGGCTTTAGCAGGGGGAGAACCAGTCTAGGGACAATCAAGAGGATGAAGAAGATAGCCATAGAATGAGTGACCGTCGAGGGCCGACTTCTCTAGATGAACAAAACTCAGATCTTCTCCAGGAGATGAGAAAGGAGATGGACGAGTTGAGGAACGCCATTAGGGAAAAAACATACTGAAGCCTGGATAGAATGGTCAAGGCAACAGATTCGCCCTTCACCACGACAGTCTTGGAATGCCCTATGCCGTCGAAATTTTGCTTGCTTCAGCTTGAGCCGTTTGACAGACTTAAGGATCCTCAGGACCACCTCAACACCTTCAAGGCAACACTAGGCCTTCAACAGCCTCCTAACGAAATATTGTGTCGTTCCTTTCCCATCACTCTCAAAGGAGCTACAAGGGAGTGGATCACAAAGTTACCAACGTCGTCCATCGACAGCTTTGAGCAATTGAGCAATGCCTTTTTGCGCCACTTCTTTAGGGGACAACACTCGAAAAGGCCAGCAGACCACTTACTCACCATTAGACAAGGGGAGAAAGAAACCTTGAGATCGTATGTAAAACGCTTTACTCGGGAGACTCTGGAGGTGGACGAAGCTGACGACAAGGTGCAGTTGACGACCTTTAAAACGGGATTGAAGTACAGAGAGTTCGTGATTTCACTCGCGAAGAATCCTCCTAAGACGATGGCAGAGATGCCACTGAAGGTGTAGAAGTACATGAATGCTGAAGATGCTTTGGCCACCATTAAGGACGTGGAAAGACTAGGAGACAAGGGAAGGAAGGAGGACGATCGTAGAGGTCGAAAGAGGGAGTGCCTAGATCGTCAGACTAGTGACAGGAGTAAAAGGAAAGAAGAAAAAAAATCCTCGAACGGTAAAATTTACTCCTTTAGTTATGCCTGTTGACAAAAATTTGGCTCAGATTAAGGATGAGCACTACCTCAAATGGCCAAGGCCATTACATTCGTCGCTCAACGTGCGTAACAAAAAGAAGTACTGCCGGTTCCACAAGGATTACGACCACTACACAGAAGATTGCAGGGACCTAAAGGAGCAGATAGAGGAGCTTACACGAAAAGGAAAACTACAGAAGTGTGTGAAAAAGGGGGAATCTAGCAGGTTCAGAGGCGACAACAAAAACCAATGCGAATTTTCACCCAGAGACGAGGATCACACGTCCTAGCGCCTGCCAAGTGTGATTAAGGAGATAAAGACGATCACAAGTGGCCCATCTACAGGTGGGTCGTTCAAATCCCTTAAGAAAGCGTGTCAAAGGCAGGTGAACAGCGTCCACAAGATACCCCCATTTAAGCAAAGACGGATGAATCGGGACATGTGTTTCTCAGAAAAAGATGCTAGGGGAGTGAAGCAACCTCATGACAATCCTTTGGTCATAATGCTCACGATAGAAGGATTCAATACCAAGAGAATCCTCGTTGATAATGGTAGCTCAGTGGACATCATCTACCTCTCCGCTTTCCAGCAATTGAAACTAGATCTAGGAAGGCTGCGCCCATTTGACTCTCCCCTTGTCAGCTTCAGTGGAGACAGGGTATATCCCAAAGGCATAGTGATGTTGACGATTACAGTGGGGACTCACTCGAGGCAGTTAACTCTTCAATTGGATTTTTTGGTGGTAGACTACCTTTCATCTTACAATGTGATCATTGGGAGACCCATACTTAACCGTTGGAAAGCAGCCACGTCCACCTATTGCTTGAAGGTAAAGTTCCCAACAGAGAATGGTGTGGGCGAGGTGAAAGGAGATCAAGTACTGGCCAAGGAATGCTACCAGGCTATGCTAGCTGCCAAAGAAAACCCTACATGGATGATCGAGCAGAAGGAAGAAGAGAAAGTGGAAGCCCTGGAGACAGTGGAGTTGGTCGAAGGAGAAACAACAAAGACAACCAAGATAGAGACGACATTAAGTCCCAAGATGAAGACAAGACTTGTCCAGTTCCTTAAAGAGAACTTGGATGTCTTTGCATGGAGTCACGAGGACATGTTAGCCATATCCCCAAGAGTCATCGAACACAAGCTAAATGTGGACCTCAAAAAGAAACCCATCAAGCAAAGACGACAAGTCTTCGCTCCAGAAAGGAATCAAGCAATCACATACGAAGTTAGCAAACTGTTGTTAGCAAGCTTTATTTGAGAAGTTTACTATCTAGATTGGCTCGCCAATGCCGTCTTAGTGAAGAAAACAAATGGGAAATGGAGAATGTGCGTGGACTTCACGGACTTGAACAAAGCTCGCCCAAAAGACAGTTTCTCTCTGCCAAGGATAGACCAGCTAGTGGATTCTACAACAGGACATAAGTTACTGATGTTCATGGATGCATTCTCGGGTTACAATCAGATCAAAATGGCAGAAGAAGACCAGGAGAAGATTGCCTTTATCATAAGCCAAGGACTATATTACTATAACGTAATGCCCTTCGGACTGGAAAATGCAGGAGCCACCTACCAGAGGTTAGTAAACAAAATGTTCAACAAGCAGATCGGAAAAAAATATGGAGGTATATATGGATGACATGCTTGTCAAAAGTAAAGAAGAGCTTGCTTATCTAGACGACCTCAAAGGAACATTTGCTACACTCAGACAGTACCAGATGAAATTAAACTCCAGTAAATGTGCCTTTGGAGAAACCTCAGGAAAGTTCTTAGGGTTCATGGTGTCCTAAAGGGGGATAGAGGTAAACCCGGAGAAGGTGCGAGCTATACTCGACATGACGTCGCCAAAGACTGTCAAAGAAGTCTAGAAGCTCATAGAAAGGATAGCGGCACTTAACAAGTTCGTCTCCAAAGCGACGGACAAATGCTTACCCTTCTTCAAGACGTTGAAGCAAGCCTTTGCCTGGACCAACGAATGTGAGGCGGCATTTTAAGAACTCAAGTGCTACCTAAGCAATCCACCTCTCCTAAGCCCGTCCAAGGAAGAGGAAAACCTGTATCTGTATCTGGCAGTATCAGCCACAGCCATGAGTGCAGCCTTAATTCAAGAAGAGGATAGGAAACAGCTCCAAATTTACTATGTCAGTCAAGCTTTCCAAGGGGCAGAAGCCAAGTACCCAAGGATTGAAAAGATTGCGTTCGCATTGATAGTAGCTTCACACAAGCTGCGACCTTATTTCCAGGCAAACTCCATCTTGGTAATGACGGACCAACCATCAAAAAGTTCATGAACAAGCCTGAGGCAGTAAGAAGGATGGTCCAGTGGGCAATCGAGCTTAGCCAGTTCGACATCAAGTACCACCCCAAGACAGCCATCAAAGCATAGGCTTTGGCAAACTTCATCACCGAATTCACTATTCCAAATGAGGATAACCCCATTGACGAGACAAAATGGTGGACGATACAAATAGATGGTTCGTCAGCCCAAAGAAGGGGCAGAGTAGGGGTCGTCATCATCACGCCAGAAGGAGAAATGCTTAAATATGGAGTTCAGCTAAAATTCCTGGCCACCAATAATGAAGCTGAGTACGAAGGAATATTGACGGGATTAAGAGTCAGAAAAGCACTAGGAGCTAAAAACTTGCTCCTCCAGAGCAATTCTAAGCTAATAATAGGGCAAATAAAGGAGAAGTATAAAGCAAAGTAGGAAAGAATGCAAAAATACCTTAGGCTGATGAAGCATCTGACACAGGAGTTTGATAGAGTGGAGTTCGTGCAAATCCCCAGGAGCTAGAACATGAGAGCAGACAAAATTACGAAGCTAGCATCGTTAGAAGAAGGGTCAACGGCTATGAGCTCAGAGATGGAAGTCCAGAAACACCCCAGCATTGAAGAAATCTCTACATTTGCAATCCAGAGCACAAGCAGCTGGATGTCCTCGATCATATCATTCCTCCAAGATGGCCACCTCCCATAAGAAAGGCCAGAAAGGTTAAGAAAAGAGCAACCAAATTCACAATCCTGAATAACACCTTGTATAAGAGAGGCTTTTCCATGCCCTACCTGAAGTGCGTAAATGAATAGAAAGCCAAGTATATTCTAGAAGAGATTCACGAAGGGGTTTGCGGAGACCATGCAGGCCCCAGATCCTTGGTAAGTAATGTAGGTAGGCGCAAAGGAGCCCGTCAAGAAATGCGACAAGTACCAGAGGTTTGGAAATGTCCAACGCCTTTCAGCCGAAAGACTGACAACGATAGCCTCCCCTTGGCCATTTGCACAATGGGGAATCGACATCGTCGGTCCATTACCCCAAGGTAAAGGACAGGTAAAGTTCCTACTAGTTGCTATTGATTGCTTTACAAAATGGGTAGAAGCAGATGTGTTAGCAACTATCACCGAAGCAAGGATCCAGAGCTTTATATGGAAGAGCATAATTTACAGGTTCGGAATTCCACTGACGATTATATCAGATAATGGGCGGCAGTTCGACAACCAAGGCTTCAGGGATTTTTGCTCAAGTCTAGGGATCAAGAATCAGTTCTCATCCCCGAGACATCTACAGGCAAACGGACAGACGGAGGTGACTAATCGAACACTACTCAAGATTATCAAAACCAGGTTGGACGGCACTAAAGGGGCCTGGCCAGAAGAATTACCCAAAGTCTTGTGGGCTTACAGGACTACAGCAAGAACCCCAACATGAGAAACCCCTTCAGACTCACTTACGACACTGAGGCAGTAATCCTGGTCGAAGTGGGAATGAGCAGTATCAGACGAGAGATGTTCCACGAGGACAGCAACGACGATCAGCTAAGAGTCAACTTGGACTGCCTGGACGAAGTCAAAGACCGAACCTCTAACAAGATGACGAAGTACTAGCAGAAGAAGGCCGACTACTACAACTAGAGAGTGAAGCTCAGACGACTTGACATAGGAAACCTTGTCCTTCGCAAAGTCACCTCAGCAACCAAAGATCCTACTTAAGGAAAACTTAACCCAACCTGGGAAGGACCCTACCGAGTCATCCATTATTCTAGACAAGGCAGTTATCACCTAGAGATCTTGCACGGGTAAAGACTCCCACGACCATGGAATATTGAACACTTGAAGATGTACCACCAATAGATGTAATAGACAATTGTATTCGTTTTTTAAAATAATAAAAGAACTATTTAGCCAATTAGTCAATACTAGCCAACCCAGTATTCTAGACAAGGCAGTTATCACCTAGAGATCTTGCACGGGTAAAGACTCCCACGACCATGGAATATTGAACACTTGAAGATGTACCACCAATAGATGTAATAGACAATTGTATTCGTTTTTTAAAATAATAAAAGAACTATTTAGCCAATTAGTCAATACTAGCCAACCCAGTAGCTTAAAAGCCAAAAAATTGGCTAAGTAACAAGATTCCGCCTAGACGGATGTAAGTTACCGACGAACCCCTTAAAAAGGTGTAAGCCAAAAAATTGGCTAAGTAAAAAGATTCTGCCTAGACAGATGTAAGTTACTGACGAACCCCTTAAAAGGGTGTGAGCCAAAAAATTGGCTGAGTAATAAGATTTCGCCTAGATAGATGTAAGTTACTAACAAATCCCTTAAAAGTGTGTAAGCCAAAAAATTGGCTAATTAACAAGATTCCGCCTAGACGGATGTAAGTTACTAACGAACCCCTTAAAAGGATGTAAGCTAAAAAAGGAAAAAAAAAAATGGCTAAGTAACAAGATTCCGTCTAGACGGATGTAAGTTACTAACAAATCCATTAAAAGGGTGTAAGCCAAAAAATTGGTTAAGTAACAAGATTTCACCTAGACGGATTTAAATTACTGACAAATCCCTTAAAAGGATGTAAGCCAAAAAATTGGCTGAGTAACAAAGTTCTACCTAAACGGATGTAAGTTCTGTGACAAACCAAAAATCTCCAGGACGGGAGTAAGTCACAAACAAGTCACTACTCTTCAACAAAGGTGCAAGCCATTACAGAAAGTTTAACTAAGTACAAGGCACTGATGCTGAAGAAACGATTAAAGGAATGGAGCAAACAGAGATCATGTAAGAGGAAAAACAAGTAAGTATATGATCATGAATGCAATTAAAAGCCCAAAAACCATGGGCACCCATCATTGTTTCAAGATTGGAGTAAAAAAAAAAACATGAACACTGGGCCTAAAAGCATTGTTCTTAAAGTAGAGTGAAATATTGTTCTCAAAATAGAATAAAAAAGCCCTAAAAACCCTGGGTACCTAAAAAAAAGGGAGATTACAAAAGAAAAGTACTAAGTTCAGGTATCGATAGTAGCATCACCACCAGAAGAAGCACTCTCGGGAGCATCACCATTAGGAACCGAAGACTAGGAGGCTTCATCAGCTACCATCTCTTTATCCACCTCTTCCAAATCCAAATTCTCAAGATCCAGTTTGGTGGGGTGCTTGATGAAGTACCTCCTCAGGAGCTCAAAGCCTTTGAAATACCAACTAAAGAGTACTGTGTTGTACTCATCAGTTTGCTGGAAAGCCTCAACAGCCTTGGCAGCTATAGTCTTGAGTTTCTCCTTGGCAGCCAAAAGTTGTTCATCCTTTTCCAGAGTTAGCTGCTTCTCGGCTCTGAGGTTGTTGCTTAAGGTCTTGACTTTTCCTTAAAGGTATTGGCCTCATCCATGGCAACAATTAAGTCTTTCTTTAGCTTGGAGTTCTCCACCTCCAGAGCTTCCATCCTAGACTTCACGAACATGACATTGGCTTCCTGAGTGAGGTACTCCATTATGATGTGAAGACTCTCCCCCAACACTTGAAAAGAAAATTGGATCCTTCAAAAAAAAAAGGAAAAAGAAAGGACTTGCACAAGTACGTTACTTGAACAAGTTTGTAGACGTGACGATCCACCACCTCGTTGGAGGGCACGCCCGAGAAAACCTTCAGGTCCTTAGCAGTAATGACTTCATGTGCCCTTTCCACCGCAAGATCAACATCGTGCACTATTCTCTTCCCAAGATTGGAAAATGGCTCGTTCTTCTTTGATCTCATCTTTGCATACATGTCTTGATTAAACTTAGTCATCATTCCTGCAAGAGGAGAACAATTTAAAAAAAAAAGGGGGTAGAAGAGTCAACATGTACAAGCTTAATACTTACTCTATTTCTCCTCAATTTCAATATTGCGCAGGACGAAGTTAGACGGATCTAAGCCAAGGCAATAAAAGGCAAGCGTCCATGGGTCCACTAGATCGTCAAAATCTTCGATTGTCCTCGCATATGCAATGGCCTTCTCAACGTGCTCCTTGTACCTGCTTTTAAGCTTAGGCCATCTCTTAATTGCACAAGACAATGAAAAGGAGAGTTATTAACAAAAAAGTAAACACAAAGATTGAAGATTAAAGACTAGAAGAAATAATGACGCACCTAAGTTCGGGGTCCTCCACCTACGGAACAACCTCGGGAGATCACCCCAAACTTCATTAGAGGGAGTCTCCCAAGCTTGCCCAGACACAAAAAAGAACCGGGACTTCCAATATTTGAATGATGATGGCAGATCCTGGACGATCCTAGCCCTTCTCTCCCAGGGCACCAACTCATAATACCCATACTCCTTAGATGACTTTAAGCAGTACAGGTAGACAAGCTCGTCCACCCTAATCATATCTCCATCCGCAGAGGCCAGCCATATCTCTATACAGCTAACCACTATCCTCCACGAATTGGGCATAAGTTGCCCAGGGGCAATACCAAAGTATCCTAGAAGCTCCATAAGAAACAGGTGGACAGGTAATCTAACCCCACTCAAGAAGGCAACTTCATAGAAGCACAACTCCCCAGGCGAGAAGTGGTAGGCTCGTTCCTCCTCACGAGGTAGACGAACCCTAACCCTATCTGGGAATTGAAACCTACTCTTAAATTTGGAGAGTGTCTCACTATTCAAAGCACACACCTCCTCAAGGGCATGAAAAGCCCTAACCTCCCTAGGGACAGAGACGGCAATATCCCCCTCCACGGGTTTGTCACTAGATGACAACCTAGTCTCAAGCTCGCTCGATCTCACCTCAGACATGGCTCTCCGATCATTCACTAAATTCTCAAACCAATCAACAAACTGACACAGCAAAGGAAGCAAATCTGCCACTACTAAACCTAAACTACTTTCCCCTTCTACAAAATCCCCCACTAAGGAGCATAAATCACAAGAAGTCCCCAAAGAGGCTCCTAAACGTGCAAAAAGAAAAGAGATAGAGGGACAAAGCGCCCTAACCTCAGCACTACTAAGCATAGAACTCAAAAAGGGAAAGTCAAAATCCTAGAAAGATCAAAAAACACAGAAAAAGAAAAAAGGAAAAATTAGAAATTTCTACAAAGTTATCTACTTGAGAAAAAAGAAAGGAAGAGGGAGGAAAGGAACCATACCTTAAAAGTGCAAGCAAATGTTAACTCGGAAGCACAAGTAGCAATGACAGCTCGGAAGCACAAGGACAGCAATGGCAACTCAGAAAGCACAGAGCAAAAGGGAAAGTGAAAAATGAAGAAGAAAGAGGAGGAAGGAAGTTTATAAAACTAAGCATAGAAAACTGAAAAAAAAAAAAAAAAATAAATAAATAAAAAAGACAGCGAGAAAACCGAGAGTCACACGAAGTGGAGCATTAAAATCACCCTTCAGGTTACGCCACATGGCCGCAACATACCCAGCGCTGCCACTGCGCATTGAATACGGAGGGAAATCCCAAGAGACATATCAAAAAAAAAAAAAAACCTTTCGCCTCTTGGTGATCATCACTGCATGGACGACCACAGAGCCTGGGGGGTAGCTGATAGGACTGACAATCTCTCTCTCACAGACTAGAAAACCAAATATCTGCGTCAATATATCCATGTCACTAATGAAGGTAGGATAGCTATTCAATACAGTCAATGATGACTCAGACGATTACAAAACCAGCTGTACAAATTGTTGGAAGCCCATTAAATCACACATTACTGAACATGAGGCGTTACCAATAGAGGCATTAAAATCACAATAACAACCATAACGGCTAGGAGCTGTGGGAACATATATAAAGACCTCACAGCACCAACACAATGTACATAGAGGCACCAAAAATTACTCATAGTTATTCTGATATTCTTAAAAGGTTTCCTTATACTGACTTTGGCATCGGAGACGTTGTGGGAGGTACCACACTGGTGACCACCTTGAGGGAGCCATCTTTTCATATTTGCAGGGACAGACGAGGACTCAACTCCATCTGGACGCACTTACAAAGACTGACGATTTGCACTTCATCAAGTACTAATTTATTCAGATAAATGCACAAGTTTAGAGTATAAATTGACCACACCATTAGTAAAGTTGCAATCTTACTTTTGATAAATTAGGTCTATTGTTCTATACCTTAAATTTTATTTTAGTTAAATTATAATTTTTTATTATAAATTGTGTTTAAATTATTTATAAATATGTTTAAAAATTATAAATGTCTACTAGAAAATATCCATCTAGATATGAAAAACTTTAAAAAGAAAAGAAGAAGAAAAGAAAACTAGAAAAAAAAAATTTGAATCTCAAAATGCATCTATATATAAATTTGTTATTAATATTAAACAAGACACACAAAAAATTTGGGTGAAAAATAACAAATGAAAAAAAAAATCCATTAAAAATATTTAGAAGATAATAATAAAAATAGTCTTAATTAAATAAATTTTATTTAATTAATATTTAATTATAAAAAATAAAATAAAAATTCTCACTTAAAGTTTTCGCCTTAGGGCTTAAAATTGGTTGAGTTGGCCCTAACTATCACCCCCAACCAAAAAATACCACTCAAGCACTGATTCAAGTCCAATGCCACTCTTTTCCAAATCCTAAAGTAAACCCATGATCACAAAAACCCACCATTACAGCCACCGTCATCGACCCACAAACCCACCACCATTGATCCATCAATCCACAAACAAAAGTAGCACATTGAGCTTGTGTTGTGGTGTTTTGTGTGCTAAAAATCTAAAATAACATGTTGGGTGTTTTAGCACACCCAATATTATTGCTATAAAAAGGGGATTTAGGCATTTAGCCGCAAAAGTAGATGAAAATTTATGCAAATTGAAATGGCACATGAACTGCCAACAGATTTTTAGCGACCAAAAAATAAATTAGTAGGGTTTTCGTAATCTCAATGTTTCAAGCTACAACACTGGTTTACATGGTAGGTAACGCCTTTTATTATGATTTGATTTGCCATCGGCTATTCTTCATTCCGTCCCTTTTTGTCTGGATACATCATATACTTGAACTCATCTTTATTCCTTTTCTTTTCTTTTTTGGCTGAATAATTGAACTCGTCTACTTTGAGCCAAGAAAAAAAGTGGGGTTAATGAGCCATAGTTTTCCATTTGTGCAAATAATAGGAATGCATAATCAATGTTCCACTTTCCGTACGTTAATGATAATACTAGTCTCCTAGACATATAATGCTAGAAGGAATCTTTCTTATCACGAAAAAAGTAGATAGTGACCCTTTAACAAACAATCTAATTCAAAATTAAGTATTGGGGGCCCACAAAAAAAATCCAAAACTAATGGGGTGTTTGATTTATGTTTTTAAACAATATTTTTAGTATTTTTATACATTTTTTCACTCACACGTATTTCTATAAATATTTTTAAACAACAATTTTCAATTTTTAAACATATGTACTAAACGGACCCAATTAGCTTTAAACATCTAGATACGGCCACCATGTGCTATGAAAGTGAGACGTTCAATCACAAGCTTTGGATAATCTTGAATAACGTTTGACATAAACCTTCGAGCAAACTTTACCTAGCAAGTTGGGAAGTATTAAGAGCTTGTAGTATTTATCCTTTTTTTCAATAGAATTTTAATATCCACTTTTGATTATTATTCTTTATTATCACACCATGACACTAAAGGATTTTGGTGACGATAGGGATTGAACTCTAGGTTCTTTATTCAACGACTAAAATCTTTACTAGTTGAGTTAATTGAAATATATTAAATAATTATATAAATGCACAAAAACTCTATGTAAGTTTGGAGTAGGCCAAGAATTTTATAACTTAGTGGCATAATTTTTTTTTTTAGTCAAAATTCAATAAGAATGAAATGCAAAACTCATATCTTAAAGTCCTAAATGCTCCTTGCATAGAAAAAACGCTATTGGCTGACCCCAATTAGCAAGAAACTGTCCTGACAATATAAAAAATGGAAAAAGGCTCCCTTGGCTAACAGTATTCATGGAATATAGCTGACTCAACCAAAATGCTTGTGTTTGACAAGAAATTATACAGTACTCTAGTGGACCTTTGATAATTACTCTTTATTATCACACCATGACACTAAAGGATTTTTGGTGACGATAGGGATTGAACTCTAGGTTCCTTATTCAGCAACTAAAATCTTTACTAGTTGAGTTAATTGAAATATATTAAATAATTATATAAATGCACAAAAACTCTATATAAGTTTGGAGTAGACCAAGAACTTTATAACTTAGTGGCATAATTTTTTTTTTTAAAGTCAAAATTCAATAAGAATGAAATACAAAACTCATATCTTAAAGTCGTAAATGCTCCTTGCATAGAAAAAACGCTATTGGCTGACCCCAATTAGTAGGAAACTGTCCTGACAATATAAAAAATGGAAACAGGCTTCCCTGGCTAACAGTATTCATGGAATATAGCTGACTCAGCCAAAATGCTTGTGTTTGACGAGAAATTATACAGTACTCTAGTGGACCTTTGATGATTACTCTTTATTATCACACCATGACACTAAAGGATTTTTGGTGACGATAGGGATTGAACTCTAGGTTCCTTATTCAGCGACTAAAATCTTTACTAGTTGAGTTAATTGAAATATATTAAATAATTATATAAATGCACAAAAACTCTATATAAGTTTGGAATAGGCCAAGAACTTTATAACTCAGTGGCATAATTTATTTTTTTTAGTCAAAATTCAATAAGAATGAAATGCAAAACTCATATCTTAAAGTCGTAAATGCTCCTTGCATAGAAAAAACGCTATTGGCTGACCCCAATTAGCAGGAAACTGTCCTGACAATATAAAAAATGGAAAAAGGCTTCCCCGGCTAACACTATTCATGGAATATAGCTGACTCAACCAAAACGCTTGTGTTTAACGAGAAATTATACAGTACTCTAGTGAACCACGTCACTTGTCTACTATTTCATTAAAAGACTCCTATTTATTTAAAATTGCTGAGTCAGTAGTCAGTTTCTGTTTAAAAAAAATTTCTAACTCTGCAATTTTAAACAAGTGTTAGTCTTTTAGTAGAATGGTAGACCACGTCACTTGTTCACCGTATGGACCTTATAATTTCTCGTGTTTGACATTTTACAACTTTTTTAGCTTTACACTACTTAGAAATTCGCAACAATTAAATTTAGCAAATAACAGGGAATCATGGTGCTTTTAGTTTTTGAAAATTATTAGTTTGCATTGTTCTATTTAAGTAAGATTTTTACATTATCGACTAAAAATAAATGAATATTGTATACTTTTAACAATTTTGTACAATATTATATACATTTGTTTAGTACATAATGTAAATTTTACATGAACAATGCAATGTAAAACAATAATTGTCCTTCAAATCTCTACTTTTTTTTTTCTCCTCCATTTGTTTGCCTTTTAGTTTCAAATCATGGATTTTGCTATAACTGAACCAAAAATTTTCTTCTATATTTTTTAAAGCAATTGAGGCAGTAAGATGTGTATACAATACAATTTTGTAGGTATATTGCTATACTTTTAATATTTTTAAATTTATTTATTTAAGAAATCAAAGTATATGTCAAAAACTTATATGTTTAAATTAATCTCTTATGTAATTATATTTTTTTCTTTATTTTAATGCTATGAAATATGTACCAGTTAATTGAAACTATGAAGAATCTTGAAGGTGATAATGATATGAAATATATAATTATAGTTTATGTTTGTATTACATTCTGTATATGACAATTATAGTTGTTACAATTGTTTATTTATTTTGTTATTAGTATCAATTAAAAAAAATCATCATTATTTTAAAATTTGTCTTTTAATTTTACCCCCTAAATTGAAATTCTAACTCTGCCACTATTTATAATTATAGAATTATAAAATAAAATAAAGCAAATATCCTCCTCCAATTATTGCAAATTTGTAATTATATAATTATAAAATAAAAATAAAGCAAAATTCTGAATCAGTATTAACAAAAATAGACTACCAAACTTCTTTAAAATTATTTTTTGACACTCTTCAACCCTGAAAAGAAACACCAAACATTCATTATTAAATTAATAAAAAAATAGCTTGGGATTTTCTTTCACACCATTTGTTTATTTTTAAAATCACATGTCATAATAGTTTTAAGGCTGCATTTTCGAGTAGCTTTTTAAGACATGTGCAATTTTTCTTTTTCCCAAATACAATGCACCATCTTAGGATAGATGTCGTGGAGGTGCCTAACACTTTCCCCGCATATAATAAAACTTCTAAATCCATGTTTTGGTTCAAGATATTGCTTACTCTTTTTAGTTTAAGAACCCTTAAGGTATCCCTTATTTAGGCAATAAAATAAATTAGACATAATAATTGTCCAATCATAACTTCAAAACCAATGACTCGTAGCAACTCCTAAAAATATATAAATAAATAAATAACTTACTTGCACACACATTACCCTAGTATCTAAACAAGTCGCATACCTTACACTCACACATCGCCAAAGGGATGTGCAGGGTCGAGTGCCAAAATCCGGTGTCGACAAGCTGCACCGTGAAGCTTGAAAGGGATTGTAGTGACATGATTCTTAACTTGGCTAATTAAATTTAAGCACCTAAGACCTAACCTACATAATCATTAATGTGTCATGAAATTAGAACGATATATAGATAGACGTGACATCGCTACCCTGAGTCAAATAAGGTTGGCATTAGAAAAATGCCGTAAGATATACATCAAACACTTGGACTTGGTGAAGTCTTGTATAGTTAGCAAGAACTTGCTGATTATTACACCGATCGTGATAGTGTCAAGATGGAAGAAAAAATTCCAAATGGAACTTGTAGGCAACTCATTAATAGCCAATTTGAAGGTCAATGTGATAGATCCACTTGATCTTTTTGGCACATGAAGTATCCTGCATGTCTCTATTAGCTAATAAAAGGTTTATGTAGACGTGTAGTTGATATCCTTTTAGAGATCACAATGCATGTTTAGCGATTAATAGCCGCCCTCGTATTCTTGAAGCTAACATATTATGATACTTAAGACCCTCTATGATAAGTTTTATATAATGGAAAATAAGATAGATTTAAATTCTAAGCTTGTATTAAATCCATAGAAACTAAGATTCCAAAAACTATGAAATTTCATTTTATCCAAACATCTGCTGCGCATACCGAGCCTCTGCATAAGCTGGTTTGTTCCTCCTTTGCTACGTGAACTTCTTCTTTACTGTGTTAAGCATTATTTCGTTTTTGCATTAGTGAAGAATTGCTTTGTTGCTTCATGGACTATTTGTTTTACAATTTTTTTATAAGAACTTTTTTTTATTAATTTCCAAAGCCAAACACAGTCACAAATATATACAGTAATATTATCCCTCCTGACCTGATGGGACAATAGCTCCAGGAAAATTTTTGAGAGTTGTTGTTAAAAAACTTTAATTATACAATATTTAATAAAAATAGAACTTCATATATTAACGAAAAGAAACACAATACACACACACACAAAAACACAAAGTCTTACAATTTTCTTTTACAAGTTTTCTTATTTTGAAATTGTTATATGATAGTCTCATTATCAACATTATAAATTGCATTTCTTTCAAAATTATAGTTAAATAAATTTTTTCTTGGACTTTTTCTTTTTGTTTGTAAGGACCTAATATATTATTAAAGTAACCAAAGTTTGGCTACAAATTAATATTTCTACATATTTTGAAAATATAACCGTTGAATTGCATGTTTTTTATGTTCTTAAAACACATGTCAAATTTCATAACAATCAGATGTTATTTACTATTCGATCTATAAACTTATTTTATATGTATAATTTTAGATTACAAAAACTCAAAATTTAAACATTTGATTAATAACATAGCTATTAATCTTTGATTTTCTTGAAATTTTGTAAGTATAAAGAACATAAGAAGAAAATGTAATTAAATAGTGGATTTAACAAAATTCACATCTAATAAAAAAAATATTGAACGGAGTTGTAATCTTAGTTTACAACCAAGTTCATTACCAAAGTTTATCCAGAGTTTAATTATGTGGGGCTTTAAAAAAATTTAGAGTGGTCACAAAGCTTTTTTTAAAAATAAAAAATTCATAAATTTTTTGAGTTTATACATAATAATTTTTTTTTCCAGACCGGCCAGAGTGATCTTGTGACCATCCTAAACTCTACGCAGAGCCGCCCTAGGGAAAAGCCATGCAATCAGAGATTACCAGAAAAGAAGTAACCACAAACAGAATTAGAAAACTCCTACTTGCGGTAAGGCAATGGGCTGCTTGGGCCATATGTTTACTTCATGTTGACTTGTGAAGCTATCCCCGTACGTTGAATGTAGAGAATAATTAATGACCTTCCACAAATTTCACCAAGTTTTTCAAGCTTGACAAGTTTGATTTGGATCGAAGCCTGACTGATTTGAATTGAAAGAAAGGCCAAATCCTCTTAAACGCTTAATTAATAAACAATTCACAATAATTGATAAACATAGTCAAGCCATAAATGCGTGGCTAGTAGCCAACTTGAAAAATATTGCTGGCAAAAGTCCAACCCAAATTACTCTTTAATTGGCGCTTGACCCACAGGCATGGTCCAAGCTTATTAGCAACCAATTCTTACGCTGGAAGATGCCTACTAAGCCTTAGACATTCATTGACTGCAGTATGCATGTGAGAGACTTGGCAACCAGTACCAAAGCAACATTATGGTTATGTACTCCGTTTTGAGATTTTAGAGTTTGCCAACTTAATTTTTCGTATAAGTGTTATTAAGATTTAAGAGTGCACAACTCTGTGAAAGAAAGAAAATGCATCTTCTTTCTTTCATTGGGATTTTATGAACTTATCAAAATAGTAGCATATGTAAATGCTGTATTTACTTAAAGCTTTACCAAATTAATTATCCATTTTTTGCAAACTAAAGTAGTAAAGTCATATGAAGTATTGCGTTTTTCATAAGCCTTATAATTCAACTAGTATCTCTTGTTATTTTCAATAAGAGCATTGCGAGTTTGAATCCCTCCTCCTCTATTATAACTATTAAATAATAATAATAATAAATGCCTTTAATTTTGGCTGGAACTTAACAATTTATTTACCTTTTAATTTTTTTTAAATACAATTATACCTTTTAATAAACAAGTCAATCCAATCTAACATTTAACATTCATCATTAATAATATATATATATATATACACACACATATGAAGTATGCAAGATAGAGGTGTGTGATATATGTGACATGGTATTAATTTAAATATTCATAATAACAACACATTGCATTATTGTTCTTCGAAAAAAAAAATAATGCAATGCATTATTGTTATCCAATAACTATCTACGGGTAACATAGCATAGTGCACCATGGGTCATTGGTTGACCGCATTGGCACATTATATACCATCATTGTTTAACCATATTAATATATTGTAATTCTTCTATATCTACCACCTTATCTCTCTTAAATGTAGGAAACTGCATTGGGTAAGCTACTAACCGTGAACTATAATTGCTTTCCATTTGGAAATACTATTAAATTTAATTATTAAAGTGAAGTGAGAAGAATTAGCTGAACCAAACCAAAAATGATAAACAAACTAAATGAAGTTAATTAATCCAATAATTAGGAATGGAAAGTCCTTCTTTGCTTTCACAGTTTCACATGCCATGCCTAATGTGTGATCGGTTTTTTATTTGTAATAAAGTTTGATACCAAATATGCACGCAAATCAGTTCGTTGGGAGTTGGGTGATGGAAATGGGTCTTTTTCATTTTCACATGTCCAACTCACATTGAGTCACACATATTGTTCTTATAAGTGTTGCCCATTTGAATTCTCATATAGCAAAGCCTTACTTAAAAGTAACTAAGTTAAAAACCCTCTCATAGTTCCATCTCTCTCTCTCTCTCTCTCTCTCTATTCTCTCTTTTCTCTCTCTCTCATTCATTCTCATGGAGCTTCTCATTTTACTCTATGCTCTCCCTATCTTCTATTTCTTGTTCGTGATATGGAAGGGGGTTGATGCCAGAAGAGACCAAGAATGTTACATTCTAGACTACCAATTGTATAAGCCCACCGATGACAGAATGCTAGACACTGAGTTCTGTGGGGATCTCATCAAGAGGACCAAGAATCTTGGTCTAGTTGAGTACAAGTTCCTCCTAAAAGCCATTGTGAGCTCAGGCATTGGTGAGCAAACCTATGCACCAAGAATCATATTTGATGGCAGGGAAGACAATCCCACAATTCTTGATGGGATTGCAGAGATGGAAGAGTTTTTTTATGACTGTGTTGGAAAGCTCTTAGCCAGGAAATCCATTTCTCCCTCAGAAATTGATGTGCTTGTGGTTAACGTGTCTATGCTCTCTTCAGTTCCTTCTTTAGCAGCTAGGATTATCAACCATTACAAAATGAGAGATGACATCAAAGTTTATAATCTCAGTGGGATGGGTTGTAGTGCTAGCCTTATCTCAGTTGACATAGTCAGAAACATCTTTAAGTCCAACAAGAACTTGTATGCTCTTGTTGTCACTTCTGAGTCTTTGAGTCCAAATTGGTATTCAGGTAATGATAGATCAATGATCCTTGCAAATTGTTTGTTTCGGTCGGGTGGGTGTGCAATCCTTTTGACTAACAAAAGGGCCTTGAAACACAGAGCCATGTTGAAATTAAATTGTCTAGTCAGGACTCACCATGGGGCTAGAGATGAGTCATATGGTTGTTGCATGCAAAAAGAAGATGATCAAGGGAGGTTAGGTTTTCACCTAAGCAAGAATCTCCCTAAATCTGCAACAAGGGCTTTTGTTGATAATCTAAAAGAGATGTCACCTAAGATTTTACCATTGAGTGAATTGCTTAGGTTTTTGATTGTGTCCCTTGTCCGAAAAATGAGTCAAACCTCTAGTAAAGTTGGTGGGGCAACAAAACCTGTAATCAACTTTAAGACAGGTGTTGATCATTTTTGTCTCCACACTGGTGGAAAGGCTGTCATAGATGGCATTGGATTGAGCTTGGAGCTTAGTGAATATGATCTAGAACCAGCAAGGATGACACTGCACCGTTTTGGCAACACATCAGCCAGTAGCCTTTGGTATGTGTTGGGGTACATGGAAGCAAAGAAAAGGCTCAAAAGAGGTGATAGAGTATTGATGATAAGCTTTGGTGCTGGCTTTAAATGCAACAGCTGTGTGTGGGAGGTGATGAAGGATTTAGGTGATGCAAATGTGTGGAAGGACTGCATTGAAGGGTACCCACCAGTCTCTTTGGCCAACCCTTTCATGGAGAAGTATGGTTGGATCAACCAAGAGGATCCAAGCACCTTCAAAATCCCAGAGTAAAACAGGTTAAAACATTTTTAATTGTGCCCCTCAAAAGTGTCTTTCATACAGTATTTTCAATCATTTTTCTGTACACTATATTATAAGGGAGGTTCTTTTGGTTAAAAACTATAAGAAGGTTCTTATTATTGTTGAAATCCTTTGGCGGATTTCATGACCACGCAATAAGCTGTTCTGTTTTTTCTTTTTTTTCTTTTTTCACGTTCAAGATTGATAACAGTACTGCTTTATTTGGTTTTGAAAGAATTAGATACAAGCAGCTTGCACTTCTTGTGAAATACAGGATTTGAATTCTTCATATTAGTTTTTGATTATTTACAACTTGTCTTTTGGTCTCATGGATATGTATTACTATTTTTTTTTTTTCATACAACAGATTGCATGTATGTAAAAGTCTATTGCTATCACATTTATCTCTCCCACAGTCCCACCACGCGGCTTCAAGTTTGATTGTAAATATCTAAAGTTGTTTGGAGAATTAATTGCATGCACAGGACTTGGGGAAACTTTATTGGCCTTTTAACTTTGCATTGTTGGCACTTGCACATATAGATGAAAATTTTAAAATGCGTGTAACAATTAAAATTCTGACCTGTCTAATGTCTATTATAATCGTGGCTCATGAATCAGTGGTTAGATTATGAGACTTCAATCATGTTCCATCATAAATTACCTCTCTTTTTTTCCCTAATGAATTCCACTAATAAAGTGTCTCAAAGTTGATTAAATTAAAGAATTTAGATTTGAATAAAAATAAATTTTTTTAATTTAATAATTAAAAGTAATTATCACGAAACAAACATCATAAATTCAAATTCTATCATATCATTAAAATAAAATATTTTTATCATATCTTTAAAGAAAAACACCCAAAAAAACATTTTTTAACTAAACAAATAAAAGAAATGAGTGGATATTGTTGATAGGCATTACGGAATGAATAATGTTAGAGATAAAAAATTTTTACAAAAAATTTTACAAACTGTTGATGTGGTGAGTAATTATTGGTATATGAAAAAATGATGTTAATGGTGATCTTAAATAAAAACCAATAAAAAGCTAGTCACATCAACATTTTATAAAAATGTTATAAAATAATGGGAAATGCTAAGGGCACTCGTTAATAATCTATTTAAAGAAAGTTTTTAGGGGAAATGAAAAAAAAGTAATTAATATTTTGGCAGCTTTTTTCATTTCCATAAAAGTGGTATTAAAACTTTCTTAAAATAAATTGTTAACTAGTGCCCTAAGGGCACTCGTTAGCATGACCCTATAATAATTTGTGACTGTAACATTACTCTTACAGTATTAGTCTTAAGTCTATACTTCAAAAAACAAAATAAAATAAATTTTACTAACATCCCAGACAACTTATTAATTAGGCACACTCACACGCCCTTTAACATTGTGCTTCACAAGTGCTTGATTATGATTGGCATCCTAAAATAATAAAAAATTTCTAAAATTCCAGACAACTTATTAATTAGTCGTACTCACACGTCCTTAACGTACATATTATGTTTCACAAATGCTTGATTATAATTGGCATCCTAAAATAAAAAGTAAATGTACCAAAAAGAAAAAACCTTAATAGCGATTATAAATCATAATGATAGTGTTGAGTCAGAGCAGGAGGGTCCATCCCATGAAACCAACTTAATTTCATAATAAATATATACCATAAATTGGGTTTAAAGCCATACCCTACAGTAACCTCTTGGCCAACAAGACCATGGGCTCCATTACCCCCTTGGACAGTTCAGAATTCAGATGCAACTGGCATTTTGCCCTAAAATTCTGACCAAACAAAGAAGAATTTGCAAAATCACCGCTTCAACTTCAACACAACCAACATTAGCATTTAATTTGACACAGCTTAAACAATTACTAGCCGTTGTAGTTGCAATGGTTACCGGCAGTAAAAGCTTTTTAAGCTGACCCCCCTGTCGAAATTCAAGGATATGCCATATGTCTTCAAGAATGTGTGTAACTTTTCGTTTTGGGCTTCAATTAAAGAGACCCTCTCAAAAAAAACCGTATTCTCTTTTTTTACCCAATTTTTTTTGTCTGGTTTTAAAAATATTTATTGCAACAAAAAAAAAAAACAAAAACATTAATGTCCTCAGTCCTCAATGTTATAATGAAGGCAACGACCCCTCCTAACCTTTCGGTTTGGTATCATTTTAATCTATTAAACCAGAATTCATATGTCACATTTCATTATTCATCTATCTTTGGGGATTTTCTATTGTAAATTTGGAAAATATTAAGGTCATGAAAAGGAGGTTCACTTCCCCAACAACGTATTTAAGTGTATGAATATGCTAGATAGACACAGTTATTCTCAATATTTTCATAACTTATTGAGGTGTTAAGTTGTGATTAATGTGGAAAGAGCGTTTATTTAATGAGTTTGGCTTACCTTCAGTACCTTTTTAACTGAATGTGTCCTTTTGTTTTAAATACAAAAAAGAAAGTTGTAATGAGTTTTAATCTCTACCTTTCAGTTAGTGAGTGATGTGACAGTTTCTCATTAAAATAAAAAAAGATTCTAATTAAAAAAATACTGAAGGTAAGTCAAACCCTTATATTTAATATATTGAAAGCAATATTACTCATTCATTTTCCATAACCGCAAGTATCACAAATTAAATTCATATTAGAATTCACCATTTTTGTGAGGAGGAACAGTATATATGAAGTATTGAATAAATTTTTTGGTAGAAACATAAGTCTAGTATTGTTAAAACTTTTTTTTTCTATCAATCACAACTTCTAAATGTAGAGGTTTAACAATTTAAGTATCAATCACAACTTTTAATGGCCTTTTTGGATTGAGGGGAGAGTGGAGTAGAGTAGAATAGAGTAGAGTTGGCTGAAAATATGCTAATTTTGGGTCAATTTTACTTTACTCTACTCTACTTCCTCTCCCTCCTCCTTAATCTAAATGGACCCTAATGCTATATTTGGAAGTTTGGAGGGAGATGAGAGTAGAGAAGAGTAGAGGGGAAGAGAGTAGTGAGGAGGAAAGTAGAGGTGAATAGTTATCCTCCACCTTATTTGAATGTTTTTAAAATTAAGTAAAGGAGATGGGAATAATTAGTCTTTTCATATTTGTAATTTTGTTAATATGGTAGGGGTAAATTTAGTAACTCATTTGATCAAACATTGCTATATTCTATTCTCCCTCCAAATCTTTCTAATTTGGAGAAATTAAAAATAAGGGATTAGAAATAGTCAGAATCTCTCCAAACCCCTCCCCCTCCTCCCTTAAAAAACATCCAAATAAGGTAATTTAATTTACTCTCTCTCCTCTATTTTACTCCCTTTCCATCCAAACAAGCTATAAATATAGAGGTTTAACAGTTTATTTAAGTGTATAAATTGGGGTATGCACCATGTTAACTATTTGTTTTCTCTCAGCACAAACGTAAACATTGGGGAAAAAAAAAAAGGACATGTCATCAAAACACTTGATCACCTAATTTTGTGTATATAATTGTAGCTTATACAACAAAAACACTTACAGCAATTAAAGAGCAGCTTAACTTCATATAAAACAAGAATAATAGCACATGTAACTGATCAATTGGTTGGTACTTCTTAACATTTTCAATAGAGATATCCATCATTCGAATCTTCCCCTCACAATTATGGAATTATCAACAAAAAAAACAAAAAAAAACAAAAAAAACAAAAAAACAATGTGCAGCTTATGAGTCCTGACAAAGTCCATAACAGAAAAAGAGTAGAGTAGAGAGTAATGTATAGACAGATAAAAGGATAAAAAGGACACAGGGAAGGGTCATTTTCGAATTGAATTTGTTGCCAAATGAAAATCTTATTTGAAAACAAATAGCCATTGCTTTTGCAACCTTTATGTCCAGGGTCCCGCTAACAAGAAGGACCACTGAAGAAAAAGGCTCTGTGAGTCTGTGACTGTGATCTGTCTTCTTCAGTTCTTCTCTTTATTTATTTATTTATTTTATCAAATAGCTTTGATCTGTGAAAAAAGGGGAAGAAAAAACTTATATGATCAGTTGCGTATTTAATTGTGTATCACAAAAACCACCAGACAGCACCATAAATGTTCCCGTAAAGCTAGCCTCATTGGCCAACTTGTGGTTTCAACTTCAGCTTGATTTGGATGTCCTCCTCACCTGCTTTATTCGCCGAATATCTTGGTAGGGAAAACCCTCCTAACTTCTAAGTTCTAACCTTAGTAGACAGAAAAACAACAGCGTCAGAGGGATGCATGTGTTCTAACACTAAGTATAGTCCGTATTTTATTTATTTATTTTTACTTTTAATAAAAAAATTCTTTAGCCCAATAGAAAAAATCCCACACATGTAGCGGATGTATTTAATTACCAGATTCATCTCGAGTAGAGTTGATTAGCCTCAAGTTTAGTAATATCTCAATCAAGAAGATACTTTGGCAAAATAAGAATGAATACACAGTACGTTGAGATAGTGATAGTCACAGCCTTGATACCTATTTGTTGTGAGCGTAGCCAATAATAATTGGTTTATGAGAACTAAAAAAAGACAAATAGTAAAGAAATTACACAAGGAAGTAAAGATTTATTATATGGTTCGGTCTTGGTCTTGGGCTTATGTTCACACTATCAAGGAGAAAGTTTAATTAAGAAAACAAAAAGGATTATAAAGGTGGGACAAAAATATTCTCACAAAACTCAAACCTCAAATAAGCTATTAAAAAAAACTCTCTCTCACATAAAATATATAGAAGAGAAAATACCCTTTTCTATTTTCCATTATAAAAGCATAGTAGAGTAGACATGAGTGAAAGAGCCCATGCATATATAGAAACTAGGGTTGGCTAGATGTCTCACTGCTTATCAAACATGGTAAAAGGTGTGGCCGACATCTGTGGGATATAATCCCATGTGCTGCAACGTTGTGTGCACTTGGTGCACCTCCTTTATAATTCAAGCCAGTACTTCCACAAATCTCCACTTTAGCTTGAATTGAATCAAGAGATATATAGAAATGAAACTCCTATCTACCACCAAAAAAAAAAACTCCTTTATCGCTTCCTTCAAATCCCTTAAGGGCTATCACTGACTGTAAACGCCAATCAAGTCTAAGTAATGCTTGAACTTTTGCAAAGAAACCTATTTAGTCATCATATAATTTTATGACTACAATAATGCTCTGAGATACATATAATTTTTAGTTAAATGTATGGCACTTATAAAACACAACAATATCATCCTAGCTACTGCAAACCAAGATTACCAACAAGAACCTTTTAGCCAAATAACTTCCTTATTGCCTCTATCCCTGCCATAAACTTTACCGCTATAGCAAACAAAATAACCATCGGCTGTAACATTTCCTTCCAACTAATGGTATAACTAGATAATATGAAGACGTAACCTATCAGAGGTCTCCTTTAATCCAAATTACCAGCATAATCAAAATCTACAAATCCAACATTATTGCTACGATTAATAGAAGGCTTGTCGTATACCAAGCCAACATCTGCAGTGACTCTTAAATATTGAAAAATCAATTATACAACGTACCGATATATATGTATTTTTACCAGAATCAGACACACACACACACATATATATATATATATCTGCTAATCCCATTAACTGCAAGTAAAATATCTAGACAATTGCAAACCATGGCATATACATCATGCTACCATATGCACTAGCACAAGGAATATGCTACATGCATGTGATCATTTTCCTTCTCATACTGTGGTGACAAATTTGCCGAAAGTGTTAGGACATATGTGAATCATGTTAGGAACATTTATCATTTAAAATTAGTTAATCCTTTGACAAAACACACTTTACTTCAGGGACGGACCCAAGATTTTAAGTTGGGGGGGGGGCCGGAGATAAGTGAAAAAAAAAAAATTCAAATACGCATCCATTGGAAAAAATTGGCCTTTACCCTTTTTAAAAAAACAATCCTGCATTTTGCCCTCTTTCTCAAACTAATTAGAGAAATGCCCTTCTTTTGAAAATCGATTTTCTCAAAATCAAGTTAAACCCTATAGTGGCGTTTTTAAGGAGCCTATAGTGGCGTTTTTAAGGAGCCTATAGTGACGTTTTAAGGATCTATAGCGACGTTTTGTACCTCGATCTCCATGAAGTCAAGTTATAGGCAAAAAAAAGAAAAAAAATTGCATGTAACTCGTCTTCATGGAGATCGAGTTATAAAACGCCACGATAGGTCTTTAAAACGTCACTATAAGCTCCTTAAAACGCCACTATAGGGCTCCAAAATTTTTATTTTCATAACTCAATTTTGAGAAAATCGAGTTTCAAAAGAGGGCATTTCCCTAATTAGTTTGGAAAAAATGGCAAAATGCTGGATTTTTTTTTGAAATGGGCATTTGCCCATTTTCTCCCATATAATATTAATAAACTATCAATCAAGACAAATACCTAAAAATTATTGTTTCTTAATATATTAAGATACAATCATCTACTAACAAAAACAAAAGACACGAAACACTATTATTTCTTTATACAATCATCTATGAAAAAGGAACTCGACGCTCTTTTAAATCTTCAAAATCATCTACGATTGAATCCAAACTAAATGTCCAAGCTGTATCCTTTTCAATGTATAACATCCAAGGGAGTCAATACCGTACCGTAGATCGTTTCGATTTGGTAAAAAAAATGAAATATTTCGATACTGGTTAATACCGGTGTACCATTTCGAGTTTACCGCTAATTTATATATATATATATATATATATATAAAGTGTCAGCTCATTAATAATAAATAAAAGAAAATATATAGATAATACTTAATAGATTACATGGTGATAATTATATTAATAATAGTAGTAATAATAAGTTTGTAGTTGTAAATGGCTGATCACTTGTACCCTTAACAAAAGTAATACAAGTTTGCCTATTAAGAGAAAAAAAAAAAAAGTAATACAAGTTTGAACAGTCAAATGCCTTTGAAACTTGTCCTTTTAATTTTTAAAAAATATAAAGATCTATTTGATATTTAAACCGTCCAAGTTCACGTGGGTAGTGTCAGGGCACACCTCCACACTTAACAAGTCTCTTCTTTGATGAAAAGTAAAAGCAAAAAGCAAAGAAAGTTCAAAGAAACATTAGTCAGTAAGAAGTGAAACAGAAGTGGAGCAACTCTGGACAAAAGATGAAGAAGAAGAAGAAGAACCAAAGACAAAAAGGAGATGGACGATGATCGGCGAAGTGGCTTCGCTACCAGAAAAGTGGAAGAGACAGTAGGGATTTGGGTATCTTTCTTTTTTTTCCTTCGTTTTTTTGCTTTCTCCGTTTGGTTTACTGTTAGACTACTGACTACTGACTATTTAGAGCTGAGTGTTTTTTTTATTTTTTATTTTTTTACATGGGTCATGGGCTCCTGGACTAGCTAGATGATGGGCTAGGGGGGTTCATGATTTTTGGGAGGGGGCCCGAGCAAAAAACTATGGGGGGCCAAGTCCCTTTTTTTTTTTTATTTGGAAAATTTTACCTGCTCAAAATTTTTTTTTTGGGGTCCGGGGGGGGGGGCCAGGCTCCCTTTGGGCTCAACGTAGGTTCGTCCCTGTTTTACTTGTAATTTGGTAGATCTAGGATGTGTTTAATAATTCAAGAAATAAGAGTTCAAGTCAAAGTATTAAAACTATGCAAATCTGTTCAAGAAACAAGTAAAGAAGTGCTGGATTTTAAAACTCGACAGCTAGCTCGACAGATAGCATCTATCGAGGTTTAAAAGGAATCTTCAGCCTGATGCTTGACAGCTACTCGATATATAACTTATCTATCGAGATTTACGAAAATCAATTTTTCAGATTTGATTTCACACAAATCCGTGTATATTTATTTAGGCTTTCTTTTTTCACAACCCTAAACATATAAAAGGATTATTTTAAGGGCCGTCATAATTTATGCAACTTAAATGCAAAAGTTTTTCACAAGCATAATGATTATTTCATCTTTCTCTTGAAGAAGCTACTGCGTTTGTAGCCGTAAGGTTTTGTAACCAATGAGCTTTGATCTTCATTGTGTTGATGAACTGAAGAACTTTGCAGTTAACATCATTCTCAAGTTGGTGGTTAGTCATGTATTTGGATCCGTGCATCGATTGGTTAGTCACGTACTGGGAGCCATGCATTAAAAAGGAAAGATTGTCACTACAGAACAAATCCAATTGGGTATTGGAGTAAGGGTTCATCTGTAAGTTGGTATAAGGTACTGAGATTCCTTTACTTGTAACCGCTTGTTGTGATAATAGTAGATTCTCGAGAATGGTAACCTTAAAATCATCCGGTAGGGGTTTTGCCTCGGAGGTTTTCCCCATTCGTAAACAAATCACATTGTCAACTTTATTTTCCGCTACATATTAACTTAGTTGGTGATTTGTTTGTGCTACCACGCATATTGCATGTTAATCGGATTAATTAACTAACTTGGCTAATTAATTGGTTAATTCATCACAAGAGGTCAATACATTCTTAGCCTCTTGATCTTCCTTTCTCGACAGCTGTTATCGTAATTTCGATCTATCAAAGTTTTTGAGAATTTGTCTCGATAGCTTCTCGACAGCTTTTCGATCCATCGAGAAAGTTTCTGTATGCTCGATAGCTGCTTGATAGCTTCTTTATCCATCGAGGTCACTTTGCTGTGGACACCTCTCAATAGCTCCTCAACAGCTCCATCTGTCAAAAATTAAATCTCGGCACCTCTTGAAACCTTTCGATCCATCGAGAATCATGATTTCCAATATAAAGCTTCAGTGCGATTTTTCTCTCATTTTTCTCGATCTCTCTCGATTGTTTCTGACCCTTCACCTCCTCAAACACCCTTCTCTCACTCTAAACCTCTTCCCCACTCAATCTTCGGCCTTAAGAGTGATTTCTTCCTTTGGTATGATCTTCCTTCTTACATTTTATCATGCATTTCATCTCTTTTGACTTAACTTTTGGGGTTTTTGAAAAATTTGGGGTTTTTCAAAATTGATGAGGTTTTTGCAAAATTTTTGGGTTGGGTTTTGTTTAAATGATCTTAAATGTTCATGCATTGCATCGCATTTGCATTTTTACAATGTTTCATGCATTATAGATGTGTGTTTACTGTGTTGAAATCATGTATGCTGGTAGGATTGGATTGGGCTGAGCCCATGATATTTTTATTATTGCATGTCACATGCTCATGTATTTTTCATGCATACATACCATTTATTCTCTATCTTATTGATATTGATATGTGCTTGGTACTCTTCTCTCTCTCTCTCTCTCTCTCTCTCTCTCTCTCTCTCTCTATTGGTTAGTTTGCTCTATGGCACCTAAGCTTAAGTCTACTCCGTCCCATAATCCTCTTTGTTCCAGGGCAGCCTCTTCTTCTAATTCTACCCCTTCTCATGTTCGGTTCCGTGATAAGAAGGCCCGGACGAACTTCTCAGAGAACTTTTGTTGATGAGGCATTCATTCGGAACGTCAAGTCATCCTATCAGACTTTTCCGATACTGACCTTCCCACTGTCATCTACAGTAGGGGTTGGGAGTCCCTTTATGATATCCCGGTCACTTGTCCCTCTATAATCATATAGGAGTTTTACTCCAATATGCACGAATTTGATTACTCTGTTCCTCATTTCATCACTCGCGTTTGAGGTACTCACATTGTAGTCACTCCAGATCTTATATCCAAGGTGCTACTCGTACCGAAGGTAAAGTTTGCTGACTACCCCAGCTGTGATCATCTTCAGACTGTGTCCAAAGACGAACTCATGTCTCTATTCTGTGAAACACCCTCATCTTAGGGTGACCATCAAAACACCCCTTACTCAAGTTTTGCAAAAGATCCGAAGTGCCTGAATATAGTGATGACATTTGTTTTACATCCCTTGTCTCACTATAATTCAATCACTGAGCCTCGTGCTCGATTTTTGTTATCCCTACTTGAAGGACTTACTATAGATTTTCCCTCTCACTTCATACTCTCCCTTATAGATGTCTATAAGGAAACGGCGACCCGTGATAAGCTCATTTTCCCTTTTACTATCACGCGAATTCTCTGCCATGCGTCCGTCTCCTATCCTAAGTCTCCATACTTCTCTGTCATGTGTGCCATAGACGCAGCGACCGTTGGACAGAGTGAGGCCCAACTTTGACCGAAGCGGCCACGGACCGAGACAACGACTCCTCCGGCTTCTTCCACTCCATCCACCTCTACTCCTTCTTCTTCTATGGGTGGAGACTCTCGAGACCATCATTGCACAGCTTGTGCGCATGGATGCTTGCCTTGACACTCTTAGCGATAAGTTGTGTTAGGTAAACACCCGTGTTGGTCATATCGCACGACGATAGGCTATCATGGGTGGTTTCACTGCATCTTCTTCTCCATCTCCATAGGCTTCAAAGGATGAGAGTGATGATGGCTTAGGTAGTGATGATGCTGATGAGGATGATGGTACTAGCTCTTCTCGTGACGAGGAGATAACTACTTCTCAGTGACTTGCCCATTGTTATTCGTGAAAAAAATGGAGAGTAGTTTTGGGTATAAGAGTAGTCATGTACTTAGGGGGAGAGTTAGTATAGGAGATATTTTTGTTAGGGGGAGTGTTTTTGTTTTGAGGGATGTAGTGAGGACTTTTTGTATCTCTTCTTTTCTTTACTTTTTAGATACATTGTTCTTACTTTGTAATAACAAACTTTGTATTCTTTTATATATATATATATATATATATTGAGGTTATTATTACATTCTTTCACCTATCTCTTCATGTGTTGTTTATTTTCTCTCTTTATGCTCATACTTCTTATTTATTGTATGCAATCTTTTATATTTCTGTTTCATACTAAGATGCCATGATGAGTTTTGTTTAAAGTGTTTCAAAAATATAGGTTGTCAAAGTCTTTCTTACCATGAACTCTCTTCTTGTTTTTCAAGAGTTTGTGTTAGGATTAGATTTTATTATATTCACAAGTGAGTATGAGTTGAGTGATTTATGACTTATCTTATATGATCATTTGTTTGTTGTGGTTTTGTCACAGATTGCCAAAGGGGGAGATTGTTAGGACATATGTGAATCATGTTAGAAACATATGTCATTTAGAATTGACTAATCCTTTGACAAAACACACTTTACTTGTAATTGGATAGATCTAGGATGTATTTAATACTACAAGGAACAAGAGTTCAAGTCAAAGTGTTAAAGACATGCAAATCTGTCCAAGAAACAAGTGAAGAAGTGCTAGATTTTAAAACTCGACAGATAGCATCTGTCGAGGTTTAAAAGGGATCTTCAGCCCAATGCTCAACAGTTGCTCGATAGATAACTTATCTATCGAGATTTACGAAAATCAGTTTTTCATATCTGATTTCACACAAATCCGTGTATATTTATTTAGGCTTTCTTTTCTCACAACCCTAAACATATATAAGGATTATTTTAAGGGTTGTCACAGTTGATGCAACTTAATGCAAAAATTTTTCACAAGCATATTATGACCGGAGACATATGCCCTAGTTCATCTTTCTCTTGAAAAAACTGCTGCGTTTGTACGTTGTAGGGTTTTGTAACTAAGGAGCTTCGTGATCTTCATCGTGTTGATGTACTGAAAAACTTTGCAGCCAACATCCTTCTCAAGTTGGTGGTTAGTCATGTACTTGGATCCGTGCATCGATTGGTTAGTCACGTACTGAGAGCCATGCATTGAAAATAAGAGATTGTCACTATAGAACAAGTCCAATTGGGTATTGGGGTAAGGGTTCAACTGTAGGTTGGTATAAGGTACTAGGATTCCTTTACTTATAACCACTTGTTGTGATAATAGTGGATTCTCGGAAATGGTGACCTTAAAATCACCTGGTGAGATTTTTGCCTTGGAGGTTTTTCCCATTCATAAACAAATCACCTTGTCAACTTTATCTTCCACTGCATATTAATTTAGTTGGTGATTTATTTGTATTACCACGCATATTGCATGTTAATCGGATTAATTAATTAACTTGGCTAAGTAATTGGTTAATTCATCATAAGGGGTCAATACATTCTTGACCTATCAGAAAGTTTAAAATGTACTACTAAATTTAACCTACACGTTCCCTCATTCATCACCAATTGATGATGATGGAAAATAGTAGTCACGATTCCACACAAGTTTTGGAAGACATGCTAAACAAATATCACAAAGAGCTTGAAATTAATTGGCACCATGTCAAATGTCAGTAAAAACTTTCCAATGCTTAGCTCAACACTACTCATGCACAATGGTTAAATATTCTCAAAAGACAATATATTGGGGAATTTCTCCCATACCATTGTTTATTGGACAAATGGGATGGGATCCTATAAGTTCCAATTATTAGGGTTGATTTTAATTTCTTTTCCTCTTTTTTTAAATGATGGTTTTAAAAGAAATTTATAAATTTGTTTTATATGACATATGATATTCAAGCAGGTGAATTTATGCATTAATGTTGATATAAGATGTTACAATCTTATCAAAAAAAAAAAAAAGATGTTACAATAATATTTATTTATGGAGATATTAATTTTGAACAAAAGACAATAATATAAATTATAAAAATTTATACCACCGCGGACTCTTGGTCACTTTACAAGTATAAGTGCTACTTTTGGGGTGTGGGGTTTAAGTTTCCAGGATGGAACTCCACACATATATACATTTAGATTAGGATAGAGTAAAATTTTTATCTTATATAAAAAAAAATTATAAAAATTTATTATCTAAAACATAATAAGACGCTAAGCTAGATCCAAAAAAAATTATAAATATAATTTTATAAATAAGAAAATTTAACTGTAATGTGATTTACTCCACTATCATTTTAAATTGTACTAAATAGTTAAATATAAATTCGCATATTCATTTGTGTGTGCTTACCAAACAGATTCCAACTTCTTGTATTCTTTATACTATTGATTCAAATTTTAATATAACTACCATTTCAATGTATATACCAATAGTCAAGTTTGTCAAAATCGGAATCCTACGTAGAATTGTAGGAAGTAGTTGAGATCGCAGATCGTAAAATCCTACATTATTTGAGAAAAATACAAAAAATACACATTGGTATGCTAAATAATCATATAAATTATACATTCATTCATAAAAAACCAAAAATTATTTGCACCCATTTGATGTAATTACCATACATCACTACATCCATTTGTAAGCATCATTTAAAGAAGCCAAAAATCTCAAAACGTGACATTCTATCTCTCTACATTAGAATAGCAAAACTTGGTATATTAGGAAGTTATTTTTCATTTGGGTTTAATTAAGCCTTTTGTCAAGTTAAAGAAAATTACAAAAAACTAGGATTGTTTGGGATCATCAGAATCATACGATCCTACCAATCTTGAACGATCGCAAAGATCCTTGAAAGTTCTGGATCATTTTGGATAGGTGAGATCGTAAAATTGTAGGATCTAAATCGAGATTTTGACAACCATACCAGTAGTAATATCCCCGAAAAAAAAAATCACCCTTAATTATTTCATGGTCAACTCTCAAAATATTGATTTTTTTTTTTAATGTCAAAAAACACTAAATTTTTTAATTGAATGGTAGAAATGTACAATGACAGGATGGAAATAAATAAATATCGTCTAGTGTTTGTTTTTTGGGGGGGGGGGGGGTGGTTTAATTTGTAAGATTTTAAGAAAACTTTATGTGACCCACATTTAAATGATAAATGAAAACTCATGTCTTAAGGATTTTATTTGTGAAAGATATTATGGTGAATAACAATTTCTAAGTAACTCTCAATTGGTGTAACTCCTTTGATTAATAAATACCTTGAAGTTACAAGTTTTAAACTCCTTGATGGAAAGAGGGTTATGAAAAAAATCTTAATTTAAAATAGTCCGTAGTCTAGCCTCTATATATAGCCTGTCTCTATCAAAAGGAAATATGTAAGGTAAAGGTCATAAACTAGAAAACACATTTTATAAATACACTATCATATAGTGAGTCTTTTTTTTTTCTTAAACAACTATGACTGAAAGTATGTTTATGTTTATTTATTTTCCGCTGCAACTCTGAATTTTGTCTTACATTTGGTATCAGAGCCATCTATTAGAGACATATTTTATTTAATTGGCTAATCTTTTGACAAAATACACTTTACTTGTAATTGGGTAGATCTAGGATGGGTTTAGAACTTCAAGAAACATGTTGTTCAAGTCAAGTGTTAAACCATGAAGATTTGACCAAGAAATAAGTGAAGAAAAGATGTTCATTAAATCTCGACAGCAATCTCGACAGAAAGACTTCTATCGAGGTTTATAGTCGAAGCTCGATAGAAGCTCGACACAAGCTGTTTCTGTCGAGACTTACGAAATCAGAACTTCCAAATCTGATTTTCGGCCCAGGCTGAAATATTTGTATAGGGTTTCTTTTCTTACAACCCTAGACATATATAAGGCTTATTTTAAAAAGCCATCGTGCATGCAGAAAGTGTCCTAGTTCATTATTCTCTTTAAAGAAGTTACTGCGTCTTTACGCTAAGAGTTCTGTGACCAAGGAGCTTCTTGATCTTCATCGTTGATGGATTGAAGAATTTTGCAGCCAAAAACCTCTTCAAGTTGCTGGAGTTAGTCACGTACTGGGATCCGTACACATTGGTTAGTCACGTACTGGGATTCGTGCATCAAGGGAAATATTGCCGCTACAATACAAGTCCAATTGGGTATTGGGGTAAGGGTTCAACTGTAGGTTGGTATTTCAGGATAGGCTAAAGGGTTTGGTAAGATTCCTTATACTTGTAACCGCTTGTGATTGATAATAGTGGATTCTTGGGAATGGTGACCTTAAAATCACCTAGTGGGATTTTTCTCGGTGGTTTTCCCCATTCGTAAACAAATTACCTATGTCAAATTTATTTTCCGCTACATTTAAATAATTTTGCGATTTGTTTGTGCTACCACGCTATTACATGAAATTTGATCTAATTAATTAACTTAGGTAATTAATTAATTAATTGCAAGAGGTCAATTCATTTTAACCCAATACCATCCTTCATACTATGTTGTTTAGTGATTTTAGTTAGAGCTATGTTTATGTTCCTATTATTTCCAATTGCCGTATATTTGTATGGTAAAAGTTTGTATGCACTAATTTAATTTTGGGAAGAAATTTAAGTCATCCTAAATGCAAATATAGAGCATGTGTACTCTAAATCCTAGAGAACAAGTTTTGTTTTGCATCTTTATTGGTATATGTGTAACGAATTACCATTGAGTTTTGAGATTAGAAGTATTAATTTGGAATCCACGTGATTATTACATGTGCGACATGTTCAATGGTAGTTACGTTGTATGTATTTGTTTTTCATTACATGTGTGACTCAAGGATTTTGTTTTCTTTAATCTTAAATTATCCACATATAGTATTTTACAATATGCTAATGTGGACTAGTGGGTATTTTGACTAAAATACATGCCAAGGCACTTAAAGTGTTCATAAATTTGATTTCGATTTTGATTTTGATATTCATCAAGTGCTCATCCAAGTATTTATGTTTGTTTCCTAGATATAAACTCTTAATTATTTGGAAAATAATTTGTGATAATATGGTGGCTCATGTGACAAACGCCTCAATAATTCGTACAATTTTCAATTGTAAATTGCTTTAGAGACTATTTTTTGTGGATCAATATATTTGGCATGATAACACAAATGATCCTTATATTTTGGAAACCTTAACTTTTTACAATAAAATATGGAGATAAATGTGTTGCATGTAAGTTTGAAATTATTTCATAAAGTTTATTGTTACAGTTACATATGAGATTTGGATCATTCAAGTGAGTATTTTATTTAAGTGCATTTTAGGTTTCTTTGCACTTATCATGTATTTAAATATTATTTCATGTCATTTTGGAGGGCATACTGTTATGATCAATATTAGGATTGGTTGATCTTTATAATGCTATTTGAAGTGGTGAATATCAAAATGACATGGAAGTGGCCATAGCATCCTAAGCTATGATGATAATCACATCAAGAAATTTTTACAAGACTTCATTAGGTACAAAGGCATCTAAGTGGCAATTAATTCATGAAGATAATGAATTGGCCCCATAGGGAGGTTATTATTTTTATGATTTAATTGGAATAAAATGGTGAATGTAGCATTAAGATGAGATTGTTCCTAGGCCCATAGGTATGGAAAATTTGATTCTTAGGTTTATATTTGCTAGTTTTATGAATAAAGTTTTATAGTAAATCCATGCATGATGCACCTCTACCCATAGGAAGGTTGGATTTACTACTAAATTAAGATTGGTTAATTTGGAATTAAAGTTTAAGTTTCATAGCATTAAAGTTTATTTTATTTGGGTTTGTGGATCTTTGTTTTGGTACTCATGTGGATGAACCACCCATCTCATTGAATAAATATGTCAAATGAGAAATTGAGTACGAGGGCGAGAGAGATCTAATTGCTCAAGAGTGAGAACTTGAGAATTAATTCCTATAAAGCTAAAAGTTTTGTGAAAGCTATTAATATTAATTTACAAGATCCATTAAGGTTTGACTCCCAATAAAAGTTATACTTTGCAAAAGTTTGGCATATAGGTATCCCACTAATGGTATATAAAGATTCACCAACTTTGTTGTGCCATTTGGTTTTACTGGTCACATTGTTAATCGGTGTATATACCTTAAGATCAGTGGGAGTAAATGCATTGTTTTTACGCCTAAATATGAAGGACACACTACTTGGAAGTAGCGATTTGATTTTGTCATGTATGATATCCTATATGCTTTGAAACTATAAGACAGGCATTATGGATAGGTCTTAAGGTTGTTGATTTTATGATAAGACCTTTAAAGATTTTTTAAAGATAACTCGGTTATAATTTTCTTCTCTAAGGACAATGATTGTGAAAGCCGAAATAAACATATCAACATAAAGTAACTCAGTCTAAGAGAGAATTTTAAGAAACTGAAAGTGTCCATTGAATTAAAATTATTGAGCTAATATATATTAATTCCATAACTAAAGGTTTGCCGGCAAAGTAGTATAAAAGTCTTTTGGACATATGGAACTTGTTAGCTCATTTGGTTTTAATTTCTCTCTAATTATTCTATGTTTTGTACACATATTTGGTTGGTTTTGGAGAAGAAAATATATAAATTTTATTTTGTGCACATAAAGTATATGTATTAAGTTAGATATATTTGTGGAGATATATAAGAATGATATATCTGCAAGGATATATAAAAGAGGACCCGAATGGCTAATAGGTAGTCAATTCATAAAGAATTAATGGCTCATAAAGTACTCACATAAGGATTACCATACATTATAATACATGGAAGGAAATACTCATTACAATTAAGGGTATTATCACCATGATTTGTGTATTGGATTCTTTATTTGAGTGGGAGCATTTCACAACTAGTTAACATGAGTAAGATCATGGCCATGTTAAAGTTAATATCATTTATCAAGTAATTTAAATGTCAAGTGGGCCAAGTGGGAGAATGTAAGATTTTAAGAAAACTTTATGTGGCCTACATTTAAATGATAAATGAAAACTCATGTCTTAAGGATTTTATTTGTGAAAGATGTTACGGTGAATAACAATTTCTAAGTAACTTTCAATTGGTGTAACCCCTTTGGTTAATAAACACCTTGAAGTTACAAGTTTTAAACTCCTTGATGGAAGAAAGATTATAAAACAAATCTTAATTTAAAAGGGTCCCTAGTCTAGCCTCTATATATAGCTTGTCTCTTATGTAAGGTAAAGGTCATAGACTAGAAGACACATTTTATAGATACACTATCATATAGTGAGTCTTCCTTTTCTCTAAACGCTTAAACAACTATGACTGAAGATATGTTTATGTTTATTTATTTTCCGCTGCAACTCTGAATTTTGTCTTGCATAATTTTGGTTTCAAAGTGAGTAAATATATATGAGTTCTAGTTAATTTAATTGGTAAAGTTTTTTGTAACCAAATAAAAAATCAACAGTTCATCCCGATTACATTAAACACTAATTAATGTCTTAGCCTAATGATAATGAGTAATTATGAAGGCCATAAGTTTGAAATATTACAACATCTCTCACCAAAAAAAAAGTGACTAGATACACCTATGGTAGTGTCAAGTTAGAATTTGGTATCAACTTTCCAACATGTCTAATGGGTCCTAGTTAAAAATATTACACAACAAAAAAATCTGAAAATTCTTTGAACTTGTCTCTCGCTTGTCATGTCATGGACTTCTGATTCTGTATGTTTGGCTATATTCAATGGTTGTAGCAAGCAAGTCCTCTAGTCATAAACTACAGCTATAATTTGTTACGACATATGTGGGAATTGTTAGAAACATGTGATGTAAATTGGTTAATCCTTTGACAAAACACACTTTATTTGTAATTGGGTAGATCTAGGATAGGTTTAGTACTTCAAGAAACAAGTGTTCAAGTTTAGTATTGAAGTCATGCAAGTCTGACCAAAAAATAAGTGAAGAAGTGTTGTTCATTAAAACTTAATAGTAGTCTCGACAGAATCATTTCTATCGAGGTTTAATGTTGAAGTTCGATAGAAACTCGACAGAAGTTGTATTTGTCGAGAATTACAAAATTAAAATTTTCAAATCTGATTTCACGCATATCCATGAGTATTTGTGCAGGATTTCTTTTCTCATAACCCTAGACATATATAAGAATTATTTTAAGGGACATCACATGGTATGCAACTTGATGCAAAGTGATTATACTTGCATATTGTGACCGGAGACAATTTGCCCTAGTTCATCATATTCTCTCTAGAAACTACTACGTCTTTGCGCCAAGGGTTTTGTAACCAACGAGCTTCTTGATCTTCATTGTTGGATGAACTGAAAAACTTTACAGCCAACATTTTCCTCAAGTTGGTGTGTTGTCATGTACTGGGATCTATGTATTATTGGTTAATCACGTACTGGGAGTCGTGCATTGAACGGAGAGATTACCGCTACATCATAAGTCCAATTGGGTATTGGGGTAAGAGTTCAACTGTAGGTTGATATTAGGTACTAGAATTCATTTTACTTGTAACCACTTGTTTTTTATAATAGTGAATTCTCTGGAGTAGTGACCTTAAATTCACCCGGTGGGGTTTTACCTCGGTGGTTTTCCCCATTCGTAAACAAATCATCTGTGTCAAATTTATTTTCCGCTGCATTTAACTTAGTTGGTAATTTATTTGTGCTACCTCGCTTATTGCATTTAATTGAATCTAATTAATTTGCCAAAAGAGGTTAATACATTTTTGACCTATCATAATTAACATTTTTTTGATGAAATTGTAGGTCGGATTCAATATTAATGTTAGTACATTGTACATATAAGTGAAGAGACAGCGACAATAATTCAAAGAAGCAAATGACAAATGCACGTCAATTATTTTCAACATTTTGCAAAACATGGCATACGTTTTATTTTGCATTGATGGTGATTTGTTACGCCCCAAGCCCTAAAATCACAATTCACAGCTAATAAACCAAGGGTTGATTTCACCTAACAACATCAAATCAGCAACAACCAAATCAAATGAAAAAAAAGTACCTTAAATCACTATGAGTGCCTTAATTAAATCACAATCATTTTCAACACTCTGCTGCTCTTGCATGCTACATTTTATACTAACAATGTTTTGCATTTAACATAACATGGGATTTGAAATTGTCTAACAACATCAAGTCAACAACAATAATAAACCAGACAAGAAAAACCCACCTAAGTCGATCACATTGATGTTCCACATTTTTAACCCATTGGCATGTTTCTTTTTGTTCCCTGATCATGATAAATTTTATTAACATGACATGCCATGACCTCAATTAATTAATTTCATTTAACAACATCAACTTATCATCAACAACAACAATAAAATATTCTTAAAAACACAACAATAAAATTAGCCTAAAAAAGGTAAGTGTATTTAATATATCTACTATTTAGTACTTCTTTTTCTCATTTTGTTGGCGATATTGTTAAGCAAAAAACAAGTCAAAGAAGGGGATGATGTTTATTATATTCTTCCATTCACTTACTTTGCTTTAAAAAAATAACAAAAAAAATTATTTATTGTCCAATATAATAATTTAGTTTTTGTTTATTTAAAATCTAATGTACATACTTTCATATTATATAACACTAGTGTGCAATCCCGTGTATATGCACGGATACAATTAAAAACAATTATAATTATACAGTTCAAATTATATTTTTTTAGAAGATGTTCAAATTATACATAGTATTATATTACACTTTTTTAAACCACACATTTCTAAAATATGTAATGATTATATATATATGTGTGTGTGTGTGTGTGTGTGTGTGTGTGTGTGATTTAGAATTTAATTAGTTTTAAACTCTTCAGTTTTTGTCCTCAATAATTCACTTGCCACAAAAATTAAAAACTTAAATGAATACGTGGCGGAAAATTGAACTCCAATTAAAATCCAATTTTTAATATAATTGAATTTGAAATCTTCGATTTTTACACTCAATAATTTACTTGAGACAAAATTAAAAATTAAAAAATGGGATACGTGACGCAAAATTGAGAATTTAATTAAAATCTAATTGAATTTTCTCTGAACTTTAACTATTAATATATATAGATAGATATAGAAGTCATGGTATATTACAAATGACTTATAAACTTGAATTCTTTTTAGTTATACAAAAAAAAAAGTTCATAAATATAAAATCATTCAAAAATTATTTTTTTATGGTTTATTTATATTAGACTCCTCATTTTCTACACTAAATTAACTCATTTGGCACAAAAATTAAATATAAAAAAAAAAAAAACTTAGATTAGATCGGACACATGGCGCAAAATTAAACTTTAATTGAAATCTAATTTTTACACCGAATTAACTCATTTGGCACAAAAAGTTAAAAAAAAAAAAAAAAAAAAAAAAAAAAAAAAAACCTAGATTAGATGGGACACGTTGTGCAAAATTAGACTCTAATGAATTTCAATTTGAAATCTAATTGAATTTTCTCTTAACTTTACCTATTAATAATCCAAACCACCCCTGTTGGCATGGTGCGTTGGTAGAAGTACCGAACTAGCATCACGTGATGTTTGCAGGGGTGTGATGGTTCGAGTCATACACTTCAGGAAAAAAAAAAAAAATGTTGTGTTGTGACATGGATAGCCCTAACATACCTAGGGTACCCCAGACCATGTTGAATTTGGGTTCAAGTGGATAGGGTCGGTGACCACACACGCAAAACCCTTTTTTTCCATTTAAAAAAGAAGACCTAATAATCAAAATTGTAAAAAAATCTTAATAGATGAAAACAAATCCAAAAATATTGTGAAAAGATTAAAATGTTGATGTTTAATAATTGTATGGCCCCGAGATGTCCAGGCCCATTTGGGCCTTAAGTTCAAGCACAAACGGTGCGGCCCACGGTTCCTGTCCCCCTTTACCCTAGCTCCCAACCTAAGCCCACACGGAGTATAGGCCCAGGTTTTATCACTCAGTCTTTGCTCGGGAGACCATTACCGGAAAATATAGGAAGGATAATGTCCAAACATCCATCATGCATGTGCCCGGCAATACCCAGAAGCATCTCTGCCGGGCATGATCGGTGAAGTGGGAGCCAAGTTCCAAAGCCACCTTCACCCCAACCCACTCCCACCTAATCACCCACTTACGACTGTTGATATTGGACCTCTCATTACACTAACTGCAAAAGCAATCATAACACCTCACTAATCAAAGTGCTATAAATAAGAGAGGTGGGAGAAAGGGAAGTGGGGTTGAAAAAGTTTCGAGAGAAAAAGAGAGGGTGAAAGAAAAATGGTAGCAACATAGAAGGAGAAAAGTGATCTCATTGAGTCTTGGTGCCGAGAACGACCCATAGTAGGAAATCCATACCCACTAAACAAATAAGTTGTGGACCTGAGTGAGGCCCAGATAGTAGTCCCATTTTTGGTGTGCACAATAATAAATAATAAATAATAAAAAATGGAACTAAAAATATACATTAATAATTTTAATGGTGTATATAATAATTCACTCTGCACAATAAAAAATTTTGTCGCAAAAAGTATTAAAGTTTAATCAAGTTAAAGTATTTTTATAAAATATCATATAGAAAACTTTTTATTTTTTATTTTTTATAATTTGATAGTTGGGATAAGGCGGTTTGAACTCTGAACATTTCCCTTAAAAAAGTTAATTGTGCTATAAGACTCTTGACAATACCAACCAAAAAAAAAAAAAAAAAACATTTAATATATACTTTTATATACTTTCTACTTTCTATTATATAAAACATATATTTTTATCTAGAAAAAACTTTTGTTTACAGTTATGTTAATTATTCATTTCCCTGCTTTGAAATTCTTTTTTTTTTTTAATTGAAACGGTAGTTTATTTCAGGAAAAAATAAAATAAAATTCAGAATTTACAATGGATTGGCATTGGATAATAGATGGACACTCCTCTATCCATATTTGAATGCCCCCTATTCCAACAGAAGCAGCCACTAACACCCTGACAGCCATATTACAAGATTTGCTAATTACATTAAAAGAAATATGGTAAAAATAATTACAAAAATGACAGATATCCTCCACAATAGTGCCAAAATCTGTTAAGCTTGGATTTGTAGAAGCTACTTCAATGAAGCTTATCCTCACCTTCAACAATTAATATGTGAAATCCCAAATCCCATGCCCAATAGCAAAAAGGAAATGGATAAGCTTCTTCAAAGGGCTCAACCATTCGCATATGACTTGGAGCCATTACCAAGTCATCATGATTTCTAACTACCATACCAAGGCTCACAATCTGGTCTTTAGATGAAGTATAAATTGTCATATTCAATTTATAGATATCTGGTGGTGGTTTGTGCCGCGCTTCCTGATCTCTACTTATAATTTGCAATTAAAGATGCTAAAATAAATTAAAAGTTATTTTAGCATTCAAAACTCAAAAAAGCAAGCTACATCAATGGTGCTAAATATATAAAATTTAGCAACCAAGCTACAGTAAAGTCTAAGAGACTTTACTGTACCTCCAAAGTTATAAAAAATATATATTATTTTAATGTGTTGATGGTTGTGGTTGTTGTTTATTATATTGAATATATTATTTTATTGTGTTGTTTATATTATATTAATGCGTTGAATGCAAAATAAAACTTTTGATATTGAGTATATTATAAAGTGAGGTATTAATTTAAAATAGATAAAGTAGTGTTTTTAGTTAGGGATGGCAATTTTACCTTACCTCGCTTAACCCGCCCCTCCCCGCTTCGCCCCCGCGGGTTTTCCCTGCCCCACAAAGGTGGTGGGGTGGGGATGGGGTAAGATTTTAGCCCCGCACCACGGGACTGGACAAGGATGGGTTTAGACTTTGTAAGCCCACCCCGCCCCGCCCCTCCCCTCCTCATCCCTACCCTACCTCGCATTGCTAAGGATTATAATTGTAAATTTTTCATACCCTATAACCCTACTATTTACAAACATATTAATATTAGCTTATTTTATTTTACCCAATGTGGTTCTCTGCCTTTATTTTGTTATGTGTTATACTATGAGATTTTTTTTTTTTTTTTTTGTAATTGTCTTGTTAAACACTTGGATATATTATTCAATTTTTTCTAAAAATTGATTTGATTTGATGAGATAAATTTAATTGTAATTTCAAGTATATTTTTATTAATGAAATAGGTTTCATTAAAAAAAATTGTACTAGTTATAGGGCAAATTAACAAAAAAGTAGAGTTTTATGGGGTGAGGCGGGGCGGGGCTTCGCAGGGCCCCAAAGGGTGGAGATGGGGTGAGAAAATTTTCCCCGTCATGTGGGGCGGGACGGGGATGGGGTAAGACAAAACCATGTGGGGCGGAGACGAAGACCCCATCTTTTGGCCCCGCCCCGCCCCATTGCCATCCTTATTTTGAGTTGCTAAAAAGATATTTTGTGAACTATACAATGGAAAAAAAAAAAGTAAAAAAAAAAATTATAACAATAAAATAATAGATTTAGCTTGCCTTTAGTACTTTTTAAACTAAACATGTCCTTTTATTTTAAATATATAATGACAAGTGATAATGAGTTTTAATTTCTATCTTTTATTTAGCTAATGAATAATGTGACAATTTCTCATTAAAACAAAAAGAAGTTCTAATTAAATTAAATAAAAGTAAAGATAAGCCAAACCCTAAAATAATATGGGTAAGGCTTGTGTCCAGTGAAAATTTTTGCTAGACACGACAGGATTTGGACAGGTGTCCAAAATCTAACATGTCCAGTGAAAACTTTCACTGGACACAAACCGGTCCCAAATAATAATAATAAAAGCATTAATGCTAACATGGACATGACATGCCACATGACTAAACTCAATTTCATCCAACGACATGACGTCAACCACATTGACAATAAAATAGAAATTTAAAACGCGCCCAAAGTCACTGTCGTTTACGACGTTTTACACCCATTTGCGAAGTTTCTCTGAAGTCTGTAAAGAAATATTTGCACCTATTGCCTTCTGTGAGAATTTTCATCAAATACTTTGCATGCGCGTACCGTTCCAAACTTCCAATGGAGAAGGCACTGGCTTCTGCTAGTCTTCCTTTCAAGCTTCTTCTCTCGTGCCCCTCAGGTCTTTCACCACCACAGGTTCTCTAAATTCCCATCCTCTTAAAGCATCTATACGTGTTATTATGCTATAACTATACATAATTTTTTTTTTTGAATGTGCAAAAGGTGTCCGTGGCTTTTGATGTAGCATACGATCGGATTCTCCACCAGGACATTGAATTGGAAAATTCCATTTCTGAGGTGACCCTTAGTTTTTTTTTTTTTTTTTTTTAATTTACATTTTTTTTTCCCTTTTTATGTAAAGTTCAAAATTTTGTACATTATTTCATTGGATAAAGTTGTTGATTTAGCAAAACTAGTCAATTTAGGGAAATTGAATCAGTAACTGTGTTTAACATTTGATTTTATACGTGCCCATTTGATTCTGATAGAACTTAAATGAGCTATTTGTTATCTGTTACATTATTATGTTAGACCCTATTCAAACTAAAATGGCCTTAATTGGATTTCCATGGAAAATGAAACACCTCTATAGACTATAGCTGAAGCTTTTGACTGTTATTTACTAATTCATTTATTTTTGTTTAGATATGGGATCAGAAGGTTCAGGACAACAAGTCATTATACAATGGAACAAAGTTCCGGGTACGTGGATAATAGCTTGATTCTGTTTATGGGTATAAGTTCTAGGCATAATCATTTTTTAGTATTTATGTAATTGGATGGTGACTATATTTTGTTGTCAGTACCTAGGCTATAACTCTGAAATTCTTGTGTCTAGAACTTTATTTTATGAACTATGTATGAAAAAAAAAATTGATTGTGTAGTTTTAATTGAAGAAGCATTTGATGCCAGTGCTATCAGTTCTGTTGAGGGCATGTGGTATGTTATAGAACAGAACTTTAGTGCATGTATTTTATTTTGGTAGATTTCTTATAATTAGCATATCCTATTAATTGTTTATTTGTTTTGTTAAAAATTATACAGTATGGAGGACACGATTTTCTTTGTGGTGATGGATCTAATCAGGATTCTCATGTATGTCTCCACCTTGGTTTGACAGATTATAGGTCTCTCTCTCTCTCTCTCTCTCTCTCTCTCTCTCTCTCTCTCTCTCTGTGGGTGGCCATGTGTGTGGAGGTGCATGGCTGCATGCACTTAAGTGTCCTGATAAAATAAAACCTCAATGGGTTGGCTAAGTGGGTCCTAAGATATCATGATATCCATATGATCTAGGTTCGAAACTTCTTGCTAGCATCTTGGGGCCACCCCCAAGGGGTTCCTCCAAGTAATAACCTGGTGTGTGGGAGACAGGGGGACTGCATAAGCTTGAGGGAATAGTTAGACACTCGAAGAAGTCTGGATACCCTCATTTATAAATAAAAAAAGTGTCCTGATAAATAATAGACATGGTGATAAATAATACTTTTTTTCCCTGTTGAATGAATTTAGATGCAATACCCTTCATATTCTATATTGTCTTCACAGTTGTTAGCTTTTAAAGTAATATCTCTAGTTTTAAATTTCCTTTTTCCTTTTATTTAGCTTCTAGTAATTACTGCTGGTGGCCATTATTTTAGCAGTTTCCACATTTGTATGACTTGGTAGTTGGTACTAGACCAGCCTGCCTTAGCATTTAGCAAGTTGGTCGTCTAGCATACATGCTGTGATGCTTAAAACTATTATCAGTAATAAACAAGGAGGGAATATGTGGCGCCCTTCTTGAGCATCCCTCTGTTCGTGATCAGAGGAAGTAAGTTTGGAGTACCTGGCAACCTTCTGCTACTGAAATACAGGGGCATTTTTTATTTTCTATATGAACTTAAAAATTCGTTTGCACACATCCTTGTGCTTAATGCTGCTATGGGTCTTATTAATGACATTTATCTGACAAAAGAATTTTTGACCTTTTTCTAGCATATTTGAAATAACAACTGCTAAATTTGGCATGAAATAGAATGCATTACAGCCCTTGGGAACCCTTATATGCAGACACTAGATTGGACTTATTATTTCTGATTGATATTTTTATCTTGTTTAATTTCTAGAATTAATTTTTTACTTGGTTATATATAACTGGTTAAGACTTATCTCCTTTCCTACTTGGTTCAGAACTTTATTTAAAGGGCCCTAAGTTCAATATTGGTACGATTTTGCTTGATTAATAAAATTTCTATTGGTTTTTTTTTTAATGGCTTGGTGCTGATTCCAAGCAACCATAGGTACGAATTCCTAGGTTTTATTTTCTTTTCCCACTTGGTGTTGTTTCCAAATTCCAAGCAACCCTAGATGTTAATTCCTAGGTTTATTTTACTTTTTCTGTTTTTGTGCTGCATCAAGTTTGACATCCATGCCCTGTGTCCTGCATCAATTTTGGTATCAGAGCCCTTTGTCTTGTGTCAATAGAAATGTAAGTTGGTAGGCAATAGGAATTTCTATTTTGAAACATGTATTTCAACTTATGGATGCTTATGTATGGCCCATGATATGATTAACTTTAATTGAATAATGCAAAGCACTATCTGAGACTTGAAGGCTATCTTTTGATCAGAAAGAAGTAAAAAAAAAAAAAAAAAAGGGTCTTCCAACCACCAAATAGAAAACTCAATCGATAATTGGTATGGAGATGTCATCATCAAAATGATGAGCAATTACTATTCTATTGTTTAGCCTTTGCACATTCTCAAAATAAATACAGTATTGGTTTCTCAATATCCATATTCCACCGTAGTAAGTTTCTGCAGCATTTTGATTGAATTCTCTTGATCCATATTATTTCTCATTGCATTCATCTCAAAGTAATGGTTCTCTTTCATCTATGTGTTTCCAGGACTTTTGTGGGGACAAACTTGAATCCTCAGTGGGAAAAGTTCTTGGTTCCATCAGAAGGTATATTAACTTATAGTTGAAATTTTATATGCTGACTGTAGTTTCTTCCATTTTATCTCATATGCTTCTACTGAATTCATGCTGCACAGAATTACCAACAAATTTTCTGTAGCTATTCATCTTGCATCCTTCAGCTCCCTGGGACTTCAAGCCATTTCCAATGTCATCACGTGTAGTGTGAATCAAATGGATGAACTTATAGACTATTAAGGAAATAATGCAAGAAACTAAACATGGATATACACATATTATCTTTAGCTATTGAAACTTCTAGACATTAGGCTCAAGTTTATTTGAGTTATGATAATGCATAATATTTGGCAGATAAAATCAACTCAGATAGCTTAGTAGAATTGCCTTAATATTTTAGTGTGTATTGATGTAATTCATTTGTGTTAGCATCTGTAAATTTTCTTTTTCTGTAGATGACTCTATACGCTGTCAACACACCTCAAGTCCACTGGGTAATGGTGCAATAGTGGAGACATCTGACAGAAAAATAATTGTGTTGCAAAGAAGTACTAATGTTGGGGAATTTCCTGGACACTATGTTTTCCCAGGGGGTCATCCAGAGGTATTGAATATGGAATATTAAAATTGAAGTGCTCTCTCCTTTCAGTAGATGGGGAATGTTAATTCCAAAGCATATTTTTAATCTCAATTTGTCTGTTTTGATTTCAGTGCATTTCTGTATTTGCAATATGTTATCCAGTTATTCACATACAGTATTTTAGCCAATGAACTCTATCTCAAATAGCACTTCCTCCTCACACAATAATGGGATAGGAGGTGAGGTCATGGGTCCAAGATCCACAGGATGTGTGTATACCAAAAAAAAGTCACAAGCAGTACTTTATAATTTATTATTTAATGGTTATAGAAAAATTCTTGCTCTTCTCTATCCTCTTGCAGAAAAATAAAATAATATTTGACTAATCCTGACTTAATGGTGCATCTTCGGATGGTTGACAGCCCCAAGAAATTGGAATTACATTTCATCAGTATGGCAAGGACTTGACAGGCTCTGAGCTTATTAACAAAAAGGTTTCTCAGGAGATGTTTGACAGCATTATCCGTGAAGTAGTTGAAGAAATTGGAGTACCTGCATCAACCCTTGTAAGTTTTAGTATCTTAGTTGTAAGAGAATTTCTTCTTCTTGCTTACGTCATAGTTATTTCAGTACAAGTATCTTTTTGGTTAACAGGGTTAATTTCTGCACTGTAGTTGATGTTAATAATGAGTGCTCATGAAGGGGTTTGATAGGTTGTTGAAATACTCCCTCTGCCTGGGATTTATTTTTGATCTTCAATGTAAAGTATCTGATATTAATCTTTTGTTTCTCATGCAGTGCAATACTCTTTTCATTGGTATATCCTGTAGGGAGTTGAATGTTAGACCAACCGCATTTTTCTCCATCAAATGCAGTCTGGTGTCAAAGGAAATTCAACAATTGTATTTGAGTGCACAAGATGGCTATGAGTCAACTCAACTCTATGCAGTTTCATTGGTTAGTTCAAATTTTATTTTCTTGGGGTGACAACTTATGGTTCATTTTAAAAGATCAAGCACATACACGATATGAAGGCTGTGGCAATGGTGAGAGACGTATGGATTGTATAGGTGTATAGGTTTGAAGGGATGTGGTAACAATATTCATACTGATGGAAGCATGGGACACAGTGCTAATGCAATGGTTGTGGGGGACTTGGGAGGGGGCATTACTGTGGTACCTATATAAGGCTGTTATATTAGTGATGGTGCTGGTAGTTACTTAAGGTTCTTTTTTCTTTTTTGGAGGATTGGGGAAAGAGAGAGAGGGGGGGGGGGTCGGTGTTATGTTTTATCAATTAGCACCAATGGATTAATATTCACAAAATTGAAACCGATAATAATTTGTTCTTTTATGTTTGTGTGTGTGTGTGTGAGAGAGAGAGAGAGAGAGAGAGAGCACTGTTGTGCAGGGGTATATAAGGGGGGGGAAAACTTTGAGCTGGAATAACAACTTCTTGCTTTGTATGATATTCTAGATGCTTGATTGATTGATTTCATTTATTTAGACTAAGGTTTAAGTACTCATCAGTTTTCCTATATACCAGAGCGAGTTAGAGAATATGACATCAAAAATGCCTGGCTGCCATCAAGGTGGATTTGCTCTTTACAAGTTGATGGTAGAATCTCTGAAGAATACTTGATGAAAGTTCATAACTGCTGATCAATCAAATTTGTCAACTTGTGATGTCACAATAGCTTTTCAGCAAAAAATTTGTGCCTTTAGTCTTTACTTTATTATTCATACAAAAACAAAACCGTATGTTCTTTCCTTAGATCTACTTTCATATGTAACAACACATTGTTATGCAGATTAATATTTAAAACTTGGGTTCACTACTGCCCACTTTATCAAACTTGGACTGCAGAGCCTAAAAATTTGAAAATGTAATGTGCAATTGTCTCTGCTTGTGTAATTAAGAAGGCAAGCATGTATATGGGTATGTTTGTATGGCAGTGGCATAAATCTGGAGTGCCAACCATCAAGTTCCTAGACCCTTGGAGGTCTGCTAGGCAGTCAAAAATTCATCTAGAATCTATTTCTTCCACCTCCCAACATTTCTTCTAGGACATGAAGTATCAATGAGCTAATGACCTTTAGGTCAAATTGCCTTTCCTGGTGTTTCCAATGGTGACGTTCAGGGTTCAAATACACCCTCCCCCTCTTACAATGTATTAAAAAAATGAAGTATCAATGATTGGTCACTTTCTTTTGAAGCTAGATATAATTGGTGGATGGTCCATCAGTTATTTTGGATCCTATCCATTCATTTAAATGCAAAAATCAAGATACTCTTCTTCTAACACAGTGGCCACTGAATGCTATTCAAGACCTTTAATCTGCATTCTGTGTGAAAAACACAGGAAAAGATCAGTCTTAAATTTGAGCAAAATTTGTTTTATGATTTTAAGTCAATATATTGCAGATCTCTGCATGCATAGTTATGCATTAGTGATCAACTTGGGATATAATAATAGTGCTATTCATTTAAAACTTCATTTATATAAACGTTTGACATGCTTTGTAATGGTTGTAGCCCTAAGGTGTAGCACAACTGATTGTAGAATGTGCCTCGTGAAGTGGAGATCACTAGTTCCAATCTCCCTCTCCCCTTCCCTTTGGAGCCAAAAAAAAACTTAAAATTAAAGAATGCTTGAATTTTGCTTCGAAAATAATTTTCCTTGGGACCCATATCATAGATGATAATGTGTTGATTTCCATCTAAAGCACTAAATCTTACTGGTTGTGGTTCAGTTTGATTGCAGTTTTTGGTCATAAAGTGACTAAATCCCTAAATGTCGTTTTGCATTGCGTGCTCTTGAATTAGAGATTCTATGGCATGCACACCTGGAATACTGCAACAAATTATATTGCTAAAAATCTTTTGATATTCTGTAACACGCTAATTTGACTAATTTGATGATGTGAAAATCCAAATAAAACACTATGGGACTATTTTCACGTTGCTGGGAGTTGATCATGGAAAATCAAGAGTCGGGAAGAGTTACTGCTTTCGTCAAGGAAAGTATCACTTTTAGACTAAAATGGTTCTTGATTCATATTTTATTTTGTGTAATTATAAACTTATTTCAGTTTCTTGGCAAAGATTCCTTGATAGTTTCTATATGTTGGTCTCCTTTGAAGTATGCCAACTGTCTGTTAAGTAATTTGTATGTCTGTTATTATGAGAAATACAACCTAATCATGAAAAAACAGAATTAAAAAAAAAAAATAGCCAACATTAAACCTCCCCCTTTTTTTAAATGAATAACAAATATAGGAAACATGCTTTTGTAAACAGTAGTTTGCTGTGAAGATCTTTAATATAAACTTTGAAATTTCACCTAATGGATATTAGTTAAGGATCACGGATTTCAGCATGAAGAAAGGAATGTTGATTAGTTAACTAGTTGGTATATCAGGAAATTTTTGGATTGGATTTTTAACACCACTTAATATGAAGCTTAAGAGAAATCAGCAAGGAGATTTATTTTCTTAAGATATTCTTCAGATTGATGCATAAAATTATGGAATCCATCCTTCTCTCTCTCTCTCTCTCTCTCGTGATGAATATATATATATATATATATATATATTTTTATAAGTAATGAAAATTTTATTAAGTAAAGAAAAATAGCCAACCCGAGTATATTGGGAATGTACTAAGGAGGCACAAATCAAAGACCAAGGTTACAATGATCAAGTAAAACAGGAAGGGAAGAACAAGAAGTAAGATAAAAGACCACACTCCAATCGAGGAGAGTGTGTAAAAAAAAAAGGACTTAATCTCTAACATAGAGTGTTCACATCCCTTAAAGCTTCTAGCATTTTTTTCACACCAAATACACCATAACAAGCAATGAGGCACAAGTCTTCACAAATCTATGTTACGATGTCGTCCAAACATACCCTGCCAAGACTCAAACAACCCAATAACCTTGAGAGGCATAACCCAGTGGATACCAAACAAACAAAGCACCAACGACCACAACTCACAAGCTATGGGGCAGTGAAGAAGAAGATGATCCACTGACTCTCCACAATTCTTACACATATAGTACCAATCAAGATCTAGCACACATCTTTTGCGAAGGTTATCAATTGTTAAAATCTTACCTAAGTTCGTGATGAATATGAAATCCACTTATTTCTAAGTGGTCAAGGCCCGCACTACAAACCATCTTCTTTCATAGAATTCTGACCGAGTCTAGGGGGGATGTCTAATGTAGAAGCTTCCAAATAGTCTAGTCCAAGTGGGCTAGTTTAGGATTGTTGAGAACTACGCAATGGTTAGTATTGGTCACAAGGGAAACATTAGATAATGTTTGAAAATGTAGCTATATGATATTATATTTGCTTGACTTTGAGAACGGCCAAAGAGGATGATTAGTCTTAAGTAATCACATGTACACTGTACTTTTATGTGGCTTATTGAGTGTTTGCACAGTCCACTCAACAAAAAGAGATCAACTTACTCTTTGTTGCAGTAATCACATTGTCTTTGATTTAAGTGCAACATATTAGATGAAACATTTAATACATTTTAATGAGATTTAATTGGAAGTGAAAGTTCTGTTTGAACTGTGATCTGTCATATGTAATGTTTTGTTTTCTTGTTTGTAGTTACCTTATAGAAATTTAGCTTACATGTAAAGTGAAGAAAGATGCTTCCACCTGCTCATGTTAAGTAAAGTAAGACTTCAGTTAGGTGATGCAAGTCAAAGTTTTCTTTTTCAAAAAGAGTTGGTGGAATCAATGGAGGACAAAGTTAAGAAAAGAGGTAAGACCTTGTGCTACAATTATCATGTCTCAGTCTCCCACTTTCTAATTTGCCAAATCTTATATATGTTGCTCTAGTTTCTTTCCACAACTTGGTTTTGTTTTCTGGTTTTTTTCCTGTGCATTCTAAGACTTCTTCAGGTAAATATATAAAAATATCAGAGTACCAAGTTTAGTGACCTCTATTTGATCATTCTCTACCTCATTAATTGACTCCTAATTGGAAGTCATTAGTGGACTGATGGCCTATCATCCAGAAAGCTCAGTCATGGCTATATTTTTTACTGGTATCATCTAAACCATGAACACCAAAAACAAAAGGCACAACCTAAACTGTTTTCCCTTCCCCCATATTAAAACATCGTGCTAGGCCCATTGATGAGATAGGCCCACGCACCTACCCGATTGATGCCTTGTGAGATATCACCATCATACATATATTTAAAGAACTTTGCCACACTTGAGCCTTGGACCTTTTTAGCTGGTACTAGCGTTTAAATTATTGGGATACATACAAATGCAATAGTTGGTTTGGGCACTATAGACTGCCTTTTTAGAAGATTACCATTAAAAACTATTGGTGCTGGTTGAGTGGTATATTATCATGGTTGTGAGTCTGTATTAACCTTATTAGCATAGGTTGCATGTTACAACCTCTACAAAAGGTTCAGAATATTTTGCAAAAGTTTTATGATGGGTTTAGGCAATAGTGACGCAATACCACTAGATGCAGATGTGTAAAAGAGAGACTACACAGAGAGACGCGGTTCAGCCTGATGGCCTATGTTCATTGTATTATCTGTGATGAAGTACAAAGAACTCTAACAAGGTTTATATAGAAGTAGTAGAGTTTACGGTTAACCCTAGATAAGCTTTACACTAAATTGGACCTCTTAAGCCGTCACAAAATATAAACCCAAATATATTTTTAAAAAAACATCATGAATAGCAGTAGGTGTTTAAATTTTAAAATCTTACACTTATGATCATCAATTTTAATGACTCGCAAATTACATTTTTATTTTTTGAAAATGGATATTTAGGGTCCGTTTGGATTGAACTTATTGTTGTTGAAACTGAAAACTGAAAACTGAAAACTGAAAACACTGTAGCAAAATAATTTTTAAATGTGTAAATAGTATCGTGGGACCCATTTTTAATATTTTTTTAATGTGTGAACAGTGCTGTGAACAGTGCTAAACAGTACATGAACAGTATTTTTTGTCTCTGCACAGTAAAATCATGTGATTTTACTGTTCATTGCCCGGGAAAAAAAAAAAAAAAAGAGGAAAAACTCGGACGCAGACGTACAAACGCAGAGGCCAAACGCTACCTTAGTTACCATACTGCAGAAAAAATCATGCTGATAATGGAAGCAATTCTTACTAGGTGAGTCAATGGTCAACTTAAGCCCAGTCAATGCAAATTTCACTGTCAAATAGCAAATTTAAAATGTGCAATATTTTTATCATGGAGACAGATTATTATATCTGCCTAGACTGCCATAAATGAGAATGACAGAAACATCATAAAGTGGCACTATATATGTACAGTGTGCAGTGACTTTGGCAAGACAAACGAGGAGACCTATACTGTCTGGAACACCACGTGTGGTGGATGATTCCCATTTGCGATACTTTTCTATATTCACTCCTAACCATGTATAAAACTATCAAGTACTTTGATTGGATTTCATTTTGGACTCTAGCCTTAGCCCTCCATGTGAGTTGGGGGTATATTTTACAGAATATACAATAATATTGGTAGTGCATGATCAAGATCTGGGGTGCAAAAAGTGCTTTCCTTAAAAGTACTATATTTTTAACATAATCTAACGCAAAAGTTTGAAGACAAACAATTGCGTAACACTATGATTGATGACCAATTAGTGCAGCCTTTTACGCTTCCTTAGTTATGAAGGACCTACTTTTATGTTGTCAGAAGAATCTATTGCTCATGTCAAACATCATTGGTTTCCATATTTTCATAATCTGGAATTCAGATTTCATAAAGGTTTGGTTATAGGGGTTATGAACATAGTTCTCAGAACCGGATCAGACTGGGAGGTCGGACTGTGAAAATCGTGAACCGCGATGAAAATTGATTTTTTAAGCATAAAGAACCGGACATATATGGCAATTCTGTGAACTCCTAAAACCGGGGTTGGACTGTACGAACTGGTCAAGAACCATGCGGTCCAACCCCTTAGCAATTTTTTTTTTTAATAAAAATAACTTAACACAATTTTATTCTACTTAATTAAACTATCCATCTCTTACAACGAATAAAAAAATTATAATTAAAATCCTTCAAAGATATTCAACTTTACTTCAAAAATTAATCATAAATTTTAATGTTTTCATGGTTATTAGTTTATTATATTAACTTTCTTATTTAATTATTAAATATATGCTTGAAAATCATTAAATTTTCCTCACATATATAGATATATTAGTCAATTTTACTAGTTTTATAAATTTAATATCTATATTTAGACTTTAATTAATTATTAAATTAATTATGACGTCATCATAGTTCGACCCTGTTTCAATCTCGGTTCGACCTCAAAAACCTTGAACCTCTTCCTTTTACGGTTCAATGAACGGTCCGGGTCTGAAAACCTTGGTTATGAATTGTAACACAGACACACCAGTAGGTTAAAGGTGAACATATATGGTTAGATTAAGTCATTTCTCGAGTGTATTATGGTTCTCAGCCTAAAATTCTCACCTATTTCAACCCAAACTGTGAATTATGGAAGTTCTATTTGTGTTTTAACTTATAACACTGTTGACTGTTGTGTCAATTATACTTATTTGTTATGTTCACATAATGACATTTTTGATGAATAAAAGGGAAGAATATCATATATATAACTATTAGACTTATCGTTAAATGATTAAATTTACCATTTCCTAACAGTTTAAGCTTTTGAGAGAATTGATAATTTAACATGGTATCAGAACAGGAGATTCTGAGTTCGATTCTTGACTTTACTCTACCTCTCATTTAAAATGTTAAATTCTCACTTGTTGGGCCCCCACTTATTAAGGAGAAGTTTAGGCCCACAAGTGAGGGGGAGTGTTAGACTTATGGTTAAGTGATTAAATTCACAATTTCCTAACAGCTTAAGCTTTTGAGAGAATTGGTAATTTAACAATAACCATATTTCCATAAATCTACCGGCTAGAAAAATAACTAATATTAAGAAAACGAGATGAAAATATAGTGTTGTTAAGAGTATTTTTCTCTGGACAAATGTATGTTAGAGTATTTTTTATAATTATTGAAGAAATATTATTAACCAAAAGAAGAAGAGGGGGGGGGGGGGGGAGAAGATACATCTGCTATAGAAGAGAAAAATAGAACTCGAAATAGATGAGAATTCTTCCCTCCTAATTACAACCAAATGCCTAACTAGCAATGGAGTGGATAAGGCAGTTAACAAATTACAAAACATGAGAGACGCTCTCCAAAAATATAAAGATTGAAAAACCAAGAGAGTATCACTAATAATCAGAGAATAGGACAACGAGGAGTTTTGAGAGCATATATTTAGACCATCTCCTACTAGAAGTAGAACGATGATATAGGAATAGGAGTAGCCTTGGATGTATGTTAGTTGTCTCATCTTTGTCTATTAAGATGGTTGCAAAAACTAAATATTATCATCGTTCCTAGGCATCGAGATTACTGGGAATGTGATTTCTTACAATCTGGATGCCTAGAAATGTAACTATTCTTGATGGGACTGACGAGTCCGTCTCACATGGACGATCTCATCAATATAGACAAAGACACCTTCAGCCAGGCGAGGTAAGTATCCACATTACTGACGAGGACAGCCAAACCATTCAATGCAGCCAATTAAGCATGGAACGGTTACAGAACCAGCTGTATGATCCGTTGGAACACATTGAAACCACATTATAAGACAAAAACATTACCAAGAGGGACATTAAGGCCACCATAACTAACCCCAACGATTAGAAGAAGCTGAGAAGACGTATAAAAAGGCCCTTACAGTGTCAACATGAGGTAAGAGAACATACTAAGATAATTCCATTGCTATTTTTCACAGTTCTGATTTCATAAAAAGTTATCCTATACTGACTTTGGCATCGGAGGCTTTGTGGCAGGCACCACACCGGTGACCATTTTTAGGGTACATTCATACAGGTTGAAGATTGGTTCCATTTGCTCATTTTTTACTGACGAACTTACGCTTCATCAGTTTGGCGCCGTCTGTGGAGACCACATTTTCATGTTCAGACTCGAAAAAGTAGTTTCCGATCAACTGTTACTTTCAGATGGAGTCCAATCAAGATTCTGCAGCCTTAGCTCAGCAAATCCAGGCTCTCGCAGCTACTGTCGAAGAACTCACCAGGCAAAATCAGGAAATGAAACTATGGCTTCAACAGGAGGAGAATCAATCTAAAAACAACATGGAGGACGAGGGAAATAGCCACAGAAGGAGCGACCATCAAAGGCCTACTACTCCAGTAGAACAAAATTCAGATCTTCTTCAAAAGATGAGGAAGGAGATGGACGAGTTGAGAAATGCCATTAAGGAGAAGACAGACCAGAGCGTGGGTAGATTGGTAAGGGCAACAGACTCGCCTTTCACAGCAGCGGTCTTAGGATGCTCAGTACCGTCGAAATTTCGGCTGCCACAACTTGAGCCATTTGACGGGCTCAAGGATCCATAGGATCACCTCAACACCCTTAAAACGACACTAGGGCTTCAGCAACCCCCTGACGAGATATTGTGTTGTTCCTTTCCTACCACCCTTAAAGGAGCTGCAAGGGAATGGTTCACCAAGCTGCCTAACTCGTCCATTAACAACTTCGAGCAGTTAAGCAACGCCTTCTTGCGTCACTTCATTGGAGGACAATGTCCCAAGAGGCTAGCAGACTACTTGCTTACCGTTAAGCAGGGAGAGAAGGAAACCCTGAGGTCTTACGTTAAACGCTCCACTCATGAGACCTTGGAGGTGGACGAAGCTGACGACAAGGTAAAATTGACAACTTTCAAAGTAGCGTTGAGATCCAGAGAACTCGTGGCTTCACTAGCGAAGAATCCTCCAAGAACAATGGCGGAGATGCTCCTGAAAGCCCAAAAATACATGAATGCTGAAGACGCGTTAGCAGCCATAGAGGATGTAGAAAAGCCAGAAGGCAGGGGAAGGAAGGACGACGAACGTAGGGGACAAAAGAGGGAACGTCCAGATCGTCGAACCAATGACGGGAACAGAAGGAGAGACGATAAGGGCCCTCGAACGGTAAAATTTACCCCTTTAATTATGCATGTTGACAAAATTTTAATGCAGATTAAGGACAAGTATTTCCTTAAATGGCCAAGGCCTTTGCATTCATCTCCCAACGTCCGTGACAAGAACAAGTACTGTCGATTTCACAAGGATCATGGCCACTACACCAAAGATTGTCGGGACCTTAAAGAGCAGATAGAAGAGTTGATAAGGAAAGAAGTTACAAAGATATGTGAAGAAAGGGGAATTTAGCAGACTTAGGGACGATAACAAAAATCAGAAGGAGCCCTCATCCAGAGATAAAGATAACACCCCTAACCTTCCCAGGATATTATCGGGGAAATTAATACCATAGCAGGAGGACCGTTCCTAGGAGGGTCATTCAAGTCCCTCAGGAAAGCATGTCAAAGGCAAGTGAACAGTGTCTACATGATACCTCCGTCCAAGCAATGGCGGACGGACCAGGGTATGTTTTTTAATGAAGTAGACGCCATGGGGGTGAAGCAGCCTCATAATGATCCTTTGGTTATAGCACTGACTATAGAAAGATTCAACACCAAAAGGATCCTCGTAGACAACGGTAACTCTGCAAATATCATCTACCTCCCTGCTTTTCAGCAGCTGAAGTTAGATCCAAAGAGACTGCGCTCATTTGACTCTCCTCTCGTCAGTTTTAGTGGAGACAGAGTATACCCCAAGGGCATAGTGACGTTGATGGTAACAGTAGGGATGTACCAGAGGCAGTTAACCCGTCAGACAGACTTCTTGGTGGTAGATTGCCCCTCATCTTACAATGTGATTATTGGGAGGCCCACACTCAACAAATGAAAGGCAGCCACGTCCACCTATTGCTTGAAGATGAAGTTCCCTACGGATAACGGGGTCGAAGAAGAAAAAGGGGATCAGATCTTAGCCAAAGAATGCTACTAGGCCGTCGTGGCTGCAAAAGAAAACCACACATGGAAGATTGAAGAGAAGGAAGGAGGCCAAATGGAAGCCCTGGAAATAGTGGAGCTGGACGAAGAAGAAACCACCAAGACTACGAGGATAGGAACAATGCTGAGTCCTGAGATGAGATCGAGGCTCGTTCAATTCCTAAAAGAAAATCAAGATGTTTTCGCCTGAAGTCACGAGGACATGCCAAGTATATTCCCAGAACTCATTCAGCATAAGTTGAATGTGGATCCAGAGAAGAAGCCCATCAAGCAGAAACGAAGAGTCTTCGCTCCAGAACGAGACCAGGCAATTACGGACGAAGTCTCGAAGATAGCCTCGTCAGAAAAAGGTACGACGAGCGTGGACTTGATGATGGAAATCCAGAAAAACCCTAGCATTGAAGAAGTTCCAACGTTCGCGATCCAGAGCACAGACAGCTGGATGACGCCCATCGTATCCTTCCTCTAGGACGGACACCTCCCTTTGAATACAAACGAAGCCAGGAAGATTAAGAAGATGGCAGCCAGATTTATGATCCTTAATGACCCCCTATACAAGAGAGGCTTCTCCATGCCCTACTTGAAGTGTGTTAACGGAGAAGAAGTTAGGTACATCCTGAAAGAGATACATGAAGGAATTTGTGGGGACCATGATGGCCCTAGATCCCTGGTAAGCAAGGTTATTCGAACGGGTTATTTCTGGCCTACTATGCAGGTGGACGCAACGGAGTTCGTCAAGAGATGTGACAAGTGTCAACAGTTAAGGAATGTCCAACGACTTCCAGCAGAAAGACTGACGACGATAACGTCCCCATGGCCATTTGCACAATGGAGAATCAACATCGTCGGCCCATTGCCCCTAGGCAAAGGTTAGGTAAAATTCTTACTAGTTGCTGTTGACTACTTTACGAAATGGGTTGAAGCAGAGCCACTGGCGACTATCACCGAAGTAAGGATCCGAAGCTTCGTGTGGAAGAATATAGTTTGCAAGTTCGGGATTCCGAGGACGATCATATCAAATAACGGACGACAATTTGACTGCCAAGGCTTCAAAGACTTCTGCTCAGGCCTGGGCATCAAGAACCAGTTCTCATCACCAGGACATCCATAGGCGAATGGACAGACGGAGGTGACGAACCATACGTTGCTCAAGATCATAAAAACCAAGCTGGACGATGCGAAGGGCGCCTGGCCAGAAGAACTGCCCAATGTCTTGTGGGCCTACAGAACAACAGCAAGAACCTCGACGGGAGAGACTCCCTTCAGACTCACATACGGCACTGAAGCAGTGATCCCGGTCGAGGTAGGAGTAACCAGCACTAGGCGAGAAGTATTCAGCGAAGAAGCCAATGATGACCGTCTGTGAGTTAACCTGGACTGTCTAGACGAAGTAAGAGACAGCCTGCAGCAGGATGACGGAGTACCAACGGAAGATGACAGACTATTACAACAGAAGAGTAAAACTCAGACGACTTGACATAGGCGACCTCGTCCTGCGCAAAGTAACCCAGGCGACCAAAGATCCAACTCAAGGAAAACTTAGCCTTACGTGGGAAGGACCATACCGAGTCATTCATTACTCCAGACAGGGCAGCTACCACCTGGAAACCCTAGACAGACAAAGACTCCCGAGGCCTTGGAACATCGAACACTTGAAAAAATACCATCGATAGATATAACGGTTAAATGTATTCGTTATTGAAATTAATAAATAAATTATTCAGCTGACGATTCCATGACAAGCAGATTTAATTCAACAGGAAGTACCAAAAAATAAGTAACAAGATTCCACCTAGATGAATGTAAGTTACTGACAAGCAAAAGGTCCCTAAAAAGGGTAAAGGCCAAAAAAGGCTAAGTAACAAGATTCCGCCCAGACGGATGTAAGTTACTGACAAGTAAAAGGTCCCTAAAATGGGTAAAAGCCAAAAAAAGGCTAAGTAATAAGATTCCGCATAGACGGATGTAAGTTACCGACAAGCAAAAGGTCCCTAAAAGGGGTAAAAACAAAAAAAATGCTAAGTAACAAGATTCTGCATAGACAGATGTAAGTTACTGATGATAAAAAGGTCCCTAAAAGGGGTAAAAGCCAAAAATGGCTAAGTGACAATATTCCGCATAGACGGATGTAAGTTACTGACGTTAAAAAGGTCCTATAGGGGTAAAAGGCAAAAATGGCTAAGTAACAGAATTCCGCCTAGACGAAGGTAAGCTACTGACGATTAGAGGATCCCTGGACGAGTATGGGGTACTGTCAAGGTACCAGTTATGAGAGACTAACGAAACAACGGATAAAAAGGTGCAAACAGAGTCAAAGTTTCGTCAAGTCCATAACGTGGGCAATCAAAAGATGTTCGTCAGCATATCTCAAACTAAAGAACATAAAGTGCAAGTAAGTGCAGAGAAGTAAGTGCAAATTAGATTAAAGCTCAAAACAAACGGGCAAATTACCATGGTTTGTACAACTAAAAGCCCATAAACATTGGGCTGGAAATACTGTTCCCAAAATAGATTAAAATAAAATCGTTCAGAAATTAGATTTACATAATTGCCCAAAACATAGGGGGCATCCAAGAAGAGAAAATTTTTGTGTTAAGTATCAGGTTCGGGCAGCACCATCGTCAGCAGGAGCATCAGTAGCAGGGGCATCAGCAGCAGGAACGTCCCCGGGAGCATCAGGCTTAGTCGCAGAAGACTGAGCAGCTTCGTCTGCAGCCATCTCCTGGTCCACCTCCTTTAGATCCAGCCTCTCCATATCCACTCCAGAAGGGTGCTTTACGAGGTATCTCCTCAGGAGCTCAAAACCTTTAAAATACCAACTGAGGAGCACAATGTTGTACTCATCAGTGGTTTGAAAGGCTTCAACGGACCTGGCAGCGATGGTCTTGAGACTCTCCCTGGCTCCAAGAAGCTGCTCGTCCTTTTCTATAGTTCCCTGATGCTCAACCCTGAGGTCGTCACTCAGTTTCGTGACTTGCTCCTTCAAAGCATTGGCCTCACCCATGGAATCAATGAGATTCTTCTTCAAAGTGGAGTTCTCCGCCTCCAAAGCCTCTATCCTAGATGTAAGGGACACCACCTTAGCCTCCTGAGTAAAATACTCAAAAGTAAGGTGAAGACTCTCTCCTAACACCTGAAAAGAAGATCAGGGACGTCGGCAAAAAAAAAAAAAAAATTGCCTTGGACAATATACCTAGACGAGCTTATGGACATGACGAGCCACAACCCCATTGAGAGGGACCCCAGACAAGGCCCTCAAATCGGCAGCCGTTATCACCTCGTGGGCCCGGTCCATGGCCACCTTCTCGCCATTCCAAATTGTGAAAGATCGAGAATCAGCTTTCTCCTTCTCCTTTTCAGACAAACGTGGCCTTTTGGAGACAAGAGTGCCACCTATTTCTTCCACGGATGTCGTAGGCAAAGCTATCCTCGTCGTCTCACCAACAGAAACAATTAGATTAACGGAGGCAACTGGAGCAATGGGGGCACCCTTCCCAGTGATGCGCACTATCTTCTTCCCAAGATTCGATAGGGGCTCGTCTTTCTTTGACCTCATTTTCGCGTAAAGATCTTTGTTAAATTTGGTCGTCATTTCTGCCAGAAGGAAACACTTGTTAAAAAAAAAAAAAAAATACACTGGTGCCGACGAGCCCAGCACTTACTCTTTTTCCCTTCAATCTCAATGTTGCGCAAGACGAAGGAAGACGGGTCAAGACCAAGATGGTAGAAAGCAAGAGTCCGCGGATCTACCAAGTCGTCCCAGCTCTCAATTGTCTTGGCATACTCGATTGCCTGCTCAACCCGTTCCTTGTACCTGCCCTTAAGTTTAGGTCGTCTCTTCACTGCAAAAAAATAAAGGAAAAAGAAGTTAGTGACGATAACGACGAATGTAGCAGGGCTAAAAGCGACAAAAAGAAAGAGTCACACACCTAAAGTCGGGGTTCCCCACCGACGAAGCAACCTCGGAATGTCACCCCAATCCTGGCTAGAGGGGGTCTCAAAATCATCCTCGAACACAAAGAAAAATCTTGATTTCCAGTACCTGAAGGATGAAGGTAACCCTCTAACAATCCTGGTCCTCCTCTCCCAAGGTACCAGCTCATAGTATCCATATTCCTTGGATTCTTTCAAACGATATAGGTGGACGAGCTCACCTACCTTGATCGAATCCCCGTTAGCAGCCAACCATATTTCCATACAATTAACCACTATCCTCCACAAATTGGGCATTAGCTGCCCAGGAGCAATCCCAAAATGATTTAAAAGCTCCATCAAGAAGGGATGCACGGGAAATCTAAGCCCACAAGTAAAGACAGCCTCGTAGAAGCACACCTCACCGGGAAAAAAGTGACAAGCTCTATCCTCGTCACTAGGCCGACGAACAGGAACCCTCTCTGGAAACTGAAACCTATCCTTGAATCTACCCACCGTTTCGGCATCTAGCCCACAAACCTCCTCAAGGGCATAAAAAGCCCTAACCATGCAAGGAGTAAAGACAGCTGTATCCCCCTCCACTGGATCGCCGCTAGACGATAACCCAGTCTCGAAATCACTAGACCTAACTTCAGACGTCATTTTCTCCTCTCTCTCTCCTAACCCTCAAACCAATCAATTGATTGCCGTATCAGAGGTAACAACTCAGTCAACGCCACACTCAGACCACTACCCTAAAAAACAAAGCCTTCAAGGCCTGGAAAAGTTCCTAAAGACCCCCCTAAACGTGCGAAAAGAAAAGAAATTGAGGGGCAAGCAACTCTAACCTCAGAGTTACCAACCATGAAAACCCAAAAAGGAGCGCAGAGAAGAACAATATAACTAAACCCCAAGGAAATCAAGAGTAAAAGGAAAGAAAAAGAGGGGAATCAGAAACACTATCACAGCGAAACGAAGAAAAGAAAAGCAAAAAAGAAAGAGAACGCACCTTGAACAATGGCGGACCAAGGAAGCACTACCAAACAACAAGCCAATTTGAAGAAGGATAGCAGAGGGAGACTAGCCGAGAAGAAGCAATGATTGAAAATTTTCAAGAAAAGTGAAAAGAAAAAATGGGAAGGGAAAGAGTTTAAAGAACAAAGGCTCGAAAAACGGAAAGACCGGCGGGAAACCTAATAGTCCCACTTGTTGGAGCATTAACTCCACCAGTCAACGCGTGCCATGTATGCCACGATCTGTGGAGCGCCGCCACTTCGCACTTAATGCGGAACAAAAACCCAAGAGTCATTTGCAACCTGTAACCTATCATATTCTATGATCATCATAAAATGACGAACACAAAATCAGGGGGCAATTGACGGGACTGACGAGTCCGTCTCACATGGACGATCCCATCAATATAGATGAAGACACCTTCAGCCAGGCGAGGTAAGTATCCACATTACTGATGAGGACAGCCAGACCATTCAATGCAGCCAATTAAGCATAGAACTGTTACAGAACCAGCTGTATGATCCGTTGGAACACATTGAAACCACATTATAAGACACAAAAACATTACCAAGAGGGACATTAAGGCCACCATAACTAACCCCAACGGCTAGAAGAAGCTGGGAAGACGTATAAAAAGGCCCTTACAGTGTCAACATGAGGTAAGAGAACATACTAAGATAATTCCATTGCTATTTTCCACAGTTCTGATTTCACAAAAAGTTATCCTATACTGACTTTGGCATCGGAGGCTTTGTGGCAGGCACTACACCGGTGACCATTTTTAGGGTACATTCATACAGGTTGAAGATTGGTTCCATTTGCTAATTTTTTACTGACGAACTTACGCTTCATCAATTCTTATATTTGGTTTAATTGAGAATCTAATAAGATTCTTAGAAATGTGAGATTATAATGTTTGGTTTATTTCTAAAAATCTTAAATGGATTATTTATTTTTCTCATTCTATCCTTAGATTTGTAAATCCAATATCAAGTCTTTTTTTTTTTTTAATCTTCCTTTAAATAAATAATGAAGAACAAAATATAAACCATAAATTATGACAAATTCATTAAAACTATAGTCTAACGCCCTCCATAAACTGCAATAATAAGAAACAAAGTTGCCGCAAAATTAAAGGCTGAATACAGTAAAATAAATCATACCAATTAAAGAACAAAGTATCCATAAAGCAAACTAAGAATTTACACCATTATTTGAATATAGCAACTAGTGGTCAAATATAGCACCAAAGCCACCTTTGGCATAAATCCTAAGACCTTCCAATGTGTTTCAAAATCCAAAAAATGTGCATACAAATATGATGGGTTGTTAAAAATTAAAAATCTACACATTCTGTATCATTGTAGAACAAACATCAAAAGTATCAGATATGATACAAATTATTAAAATTGTACGGTAATGTATGAATCTAGAAACAAGGCCATTAATCTAAAAATAAAAAACAAAAAACCAGATGAAGCCACCAATCCATATCTATATTTCTAGCAACTAAACAAAACCAAGATCTGAGATACGAATAGACACATTAACAAATTTCCATGAAAATAGATTCATTAATAATTTGTTGAGTAACACACACATAACAGTAAAAGTAAATACCTGGCAACAATGGAGGGTCCCCTTCAAACTTTTTTTTTTTTTTTCACACATGAAAGCTAAATAAAACTTTGTTAATTAATATATCAATAGAGTTGTTATCCTGTTTATGTTGTTTTGGAGGGAATAGATAAAGACAAGGGAAAAGATATTAATGATTTGTTTTATATTTTATCTCAATTGCTTAAATGATAATGAAAAAGGGTTAAAATTGTCAATTTATAAAAAAAAAATACAATTTCTTTTAAACTTGGGAATATGGATGCCTACCTGTTTTAAAAGGAATCAACATTCCTACAGAGTGGGGATTGAGGGAGAATCCAGATTCCCCTGACATTTAATTTCCCAGTGTAATTTGCAACCAAACATGATAATTTTTAAACATTCCTGAAAATCCTAAAACATTATCATGTACCAAACCCTACGTAATGATAATTATAAATTTATATCATTTGTAATGCATCTACTTATCTCCATAACAAACAAACGAAAAAAAAAAAAAAAACACTTTTCACATTGACTGCCATGACTAGTAATCCGAAAAAGGGTTTATTCGGTTTTTAATTTACCAGTTTCCACTTTCCATTGTTAAATTTTGTAGAAAATAATTAGTAAGTCAAGAGGTTCAATAATCGGCATGGGCAAAGAGATCTTTTCCTGTACTTTGATTAAACTATTTCAGCAAGTTGGTCATATATATTAATTTTAATTTTCAGTTGGAGCGTGGCATACATGGCAGAGACAGAACTTACACATATTACATATAATGGAGTGGCACACCTTTGCGAACTTTGAAAAAAAAAACAATAGTAAGAGCATTCGCATCAACTCATTTATAAATTTTTCCATTTTACACATTCAAAACCTACTTTTTCTATTTTACACACTTAATTTTACAAGATACCTACATCAGTCTGTTTATTATACACACCTATTTAAATAAAATATTCACACTTCCCCATTTTTTATTATATCTCCCAACTACCCTATGCGCCCCTCACTTATCAGATCACCTCTCCCTCTCTCTTCTCATTTTTTTCTTAACAGCCCTCTCTCTTATCTCTCTCTCTCTCCGTCTCGTTCTTTCTCAAAAAACTACCAGCCCAGATATCCGTCTTCACCGGCCGTTCTTCACCGGATTCAGAAGCTTTCTTCACCGGCCGGTCCAGAAATCAAGTTCCGGCGACCCAGATCGCGTCTTCACCGGCCGTTCTTCACCGGATTCAGTTCAAAAGCTTTCCTCATCGACCGATCCAAAAATCAAGCTCCGGCGACCCAGATCGCGTCTTCACCGGCCGTTCTTCGGGATTCAGAAGCTTTCTTCACCGGCCGGTCCAGAAATCAAGCTCCGGCGACCCAGATCACGTCTTCAACGGCCGATCCACGAACCATGCTCCACGAACCAAGCTCCGGCGACTCAGAACCAAGCCCCGGCGACCCAGATCGTGTCTTCACCGGCCGATCCACGAACCACGCTCCACGAACCAAGCTCCGGCGACCCACGAACCAAGCTCCGATCTCTGTGTCTTTTGGTTTGTCTGTGTGGGTTTATTTGTGTGTGGGTTTGTTTGTGTGTTGATATGTGTTTGTGTGTGAGTGTGTCTGAGGTCGTTGTGCACGGAATGGGGAGAGAAAATTTGGTGCGAACTGGATAATATTATTTTAGTATATACACGAGCTACAGTACCCGTGTATATTTACACGGGTACTGTAGCTTGGGGAAAAATATGGATGGTTTTACATATTTTTACACCCACTGATATGAGTGTTTTTTTGCTCAAAATGTGCAAAATTTACACTGTATATGTATTTTAGAAGACTATAACTGATCTGATGTGAATGCTCTAAGATAATTAAAATTTGAAATCATATTCAAGTAACATTGTTCCATCACAAAGACGTAATCCGTATCGCCAACTTCCCAAAAATTCAAGATTTTTTATTTTATTTTATTTTATATATATACATTGTTCAAGATTGTTGACTTCTTAAAGGGGATTATATGGGAGACACTAACGTTTAATGGTTAACACTCACTATTAATATCTGGCAGATAGATCTGCATCTCTCAATTATGTATGTCTAAAGCAATTTAGAATTTAATTATTGCGATATTCTATCTTCAATTATACACCAATATTTCCCATATAATAATGCTAATAATAATAATAATAATAATAAAATTCACAGATAAAATAATAGAGGAAATGCACATTTTATCCTTATTAATTTCATGGCAGCATGGTTAGCGCTGCCCAACCATATTTAGTGTGGAACTGGATCCTAACTAATACTGCAAATAGTAATAATAATAATAATAGAAACTTAGTGAAGATGATGGATGAAGAATCCATCACTTTTAATCACAAATGTTTCCCATATGCTAATAGTAAAACACCAACAAAAAAAAAAAAAAAAAAAAATAGTGGAGGACATGCACATGTCCTTATTAATCTCGCAGCAGCATGGTTAGTGTATGTTCAACCATATTAGTGCGGAACATATTTTCTTTTTTTAGAGCAGTACTAAATTAGTAATAATCTTAAATTTAGTGAAAAATGATGGATATGATAACGAAATAAATTGAGAAAATTCAATCCATCTATTCTAGAAAGGAAAAGAGTAATAATCATTAATCAAACAAACTTTCGGAAATATTCTTAGCTAAAATTAAGACAATATTCTTTATCTGATTTTAAATAAATAAATAATATTATAGACATAAATTATTTTAAAACTGGTAATGTGACAAATTTTTTATTGGTTTTCATTTAGATTCACCATTAACATTACTTTTTTATTTACTAATAACTATTCACCATATCAGCAGTTTGTAAAAAAATTTGTATCTTTAACATTATTCTAAATAAATAATAACAATCAAGGATTGAAATTATCATGATGACGATGCAAATTGATTAATTGGCAATCCAAACCCAATCACATTTGTGCCGGAGAAGAAAAAAAAAGCCAAAAGAAAACAAATCAACAATCAGAAATATCAGAGGGATATTCTCAGCTAAAATAAAAATGAAGGCAAAATCATGTTTAGTTTTGGTCGTTTGGTAATGATAAATACTATTATGTATAGTTGGGATCTCTCTCGTTATCTGTTAATTTGGATAAAAAACCATATGCGTTTTTCAGTGTGTGTCGGGTTCTTTTCCACGCTTATTCTTAACGCGTGTATGCACGTTCCAAATTGGGGAATCTATTTTTGTGGGGGTGGGGTCCATTATTTGCTCAAAACACTAAACGGCGTTTTTGTCTGAACTGATGAGTGAAGTGAACAACGTGGGTGTGCTAAGGTCAGTCCAAAAAAACACTCGCGATCTACCGCGTGGGTCTCAAACCTTGAAGCCGCCGGATGGGACCTACGACCTTTATTGGCTTGGTCATCCTTAGCTCACTGTTTGTCGTTTATCGCCACCACTCACGAGTGCAATCATTGCAAGCTTTTGAAAAAAAAAAAAAAATTAACCAAAATGAATTTTCTGGGAATTTTTCTCAATTTATTCGTTAAATATTTTGGATTTCATATCATTTTGAGATTGAATTATGCTTTTCAAGATTTTGATTAATTTGACTAAGGACCAATTTATATTTGAAATTGCGATTTTCAAAAGTTATTACAAAAGACTATGCATATATTTTTAAAAATAGTTATTAAAGACTGCGTATCTTTTATTTCATTGATTTGCTTCTTCTTTTTTAAATAAAACTAGTCGTTAAGCCGTGCATTCCGTGCGATGCACGGGTTTATCTCTTCTTTGAGTAGTTTTTGTTATAGACATGTGAGTTCAAGCTAATAAAGTATGTTCTTAGTGTCCATAAATCTACCAATAAGAAACATTACATACAAATCTCTGCACTGAAATAGACATTAAACATGTAATATGATTTTAGCTAATACGAAGTTGACGAATGAAAGTGGTGTGAGAGGTTTATAGATTGAAAGAAAAGAAGAAGAGAGTTGATGGTAAATTTTGAATAGAATAGAACTTCTCTGTTTGTGGTCTACTCTCATAAAAAATAAAAAATAAAAATAATGAGAAAGTTGATATTACATTTTAAGCTTCTTTAACAAACTTATCATTAGCCCACACAGCAGAGAGCACACAATTATATTCTTGACCAAATACTTGCACAAACTCCAACAATAAATCTTACAAACCTCAAAGTTCATAAATATATTCTAACATAAAAATTGATAAGTAAAAATTTTAGTTTAAAAGAATTTTTTTTTTTTTTAATTCAATACTTACAACGGAGAAAGGAGGATGTTCTGACATAAAAAGCAAACAAAAACCTACCCTTTAAACTATAGAAACTTATTACCACAAATAGGAATCATAAACATGCACATGTTTTTGAAATCAAACTAAAGAATTAGAAAACATAGAATTAGACAAACTCATATGAAAAAAAAAAAACACAAACACACACACACCAAGTTCTTTGTAGCTGTAGATTTAGATTCTAATAGCTGTAAGACACCACCTTCGGAAGGTTTAGATTTTGATGGTTGTAGAACACCTTCAATTATCTACTCTCTATATACCAGATTATATGTGACATTAAGTGAGGAATATTATAAAACATCATTGTACCTAAAAGAAAAATTAGATAAAAACAATTACTAATTCTCTTACTTGCTAGGTTGTGTTCCTAGGAAACCTGCAAAATTAAAAGGAAAACAAAAAAAAGAAAAACACGAAGAACCGTAAAAAAAATGAAAAGGGGAGTTATTAATAAAATATTTCATAATTTGAATCAAAATTCAAATCTACAGAGATGCGTAATAAAAAAATCATAACCAAATACTTTCACCAACTTCAACAATAAATCTTACAAACCTTAAAGTTCATGAATATATTCTAACATAAATTTATAAGTAAAAATTTTAGTTTAAAAGATATATATTTTTTTTTTTAATTTTAAATTCAATACTTACATAAAACAATTAGATGAAAACAATTACTACAAAGAATTAGAAAAACTCATATGAAAAAAAAAAATAACGTTCCAAGATCAAGGTTTGTAGTTGTATGTTATAAAAAAAAAGGTTTGTAGTTGTAAAACAAATACTAATTCTCTTACCTGCTAGGCTGTGTTCTTAGGAAACCTGTAAAATCAAAAGGAAAACAAAAAAAAACAAAAAAAAAAACATGAAGAGCAATCAAACAATCGATTTTTTTTTCTTTAGATTAGATCATACGAGGTTTAATGGTTAGAATGGTTGGTGAGTTCTTCAAACATACATGAAAGTCCATTAAGGCATTAATAGCATTAGTGTACACACAAGTATCATGCAAGAGTCAGTTTAAGCTATTGTCTTCTTCTTTATGGGATATAGTACAAATGTTGGACAAATTTGCAGATGGGTATATGAAATCAAAGAAGCCCTACGTAGGTTCTTAAGGGAAGGGAAGAGTTCTAGGGTTTTTATGTTTTAGTAGTAGTATAGTAGCGTGTAGTTTTAGTACCGTGTCTTTTTTTAATTGAAAAGAATAAATTAGATTTATAAATTATAAATAAAAAATGTTGATGTGTAAAATTGTGGAGAGGTCAACCAAAAGTCAAAGGCTTGAGAGAGTTTGAGTTTAAGTTGGACTTGTTAGAGAGATAGAGTTTCACTCCTTGTTAAGTTTGGACTAAACAAAAATAATTTTATTTAAAAAAATGATAATGATTTATTTTTTATTCTTTAAATATTGTACTGACATGGAAAATTGTGGGAGTTTCAGAGGCTTTGGTTATATATATATATATATATATATAGATAACTTTTGTACGTGAGTCTAGGTATTGTGAAGGGTATAGGGTATCGATGGAAGCGTTCAAACAAAAATGAAAACGGATTGGCCAATACAGGCACACAATGCAGGGGCGGCTGCACTTGTAATTCAAAGGTTCAAATCGTTGGGTTAAGATAGTTTAATCCTGGTTAATTAATTTAATAATTCAAATTGATTAATTAGGTTCAATTGCATGCAAATCGTGAAGGCACCAACAAATCACCAAAAATACTAAATGCAGCAGAAAATAAATTTGATATGGTGATTTGTTGACAAATAGGGAAAATCTCGTAAGGCAAAGATCTCACCGGGTGATTTAAAGGTTGCCACTCTCAAAAATCCACTAATCAACAATCAAACGGTTACAAGTATATGGAATCTTACCAACTACCCTAGCCTATCCCAATATACCAACCTACAGTTGAACTTTCGCTCCAATACCCAATTGGACCTGATCTTGTAGTAGTCTTCTTTTTTTTGATGCACAAACCTCCAATTTGTAACTAAGTCTTTGCACGGATTTCAGTACGTGATTAATTTCAGCAACTTAAACAGATGTTGATTGTAAAGTTCTTTACTTCATCAATAATGAAGATCTGGAAGCACTTGGTTACAAAACTCTATGGCATACAAACGTAGTAGCTTCTCACGGAGAAAATAAGTCTCTTAGTCTCTATATTTGTGGTATGACGGCTCTTAAAATAAGTCTTATATATGTCTATAGTTGTGAGAAAAGAAACCCTAAACAAATACAAAAGCCTAGGCCGGATTTCAGATCTGGAAATTCTGAAATCGTAATTCTCAATAGATCGAGCTACTGTCAAGCTATCTATCGAGCTTCACATTAAGTCTCGATAGTAGGCATGTATCGAGCTATCTGTCGAGACTTAATAAATAGCTTTTCTCCACTTGTTTCTTGGATGAATCTCCATATTTTTAATACTCGTCTTGAACAACCTGTTTCTTGAAATACTAAACGCATCTTAAATCTATCCAATTACAAGGTGTATTTTGTCAAATGATTAACCAATTACAAAACATATGACCCTAACACAAATGAACCCCTTGACTTGAAAAAAAATAAATATTGATATATATAAAATATTTTTTTATTAATTTAATTACCGTTAAAAATATTTTTACACAATTTGGCTTAAATCTTGTACACTTTGATCACAAATCAATGCCTAAAATCAAACAACATAGATCAACTCATCGCAAAACTAATTAACAACACAAATCACTCTCTCATGAATCTCATCTTATCTCTGTTCTATATTTGACTTTCTATGTATCTCCAACTCTAAGAGTAAAATATGAGTGTTTGTGAGTTTTGAATGTCTCTCTTTATTATAAATTTATATTATATATATGTGAGAGAGTGTGTGTGTATTTGATACTAATTGTGTGCATTATTATTATTTTTTATTTTATATAATGTTATTTGTGTGAATTGTGAAGTGTGTGAATGTGTACATGGTATAAATATAATATAATTTTATATAATTTAATAACCAAGAAATGCAGATGATTTGTTACATGTGTATATTGTAATCGTGTTATAATAACTTTTTGTTATAAAACTTGTGATTCAAAGAAAAGAAATAATAGTAAAGTTAGTGATTGTTAAATGTATTATTTATGTATGGATGAGTGTGGTTATGTGGGTTAATAATTAATATAAGGTCAAAATTTATAATTAAAAAAAAACAATGACAAATAAATAATGACAATTACATAAAAATAAAAATGTTATAAAAACTTAATAAAATAAAATGTTCACATCTACATTGACAATAGATAATCACAATTGATAATAAACTATCATGTGATGATTTCAAAATATGAAAACTCGTAGAAAGAAATTGTAAAATATCATGTATTTGTGTTTTTTTTTTTTTTGGGTCAATAACACAATATATTCAAGTTCTCTTTTATTAAAATTGTTTAATTTAAGTTTCTTAACGACACCCCTCAAGAAATTTCCTAAAGTTGCCACTAACACAATGAGCACAATAATCTCAGTTTGTTGGGATAAGGATTGCTTACCTTCAAGGTGGTGTAAAGGGGATATTTATACCCATAACTGGAATGTGTTAGGCCTAAGAAATCCATCATTATCTCCCCTTAATACTTTCCGCGGATGTGAGAACTGAGAAGCCCTGTCCACTTTGCTAATTTGGATGTGCTTTTAGGAGATTGTAGGGATTTCCAGCACTAAAGGGACAAACCATATCGCATTAAATGTTGAGTGAATGGTTAGGTGTAATTAATTCGAACCTAAGTAAGCTGACTTCTTGATCCACATTTTGAGGATTGTAACTGGATCGGACACAGTTAATGACATGCTAAGCTGATTTGTGTGTCATTATCATATACCAGTCTGTAGCCAGATTGACACATGTGAATGGTGAGCTTTCTATCTTGCTCTTAAGTCATAAGCTAACCCGCCACAACTTTATTGAAAAATCGAAATCTTGAAATATCACCGTAGACAATACGAAAATATGCAAAATAGTTTCATACAGTTTACACCCCAAAAAAAAAGAAAAGAAAAAAAGAGTCCACATACAACCTCGTGTTTAGCATGATTAACAACTTAAGAATAAGAATAGGCCCCCTTCCATTACATCAATGTGCATTGCCTTCAAATTAGGAATAGATCTTTTTTTAACCATTTATAATTTTATAATCCGTGGTCTAAAATTATCAATAGGGGCAAGACAAAAAAAGGGCCTTAATATCATAAACCATATCGATTCACATGACTAACCTATTAAAATATTGTCAAAAATCTTATAGTTCAACTAGTTAAAACCTTATTAATATTTGTAATAGAAATATCTAGGATTAAATCTCCAACTTCCAACTATCGAATTATCAATAGCAAAAAAAGATTGTGGGGCACAAGAATTAGGTAAGGTGCCTGTGCCACGTGTCGTATCCATGGTCGAGAAGCCCATTATCTACCAAGGAAGCCACACGCTCAGACAATAAGGCCACATTAGCGGCACATTGCCAGATGAGGTCCTGCTGTTGAGAACAAGTTTTAGAGAGGAGGTTAGCTCTGACATGACTGGAGGAATGGTGGCTGCCCCCACATTCAATGCATCCCACCAAACCTCATGATCGCATTTATGTGGAGAAGACCCCTGAACAATGCTGTTTTGGCCGCCGCAACTCACAAGGGGTTTGAGAAGGTGTCTGATGGAATAAGCACTCAAGTGGTGGACTTAGACAATCAACAAATGAAGGGCTAAGATCGCTTGAAGGGAGCTATATAATAGGAGAGACCCCCCAAAGGGCGAGGGACACAAAATTTGTAGAGAAAATGCTGTAGTATTAAGAAAAGTAATTGTAATCAAATCTAAGATAAATATATTCAAGAACTACTCTCATCGGACATTGCCAAGGAAGAATTTATGTGCATCACATTTGTCTATTTATCGGTTTGCCTCGTTCTACCATCCTTAGCCCATTAAGGGCGTCGTCTACTTCACTGAAGCCTAGCTTTTTAGTACAGCTTTTTAACCTACTCTCTACAAATTTATTGTATTGGGCTCTTTGGACTTTAATCCATTCATTTTTTGGACCTAAGAACTAAAGCCCGCCCTTACAAAGTTATTATATTAATTATTCATTTTTTTAAAAATCAAATTATTGTAGATTTTTCAAATATGACATTAGAAAAATTATTTAATGCAAAATTTGTTATTGTATTGGAAGATAATTTAGTCATCTAAAGCTATTATAATGTTCAATTTTTTTTATAATAATATAATGTACAAATTGGCAAAATATTGACTTTTAAAAATTTGACATTTTTGTTTTTCGAGATTGAAATTGTCATAATATTTGATTGACTAATTTGATAAGTATCACGTTAATTTGTATATAAACACCTATACAAACAGGTGAATAATATATCTCGAGTGAAAAAGAATAAGAGTGTGTTTGAAACGGGACTGGATGCCAGCATCTTCTTATAGCAAATACAAATGGAGTGTTTGAAATATGGGTACTTCCAATAATGTGTCGTGTCATTTTCAATGGGAAAGCTTTCGGCCGGAGTCATTAGTCAATGAGCTATCAATAACTAGCTATAGCTAAAAACAAGATGTAATAATTAAGAGTTGACATTAATTTGGAGACTCAATACTATGAATTACGTTGCCTCTTGAGGCTTGATTGACTCATAAAAAGTCCAAGAAGTAGAATGGTTTATGATTAAATAAAGCGTCATAAGTAAGAACAAAAAATCACAGTTTTACTTTTTCCAACGAAGTCCCAATGAAAAAAGAGGTTTAGGTTGCTAACATGAAATATCACCTCTGCATAAAGAGAATAAGGGCTGAACACATGATTAGCGTTAAAGTCAGTTTTCTTGTTAAAACTTAAAACACACACATATATGATTCTTTTGTCAAACCCTGTAGGCCAAACTTTTAGGACTTAATTCGATAATCAGGAAAGGGGGCTTTAAACTTTGATCAACATAACAGATATGACCGAAGAGGCGAAGACGATCGTCGTCAAAAGTCAAAAATATCAAATTCAGCGACAGGTTAGAGTTTAATTAGGAGTTTTACCTGTGGTTGAGTAAAGAGAAAAGTTCTCAACATTTTTTTCGTCTGGAGGCCAAATAGTTCGCATATTAATTTTTTTTTTCTTTTTAAAACTAGCTAATCCGTATTTTAATTTGTTTCCCTAAATGCAAGCTTAATTTTCTTGAGTGAAAATTGTTGAAGGAATTGTTGAAATTTATGCTCTGAAACCTAATTTGTAATGCATTCTTTAATTGATGAAGGTATTTTATTTTTTGAAATTATATAATCATTGGATGCCATGCATTCATTTGATGAATAGTCTATGAAAGAATGAATGCATAGTATTTGGCTATGAATAGTCAATTAAAGAATGCATTACAAATTAGGTTAATGATTATATGCATTCTTTCATTACAAATTAGGTTAATGATTACAAACTAGTTGAATCCACAGCTCCTTCAACAAATTAAAATTTTGACGTTCAAAAAGGCAGTTAACTAGAACCTGAAAATTAGGCCCTTTTTTTTCAAATGAAATTCTACTTGTATTAGGGTGTCCTATTTTAAAGCTTTTTAGGTTATCTACAAGTGAGGAGCAGTTTAAAATGAAATTAGGTTTTTCTCTTAGAGTTTGGTTTGGTTTAATGGATTGCTAAAAGCCTTACTAAGGTAAGGAGTGAAACTCAACCTTCTATAGATATGGTCTTAACATTTTTTTTTATGATTTTAATGATTAAGTTCCTGTGTTTTTTATTGATTTATTTATCTAGAAAGTTTTTATTTATTTATTATTATTTAGTATAGTTCTTTGGTTTAAAGTAGTCTGGGGGCACGTTACTTAGGATTCCCTACAAATTAGTTCACTAGTTTTGTCTTTCTTAGTTGCCTAAAATCAATTAAATTCTAAAACTATCTTTAGAAATCAACTTTTGTGTCATTTTTGCTAAATCATCTTACTAAAATTATCAATCATTGATATAAATTTTAGTTGAGTTATAAAATAAAAGTGTAAGAATTACCAATAGATGTGTTATGTGTAAATTCCTAAACGTTATGGTACATTTGGTAGAATGTAACAGTAATTACATAGGAATATGAATAATTACAAGAAATATAAGACGTTGTAATGTAATGCTTATTACTATTCATTTGTATGGTGTCAACATAATAAAAGAACTTTGAAGAAAATGGAATGAAAGCATTTTAAATCAAACTTAAAATATATTTTAAGAAATATCTTACTCATTTAATTATATTTCCTAATTTTTTTTTTTTTTTAATTTGAAAGAGAGAGATTAGTTATTTTTTTATGATTTTTTTTTTCATAATTGTTATGTGCATATAGAAAGTTAGTTTATTTGGAAATATATTAATTTTCAAAATTAATACACCTACTAAGGAATAACTATTACATCTTTTTTAGAGACGAATAGTTATTTTTCATTCTAAAGAATAGCTATTCATAAGAAATGACGATTCCTTATAATAAAACATAACCAAACTACTGAATAGCTAATCCATAAGAATTACATTTATATTATAGTACCTATTACAGTTTACCAAACATAACCTTAGTGTTTCAAGTTATTTTTGTTTTTCTCAATTTAATTTTTCTTCACCAACCGAAATACAATTTCTCTTCAATTGATTTTTTTTTTAACTTTATTTTATCTCTTGGATTGCTAATCAACTCCATTTTCATTGGATTCGACTTTGGACACATTGAGTTATTACTTCATGACATCTGCACTTATGAGTATTATTGAAATTGTAGTAGCTCATTATGAGATAACTAGAGTCCAAGGTCCATTGGAGTTAAGATTTTATTTTTCCATTTGGTCCTACATCAAACTATGTATATTGTGGGGGCCTTTTTTGTGTGTTGGGCTGGGCTGCCTGCCGCGGTAGTAGGCCCGAGTATTCTGAGTAAGGGAGTCGAGACCGGTCCAACTGGAACTCAACTTGGGCCGGCTTGTGCGCAAACATTGAGTCCAAGTCCAAGGGAAGATGCTGCGAAATGGGCTTATCCTTTGTTCCTGCCGCAGGAACTTTTCTCCAGTTTCTGCCGCAGGATTGACTTTTCTGCTATGCAACAAGTCTGTCTGCCGTGCTTTAAAGCTTCTGCCATGCAGTGAAGCTGCCTGCCGTGCTTTAAAACTTTCTGCCGTGCATTAAAGTTTCTGCTATGCAGTGAAGCTGCCTGTCGTGCTTTAAAGCTGCCTGCCGTGCAGTAAAGCCTTCGGCAATGTGAATGACTACCATTTTTACTGCAGAAACACATTTCTACTTCCTGCGCATAAACAAATCTAAAAAACCCAAAGAAAATACCCATCAAACAAGTGTTAGTTTAAATGAGTTAACATATTCTCAAATATATACATACATATATAAGTATATATACTTATACGTATTCACATATACACATATAAAATATATTTTTCCAGAACATGAGAAACAGGGTATATGTATATATATAATTACGGCAGGATAATGGTTAGTTTGTGTCAAAAAATACGTAATAACAAATAGAGAAGAAAGCTTTCGGCAGGAAATGATTAGCTTGTATAATAATTAACACGGTAAATATAATGAAAATGTGCTACGGCAGGATAACTAATATAGCAAGTAAAACACCACATCAGGACAACTGCTGCGGCAGACGTGAAAACGTGCTACGGCAGGATGACTAAATACAGTGAATATAAGTTGAAAATCAAATATATTTGTAATCAAAATTAAGTATTAAATCTGCCCATAAGATAAGTAAACCAAGAAGGAACCCAAACTCCAACTTCAACAACCTTATCATGGGCTCTTGCCGTAAAAGTTGTTCATTTTGGAGAATAAGCCTAAATGGCTACTAGCTATTACTTTTGGAGATTTCAAAGAGTGGGTTTGCTAAGAGGGAGGGAAAAGATGGTCTATTGATGCATGCCCCTATTCCTACCGCGTTTTCTCTCTTCTTTTTCTTTCTTTCTTTCTTTCTTTTTCTCCCCTCTGGGTGTTTTTTTTCTTCCCCTGTTTTTCACTCATTCCCCTGTTTTTTCCTCCACCTTCGTCCCTTTTCGGTCCTCCCCCTTTTTTCTGCCGTGGTTACCTCCCTTTTATAGTGAGCTAATTTAATGGTTTTCTCTGTTTTACCCCTAGGGCTTCACCAACTGTTTTTGGTTTGTTGTGGGCATCCTTTCAAGATTACCCATTCACCCATTGGTTGCCCCGACCACTGCCATTTGCTCAAAACATATGACAAAATTCTTTTTTGTTTGTTCCTGCCGTATACCTCTACCTCACTACCTAGCTCTATGGCATGCATCAATGGTCCCAACCATTTATTACTTCTTTTGGGTAAGATATCATCCCAGCAGGATATGTTCCCAAAAGACGTTATGGCAAGAAACCAAATATAGACCCCCTTTTCCCCCCACCACCAAACCACGCCCTCTGAATCTCTTTGACCGTGGGCCCACCTCCCTTGTATTGGCTGGGTACAGGTTGGTGGTGCCCCGGCCCTTCTATTCTTGCTCCACTGTCTTTTGTTTTGTCTCCCACGCCATTCCTGCCGCAGCAGATTAGCTCTGTTTCGTCTGCTACGTGTTTTTGTCTTGTTTCTTCATGCGTTTCCTGCTGCATTTGTCATTTCCTTTAGTTTGACTCTTCCTTCATGCAATTCCTGCTGCTCCTTATTTCCTTTCATCGTTCCTTTTCATATCAGTTCTCACGCCTACCTTTTTTATTCAAAAGGATTTGGGCCTTTGTGGGCCAAATAATGTTAACTGGATCAAAAGGGTCTTGGGCCCAATTTATCTTCATCTGCCGAAGCCATCCTGCCAAAGAACTGTATTCTGCGGCAGGCAGACTGGTATTCTGCGGCAAACAGACTTGTATTCTACGGCAGACAAACTTTTATTTTGCTGCAGATTTGCGTCTTGCCATAGATTGTTTTCACTTGCACTTCTTTCTTTGGACCCTTCTTGTTCTTTGGTCTTCTTTGTGGGCCTTTGGGCCTTGCTCTTCATTGGGCTTTCTTCCTCATAAGCTATGAGCATATGGATTGAGCATATGGATTGCGGCAAACTGGTACAGATTTGCAAAAATGAGCATCAACATATATAAAATCCTCTAGAAGGCTAGTCACATATACTAAGTAATATAAGTTGGAGAATTTTTGTTGTGAGAAAACCCTAGAGTGGCAACTATAAGAAGAGGAAGAGAAAAATTAGTTTTCTCTTACCCTCTTAATTTAACACATGTTCATGGTTTCTTCAACAAAGAAATACAAAGATTCCACACTCTTGACCATACACAGTCATTGAGATAAAGATCAAGATGACACAAGGTTTGATCAAAGTTTGAATAAAGATTCAAGCTATTGGTAAAGATCTTTTTAGTTTTCAAGTTTGATGCATTAAGGATATTTTTTATAATAAATTTAGATTCATAAGATCCTAAATTTTATTCTGCGTAATATTTATGATATGTAGGTGGGTGAATGATAAGTGTGGGGTGATTTGGTAAAGATTTGTAAATAATAGGAAGTTCTTGTTGAAGCTCAATATTCAAGGTTCCTACACACACAGAGCACGACATCGTTACGGCAATGATGAGAACTCTAAAACCCAAGTTATGCTATGTTTGGATGTTGGAAAAAGGAGGGAGAGTAGAGTAGAAGGAGGGAGAGTGATTAAATTACCTTGTTTGAATGTTTTTAAGGAAGAAGGGAGAGGGATTTGGAGGGATTTAGAGGGGTTTGAACTACTTCTAACTCCTCATTTTTAATTCCCCCAAATTGGAGAGATTTGGAGGGAGAGTGAAGGATAAAAATGTTTGACAAAATGAATTACCAAATTTGCCCTTACTATATTAACAAAATTACAAATGAAAAGACTAATTACTCTCCTCCCTCTTACTAAATTTTAAAAACATCCAAACAAGGTGGAGGATAACTATTCCCCTCTACTCTACTCCCCACTAGTCTCCTCCTCTCTCATCCCTTTTCCTCTCCTCCCTCTTTAAACTTCCAAACATGCCATTAGAGTGGGAGAAGAGGATTTGTGGAACTAAATTTAAGGGGTATTCAACGAGTACCACTTGGTTAATTGGAGGGGGTATTTATACCCTTATTGGCACGTGCTGGACCGAGAAATAATAATTCACTCTTACTACTTTCAGTTAGATGTGACAGATCCACGCCTGTTCTGCCAGTTTAGGCTCTCTTTTTGATTGGTTGGAAATCCCATCAAAGGATAAACATTTAATTTTGAGTGAATGGCCTAAGAGCATTCACAGCAGTGGAGCAAAATATTTAACTATTTAGTTCTATCAAAAATTACTTTATCTATTTTACCTATACATATGCTACAGCAGTGGATCTATTTTAACTTTTAACATAATAAAATAATATAAATATCACAATAAAATATTATAATCACTACAATAAAATAATATATCTCATTACCAAAAAAAACATCCACAGCACCATCTACAACCACTTCTACCATCAGTTATAGCTACAACCACCACCACCACCACTACCAACAGTCCACAGCAAAAAAAAAAAAAAAAAAATCCCAAATCTCCAATCTTTTTCCTCAGCCAACACCGCCACCACCAGTCCACAGCAAGAAGAAAAAAAAACCCAAATCCCCAATCTTTTTCCTCAGCCACAGCCACAACCACCACCACCACCACCAATCCACAGCAAGAAAAAAAAAAAAAAAAAAAAAAACCAAATCTCTATAATAGGGGTGGGTCGGTGAGCTCCATGGTTGGTCGAGCCGAAATGAGAAAGAGGATGAGAGCTTGAGGACAACTGGTCAGGACGGTGAGATTGCACAGTGACTGAGAGAGGATGAGAGCTTGAGAGAGTTTTGGGGAGAGGATGAGACTTCAGATGGAGACGCGAAATGAGACCGGATTTGATAAAATGAAAAAAAGAAAAGAAAAAAAGAAGCAGCAAGTTGTGAGCTTGACGATGGCGGCGATGTTGAGAGAGTGGAGCTTGAGAGGCTTGAGATGAGAGATGAATGAGAGAGAGTGAGAATGAGAGTGAATGAATGACCGGATTTGATAAAAGGAATAAAAAATAGAAACAATGAAGTCCGACTGAATAAAATATATATATATATATATATATATATATATTTTTTTTTTTTGCTCCAAGTTACAGTGCACATCTATTTACATCTATAAGTAGATGTGCACTGTAGCATTTCAGCTAAAATTTTTAGCTATTGCTCCACTGCTGGAGCACCATTTTAGTGATAGTGTAGGTAAAATATAGCATTATAGCATTATACCTACACTGCTGTGAATGCTAAGGGTTTGTGGAGTAATTAATGCAATCCTAATTAATGTGCCCTCCAACGCAGTTTTAAGGACAATTGAGTCCGATCACGATAGACCAATTTGGTAGTCGACAAGTCTTCAAGCACCAGCCTCACCAAATGAAATTACCATAATGGCCTTGCTCAATAATTACCCACCCACATAATATATATATATATATATATATAGATAGGTTTAAGTTACACCTAGTGTAACTCTAAAGAGTTACTCATTTTTTAAACCATTGGATTTAAGTAGATCTAATAGTAAAAAAATGACCCTCATTAATGCTAATATTCTTATTAGTATCTCATTAATTATCCCTTATTTATTGCATTCTATACCTATCTCTAAATCTAAAAAGCACAAAAAAGTATACGTATCTCTCTAATTTTTTTTTCCATCGTTTCTCCAAAAAAAAAAAAAAAAAAAAAAATCCTCCACTGCACACCTCTCTGTCTCTCTCTCTTTCTCCTCCACTGCTCTTCCAGCTCCACCGTCAAGTCGCCAGCAGAAAGAAAAAAAAAAGAAAAAAAAAACCCACTGGTTGCACAATTGGTTAGTCTCCCACTATTTTTCCCTTGTTATAATTTCTTAGATAGAACTATTTTATTGTATTTAACTATATTGTAAGACGTTGAAAATTTTGGTGGCTGTTGTGGTTCTTTTTATATGCAATAGTAGTCTTTTAGTTCTTTTTATATGCAACTATATTTTCCAGAACAACTTAATATTGACTAAATCTATTGAGTCTATTAGTTCTTTTTATATGCAAAAGTAAATATAATGTATCAAAATAGTTGCTACATGTGTAGATATAACCTCTGTTTTTCTATTGGGTTATTAGTTGTTCCAAATTTTATTGTCTCATGTGAAGTTAAATTTTATTAGTTTTACTATTGGGTCTATTAGATATAACCTTTGTTTTCCCTTGTTATAATTTCTTAGATAGTACATATGTTTTGTAGCTGAATGTTTACACACTGATGAGAGGGAACTTTGATATTATATTTGGTCTATTAGTTGTAGCTACAGGTATTGGCTACTAAATCGAATAGTACTTGGCTCAAAGTGATTATTTCTTTAGATATGGAATTATTCAAATTTTTATTTATGTAAATATATTGGTTGTTATATTTACATATTTTATATTTTTGTTCATTGTTTATATTGGTTGTTATGGTTAATAAATAGCCAATGGAGTGTGAAGAGTTATATGATGCCCCAAACAATCCAGAGCTATTAGAGCAAGAGTTACCACTTGAAGATTTTGGTGATTGTGAGTTGAAATCCAAGCCATATGTTGGAATACAATTTGACTCCCTTGATGGTGTTGAAACTTTTTACAAAGAATTTGCAAAAAAAAAGAAGGTTTTGGAATCCGTGTTCATACCAGTAAAAGAATACTTAGAAGTGATAATATAACAAGTCGTATTTATGTATGTTGTACTGAAGGGCAACGCAAAAGAAAACATGACAGCATTTGATGCCAATAATATTGATGACTTAGCATAAAGTGAGTTTTTTCATTTCATTTTTCTAGTTTTTTTTTTATATATATTTTTAATTTTGATTGTAATAATATATATCTTTTGTTTCAAATTTACTTATACATTTTTTTCACTTTAGGTACATGTGGCTGAAGAGAATCACAAAATGAGCTTCGCTTGGTGGAATTGAGATATATAGAGTCCAGGTAGCTTAAAATATAAGTGTTTAAGGACATATGTTGTTAATCATGACGAAACAATACATTTTGGTTATTTTATTTTGTTTTTGTTTTGTTTTTTTAAGGACTTATATTGGAATACTATTTGGAATTTTCTAGCTAATCAAGAACCTTAGCTATTAGTCTTTGATCCATGACAACATATATATGGAGGGTAGTAGCAATGCAGCCATAGTTTTGGTTACAAACTACTCATTTACTTTTGCTTTAATTTAATGCGATTAATGGTGTGTTTGTGGCACATTTTTTAGATTTTTAAGCAATTCTAGACTCTTTGTTTAGTCCTATATTCATTTTTCATAGAGGTTGTGATAAGCAATCTGTTAGAATAATGAAAACTTTTTGGAGGAAACCTATTAACGATTTTCCCGAAATGTGTTACTGTCTCTAAGGATGGTTTTCAATTAATCATGGTCAACATGCTGTCCTATCCTATAATGCATTAGCAACCTACTTGTAATCCTGATTCAAGATTCTTTCACTTATAGAATTTGATCAACAAAATCGTATTTTGATCTAAAGATAAAATAAACATGTTAAAAAAAATTAGCAGCTTCATAGGTAGCAAACTTACAGCATCTCTTAATCCAAACATCTCTGATTACAAAAATTGATATATGAAGAAGCGATTTTATTCAATCAATTGGAGTCTTAAGTGTACAACTAACATAAATACATTTAGCAGTAACAACTAACAACAGATACAATAGTGTTTGCTGCTTCATAATCACTCTCAAACCTCCATAATCACTCCAATACCAGGTGAAGCGGAGGTCTAAGGATCATTTTTGCTGCCCCATTATCACTATAATACATTTTGTATTCCCATCAAAACGTTTGTCAGTGAGCCTTCTAACATTTCCCTGCAAAATGAAGTGTTTGTTTTAAGTCTTTCACATTCAGCTATAAGCAATAAATCAATCTTTAAGAGCCTATTTAAAAAATTAGAGCAAGTTAGTACTACTGCTTTCATAAGGTGTTGTTATCTTCATATGAAATGACCACCACCCCCATCCCCAAAAATAAAAAAAGAGGGAGGTGGCAATTATATCTACACATGTAGCAGCTGTTTTGATACTTTATATTTACTATTGCAGATAAAAAGAACTAATAGACCCAATAGATTTAGTCAATAGCAAGTTGTTCCGGAAAATATAGTTGCATATAAAAAGAATTTTTTTTTTTTTAATAGAATATGGTAATTCCTTTTAACTGTTCAAAAGTATATACAACCACAACTATTCAAATTGAAATTACGGTGCTAGACCTAAAAGACCATTTATAGAAAATGGTAATTCCTTTTAACAATTAAACATACATATTGCTGGCCATTCAGCATAAATTACAACCCCTGATAGGTTCATAGAGTATGTTGAAGTTTTTGATAGAACAAATCTGTTTATCTCCATTTTTTTCATGTTAAATCAAGATAAGTAGTAATATTTGTCAGTGGAAACTTGGAATAAAAATTTAGTAACATGTGAAATTAAATAAAGGAATAGTCTGTGTAAAAGTAGTGTACCCGCATTCATATAAAAAGAACTAAAAGACTACTATTGCATATAAAAAGAACCACAATAGCCACCAAAACGTCTGTAGTATAATACAGTTGAATACAATAAAATAGTTCTATCTAAGAAATTATAACAAGGGAAAAAAGTGGGAGACTAACCAGTTGTGCAACCAGCGGCTTTTTTTTTTTTTTTTTTTTTTTTTTTTTCTTTCTATCAGCGACCTAGCAAGATAATCGGAGAATTTTTTGTCAGTGCAACCAGCGGCTTCTTTTTTATCTTGACAGAAAGACAGAGAGGCATGCAGTGGAAAATTTTTTTTTTTTTTTTTTTGAGAAACGGTGGGAAAAAAAATTAGAGAGATACGTATACTTTTTTGTGTTTTTATAGGGTTAGATATAGGTATGGAATGCAATAAATAAAGAATAATTAATGAGATACTAATCAGAATATTATCATTAATGAGGGTCTTTTTTTGACCGTTGAATTTACTTAAATCCAATGGTTTAAAAAATGTGTAACTCTAAAAAGTTACACCAGGTATAACTTGAACCCATCTCATATATATATATATATATATATGGTTTTTCAATAGGAGCCAATCAGGGACGGAGCTAAGACTTAAAGTTAGGAGGCAAAAGTATAAACAATTTTTTTTTTCTTGAAACTCCAAGTAAGCATTCATTTAGAAGAGAAATGCTATGTCCATAATATTTTCACTACATTTTCACAATAAATCATAAGTGATAAGTTATTATTGGTTGTTATAAGTGGGAAAAAAGTAATTTAAGTTGTGGATTCAAATTATAACCAATAACAACTTACCGCATGTGATTTGTTGTGAAAATATTGTAGACTTAGCACTTCTCAATTTAGAAAGTTAAGCTTTTTTTTTAAAAAAAAAAACTTTTTTTTGGGTCTCTTGTGTGTTATCAAATGTGTGTGAGTGTTCACTTAGACTAGTTAGAATTAGCTTAGGAATTTTTTATTTTGTTTTATTTTTTGTTTGTCTTGCGTGGTTTGTTTTGGGGTGTTGTTTGGGCTTAAGTTTGTTATTGGTAAATTTTGTTGTTAAGCTTGTTAAATTTATTTTAGATTTTAGATCAATAAAAATTTTTATAGCCTTTAAAAAGATCCATGATATTGTTGAGAGGGCAAAATGTAAATTTATTGAAACAAATTGCTAAAATTAATACATACATATATATATATATATATATATATAATATACTAAAAAAAAAATTGAAAAAATTTGGGTCCAATTATATACATAATTGATAATTTTTATGGAGTATCATGTTGTCTAGAAGAACCATGTGCCATCTCTTTACCTTTTCTTTTTTCTTTTTGATAAGCTCTTTACCTAGATATTTCGTGTTATTTTAAATTTTGTTTTGGCATATTAATTATCGACTCATCGGTCACTCATCACCATCAGCACCATATGAGTCCCCGCGAAATCAAAAGATCATATCACATTTTTGTTCATTTCTTGATTATTGATTTGATCCTACAGTTATGATTTGGTGCCTTGCATGCATGGGCTATACCTATAACCATATACAAGGCCGTATAATGAGAGACTGATTATGATCCCCTTGGTGGTGCTTTTTATGATGAAGATTTAAGGTAATCCACCTTATAATTATGAGGTCTAAGGACGCATTTTTCTCTTAAGAGGATCACAAAGCCCAGTATGTGACGATTGCAATAACAATTTATATGTATTTTAATTATAAAATCTATTATACGACTATTGCAATAACAATTCACACGTATTTTAATAATAGTATAAATGTTAACTAATACCCTAAGGACATTGGTGTATAAAGTAGTTTTAAAAACATTTAATAAAAAAACTAGTCTCTGAGCAAAATGTGTCCTTAGATCTATTGCATAAATTATAAGTAATACTCATAATTTAATTAGATAGTTCTTCTTTCTAAAAAAAAAAAATGAGATTAAAACTGTAATCCAACACTAGCCTCATCACACGCACTTCGTGCGTGAGGCTTTCTTTTTTTTAGTGATCCTATTTTGTAGTAAAAAAAATTTTGTGTTTTTATTTTATATATATAATTTTTATTTGGAGAATTTAATTTATAAGTGGATAAAGAAATTTAAAAATCAACAAGAGAGTGATCCTATTTGTGGGTACCTAGGCATGCTTTGCAACGTCCTAGGCATAAGGAAAACTCCCTCACTTGCTGCCTTATAAGCTGTGAAGTGAAGGAAATAGTGTACCATCAGTTTATAGTTATTCGAATAATTAAACTGATGGTACACTACTTCCTTCACTTCACAGCTTATAAGGCAGCAAGTGGGAGGGTTTTCCTTCGATGTGGGATTCCTAGGACCCTGTCCGAAGACGTTGCCAAGCAAGCCTATGACGTTGCAAAGCATGCCTAGGTACCCACAACAATAATTAAAAAATGATTAATTTACATTTTATACCTAATAATATCCTTACGAAATTTTTTAAAGAGTTAATAAAATATAAAAATGAAAATGACTATCAATAGTATTTAAATTATATATATAAATTATATTATGCATCTTATTGTATATCTTTAAGTGTATCCATGTATATGCATGAGGTTACAAGCTAGTTCATTAAAACTAGTACGATAATAAAATGCTTGACCAAGGAATTCTAGATTTTGTTAAACTTAGCTTGAACAATGCACTTTTCCAAATGTGTTCAATATACTTGGTTTTTATAATTTTAGTACTCTTCCTATTTTTTTTTTTTTACTTAAATTTATTATTGCTTGGTCATGACCAAGGCAACCTATGAACTACACAATTAAAAGTGAACTCTTCTCTTAAATGTTAAGTCTCTACATTATTTTATTTTTATATTTTTTTTGGAGAGTTTTAAACTATAGTTTAGCTAGAATTCAATTTCATACCTCATTTAAGGTGATTAGAAAAGTTTACTATTTGAAATAGTCAACGCCCAAGGCATCAATAAAATTAAGGATATCAACGAAATCAAAAAATATTATCGATTTAAATATTATTTAAATCTATTTGAGATAGCTTATCTTTGTTGACTTCATTTAGATTTGAAATTAATTGAATAAAAAGTACAAATTATACTTCAAAAGTAAAACTTTAAAAAATTATAATAGTAAAAATAATCGGATGTTAAATTTATCCATATTAGAAAGGTCACGAAACACGGTCAAAAGATTCTATATAATGATTAGTTGATTGATTAATGTAGCTGTGACCCATTAAACGCGATGTGACACACTAAAATTGATGGTACACCACCAACCATCCTTTATGGCTTCATTCCTCTTTGTATTAACCACAGTCCCAAGTTCCCACCCATGTAAGTGAAATCCACCCACGCACATTGAACGCGTAGTGAACAGTCCAATAACAGTGCCTTATCCACTTTTTCTGCTTTTTCTCTCTCCACTTTTGTCCTTTTTTTTCCTCCCTCACTTAGGAAGATATTCACCCGGTGCTGCAAATCATTCATTTTTTTACTCTATATGTATTCTTTTTTTCTTTTTTTGTCCATACAGAGTGCGGGTTCATTATTTCTTCTATCCATTTAAATTAAATTTTTATTATTATATAAATTTGTTCTATGTGATTATATCAAGTTCTCAATTTCTACCATTATTTTTTACTTTTATCACCAGAAGTAATACAACATTTTTGGTAATTAAGATTTAAAATTCAATCACCTACTGTGATGCTAAATCGGGGTGCTAAGGTTAATGAATTGATAAATGATTAGGAGACTATGCATGATCGAAGAGTGCAATAGTTGAGAAAAAAAATTTTGGCCTGAAGGAGTAGAGATTATTAAACAGATCCCTTTGAGTGAGGAAGCCTAAGGAGAGCTAAAATCTTGGCAGGCACAAAAGATGGCTGTTATACAGTAGGCACAATTTTTTTTTTTTTTGAGAAGAATGTGTTAAGAACTTAACTTTATAAGATAAATGTTGCCTCTACAAGTCACGTTGCAAATCAATTAGGTAAGCATTAGTAAGTGGAGAGAGAAAAAAGAGACACATAAAAATATTTAATAAGGAGAGAGATAATAAGAATGCTATTAATTAGGTAAGTATTTAATGATGTAAAAAATGGTGATGTTTTCTTTTAAACCATTAGATTTTTTGGAAATCTAAGACTTAAAAAATGTGTATTTCTTGTAAAGTTACACCAAATATAACTCGAATTCATCTTTATATATATATATATATATATTAAGATTTATACTCTATTTATTTTAAAATAAAATATTTTTAGGTGTTTGGTATGACATGTAAAATTTTTCAAGCAAACTACCAAAATTTATGGCTCAACCACCAGAGTCATTGGTGTTGGAGGTTTGGTGACTTGACCTCTAGTGACCACCGTTAAAGCAGTCTCTGGTGACTAGACCATCGACATTGGTTGTCTAAATTGCATTTTCAGCCATCAAACAGCCAAAAACTTCCTCCGAAATAGTTACCAAAACGCTAGCCACCAAACCACCAACACCAATCACCCATACGACATCTCTAGTTATTGGAACAATGTCTCCAATTATTGGACCGTCATCACCAATCATTAGAACAATGTCTCTAGTCAGCACGGCAACTTTGGCCATCAGATCGCCAATTGCCCAGCCTATTGGACTGGTGACCTAGCCACAAGATGGGAGGAAGAAAAGTCACTGTGTATTTTTGTAAAATGTTTTACCAAATTTTTAAATATAAAAACTTTTAATAAAGAATTGTATGGTCAATGAAAAATATTTTATAAGTTTAACCACATTTTACAAGTAAATAACTACCTAAAGTAGGAAAAAATCAAAATACACGGAGTGTTAAATCCCAAACGGTATTTTTTTAGGAAAAAAAAATATATATCAACCCATCTACAAGGCTATTTAACACTTTTTTTTTTTTTTTGGTGAAAGGGAAATATTATTAAACACAAAAAGAAACACTGCACAGCAACAGAAGCCATACTGGCAGCAACAAGTCTACAATAATACAAGCCATTGATGTCCTTAATTAGTTAATAAAGTTTCTAGTTCAGCGGTAAAAGGAAAATCAAACATAGCAAAGTCTTCCCGCATAGAACAGCCCCATTTTGCCGGCCAATCCGCACATTTATTGGCTTCTCTAAACACACATGAACCACCCGTACTTGAGAAAACTTGTCCAAGAGGTATCTGCAATCAAATAACAAAGGAGCATAAGCTGAATTAGGATTCTTTTTTGAGTTTAGCAGCCCAACAATCACCATAGCATCTAGTTCTACTTCCAGTTGTCGAATTCCAAGGTGATCCGCAAGTCTCAACCTATCTCTCAAAGCCCATAGCTCAGCCATGATGCTTGAGGTGAAGGCTATTTAACACTTGACATTGTGCATGTGATGCTATATATATATATATATATAATTAACTTTATTGAATAAAACTGAGGATACAGAGGAAGTGGAAGAGGTACATTCTCCATCAGTAATGGTAATAGCATATAACCTGGACCCCTGGTGGAAATGGAAATCCTTCCACTTACATTATAAAAAGAAATCCAACATGCTGCATCATTAGCAAGAGAATTACCCGACCTCCCAACATGATCAGTAATATCTTTTCTTTTTATAATAAAAACAGTAGTAATCATCTTCTTTTTTTTAATGAAAACATGAGTAATCATCTTCTTCTTTTTTATAATGAAAGCAGGAGTAATCATCTCTTTTTTTTTTTTTTTTTATAAATGAAAATATGAGTAATTAATCATCTTTCTTTTTTCATTTTTAATGAAAACATGAGTAGTAATCCTCTAAAAAGACAAAGAATTTAACAAAAGCAAAATATAAACAATCTTCACAGAAGCTATTGACCAATGGGGGGGCTTCACAGTTATTTCATTAATAATTGAAAAGCTAGTAGGGGATCCCGTTTCGCAATTCATGGGGTTCCTTTATTAAGCTATGGGTCCTCCTGTCCTGATATGTAAGACAGTAGAAGGGTAGGAGTAGCTCATCGTGTATATGGGGGACAACTGCCAAGTGCCAAGTCTCACCGCAAAAAGTAACACTATTACGTAAATATTCCAACGTTCACATTCATATAATCATTATGCCATAGTAATTTGCTTTGCTACTATTGTTTTCATTAAAAAAAAATCTTTTTAATTCTGAAAATTTTTATCTGGATTTTATTTTCATTTTCAAACGGTCCTTCGATTATTGACCTTATTACTCTTTTTTGGTAAGTCTTTACTTACAACCTTCAACATGCAAATTTGTAAACTTTTTGATTCTATATTTCTATTATAAGAGCATCCACATCAGTGGATGCTAAGTCTTGCAAAATGAAAAAAAAAAATCCTTCATTTTACATATTTTGACCAAAAAACACCCACATTAGTGGGTGTAAAAATGTGTATAAATGCACAATTGCAATAGTAACCGTGCATATTAATTTTTTCTCTCTCTTGTCTCTGGTTGCTCTCTGTCTTTATCATTTTTTTCTCTCTCTTGTCTCTGCTTCTTTTTCCTTCTCTCTTCTCCTTCCGACTCTAACCCTCGTCGTCCTCGTCACCGGTGCCATTGGAATCAAGATGAAGAGATTGTCGAATCAGAGCTAAAATCTTAAGATTTGTGGTGGTGTAGGTGAGGGCCCATGGAGGAGGTGATGAACGAGTTGGTTGGGAAATTTGTCACAGTCATTCATGGTGGTTTGTGTGGTGGTGGCGGTGGTGGAGGTGGGAGGATTTGAGAAAATTTTGTTTAATTTGTCTTAAATCTAAGTTGTTTGGTTTGTGAGAAAATATGGGAAAGTGTTTGGTTCGTGAGAAAATCTGAGAAAGTGAAAATGGAATGTTGTTTGGATGTTTTGTGGTTATTTTATTATGAAATGGAGGATTGTAATTATTGTTTGGTTGATAAGAAAGTGAGAGAGAGAGGAGGTGATTGAATGGGTTTCAGATTGGGTCTGTGAGAGAGAGAGACGATGAGGGAGAGAATAATAAAAAATTATAAAAGAATTAATATTTTATTAAATAAATGTGTATAATAGATAAACTGACATAAATGTTTTGTAAAAATAAGTGTGTAAAATAGAAAAAGTAGCTCTTTTGTGCAAAATAGATGGAAAGTTTACATCTACTGATGTGGATGCTCTAAAAGTTCTATAATAAACTAATTACCTTTTCATGAGTGAATCTAAAAATTTATTAGAGAGAAACACATAAGTACCACTCATATTATTTCTTTTTTCGTTCAAAGAAGTCAGTCATTATTATTACACCTGAACACCCATGTCTTTTTCTTTTTCTTTTTTAAGTCAATTGTTGTTAATATCAAGAAAAGATAGAAAAATATATATACCATAAAACTCATGTCTAGCTAGGACATGTTTAGGAAATCAGTCAATTAATTATAAATACATAATAGACTCAATTTTGAAAAGTTTTAAATAAGGAGGAGTCAAATACCTAATATGAGACATCATTGATGTATTTTTATTTTCATAATATGTAAACCCAAGAATGACCTTTTCGATTAGGGGTCCAAAATTTTTTTTTTTAAGATGATAATTGAAAATTACAATGGCAAGAGGGTGAATCCTGAATGTTATTGGAGATATTATATAAAGTAATATTGGAAGAATAAGGTTAACACAAAAGACTAAAAGGAAATAGATAACTTGGAGGTACAATATCGTTTTCCTTAGACAATATTTGCCCCCCACATTTTGTTACTAAAGGGTTATCGCAAATTTGTCTCCAAGATACAACCAAAATGTTGAGTTTTATAAATAACAATTATAGAGAATGACCACAGGGTTTCTTGTGTCCTTGTTTTGGTTGAATTTTGTAGTCTCAGATTACGCCACATGTTACAACCTTCATGTCGATTCATTTTTTGAGGGACATGCCACGTGTCAATTTTTGGTTGGTTCACGTCACTTCCTATGCCAAGCTTCGTCCATCCAATATATTAAGTGTTCAGAATTGCAATAGAGATTTAACCGAAGAAGGTCATCCAAGTGCAATAAGGTCATCCAACATGGAATCACTTGGACGGCCGCCTAACACTTAGAAATTTTTAGAGTAAATCTCTATCCAAAAGCTTATAATTCGGACCACGTTCTACTATTCTGAAGTGGAAGCGAAATTCTTATTCATCGCTCTAACTTCCTACTAAGTTCTTAACTTCCAATAGCAGTTATAGAAGTTAAGTCTGAACCTTCTAACTTCCACCCACGTTGAGGGAGTTACTAAACAAGTAACTACTCCAAAACTCACTATAAAAGGACTCAGCCATATCAAATTAAAGTAAATTTTCACCATTTATTGAGTTGGAATTCCTGAGTTTGAGAGAGAAAACTAACTTAAGCATCGGAGGGTTCTTGGCCGATTCACCCTGGTCACCTTTGATCTTGTGCTTCTTTCTTTTTAGGCCTTCCAAGCAACCTCAAGCCCATTGAAGCTCAGAGCATTCAACCTACTGATTTTCTGTGTATCATTAACAATTTTATGAAATAATATTCTCCAAACTCAAACATCATTATTACAACATATCCATGTATATACCTATATATACAACAAATGTCTCTAATATAAATACCAAAAAATGTCAATTGAACTACAAAACTCTTAATTAGGAGTCTAAAATTAACTTTCACTTAACAAGAAAAATAAAAAGAATAAAGGGTTTATCCTATAAAACAACTAAACAAGTAATAATACTTTGGGTTCTAGATAGCTCTCTCTTATTATCGAATTAGGAACATAAAATTCCACTTACACCAAAAGGAAATTAATTGACATTTTTACAGAGGAATCATCATAAATCAAATAACCTATTTTCAAATCCTATTGTATTTATTATTTTTTTAAAGCTATAAAATTGGCAATAAACTATAACTCAACTAGTACAAAATAAGATCCTCTCTATTTCACTTGAATAATGTGAATTCATTTCATATATGTAACAATGTACATGATGTCAAATCAATTCTTTTTTTTAAAAAAAACATTATGTTCACTTTAAGATTTATAATAATACATCGTGAAATCAATCCATTTATAAGGGTGAAATGTGGTTCAAGACTAGTTCAGAGTGAGAGAGGCCATGACATGGCCCCTCTGATTTTTTTTTTTTTTTAATGTACCATATTTTTGTAATCACTAATCCATTTTTTTTCCTCTCCTTATTACTCTTATATCATATATAACTCATTAAACAAAAGTGTATTAAAAATAGAGACACTGTATTTTTATTTTTTATTTTTCGAAGAAAAAAATAAAATTGTGGTTTTTGTGATTAAAAGTTAGAGATCTTTATTGTAGTTGTCATTTATTAAAAAAAAATTCTTTTAGTTATAGTTATTATTATTATTATTATTATTGACTTGTATATATTTAGGCATACAAAGTGATGTTTATTAATTAAATTATTTAAAATTAATTAAAATTTTCATGTTTCATCATTTTCAAAGTGTGTAATCTCTAATTTATTTAATAAAAAATATTTATCTAATATCTTTGAAGAGTATTTATTGTAATTAAGTTGAATTAAAAGATAGTTGATGCAAAGAATAAGTTGATGGAGTATTTATTTATTTTAATATATGTTTTGAGTTATGTAAAGAATAGGTTGATGCAATTATTTGTTTTTTTATTATATATGAGAAGATGATATATAGTAAATCATATTATAGATCCATTTCAATATTTCATATGAGAATGTTTGTGGACTTAATTTTTGTGCCATTATGATGTAGCGGCGCATGAATAGTGAAGAAAAAAAAATAGAAGATTTATATAAAAACGATTTTCTACAAATTGTGGCACAATGGTTTTTTGTTTTTTTAGAAGATCGTGGCTCAAAGGTTGTAATTGTAGAAGTACTTATATGTATCACTGAAAAGATTTTTTTAAAATTTAAATTGATTAACACATTTAACTTGGGCTCCAGACAAAATTACACATAAAATAAGAAAAAAAAAACAGAATGAAGAGAGAGAGAGAGACAGAGAGAGAGGGAGAGAGAGTCAACTAATAAACTGTTTTGGTCCAGCGAAGGCATGACACTTGCGACTTTGGAGATACAAGCGCGCGTGGTGCTGTTATTACCGTTGTTTCTCAAGGGCCACCACCTCTGGTTTTGGCTCTCTTTTGCCTATTTTTTTTTTCCTTCATAAATTTTTGATTTCGCACATTTTCATTTTCTCCAGCAAACGTTGTCATCATCACCACCTTTACAAAAGGCTCTCCCTCTTGAGTGGTTCGTGACTTCGTGAATAAGCTCTGGCCTTTGGGTTTTGATTAAGGCTCACATTAAAAAAAAAAAAAGTGGGTGCAATGCCCGGTTGCATAAATGTGCATTTCATGTATCTTAAGCCTATAATAGCCCTATACCACTAATATTGTTGCTGTTATTCCTTTCTTGTTCTTTCTTCCATCCTCCAATATAAGAGGACCACTCTAAATGTTTTATCATTAATGGAAATCCTAAATATCCATTACAGGGTGTTATGTTGATCCCATGATGATTGTCCAGAATCTGCTCCTCTCAATTATATGGGGTTCATTGGTGATAGATGGAGGAGACCAATTAGAGAGCTCCTTTCTTCAAACCCCAGGTAATAAAATGCTCATGTTCATTCCTTTATGGTTCCACCTCTCTTTCTTAGTTTGACCTTGTTGTTGATAGAGAAAAGGAAAACCGAAAACCAAAACTTTGTTCATTGTACTTAAGTGGGGAGAATTTTTTTTTTTTTTCATTTTTCAAAAGTGTGATTGGTTTGCTGGAGATTCATCAATTGTTTGACATAAATGGATAATGGGGTGGGTTCATGAGCAGAGCAACTTGCATTCATGTCAGAAAGATTAAAACTTGGATTATTGTTGTAATCAGGCCACTGATTTGGGATGGTTACCCCAAAAAAAGAAAGAATTCCAGAAAAATTCTAATGTTTTTTTTTTTCCTTGAGTTGTTTTGAGGAAATATTGGTTATTTTGGATTAAGAGTGTGATTTTTGACCTGGGTTTTTGCTGGGCAGATGAATAAGTTATGAGGTATTGATTGGAGCTAGCTGAGGAGAGGGATTTTCAATCATTGAATCCAATGGAGACACCAGGAGAGCAGCCACAAGCAGGGCAGATTAGCCTGCCTCAGAAGAAGATGACAAAACAGCTGACTGGAAAACGTGACGATACGCCTTTGCATACTGCGGCAAGAGAAGGGAATCTTACTGCTGTAACAGAAATCTTTAGTGGCACTGGAGAGGCTGAATTGAAGGAATTGTTGGAAAAGCAAAATCAAGCTGGTGAGACAGCCCTTTATGTTGCAGCAGAATATGGTTATGTTGATTTGGTTAGGGAGATGATCAAGTACTATGATCTTGCTGATGCTGGCATTAAAGCAAGAAATGGCTTTGATGCATTCCACATTGCTGCAAAACAAGGGGACTTGGGTATGTAGTCACTTAAAATAATTCTTTTCTGTTTACTCTTTGTGGATTTTTGTTTTTCAGGAGGGAATTTGAGTTCTATTTTGCCTTGTTGCAGAGATATTGAAGGTCTTAATGGAGGTCCATCCAGAATTGTCTATGACCGTGGATGGATCAAACACCACGGCTTTGCACACTGCTGCAACACAAGGGCACATTGAGATAGTGAATTTTTTGTTAGAGGCAGGAAGTAGCCTGGCAACCATTGCTAGAAGTAATCAGAAGACTGCCTTGCACTCTGCAGCGCGAAATGGGCATTTGGAGGTTGTGAAAGCACTTCTGGAAAAGGAGCCTGGGATTACCAAACGGACTGATAAGAAGGGGCAGACTGCACTACACATGGCAGTGAAGGGACAGAGTAGTGAGGTGGTGGGGGAGTTGATTAAGGCAGATCCTTTGACGGTAAACATAGTTGATAATAAGGGCAACACCGCGTTGCATATAGCGACCAGGAAAGGTAGAGCTCAGGTAAATTTGCCTCTCCCTGCCTTGTTAGTTGTTATTTATCTATAATGATGAAAACTTCTTGCTGTTTTGATAATAAATTTCAGATTTGAGCTTATGCTGATGGAGTTAAATGCATCATAACATTAAATATGACCTTTTTTTCTTTTAATTAAATTAATTCATGAATCATGGTACAGACATTTCATCAGGGGGCCTTCTTGTTGTGCATGGTTATTGAGACAAGCAACCAAGGGAAAATATGGTTTGGAATTCAACTATTATTTGTTTGATAGATGTTGCTGCTTCCTGTGAAACGTGAGAGGTCACTTTTCTGGGTATATGCTGCCTAGTGAAAATTAGAAACTGAATATAAATTTGAGAATAGTCCATGGGAAAGTTATTTATTTGATGAGGGTGATGTACTACCTGTTTAATTACATTAATAGTTATAGATTTTAATGTTTTAAGAAGTTGGTGGTGGAAAGCACTTCATTTGGATCCATCCCTTTTCATTTTACAAAACCAATTTAATTGAAAGAAGGAAATGTTAAAAATAAAAACATGGATAAACTTCTGTTTGAATTGCATTACTTTAACATCCTCATCAATCATCATCTAAGAAATAAGGTAAGGATACCGTTCATATATAGTTTACTTCCACTAATAACTGTTCAGATCAAGTTCTTACAGTTGTCCTCTCATAGGTTTTCTCTAATGGAGTAAGTTTCTTCAATTGGGCATCTATATTTTTTAATTAAAAGATTTTGAAGCCTTCAGCTGGCTTTTCTGAAATGTCATAGATTGTAGTATTTATCTGTTTTAGTCTGGGATGAGAAACCTTTGTTTTTGACACTCACAGCCCTTAGCTCTTTAGTGTTGTAGTTTGTATAAATGCACATGCTTTTGAACATTTTTTTTTCATATGTTAAAGGTAGTTCTGTTTTCATCTTTTATTGATCATAATTGTTCTCCTTTGATGCCAGTGCCACCATGGAGAATGATTTTTTCAGAACATGAATGGCGTTATAACTTTCTTTCTGGATTAATTTTTCAACTCTAGTTTTCCAAATAGCTTGGTCAAACAATAATAACCAATTTTTTTTTGTGGAGAAGTTACATTTTCAGAATACCCCCTGGTTCTGTCACCAAGCACAAGATAGGTATACTAACTTGCCGCGTGCAATACTTCAAACAATTTTGCTATCCCACAAATGCACCTTTTTTCAGGGCTATGATTCATCTGCAACTATTTTAGTTTAACCACACCTTCTGTAACTTCTTTTATGATTGATCAAATGTATTTTTAATATTGCAGAAATTACGCCATCATACTTTTCTTAATAGAATCAGCTGAAAGGAAGAAGTTGACATAATTTAAGTAACTATTTGTGCAGATTGTGAAGATGCTTCTCGAACACAATGAGACAGACACAAAAGCCGTTAACAGGACTGGTGAAACTGCCACTGACACTGCAGAGAAAACTGGCCAAGCTGATGTTGCAGCCCTTCTTCAGGATTATGGGGTTCAGAGCGCCAAAAACCTCAGGCCTCAAGCACCAAGCACTGCCCGTGAGTTGAAACAAACGGTTAGTGACATAAAGCATGAAGTCCATGACCAGCTAGATCAGACCCGGCAGACCAGAAAACGTGTTCGAGGCATTGCCCATCGTATCAACAAAATGCACACAGAAGGTCTCAACAATGCAATCAACTCCACAACTGTTGTAGCTGTCCTCATTGCCACAGTCGCATTTGCAGCCATATTCACAGTCCCTGGGCAATATGTTGACGACCCAGAAAACATTCCTCCTGGAGTCTCCCTAGGGGAAGCAAATATTGCTCCCCAAGTGCCCTTTATAATCTTCATCATCTTTGATTCCATTGCACTCTTTATTTCTCTGGCAGTTGTGGTGGTGCAGACCTCAGTGGTAGTCATAGAAAGCAAGGCAAAGAAGCAAATGATGGCAGTTATCAACAAGCTAATGTGGTTGGCTTGTGTGCTTGTTTCAGTGGCATTCTTGGCTCTGTCATTTGTTGTGGTGGGCGAGAGTGAGAGGTGGCTGGCAATTGGAGTAACAATTATAGGAACAACCATAATGGCCACTACTTTGGGTACCATGTGTTATTGGGTCATTAGGCATCGGATTGAGGCCTCCAATATGAGGAACATTCGGAGAAAACCATCACTTGGCAGTGGATCAAGATCCTTGTCTCTGTCAGTGATGTCAGACTCTGAGATCCTCAACAGTGAGTACAAGTTGTATGCAATTTGAGACACTCCGTACGCCAGATAAGTTTTTAGCATTCGGCGTAAGAGATCTCTATGCTTATATATAAGTTGACATCTAAAATGTATATTTCTTGAAGAGTTGATCATACTTTTTCCTCTTCAAAAAAGTTTACTCATTACTATGTCAGTTTAGTGAGATCTCTCTATGCTTCTATGATGTGTTCAATTAAATTGTAGTAGTTGAGTAAACTCTAAAATGTGGACTTTAATTGCCATGAACAAATCTCACAGTTAAATCCAATCTCATACGTAGCTTATAGGCAAGGCAACAATAAATTGTTGCATCTAACTGGTAAATAAATTCAAGCTAGTGCAGCAATATAACGTTAAATGTACTACACGATAGATGTTGCTAAGGATGATCCTAAAATATGACAATTGACAACTTCTTTTTTCTTTTCTTTTTTTTCTTTTTTGATAAGAAGACAACTGACAACTAAGATTTATGCTTTACTGCTTTTTGACTTTTCTTTTGGAATAGGAAGGAAATGTGAACAGATTCAATGTATATAGTAAAGGTCTAACTACGATAAATGCATTTGTGATTTGCCATAGTTTCGGAATTACACTAAAATCCTGTCATGAATATAGTGCATTTGACACACATACCCTTATGAGACATCTCTCTTATATCATGAGTGGATCTCATAAATGTGGATGTTCTCATAGATATATTCTCTCCACCAAGAGGCCTAAGATAGACAATCAAATGACAAAACACAATTCCCGTTGTAGTTTCTATTTATAGTTTTACTCAATCTTCTTGGATTATTGCTTTTTATTTATTCAAAGGTAACTTCTCTCAAGAAGACACATTATCCAATATCCAAATTATATGCATATTAAAACTACATAAAAATATTATTCAATCCAACCCCGAAGCTTGATTTATTCTTATTTTAGCTTATGGCAAGCTTAAATTCAGTTTTACTTCCTTATTTTCTTCCATTATTACCTACTTTTAAGCGAACCCAAGAAGAAAAACATAAAAAAACACGCACCGGTGATTTGAAGTGGAAAAAAAAGATATTGACACCGTTGGTGAAAAAAGATAAAAGGGATTTTTTAAAAATTAAGGTACAATTCATTAGGTTGCATCTTAAATTTTCCAATTAGATTTGATTATCTAACCTTGAAAGCTGTAACTATGCACAAGAAAGTGTATTACCAATAAGTCATTTAGATAAAATGAGAAATGTTATACCTACAGTATTTTCACAACAAATCTTAAGTAACAAATTGTTACGAGATGTTTCTTCTTAAAAAAAAAAAAAATTATTACTAGCTGTTAACGGTAGGCGAAAAAGTAATTTCAGTAATGAATTCAAATTAGAACTAATAACAACTTTATACTTAGGATTTGCTGTGAAAATATAATAGACTCTTATACATAAACCATATGATTGAATATTTTAGAGTTTGTTGATGCCCATTTTTGATATATATAAAAAATGCCCAACAACAAAAAAGCCTAATAACAAGTGAAAAAGGAATATAATAAGAGATTAGTAAGTAACGGCAAAAACAAAGGGCTCAAAAGGCTCGAAGAAAAGAAGTAAAAGAAATAAGGCCCAATGGGCCAACCCAGCAGAAAGTAGCAGCAGACAAACTCACGGACCCAAGAAGAGGCAAAAGTGGGGCAAGCCCAATAAGCCCATGCCATCTCCCATAAAAGATAAACACGGGCAAAAAGAATGCAGGGCGTAGAATAAGATAAGGCCATACATCAGCAATAAGAATGTCGTGAGAAAGAAAGAAGACAAAATAGGAAGTAATGGGACAATTACATTTTAGCTGGAGCACCACCAACCTATACCCAGCCAATGCAAGGGAGGTGAACCCATGGTTAAGGGATTTGCAGAGGGTGTGGTTTGGTGGTTGGGAGGGGGGGGGGTCTATTTTTGGTATCCAGCCAATGCCTCATTCGGGAGGTGCTTTGCTAGGAAGACATCTTTGTCCAAAATAGGTAGTAAATGGCTTGGACCACTTGATGCATGCCATAAAAATAGATAGAGAGAAACCCAAAGCTTTGCCCGTTGAAATGAGAGAGATGGACCCACGATAGAACCAATCAAATAAGGATTTGTTGTGAAATAAGTAGTGGAAGAGAGAGAAAGCACTAGGCATGCCCAGGTGTAGTGGAGGTCGAGTGGCCAATGGGCAACTCTGAAAGGGTGCTCACAACAGACAAAAATGGTTGGTAAGTAATAGGGGTAAAATAGAGAAATCGTATAGGCTTAATCCAATATAAATAGGAATAGTAGCCATAAATGGAAAGAGGATAGCAACTAAGGCAGGAAACAAAGAGAGTTGAAAGAGAAATAACAGAGAAAAGAGAAAAAAAGAAGTGAAAGAAAAGAGAGTGAACAGAGTGAACACGGCAAAAAAGACATGCATCAATAGAATATCTTTTTTCCCTCTTACAGCAAACCCACTTATTGAAATCCCAACAAAGCAACAAGTAGCCATCCAAGTCCATTCCCCAAAATGCATAACTTTGACGCCTTAGCCTAATAGCAAGGTTATCCAAGTTGAGGTTCGGGCTCTCTTTGGTTCACTCCTTGCGAAAGAACTTGTTATTTTACATTCTGCTATATTGGTTATATTAATTGCTTCCCTGACTAACCTTCCTGTTGCAACTAATCTTCCTGCTATAAGATATTTGCCCTTGAATCTATAAGCATGTACTAACATTTACGGGCTAATATGCATATACTTGTTAATGCTTGTTGTCTTTATTTTGGATGCTGAGCTTGTGCAAAAATTGGCCCTTTAGCAAGGTCCTACTAGAGTAGTGGGCCAAGCCCAGACCTCCAAACCACAGCAGAACAGGCCTCAGCCCAGCAGGTCGGTCCTTGGCCCATCAACATAAAAAGCACCTACAAAGTTCAGGGAAAAAAAAAAAATCTGGTAAAAGTTATTGGGCTAGGCCAATATTTGAAACCAAACCCAAAACATAACAACGAAGCTCATTAGATTTCTCTCACTCTCTTATCTGGGTCGAAACGTCCACACCATTATATAAGGAAAAACAATAATTATAATTAAATAAATCTCTCTCAGGTCTCTGTGTGATCGCGGGGTGAGAGTGATCATTAGCCAAAAAAAAAAAAAAAAATGGATGACGAATTGCTGGAATTGCAGAGACAGTTCGAGAGCGCACAGCAAGCGAAATCGAGCATCCGATTATCGGAGCGAAACGTCGTCGAATTGGTCCAAAAACTTCACGAGCTCCACATTATCGATTTCGATCTTCTCCACACCGTCTCTGGCAAAGAATACATCACTCCTGTACCTCTCTCTCTCCCTCTCAATTTTCTCTTACCTTCTGTTTGTTTCCCGAGAAAATTACAGAAATGAAAATAAAAAAACTCGTTTGTTTGTTTTATGATATACATATGGCTCTATGCGAGGAAAACCTATAATCAATTAATTTTAGGCTGTGAAACCGGTTCATTTAATAGCTGTAGTCTGATAATGGATACGAACTGATTCGATATTTGATTGTTATTATTTTGTTTCTTACATATTCTCAGTTACCAAACAGAGCATTAGGGTTTGAAACTTTGAATTCCTCTCTGATAATGTATGAGGATGAGGGTTGTTAATATTTATGTGCATGTGATTTCTTTTGTTGAAATTTGATGATAGTATGGTATGGTACAAATAGGAGCAACTGAGGCATGAAATGGTGGTGGAGATCAAGAAATTAGGGCGTGTTTCTCTGATTGATCTTGCGGACACTACGGGTGTTGATTTGTATTACGTTGAGAGTCAAGCTCAACATGTTGTTTCTGATGATCCGGGACTTATGTTATTTCAAGGAGAGATAATATCACAATCTTATTGGGACTCTATGGCTGAAGAAATCAACGATAGGCTTCAAGAATGTAGTCAAATTGCTTTGGCAGAGATTGCCACACAGTTAAATGTTGGTTCGGAAATGGTCACCTCTGTGTTGGAGCCGCGCCTTGGGACTTTGGTAAACTTGTTTTTGCTAAATTTCATGTGATTTTAGAATGTGTAAAGAAAGAAAGAAAAAATTAACTATGTTGGATTGAACATGTATTTGGATTTTAGGTGAAAGGTAGGCTTGAAGGTGGGCAATTGTATACGCCTGCATATGTTGCTCGTGTTAGCGCCATGGTTCGTGGCTCTGCAAGGGGTATTACAGTCCCAACTAATTTGTCTGCGTTGTGGAGCTCACTGCAACAACAACTGCATGAAATGGATGGAGCCAGTGGTGTAGCCATTGACGGTTCATTTTTCCAATCCCTATTTAATGGGATTGTGAAGGAAGGCGAGGTTTTGGGATCACTCCGTGCAGGAGTTCATTGGACACCTAATGTACGTAAGATAATCTAGACATTTTATCTGGAAAAATTTGTTTAGATTTATATTTTGGGAATGCTGAGTTTTGATAGCTGTTAAAACTATTTCTGGTAGACTATTTGTGGTTTCTTATTCAATTTGGGCCTCCAAAATCCTCCCATGTTACCTAAATTAGAGGAGGAGAGGGGGGGGGGGGGGGGGGGGAAGCAGTTATCAACTGTTTTCTTACAAAGTCACGTAAATATATATATATATATATATTATTTAATATTTTCCTGTGGATTAGCAATAAATATTTCTTAAAATAAACTAGGAGAATAGGGTATACAATGACTTCTCCTAGATGTTGCAATCTGAGAAAGAATTAAATGGACACTGCTTACAACATTTGTCCAATAATACAAGGATCTAAGAACTAAGTACTATCTAATTCTGGTTATGCTCAAAACCATTATAGAAATATGAAATCTGCCATTGTGTGCATTTGCTATTGGAGTGTAACTAGAAGTATCTCTTTGTTCAAACTGCATTTCAAGTTCCCATTAATCTTCCATTTCTTATTCTTAATTCTCATCTGCGTGACTAGGGACTACGCCTCATGAAGCGAAGTCACTAGTTCGAATATTCTCTCTATTTGAGATGGGGACAAAACTAATCCCCCCCGCCCCAAACAAAATATATATATATATATATATTTGATATTACTAGCGACTGGTAGTCATGATGTTGATTTAAGGGTGGTAGACTTACACTCTTGAAGAGTACCCTCTCTAGTCTTCCTACATACTACCTATCCTTATTTACCATTCCTGTAGTTGTGGCTAACAGATTGGAGCGTATTCAGAGGAATTTTTTGTGGGGGTCTTCGGAGGAGTGTTTTAAACATTCTTTGGTGGCTTGGGAGAAGGTGTGTTCACCTCTAGAGATGGGTGGTTTAGAGGTGAGGAAGTTAGTTCACTTCAACCAAGCCCTATTAGGGAAATGGTTATGGAGGTTTGGCCAAGAAGGAACTCACCTTTGGTTGAGGGTTATTGCTACCAAATATGGAGAGGGTCAAGGGGGGTGGAATACTAAATATTGCAGAAGGGCCCACGGGTGTGGCCTTTTGGCATGGTATTAATGACAGTTGGGAGAGGTTCTCCACACATTTGGCTCTTGAGGTGGGTGATGGCTCCTGCATTCTTTTTTGGCATGATAGGTGGGTTGGGGATACCTCACTTAAAATGCTCTATCCTCAATTATGTGCGTGTTCAAATGACAAGGAAGCCTGCATTTCTGATTTGTTGGGTCATCAGGAGGATGGGAGTAATCAACTTTGGAACTTGAGATTTTATAGGAATTTTCATGAGAGGGAATTAGAAGCTGCTTTCTCTTTCCTAGATTTCATTCAGTCTTGGATTCCAAAAGGCATTGGGTGTGATAGTCCCCATTGGTGCCTTAATGGGAATGGTAAATTTGATATTCGGTCTTTTTATAAGAAGATTAGGGGTACATCTCTTTCTAGCTTCCCTTGGAAGGGGATTTGGAAAGTTAAGGTTCCTAAAAGGGTGGCTTTCTTCTTGTAGACCGCGGTCCATGGTTGGATTCTTACCTTGGATAATTTGATGCTCCGGGGCCTCCCTTTGGCAAATAGGTGCTGCTGTTCTGCAGAATTTGTGGACCATCTTCTCATTCATTGTCCTGTAGCTTATTCTTTGTGGGTGCAAATGTTACAAGTTTTTGGGATTCAATGGGTCATGCCAGGTTCAGTAGAGAGTTTGGTGTATTGTTGGAGTAATTGGTTGGGGAAATTTTCTTCGGACATATGGAATATGATTCCTGGCTGTTTGATGTGGGTTGTTTGGATGGAAAGAAATCGGCGCTCTTTTGAGGCTATATAGAAATCGCTTGATCAATTACATGCTCCTAGCCAAAGTACTCTTTTCGATTGGGCTAGGTGTTGGGGCTCCACAAATTGTTCTTCTACTCTGGAGTTTCTTACTTCCCTTAGAAGTGCCCCTTAAGTTGTTTTTCTTATTTTTGTTGTTTTTGTTTGCTGCTTTATGTGTTCACCATCATGAACACCTTGTTCATTGCTGTTTTCGTTTTTTCTTCATGATTAATATACTTTTTATTTCTTATCAAAAAAAAAAATAAAATAAAGGTTTACCCCCTTATGTATATGTAAGAAAATTTGTGCTTATTATTTTGATTGCTCTCTCTCTCTCTCTGTCTCCCCCCTTGAGGGATAGAGATAGAGACTTTTCAAAGAGAAGTGGGGGTGACACGTATGTGGTGTCCTTAAAGCTCCCCCCTTTCTCTTTCAATAATCAAAGCCCTTTTTAGCTGTTGTAAAAATTTAAACAGTTGTGGTTTCACATTATGTAGACTTGTGCAACAGGTCTTTGCCATTGCTCAAAAGGAGTGTGTAGATTCTTTCTTTTCACAGGTATGGAGTCCTCTTCTTTCACCTATCCATAATTTACTACCTTGGATATTTAATGTATCGTGTGTCCCTAATGTGATTTGTATATCAAAATGCATGTTCAAATCCTTTTTTTTTTTTTCTTATTTCAAGTCTCATAATTTTTCATAAACCTTTTCCCTTGTTGCAACCTAAATTGTGACCAGGTCGATTTTAACCCCGTTACATGTGTAATATATGTTGTATTAGAGTGATTGCTAACCTAAGCTGAGCACAAATTCAATGTCACAATATTATGTGATTTTGTGAAATTCTATGTTCATATAGATTACTAATTACTTCAAAGCTAGGTTCCACTTTTTTAAGTGACTGAATTCAATCTGGGTTTGGAACATTTTATATTCATTTAAGCTTTATTTCATTTTTCAGAGAATTTCTGAAAATTTTTCAATTTTCTATTCTTTGTTTCTCCCGTATCACTGCAGAATTCTTTTATCAGCTATGAAAATCTGCATAAACTTGGAATTTCCCAGCCCGTTCAGTTCTTGCAGGTATTTTGTGGATTTCATTCCAATTCTATGTTTGTGGGGGTCATAGGATTTCTGTGAAGTAAATATTTTGTTTTTTATTCTTCTCTGGATTTTATCTAATCAAACCATGGCTATGCACTCCAATTTAGTCCAGATATCCTGAAGGTGTGCCTTTAGTCTCTGTGTTTGTTCACCCCTCAATGATTGAGATGCTGGATGCTGCTACTGAGGATGCTCTTGAGCGTGGTAGTTGGTAAGGGCATGACTTAGATGTTAACTTTCAATCCTTATTCTTTTCCTCCCTGTTTCCATTGTTAACTTTTTAATTAGGGCTATAAATAAATCAAGCTATTTATGAATAGCTTGCGCTCCGCTAAAAAAAAAAAAACTAGTTTATGTTCATTAATTTAGCAAATGAGACAAGCTCAAACCTAAGTTTAGGCTTGACTATTAAACAAGCCAAACTCAAACATAATAATGTATTCGTGAACAAGCTCGTGAGTATGATGCTTGATTTAAGTAGATGTAATATTAGATATTTTTATTTATACATGTGTAAAAATATGCTTATATAGACATAAAATTGGATTGTGTAACTTTGTTAATAAGTTCAAAAGATATCAAATTATCAACAAAAAATACACACTATTCCTTTTTGTAATTTATGACAATATTTAATTTATTGACAACTTAAATAGTCCATTTATTGTAAAAGATATAATTTTTAACAAGACGGTTGGAAAATATAATTTTCATAAGTTCATAATCAAAATCAGATTGTCTAATTATCTCAAATAATGTAAATTCATTTATGATTTAGTCATTGATTATTTGCATAGATTTGTGAAGGGTTAAAAAATTTTAGTCAGTGTGTTTAGTACATATAAAAAAAAAAGAATAAGTTAACCAAGTAGCTCCTTGTGAACTTGATCGTGTTCAACAAGAAAATGAACCAAGCTTGAACATGTAATTGTCTATGTAGCACGGAATACGGACACGATACGCAGTATAGTGATACGACGCTTCTTGAAAAACTAGGATACGATACGTCGAAGATATGACAATTAATTAATTAATCAATATTTATTTTTAGGTATATGTATTTTATATTTCAAATAAGTTATGTTTATTTTGGATTTAAAAAGTATGTAACAACAATAAAAAGCTTGGAAATATATCAAAAATTAATTTAAAGACAATAAAATATTGTCTAAAGTATGAATAAAAGAGTTCAAATAATCTAGACACCCATAAAAAGAGTTCAAATAAACAACATTTAACATCAAAATAGAACAGTTTGCGTACTTGACACGGTTATGTCCATGTCGGATACATGTCTGGCACTAGTACGTTGGCAATTTTTCCATGTCCGTGCTTCCCAGGTAATTGTAATCTAGTATTGTGATGAGCTTGATGTCGACTCTTATTCAAAATAAAATTAAATAAAAATCTTTAACTTTTATTGTTCGGATTGACTTGGCTTGTTTACAGTTCTAATTTTAAGCAATTAGTAAATTTATTCAAACACTGACACGTACACCACCCTTATTGGCCAAGGATGCGCGTATATCACTGCATTGGGCAGCATGGTGTTCCAAGCTATCACTTATTTATTCATCATATAAAGATGAGATTTTTCTTAGTTTTTATATTTATTTTTGGAATTAAATAAGTTAAATGAACTTGTTAGATAAACTCGGTGAGACACTTCCTTGTAAATATATTTTGAGACACTTTCCAATTGAGTTTATTATGTTAAGACAATATTTGCTTCTTTCTTGACTGGTATGATTGATGGACCAATACAGGATTGATTCTCTTTCTGTATTACCTGCATCATTTGGACCCCAGGACGCTTTTAAAATTATGTCCCTCTGCCCATCTGTTCAACTGGCTCTCAAGGTGACTTTCTGATAACAGCATGAAAGCTTATTGATTTCACATTTGCTTTATTGACTCATACAACCATCCGTTTCTTGTTTCCTGGCAGTCTAATAAAGCACTCATTTTTGGGGAGTCTTATGTATTTAGCAATGGCTTTGTCAAGGTATGGCCCTTGAAATATAATCACTGAATTGTTATGTTATGAACCTCATTTCAATTATATATGTGTATTTATGCTTTTGAAAAAGTTTAGCAGTGTGTAAACAGCAAAGATGGCTAGTTGGTTCAGTAGCTTCAGTTAACATGGCATTCTAGATGAATGATATTGTTATCTCAGCTGCTATCATTTGTAATAAAACAAGAAATAAGAAGCCAAGAAATTTTTTCAGTATTCTGCATCCCTGTTGTAGAAGCTACGGATTAGGCAGCCCAAGCCCACTTAGAATAGTAGTGCCTTGCACTTCAACCCAAGCCCAAACAATAGAGTGTTTGTTTGTAGAGGTGGGAAGACATTTACAGTATAGCTGTGTGCTAAGTTTAAGGTTATGAAAGTGGTGCCCAAATAAGGAAGAATGAATCAAGTAGTTGATGAAAAAAAGTTATCCTCGGTCACTTCCGAGGAAGGGTTCTTAAATAAGATTGACTATGGTTTTTATTAAGCAATACACTGTTCACTTTTCTGCTTCTTAGTTTCTCTTTCTAAAAATTCCTCCCCCTTCCGTTGTAGAACTTCATTCCTCTTATATATCCTCCTTCTTGAATCAAGTAGTTGATGAAAAAAAGTTATCCTTGGTCACTTCCGAGGAAGGGTTCTTAAATAAGATTGACTCTGGTTTTTATTAAGCAATACACTGTTCACTTTTCTGCTTCTTATTTTCTCTTTCTAAAAATTCGTCCCCCTTCCGCTGTAGAACTTCATTCCTCTTATATATCCTCCTTGAATCAAGTAGTTGATGAAAAAAAGTTATCCTCGGTCACTTCCGAGGAAGGGTTCTTAAATAAGATTGACTCTTGTTTTTATTAAGCAATACACTGTTCACTTTCTGCTTCTTACTTTCTCTTTCTAAAAATTCCTCCCCCTTCTGTTGTAGAACTTCATTCCTCTTATATATCCTCCTTCTTGACATCCTAGCCCTCCACTTGTATGCCCCATAGCTCTTCCCTGGATACTTGTGCCATTAGGGCTCTGTTGAAGGTGGTAGAAGGGGTTGCTAGCTATGAAAACACTATTCAGAGGTCGTTTCCTCATTAATGCAGCTGATAAGGTTGTTACAGAGCATTCAATGCGGGAGTGGAGGGTATACCCTTTCAAGAAGCTTCCTCCCACTGCACGGATCCTCTCCTACAGCTCCATTCCTCCCAGTCGGCCGCTCATAAGATGCTATGTCTTTTCTCCATTCTCTTCTCGGGTTGACCAGCTCCTCGGGTCATACGCACTTTCATAAATGAGTTAGTGCATGGTGCCCTGTCTCTTTCTCTTCTCGGTTCTCGGACACCCTACATCTGTTTTGTTGTAAATTTATATGTTAGCTGAGATTTTGGCATGAAAAAAATGATCCAATTTCTTGCCTCATCAGCTGTATTCTTAAATAAAACCCTGTAGCTCAATCCATTTGATTGATAAATAACTTCAAACAGATTTCTTCTCTTTTTGCGCTTTTAAATTTTGAAAGACAAGAACCTAGGATATTTAGTAATTGTTGAAGAATTTTTACATTTATTGATATTAGTTTCTCTCTCATGAAATTCTGATATTTGCAATTTTGTCTCTTTGTTGTTTAGGTTGTGTATGATCGAATGGAGAAAGAGTTGGAACACGTTAGCGTTTCAGGGTCTTCTGGTATTGTACTGTCTGATGATTCACAATTTGTCAACGCAGCTAAAGTTGGACATGATTCAAACAGGTCAATTGAGTCATTTGACACTGGTAGTGAGACTGCTAATAGTAAACAGGCTGTTGAGAAAGGACCAAAAAAGAGAAAGGGAAAATCTGCTGGGAATGCAGGTGCACCTGAAAGTGTTTCTGATAACCAGGAGTATGTCCCAACAAAATCCAAGAAAAACCAGAGGAAAGGCAAGGATACGTCTTCCTTACAAGTGTCAGACTCAAAAACAGGTGCTAAGAAAGAATCAGTTAGAGCAAAAGAGGACAATCTCAGCATTCCTTCTGAAGAATGGATAATGCAGAAGATTCTGATGCTAGTTCCTGATTTTGAAGAACAAGGTCTGTTGATTCTGACTTTAGTTCTGTTAATTCAAATTATTGAGATAATTTGGCATCCGTTTCATTCTAATTTTGACAGATGCAACTTTCTAACTTGGTAGGTGTAGATGATCCTGAAACAATCCTTAGACCTTTAGCAAACCATTTGAGACCTATGCTAATCAATTCATTGAAGGCCAGAAGGAAGGCAGTATTTACAGAAAATGCAGATAGAATAAAACGCTTGCTTGATAATTTACAAAGGAAACTTGATGAGGTTAGTGCAATTATAATTTATGTATAAGTGCATTCTGTGTCTGCTGTCTAGTTTTTTTTTTTTTTTTTTTTTTTTTTTGGGGGTACGGGTTGCTTATTAAAAAATAGAGCTACTTTTTAACTTTTATTTTTTATTTTTTACACAACCTCTTGGATATGTAAGATGTGTTTAACATGTTATATAAACTTAGGAATTTTGAATACTTCCCAATGCCAACTGTCTTATTATATTTATTTTTTCTGGCAGTCTTTCTTAAACATGCAGCTGTATGAAAGGGCTTTAGATTTGTTTGAAGATGATCAAGCAATTTCAGTAAGTTTCCTAAATGATGAAAATTTTTAAGATGTTACCTTTGGTGATGAAATTGGTATGAGAGGACTAAACTATAATTTGCAGGTTATTTTGCACCGGCATTTATTAAGAACAGCTGCTGCTTCCATTTTGGATACGCTCTTACATAACTTGGTAGCACTTGTTGATTGTTTTACTGTTGGTTTATAGTTTTCCTTTGTTATGGTCTAGTAGGCCACAATAAATGAATTTGACTGTTGATTTAATATGATGATTTTTTACAATGTAGGACATCCACAACAAATTGAAGAATGGAATCGAAGTTGAGGAAGCCCAGAATTCCGAATCTGTTTCACTCAGTCCTGGAGAAAGAACTGCAATTGTATGAGTAATCAACTATCGGATGAATAGTGCCTATAATGAATAATCAGTATTTTAAGTTATTTTATAACGTGGATCTTTGTTCAAGTTCTTCGTTCAGGAAGAATACCTATATGGTTGCCAAATCTTTAATATACTCCTTTTTGCTTTTGTAGGCAAAGAGTTTTCCAGGATCTCTGTCGAATAAGGCTCTTGCGGTAGTTGATGCCTTGGAAGGAAAGGTCTGTTCTTGTTTTTCAGAATATATTGTTTTCATTCTTGGAATTTATTATCATACAAATAAAGGTTTGGTATTTATTTTGAATTTAATTTTACTTTAGACAGTTACATTCCCTTTCTCAACATGTATTTTGTTTTCAACCATAAATCTATATTGGTCCCATATGTGTGTGTGTGTGTGTATCAAAACGAGTGTATCAAGTTATGTTTTCATTTCTTCAAAATTTTCTGGTGTTAAAATTTTTTTGCCCCTTCTATGTTCATTTATGTCACTAGGTAAGCATCAGACTATTTCAGTTTTTTTTTGTTTTACATCTTTTGTGGCTGTTCCTTATTCTTCTCGTGTACTTATGAGCAAAAGCTCCTCATAAGTTTGTAAAAAGAACCAAGTTCTTGTTGACGGTGCCACTAAGAGCTCCCCTCTCCCAAGGAGGCCTCGCTACCTCAAATTAGCCAGATATTTTGTTCTTTTCTTCTATTTCAATCTGCTATGGGTGGTTCCCATAGTTTTTTCATTGAAGCCAAAATTTTTCAATTGGTAATAGAAGAAGGGGGACGTTATTTTTCGTTGTGGATTTTTGAGCGGGGAAATTTTTTTATGAAATCAGTTTTTATGGGTAAGAGCACTGCACAACGGCTGATGAAGAATATTGAACATGTCATTGGGATTGATTCCAAGCAGTTCTTCACATTCAAGGATGGTGATGTTGTTTACACTCTCCAACAAAGTGCCAACTCTTTTGGCCATTTTTTATTACTAACTGAACTTAAAGTTGGTGGTTTTCGAAGGTCAATCCTTATCCCTGAAGGCAGAGCAAAAAATGGTTGGAGGACTTTAAGACTTGAATTAAGAAAGATGCTGGATCCGAACCAATATACTGTTGGTAATTCAGGTTCCTCGAAATTTGTTGCTCAGCCACACAGGTGCAATTCAGAGATTCAAATCTCTTATCTCTAGATCTTTTGCTGAAACGGTGCGAGGCCGTCACATACAAGTTAAGGATAGAAAGCATCCGGAGCAATTGAGTATTTCAGACAAGGGGAAAACATGTTTAGGGGAGGAGAGAATGGTGGTGCCAGATTTAGAACAGGCAAAGGTGGCGGTGATTGGTGTTCCGATGGACAAGCCATGCCCGATAGCAGCAGGTGGAGGATCAGTGAAATCTCGGAGCATTAATGTTGATATTAATTTAGGAGAGACATTGCCGGTGGGAAATAAAGAAAGATCTCCATTAAGGTTCAATTCAAATTCTAAAGAATCTGATTATGGTATTGGGAGTCATTTTAGGAATGCATGTTGGACTGGTGAGGGTTTGACTATGGAGGTGGGTGAGAATGGAAAGAGGAGGATTTCATGGGATTTTAAGCCCAATGTGGGCTTAGGCCCAAAATCCACAGTGACCCAGCCCTTGGGCTTTATTCAGATGCCTAACCCGTTGATCCCTGGCCCAACCCAGCCCTATCTGGGCATTACCCAGCCATCCAATCCATGCTTCTCGGGCCCGAGTACTTATGAAGTGGGTGAGAACTCTTCTAAGGGCAGCCCGATCCCACTGGCCTTCTCTTCAGCAACAATGGCGATCTCCCCACCTTCACCAGTTCACTCGATGGCCACAGCAGAGGTGCTGGTTTGATAGAGGGAGGATCCAACGGAAGTGAACTGTAGATTATCTGATGGGCTCAGCTCCGATGGGTTTGCAGTGGCTCCAGGATCGCTTGAAAAGGAAATTTTGCATATCTCTAAGGGTCTTTTCTTGGCCGATTTCCTATGAAGCACGGGTGCGTTTCGGGACTCGGGTGCGGGTGCGGCGAGACTCGGCGATTAAAAAATTATTAAAAATATTTTTATTTATATATTTTATATATTGCTAAGCATGCTTTTTTATATAATAATAATAGAAAACTCATATTATAATTATAATAATAATAATAATAATAATAATGAACAAAATAAAGAAGGGGGAGATGTGGCTCATGTACTAGTGGTTCACACGTTCAGTGGCTTAAGAGGCACAAAAAACAAAATAAGCCTCTGCCCAAAGCATTTAACAATCCTTTTCAAAAAAAAAAAAACAAAAACAAAACAAAACTTATTAAAAAAAAAAGAATAGAACAGAACGGCAAAAAAGAGGAAGAAGAAGCCGAAGAAGCAGAAAGGAAGAAGAAGAAGAAGAAAGGGGTTAAGCTTAATAGTTAAGCCGGTGAAGACGGCGATAGCGGCATATCAAATCCACCGGTATTTTCGGTTTTAAGTTTTTTTTTTTCTTTTTTCCTTACCGACCGATTTCCTTTTTCCGGCCGAAATACACCGATATTCGGCCAATACGATCCGGCCATTTCGGTGGTTTCGGCCGATACGGCCCTAGTCGGGCCAATTTGAGCCCCGTCGGCGCGAGTCGGCCCATCCACGTGGCAGGACGCGGCCTGACGCGGCACGGACGCGCGGTCAGCGGCGTCCCTCCTGCGTCGCCGTGTCCCGCCGAGTACGACGCGGGTGCGGCTCCTCTAGAGCCGCGTTTGTGCATCCTTGCCGATCTCTTTCAAAAACTTTTGAATGCTGTGTTTGTGGACTTGGGAGTCAATGGTGGGTTTGTAGCTGGAAATAAGAGCTGCATGAGTTTGATACAGGGTGTAAATGACGGAATTACAAAGCCGATAGATGGTTTTGAGTTCGATCAGCCCAATCTGGTGTTGATTCCATCGATGACAGATTGTGGCCTATCTGGGATGTGTGTTTCAATGGAGGAGGAAGCGGCTGTCTCAGAGCTGGGTTTGGGTGAGGAGGAGAGTTTTTGAGATTGTGATCCCCTACTTACAATCGTTCCTTTGGGGTTGGCTTTGTTAGCGGAGTGCACAATGATACTCCAAGGTTGGCTTTGTCAACAGAAGTGCACAATGATATTGAGGTAGTGGGTCTTGGTAGCACACTAGATATTTCAAAGTGGTTGAAGTACAGAATCCCAGGGTTTAGTAAATTGGTTGGGCTCCCTTTAAGTCGCCATGAGAAGTTATGTATTGCTTATCTTCAAAGGTTGGAAAGAGAGATGGAGAAAGACAACTTGTTGCAGAAGAAATCATCTATTACCTGAAAAGTAGCTACTTCTATAGGTAAAGGGCAAAGAGAGTTGAGGAATTTAATTTCCTCGGTTAATTATGATGGGAGGTAATTTGGTGGTGTAGTAGAAATAGTATTGGGGTTGCAACAGTCCTTTTCGGTTTGAGAACATGTGGTTGAAGACAGATGGTTTTGTGGATAGAGTTTCCTCGTGGTGGGATCGCCATTCTTTCTCGGGTACACCTAGTTATGTGTTTGCTAAAAAGTTGAAGGCTTTGAAAGAAGACATTATTTAGCTAAACCATAGAGAGTTCAGCAATGTTGGTCGTCAGAGGAAAGAATTATTGGGGGTTTTAGATTCATTAGATGCCAAGGAAGGGGATCTTGGACTCTCTGAGGTAGAGACCCATGAGAGAAATACTGTGAGGTCTCAAGCGGAGTATCTCATTTCTCTGGAGGGGATCTCATGGAGACAAAAATTGAGGATGTTGTGTATAAAGGAGGGTGATAATAATACTAAGTTCTTTCACAAGGTGGCTAACTCCCGTAGAAGATATAACCATCTGAGTCTTTTGGAAGTGGATGGGGTGATTTATGAGGAGGATGCAAAAGTGGCTGCTCAGGTTGTTCAATTTTACAAAATTTTGTATCAAGAGACAAAAGAGTGGAGGCCTTTTGTGGAAGGTTTGGAATTTGATCAAATTGGGGGGTTGAAGATGGGTTGGTTGGAAAGGAGGTTTGAGAAGGAGGAGATTCTATCAGTTGTCTAGGAACTGGAAGGGGATAAGGCTTTAGGTCCAGATGGCTTCTCTATGGCCTTTTTCTATCATTGTTGGAGAGTTGTGGAAAGAGATTTCCTAGCGGTCTTTGAAGAGTTCTTTCAACACTGTAAATTTGAAAAATCTCTCAGTGCTACTTTTATCGCCTTAATCCCTAAGAAGAATGATGCCTCTAATATTCTAGATTTTAGACCTATTAGCTTGGTGGGGAGTATTTATAAGATTTTGGCTAAGGTTCTGGCAAATTAGTTGAAAGTGTTGTTAAATTAGTTGATATCTAAATCACAAAATAGTTTTGTGGGAGACATACAAATCCTTGATTCTGTTCTTACAGCCAATGAGTGTGTTGACAGTTAGGTGAAGAGTAAGATTCTGGAGGTGATTTGTAAGCTTGATATTGAGAAGCATATGACTATGTGAATTGGGAGGCTCTGTTATATTTGTTAAAGAGAATGGGATTTGGAGAGAAATGGTGTAGATGGATTCGTACCTGTATCTCCATAGTTCAATTTTTTTGTGTTGGTTAATGGATCTCCATCTAATTTTTTTGGTAGTTCAAGGGGTTCGAGACAAGGGGATCTGTTGTCTCCCAAGTTATTTTGGTTATGATGGAGGTGTTTAGTAGGATGCTGAAGAGAATGGAGGGGGCAAGTTTACTTCGTGGTTTTAGGGCTGATTGTAGGAGGGGTGGAGGGGAATGTGTTTCACACCTGCTGTTTGCGGATGATACTATTCTTTTTTGTGACGCAGATGTGGAGCAACTCCTTCATGTTTGTTTGTTGCTACTTTGTTTTCAGGCCGTGACAGGCTTGAAGTTTAATGTGTCTAAGAGTGAAATGGTTCCTATTGGGGAGGTACATAATGTGCATGCTTTGGCAGAGATTTTGGGTTTACGGTTGGGTCTTTGCCAATGACTTATCTTGGTATGACGTTAGGGGTGTCTCATAAGTCCCCCTCTATTTGGAACCCTATTTTGGAAAATATTGAAAGGAAGTTAGCTGGGTGGAAGAAGTTGTATTTGTTAAAAGGTGGTAGACTAACTTTGCTTAAGAGTACGTTATCTAGCCTCCCTATTTATTTTTGATCTCTTTTCACCATTTCTACTCATGTGGCTAACAAGATTGAGAAGTTGCAAAGGGATATCTTGTGGAGTGATTCCAAGACACATTTGTTGGTATGGGACAAGGGGTGTATGCCTATTGCCAATGGTGGTTTCGGAATTACAAAATTGACCACCTTCAATAAAGCCTTACTAGGAAATGGCTTTGGCGTTTCGGGGTGGGGAGTAGAGTGAAATTTAAGATTGGGGGTGGGGAGTAGAGTGAAATTTTGAATAGATCGGTGGTGTGTGGATCTTCCTCTTTGTTTGGCTTTTCTCCTCTTATACAATATTGCTACTAACAGAGAGGCCTCTGTTGACTCTTCTCTGATAAGGCAAGGAGTGGGGGATAGGAGAGATTGGAATGTTCGCTTTAATTGGGGTCCTAATGATTTGGGAGGCAGAGTTGGTGGATGATTTCTTTCGGTTCTTGGCAGCCAATTTACCTTCAACGATGGTGACCGTATGAGATGGAAGTTGACGAAGAATGGGGATTTGAATATCCGTTCATTTTATCATAAGTTGCGTGATTCTTCTTCCATTGTTTTTCCCTGAAAAGGTATTTGGAAGGTTAAGACACCCCAGTGTGTCTCTTTCTTTGTTTGGACAGTCGCATGGGATAGGATTCTCACAGGTGATAATTTGTGGGGTAGGGGTTTTTATTTTGTTGATTGGTGTGTCATGTGTCGTTGTTGTGGGAAGATAATGGATCATTTGCTGCTACATTGTGGGAAGGCTCATCGTTTGTGGAGTTTTGACTTTAACACTTTTGGGGTTTTGTGGGTTCTCTCAAGATCGGTTACAGATTTCCTTTTTGGTTGGTAGAATTGGTTGGAGAAGCATTCATCTAACATTTGGAATTTAGCTCCATGGTGTTTGATGTGGTGCATTTGGAGGGAACGCAACAAGCAGACTTTTGAGGACTTAGATCCGATGACCAGTTGCTTGCTCTTTTTTCTAGTTCCCTTTTTGATTGGTCCAGGGCATGGGGACTCACATCTAGTGAATTTCTCCATTTGTTCCTTAGCTCTCTTTTTCTTTGTATTTATTTATTTATTTATTTTTCCCTCTGTTTTTGCTTCTCTTTTTTTTGTAATCTTCAATATGCTTTGTGCTTCTTTGCATAAAGTAGTTTTTTAAATATACATCTTTCTTACTTATAAAAAATATATAGTTATATATATATATATATATATTATATAATTAAAAAGGTTATGAAACAGCATGTTGCTTTTTTTATATTGTTTTTTCCTTTTCTACCAGAGTAAAGTAATTACTTGCACTGCCTTGTCATAGTATGAATATTGTGAAGTTGACTACTTGACTTTATACTCCTTTGTTTGTGTTTTTACCCCTGAACTCTTCTTTGTATTTTTTGCCAAGAACCTTATAGCTCAATTGGGACCTCTAGGTGTTTCCAGCGAAGACGTTTAGGGTTCAAATCCCCCCCTCCCCATTGTAACTATCATATTCTTCTTTGTACTTCAAAGAACGAAATACTTGAAAATTTAGAGAGGTTTTGTTTTTAGAGGAACTCTGGTTTGTTTGATTGCAAATTCCTCAACAGTTGATAATTTTGAAATGTTCTTCATTTGTGTATTACTTTGTTTATTTGTTATGAATATACAGCAATGACTTTAAGATTTGAATATTTGATGTGACAGCGGGTAGAAACATTCATGGATGCATTTAGAGAGATAGTGGAAGAGAGGTAATTATTTGTTTCTTATATTAGTGTGATTATGGTTTCCATTTGAGCTATATGAAGCATGTATGTTGACATGAAATTTACCATTTTCATTTTGAGCTTCATTGTTCCAGTGGGTTACCCTTGAAGAAGCTTGACAAGAAATTGGAGAGAACACTTCTGCATTCATATCGAAAGGTGATCCTTCTTTTAGTTTTATAAGTAAATGTCAAAATAATTTTGTTAATAAATGGGTTGGTTTGCAATCTAATCAATATCATCTTGTATTCTCTCTGCCGCTTCAATCATGGTGTTCTTTTCCTGATTTGAAAGTTGATGACAATTGACCCAACAGTAAATTCACGACAATTTCAGCTTGCTCATGTTGTGAATATAAAAGACTAAAACTATGTTCATAATATTGAGAATATTAGGGAACAATCAGCTAAAGCATACCCTGCACATCCCCCCCCCCCCCCCCCCCCCCCCCCCAAAAAAAAGTTCTTGCGTGTGTGACTTGTCCTTTTGTTTATTTTTTTTCCCTTAAAATCTGACAAATAATGTTTGAGACAGCAGCAAATTGTGTTAACTTTGTCCGGTTGGGCATTAATAAATTGGTTGGTACGAAGTTAGAATGGATCGATGGTCTCAAGATCTTATTTCTCATGTGCTTTTTATTTATTTATCATTATGTCATGTTCAGGATTTGACATCTCAAGTTTCTGCTGAAACTGACCCAGTTTCTCTTCTGGCAAAAGTGGTCTCCTTACTGTATATACAGGTCAGTTAATTTATATTGATATGTTTTATTATACATGCTTGAAAAGTGTTCATTGTTCTTTGTTATAAGGTGATTTTTTTTTGTGAATAGGTTCACCATAAAGCTCTTCAAGCCCCAGGAAGGGCCATTTCAGTTGCTGTTTCTCGATTGAAGGTATATCTGTATTTATCCAAGAGAATATGTTTTTCAAACAATGTGTTGCAAGATTTTGAGTGTATAATGACTAACCTTGTGGAGCCTTGAAGAGAAATAACATTAAGGCAGTGCAAATATGTTTTGAGAAGCTTAATCATTAATGATAGGATAACAAGTACTTACTTCTTGTCAGGGCTCCCTAGGATTTAGTGAAAGGGAGGGGAGACTTTCTCTTCATTCAGGTTTACTTCATGTATTATGACATGACTTTTATCCTTTCTTTTAAAGTAAAAGGAAGAAAAAGATGCACTGATAGAGTCACCATTAGTGGGCACCTTATCTGTTAATTCAGACATGAATGACCTCAATGGATGGCAGCTGGCTTACACATGGTATTTCTGGAGTGCGGGATGTCTATTGTAAGGCAGTAGTAAAAAATTTTAGTGCTTGGTTTTGCTTATGATGGTTGAAATGAACTAAATTCCTACATCCTGAAATAGCTGGAGTAAGGAGGGACTGCGTATAGATTAATGGCAAAGACAGATGCAAAATACTTATATTAAGATAACAATAAAATGTCCCATAAAAGAAAAAAGAAAAAAAGAAGTCAACAATGAATGTGATTAGCACTTTCAGTTCTAGATAATCTCCAATCTTGACATGTCATACACCAAAACTTTAGATAAATTCATAAAATCTTCTCTTTTTTCTTTGTTGAGTGTTTTTTTTTATTGGGAGCTAATCTATGGTTGTAAAAGGTGGTGATTAAAATACAGAAAATAATAGGCCTTTGATTCTTATATGTTGTGTGGATTCAGTTGACATGCTTACTTCTGCTCTTTGGGTCTCAGTACTCCAGCTTCCTGGATCAAACTTTGTAACATTTACTTTGGATGTGGAATTCAGATACATTTAAAACAGAACTTGTTGGGTCAGTCAGCTTATTATTTGTTATACCTCTTGAGACATGTTATTAGGGAAATGTTTTGTTTCATCTCACGGTCATATATTTATTGCCAATAATCCCAATGGTTTGGACCAAATGGTTCAATCGTCCCACATGAATTGTATTTACCTACCAAATGAAGAAGGAAGAGAAGGGAGGGGGGTTGGAGGGCGGACCAATGATTTAGTAGTCTACATTTTTGTTTGAGCTGAACATGTATGTGATGTTGGAACTTGGTTCAATTAACAACTGTGAGGACTGGCCATCATGTAGGTGATCTGGATTTAATCATTTTAATATTTGGATTTGGACTACTTATTTGGAATCTGTTGGATTCGGAGTCAGACTTGTATTTATTTTTTTCCTGATTGGTAAGTTACAAGTGCAACCAGTTGAGCTAGAGCTCATTGGCAGAATTTGAATAACTTATTACATGTCAAAAATGAAAATCAGGTTAGAATTTGAATCCTGTAAGACCTGCATCGAACTTTGCCCACTGACAGCCCAAGTTGGTTAAATGAACTGATGTCTAACTGATGGTTATAATACGATTGCCTTACTTGAAGTGTTTGGTGCTATTTATTCTATAAATGTCTTTCCCCCTACATTTTATGTTCCATAATTGTGTATCTATTTTTCAGGATAAACTAGATGATTCAGCATACAAGATCTTAACTGATTACCAAACTGCAACAGTGACACTTTTAGCACTAATATCTGCTGCAACTGGTGATGTAAGTAAATGTGCATTTCACTCATCAGATTCTTTATTTGGCATATATGTCATTTTTACAACTGGCCCATAAAAGTTCAAGGTTGAGCAAAACTCTTAAATATTCTCTTGGTCGTGTTTTAAAATTTATCTCCTCCGTTAGGGCCTAAAGGGGTCATGATAAGTAAATTTTTTGCAAAATAAGTAGACTGACATGTTAACTATGTTTATTTTATGAGAATAGATGCACTTGTAACGAGTCTCTTTTGGGAAACTTAGAAATCCTCACATTTATTTTAGGTTTTGATCTCGAATCAATCGTTTGTTTATTTTGTTGTGTCTGTGTTGGTTAGGAAGAAGACTGTTCATCTGATAGAATTTTGACCAAGAGGGAGCTTTTGGAAAATCAAATGCCAGCACTGAAAGGCCTGGTCTTGAGCGTCTCACAATCTTGATTCTGGATGAAGACAAATTACTATTGGCCAAGTCAGTCGTTGAAAGAAGAAATAGTGAACTGTTTGATGCTCCACAATTTCTCTTTTAAATTTGAGGGGCAATAGTATTTTCAGCAAAACTAGAAATGTTAATTCAATCATGATGTTTCATTTTTGTTTTTAGTTTGCATCTTTTATGTTGCTATATAATTATGGTCTGCCTGCCGGTCTATCGGTTAATTAGTACTATTTTCTTGCGGAATATAAGGATGTCTTATAAAGTTTGTGGCAAAAGATTAGTGGTGATATCAGAAAGAAGGCATGGAACTACCAACATATATCTGTGTTGATTATATCATGGTGTTTGACAAATGTCAAAGCTGCATATAGGCCGACTCAACCATTTTGGGGGATTAGGCAAAAATTTTAAGTGGGGTATTTTTATTTATTTATTTAAATATTTATTAAATAATATTTATTAAATTTTTATATTTTATATTTTTTTTATTACATGATTCAATAAATTAGTATCATTATAATACAAATGAGTTGATATAATATACATCAAATTATTAATTGATGTGATAACTAATAATAATTGATAAAGTAAAAGCTTGCATATCATATACTATATAATAAAAATTGGGCTTAGACGATGTGATTGTAACAAGTGATTTCATCGTATTGCATAACTTTTTAAAATTTTTAGATTTTGAAAGTATATATAATTTTTATTTTTCTATTATTTCTAAGTTGATATATGATTGATTTAAGGTGATTATTTTTCACTCTTCCACAAATTAAGTTTGAATTCAAGAGAAATTGAGTTGAACTAAAACTATTTAAGAATGCAAAAATCAATCAATAAAAAAAAATTTAAAAAAAAAAAAAAAAAACCAAAACCAAAACCAAATTACTACGTGTAAAAAAAATAGATATAATTTTTTTTTTTTTTTTTTTTGTTTCTTATCTTTTTTTCCTATAATTTCTAAGTTGATAAAAATCTTAATTTAATTCAAATTCAAATTCTCTTCTTCATCTATTGCTTCTTAATTTGATCACAATCCAAAACCTTCATCTCCCCCCAACCCCCCATTTAGGTTATATAACTACAACTATTAGCTACCATTTGTTTTGGATAAAAAAAAAAAAAAAAAAAAAAAAAAAAAAAAAAAAAAAAACACCCACACACAACAACAACAACAACGTGATTTGAACTAAAACTCTCTAGTTTACTCTACTCTACTATTTAAGAATTCTAAAATCAATCAATAAAAAACCAAAATTAAGTGAAGAACTTCATAAGGAAGGATTAGGCTTTTTTTTTTTTGGTGAGAAAAGCTATCTTCTTTTTATTTTTATTTTTTTGTGTTTCTATTTTTCTATTAACGTAGTTCAATTATTACTTAAATTTTATGATTTTTAAAATATTTCACATAATGCAATTCATCTCAATTATTGATGTATTTTTTGATTTGGTATTCTTAATTGATTGTGCAGATTATTTCCTCACTTATGGAAATATCAAAATGGCTAGACAAGTAATTTATATGTAAACTTTTACATTTACATTGCAATACAATTTTTGTTTCTCTTTATGCACTTTTATTTATCTATTTTTGAAATTATTTTGATTGTGGTATCCTAGAAGGTTTAGATACTTTTATACATACATACATACATATATATATATATATATATAATTTATGAAAATTTTATTTTAGTCAAAATTTTATCACTAATTTATTTGGGATGGAACTCATCTACCATATGAAATTAGGAGATTTATGTGAGAAGAACTATCTTCATTATATATATATATATATATATATATATATATGAGTTTCTATTAATGTAATTCAATTATTGTTTAAATTATAAGTTTTTTTTTTTTTTAGATGATACAATTCATCTTGATTGTTGATATCATTTTTTGATTTGGTGTTCTTAATTGATTATGCATATTATTTCCTCACTTATAGCAACATTAAAATGGCTATGACTAGTAATTTATAAGTAAATATTATATTGTAGTCTAAATACGTACATTTTTGTAATTTATGAAATTTGTTTTTGGTCATATATACAAGAAATTTATATATGATTAGCACTTCTACTACTATATATGTTAGCAAGTATAATGGAAAGATTTTTAAGTGCCACACACACATATTGTGGGGGTATTGGCCTAAAGGGACCTAAACGACCCATCTATAGGGGTTTAGGCTTGAATGACCCAGAGCAGCTCGCATGACCGAAGCCCAGGATCACTGGGCTAGAACCATCCCATTGGGAGGCATGCTGGGATCGAGACACAGTGTTCGGCAGCGCCTCTTTGACCGGGACCGTGTTTGGCCTAGCATAGGCACTAATCGGGTGACCCAACAAGAAAACAAGGTTGGTCCAGGTTGGTAACCGAACGCTAGATAATGCCCTTAGGGAATTCGCCACCAAACACTAGATGACATCTAGAACAAGTTACGAGGAAATCCTCTAAAATCATGAGGATCCCTGGGGATTTACATGGACGTGGGAGGACGTGTATAATAGGAAAATAATGATGATCAACCCACTAACAAGGCTCTATAAAAGGTGGAAGAGGCAGAGAGCTAGGGTTTGGTTGGAAGAAGAAGGAAGAAACTAAGGGAATGAGAGATAGAGCACAAAGATAGAGGGAAACACTTGGGAACTGAGGGAAGTCAGGAAAAAGGTCTTAGATTAGGGCTCAGAGAGGACACACCATGCTAAGCTGAGAGCCCCATTAGTAGGATCAAGATATAGCCCACGTAAAAATTAATTGTAGGCTCAAATACTATCATGTAAGGGGTATTCGGTGCCCACACACACACACACAATATTAAATTACAACTTTACTACTAAGAACTTTTAGAAATTTAAAACTTGCCATAATTTTTAAAAATATTTTATATATTCTTTTTCAAAAAAAAACTTACGTAATATACATTTTCATGTAACTTAATTTTTAAAAATATTTTTACTATTTTATTTGTTATTAGATTTGGTTATATTATCAAAAAAATATATTTTTTAAAATTTATATATAATTTTTTTATTAAACCTGCATCGCACGAGCATAATACCAGTATATATATTAATTTGAGTGGGTATACATTGGGTGTGGCCCATGTGGGCGGGGGCCTATTTTTCCACATTTTTAGATTATAAAATACTATATATCAACAACTGCATCTTTGTAGTGCTTAGTCCTATCATTCTATCAAGTATCAAGCTTTGTGCAGTGTGCATCAAAACTTTGTCCAATGTCACTATACAGTTGCAACAGTGACACTGCACAACCCGTGCAATACCTCAATTCTCAGCCATAAATTTAATATAATAGCTTAAATCTTTGACACCTCACCAAATAACAAAAAGACTATTTTACCCTTAAAAAATTTCACAGCCCGCCCACTGTTTCAGCCCTAAGTCTGAGTAAACTTTCATAAAATTAAAATTTCTCTCTCTCTCTCCCCTGCGCAGTTGCCACTCTCTGCCTCTCCTTCAATCCATTGTCACAGCAGCCCTAGCTCATACCCAAACACTGAAACTTAGCATTTGAAACCAAACCCCCAAACACTCACACTCCCTCTTTCTCGTGTGTGAAGCTATCCCAAGTCCTAACTCTCATGGAGTGAAGGTCTCTCTGAAGCAACGAAGCCATTGGTCAGATCGGTGGTTCCGATAGTACTTGGCCATTGTATCATCGGAAAATCCCCAAAATCCCCTTTGTGATAGTCACCACGGGTCCATCCCCAACATAGAAGAAGATCGAGCAAGACAAGAACAAAACACAGAAAGACAGAAGTCAAAAGAACAACCTCAAACTCCTCTGCTTCTTTCCACCATGCATGCTTCAATCTCGATCTAGGACTTGCCCTTTCCACCTGGTGAGTTCATCAACTCAAATACCAGTTTTTGTTTTCTTCTTCTTCTTTGAATGGCATACTCTTTATTCTTTTCCTTAATGAGCTGACTTTCTAATCTTGCCCAAGATATTTATTAGTTATTTCTTATACCCAAAAGAAAATCACCATTTTTTTTGGGGGCTAAATTTCCCTATCCATTGGAATATTTAGGCAAGACATAATTTGAGTTGAAAAAAGTTACTTTTTGATACCAGGGTTTATTGTAACTATCCACCATAAACTATAGGATTATTTGTAATGTATCCTAAACTATAAATTTTTGTGATCAATATATATTCAATACCCAAATTGGAGATTAGTTTACCAGTCAAAATTAGTGTTGAATTTACCAAATTAGTGGGCTGGTTTATGTGGTAGTGTGCTCTAATGTATCAAAATTAATTTGTAATGTTCACCCAAGTGGGCCTTTACTAAATTTTGCATTTTAATACTGATATTAGATATTGGGGTGGGCATTGCAAGTTAATCTTGAATTAAGGTGTTGATATTGCAAAAATAATTGTGGGTTAGGGTGGAAATTGTAAATGAGTCAATGACCATGTAGGTTAGTGTCAATACTCAATAGCTACATTGAACCCTTAATACCAGAATTGCTTAGCTTCCAATTAGCCCTGAAATGACCCCTTTTAAGTCTTATAAGATTTTTAGACAATTTTAGTAATTCTATTTGTCCCACCAGTAGAGGTCTACTCATGATTGAAACCTTATTTTGTCATATAATTCAGGTAATTGAAAAATGGATAGTTGTTTCAGCGCTAATAAGTTTTGCATATTTTCAATAATAACTAAATCAAAATCTTATTTGAAGTATCACTTGTGAATTGTCAATGTGTTTTTCATTGTTTCCTTGTCCTATATAAGTTTCTATCCTTTGGTTCTCTTCTTGCATGCTTAATATGTTACCATCACCATTTTACTGTTATTCTAATTATCTTATGGCTCTTCCTCTTTTTTCTTTTTTTTTTTGGCAATGAAACATCATTGAAACATTGCATTGTCAAAAAATTACCTTGACGCCTTTGTCATCCCTTAACTTCATTATCATTACAGACGCTGTTGGAGCAGAAAGAACTGAGCACTGATTTTTAAAGACTTTTTTTTTTTTTTTTTCAGAAAAGAAATGTAAGAATATAAATGGAGAGTAAGAGAGAGAAAGATGAGAGATTTTTTTTTTTTTTTTAAAGAATCTGAAAGATGAGAGATTTACGTTGGATTATTAATGAATTTTTCTGGTATTAATTTTGATTTTAGCAAATTTCAAGAATGAGTTAATGAATTTGTCTCCTAAAATTTAATTTTGTTAGTTGAAATTTGACTATGGGGCCTTTTCAATTTTATTTTCTGCATTTTAAGATACTATGGGCCTTTTTAATGCACTTTATTGACCAATAAAAGGACTAAAATATTTTTTTTTGTAATTAAAATATATAGATAAATATATTATACATACATATATATATATATATAATTTTTTTTTTCAAATGAGAACCTTCTTTTATTTGATGGCCCTAGACATTTGCATCTATTGTTCAGCCGATCCTTATATTTGGTTATTTATATGATATATTATATATTTGTATCAGTTTTAATAATAGTTTATTATATTTATTACATTTTTTTTGAGAATCCACATCACAACTTTTATTAACTGTGGCTATGAAAATCAGCCTCAAGTACATCTGCAATCTCTGGTGGTACATCTTCCACCCAGACTTGTAATGAAGAAAAAGAAATTGCTCGCCTCGCAAGCGAGTGAGCTACAGTATTACAATGCCTCCTTACATGAGAAAAAGAAATAATGGAGAACTGTGAGGCTAAATACTGTATATCATTGACAATGTGACCAAATTGTGAAAGGCTGTGAGAATTTGATTTTAGAGTGTTCATGAGGATAAGTGAGTCACCCTCCAACACTCCTTTATTGAGGCCAGTTTCCAAAGCCAACTCCATTGCACGCCTTGCTGCCAATGCCTCAACTTCGATGGCTGTATTGGGCAGGGGGATTCGCTACGCAAAGGACACCATCATGTTCCCCTCGCTATCTCTAATTACCACCCCTATTCTGGCCTGATTTTCAGCCTTGAAAAGTGTCCCATCAAAGTTAATTTTGTACTGCTGGTGTGCTGGGGGTTGCCACTAAGTTGGAGGTCTTCCAACGGGTTCCACAACTGCATTATTATGCAGCAGAAAATCCTTTAACCTGCTGCGAGCTTACTGCACAAGATTTGGGAGAGTTTCGCAACTTTTCCCTACCCTCATGTCATTTCTTCTCTTCCATACAGCCCACACTACCATAGCAAATAGGTCTGGGTCCCTATTCTCCGCCAAAATACATCCCATGAGATCAACAAAACTCGTCATCTGCCATAGACTACACTGATTCCATGCTTGTACTGATAGCCAAATTTCCTCCAATTTTGTGTAAAGATAAAGGGCATGGATGGTGTCTTCATGTTGCGTTTGACAGTGATCACAATAGTCCTCGTTTAGAACCTTTCTTCTGACTAAGTTCTGCTTTATGGGGAGGGAGTTTCTTGAAGCTCACCAAATTAAATTCTTCACTTTACTTGGTACATTGAGACTTCATATCCCGTTCCACAGTGGCTTGAGCATCAGAGGTTCAGACTGTCCCGGTTGTTGGTTTTGGAACTCTGTCTGCAGAAACCGATATCCTGTCTTGACCGTGTAAGCACCATTAGCACTGTGAGGCCAAATTAATTCATCGGATTGCTCAGTAAGGCAAAGGGGAATGCTTTTCACCATCCCTGCCTCAAAGTCCAGCAATGTTGCATCTATTAATTTCGTCCTCCAACATCTTCTATCTTCATCTATCAAACTATTAACTTTAGCTTCAGCCAACCCGTCTACCTTTGGAGATAAAACCAGTGGTGAATGTATTTGGGGCAGCCACCTATCCCCTCAAATATGAACTGACTTCTCGTCTCCAATCCTCCAAATTGCACCACGCTTAATCACATCTCTCCCCTTTACAATGCTCTTCCATGCATAAGATGCCAAGCTTGGACAAGTAGCTTCCATGATCGAACAATGTGGGAAAAATCTCGCTTTAAAAATCTGATAAAACAGTGTGGATTTATCATGTAGGAGTCGCCAAGTTTGTTTAGCGAGCAAAGCATTGTTGAAGTGTGGCAAATCCTTGAAACCCATCCCTCCTTGTTCCTTTGGCTTACATAGCTCTTCCCACCTTACCCAATGCACCCTTCGACTATCTCCCCGCTGCCCCCAAAAGAATCTTCGAATGAGAGCTTCAATGTCATGGCAAAGAGTAACCGGTACTTTGAAACATGACATAGTGTATGTAGGTAGTGCTTGAGCCATTGCTTTAATTAAAATTTCTCTCCCCACTTGTGATAGGAGTTTGCCTTCCCACCCTTGAAGCTTTTTCCACACTCTTTGCTTGATATTATCAAAACTGTCCTTTTTTCACCCTATGAAACTTGGTAATCCCAAGTACTTCTCGTATTATTTGACCCTGGGTACTCCAAGAGCCTCTTGAATTGAAACTTGCATTTGTTGGGAAGTGGACTTACTAAAAAATAGAGTTGTTTTATCGCTATTTATTTGTTGCCCGAATGCTCGTTCATAAGTGGCTAAGATCTCCAAAAGCTTCTCACACTCATTTATTTTTGCCCTGCAAAAAATAAGGCTGTCATCTGCAAAAAGGTGTTAGTTTTGATGCACTTCGACAAATAGAAACGCCCCTTATATCCCCATTCTCCTCCACTTTTTTCAATAAACCATGGAAGCCTTCCGTGCATAATAAGAATAAATACAGAGACAAAGGATCTCCTTAGCGCAGCCCCCTTGTGGGTGTGTTGTGACCATGTGGCTCCCCATTAATCAAGACCTAATAAGTAGCTTTTGAAATACATTGCATCATCATATTTACCCAAGTGTCTCAAAAACCCATCTTCTTCATCAATTTCTCCATATACAACCACTCCACCCTATCATACGCCTTGCTCATGTCTAATTTAAGTGCCATATACCCTGGATCCCCCGAGCTATGGTTTCTCATATAATGGAGGGTTTCGAAAGCCACCATAATATTATTAGAAATCAACTTGTCGTTCACGAAAGCACTTTGTTGTTCCGACACTAAGTGGGGTAGAACTTTCTTCAACCTGTTAGCCAACACTTTTGAAAAAATTTCTATACAATACATTGCTAAGACTAATAGGGCGATATTGTGAAATATATTCAAGATTATTAACTTTTGGGATCAAAGTTATAAATGAATGACACAAAGATGGAGGGAGATTACCCGAATTTAAGAAATATAGAATATCATCAACCACATCGCTGCCCACCAAGGACCAAAAATATAGGTAAAAAATGGGCAGCATTCCATCCGGTTCGGGTGATTTCAAAGGAGCCATCTACTTAAGGGCGGTCTCTACTTCGTCTGCTTTAAATTCAACCAACAAATCATTGTTCATCGCGGCTGTTACAACTCGAGGTAATTGCACCAAAATCTCATCAAAGTTACCCAACCTTTGGGAAGTGAAAAGAGCTTGATAAAACTCTAGAACAATGTCCTCCACTCAACTAGGATTAGTGCACCATTGGCCATTATTATCATACAGCCCCTTAATGTAATTTTTCCTCCTTCTCTGTGAAGCTCTACTATGAAAAAACCTCGTATTCCTATCCTCATCTTTCGGCCATTGCACCTTTGCCCTCTGACCCCACATCTGTACTTCTTTATTGAGGAGTTTGTTTATTTCTTTCTCCAATTTTTTCATCAAAGTCACTAGCCCCCCACTGCATGCTAGTCTCTCGGCCTGGGCATGCTTTTTTCTCTTTTGTTCCAGCTCTCTTCTCACATTTCGAAAACATGTCTTGCTCCATTTGGTCAAAATTTTCCCACAGTTGTCTATTTTTTTAATCACTTTCTCACCCCTCAGATCAGCCCTTGCCTATTGCCATACTGCTTCAATTGTTGCCCCACACCCCAGTTCACTCATCCACATCTGTTCAAACCGAAAAGGCCTCTATTGTTTGCATTCTATCCCATCCGGATTAATTAACAAAGGCTTATGGTCCGAAGTAGTAACATCAATATGATGAACTTGTGTGTCTAGAAACAAAGAAAACCACTCATTGGTTGCCACTGCCCTATCCAATCTCTCTCATACTGTGAAGTTATCAAAATGCTTATGCCAAGTGAATTTTGATCCCACAAAACCAAGATCCATAAATCCACATTCATCCAAGATATCTCTAAATGCTTGCATCTGATTATGAGGTCGGGTTCTTCCACCCAATTTCTCCGATTGCTTTGTAACTTCATTAAAATCACCTGCACATAACCAAGGTGCTTGACTTTGGGTTCTCAAATTTCTCAACCACGACCAAGCTTCATGTCTGAGTTGTGTATCTAGTTCTCCATAAAAACCCATTAATCTCCACTCTCCTTCCTTGTTTTTGTAAATTGTGGCATCAATATGGTTCTTCGAAAAAGTTTCTATTGTTAAATCAAACTCCTCTTTCCAATACATCACCAAACCCCCTGATTTGTTTCTCCTAGGTGCAATAAATCTATGCTTAAACTTCAAACGATCTTGAATTAAAATTAGCTTAGTTCCATCCGTCCATGTCTCAACTAAAAACACAACGAAGGGATCTTTTGCCCCCACTAATTCTGCAAGTTGATTTTCTGTACGTTGGTTCCCAAGCCCCTGATAGTTACAACATAAAAGACTCATTGGTTCTGGCAGGGCTAGGAACCAGCCTTTGCCAATATCACATTGTCACCTTTGCCAACCCGAGAAACAATCTTCTTCTTTTTCTGTAACTCCCACTGACCCCTAGTAGGATAAGCACTCCTCTTTGATCCCATTGCATCTGCCATAATGACATCCGTGCCTATGATGGACCTAGCCTGACGTTTCCAAGTAGCTGAATTTCCTGTGTTAATGTTTGAAGTATCAGGTAGAACAGATAGTGGTACACGGGGACAGCCATGTGATGTTGAATATGATTGAGTGGACTTCAGAAAAATCTCATTAATTGTCATTGAGTCCAAATTATTTTCCTTACCTATGGGTGATTCTGAATGAAATTTTGTTGCCGCATCAAATTTCCTCAAATCACGATTTATTTCCTCTAATTTCACTTCAAACAACTCAGCAAATAAGCTCCCCCTATTCTGATCCGTATTAATAGCATTGACTTCACCCAAATCATTGTGATCCATATGGAAAGGGCTTGATTCCATCAGATTTGCCTCTTGAAAATCAGGGAATTTAATTCCTTCCTGATTTGATGTCTCACTACCCTGGCCTGATCTGATAATCCCTGGCGCCGGACCTCCTTTTCGGATCACCACCTATAGTTTTGCAGACGGCTTTGAGGTGGATGTTGTAGTTGGACCAGCAGATTTTGTTTTATAGAATCCTAGCACATAAACTGAGTTTCTTTTTTATCGCACAAAAGGTGAGGCTTTGATCCATGCACCATATTGTTGAGCCTTAGATGATAATGTGCCACCACTCTCAATCCACAACTCGCAGTATCGATCATCATGTGTGAGGCTGCTACACCAGTAACACAAGTTTGACAGTCACTCATACTTGAACGAGACCCAAAGTTCCTTACCATTCTCCAAAAAAATCACTCGGCCTTTGCACAAAGGTTTTGAAATGTCCACCTTAACCCGTACTCGAATAAAACCATCGCCCATAATTTCCCCTTCATTCGTGTTCTTGTCCACCAAACCAATAGCGCCACAAATTTTTTCAGCTACAGCCCTTGTTCGAAAACGGACTGATAAATCGTGTACCTAAATCCAAAAAGAAACCATATTAAAATCAATATCTAATACGTCGAGCTCTTTATCATACCGATGTAAAACCATAAGGTGCTTATCAAAGCTCCATAGTTCTGTGTTAAGGACTTGCTCCATATCAGTTTGGTTATCAAAAGTAAAGAGCACCACATGATCATTCTCCATATGGGTGTGAATGTTTTGGCAATAGCCTCCACGTTCAAAGCCTGCTTGGTGAGAAACTTTGCAGCAAGGATGAAATCTGAAATTGCTTCTTCCTCTGTAATGCTAACATGAGAACCTTCCACATCCGAGAGGGTAAGACAACTCCAAGATTTTGCTAACTCCTCCATTAATCTAAAACTAGGAAAATCGAAAAAAAAAATTAAAAAAATAAAAATAAAAACAAGAAAATGTGTTTCCCTAGCCTCGAAAGAAAGGAAAAACCACAAAACCTTGAAGCTAAACTTGTTACCTCAAGGTACAAAAACACCTTTAAGAGAAGGGACGGCTATTCTACGACCTAGGAGAAGATGGAGAAGGGCCACCTTTCGCTAGCGAAGAGAAACATTATGTTATTATATTTATTAGATGTTATATGTTTAGAAATTTTTACAATATTATATAAAAAAAAATGATTATTACAATAATTTTATCAATTTTTTACGTCCACCATATTTTAAAATAATTTCATAAAAAAAAAAAATGGTAACAGTGAATTACTTGCAGCAAAAAGTGATCAATTTTTTTTGGGGGAGAATAAACGTCAAAAAATGATGTCAACTGTGTGGTGAGATTGTTGTAAAAATAGTCTTTAATTTAAATTATTTAGGGGTTGTTTGGATTTATGATTTCCATAACTCATAACTCTGTTTCCAACACCTATAACTCAAAATATGTGGGTCCCACAGATAAGAAGTGTGTTTGGCATCATAACTCAGTTTTTGTTTCCATCACTTAATTCTCAAATTTTTGAGTGATGAGTTATGGAAATTGAAAACACATTTTAGGTGTTTTCAATTTCCAAAACTCAGTTTTCAATGGCATTTTTGTAATTAAATTCACATCATGAGACCCACGGTCAGAGCAACATCACACCCAGGCACTGCTTTTGATGAGTCTTCTTCAACGGCTCTTCACTAAAGCAGATCACACTCTCAAATCTCATCTTCATTCACTGGCTTTTCTTCAAGGGCTTTTGATGAGTTGCAATTTTTTTCTTTTTTCTTTTTCCATTCCTTTTCACTGGGTTTCTGGGCTTGGGTTCTCCTTTTTTTTTTTCCTTTTTTTTTTTTTTCTTTTCTTTCCTTTTCACGTTGGTTTCTGGGTTTGCTTGCAATTTTTTTATTTTTTCTTTTATTTTTTTCCATTCTTTTTCATTGGGTTTGAGTTTGGGTTCACCTTTTCTTTTCTTTTCTTTTCTTTCCTTTTCACGTGGGTTTCTGGGTTTGGTTGCAATTTTTTTTTTTCTTTTCTTTCCTTTTCACGTTGGTTTCTGGGTTTGGTCACAACTTTTTTCTTTTTTCTTTTCACCGGATTAGAAAATCAATGAATCAAAGAGGAAATTACAAGCACCAAACCCATACAAAGGAAACCCATATACCCACAGATTACAAGCACCAAACCCATTCAAAGGAAACCCATATACCCACAAATTATAGGCACCAAACCCATTCAAAGATTACAAGCACCAAACCAATATACCCACAGATCGGCACCAAACAGAGTTATGGGTTATCAAGAATTTGCTGTTTTTCTTCTCCATTTTCACCGATAAAACTTAAGGGATCTATGAAAAATCAAGCCTTGGTGACGGTGGGTTGAGAAGGAGGGAGATCGGCGTCACCCACACGTCGGAGGAGATCGGCGCTGTCTTCTATCTTAGCTGGGTTCGAGTTTGTGTTGGGAGAGCAATAGGGAAATGGTGACTGAAGGGGAAGAAAATGAAATGAAAAGAGTGAGGGTGAGGGTGAGGCGGGTAGGCTAACAGAACTTATGACATGATGCTCAGGTATGGATCCCACAAAAAGTAGAAAAAATTGAGTGATGAGAAGTTGAAAATAATGTACCAAACGGGTGGGTATAGAAAATTGGGGTAGTATTTTAAGTGATGAGTGATGAGTGACGAAAATTGAGTGAGGAGTGATGAAGAAAAAAAAAAAAACCAAACAGCCCCTTAATGACTAACAAAAAGAAAACCCAAACAGGATAGCACGTATATGACTCGAGGGAAACTAGTAGGCAAGAGTTGCTTTGCTTTTGCTTTTGCTTTTAAGGACAACTTGGACCCATTTAGTACGTGAGTTCAAACATATGTTTTCAGTTTTTAAATAACATTACAAGCTCTTTTTACACACTTTTTCACTCATACATATTTCTAAAAAAACTGAAAAGTGTTGTTTAAACACACATACTAAACAGACCCTTAACATCTAGCCCACCAAGACTTGGTGCGCACTATAATCCCAACTCTTGCAAAGTAAAATCTCTTGGATGGTGTGACAATCATGAAGGAAAGTGAAAAATTTCCACCACTGCACATAGATAATTTTAAAAAGATGAAAAATGTAATTTTTTTTTTTAAATACCACTTAACACAATCTGCAAAATTACCTTTCAAATCAGAGTATCAAAATGTAACATAATATCATCTTTACTTGATATAAGAGAAATGACAAGACGCAAAAATAAAAGCACTGTCAAACACCATATAATATCATTTCAGAAGATTATCAACAACAAAAAAAAAAATTGTTATTTCAGAAAATGGACATATATTAACGACAAAAAATATACTGTACTTAGCGAGATATTTCAAAAACAATATTTAATTATGGACTGAAACACGATAAGCAGGCCTCTTCCCCGAAAATCAAAGAGAGATAAGAGATTTCCACACAAATACCATTAAAAGGAAGTATTGAGGGGATTCTAGCATTTTGCCCTTAGTTTAAAAAAAAATTAGCAATATGTCCTTGTTTTGAAACTATTTAGGTTCATACCCCTATTTTGAAACTCGATTGGTTTAAAATCAAGTTATGCCAAATGAAACTTAAAAAAAAAAAAAAAAAAATTATGGAACTCGAGTTCATAGAGCTCGAGTTCCATATCTATAGCTGCGTTCAGGGAGCCCTGTAGTGGCGTTTCAAATGGAACTCGAGTTCCATGCAAGTTTTTTTTTTTTTTTTTTTTTAGTTTCATACCTATTGCTGCGTTCAGGGAGTCCTATAATGGCGTTTTAAATGGAACTCGAGCTCCATGAACTCGAGTTCCATACAAGTTTTTTTTTTTTTAAAGTTTGATCACTCCATACTCGATTTTCTACCAATCAAATTTTTTGATTGAAACTCGATTTTATTAAAATCAAGTTTCAAAACAGGGGCATGGACCTAAATAGTTTCAAAATAGGGACATATTGCTAAATTTTTTTAAAAATAAGGGCAAAATGCTAGAATTCCTATTGAATATCACAACTCTTATCATAATATAATTTTTGTCATGCTCTTTCAACAAGTACATAGTAGAGTTATAGACCCATTCTAAGCCACCATTTTTATTTCCCCATTCATAACTTACCACAAAAAAATATGGTGACAAAAATTATGATTCTAAAATTACTCCATTAAAAAGTTGAAAAATGTGATTCTTTTATCGTATCTGCATGACAATAAATATCTAATACGTTCTGCCGAATCAGCAAGTCTGATTGAAAGAATTGAAGTGTCAAAATGTCACATAATATCATCTTAGAGCATTCACAATTGGTATGGTATATGCCAAAGGTAAGAAAAATTTAGCATCTGAGGCCCAAAGTAGCTCAGCAGCCGGAATGCTAAACATGTAAAAATGTAAAATTTTTTGCCATAGTTCTACAGTAACATCGTAAATATATGATGGTACTGTAGTTGAATGGTATAAACAAATATAATTTTTTAATACACTCTCTCATACTTTTTAATTCCCCGAAATTTCTCTCTTCTCTCTCTCATTATTTATCTTCTCATCTCCCTCTTCCTTCTCTCTTTCTCATCTGCTCTCTCCTCTCTTCAGACCCAAAACCCCATCTACTCTCTCCGATGACCCTCTCTCTCTCTCTCTCTCTCTCATTTGGGGGTTGTTGTGGGTTTCTCTATCTCTATCTCACCATTTTTTTTTCCTGGTGGTGGTGGATTTGTGACTGATGTGGGCATGGGTCAAGTGGTGCAGCGGCGGCAAGGGCAAGGGATTGTGGTGGCGTGGGCCTGGTGGCTTGGCAGCCGCCGATGAAGCATGACCCTTTCTCTCTCTCTCTCATTTGGTGGTTTGTTGGGGTTCGGCTATGGATTTTGGAGTTTGGTCTTTTGGCATGGTGGTGGTGATTTTGCTATGGATTTTGGCTGGGTGGAGAGATCAGTGGCCGGGTTTGATTTTGCTATGAATTTTGGGTTTTGATTTTGCTATGAATTTTTAGTTTTGATTTTGCCATGGATTTTGGCTGGGTGACGAGACTAGGATTCTAGGTGGGTGGGTGGGTGGTGTAACTATGTTGCTCAGCAGAGGTGGGTGGTGTGACTGAGAAACTAGACGGTTGTGGTAGTGGTGTTGGGTGGTTGAGAGAGTAAGAGAAATAGAGATCAAAGATAGAAGCGACAAAATATTTTTATATTATTTTAATGTGTAATATGGTAAAATAAAAATTAGGATATGAGTGTGTTGTAAAATAGTATTGTATAATTAATAAAGTAGATTTTTGAGATAGCAAAATAGAATATGATAGAATTTGTGATTGTGAATGCTCTAATTACTTGGTCCAAGAGAAAAAGGGTAAAAAGACAGGCACTGTCAAATACGACATAGAGGATAAAGTCATCCCCAGACCCAAAATTTTTAAAAAAGAGGACTTGTTCAACCCTGTAATTGCACACAGATCAATGAGAAAAAATGTACTATACCCAGATTCAGTTTAGAAACAACATCTAAGAAAAGGATATATATTTAAATAAATAAAAAAAAGTAACAACCGTAGGCTATTATTTTACAACCGAATGCCCCCAAAAACTAAGGGGCTATTTGGTTTTTTTTTTCATCACTCATCACTCCTTACTCAATTTTTGTCACTCATCACCCATCAGTCATCACTCATCACTTAAAATACCCCAAATTCCTAACCCCACCTGTTTAGCAATTGTTTTCACTACACATCACTCAAATATTTCAACCTTTTTGTGGGTCCCATACCTGAGCTGAGTGTCAAACCCTTGTGTTATTTCAACAGAGTGCCTCTCCCCTTCACCCCTTCAATAGAGTGCCTTTCCCACCATTCTCTTCCTCTCTTATTAGCTCCAAAAAAATCAAAGCTCAAAAAATTAAAGTAGAGAACAAAGCACAAAAAGCAAGCTCCGGCATCCATCACATGTAAGGCCGACTCAGCGGCACTTTGCGTCACGTGCGACTCCAATATCCACTCGGAGTCCAAACAGCGCTGATCTCCACGTCACCGGGTCCAAACAGCATCGATCTCCACCTCATCAAGTCCAAACAACGTCGATCCCCACCTCAACAGGTCCAAACAGCACTGATCTCCACCCCTCTTCTACGCCCCTTTCCTCTCTTTCATTTCTTACTTCTGGGTTTTATTAGTGTTTGGAGAAGAAATTTTTAGATTTATTATGTGGATGAACATGTTTGTGGGTTTGTGTTTGTTTGTTAGTGTGTATGATCGGTATCATGTGTTTATGGGTTTGATTTTCTGGATTTGAGAAATCGGTACCAATGATTTTTTTTTTTTTTTGATAAAGTTACCCATGTGTTTCTATGAAGAAGAAAAGAAAGAAAAAAGAATGAAGAAGAAAAAAAATGGCCGTTGGAGCGAGTTTGTAAAGAAGAAAGAAGAAGAAAACATGATATCCAAAAAAAGCCGTTGAGTTGAGTGAGTCTGTGAAGAAGAAAGGAGAGAAAAATAAAATAAAATAAGAGCAAGGATGTGACTTCTCTAACCATGGGTCCCTAGTGTGTGTTTAATTTCCAAAATGCCACTGGAAACTGAGTTTTGGAAACTAAAAAAACCTAAAAGGTGTTTTTAGTTTTCATAATTCATCATTAAAAAATCAGAGAATTGAGTAATGGAAACAAATCCAAATAGAGTTTTTTTCGTGGAACTCACATATTTTGAGGTATGAGTGATGGAAACAGAGTTATAAGTTATGGAAACAGCAAATCCAAACAGCCCCTAAGTCCCTGACACGGAGTTATCTTTCTCATAGCTAAAGTCTCTTGCTAAGAGAAAAAAGAAACCTATAGAATGCTCCCAAGCAAAAACTGGCGCCTATGACTATTTTTTAATGACTGCATCTATCTACGGGAATTGGTAGGACAGCAGTATAGATGTAAAAAGAGAGTAATTCTGACATTACAACAAGGGTAAACTCTCACTTTAATACTGATCTAAATTGTTTTGATGCTAAAATGATATTGGCAAAACTTAGAGCCCTTTTGGGAAACCTGAGTCCGCACGCCGCTATATATGAATTTCTACTTGGTTGATTGGAAAAAAGGAAAAATCTAATGTCTGAGAAAAATTAGTTAAAGTTTGTCTTATTTTCTTCTGTTAATGCTACTTTTTCATCGTCTTCTTTTCGTCATATGTTTGTTGCTTCTCTTATTTTGTTTCCATGTCTTCCTCTGTTTTGTAATCATGTTCTGGCCTAGCTGAAAACAAATACAAAACCCACGTGAGAATCCAAAACACATAATAGAAAAGAATAAAATAAATGGAAAATAGAGGAAGACAGGGAAACAAAAAAGAAGGACGACCTTTTTCCGAGGGGATTTTAGCAGTTTGTAAATAACGGTACTGTTGCCACAGCTATTTGCCAAAGAAGAGCTATTGTAATGAAAACATACATTTTCCTTACTAATGCAATTATATTTCTGGAAGTACCTTTAACAGAGAAGAAAATAATACTAACCTTAACTAATTTCTTCCAGCCGTATTCATCTAAAATGATTTTCCCCAGTTTCAACCAAACAAAAATCCACATATGTCAACGCCCGTCTCCAAGTTTCTCAAAGTGCTCAAAGTTTTGCCCATATCATTTTAACATCAAAACAATTCAAATCAGTATTAAAGTGAGAGTTTATTGTTGTTGCAACGTCAAGAAGACAGTCTCTTCTTACATCTATACTGCTCCCTGCTAGTCCAAGAAAATAATGCGATGAAGAAAGAGTATAGCATGGGTGAAAGAAGGAACATGTCTCCTTTTATAGGGCACCATCTCTGATAATGCGGGGTTTAAAGGTTCAAATAAAAAATTTATAGCCAGGATGTGGCATGGGTAAAAGGAGGAACATGTCTCCTTTTATAGGGCACTGTTAGATGTTAGATTGTAATTCATTACTGTAGTCTGTAGTGTAAAGTTTGTACATGAAGATGAACTACAAATCGTTTATGTATTAGTTAGTTAGGGTACATATAGTTTTACTCTATAGAAAAGTTAGGAAGGAGTAGTTGACAGATGGCTTTATTTCATTGGTTAGTTTGTTAGATGGTTATGTGTTTAGTCTTTCCCTCCAATCTGTTTCCTATATAAGAAACAGAGTCTATTTATTTGATCAATGAGAATTCAATGCATATTCAGATAACTCTCTCTCTTCTTCATCTCTGATCTGATCGCTCCATTGATGAAGCTTGTTACATGCATGAATTCTAACATTGTATCATAGCAGAACTAAATTTCAGAGTCTTCAATTTCGGTATTTTCTGAAATTCTCAGTTCAATTCCTCTTGTTTTCTTTTCCGTTTCTAGTGTTCTCCTTCCAATCAAGTTGCTCATCATTTTTACTTGATTCTTGCACTAGATTCTTTGCTCTAGATCTTGATTTCTTTGCGGTAATTGGCAAATTGTATTTCTTGATTTAGGGTTTCGTTTATCATGTTGATTGTGATATTTGCAATTGGATTGTTGTTCTTTCAAATCCCTCGATCAGCAAGAATTGTGACTTGATTCTTTGTGTCTGAGGATCTTGATTTGTTGTTAAACCAATTCTAGTTCAGTGGTTTGGAGTTTTTGTTCCTTGAGTGTAAAAGTGACAGATCTTGAAGATTTGTGTGATTCTTGATTGTAATCTTGAAGTTCTTGATTAGTGCATATTTGAGTTTGAGGACATGGTAGATAGTACTTCAAGTACTTTTGTTCCAACTGTTCAACCATGGGAGAATTCTTCTAGCCCTTATTACTTGTCCAATTGTGACAATCCTGGGGCTTCCCTTGTTGTTCAACATTTGACTAAAGAAAATTACAGCACTTGGAGTAGAGCTGTTTTTATTGCCTTAGATGCAAAAACCAAGTTGGGTTTTATTGATGGCTCCATACCAAAGCCTCATTCAGTTGATCACCCTTGTTACACAGCCTGATGTAAATGCAATAGTACTATCTTGGCCTGGTTGTTCAACTCAATTTCTAAAGATTTACAACCTAGTGTGGTGTATTTCAAGACAGCAAGAAAGGTATGGCTTGATCTGCAACATTGGTTTTCTCAAGGCAATGGTCCTCGGATTTTTGAGCTGAGAAGGGAAGTTTTTTCTTTAAGTCAAGAGGATCTAACCATCAATGCCTATTATACAAAGCTTAAAGGACTGTGGGATGAGCTATCAGATTACAGGACCTGTTCTTGTGGTCATCAAGCTGAAGAATGTGTGATGTCTTTCTTGATGGGTCTTAATGACACTTACATAGCTGTAAAAGGGCAGATCTTGCTAATGGACCTTATTCCCTCTCTAAGCAAGGTATTTTCTCTCTTGGTTCAAGATGAGAAACAAAGGAAAGTAGGAAAGAATCTCAACACCGAAGCTTCAGCCTTGGCAGCCAAGAATAATGGTTCTTTTGTTAAAGGATCCAATAAGGGCAAGTCTAGTAGACCCCAGTGCACTCACTGTGGAGCTTTGGGCCATGTTGTTGATAAATGTTACAAATTACATGGCTATCCACCTGGCTACAAGTTCAAGAACAAGGGGCAGCAAGGTGGACATCCTTCCTTTGCTAGTAATGTTGTTACCACTGAATGCAGCAATGAAGAAAGTTTCAATCTCACTAAATCAGAATATCAACAGCTTCTTGGTTTGATCAATTCTCAGAACCATTTTGGTACTCAAGCTTCATAAGAATCCACTTTTGGTGTTCATCAAGTAGCCACTATTATCACTCAATCTCCTTCACAGCCTTCTTTGGATCTTCAAGGGCATGAGATGTTAGGTATCAGTTCTTCCATTCCTCTTTTATCTCACCTTCCTATGTTGGTTTCCCCTTTTTTGGACTATTCAGTTTTTTCTTCTCAAGTTGACACTACTCATCTTTGTTCCACTAATTGGATTCTTGACAGTGGAGCCACTGATCATATGGTCCATTCGCTTCAATCACTTCCATTGTCCATTTTTCTATTAAGCTTCCTAATGGGGACATGGCTAAGGTCACTCATATAGGGACTGTCAAGTTAACTTCTACATTGACATTAGAGAATGTGCTTTGCATTCCATCTTTCTCTTTTAATCTTGTGTCCATCAACAAACTAACTCAATCTCCTTTTTGTTGTTGTATATTTCTTTCTCATTACTATTTTATCCAGGACTTACGGCCTTAGAGGATGATTGGGTTGGATAGAAAGCAAGGAGGCCTTTATACATTAAAGTTTGCGAGCATTGTTCTTCCTAAGTCTATTTCTGATATGCTGTCCAAGCTCTCTTCTTTCAGTTTTGTAAATTCAGTAAACTCATGTAATTCAACTTCTGTAATAGATAGTACTAGCCTTTGGCATAGCAGGTTAGGAAATCCTTCCTTTCAAAGATTGGCCATTTTACAATCTCTTGTACCTGATGTTATCAATTGCAGTAGTAATAAATCTTTTGATTGTCCTATTTGTCCAATTCCTAAGCAAAAAAGGTTGCCATTTCAGTCTTCTGTTCATGTTTCTAATTCTTGTTTTGATTTAGTGCATGTTGACATTTAGGGACCTTATTCCACTCCTTCATTGAATGGTTCAAAATACTTCCTTACTATTGTGGATGACTTTAGTAGATACACTTGGACATTTCTCATGCCACGCAAGTCTGATGTCTCCAATTTAATTAAGTCTTTTTACAATTTGGTAGTTAATCAGTTTAACAAAACTATCAAGGTTATTAGATCTGATAATGGTCCTAAGTTTGCCTTACATTCTTTCTATGTCTTGTGTTGAAACACCTCAACAGAACTCCATTGTTGAGAGAAAACACCAACATCTTCTGAGTATAGCTAGAGCTTTAAGGTTCCAAGCCAGTTTACCATTAGAATTCTAGGGAGATTGTATCCTTGCTGCCACTTACCTTATTAATAGGATGCCTAGTGTTACAAGACATTACTCCCTATGAAAAGTTGTTAGGACATCCACCCACTTATTCCCACCTTAGAGTGTTTGGCTGTCTTTGTTATGCATCTACCTTAGCTAACATTTCAAAAAGATAAACCACAAGCATCATTATAGATATTAAAATATTTAGAAAAGAATAATTATATTTTATTCCATTCTCTTGGTTAGTACGATATATAAAGGTTTTTTAATAAATGAATGAGAACACTCAAGTGACAAAATTGGACAATACAACAATACAATACACACTCTACAAAGTCTTTCACCTTATTACCTAATTCAAACTAGAAAGGAGGTAGCATATGTTAAGTTTGAAACTTCACTAAAATTGAACGATAGCTCCCTTTATAACCTTCAAACAATAAGACCACCACAATGAAAGGTAAAGAAAGGTCTTCAACATGACTTAGGACATTTGTCACTCTCATTAATTGACACCTTGAATTGTATGAAGCATTTCCTGCAACTATGTTTGCAGGAAATCCTTGCTCTAAAAATATTAATCACTTGCATTCAAAAAATGAACAAGATTTGGTATATGTCATTGCATTTAAATATATTAATCACTTGCATATATAATTAATGTTTAACTAGAGGTTACTCAAACATGCACTTGTACAATCTAACATGTTTGAGTAGCTTTTTTAGTTGCAAAAAATTATCCAAAAAATTTGTTACATGTGCAATTAGTCATTTAAATAGTCAGATATACTGTCCAAGAAACTGTCCAAGGCAAAGTTGTCCAAAAATACTGTCCACTGTGCAATATACTATCAAACAAACTGTCCGAAAAATGTTGTCCATCATATTGCAAAATCAATATTAGCCTAAAAAAATGTCAAAAAAATCAAGTTACATTTTAAACTTAAACAAACATTAGAAAATTTCACTATAATTGAACTTACCATTTATTACTTTTTTACATACCAAAAAAGTGTTGCGTTTGCAGGCAAGCATTTGTATTTTCAACACATAGAGTTAGTGCATAATTGAACCTAACTTTGTTTCCCTGTATATATATATATAAACAAATAAGTTTATTTAATAAACATGTATGAAAACATTTATTTTTTATTTGACCAATATTCACAAGATTTGATACTTGAGACAACGATGGAGTGAAGGTGATATTAATGAATGCTGCCAATATAATCACAATTATTATAAGAGTAAAAATGGAAGAAATAACTTAGCTACTTATGACTACAAAACATAAAGCCTCCGTTTGGGAAGCACGTTTTGCGCATTTTCAAGCGGAAGCATTTTTTTTCTATGGATCTCATGCACTATTCATAGGACCCACAAGTACCTTCATTCAACAACTTTTTCTTTAAAACTAGGTCCCACGGCACTATTCACATATTTAAAAATTATTTTTCTACAATGTTTTAGTTTTCAACAATAAGTGGTATCCAAACAGACCCAAAACATATAAACAGGTAAGTTTATTCAAAATTCCATATATGAAAATGCTTACATGTTACCTGACAAACATTTGCATCATTTGATACTTGAGACTATGATGGAGTTAATGTTTTCTAACATCAAAGCCCATTTGCCTTCCACATTTTAGCCAAAATTCTCATGCATCTTTTGATGTACTGAATTCCATACCAACTCTAGGATTCAAATCTGCATTGACATCCATGTTTTGAGAGAACTCTATTGCCACACTATGCAATGAACTAAAGAATACTCCTGTAATTAACAAACAAATGTACAAAATATTACTGTATGGTCAGTTTTTGGCGGCCCAAGCCCAAAATATGGATTCAGCGCCCACTGAGCCCAAAACAATAAATTTTGTAGAGAGTGGGTGAAAGAGCTAGGCTAATAATGAGAGTAACAGTATCAAACGGCCACACCAATGGGAGAATTTGGATTAATATGTCCTCGGACTGATAGAAATGCCATGTCCGAAGAGGTGCCTTTCATTGATAATTCAATATTACAATTCTTGAAGCTACAATAATCAAATATCTTTCTCTCTCCCCCCCTCTTACTATCAGAGGCTTCCTTCCCTTATATAGTGCTGCCTTCCTACATCTTCTCCGTCCACTTGTTCATCATCCAGGCGTCCACTTGAGTGCATGTCCCATCACCCCACTCTTAGCCTTATGTGAGTGGTGGTAGCTGAGAAAGCACTGTTCAGGGGTCTTATCCACATAAATGCGGCCAGAAAGGTAGGTGCAGTGCATTAAATGTGGTGGCTGAAGTATGCCTCTTTGATATTTTTCTGTTCCCATTATCTTTACGCGCGTCCAAGGTTCCTTTCTCTCTTAACACTTGTCAAGCAGGTCGCTTGAACCTCCCAAGCTCGTGTTGGATCAAACCTCTTCGGATTCGAGGATGTTGGACTGCTCGGACATATGAACATCTCCTCGGATAGTACACGTTCATCTCTAGGCATTTCCCTTTGACATGGGCCGGACTGAAGACCTTGCCTCCTCGGACGAAAAGTGTTCCTCATTCAGGGCCTTGGGCCCAATAAGTTGGGTTGGGTTTTTCTCCCCCCACAATAGCCCCTCAAAATTGTATTTTTTCATTCGTATCCGAAGAGAAAAAGTAGAATTTTGACTTGCCATGGAGCAAAGGCCTGCAAACAGGTAGATTCGAACTGGCACGTGCATAAATGTAGGAACTGTCGCTTCATTAATGCCGCTGCGGTTTCCTCATTTCCCAGGCGCTGCATTAATTGCACCAGGTGGCGCTTTGTCCTTCATATCCAATGGTAACTGACTAATCCAACGGTTGCGGTTTTTCTTCGAAATTTGGGCGGGAGTGCCCCTGACCCTTCATTTGACCCCGTATAAAGCTTCAGAGGTCATTATTCCTTCCTCACTTTGCGAATCTTCAGACGCTCCAGAGAGAAACAAACGCGCCGCTCCGTCCAAACTTCTGAGTCGCTGCTTTCAGGTCTTCCCAGAGTCATCAAGAACCTTCCTACAAGCCTGAAATCTTCTTTCCGATTTGGTCCCGGTGAGTCATCGTTCACCAAACCATTTAATTCTCTTCGGCCAACAGTTTCGTCTAAGCACCATGGGAAAGCTTGAGTACATGGTGGATACCCCTGAGCGACTAGAAGCATTTAGGGCCACGTATCGCATACCTCCCAACGTGGGTGTGAGGTATTGCCCCCCAGAAAAGATTCTAACAGACCGGAAGACGGGAGAGGTGGTTATTCCCCTTATTGCCTTCAAAGAAGGGGGAATGACCATTCCCATGGGTCCTATCACCATTAGCTATCTCCGAAACCATAGGCTCACTCCCTGGCAGTGCGCACCCAACATGTTTAGGATTCTAGGGGCCATTGAGGACCTTAACCTTCACCTAGGATTAGGCCTCACCTGGCTCGACGTAGTACATCTGTACGAATGCCATAGCCAGCGAGACGCGGGATATTACCTGAAATCCCGGTCGGACGTGGTCAGGCTCATTTCTTGCCTCCCCAAATCCAACAAAGGGATGAAAGACGACTATGTGATCGTCTCGGGCGCATGGCATGACGGCTATCACTGCCCAACCAAGCATGGAAAGCCAGGTGGGCCATGTTAGATTTAGGCACATTAACTATAGGCCTAGGGTCCTCGTCCTTTAATCGTTTTTGGTTTACTTTGTACTGCTATTTGCGAGTCTCTAACATAGCTTTGCTGTGCCTTGGAACAGATAAAAATTTCGTAGCTCCTCGGCTGAGTCTTACGAACGTCGCTGCCCTCAATTTCCTGTTGAGATCTGAGATTTTTGTGAGCGAAGACGGGCAGCTCTGATCAGCTCCTCTTATTCTGGGCTACACAGGAAATCCAAAGGGTTTCCAACCAGTCGGCAACGCAATTGTCCAAGGAGACCGCCGCCTTGCCCGTATTGACGTCGGTCAGAAGGGTTTTTTGGCGTCATATGATCTAGAGCCCGTACCACATCCACGCCCTCAAGCTATACCCCCTCTCGTCCAACCACTCCAGCAAGTCCCTCTCGGACAAGCAGCTGAAGGCGAAGGGGTCGGTTCTTCCACCTCCTCGCTAGAGGAACAGATAGATAGATTCCAGTTTGGGGGTGAGGGTTCAAGAGCCGATCGAGTGATAGAGGTTTCGGACGCTGAGGAGGATACCGACAAGCAATCGGGCATTCACCTTAATCTATTAGCTGCTCATTCTGAAGGCTCTTCGGACGACAATATGGACCTGAGGGTTTTGATGAAAGGCAGGGGGAAAAAACCCGAGCAGAAAGACGCTGGGTCGTCAAAAGTGGTAGTGACACTGCCTCCTGCGCCCACGCAAGTTCCTGACCCAAGTTTGAAGCCCATTCCGGACTTAAAGAAGAAAAGGCCCCACGTTGAGGTTGGGGAAAAACAAAAGCTGCCAGACAAGGGGGCTAAGCAGCAGAAAGTGGTGGACAGCCGAGCCTATAGGGCTTCATCCACTGAAAGCCGAGAAGAGGCTTTTGTGGCAAATGTACGCCGAGGGGGAGGACCGAGAATCTGGTCTCCCAAGTTGGAGCTGGAAGGCGCTCCAATCCTGTGGGATACCTCCCTCAGGAATTATGACGGAGGGAGGGCGGGCTATGTAGCTGAAGCCTTGCAGCAACCACTCCTCCTCCCCCACGACATGGAGTCCTACAGGCGCTTTAACCAGCAGGAGCTCTTCATGTCTCTTAAGAGGGACCTAGCCATGGTAAGTGCACCATTTATGAGTTTAAGTTTTATACTTGATTGGCTTCGTTTATTACTATTATAAATATAGAAGAATGTTTTTCATTGAAAAATAAAAGCTGAAAATTTGTTTACCAATATTGTGCTTATCATATATAAGAATTACAACAAACCAATATATGATCATGAGAGATGATGACCCAATTGATAAAGGACAGTTTCAAGCTAAAAATTTTTAAGAAACTGTTAAAGTGTATCATACCTATACAAAGACAAACATTCAATTATCAAAATTTTATTTCTCAAAAAAAATTATCAAAATTTTCTATCCCTATGACAAATAAATTTTTATCACTAAATTCTGACTGCAAACTTGAAAGGCAAAGACTAAAATACTCCATTTTAAACACAATCAGAACCTAAAAGCATAGAATTCAACCAATGTAACATCTAATTAAGTAAAATAGGGATTTTAGCTATATCCCCTGTATCACTAACCATCCATTTCTTTAATTTTGCTAGACCATATTTCTCACATCCATTTGAAAATGTGCAAAATTAAAGTTGCAGCAAAAAAAAACTACCCAAAAATATTCCTCAAAACAAAACTAAATAATGATTCAATGGTTAAATATATATATATATATATATATATATACCACTAGCAGAACTAAAATCAAACCCCAACTATCTTGACCCCTGACCCAACTCTCCTCTTACCCAAACAATAATTTTTATTTTGATTCAATGTATACAATAGAGAGAACTCGCCTCCTTGAGTTTATTCCTCAAAACAAAACTAAATAATGATTCAATGGTTAAATATATATATATATATATATATATCACTAGCGGAACTAAAATCAAACCCCAACTATCTTGACCCCTGACCCAACTCTCCTCTTACGCAAACAATAATTTTTATTTTGATTCAATGTATACAAAAGAGAGACCTCGCCTCCTTGAGTCGTTTGATGTCGGAAGCAACCTAGGAATCAAAGATGGACCCGTGGTGACTATGCCAAATGGGATTTTGGGGATTTTCTAATAATACAATGACCAAGTACCGTCGGAACCACCAATCTAGCCACTGGCTTTGTTTTTTCAGAGAGACCTTCACTCCATGAGAGCTGAGACAGCTTCACACTTGGAGACAGAGAAAGAGGGAGAGTGTGAGTGTTTGGGGGTTTGGTTTCAAATGGTAAGTTTCAGTTTTTTCTTTGCTTTTGCTGATGGGTGTGAGTTGGGCTGCTGTGACAACGGGTCAAAGGAGAGGCAGAGAGCAAGGAGGAGGGCAGCTACGCAAAAGAGAGAGAGTTTTGATTTTATGAAATTATGAACTCAAACCCACCAGGTAAGAAGAAACATTGGGCGGGCTATGAAAAGTTTTAAGGGTGAAACAGTCTTTTCTTATTTGGTGAGGTGTCAAAGTTTTTAGTCATTAGATTAAGTGAAGGGTTGAGATTTGTGCTATTGCACGGATCTCAATCCTATAAAATATCATATACTCAACAACTACACTGTGTCTGTGCAATGCTAAGTCCTATCATTCTATCAATAATCAAGTTTTTGCGCAGTATGCATTGTCACTATGCAGTGGCAGCAATGTTGTGAGTGTGAGAGTGAAAGAGCAAAACCAGCATGTTGTCTTTGCCTGTCAATCAAATAGATTAAAAAATATAATTTAAAATGAATGAATGAGCTTATATGCAAACATCAAGAATCAAGATAAGATAAAGAAAAGAAAGGTAAAATATAGATGGAGAGGCAGAGGATAGAAAGATGAGAGATTTTTTCTTTTGATTTAGAAATTTATAATCTTTATTTTAGTATATTTCAAGATAATTATGTTGTATTATTAATGAATTTATCTAGTATTAATTTTGATTTTAGTATATTTCAAGAATGAGTTAACAAATTTGTCTCTTAAAATTTAATTTTGTTAGCTAAAATTTGACTATATTTGTTTTTTTTTTCCTTTTTAATCTTCTGTATTTTAGGACACAATGGGATTTTTTTTTAATGCATTTTATTGACCAATAAAAGGACAAATATTTTTTTTGTAATTAAAATATATTGATAAATATTATATATAGATATTTATATAATTTTTTTTCAAGTGGGGCCTTCTTTTATTTGGAGCCTTAGACGATTGCATTAATTGCATATTTTATTTAGGGCCTTAGGCGATTGCATCTATTGTTTAGCCACCTTGCTTTGATTTGATATGGAAGAAGAAAATCCATTCATTCTTTGATCAAAACTACCAATCTTGAAATGAGACAAGTTGGGCATAAGTCATAGTGGAGGGAAGCATATAACTATTGTTGAGGACCAAAATTTTATAAGAACGCCCATTCCATAAAAAGTAAGGAAAGACCATGGGCCTTAACAAAAGAAGGCCCAACTCATGAAGTTAAGAAGGACCATAAAGGCCCAAAGTCCCAAAAAGAAGTAAAAAGAAAGAAATAATAATAATAATAAAGAAGAGGACCTAGACTTGGTCAGGCTAGAGGACATGCAGTAAGAAGAAGGATCTCGGTCAGGCCAGAGAATATGCAACAAGAAGAATCAACATCAAGGCCCTAGGACCTTGATTGGTCCTTTTGAAGTCTTGAGAAGAGGAGCTTGGTTAACACATGGGAAAACCAAGATGTATGTTCAGATTTCCAGCAAAAAGCCATTAAAAATCAGCAAAACCAGGTATTATCTTTGTAACCCATGGTCCAAGCCCGTGAGATCCCGAGTGGATAGTAAGGGAGAAGTGGTTTGGTCGGTAGGGAAGTGATTTCTAGTGAAATGAAGATCCCGAAGGTTTCCCTTGGTTCATATATTTACTTGGAATGCACGAACCAATGAAAAACTAAGTTCCTTCATGTGCATGACAGCTCCCCACAATTTCCTCTCAATTGTCATTTTCAATTATAGCTGTCATCCATTACATTGAGTAGCCCACCCACTCTTTCAACTTTCCAAGAATGAATCTTCCATTTGTAACTTAAGCCAAATGCCCTTTTTGAGTTATAATTTCCTAATTAAGCTAAATCTTTGCCTAATGCACTTTTTCAGGTTCCAGAGGACATGGCTTTACCTAGCAGAAAAGGGACATCCTCACCTGGGGTACCAGACCATATCCACTATAAAAGGAACACTAAGGCATAGCAAAAGGGGAGGAGAAAAAGAGGGATTTGGATGGAGGGAAAAAGGGAGAGTTCAAAGGTTCAAAAGGATAACTCTTAGAGCTTTAATAGCCCAACAAGGAAGAGAAAAATGAACAAAATAAGAGAGCCAAGGTGGAGGAATTCGTCCTATATCCTTGAGATCATTCAAAATATCACTTAGCCTCCAAAGAAACATATACCAAAACATGCACACATTAGATATCACTCAAAATCCTCATCACCTAACTATCTTGGAAGGCAATGCCCAAGCAAAGCTACTTGGACTTGAGTTCCAAACCCCACAAGTCTTATGTAAAAGCACTGAGTCTATGAGAATTGGAGCCAGGATCCTCGTGGTTGACTCATTCTCATGAAATTCATTTACATATATGTATATGTATTAAAATGTATATCCTAAATTAAGAAACTAACAATTATTTGAAGATATGTGTATTGTATAGTGTGTTCTTATGCAGGACCTATAGAGGTAAAGGGAAAGGACAAAACTCCATTGCATAATAAGCATGGAGAAGGATCTTATAGTTTAAGGAATCAGCATTCTAGCTTCCATGGATTACAGGCCTAGTACCCTTGGGAACCACAACATCCCGTTTGAGGTACCACGACTTCACGTTTGAGGTACCATGGCATCGCGCTTGGGGAACCAAGTGAAGGAACTCTTTTAAATGTTCACACAATAAAAGATAAGCCTCAAATATTCTATTTCAATCTTCTTCTCATTGTGAATATTATGAATAATTATTTTATTTATTTCGTAAGAGTAAAGGGTCATTTTATGAAACTAAAACACTTATAATGGTATTTTATTGCTGTTAAGGTCTAAAAAATCACAATGTTGTACCAAGGCCCAAAACAACACGAAGGATTGAAATCTAGGAAAATAAAATATTTGGGCTTTCAATAAAAGGGAGGAGAGGCCCAAACCCATTAAAGGTCATAAGGAGGAGCCCAAATCCATGAATGGGCAAGCTTCGGACCTCATAAAACAAAGGAAAGAAAGAAGCCCAGCCCAGCCCTCAAAGGTCAGAAAAATAGCTGGGAGCCCAGGAAAAGAATTGGGCCAGGATACCTGGGGATTCCAGGAGCCTGGGATCCTCAGGACATGCAGCAAAACTTGGATGGAATTAAGACAGGTTAAGGAGGACATGCCAAGAAACACAAAGGACAAGAACAGATATTTCCTTATCAGCCACCCAATGATGCAGGAAAGGGATCAGAAGGCTTGGGAACCAACAACTTATAAGTAAAGGTCTAGTACCTCGGGAAACCTAGGAAGAAGAACCATGAAGGAAGCTGGCTGAGGATTATTCAGCCTAGCATGAAGGAATCAGCCCACTTCGGAAAAATGACAAAGGGGAAAAGCAGCCAAAAGATGGTTCTGAAAAGTGAAGTCTAGAAGCCTTGGAAAGGAAAAGACCAAAGGCCAACCCTTTAGGACCCCCCAGAACGGGAAAGTCAGTTGGGGCCTTTTGAAGAGAGAACCTCAAAAGAGGGAAATAATGAAGAATGAGGAAGGAACCAGCTACTAATGTTGTTGACACAACATTGGTTCTAGTACCCAGAGGAACAAATAGAGGGAATCAATGGTACTCTAAAAACCCTAGGATGACACTATTAAAAGGGGAGACAGCAAACAGTGGGGGGCATTTAGCCACAGGCATTGGAGTGAAAATACTTGGGGGAAAACTCTGTGAGAATTCAAAAAAGTGAGAAAAGGGAGGGAAAACACCGTCCGGGATCTTCATAACAGCCACTAGAGAACACACACTTGGATTCAAAGGGATTCAAACTTTGCAAGTCTTGGAGGCTTGAAGAGCCATCTAAGTCTGTAATTGGAGGCTTGAAGAGCCATCTAAGTCTGTAATTTTTGAACTTATTTGGACCCTGTAATACGTCCTAGTGAGCTTAATGTATTACATAATTAAGAAAATAAAGAAGCATTTTACATTATTTTAAGGATCCCTAGTGTGGGTTTGGATATAGATTAATCCGGCGTCTGCGTTTTTCCAGGCGCGTTTTCTCCTTTTTTCTCATTTGACTTTGGGAGACAATATTCACTGTTTATGAACAGTGTATGTACTATTCACGCACTGTGCATACACTGTTCACGCATTAAAAAATATTAAAAATGGGTCCCACGGCATTATTCATACATTTGAAAATTATTTTGCTATAGTGTTTTCAGCAACAATAAGTTGTATCCAAACGGACCCCTAATATCCTATTTTGTTTCCTTTTCTTGTTATTTTGTTCTTTGATTTTCCCTGTTATCTAACGCGTATGTTCTTTGTATGTTAGTATGTATGTGTTGTAGGATTCATGCCCTGTGCACCACTTGGTTTGAAATCAGCCTCATTTAGCTGCGGTGAACCAAGCCCAATCCCTTCAAGTACAAAGCATCAGACCCAGCATCCTCGTTTTCCTACTTGGGCCTGTGTGCTGCTTTCTTAAAAAAAGAAAAAGAACCCACACAATTGCTTAAGAGGAATCGCATTTTTGCCTTGAGGAGATTTATGTAACTTGTGCACAAACCGGTTCATATAACAACCCCAATAGGTCGCAGAGAATTGGACCCAGTCCAACCATCCATCCTTGAAGGCCCAAGGTCGCTTGTCATCAATGGACTTGGGTACTTTCCAAAAAAGGAACCCACATTTTAAGGCGACTCTGTTGGGGACTGGGAAAAAAGAGAGGGAAGAAGCAGTCCATTCGCAAGCATGGCTCCAAATCTAGGAGACACCAAGAGGAAGGAAAGTTCCTTTTAGTGCATTCAACATCAAGATCCCAAAAGTGCAGGTTCTTCCAAAGAATGTCCCACCGAGGGACTCTATATGAAATTTTGGGGAACTTCCCAACACAAGATAAGTTTTATGCGTCATTATTTTCTCTATTTTATATTGTAAACATAATGGATCATTGCCCTACTCTTTATTAAAAAAAGGGGGTAAAAGGTGTCATGTAGTAATATTTAAATAATCATGATATTGTCTCATTGCTTTAGAGAAAAAATGCAGAAGTTAGCAAATCTAAAAAGATTGATGAAATGAAGATTGTATGAACTACATAGTAAAACAATTGCTTCACGTTTGGGGGCTAATTTATTTTCTTTCAAAAAAAATTTCATAATATTGTTTCATTTCTTTTAGAAAAAAAAGAAAGAAAGAGAAGTAAGCAAATCAAAGAGGCTTGATGAAATGTAAATTACATAGCAAAGCAATTGCCTCACGTTGTGGGGCTAAAGAATTTTGTAGCAACTTGATAATAACATCATATGGCGCAAGTTAGCAAAATGGACAAGTTCCTTGGCTCCGCCTATGGATTTAGCAAAATGGAGTAGTTCCATGATCCTAGCAAAGTCTAGGAGATCCTTGACTCCAGGAAAGTAAAGCTTGGGAGATCCTTGATCCCAACAAAGTTGAGGAGATCCTTTATTCCAGCAAGGCTGAGTACATCCTTAATTCCAGCAAAGTCTAGGAGATCCTTGACTCCAGGAAAGTAAAGCTTGGGAGATCCTTGATCCTTGCAAAGTTATGGGGATCCTTTATTCCAGCAAGGCTGGGTACACCCTGTTGAGATCCAAAATTTCATAACAAAGCCCATTCCATAAAAAAATAAAGAAGGCCCAATTCGTGTAACAAGAAGAATCGACATCAAGGCCCTATGTATGTTCAGATTTCCAGCAAAAAAGGCCATTAAAAAAGTCCAGCAAATTCCAGTGAAAGAACTGGGCCGGGATCCCCAGAGGCTCGAGATCCTCGAGACGTGCAGCACAGCTAAAGTGGGATTGAGATAGCTCAAAAGGAGTACCACAAAATACAAGAAATGAAGAACAAATATGTCCCTTTCAAGCACCCAGTGGTGCAGCAAAGAATCAGAAAGCTTGGAGAGTAACAACTCGTGAACAAAAGGCTGGTACCCCGAGAAACCCAGAATGAAGAACTATAAAAAGAAGTGGCTGGAAAACCTTCAACCCAACAAGAAAGGATTCTACTCACTTGGGAAAAATGACAACAAGGAGGACAGCTAAAAAGCTAAGTCCAAGAGGTAAAAGGACTTGAAAGAACAGAGGGTAAACGTCAGCTATCCAAAATGGAAAGTCAGTAAGTGGCTTTTAGGAAAACAGGACTAAAAGATGAAAACTATGAGAAATAGAGAAAGAATCAACGGTCAGAAATCGCTGGCATAACAGAGGCTCTGGTACCCAAGGAGCCAAGGGGGAAAAACCAGAAGGGAATAGTTAAGATGACTCTGTAAAACTCAAGAAAAATAGAGAAATATCTCCCGATATCACAGAGACAGCCACTATAGCACATGCTCGGATTCAACAAATTCAAACTTTGCAAGTCTTGGAAGCTTGAATAGCTATCAAAGTCTGTAATTTTTGAACTTAGTTGAACCTTGTATCACGTCTTAATGAGCACTGTAATCACGCCAAGAGCTCTGTAAAATTAAAAGAAAACAGAGGAACCGCTCCCGGTATCCCAGAGAAAGCCACTATAGCACATACTCGGATTCAACAAATTCAAACTTTGCAAGTCTTGGAAGCTTGAATGGCTATCAAAGTCTGTAATTTTTGAACTTAGTTGAACCTTGTATCACGTCTTAGTGAGCATATTGTAATCCACAATCAAGAAAAATAATGAAATACCTCATATTGATTTGAGGATCTCTAACAATTATTTCGTGTATTTCTTTATTACATTGTCTTCCTTTACTGTTTCTTGCTAAAATCCTTCTCACCTATCTTGGAAGACAAAGCCCAAGCAAAGCCACTCGGACTTGAGTTCTAAATCCCACAAGTCTTGTGCAAAAGCATCAAGTCTATGAGAATTGGGGCCAAGATCCTCGTGGCTGAATCATTCTCATGAAACTCATTTACATATATGTATATGTATTAAAATGTATATCCTAATCTAAGAAAATAACAATTATTTGAAGATACATGTAGTGTGTTTTTATGTAGCACCCATAGAGGTAAAAGGAAAGGACAAAACTTTATTGCATAATAAACATGGAAAAGATCATATAGTTTAAAGAACCAGAGCATTCTGAGTTCTTACAGGCCCCGGGATCCCACAACAGTATGCCCCAGGGTACCAAGAGGAATTGCATTTTTCATCTTGAGGAGCTTTATGTGATTTGCGCACAACTTGGTTCGTAATCAGCCCCATTTAGCTGCGGTGAACCAAGCCCAGTCCACCAAAACAACAAGTATTTGGGCCCGGGATCCTTGTCTCTACTTGGGCCTGTGTGCTAAGAAAAAAAGCACTCTCACTCACCCTTGATTCCAACAAAGTTTAGGAGATCCTTGACTCCAGGAAAGCAAAACTCAGGAGATCCTTGATCCTAGCAAAACTGAGGAGATCCTTTATTCCAGCAAGGCTGAGTACACTCTCGATTTCAGCAAAATTTAGGAGATCCTTGACTCCAGGAATGTAAAGTTTAGAAGGTCCTTGATCCTAGTAAAGCTGAGGAGATCCTTGATTCCAAAGGAGATCCTAGATTCCAGTAAAAAAACTGAGTAGTCCTGGTTCCAAACACGAATCCAACAAAAATAGAGTAGCTCCTTGATTTCAAAGAAGCTGAGTAGTTCCCTGGTTCCAGCCACGGTTCTAGCAAAATGGAGTAGTTCCTTGGTTCCAAAAGAAAATCAAATTGTTCCTTAATGGAATAGTTTTTTGATCCTAGTAAAGTGTAACAGTTCCTTGGTTCTAACAAAGTTGAAGTACTTCCATGGATCTAGCAAAGTAAAATGGTTTTAAAAAAATAGAGGCGTCAGGAAAATGGATAGAAGTTTCACAATAGCATCAAGAGAAGGTGGATTAAGCATGATTCAACAACAGCCTCATGTCTTGGGGGCTAAAGCCTATTGTGCGGTGGACCTTGAATATATTTTAAAGAAAATCAATATAAACGCTATATTGCAAGTCAGTAGCAAAAATCAATATCATTGAAAGCTCAACAACTATACGGTGCATCTATCATTTATTGCGGCTCCACAATTAGGGTCATCCATGGAAAAAAAAAAAAAAGATTTGGAGAAGCTACAGAGTCCACTGAAGGACACCTACAACTAGCTCTAAGGACCGACCATGGTTCCACAAAAATTGTTTGATCCTCTCAACATACCACGGTACATGAAAGAGGGGCTAAATGGGAAGCCCATAAAGATTGCTGCCAATCCTTAGTCCCTTCATCTAGCATGAAGTAAACTTTGTGGAAAACATATTCTATGATTAGTCAGCTCCAGCTAAAGAATATCCTATCTTTAGGATCCCGGGGGGCTCCCATCCCAGAAGGAGAAGAAACCTAGAGGGAAGGCAAAATATCGCTTATGAAGGTTCGTGAGACCTGAATGTAGCCTACAAGAGGATCTCGGACTACCATCTCACATGATTGCCCAAGAAGAGACCCTGGAGGAACCTAGGGATACGATGAGTTAGAATAACCCATCTCCAAGATCCTGAGGGGCTCCCATCCCAGAAGAAGAAGAAACCTAGAGAGAGGGAAGGCAGAATATTGCTTATAAAAGTATGTAGGACCTGAATGTAGTGTGCAAGAGGATCTCAGACCACCATTTTACATGATAGCCCGGGAAGAGATCCCAAAAGAACCCCAAGTTCAAATCCATGTTCAACCAGTTGGGATCTAGGCTAGAAGTAAGGAGGATTGCAATAGAATCCCTCATGAATATGGCAACCGATGCTGGAATAGAGTACTTTACAGCAGAAACTTATGCAAGTAGAGCCTTCTTAAAAGCCACCAATGTAATAACCTTTATAGACGAGGATATGGAAGTTGAGTACCTAGAATATCGAAGACCACTCTATCTAACATCCACAATAAATGGTGTCTAGATTAGGAGAGCACTAATAGACATAAGAGCCCCATTCAACCTCATTTCCTTGAGTACATCGGAGGCCGTAGGCATGTTTGGTAAGAGGATCCTGGGGACACCCGTGAAAATAATTTGGAGGAGACCATAATCCACTGAGGGGAAGGTTAAGTGGAAGACTGATAATGATCTCTGCCAATCCTAGCCATTTCAATCAAAGTGAAGTAAATTTTGTAGAGAATATGTTTTACAACGAGCTGGCCCTAGATGATGAGTGTCCTACATCAAAGACCCTAGGGGCTTCTGTCCTAGAAGAAGAAGAAGGAAGCAATACCCATGGTTTGAGGGATCTCTTGGACAGAAAAAGACAGAAGAAGGAAACAAGTTCATCAAGATCCCAAGAATGTGTAGCTGTTCGAGAACCCAGAGGAAGGCGAATATACTGCTTATGAAGATCCTGGAGAAATTTATGGATATGGAAAGGAAGGCATAGATCCTACCAAATGAGGAACTGGAAGAAGTAAACCTAGGGGTTGACCCAAGGAACCTGGGGCCTATCCTCATCAGCAGTCAGTTATCGGTACAAAAAAAGAGCAACTGGTGGAGGTATTAAAAAAATATGAAGATTTATTGGCGTGGAATCCTTCAAATTAAATAAGGCATGTCCAAAGGATAAATTTTCTTTGCCTAACATCGATCTCCTCATAGATCCAACTAAGGCAACAACAATATCAACCATGAAAAGGCATACCAAGGTCAAGGAACTCAAGAGCTTCTTGGAAAGAGTTTCTTACATTAGGAAGTTCACACCAAGACCAGCCTTGGTCAATAGTGGACTATCCAAACTGTTAAAAAATGAGAATGTTTTCATATGGGGAGCTGAGCAATCAAATGTCTTTCATAAAACTTCAACCTATCATGAGTCATTTGCCTACCTTATAGGTACTAGTCCATGGTAAAATCATTATTGTTGTACCTAGGATCCCAATCCCAAGCATACAGAGCATTGAAGGATATCGAAATGAGGTATCCCAACATAGAAAGGGCGTGTTTGGCAGTCATGCATCTTAACAACTGAATCATTACCTTTCATCCCACCAAATCCTATTGGTGACGAGCTCTTATCCAATAAAAACTCTCCTCCATCAGCCCTTGCGAGAAGAATAGCCCGGTGGTTAATATTAATTTCCCAATACAATATGGGTTTGAAGGATCCCCAGAGTTGTCAAAAGCTAGGCTATAGCAGAGTCACTGTCCCAGATCCCCAAAGAAGAGGAGTGCCTATTGAGTGAGAAGATCCCTAGAAAAGTAGTAGTGGTAGAGATCCCTAGAAAGAAACAGACTATGAGGTTTGTGAAGACAGCCTCCAACAAGCATGCCTAGAGGAAGCCTTCCTTTTCCAGGATCCCCGTAAAAGGATCCCCTACCTGAAGAAAATACCATGACAAAATCATCTTGGTGGAGCTCCTAGCCACTAGTTCACTAGTGAGAGCAACCTTGGATGACTCATAAAAGAAAAGTATTTCAATGAAGGATTTGTTCACAGCCAAGAGAGGATATTTTAGAAGATCCTCAGGGAAGGAAACGAATCCTTAACCCTTCGAAGAAAAGAAAAGAGATCAATTCAGTGACCCCACCAAAGAATAAGGGGGAGGGGGGCTATGAAGGAACCTTTCTGAAGATTGAAGAATTCAATGGCCATGAACAAATTTTCCAAGTGACATGGCCCAAGACTTGGGAAGAGCAAACTTTCCATGTACCTGGCCTAGGACTTGGCCAAAATAGATTTTTCCAATTGACATGGCCTGGACTTGGGAAGAGCAAAACTTTCCATGTACTTGGCTCAAGACTTGGTCAGAACAAATTTTCCAAGTGACATGGCTCAAGATTTGGAAAGAGAAAATTTTTCATGTACCTGGCCCATGACTTGGCCTAGAACAATTGTTCTAAATACATGGCTCAAAAATTGGCCAATAGCAAAAGTTTCCAAATACGACCAAGAAACTGGTCAAAAGCAAAAGTTTATGGATACAAGCCATAACATGTCCCAATAATGCATGCAGATTGTAAGTATATCCCAGTAATGGCTACAACCTGTAGCATATACCAGCAATAGGTACAACTTGCAGCACATCCCAACAATGGATATAAGCCGGAGCACATCCTAATAATGGGTGCAGATTGTAAGCATATCCTAGTAATGGGTACAACCTGTAGCACGTACCAGTAATGGGTACAACCCATAGCACATACCAGTAATGGGTACAAGCTGTAGCACATATCAGCAATAGATACAAGACGTAGCACGTCCTAGCAAAGGGTGCAAATTTTAAGCAAGGCCCAACGAGGGGTACAAAGAGAAAGAGCCTCGAGTGGGTATGAAAACCCAAAAGTGGGTGTATAAAGTGTACAAGATTAACCTTCTTGAAAGGAATTGGTTCAAGGGAGTCTGAGGAAGCAAGGAAGGCACAACTTAAAAAAATTCTAAAAGTACATCACTCGAAGCCGCAAAAGCATGAATACTTTTGCAAATCTCTATACAAAGAGATTAGTCAATGACATTGCAAACCAGCTAGCAACATTTCCCTCCTCCTACAAGGTGAAAACTCCCCAAAGGCTTGGAGGTACTTCGATTCAACAAAAGAAAGGTACCCTTTCAATAAGCCCACTCATTAATACCATGTTTGAATATATCAAAACACTGCAAAATGTTGTGCAAGAGGTATCACCCATGCACTAATACTTTATTCATGTAGATTAAAATGAAAATTCTAATATTTTGATCTTCTTACATGACCAATTATCAAAAATCAAGATTTGGAATTCTTACATGGTTGAGACCCCCACATGGTTTCATATACATGCAGTAATCCTTACTGCTATGATTTATTTGGCAGTTGGCTTTTCTAGTGCATACACTGGGGGCTAAGATAAGATTAAAATTTTCTTTAGATATATCTTTCACTTGATGAAAAATGAGAAGTCTAGTGCAAACTTTACGATACATAAGTTCAGCCCTATTATTTTCTTTGGCTCATGAACTATATGGTATATAGCAATTCAACAACAATATAATTAGTGGCATGATATGTGAATAATTTGCTACAATCTGAAATATTATACAATCTCTTACAATCTGGAAAAAGAATAAGGCAAAGATCAAGAGCATCAACAAGAAGAGCAAGGTCTTTAGCTAAAGCAAGGCATGAAGATGTTCTTAAGCCTTCTAAGCCATGTCCTCAGGGAAGTTTCTAATCTCTTAATACATTTTGAGAAGAGTTGCTAGTCTTGATTAGACTCTAAAATCAGCATGTTTATATGATTCAATGATTTATGATATCATGGTTCCATGGGGAAGTCACTATCCATGGACTAAAAATCTCATGTGGCAAACATCTTGGTGTTATTCACCTCATAGAATATCTTTGGCAAAGTTCATGGGGGCTTCCCTCACTCAACCTATTTTGTAAAACAAACAAAATCTTGTTGATAAAGCAATACTATCTTATATTGAGATTTAATATACACTCAATGTGATTTTTGTATGCTACTTTCAAAAAAGCATATCCTAGAACTGCTAGCAAAAACATTAGTGCTAGAAATATACTTTTAGCATCAAGTGCAATACTAATATAATTTGGCTATATATGCATACTTCATTGTCGGTTTGACAAATTTGATTTGCTATTTTTGGGGAAAATTGAATACCAATCTACAGCTTAATACTAACACAAAGGTGAATTCTAATCTTTGGCAACATGTTAGTTCATTCCATGAAGGAAGTGTAGCAATTCCTTTGGAGTTTCCCTCAAGAATTATTTGGTCTACACATTAGTTCTATAAACCAGGAAAGTGTCCAAGAACAATTTATTTTCTCGCGCGTGGGCTATAGGTAACCCACGAGCTCGGGGGACTAACGTTGAGGACCAAAATTTGATAAGAAAGCCCATTCTATGAAAAGTAAGGAAAGCCCATGGGCCTTAACAAAAGAAGGCCCAACTCATGAAGTTAAGAAGGACCATGAAGGCCCAAGGTCCCAAAAAGAAGGAAAAATAAAGAAATAATAATAATAATAATAAAGAAGAGGACCCAGACTTGGTCAAGCCAGAGGACATGCAACAAGAAGAAGGATCTCGGTCAGGCCAGAGGGTATGCAGCAAGAAGAATCAACATCAAGGCCCTAGGACCTTGATGGGTCCTTTTGAAGCCTTGAGAAGAGGAGCTTGGCTAACACATGGGAAAACCAAAATGTATGTTCAGATTTCCAGCAAAAAGCCATTAAAAATCTAGCAAAACCAGGTATTATTTTTGTAACCCATGGTCCAAGCCCGTGGGATCCCGAGTGGATAGTAAGGGAGAAGTAGTTTGGTCGGTAGAGAAGTGATTTTTGGTGAAACGAGGATCCCAAAGGTTTCCCTTGGTTCATATATTTGCTTGGAATGCTTGAACCAATAGAAAACTCAGTTCCCCCATGTGCATGACACCTCCCCACAATTTCCTCTCAATTGTCACTTTCAATTAAAGCTGTCATCCATTGCATTGAATCGTTGAAGAGATCGCCCTTTCCTTAAGATAAATATTCTCCTTTTCTCATCTCTCTTTTTTACAGTCTCTCATTGATTTTATTTGTTATGAAAATCTACTGTTAAAATCAAATAAACCCAAAATTTTATAATTAGAAACCTTAACTAAAAAAAATTGAAACCTTAACCATTTTACTTTTGTTTTTTGTCCATTTGTTTGATTAATTTTGTTCCTATTTCATTTTTATTCAGGATTTGAAAGCTGTACAAGTGGGGTTTTCAGTCTTCAAATTCGAAACTCAAACACTCACAGTTTTTTTAAGGTATGATTTTTGTTTCCCTTTGTTTTTTGTGTTCAAAGTTGGGATTTTGTTCTTTTTTTGTTAGAGTTCATGCATGTTACTTATGTTGTTGTAGATGTTGTTGTCATTTTGTTGTTGTTGTTTAATAAATTTTGAGCATCAATGTTTCTGCTTTTATTATTTAGTAAAATTTTATTTGTTATGATTTATGAAAATCTACTGTTAAAAATCAAATAAACTCAAAGTTTTATAATTTGAAACACTAACTAAAAAAAATTGAAACCCTAACCATTTTACTTTTGTTTTTTGTTCATTTGTTTGATTAATTCTACTCATATTTCAATTTTATTCAGAAATTGAAAGTTGTCTAAGTGGGGTTTTCAGTCTTCAAATTCAAAACTCCAACACCTATGGTTTTATTAAGGTATGATTTTTGTTTCCCTTTGTGTTTTGTGTTCAAAGTTAGGATTTTGTTCTTTTTTTGTTAGAGTTGATGAATGATACTTATGTTGTGGTTGTTGTTGTTGTTGTCATTTTGCTAATTTTGTTTAATAAATTTTGAGCACCAATGTTTCTGCTTTTATTATTTAATAAAATTTCAAGCATCATATTGTTTGTATCTGGGTTCTATTTAGTTTTATGTAGGATAATGTTTTATGTTTTATGTTAGAGTTTTTTGTTTTATGTAGGATACTATTATTTGGATTCAAGCATCAAAGTTTTTCCTTTTTGGTTTATGTGATTATTATTATTAATTGTTCTTGTTATTTTTGTTTGCTAATATTTATATTTGATTTTTTTTAGGTCATGGAAACCTTGGTTTCTACACAAACTAATGGTTCTACTGCTACACAAGTTGTTGGTTTTATTGCCACCCAAGCTGATGGTGCTACTGCCACCCCAGAGGTTGGCGCTACTGCCCAAGCTGAAGCTACTGATGCTGAGTTGCCCTTAGTTCCACCTAGCAAAGTGAGTAAGACTAGTATTGGTAATAGTAGGAAAAAAGTATTTAGTTTCGAATCATTTTGAAAAAGTAAAGGTAGAAGAGGGCGACACTAAGGCTATATGTAATTATTGTCAAAAATCATATCATGCTGATAGTAAGAGTTGTGGTACTAGTAATTTGTTAGCTCATGTGACAAATTGTCCCAAGAACCCTAATAGAGAAGAAGTTAAAGGGCAAAAAACCTTAGCTTTTGAACCTGAAAATGATGGAGACGAAGGGTTCCAACTTGTGTCAACAACCTTTATTGTTGAGGCTTCTCAAAAGTTACTTGCTGAAATGATTATAATTGATGAGTTGCCTTTTAGGTGTGTTAAAGGGTATGGGTTTAAGAAATATGTAACTACCTAACAACTTAAGCTCCGTCTAAAGGATATTCCATTTCGTCAAACTGTGGCTAGAGATGTGATTGGAATTTATAATAGTGAGGGAGAAGCCAAGGAAATCCTTGAAGGGTTGTAGGATGTGTCTTACTACGGACACATGGACTTCTATTCAAAATTTGAATTATATGTGTCTCACATGTCACTTTATTGATGATGCTTGGAAATTGCATAAGAGAATTTTAAATTTTTGTCAAGTTAAAGACCACAAGGGGGAGACTATAAGTAGAAAGATTGACATGTCTTTGCGTGAGTGGGGTATTGATGGCATATTCACTTTGACAATAAATAAAGCGAGCTCCAATTTAACCACAATTAAGTATTTGCAAAGAGTAACAAAAGATTGGAATGGGACAGTTTTTGAAAATGAGTTAATGCTCATGAGGTGTTGTGCCCATATCCTTAATCTCATTGGAGGGGAGGATTTGAAAGAAATTGGTGCATCTGTTGCTAAGGTGCGTGAAGCTGTGAGGTACGTGAAGTCCTCACCCAATAGAAATCAAACTTTTAGGAGTTTTATGGAGAGGTTAGGTATGGAGTCTAAGACTCTTCTTTGTCTAGATATACCTACTAGGTGGAACTCAACTTACCTCATGTTAGAAACTGCTGAAAATTTTGAGAAAGTGTTCCTTAGAATGGACTTTGAAGATGATGGTTATTCGTCGTACTTTAGGACTAAGGAAAATAGTGGTGATTTGGAATCTCCTTGTATGAGTGATTTCCAAAATTATAGGGCATTTGTGACTTTCTTGAGGCTTTTTTACAATGCAACAAAGAAGTTCTCTGGCTCTTTGTATGTTATTTCAAATGCCTTCTTTGATGAGATATTTGTTATTCAGGAGAGTATTTCTCATATAGTTAAATCCCAAAATACCCTCTTGAAAAACACAGGCACAAACATGCAAACTAAATTTGAGAAGTATTGGGGGGAAAGTGATAAAATTAATCATCTTTCGATGAAGTTGTATAATTTTTACTGTTCTGTTCATTCCCCAAATGTGCAAGAACCAAGTGGGAGTGAGAGGACACAAATGGAAGGTGATGCTAGTGATCCATATGTGATGGTTCACTCTCAATATACGCTTTTCTTGGAAGCTGAGCAATCTATAGGTTGTAGTAATGAGGTTGAAAAGTATTTGGCTAAAAATTGTGATGGTAGAAATGATGTGAATTTTGAGGTGTTGGGGTGATGGAAGGATAATTCTAGTAGCTACCAACTGTTGTCCAAAGTGGCTAAGGATGTGTTGGCTGTACCAGTTTCTACTGTTGCATCTGAGTCAGCATTTAGCACCGAAGGCCACATTGTTGATCCATTTCGAAGTTCTCTCTCTCTTCTCATGGTCCAAAACCTTGTATGTGCACATAATTGGCTTCAAGCCACAGTTCCGATTTCTCATCGTCAATCAAGGGATGAGGTTGAGACGTTGGAGGAGGAATTTCATGATTTAGATAATATGTTTAAATTCTGAAACTTATTGTCTATTAATTCTTATTGAATGTCTCATGTATTCAAACAAAATTTAATCTATTGTATTTATTTCCTTTTCTTTTCTAGTTTTAAATCAACAATCATCATCAAGTGCATTAGCAAGTACCAGCTCAAAATTGGGCTCTAGCTCAGGCAAACAACCCTTAATTAGTATTGAAGATTGATAATTGACTTGGTATGTTACTGCCTTTGGCCCCTTGCTATTATAAACTTGCTGTCATTTATAGTTGGTCTTGTATTTGGTACTAATGTATTATTTGTTAAATATTTTTTTGTCTATTGTAGGAGGAATCATTTATTTTGTAAAGGAGGCAGCTTTTTGGGAACATTTCGGAATACATTGCTTTTCTAGCAATACTACTCTTAATGCTAATAGAAAAGAAATCTTAGTCAATAGGTTTTCTTTTCTATGAGTTATAGACTTATTAGCTAGAGTATTTGTCATGCAATGCTTTTGAAAAGTTATTTTTTGGAAATATTTGTGGTATTTCATAATTGTAATTAATTTTATTGCTGGAAACATTGTATAGCTAGCAAGCTTACTGCCTTGCGGTTTACTACCTTAAAAACTTGCAATAATCTAATTGTCTTCTCTGCCTATATGGCTTACTTAGTATATATTCATTTATATATATAGATGGAAATATTGCAGTATAAATTTGTTGCTTATGCTTGCAATGGTTGACTTATTTGTTATTGGAAATATTACTTGTTGTGTGATTGGCAGGTTTAACATAGGTGTTAAGATTGGCTTTTATGCCTCTGGGTTTCTCTTGAATATATATGACTTGTATTGAGCTACTGGCTTACTGCCAGGTACTTGTATTGTGTGGATGTTTAATAGATCATAGGTGGGAAAAATAGGCATGCTTGTGTGTTGTGTTTTGCTATTTTGTCCAGGTTATGCATTCTATTTTGTTGTGTTTATTTTTTGGTAGTCAATATGTGGCTGTTTAACAAGTCACAGATGGTGAAAATAGGATTTTGTGTGTTGTTAGTTGTATTGTACTATTTTGTCCAGGTTTTACAATATATTTTGCTGCGTTTATTTTGTGGTCAATGTGAGGATGCTTAACAGATGCAGTAAAAATAGGCTTATTTTGTGTGCTGTGGTGAGGTATTTTGTCCAGGATGTTTAATGTATGGATACTTAACAGATGTGGTAAAAATAGGCTTATTTTGTGTCTTGTGGTGAGGTATTTTGTCTAGGATGTTTATGTCTTGAAGGCCCAATGGATTTATAAGTAAAGTAATTGCTTAATTTAAGTTTATCTTGAAGGCCCATTTTTTTTTCAAAAAAAAGTAAAAGCGAGGCCAAAACTGATATGGAAAATTCAAAAAAATGACATTTCAGTAATTTTTAAAACTGTCAAACTCCTTAATTTGGACTAAAAAGGCTAAAAAATTGAACTAAAATAAATTTTATAGAAGTCCAAAAAATTGACCCAATCTATGGCCCAAACCTACCTAACCGACAACTCCGACCCGCCCAACTGGTGGCCCGAAACACCAAGTCCGACCCGACTATTTGGTCAAATACGGGTCTAAGATCCAATCACCCAACCCAATTGGCTCGAGTTTGGTTCAAGCCTAAACCTGAACTGGTCCGACCCGTGGACAAGCCTATATGAGGCCATAAAAGCTAGATGATACACACAGAGAGAAAATCAAACCCCTCTAGAATTAGGAGCTGCATTTAAACCACACCATCCCCAACCACCCCACACAAACACACACAAAAAATAGCCACTATAATGCCACCACCTTACCTATATATAAAATCAACCAAATTAAGAGTTTATTGAAATGCTATTAAGTGTGGTAGGATGTATTGAATTTAAAGTAAAATGCTTATATGACAATATCTCATTGGATGGTATAAAACATGGGTTTTACACCTCATCCTTACCAAATTTGAACTCTAGAATATAAAGTATAATTATAGTAATATAGATATAATAATATAGAATGAAAGCATAAATTAAGCAAAAGACGTAAAAATAATTTAAAACAATAAATTCTTATTTAAAATGAAATCTGTATTAAATGCTTTTATTGAAACAAATAGATGAACACCATCCTTCTTTATAGATACAAGATTAACAAGTTATAATACAAATTCTATAAAGGAGGGGAAAGATTAAAGGGAGAAGGGCTTTCTTGGTTTCAAGAGGGAAAGAGAGGAATTGGAGGATACTTTTCAATGAATAGTTTAAGATTTTTATAAATAGTGACACATTTGTTTTACTAAGCAGGCCTTGCCATAGGTGCTTCATTCCTATCTTTCTTCTTGCAATCATAAGAGTCATTAGCTATTTATTTTGTCCTTAGCTGTGTATCTTCATTCTGTCCGTCTTGTTTGAGCGTGCTAATGAATAGCAAAGATTCTGTCTATTAGTAAAATAGTGTCTGTCCTTTCTTTCTTGATTTTAGTCTGTGGATCTTCTGTCTATCTATGAATGTCTATAGCCTATGTTCTCATCCAAATCTTAGGGATCCTGAGAATCTTGGAATAGTTCAGGGTGAGTCCTAAAATTTGGTGTGGGGGAAGATTCTATCATGGTATTATCTTCATCATATGAAATTTGTGATGTTGCCTCTAATAGCTGTCTTGAGACTGAAGCTAATTGGCATTGAACTTGACTTTTCTCAAGAAGGAAATCAGGGGTCGAGGTGTCTGTTTTGCAACACCACCTACAACAAGATCAACATCCGCAACACCACCCACACCCACTGCAACTCCACTCACCCATGTCACCACTTGAGAGAGAGAGAGAGATGAATTAAAAAAATGGGAGCAGAGGAGTTTACAAGAGCTACAAAGTTCATGTATTTTAGACAAAAATATAGAGCTGTAAATTTTTTAAAAATGATGCACAATCAAATGCTTATCAAACAAAAAATGTGGGAGAATTAAAATAAATAAATAAATAAACTAAAGTTACGATATCGGTCATTTTAGAGGGGAAATAAAAATCTATATTAGAGAACACAAAGTGAATCCTCTTAGAGCCTCAACACATTTCTTTAATAGAAGCATAATTTTTTTCATGTGACTAACACTGTCGCACACAAAACACGTCAAACTTCATCATAATGATACATGCCAGACCCCTGCTGCCTTGCACCAGGTCTCCCAAGTTCCGAGTTCTTCCGTTGCTCGCTAGACTCGTTCCACGATCAAGATTACATGAAGAATACTCGTGTAACCGTGTATACAATTTCTTCCACTGAAATTACAGTAACGTAAGCACCATAACTCACACTACAACCATTTTTGGCCAAAAGGGTTCGGATCAATTATTTAAAGGGGTAGTGTTAAGAACTTCCAAGACCAATGGGTAACTTCGAAAACATCCAAAATCGAAAGGGGACAAGGCTGTCAATAAAGCAAATGTGTGTAAAGGCTAAAAATTGATTATCTAAAGGGAAAAATAAAAGATACGACTAAAAGATCACTACAACAAGATTGATAAATTGCTTAAAATTGCCAGATACATCGAACATCAATGTTGCTAACAGGATCCAAACTGAAACTTTACATTGTGAGTACAATATCTGTTAATGTTGAGGTAGCATCGGTCTCTTTTCCATCATCTCATACTGGACAATGAAATTATCCTGCAACCAAAATTATATGTTGGACACAGTAGAATTAATCAAAAGTTGCTCAAACTTATAATTATATAGAAAACAATTTAAGGAAATGGGTGTCATTATTCCAAACCTTGCGGATCATTTCAAATGTGTTTGGATCAAAACAGTGATAAGATCCTCTCTCATGAGTGTTTGTCTTAGCAAGCGGCTCCATGTTGGGGGCTCTTATGAACCATAATCGGTGCTCTTTGTGATAAAACCAGCCTTTAGCGTAACTGCCAACAAGTTTCACAGTGCTTTTAGCAAAACAAGCTTCCATACCTTGTTAGTATATATTGCAGAAGCTAAAATACAAGTCACACAGCAGGTGCATGTTTGTTAGTGGGAGTGAAAGCAACAAAATTAAATATCTTTGAAGAGCTGGAACTTCATATTTGTACAAATATTTATATATAAATACTTGAATATATATATACACACACACACATAATAAAAGGATATAAATTTCTCTGGAATTCTAATACACGTGTATTGGCAATCTTGTGAACATGAAGAGAATAGAAAAGAGTTTTTAACAAAGAAGATTTTCTTTAAAAGCAATTTCTCTGGAATTCTTTCAGCAGGTCAGTATATAGAATTTTTTAAAAAAAAAGAAAAAGAAAAAAAAAGGACCATCTAAAGTGATGGACTTCTGCCGTCTGCAGTGCACTCTCACGAGCACAGGCCTTTCCAGTGCCAAAGAAAAATAAGACAAACAAAAGGTATTGTCAGACCCAACTTTATAATTTGTGGATTTAATTGTGGCCAAATCTGCACTAAATACAAATTCACACTCAGCAAGGAAGCAGCGCCCTCTTGGGGCAAAATTAGATATATAATAACTAATTCAAATCACAACTCCAACCATCCCATATATTGTCCTTTTTGTTCTTTGTTGGACTAGAAACTTATTAGTAGATGAGATTTCACAAATATTTTTTTAATATTCATAGGATAGAACCATTATTCTCTCTTCAAATCAAATTTGATACAGACTACAGAGAATTTCTATTTAAAATAGAATATTTAAAAAAATAAATATTCAATCATATTAGAGGGATAATCCTGGTTCTCACAAAAGATAATATGATTCAGGAATTTTTCTAATAGCCTGGCTTCACTTTCATAATGTTATGCCTTACATTGTACACACACATCCTGAAAGAACTTACAGTTCATTAGCAGCATATAATTGGGCTTCATCTTTTGGCATGCTGCAAAAGAGAAGACAATGATTGCATTAAATTTAATATCTTACGAGTCAGACAAGAGAGTAACAGAGATGCAGTAAAGAAAAGAACCTGTAAAATATGTAGAATAAAGTTTCCAAATTAAACTTTGAAAAGTAACCTTGCTGCAACCATCCAAAAGAGATTAGAGCAGGAAAAATACATTAGCTTTCTCAATATCTAAAGGAAAATGATCAGCGCAGCTCACATGTAGAGGAGGTGGTTGTTTGGCATAATAACATTGTGGCACAGTAAATTCTGGATCACCTTTAGCCGGCTCATCAGACCATGGAGAACCAAAAGTTTTGTGAAGATTTTCTGGTGAATTCAAATTTAACCCAAGGGTTGTCAGGTCAATTCCAAGAGCAAGGGATGTCAGATCGGGATCACTCATCCTTATTACACTTAACAAGCCAAGCAAACCAAATGGATCCGGAGTAGATTGTGCAGCCTGGGCCTGCGCGGATTTAATGCCCTGATCCCTAAATGACTGATTGACAGTTGACATTTGTTGCAGACGAAATTGAGACTGGCTCTGGTGTTGTTGATACTGCTGGATGAGCTGATCATATGATCCCATACCAGATACTGTATTTGGAGAATTTAGAGGTCTTAGTCCAATGCCAGGAGGCCCACTGGTCTGAAGGAAAAAAAAAATTACGATGTTAGGTATACTTTTCATATATTGATGCAGGAGATAAATGCCTACAAATTAGTCCTATGTTGACCAACACAGCATTTATATAGCCCACCGCTCATAATTTCAGAAAACAAAACAATGTCAACAATGCACATCAAATGTACACCATGGTGATTCCAAATTAAATTATAGAGGCGGCAGGGAAGGGGGGGGGGGGGGGGGGGTGGGGATTAATTTCCGCATCCTCGAAGATCCCCTATTACTAGAAACAGACAATTTACAGCAACAAATTAGAATACCTGGGAGTGATACGTTGAATGTGAAGATGGGAACATATCTGAGCCATGCAAATGGAGAAGGTCCTGATTGTTTAAAGGTGAAAAAGAGACACCACTACTACTGACTGATGGAGCATGTTGTTGCTGCTGTTGCTGCTGAGGACGATGGGATGAATACGTTCCACCTAAGTTAAATCCAGCAGACCTACCCATCTACACATTGAAAATTGGAAGAATTAGTGAAAACCCTGATACACAGCATATAGCATCAACTAGGAATACCCAATGGTTGTTTGCCACCCCAACATTACTGATAAAGAACACCCATTTTCATGTGAAATGGTGGAATCAAACTTTTCATATTTTCATTTATGAAACTCATGACAAGAAGCCATTAATCCATTAAGTGGAAAAATTTGTTTACAGAACTAATTAAAATGCTATCAATTTTGATGGAGTGCCACCCCATTGTAAATTATCAATCACATATTCTTCAATTTATACAATATAGGACTCACAGGAAAGTGCTGTGATTGCATCATCGAAACAGTATTGTCATGAAGTTGTTCTTTCTGGTGCATATCCATTGCATAATCTGCATTACCACCTGCATAAGATCTAATGATACAGTCAACAACAAATGCTAAAACAACCAACCAAACTTTATTACAAGAACAAGCCATACTTCCAAGCTTTAAGTGTACTTGAGTGATAAGAACATATATCATCCATCTGCACCCAAAGGTGAGAAGGGAAACGTCCTAACGTAGTATGCAGTTTTTTCTATTTCTTTTTTAATTGGTAAGTTACACAGGAACCCTGTGGGTCATGAACCCATGACCTCCTCCATCCCATTACTATGAGATGAGGAAGTTCCACTTCAGCTCTAATTGGCAAAATATAGAACATAAGTTATTATATCAGTTCAGTATGTAAAAAGATCTATTACATCCAATTGCAAAGAATCATCAAAACACAGCAAAGAAGTTGATCCAACAGTAACAATATGCATATTCCAAGACGAAATCTTGAGTGATGCAAAACATAAGTAATTTTCAATTCTCCTTAGCCATACAGAAAATTAAAGCTGCTTGATCCAACAAATGTAGATGGATTTTTTTTTTTAAATAATTAATAACAAAGATAGATGAATTTTCACACCCAAGATCCCTATTTTCGAGGTGGCCAATATAGTATAGGTACGGTGTGAGGGGTGGAGAAAGCTGATGCATAGATATTCAGGACTATAATAGCACCATCGTAACAAGATGTCATGTTTCAGTGTCAATACACTTGCGGAAAAAAAAAAAAAAAAAAAAACAAAACAAAACAAAACAAAACAAAAAAAAAAACAAAAAAAACAAAAAAAAAAAAAAAAAAACAAAAACAAAAACAAAAAACAAAAAACAAACCTTGCATCACAGAAACCCTATGCAAAATTTCACACCACCTATATCTCTTTCTTTTCTTTTCTTTTTCTTTTTCTTTTTTTTTTTACATTTGGTTATAATTCATCAATACATAAACAAAACTGCACTATAGTTGGGAAATTGGATCCTTGGAAATCATTAATGATAGAAAGGACCATCTCAATTATGGAGCATTTCAAACCATCAATTATTAATATTATATGCCGTAGTAACAGCTTCTTTGGAATGAAGGAAATATATGGAAAGGAATGGAATAAAAAGGATCTTTAAGGGATATTCCATCTATTTCCTCCTTTGAGAGCTTAGGAAGGCATGGAAATCATTCCATCCTTCCTAAGCATTCCTCCCAAAAATGGGAGGAACTCTCATTCCTTTCTATAATGAAATGAATGCAAAATAATGTTTTCCCTATTTAATAAATTTTAAAAAAAAAAGACAAATAAAAGGTGAAAGGCACACTACTAAAATTATAGATTTCTTTCCTAAATTATGGATTTATTTCCTAAATTATAGATTTCTTTCCTTTCCTTTCTTTCCGTTCATTCTATTATTAAGTCCCAAACAAAGCAGAAAAAAAAATACACCATATTCCATTCCATTTCTATACAATCTACTTATTCCATCCCATTCCATTCTTTAAAAAACTCCCAAACAGTGTAAGAAAATGACCTCATCAAAACTTCCCTATCAATAGGAAATTCATAACCAAGCAAAAACATAATGAATTTAATACAAACTCAAGCGGCCATTATTTTTTTTAATCCATCTAATATTTGAGACATCATACTTTAATGCCATCATGTCAATCCTAAGATACCAGGAAAGAAAAAGCCCTAAAACCCTTATTCTCACAAAGTACAATGTGCAATAAATAAGCTTTTGCACTAGCATTATCGGTTGCTCTCCCACTGAGATTTCCCCCCCTTGCCAGTTAGTCGAAACATAAACCTAGCTCTAAGGTATTACCTTCCATGCATGGCAAGAAATATTGGTAAGGAAGCAGGGTTTTAAAAAAATGCAAAGAATGCTTTACGGAAGAAGAACAGCCAATATTTATAGACCAGGTCAAAAGAATATACAGCACCTTTAAATCCTGGTAAAGCTGGAAAATCTTCATTTTGAATGCTAAACTCTTGGTTTTGTTGAACAATAGGACTAACACCAAGACCTTGCTTGCGTAGTGAACCTGTAATTTTTTTTATTTATGACATATCTTAAAATTGACAAAGTGGATATCCGAAACATACAACAAGCACAATTGCAAGATTTTCCTTTGTTTACCCAGTTGTCCTTGGGGCCCTCCAGCAGAACTAGGACGACTTGTCAACTGAGGGAAGTCGTTGATATCAAAAGGAGAGCTGTCATTAGAGTTCACATCATTTAACATTCCCATAGAGCTTAAATTATTTACTGCTTGGACATGGCCTTGAGAAAGTGTAACTCCACCAGTGGGATAGGAATTTCCTAGCATAGAAATTACCTGCGGAGAACCTGAATCCAGAAAATGTCATCTCCATATAGAATTATAGCTCATTAAACATATCAATACATAATTATTTATTATATATTCATAAAGTTAAAAAGGATAAAGTACAAATATGATGAACAGCTGTTCAAACCACACAGCAATTCAGAAGAATTGGGCCAAAATAAGCACATGCATATAAGAAACACAAGATACATCTCACTATAGAGATACTAGCACAAAGCATATAATAAGAATATTAGTGCAATATTATCTACAAGTGAAGCAACAACTAAGTATTTACAGATGCATGCATAAGAAGATACTTCCAGAAGTTCTAGAGTAAATCATCTTTCTCTGAAGCTGCTTCCATACAAGTAAAACCACCAGCTCAAGTTAATATACCTTGTGGAAGTGCACCACTCATCAATCGATTTTGTCCTTGCACATTCAAACTTCCAGATCCACTATTTCCACCCAAATTTAGCCGAGAAGCAATACCAGGAACAGATAGTCCTCCACCGGACGTTATACTCCTCCCAATGTTGCCTCCACCAACCATGTTTCCCATAGAACTTGTAATCCGAGGACCTGCATTTCCCAAAATTGGGGATACTCCCAATCCTGGAACAGCATTCCGGTTACCAATTGCAGCAGAGGTTGGGAGAATTCCAGGAATAGAACCGCCAACTCCATTTGTGCTATTACTAAATCCAGGGTTTCCTACGACACTAATACCTCCTCTATTTGTGACTCCTGAATGTCCATGGGAGCTGCCATGAGATAACTGCAAAACAGTTTTGAATAAAGAAAAGATTGAGGTGACGGTCCAGAACTATGACCACGCGTAAGTATAATAACACACACACACAGAGATAAATAAGAGGAAAGAGAAATCTCAATCAAACTACAATCAATTATCTCAAACCATTTTTAGCAATGGCATATGGCATATACAATACAAGCACCTGAGAGAGCGCAACAGGAAGATTATTTGACGCAAATCGCCCACTAGAAAGGCTGCCAGTAGGCTGTTGAACCCCACCAGAAGGAACATTATTTATTGCTGAGTTTCTTGATGTTAGTGTACCAGGCATGTTGGGAACGTTAAAGCTCCCATGAATATTGTGCAGCCCCTGAATGGTTCCTGCCAAAAAAATACTTGGAATTTCATTAATTCTGAAGAACACATGAGTGAAACTACAGCAATATCTACCCACCAGTGTGATGAAAAATGGGGGAGGCAGCACCAGACTGACCAGAGAAAGACGTAGCAAAAGATCGCCCAGTACTATCTGGAAGGTTTGAAGCCGAACTGTTGAGAGAAGACTGCAACGAGAAAGCACAGTACATTTCACAATAAACAGATAAACCAAGTGAATTTGAATCACATATTACACACACATGCATAAATAAATAAAGAAGACAACAAAACATTGATTGCAAGTAATGCATCCAAAATGCATAAGAAATGTCATCTTTAACAGAAGTAGAGGTCTATAAATACTAATTTATCCTTAAACATTAGAATGTCCAAGAAAGTAACCTAGACTATGGGACTGTAAAAACAGCGGACAAATGCAACCTTCCTTTTCAGATAATTCCATTATAAAACTAGATGCCTAACCCTTCAGTATGATCCTAAAATTCCAAATACATCACTTGTTTATCTCCAATTTCTACAGACATCATATACTCCATAATGCAACTAAGCTAAACAAAGCCACATAAAAGATGCACCACAAATCTAATTACAATGATTCACCTCTCCCAGACGCCACAAAGTGGGAGCTTAGTGCATTGGGTATGACCTTTTTTACAGACCCTAGATCCAAAATAAAATAAGGCACCAAGACAAACATGCAAAACTCACAAGTAGCGCTTAAAAGAACTACAACAAAAAACTGCATGTTTCTTACAGACCAAAACTTAACATTCAGCAAGTAAATGCTCCAAAACTGTAGCAATATAGAATAAATCTGTAGGTATAAGACAACAGACAAATAACCAAGACAGGCAGAGGTGGCCAAAGCTCACAGTCCACAGAAAGAAGAATTCATGTAGATAAGAGACAATACATTAAGTAACCCCGACATTGCTTGAGCATCAAAAAGTCATTCCTTGTTGAGAAACAGCGCTCCTAGTCTAAAGAGTGAAAAGATTGGTGGACAATGAATAGTTTTGCTCTGTGATACTCAACTAGCCTGAAAAGAACAACATGTTTGTAAGAGAAAGCTCCAAATACTGAAAGAAAATCTGCAGCAAACAACCAGTAGAAACAAATGAACAATCCATGAACGTTGCAAGCACTACACACTCGTCAAAATACTTATGATTACTACACAAAAACTACAAAAAATAAAAAATAAAAAAATCCCATGACAAAAACCTTATGCTTCTTTGAAGTTTTAAAACCTAGAATCACATTGAGGTTTATGCCACGCTTTCTAAAGAAAACTACCGTCTAGCATCAACAATGCTTAAAAATAAAATCCGGGGTTTTCGTACTTTATTTTGTGAACATAAATAATATTTCAACTTTCAACAACCACACTTTGACACATGAACAGGTAACTGATTTGAACAAAACCTAGAGATTAGTACAACATCAGGTGTAAAAATCAGACCAACCCAACCATATTCCTATCACACTACATAAAAAAACACCATTGACAATATCAGAACCACCTAAGAATAGAGCTCTGAATTAGTTTAAATATCAGAACATTTCCTCACAGACACAAAATAAATTTGTATTATGCATCAAAAAATAAATAATACGCAATTGAGCTACTACAACAACCAAACCTTAATCCCAAAACTTTTGGGGATATTCTACTCGTACTATAAAGCTAAAATTAGCTAACCATAACATTTTCCATACCTTACTAACAATTCAATGCAATGTACCCTACCTAGTGTTATTATGCAACGTGCAAGACCACATAACTGAGGTTAAATCACCAAAAAGAAAAACAAAATATTACTTTTCCGTTTGGTTACTGAGAAGAATGAAAGATATAAGAGAAACTACGAATCCAAAGCGTAGATTTCTCATCCTCTCAGACTGTTTGACTTAGTTAAAATAAGCTTTCCATTTCCCTCAAAATACTAATCCAGCACGAAAACGCGTATTTCACAATTTCCACACTGTTTTCCTACCCCCAAATTTTCTTAGTCCCCAAACAGAAATTAAATGCAAAAAAATAAACTACTAGTCCTATACTAAAACATTCACCAGAAATAACAAATTTAAAACTCAAAAAATCAAAACCTCGTCGAGAAACCCTAATCTCGCGATCGAGATTGATAAAAGAAACGATAAAGAACAGTTTAAGAGTGACATAGAAAAGAGGATCTGAACGGAACACATGAACTCGTAGCGATTCGAGATCGAACTCGGGACGAGTCCGAATCAACTCGGTCGCGCACAGAGAGAGATAGAGAGGGTACCTGAGAAGTAGATCAGCGAAAGAGAGAGCGAGAGAGAGGGGGAAAGGAAGGGTTTTGATTCTGAGTCAAAGAGCGATTTTGGGTTTTTTTTTTTTTTTTTTTTTAAATGTGCGTGCGCCCTAAATCGAGAGAATGGAAAAAGAGAAAAAAGAAAAAAGAAACACGGAGAAATAAATAATGGCTTTGATTTCACGATAATTAGAATAAAGCAAAAATATTAATGAAAATTGGTGTTGTTTGTATGCGGCGGAGCCTTGTTGAAACCATTTATATACATGTGACCTTTTGATGATGAGGATGGGAGGGATGTTTTCTTCCTTCGCTTGTTTTTAAAAATATATGATTGAAAATAATTTTTTTTTAGTAGCCGTTCGTTACAATTTTTATAACATTTTTATAATAAATTATGTACTTATTTGGTAAGAGATTTCTAGTAATGTTATTTAAATTTTGTAGAAATACGTATAGGTGAAAAAGTGTATAGAAATAAGTGTTGTGGTGTTTAAACAATAGTTTTCGTTGTTTAAACACTATTACCAAACAGAGCCTATATGTAATAAATTATTATTCGTTCTAGTTTAAACCTACCAGTGAAATTACCTTTTTTACCCACCAATAACAACCCATAAAAACTTGCCACTTATGATTTATTGAGAAAATGTTGTGAACATAATATTTTTCTAAATAAAAATATTGTTTATGTATATTTTAAATTTGATTTTATCTATTAGAGCATTCGCATCAATTCGTCAAAAAAATTCTATCTATTTAAGTGTAAGAAACTACTTTTTTCTATTTTAAAAATAACCACTTTTCAAAACCACTCAAGTCATATTATCTATTTTACACTCTATTTTATTTAAATAATAATTTTTTTTATTATTACTAATAGCCTCTAAGCATGCACTCATGTGCGTGCTCAGAGGTTCTTCTATTTTTTTGGATAAACGTTAATAATTTGCATCTATTATAATTTAGAAATTTTTTTTTTCAAACAAATAAAAAGGATAAACTTTAGTGATAAGCAATAACTGTAATTTCTTTTTTAGGACTTCTTTTTTTAATTCGAAATGAAATTTGTTATTTAACATTTATGACCTTGTTTTTAAATAAAGTTACCATTAATTAATAAGGGTATTTTTGAATCACATAAAAATCCAGTTGAAATAGGGGAATTCTCTTATATATAGTATAGATAGTCTTTTTTTTCTTATATCTCACCCTCAAGTCTTTCTCTTCTAAAATAATTCTCTCCTTCTCTTAGCCCTCTCTTTCACTCGTGTCCCTCAAATTTTCTCTCTCCTTTAAGCTCTCTTTCATACAAAGTCAACAACATCGAAACACCAATTCTCCTCTTTGAAACGGTCAGTCAAAGCATATAGCAACAACGACGGTTTGGATTTAAGTTTAGGTCGATGGGTTTTTTGTTGAAGGTTTGTTTTTAGGTTTTCAATTGTTGAGTTTTTCATTAAAGGTTTGATTTTGGGCTTTCTGTTGGTGGGTTTAGGTTGATTTTTTATTTGATTTTCCTTTTTTTCGGTTGATTTTGTGATTGAAAGATCATGTGTTGTAATGGGTTATGGTGGTAATGGTGGTGGTTAGGTGGTGCTGGGTTGTAGGTTTTCCTTTGAAGGTTTGATTTTTGGTTTTCCATTTACGGATTTGGGTTTTTTTATTTAAGGTTGATTTGGGATTTGATTTTTCTTTGTTTTGGGTTGAATTTTATGATTGGAATATCATGTGTTATAATGGGTTATGGTGATGGAAGTTGGGCGGTGGGTGATTTGCAAAAATGTTGTCTTGTTTAAATGGAGAGAGTGTTGTAATGGGTTGTGGTGATGGTAGTTGGGCGGTGGTCGGTGGTCGGTGATTTGTAAAAATGTTGTCTTGTTTAAACGAGGAGAGAGAGAGAGAGAGAGAGAGAGAGAGAGATGGTAAAAAAAAAAAGTGAGGGGAATTGGAGAAGAGACACATACGAGGAAAATAGATAGAAAAAGATAAATTAATAAAATATTAAATACAAAATTACATAATAGTGTATATTTGCACAAGTTTAGCTAACTTATGTAGGAGAATTTTGGAATTAAATGTGCAAGATTGGCCACTTCTTTCATTTTATATTTCATGGATGTGAATACTCTTATTTTGGAAAATAATACTTTAAATAACTAGTTATAGGCTCATGCGTTGCACGGTTTTATGAAAATGCTTATAAAATAAATGTATAAATAATTATATATTTTAATAGATTCAATAAAGATAAATATATATATATCAAGTGTAAATAATTATCTCACTAAAATAAGGGGTAAGATTTCTTCCTAAAACTAAATTAAATTGATAATTCCAAATTGAATTTTAAATTGATAATTATTTAAAAAAAAACGTATTAAACAATTGATAAATCTAAAATTAATATAATCTTGATAATATTATAAATTAAAATTAAAGTTGACCATTCAAGAATACACGTGTAGAACACCTTGATAATTTGATGTAACATAAAAATCAAATAAAAAAATTGCTAAAATTAATCTATTAATTCTAACCATATTTAATCGTTAATTCTAAGACCCTAACCCTAAGCATATAAATTAGATCAAAGCTAAGAAAATTAGTTTAAACTAAAGGCAACCAATACACAAAACCTAATCAAATAAAAACAAAATACAAAAATAAAGAAGGAGCCTTTAGAAACTTGACAATGTTTTCAAATGTTTTGAATTCATTAATTAAAACCACACGAAGACAAAAAACCAATAACAACACTAAAGAAAATAAACAAAATGAAAATAATAAATAAAAAAGAATGCATACCTGCATTGTCATGGGATTTAGGCATTCACATATTTCAATAAGTTTCACTCCAAAAAGGATATATAGGGTTACATATATTGGTAGAGTTCCATTTGAAATATAATTGTGGGGCCTGAGAATCCGACGATCCCAGCCCATTTCATATTAAGCCCAAGGCCCACGCCGAGGATGAAGAATCGCCCGAGAATGAGTGTAGAAAGCCCAAGTGGCCAAGGAATATCACTGAGGAAGATCCTGCTCTCGAACATTCGAGACCACATAGAGGAAGGGCAACACGCCACCAAAGGCGGCCTCCCTAAGCACCCCAGGAAAAGGACAAGTAGGAGGGGTCATCCGTGGAAGCATGGTGGAGGAGTAATTTAAGAAGGAGCTGTCACCTCCACATTAAATGCACACATCTAATGTTCCGGCAGCATTAATGGAGAAATGACCCCTAAGCAGTGCTGCCTCGGTTGTTGCAACTCACAGGAGGTTTGGTAAGGTGGCTGATGGGATGGGTTGTCAAAGAGAGGCATGGATGATCAACAAGTGGAAGAAAGGGATCATTGGAGGAGGACTATATAATGGGAAGAAACAGATCAAAAAGGGGCGAGCAACCATTCTCCTGGGATAAATACTACTACCAAGCTCCTCGGATCGAGCCGAGGACAGACTTTCTAAGATAATTTCAGTTCATCTACATTCAATGGTGGCAAATATCATGTTGGGCGTTGTCCGCGCGCTAAGGCCTAGTTCTTAAACCCATTCTCTACAAATTTATTGTATTGGGCCAGTTGGATCTGAGTCCACTCTTCCAGCAGTAGAACCTCTCAGATCCAGTCCCTACAATTGGCGCCGTCTGTGGGAAGAACTTGTGCGTTAACAAGCGTAATGGTCAATTGTTCCTACGTTGCTAGCTTGCGCAAAGTTAGGCAATTTTTCATCGTCGCCGCTGACACCGATTCCGAGTCCCGTTAAAAAAAAAAAAAAAACAACGCACCCGCTCAAGAAACAGTTGTTGCAGAAAAATGAAAAATTCAGAGAATGAAGCAAGTAAATAGTACAGCCTTTTTATTGAATGAAGGAAAAGTACATCATACGCCCAAGGGCTTAGACAGACTTGTTCAAAAGCTAAATATACAAACGGAGGCTTAGACAGGCTTGTTCTAGAGCTAACCATAGAAAATAGAGGCTTAGGCTGGCTTGTTTTAAGGCTACTAACAACTCCCGAGCCCGTATGGATGGAGCCGGCGACGGGAAAGGAGAGGAAACAGAAGCGCTTGTTGGCCCTATGCCAGGGTGTTCCCTTGATGCTCTCCCAGCTTCATGATAATTAAGCATTAGAGGCGGCAACACCCGGGCACCGATCGTAATGTAATCTTGCAAACTTCCATCGATGGGTAAGCTGGGCGCGAATCACTACCAACTTGAAGGGCAGGCATGGACGCATACCGGAGAAAAGTATTATGTTCCTCACGGACCTCCCTCCTAACTGCCAAACGCACTACCATTAGGATAACACCCAAACTTTGCTGCACCAAAAATCTGACGCTATCTACGACCGCTACGGCTCTCGATTAAAGAGGGAGGACCTTCCTTCTTGCTCGATTGAAAGATAGGGACATCTTTGGCCCCCACCCCCTTTGCCTCAACTACGTCGTCCAATGTCTAGGCGGCATCTCTGTTTCCTGAAAGGGGCTTGGCTTCCTTGCCATTGCCCTCATCCAGGGCCATCCCATTCCCCTAAGCCTTGATCACGATCCTAGCAAAATTCTTGGAAATGCCTAGAGGATTGGGAGCTCAGAGCTCCTGTTGAACTCAAAGATTCGTGAAATGTAGAAGGACGATTCCCCCAGAGGGCCTTATATAGAAGGCGAGGGTTGGTGGGAATTAATCCGCACGGAATTCGAAGGAAGAATTACCAGCGACACTAATCCTGACCAATTTCCAAAGAGGCCACCAACTGTTGGATCTGTGTTAACCCATAAAGATATTAATGAGGGTACGCCTCGCACACCGAAACGTCAGACACAAACCTTTGGGGAAACTAGCTACTTCACAAGACTAAGTACTAGACAGAACGAGGTTTTGCATGGTCCTCGGACTTAAACCTATGGGTAAACTAGCTACTTCACAAGACTAAGTACTAGACAGAACCAAGGTCTTGCATGGTCCTCGAACTCAAACCTATAGGGAAACTAGTGACTTCACAAGACTAAGTACTAGACAGAACCAAGGTTTTGCATGGTCCTCGAACTCAAACCTATGGGGAAACTAGTTACTTCACAAGACTAAATGCTAAACTAGCTACTTTCAACAAAACGAAGCGAGAGCAATCAACTAAGTTGCGAACACAGCCAGAGGGGAGTCTAGTGCCTCGGATCACTTGCCCCCACCTACTTCGATAAAGATGCAAAACGAAAGCAAGCCCATGAGCATCGCTTAAAGCACTTTAAGTGCTGAAACGCTCTCTTAGGCTTGGCAAGCTTACGAAGGACGTATGATTGTATAACGTATACATCGTGGACCAGAATCCTTTGTGACTCATCCAAAGAGGAAACAAGTTGCATTGCTGAGACAGTTTAGTTTTCGATTAAAGCCTGAGGCAAAATTTACATCGCGGGTCCATCGTTTTCAATTATCCAAGCACTACTGGCACACCGCTAGGATCAACCGATTATTGAGCAAAGCATTAAAGCAAGATAAATAGAGGGACGCGTCGTTTGAAGAAATAAACACAGACAATTGGATATATTACACCAAAAAACAGTTTCATTACAGTATCACCAAGACAAAAAAAAATGGAACGAAAAGAAAAAGAGACCATAATGGACCCGGTCGACGAAATAAGATAACCCGACAAGATGGCCTATTTCTTCAACTTGATAGGCAGCTTGTCCTTGGGGGTGTGCCGAAAAGCTTCATCTGATGTCTCGAGATCCTGGCTTGGAAGGGCAACTTCGGAGGACTCCTTCTCAGCAAGAAGAGCCTGGGAGTCAGCAGGGGTGGCTTGGGAGTCAGCAGGAGGCTTTACCACGTCCTGGGGCGCTGCTGGGTTACTAATTTCTTCTTTCTCCAACGTCCCTTAGTGCCTAGTCTCCTCGGCAGGCTTATCAGTTGACATTAGATCGTTGGCAGCACTAGCCTGGCCTTCATCTGTCGCTTTAGAGGCAGTGCCAGCTTAGAGGTTAGCGGAGACAGCCTTACGAATGGCGGGGGGATAATACACCCTCTCAACCCTCCTAAACTCAAACGAGGCCTCAACCCCAGCTTGGTTGAGGGCCTCATTCCAAGTCTGGGAGTAGTAGCGTCTGCATACCTTGGGTACTTGAGCCTTGAGACTGGCCTCGGTCTTAGCCACTCCCTCAGCAAAGGCCTCTTCCTCCGCTTGCTCTTTAGAGCTCTCAGCCTCTGTCCTCGCAAACTTAGCCTCTACTTTAGCCCTCAAGGCCTCGTCCCTGGCATACTCGGCAACACCTCTGGCTCCTCTGCCTCAGCCAGTTTCTTTTTCAGGTCGGCGATATGCTCTTTGGCAATCTGCAGCTGACCCTCAACCTCCAACAGATGCCCTGTCTGGTCTTCGGCCTGTTTTTTAGCGCTAGCTAGGCCGGATACTGCGCTATCTCTAGCCCTCGTCATCTCCTTCAGGTCCTCCCTTACCTTCTTGAGATCAGCCTCGAATTTCTTAAGGGTATTCGCGGCATCCAAGTACTTGTCGCGCTCCTGATCCAAGGCTCTACTCTGGTTATTGACCTTCTCTTCCAGCCTAAAAGTGGCCTGGACAGCCTGCTAATTAAAACAAGTACATCGTAAGTTGGGAACTAAGGAATAAAATTCAACAAAGGCACAAATATTAGAAGTCTTACCATACCCAGGTACCTCTTGAGGTTAAGGGCAACTTCCTACCTCCTCAAGCCCCCCAACTTGGCCATGTCAGTGGGGAGAAGCAGGGACCTCTCCAGGGCATCGGCCACATGAGCGCCCTCGCCCCTTCGGAAGTCCCTGAGGGTAGTGTCATCCATCAAAGGCTTCCCATGAAGTATGGCGGCAGGTAGCCAGGCCTGGGGCTTGGACTGCTGGGTGACCTATTTTCCCTTGCCCTGACCACCGATCCTCAGCTGCTTAGAAGGTCAGTGGGCTTCATCTTCCTCTTGGGAGGAACGAGATCTCCCCCCATCTACTGGGTCTTTGCCCTTGGAGGGCCTCCTCCTCTTTAGATCGGTAGACTCGAGCCGAAGGTCTGAGGTTGGCATAATGGAAGACGACCTAGTCTGCGCATGCAAAGACTTAGGTGGAGGAGGAGGAAACTTGGGTGGAGGAGGAGGAAGCTTGGATTGTGACTTCCCCGGCGTGTCCTTTCCTGGCTGGCCCTCAATCAGGTTGAACAGGCTGGTTTAAGGTTGTCTCTTGAAACCCATCTCGGCCTGAGTACCAATCCCTGATGATAGAAGGTCTGCTTCAGATAAATGGGGGTCACCCAAGTCACCAGAAGGATCCTCGGATAGATGGACTTGGTCGAATGCACCAAATTCGTCCTCGGATGGACCCAAATCAACTACTTCTCCCTCTCTTTCCAAACTTCCTCCCTCGGCCTCCACAGCGTGGTGGGACGAGAAAGAGCCTGCCAATGGGATGCCCTCTGGGGTGGAAGATCTTTCAGAAAATGAGAACCCGTACTCCACCACAATGATTTGGCGAAGCCTAGGGTCCTTGGCTCTGATCACGTATCTGGGAGCCGAGAAGGACTTCTGAATTGGTTTGTACTTGAGAATCTTGTGAGCGGCTCTAACCTGGTTGTCAACCTCGTTCACAAAGACCTCTGCCCTAAGTACAGTTTCCAAGTCTTCCTTGTTGACCAAATGAAAGTGCCGTTCAAAAACGTGTGGATCTGCAAAAGAAAAAGCTAGTCCTTGTTAACCACCAAACAATGCAAACTGTGAAAACATAGCAGATCAACATTCCCATATTTCGAGTACCCTACCTGGCTCTCCCTCTACTGTCGGGCAATGAAGGCCGTCGTGCCACTCCCCTGACACGATGAGAAAATCCTTATTCAACCCCTTGCTAGAATCGGGGAAACACTGGATGAGTCTAACTCTATCATCCCTCGTCTTCATGTAGTAGGACTTACCCGTTAGGTGCTAGAGGTTGTAGCACCAATTCACGTCGTGATAGGTTAACCTCAACCCCATCTTCTCTTTTAAGGCATCCACGTAACCCAGGATCCTGAACACCTTAGTGGCGCACTGGTTAGGGGCTAATCGGAAGTGCCTAAGGTAGCCCCTCATCATTGGCCCCATAGGGATCCTCATACCACCTTCAAGGAAGGCGATTATGTGAATCATTATCTCACCAACCTCCCTCCTGATATACCAATCCCCCTCTTCGCAGTACCTCAGACCCACGATACTGGGTATCCTATGAATGGCGATGAATTCCTCTATCGCCTCCTCAGACTCAACCAACTTCTTAAACCTACCCATCCTGAAGAACGGCTAAGAGACTCAGGGAAAAGCGAAAGGAGGAGAGGAATAAAGGGAGAAGAAAATCAGAAAGGGAAAAGCACAAGATAGGGTAAGAAGAAAACTTACAGAAATGAGGGAAGGTGTTCAGGACAGGCTTTTTAGGCTACGAAGAGACGCGAGTTAGGTTGGAGACTTGACCGGATTCGGGGTGTGTGCATAAGAACTCTTGAATACAAAAGTGAAGAGGCAAATCGGTTCAAATGGGTATTTACCCCCTCACCAAAGACAACTGTGCAAGGCTTCCCGCCCATAATGGTGAAAGATCTCCACCGTTGAATTACCATCACACCGTTGAACGTGGGGAGTATGAAGCCGCCAAAATTTAATATGGGTGCGTACCGCATATCGAAGCGCTAGAAACGTGTATTAGACAGGTGAAAAGACTCTAAGCACTGACTTAGGACAGGACTGGACAAGCCACGGTATAGGCGCGAGGACATCAAAATCCTCCTCCCCGTCCGAGGAGCCGGACAGCAGGATTTTGAGGGGCTATTGTGGGGCCTGAGAATTCGACGATCCCAGCCCACTTCATAGGAAGCCCAAGGCCCACGCTGAGGATGAAGAATCGCCCGAGAATGAGCGTAGAAAGCCCAAATGGCCAAGGGATACCGTCGAGGAAGATCCTGCTCTCAAACATTTGAGACCATAGAGAGGAAGGGCAGCACTCCACCAAAGGCGGCCTCCTTGAGCACCCCAGGAAAAGGACAAGTAGGAGGGGCCATCCGTGGAAGCATGGTGGAGGAGTAATTTAAGGAGGAGCTGTTACCTCCACATTAAATGCGCATAACTAATGTTTCGGCAGCATTAATGGAGAAATGACCCCTGAGCAGTGTTGCCTCGATTACTGCAACTCACAGGAGGTTTGATAAGGTGGCTGATGGGACGAGTTGTCGAAGAGAGGTATGGATGATCAACAAATGGAAGAAAGAGATTGTTGGAGGAGGACTATATAATGGAAAGAAACAGATCAAAAAGGGGCGAGCAACCATTCTCTTGGGATAAATACTACTACCAAGCTCCTCGGATCGAGCCGAGGACAGACTTTCTAAGATAATTTCAGTTCGTCTACGTTCAATGGTGGCAAATATCATGTTGGGCGTTGTCCGCACGCTAAGGCCTAGTTCTTAAACCCATTCTCTACAAATTCATTGTATTGGGCCAGTTGGATCTGAGTCCACTCTTCTAGCAGTAGAACCGCTCAAATCCAGTCCCTACAATTTCTTATTTTGATATTTAAATCATTTGTTTTAGTGTTAATTTCATTCAAATGGTTATAAGTTATATCAACCCTAAACCAGCAAATGTATACATCTGTAACATCCTAAATTAATAATAAATGAAAATATAACAATCTAACTTAATGTAACATTCTAACTTACTAATAAATAAATATAACATCCTAACTTAAAGTAATGTTTGTAATTGTATTGTGTTTTACCCTTTAAGAACAAATATATTATTTTTTTTATCATAAAAAAAATACAGATATTAATATTATACATGAAAAAAATAATGAATTCAATAATTGAAACGGTTGAAACAAAATTAAGCCAAAACCTCAATTCATTAATGAAAAAATATCCAAATTTTTGAACTTAAAAAAAAAAAAAAAAAAAAAGAGTTTAGTAAAGATAGACTTACATAGAAATTTGGACGGATGGATTATCTCAAATCCAATTTCATGTTTGACAGCAAATTTTGCTTTTAATTAAAGAATATAGATGATATGGAACAAAGCACCAAACAAAAACCATAACAAATTAAATCCATAATAAAATATTGATGTCAACAACAAATAATCATGTAATAAGAAATTAAAAAATACAAATATATTGCTTGCTATATTGACTTCTAAAAAAAACACTAAAAAGTATGATCAAACATAGAATTTCAGACTATCTATAAAACTTGTTGAAAAAAAATCATATTATATATAATAAAAAGGCAACAAATACACAAATCTATTCAATTTGATGAAAGAAAAAAAATTTACCTTCAAAGTTGTAGGTAGGGCAGAGAGGAGAAATGAAGAATATAACAAATAATTGTAAAGTATATAGTAGAAATAATAAAACACCAAAAAACAGTGTATATATAGTGAGAATTTTAGGTTGTGAAGAAGATGATATGAACAAAAAGAAGTAGTTTAGGTGAAACTCAAATACTTTTTATTTATTTTATTTTATAATATAATATAGATATAGATATATAGAATTTTTTTTTTTTTTTAAAAAACCTTTAACCTAACGGTTTTTTTTTTTTTATATATAAAAAAATCCCTAACCGGCTCTTTTTCCCTCACATAGCTCTTCTCTCCGTCTTACTAGACCATATATTTGTTCTGCCCTCAATACCTTCACTCCACAGAATATGTTAATTGATTTTCTTTTATTTTTTGTTTCGTTTTGTTCATAGTTTTGTCTCTTTCTAATTTCAATTTTTAATTTCTTAACAGTGCACAACTTTTCTATTTGCTTTTCCTTCTATTCTCATGTTATTATATTATTTTTAGTTTAACAAATTCCTAGCTAGATCTATTTTTTTTCCTTTTACGTTTTTTAAAGAAACGTTTTTTACATTTTTTTATCTCTTTTTTTTATTTAAATTCTATCCTTAGATAATTCTATTCTATTGATTTTAGGATTTATTGATAACATTTTAGATAGACATAACTGTTACTGATTTGTCATATTTATCCAAAAAATATGTATATATCTATTCTTAAAATCTAAAAATTTATTAAAATTTCTGCAATTTGGTGAAACCACGTGACGCAACTACGGCGTCTAAGCCCAACTTTTATTATATACTAGTTATAAGCCCGTGCGTTGCACGGTTTTATGAAAAAGCTTATAAAATAAATGTATAAATAATTATATATTTTAATAGATTCAATAAAGATAAAAGAAAAATTACCAAGTGTAAATAACTATCTCACTAAAATAAGGGGTAGGATTTCTTCCTAAAACTAAATTAAATTGATCATTCCAAATTGTATTTTAAATTGATAATTATTTTAAAAAAAACATACTAAACAATTGATAAATCTAAAATTAATATAATATTGATAATATTATAAATTAAAATTAAAGTTGATAATTCAAAAATACACGTGTAGAACATCTTGATAATTTGATGTAACATAAAAATCAAATAAGAAAATTGTTAAAATTAATCTATTAATCCTAACCATATTTAATCATTAATTCTAAGACCCTAACCCTAAGCATATAAATTAGATCAAAGCTAAGAAAATTAGTTTAAACAAAAGGCAACCAATACACAAAACCTAATCAATTTCATAAAAACAAAATACAAAAACAAAGAAGGAGCCTTTAGAAACTTGGCAATGTTTTCGAATGTTTTGAATTCATTAATTAAAATCACATGAAGACAAAAAACCAATAATAACACTAAAGAAAATAAACAAAATGAAAATAATAATAATAAAAGAAGAAAGAATGCATACCTACATTGTCATGGGATTTACGCGTTCACATATTGAAATAAGCTTCACTCCAAAAAGGATATATGGGGTTATATATATTGGTAGAGTTCCATTTGAAATATAATTCATTTAAATCTTATTGAAATTAAAGATATCTAATCAATGTGTTTGTTTTTATCCCATAAAAATTGGAATTAAAAAAAAGGTCATATGAATAGAATGAAAAAAAAAAAGAGAAAGAGTTGATTCAACATAACCTAACATATAAAAAATAAAAAAATTAAAAATTTTTTTTTTAAAAAAAGAGAGAGAAAGAGAACGTGGTTGATAGCTATAAGGAATTTTGATATATATATATATATATATATTAAATGTCATCAACGTAGAAATTATTAAATTAATGGAGATATATACTGTTTTTTGGAATAGATAGAGATTATCAAATTATTAGAGATATATACTGTTTCTTGGGACAGATATATATTAATCACCTCTTGAAGAATTTGGATTGTGCTTATCCCTTAATAATCAAGTTTTATAGCTTGATATTCTGATAAAATAATATTAATTTAATAATATAAAAATTTTGAAAATTTAGATGATAAATATTATCTAAATTAAATTTTTGTATGTTAAATATTATCCCCTAATTTAAGAAATATATCCTAACAAATAAAAAAATAATGTTAATTAGATGATAAATATTATCTAAATTAAATTTTTGTATGTTAAATATTATCCCTTAATTTAAGAAATATATCCTAACAAAAAAAAATGTTAATATAATTTTATTTAATGATAAGAATAAATTAGAGTTCTAATAGTATACTATTCCTTTTTAGTTTTTTAAAAATCTAAAAATTTAATAAAATTTCTGCAATTTGGTAAAACCACGTGGCATAACCACGGCGTCTAAACCCAACTTTTATTATATATAATATGATAATATGATATGATATGATATAATATGATATGATGTAGCACTAATCCTCACACAATACATGGGTGATGGGCTCATTGGTTTGGAAACCTAAGAGTAATTGCATCAGTCATTACAAAATACAAAAAGTGCAAAAATTTGCACAATATAACCAAAAAAACACCTGCATTAGTCTTTTTAAACCTTTGTAAATATACAAAAATGCTACAATAATCGTGTAAATATGCATAATCACTGTAGCTGTGCATAAATTAGTTTATTATTATTTTTTCTCACCCCAGTCAACAGTTATTGTCAGATTCTTTATTTTTTCCCCCAATATTCATAACTCTTGATAGAAGAAGAAAAAGATGCAACCACCAACCCAGCAACACCCAACCACCACCATTACTACAACCTAGCACCACCCACTGAAAAACCAAAATCAACCCAAAACCATACCAATCCCAACTCAAATCAACTCAAACCCACCGGAAAACCCACCCTAAACTTGTTGTTGCTACTACCAATATCACCTTGCCAATATCACCACCAATGTTGCTGCCACCGATGTTGTTGTTGCCACCAAATCTACCGTTGACGGGCTAGGCTAGGCTGGGCTTTGCTTGTGAGAGCAAGCTCAAAGGAAGATGAGAAAGATGATGGATGAGTGAAAACTGAGAAGAGAAATATGAGGGAGAGATGATGTATCTGAGAGGGAGAGAAATGATGGATCTGAGAGATAAGAGAGGCGGAGAGTTCAAGGGTTGAGTTTGTGGGTTAGGGATAGAGAGAGGCAGAGAGTTTAAGGAGGAGACGTGTGAGAATTTAGATAAAGAGATAAAGAGATAAAGAGATATTTTATTATTTAAATAAAATAATATTAAAAGAAGAATAAAAAAATATTATTTATATAAAATAGAATGTATAATAGATGGACTAATGTGAGTGCTCTGTAAAAGTGATGGTGTAAAATAGAAAATGTAGTTTCTTTTTGTAATATAGACGGAATCTTTTACAAGAACTGATGCAATTGCTCTAATCCCATTTTTGTATATCAAAATAAAATAATGTAGCACTAAATACTTTTCTCCTTTTATTTTATATTTATAAAATACAAAAGCTTCTTAATTTTTTTTTTACAAATAACAAAAATCTTAGATCTTATAATTTATTCTCTTTGTAGATTACTAATATTATACCTACTCTTTTCAACAAATAACAATTGCTTTAAGTCATGATTTCAACAATTGAATTTGTTGATTGGAATAACTTTTCCAAGAATTACCCACCAGTTTAGTTTTTAAAACTCAAAATAAGTAGAAAAACAATCATAGCCTTCAAACTGCAGTTAAATTGTTTGGTCTACTAACTTGTTCAAGAATCTACCAATCAAATATGGTTTTTTTCCCCCTTAATCTTTTTCTTAAAGACAATGAACAAAACAACTTAAGGGCATTGATGTCTAGTAGTGGAAGCCCAAATCAATCTCACTCTCTAGAAGCACAAGTCATCAGCCAAGTTTGGAGAAAGACAAGTCCCTAATCTCATTCATCGAACTTAGACAAATCCATCTATTATATCTCAAATACACATGATTAGGTCGTCATTTTGATTTTGGTCGGAGAGGAATTCAAAATGGGAGGGAGTCTTTAAAAAAAATAACATAATGATATTATTATTATTATTATTTAGCCTTGATCGTTGTGGGTTCAAGAAGCTGGCTTAACATTCATATGCCTAAACTAATCCTAATATTTTTCTTTGTTGCATGGCTATATTGGACCTTTTAAAAGATTATCATGTGCAAGAACCATGACCCAAGAGGATTAGAATTCTTTTTTATAATAAAATGAAACCACTTGATGGCAAATTTGAAATCTCAAGGTGGAGATTCAACTATGTATGTTATTTCCTATCCTAAGGGCCTTACATTGGAATGGCTACTTAATTTAATTATAGAAGGGAAAAAAACTCTAAGGGTAAATAAAATTACATTAAATGTTTGAAAATTAAAAAATAAAAATAAAAATTACATGGCTTCAATCAAAATCTAGTAAAAATAAAGTACATCTTTTGTTTTGTTTCCTAGTTGCACCAAAAGACCATAAAAATGACATTACATGAAAAAAAAAAAAAAAAAAAAAAAAAAAAAAACCCTAATCTACATCCCTTAGATTACGTTCAAGGCCAAGTTCTAGATTTAAAAGGTATTAGACATCCACCTTGTCTAATCTAAGATTAGTTCCCTAGCCCACAATGACAAATATAAACAAATTCATCCAACTAATTTACAATTTAATCAAGATACTAGATAATTGGAAACAAATCTTCAAACTACAAAACTTTTGCCTAGTTGTTGGTGTTTGATGGGAATCATGTTTATTTGGATTGCAGTTTAATTATGGAATAACATGATGTCTATACTTTGAAATTCAATATATGTTAGAAACGAAAGAATATTATGTTTGATTTAGAAACAAATTTGTTTCCTTAAGGACTTAGGAGGGGTTAATTCGAAAGAGTACATGAGTTTAGCCACAGTATGTATGTTTACCGCGCATAACCTAGAACTTTAGGTCCTATGGCATGACTTCATATTAGTAGGTTGTGGGCTTTTGGATATCTAAGCTATATTCATAAAAATCTTTTGTGGTTTTTGGTGAATTGCATTGGGTTAGAGAAGTGAAATCAAATTTTAGTGTTATAATTTATGTAAAGTAATATGACTAGTGATATATGCATTTATATTTTCTTATAGCATTACTCTTGAGAAATCAAAAAGCATACTTTACACCTATATGCAAAGTGTTTTTATGCTCTTGACCTATTCCTTTTAGAATTGTAAGCTTTGATTTAGAACCATTAGATTCCCCAAGGATGATCTTCACATGGAAATTAGATTGAATTGCATATTTGAGGCTTGAAGTTACAAAATTAGGCAAAAGTTGATAGATAAATATTGAAGACAAGATAAAAATCAGATTATTGATAGATGTGCAATAGGATATCCAAAATTTTTATTTTCTAGTCTTACATCAAATTGGATTTTTTTGATATCATACTAAGGACAGATGGGAAATTAGGAATCAACATAAAGTACAAAGATATAAACATTAAGGTTTGTAAGATATGTTATGTTATTGAAGTTTGTGAATGTATTCGATTATATGTTTTTATTACTATTTGTATGTAGAAGAAATAGTCTGCTTAGAGGTTTGAAATGTGTCTCTGCAGAGGCAAATTCATTGTGCTAAAAATTGTAATGTAGAGAAAAATTTATGATTTGTATATAAGAATGTTCGTAATAGTCCAATTGACTCCATTTCAAATCCAAGATTTTCTGATTCAATGTAAACCTAATTTAGATTTTCATCTTGCTATTTTTATTTTTATAGTGGGTAAGAGATATATTACATGACTTAGAATTGCCAAATTTACATTGATCTATTGCATTGCTGTTGGAATTTTTAAATTTGCATAGGATTTAATGATAAAGAATATGGTTGCAATTTGATAGGCAATTTTTGTTTTTTTATCATTGCAACATTTTGTTAAATTTGATTGAGATAATAAGTTTTATTCTTAGATTGTTATTACCTATTTTGTGTTTGATAACAAAAGGTTTTGTCGATGACCATGTCACATCGTCACTAAAATTTTAACTCAATACACCAAAACAAAGAACTTCATAAGTGTTCTTACTCATTGAGTTGATTGTGATTTGTAATATATATTACTTTAACTGGTTTCTCTTTTATAAGTTATGAATAATCTCTTTTATAGCTTGCTTATCCTCATTGTGTCAAATGTTTTGATTAATCATATTGATAATCTTCTCTCTTATAACTTTTATTTTATTTCTTGCAAAACTCTCTCATACTTTATGAATATTCATTTTCATAAATATTGTGCTAAAGGTGAAGAGTCCCACTTTGTAGTTAATAAAATTTTAAAGTATATAATATTGAAACTTTTAAACTAATGACAAATATAATGGGAAATATAATTTTGTAAATTTTGATTAAAAGGACCCAATGTTTCCAATGTATATAAGCTTATGGAAGAATCGTAAAGTTGCTTGATTACCAAGAAATATGAGGAAAGTAAAATAAATTTATTGTTTTTCTTAAATGGTGCTTAAAATTTTGTTGTTTATGGCTTAATTGAACAGTAGGTTATGAGAAATTGTTGAATAGTGGAAGAGGAAAAAAAATAGATTTCAAATTTCAAATTTATTTGTTGTATCAAAATTATGGTGTGAGGAAATGAAATACGAATAAAAACATTACTTTTGTAATAGTTTAAATTATCTTATTTTTAATTTCTTGAATGAAATTCTTATTATTTAAAGTATACATGTTGTGCTGTGGCTAGAACAATAGTATGATTTTAGATAAATATAATGGAAAGGGAAGAAAATGGTTATCATTTAGAGATTAGTTAGCTCATTGGTTGTTGAGAAAATTTGGGGACTGTTTGGTTTTTGGGAAATTGTTTGGGATTTGAGGTGGGAAATTCAAATAATTAATAGATAGAATTAGCTAAATGAATATTTAAACTTCATTAGTTTGTCATTTTAAGCTAATTGTTGTGGTTAGGAAAGTTGTTTGGTTTGTGAGTCTTGAATATCTAGCTTGAATATTGTCTACATTTCACAATAAGATAGTATTTTTCATTGAGTGATACCAGACCTAATACATAGTTTTATTGACACTAAATCCTTAATAATTTCTATTTTATGCACAAGAAAAACATAGAAAATGAGAAATACCTATAATAAAGTGTGCATTAAGGAAACTTTAGTTAAAGCTTTTAGTCATTATTACTATAGTCCAATATCTGTTGAGCTCAAATACAGTTTAATTGGATCTTAGAGCATAAAAAGTATCTTAGGAGTAGAAAAAATGAGATCAAGAAGAACAAATTTATTGGTTTGAAGATTTTAAAGTGTTGCAAATGTTCTTTTTCCATTTACTCAATTACTATCATTTGTGGACAAATTGCAATATATATATATATATATATATCTATTATGCATAAAATTTTGGTGAGTCTCTATTGAGTAAATTCAAAATACTGTTATGTTCATCCAACAATCTGAAAGCATTTTCAAGCATATATATTTAAAACTACCAAACACGTAGATTTTGTTATGCAAATGTATTTTAAGTGTCAAATAAAGATTGTTATTGTAAGGGCTCATTTTGATCCACAGCCCAAAAGATTTGGACAACAGCCCAATAAGCCCATAACAATAAATTTGTTTGAGAGTGAGTTTGTTACTGAACGTTTAATGAGTTAAAATGTAAATCACTCCTCAGTCAAGTCCGAGGATGGAATGTTCTTATATATATATATATATATATATATATATATATCTCTCTCTCTCTCTCTCTTAGACTTGTACAAATATTCAAGTTCTTAGTTACAGAATGGTTTTCTTCCTTATTTCTCATCCCCCTGCATCTGGATCTTCCTTTTCCTTTTATTTCTAGCCACAAATCATCTGAATCTTACACTTGGATGGCTAAGATTGTACTCCTAGGATTGCTGTCCCATCCAGAGCATACCAGTAAGCTTTACCCTGTAATCTTAGTTAATGCGGAGGGGATGACTTCTATACCCTTCTTTCTTCATCATTCTCGTATTCAGTGCCGAGTATGCTTTCTTTCCTTTTTGATGTTTTAACTTTATGTACCTCACATAACTAGTGCTCGTTCCCAAGGTCCGAGGTGCATCCTCGGAAATAATCTGAACTGCTCATTTAAATTAGATTTGGGATCCTCATCCTCACAATAGCCCCCCAGAACCTCATTTTTCGTTCCCGACGAAGAAAAGTGAGGTTTTGGCTAATAAAAGTTGTTGACAATGGCACACTCGCAAATAGGTTCCCATGTGAGCACATCTTTTCAATTGACTATGACCCACTCCTAACACTTCGGAATCCCCAACTCCGCAATAAATGCAACAGGCGGCCTGCTGTTTCCCACATTCTATAGTGAGATCGTGATTGAACAGCTCTAAATTCGTCATCAGAAGGGGCGGGAAGATTACTGCTCCTTTTTTCCAAGCCTATGTATAGAGAGATGTGAGGTTATTATCTCCATTTTGCCTCCCTAAAAGCAAAAAAGAACATAAATACGCTCCTCACACTTGATAACCTCGTCTGAGGAGTCCTTCTTCCCTGAATTCATAAGTGTGCATTTTTGTTAACAAGAGTTCTTCCCTTATTCTTTCATACTAGTAGATTTTTCTTTTTCTTTTTCTCAAATTGGTAGATTTTTTAGTTTGGTTGACACTCCCGAACACCGAGAGGAGTTTAAAAGATACTATAGGATTCCTAGCAACGTGTCAATACAACATTGCAACTCAGTTGAGTGGCACAAAAAGAGGCCTATCGGAGCTGTTGCAATTCCCATGATTGTTTTCATTGAAGGGGGTATGAGGATTCCTATAGGTAGAGTCACTTGGGATTTTTTAAATCTTTTTAGGTTGTGCCCTACCCAATGTGTTCCAAACATGTTTAGAATATTAGGTAGTGTAGATGCATTGAATGAAAAGTTGGGTATACATCTTACCCATCGCGACGTAAACTGAGTGTACAGTTGTCAGAAAGGCATCAACGGGGGGTATTACTTAAAAACTAGGGTTCCTGCCTTTAGGCTAATCTCTTGTCTCCCTGAGATGAACAAAGGCATGGATGAGGATTTTCTCATCGTTTTAGGGGAGTGGCACGACAAACTCCATTGTCCTACCTAGGATGGAACTCCAAGTGGGATGGCTTAGGGACACTTAAAAAGTCTATGTTAGCTTAGGGAATTCTATAAACAGTTCAGTTACATATCCACATCATCATCATTTTACTTTTGTGTACATATTTTTTTTCTTACTTGCTAAAATTTGAGCTTGTCCGACCCACAAACTAACATGAATTCTTAATTGCTCTTCCTTAGATAAAAAAGCCACTACCAAGAGATGAAGCTTGGCAAACTTCGATCTATTGAACCGAGTTCTGAGGTCCGAGATCTTCCTACATCGAGACAGTTAGCTTCGCATAGTTTACATGATTCTAGATTTTAAACCCATCTCCAATCGCTTCCAAGTGTCTAAGCACGTAATCAAGGCCCAAGACTCTCATCTTGCCCTAGTTAATGTGGCTATTAAAGGATTTATAAGCAAGCCTCCTCCAAAGGGAACGCAATTAGTTGAGCTTCCCACCTTCAAGGATCCTCAACCCATTGTAGAGGAAATTACATCCTCGGATGAAGAAGCTGAGACAGAATCTAAGGATAATACTTCAGATGAGGACACTGAAAATCCCGTCCGATACGAGGATTTTGAGGTTTTTTACCATACAAACGAGTCCAAAGAGGAAGGACTCAGCCCACATCTAGCTGTAGCCTTAGTTAGTGAGGACCAAAAGGCTATCGAAGTGCCTAAAGGGATGGTGATAGAGAAGAGATTGCCAAATTTACTCTCCCTACTAGAATCCAATGCTGGGACCACAGCTCCCAAGGTCCTAATAGTTCCCAAGCCTCCAACTCCAATTCCTTCAACCCCTACACAAATCGAACCAGTTGATAAAAAATGAAAAATGGATAAGAAAGGAGGTAGAGGCCCTATCGAAGAGGGAAGTCCAAGAGGAAGCACTTCTTTAGCCCACCAAGGTGGTGAAGATGACCCGAGCCCAACAAAGAAGGGAAGGGGAAAGCTCGAACGCCGTCTCTGAGCGACGACCTCGGGTTTCGAACTAGAATCCTGCATTTGAATTAGATGGCTCGCCTCCCCTTGAAGATGCTTCAATCCGTAATTTCGACGACAAAAGAGCGGGTTATGTGGCCAATGCTATGGAACAAGCGCTTCTTCTCCCAAAGGATATGGATGAACTTCAGAACCTGAAAAAACATGAGCTCTTCCTATCCGTAAAGAGGGACCTTGCTCTGGTAAGATTTTCTTACACTCATTTTTCTACCTCCAAAATTTCATTATTACAGTTTCATCCATTATATGCATACTTTCCTACTAATTTCTATCTCAACTATTCATGCACAAGCCACCTAAGCAGCACATGTAACAGAAGAGTGGTTCGACCAGGCATTCTGTGATCTAAAGGAAGAGGAGTCCAAGCGCTATGCCGCACAGAAGTTTCTAACCTTAACAGACAAGAAGTTGAAGGAGACTCTCCTCAAGTTGGCAGAATGCGACAAGGCCAAAAAGAGTGCTGAAGCCTCAATAGAAAGCTCGGAAAGGCAAGCTCGGGAGCAACTCTTACAATTAAGGGAGGCAAAGAGCTAGCTCACAATTGCTCAAACGACCATCTCCAAGCTGAAAAAGGAGTTAAGCTAGAAGGATGAGGAGATGAACAAGGTCAAGCAAACCGCATATGACCAAGGACAGAAGGAAACTGAGGCCCACCTCAAATCTTAACTCCCTATCGTATGCAGTAGCTTTTGCCTTCAAACCTGGATTGAGGCCTTCAATACTGTTGGAGTAGACCCCAATTTAGAGCTAAGGAATCTAGAGAAAGCCTTCTACGCTCCAGCAATCAGGTCACGTCCAGTTAGTCAGCCTTCTGTCAGTACCTTTGGCCCAACTCTGAAGAAATCTGCTGAGAACCCCCCGCTAAAGTCCAGCACTACTGCTCCTGCCCAATCCAAACCAGCTAAACAACAGCCAAGCACCATTGCCCCTGCTAAGACCAAGCAAACCAAGCTAGCTATCTCCAAGCCCAGTGCAACTGCTCCACAAAGCACTGAGGTGGCAGCCAAGGTGCCCCAAACAGCAGGAGACTCCTCCACAACTGTCTCAACAACCAAAGTGGTTCTTCCTGCTCCAACTCCAACTGCTGAAGCACAGCCTACCATAGGGATAGGGACACAGAAGACTCCCAAGGCCTAGGGAATGTAGCAATGGGACCATTTTGTTACTTTTGTTGTTGTTGTTGTTGTTATTGTTGTTGTTGTTGTGTGTGTGTGTGTGTGTGTGTGTGTGTGTGTGTTTTTTTTTTTTTTTTTTTTATAAATATAGAAAACATTTTGTCTTTACTTGCCTTCTCTTCTATATGTACCCCTTTGAACTTTGTTTAATGGAAACTTTTTGTTAAAACTTTGTCGTACTAACTTGTACTTATATTTTTATGATGGCGTAAATGCACTTTTGGTCCCTAAATTTTTGGGTCAATTCTTGATTTAGTCCCTAAATTGATTTCACTCCTAGGTCAGTCCCTAATTTCAAAAAATCATTTTTATTTTGGTCCCTGCTGTCAACCCAGTAATAGAAAATCTGAGGTGGCAAACGGAATGCATAGGTGGCATGTTAGATACTGATGTGGCTAACAAAATAACATCAATAAATACCATGTTAGCATCCATGTCAGCATTTTAATAAATAAAAAAGCCATCTCAGAAAATTAAAAAACAAATAACGAAATAAAAAACACCTTAAAATTTTTTTTTCCTTCTCATAATTTTTGGAAGAACATTGTTCTTCTTCTTCACCAGGACATGAACTTCATGCTTCATGTCCTTCCCCAAATCAAACCCATAAACATCCAATAAATCAAACCCAATAAATCCAAGAAATCAAACCCATAAACATCCAGTAAATCAAGCCCAATAAATCCAAGAAATCAGACCCATAAACCTCTAGAAAATCAACCCCGATAAATCCAAGAAATAAACGTACAAATCCACATAAAAAAAAAAAAACCATAAACACGAAACCAAACTCACCGAGACATCTCCATCTCCGAAACACAAACATGGCCACACTAATCTCCACGGCCACACCGATCTCCACCTCCACTACTGACCACCCACCCCTATAGAAACCCAAAAAAACCCCACCTACAACCAAACCTGTAAACACAAATCCAAGATCCACACCAATCTCCATGGCCACAACCCACACCCACTGAAACCCAGAAAAACCCAGCCATCTCCATCTCCATCTCCAACCAAACCCATAATCCAAGATCCATGGCCACACCGATCTCCACCCCTCCATTATCGACCACCCAACGGAAAACTAGAAAAACCCAAAGATTAGAGAGTCAAGTTTAGAGAGAGAGAAAAAGTCAGAGATTAAGAGAGAGAGATGGATCGAAAGCTTGAACAAAGAAAGAAGAAAAAGAAAGATACAAACACAAATACGCACCAAGAGACAGAGAAAGAGAGGATCTAAAAAAAAAAGATAGATACAGACACAAACACTCACCAATAATATTTATTTATTAAGTTATTTTTGTTTTGATTTTTGTTTTTTTTTTTTTTTGGTTTATCTTTAAAGAAAGAAGAAAATGAAATAGATACAAACACAAACACAGACACGCCAGTCTAGAATGAAAAAGGGTGTTAACTTAATGTTTGTTTCTTAAGAAAGTTCAAGAAAAATTGAAATAGTTGCTACAAATTGTTTTCTCAATATTTAAAATTGAAAAAGTTTTTTTTTTTTTTGAATTTTTTTAGTTTAATTTTTTTTTTATTAATTAAAATGTTGACTTGTCATTTTTAAAAGCAAAATAAATTTTTTTAATATTATTTTATTTGCCACATCAACATCTAACATGCCACCTATGCACTATGTTTGCCACCTCATATTTTTCTGTTACTGGGTTGACGGTAAGGACCAAAATAAAAACGATTTTTTGAAATCTGGGACTAACCTTGGGGCGAAATCAATTTAAGGACCAAATTGAGAATCGACCCAAAATGTAGGGACCGAAAGTGCATTTACGCCTTTTATATTTACTATTTGTTTACCATGCCCATATATAATTAAGTATTTGTACCGAGGTGTTAATTTCCCGAGGTAGGTGATATGAGAAATCGAACATAACCAAGGTTAGATTGAATACCACAAACACAGATTAAGTGTTAACTTACCCAAGGCATGTGACCCAAGGAGTCGAACCTAACCGAGGCTGCATTTAACGTAAAAACAATCTTAGTGTTAATTTACCCAAGACAGGTGACCCGAGGAATCGAACCTAGTTGAGGTTTTGTTTAACATAAAAATAATCTAAGTGTTAATTTACCTAAGGCAGGTGACCCGAGGAATCGAACCTAGCCGAGGTTCTATTTAACATAAAAACAATCTAAGTATTAATTTACCCAAGGCAGGTAACCTGAGGAATGGAACCTAGCCGAGGTTCTGTTTAACATAAAAACAATCTAAGTGGAAGTATTAATTTACCCAAGTTATGTGGTCCGAGGAACCAGGCATGGTCGAGGTTCTGTTTAACACTTAAATGAATAATTGGAATAAAACGTATAATAGTAGAAACAAAAAATGGCAGGACTACCTTTCGTTAATAATAGTAACTTCGTAGATTATTTACATTCCACGGACGTGGTACAACATTTTCATCTAAATCTTCCAAAAAGTAATCGCCTATACCAGCAACTGAAGTGATGCGATATGACCCCTCCTAGTTGGGTCCTAGCTTTCCCTATGATGGATTCTTTGCAGTACTTACTACTTTTCTCAACACCAAGTCACCTGGTGCTAATGGCCTTACCCTCACACCTGTATCATACCCTTGTTTAAGCTTCTGCTGATAATACGCTAGCTAAACCATGATTGCTTCTCTTTGTTCATCAACCAAATCTAAACTTCTCTCCAATAGCTGATCATTATTGTCTGGGGTGAATAAGCTTGTCCTTAGTATTGGAAACTCAGACTCTAGAGGGATCATGGCCTTGGACCCATATGTTATTGAAAAGGGTGTTTCCTCGATTGATCGACGAGGAGTGGTCTGATACATCCAAAGAACGTGTGATAGCTCTTCCACCCATCTACCATTTGCTTCATCTAACCTCTTCTTAAGCCCAATCACTATGACTTTGTTGATTGCTTCGGCTTGCCCATTTCCTTACAAATAGACTGGAGTTGAATACCTATTCCTAATGCCCAGTTCACAGCAATATCTCTTGAAAGCTTTACTATCAAACTGAAGCTTGTTGTCCGAGATGAGGGGGTGAGGAATCCCAAATTGAGTCACAATACTCTTCCAAACAAACTTTTTTGCATCTATGTCCCTAATATTGGATAATGGCTTGGCCTCCACCCACTTCGTGAAGTAATCAATTTTGACTAGAAGTCATCTTCGGTTTCCCATAGCCCTAAGAAGTGGTCTTACAATGTCCAGGCCTCATTGAGCGAATGGCCATGGACTAGACAGAGGATTGAGTACACAACCAGGCTGATGAATGTTCAGAGCAAATCTCTGGCATTGATCACACTTTTTAACATACTCTTGCACCTATTTTTGCATACTAGGCCACCAATACCCTTGTGTAAGAGCTTTATGTGAGAACGATCTTCCCCCCATATAACTTCTAGATATCCCTTCATGCAACTCTTCTAAAAGTGGCTCTACTGCCTCGGGATGAACACAAAGTAAGTATGGTTCAGAGAAAGAGCATTTATACAACTTTTGCTCCTTGGACAACCAAAAACGATGAGCTTTCCTTCGTATTTTTTCTACCTCCCCCTTCTCGTGAGGCAAAACATCTTCTTTTAGAAATATAACTAAGGGATCCATCCAACTGGGTCCGACCCTGATCTGGTGAACTTAGATTTTCTCCTTCTTCTCATCGGTAGGCCTATATATATATATATATATATATCTTTAACAAGTATGACCCGAGGTAGATCTTGTCTAGAAGAGGTTGCCAGAGTTGCCAAAGAGTCAGCATGTGTATTTCTACTTCTCGGGATTTGTTGTATGGTGAAAAACTCAAAACCTGACTGCAAACACCGAACTTGACTCAAATACCCCTGGATTCTCAAATCCCTAGTTTCCAATTCTCCCCTTACTTGTCCTACGATTTACCTTGAGTCTAAGTTTTTGCGTAGTATGCACCATAGCCAAAATGGCTTTCTCTAAGGGCAAGTAACGAACTTCAGCTTCGTGTAACGACTTACTCACATAATAGACTGATCGCTGTACTTCATTTTCTACCCTCACTAATACCATACTGATTGCATGAGAGGCCACAACAATGTAGGCAAAAAAGACTTCTTCCTCTTTAAGCCTGGACATTATGGGTGGCCGAGAAAGGTAATCCTTTAATTGCTAAAAAGCGAGGGCACATTCTTCACTCCATTCAAACCCTTTCCACTTGTGCAAGAATTGGAAAAATGCCCTACATCTATCTGCGGATCAAGAGATAAATCAGTTTAAGGCTACGATCATTTCAGTCAATTTTTTCACTTCTTTGGGATTTCGAGGAGGCTGTAAATCATTGATTACTTTAATCTGATCAGGGTTAACTTTAATCCCACAGTGGGTGACCATATAGCCCAAAAACTTGCTTGAGCCAATGCCAAAGGAACATTTAGAAGCATTAAGATGCAATTTATGCTTTCTCAACACCTCAAAGACACTTCCAAGTTCACCCACATGCTCGGCCACTACCTTACTTCTGACCAACATATCATCAATATAGACCTCAATATTCTTGCCAAGCTAGGATTCAAACATTCTAGTCATCGTTCTTTGGTAAGTAGACCTTGCATTCTTCAATCCAAAAGACATCATCTTATAATGATAATTCCCATAGGCGTTACAAAAGCAGTCTTCTCCTGGTCAGCCAGATCTAATGGTATCTAATGGTAGCCCTGAAAGGTATCCAAAAAAACTCATCCGAGGATGACTAACCGTCGTGTCCACTAACTGGTCTATTCGGGGTATTGGGAAGGGGTCTTTGGGGCAAGTTTTGTTTAAATTCGTGAAATCCGCACATTCTCGCCACTTCCCATTCTTCTTCTTCACTACCACTATGTTGGCCAACCATTCTAGGTAAAAAATTTCTTTTATTGCCCTTGCACGCTTAAGCTTTACCACATCTTCTTTAACATCCTTGGAATGTTCCTTAGAAAAGCGCTGAGGTGTTTCTTAGGGGTAACAGATGGATTGACATTCAGATGATGACAAATGAAATTTGGGTCCACTCCGGGAGTTTCATAAGCACTCTAAGCAAACACATCAACATTCTTTTTAAGGAAAGCCAACAGCCCCTCCTTCTCCTAAGGAGGCAACTGCATTCCCACTTGAAAATATTTGTCGACTTTAGTATCTATAATAACCTTTTCCAGCTCCTCGCACCTCACTCCTTCAGCTACAACGCCCAAGGATGTTTCAGTTTCCTTTGATTGCTACAAAGCTCTTTCCGGGATAGCCAATGATTCACCCTCGGACTGGTGTCTAATAGCTGCAACTAGGCATTGCCTGGCCATAGCCTGACTTCCAATCAACTCCTCAACCTAGTCTCCTGAGGGATACTTCACTTTCAAATGCAAAGTTGAAAAGACAGCCCTTATGGCATGAAGCCAAGGTTTTGCCATGATAGCAGTATAGGGGGAATACGCGTCAACCACAATGAAATCTACTTCAACAACTTCTGATCCTGCTTGAATAAGTAGTTTGATCTGACCCTTTGGAAGAACAGTTTTCCCATCAAACCCCACCAGAGGGGAATCATAGGTGGCCAAATCCTCGAATTTCAACCTAAGTCCCTTGTACAGGTCAGGATACATAATCTTTGCTCCGCTGCCTTAATCTACTAAGACTCTTCTCACATCATACCCCCCTATTCGAAGGGTGACCACTAAGGCATCGTCATGTAGTTGATAAGTTCCAATTTTATCTTCATCAGAGAAGCTTAAAGCTGGTCGGACTTCCATTCTTCCTCACTTAGACTCAAGTATCAAATCCTCAGCATGTGGTTTTGCTATGGACATAACCTCTGATAGATATGCGCCAATCCGACCTGGGGCAGCGAGAATAACACTAATTGTTCCCAGGGGTAGTCTTGAGGAAGCATCCCTCTGATGTGCCAACCCGGCCTAACTCCCTTGTCTAGAGGGTTGGTACAAGAACTGCTTCAGCTTCCCAACTTTGACTAACTGCTCTAAGTAATCACATAAAGTTCTACAATCTTCTGTAATGTGTCCCCGGTCCTAATGGTATTGGCAATGAAGGCTTTGATTACGCTTCATAGGGTCTCCTCCCATCTTATTCGACCACTTGAAATATGGTTCATTCTTTATCTTCTTGAGGATTTGGTGTATAGGCTCCCTGAACACTGTGTTAACTACCTGGGTAGTAATGTGCCCAGTATGTCTAGCAAAATCTTTTTTGGGTCAATTGTAATTGTATCTCCCCGACCTAAAGTCTCTTCACTCAGGGGGGGTCCCCTTTGCCTTCCCCTTCCCTTGCTATTGATCCTCTTCAACTCGTTTATACTCATCAATTCGATCCATCAGTTTAAGGATTTTCTTAAATCATGCTCAGTGGGCAGGCTGGCCTCAAACATCCTTATTGCCACATACTCAAAATCTCCATCTATCTCGTTAAACATCTCCCAGTATCTATCCGAGTAAGTCTTCTGAGTCTCACCCTCTCGCATAGCCATAGATAGCAAAGAGTTCAGGGGATGAGGAACCTTACTACAAGTGACGAATCGGGCCCTAAAGGTTGTGGTAAGCTTTTGAAAGGAGCTAATTGCTCCTTCCTTCAACCCATCAAACCACCTCATTACAATTGGCCCCAAACTAGATGAGAATACTTTGCACATCAAGGCCTCATTCCTCGAGTGAACAACCATTCTCTGGTTAAAATGACTGACATGCTCCATCGGGTCCGTCCTACCATTATACATGGTAAAAGTTGGCTGCGTGAACCGCCGATGAAGCTTTGCCCTCTCAATCCTCCGTGTAAACAGTGACTTTAAGATTTGGCGCAAAGCCTTACTCCTTTACCCCTGTAGGACGAGCTTTGACATATAGCATTATTCCCTAAGCCTTTACCCCTGTAGGCCGAGCTTTGACACGTAACATTATTCCCTAAGCCCCTTTAGGCCGAGCTTCTACTCCTTTGCCTATGATGGCATTCTTCATTATAAGAGAAAGACTCGCTGGGAGGGGTTCTTGATCTAGGTCTATAACTGTCATCATCTTCAGACTGGGACCCTGAGCTCGATGGAGACCCTCTTCTTTGCTTACAACATAACTTCCTACGTAAATGATCTATCTCCAGTTGCAAGTTCCTGGTATCTTCTCCATGCGAAATATGACTCCCAATTCTAGAATGACTACCACTAGTGTGAGTTGTGTGCACACTAACTTTATGATCTCTCCTTCGCTCAAGATTAAGAAAATGATCTTGATGTTGAAATCCCACAGATTCTTCTCGATTTGGCCCTGAACCTACCATGACTAAACAAGCTCAAGAGCGTTCAAGTTTCTCACAGACAGCGTCAATTGTAAGGCTCGTTTTGATCCACAGCCCAAAAAATTTGGACAATGGCCCAATAAGCCCACAACAATAGATTTGTTAGAGAGTGAGTTTGTTACTAAACGTTCAATGAGTTAAAACGTAATTCACAATAGGTTAGTTGGTGTTGGAATGACTAAGGCAAACAAATTGAAAGGAAAAACACTCCTCGATTAAGTTCGGGGATGGAATATTCATATATATACATCTCTCTCTCTCTCTCTCTCTCTCTTAAACTTGTACAAATATTCAAGTTCTTGGTTACAGAATGGTTTTCTTCCTTGTTTCACATCCCCCTGCATTTAGATCTTCCTTTTCCTTTTATATCCAGCCATAAATCATCTGAATCTTACACTTGGAGGGCTGAGATTGTACTCCTAGGACACCTGTCCTATCTGGAGCATACCAGTAAGTTTTACCTTATAATCTTAGCTGTGCCACCACTATTCATTGTTATTTCCTCATTAATGCGGCCAGAGGAGTGGTTGTTGTATTTAATACGGAGGGGATGGCTTCTATACCCTTCTTTCTTCATCATTCTCATATTCCATGCCAAGTATGCTTTCTTTCCTTTTTGATGTTTTAACTTTATGCGCCTCACATAACTAGTGCTCGTTCCTAAGGTCCAAGGTGCATCCTCGGAAATAATCTTGATTGCCCGTTTAAATCAGATTTGGGATCCTCGTCCTTACAGCTATTTATTGAAAAAATTGTGTAAACCTTTATTTTGAACAAAATTACTTATTTTCATTCATTTTCAAGTTATAGTACCTACAAGCAAAAGAAATATCTTTAGTTTTTTTTAATTATTTCGTGCATAGCACGAGTTAACGGCTAGTACAATTATAATGTCTAACATTATAAGGGTCCATTTGGTAAGAAATTTCTAATAATGTTGTTTAAGTTTTGTGAAAATACGTGTAAGTGAAAAAGTGCATGGAAATATATGTTGTAGTGTTTAAACAAAAATTTTTGTTGTTTAAACACAGTTACCAAATAGGCCTTAAGAGAGTTAGAAAGACTTTGCATAGTTTTCACATATATATCACCAACTTTATATTAGTTTCCTAAAATATTTCAATAATTTTTACCAAAGCCATGTAGCTCAACTAATTTGCAACTTCTGGTGTTTTTAATACCCCCCCTAAGCTTCAATACCCCACCCTAATTTTCGATTTATCAAAAAAATAACAATACTAATTTTCCTTGTAAAAAATTGTAATATTTAGTATTCTATTTTATAGACAAAATAGAAAAACAATAATAGTTAGTGGTTTTATCATATTATATGTATTTACAAATTTGAAATTGTATGATATAGTGACTAAATAGATAGACATGTTTAATACCTACTCATGAATGCAAATGTCTTTTTTATAAAATAAAAAATGCAAATATCCTTCAATTATTTTTTACATTATTGATTGTGTGTTATTAAATTTATTTATTTTTCTTTTGTTGCAACAATTAAAGTTGAGCAAAAACACTATACTTTAAATTAATTGTTTCTATACTTTAAATTAATTGTTTCTCATACAAATCTTAGAAAAAATGACATCAAAATTTCATTATACTTAAATAATTAATGCACCACTCAAAATAATTAATATAACAAAATAAATATATTTGTTCTATTATTAATTTTTTAATTACATATAATAAATACTACAATGTTGATTTCATATATAACTGTGGGGCCAAATAATCCCACGGCCCAGCCCACTTCATTCCTGGGCCGAAGGCCCGAGCCGAGGAGACATCCAAGTCCGAGGACGACCTCATCATCGGACGTCCGAGAGTTAGAAGAACATGCTCGTAACGAGCAGTCACCTCCACATTAAATGTGCCTGACAATCGCCCTGGCCTCGTTAATGAGGAAAAGACCCTGCGCCAGCGTTGCCTCGATCGCCGCAACTCTCAAAGAGACTGGGAAGTCGGCTGATGGGATAAGCACCTGAGCGAAGGTCATGATCACTCAACAAGTGTAGGGCTAGAATTGATTGGGCAAGGGGTATATAATGTAAGGGAATCCCTCCTGCGTGGGGGACGGGAAAAAAGGGAGAAAATAAGAAATAAAGGAAAAGAGAGAAAAGAGGGCAAGAGCCTCCTCGGCCCACGGCCGAGGAGCCCATCCCCATTGTAAACCGTGTTAAGTCTATTTACTTAAGTAAAAGAGACCGGAGTTCACGCCGCCAGAGCGCCGGCCGGCGCCTAGACCTTCGACCCACTCTCTATAAATTCATTGCGGGGTTCGTTGGGCTTTTGACCCGTGTCCATTGGGTTTGGGCAGCCAAAAACCCAGTCCCCACAATAACTATATATAACATTTATTTATTTATTATATGTCACTAAAATGAACTAGGAAATCTAAATGGCTAAGATTAATTTTATTGAATTCACAAATATTTAATTTTTGATCACTTTTGTGTCGATTACTGTCAAGTGTTAAAACATCTAAACATGAGGAAGAAAGTCATTTTCTACATCAATTATTATCGTTCCTCAAAAAAAAAAAAAAAATCAATTATTATTATTATTATCCAAAATAAAAAAGATTTATATAGAATTTATAAAAATAATCATATTAATTCATTTAATATAAATCATGAATACACAAATATAGATAATTAATATATGCATTTACTCTATTGATTAATTTAATGAACTAATACTTTGATTTAAATACAAACTTTGTTGAGGTGGAAGCTCAAAAAAAGTGAATTTCAAAAAATACGCCACATTGCAGAATCACATGCTCTCTCCCACACGAGGATCATGTCTCTGTCTTGGTGTTAACAATTCAATTCATTGAGATAAAGAATGTAGGTCAATAAATAAATAAATAAATATATTTTTCTATTTTGATAAATTCATTAGATTAGAAGTGGAGATTTGAACCTTGAATGTCTTTGTTGGAAAATCAAGAGATACTAGTTGAGTTACAAGGCTCTTGGTAATAACATCTATGAAGAGAATTTTCTTTTGAATTCAAAATGTGTGCGTGGAAGGGAGAGAGAGAGGAGGTAGATTTGCGAGAAAAGATTTTGACAATGAAGAAAGTGATAAGGTTTCCTAATTCTTGGTTTCATATGGTACAATTTCATATTTTTATAGCAAAATAAAAATATCTCAAACTCATTAACTTTTCTAGTTTAGAGAAGTGCCTAGAAACCCGCTATTTTTCTGTTTTACCCTTAAACTCAATCCCAAGATTCACATTTATTTTATTTTTGCTATATCATGCTTTCAATATTTTAAATAAAATATTTTTAAAAATATAAGTTAATATATATTCTTTAATTAATATTTAAATATAAGAAAATATATTGTTTAAAGTTATTGTTTAAAGCTTCAAATTGTTTTGAGTTGATAGACTTGTTTCACAACTATTTACAAACGCTAAAATCTACTTCTATGATTAAGAAGTTTATGACCCAACCAAATAAGTAATTATTTCATATTTCTTTAAAAGTTACCATATTTTTTAAGTAGAGTTTGTGACATGTCTTTATGTTAGAACACTTTTTTTTTTAATCTCCCTTATGTGTGTTTGTTTCTTAAAAAAAAAAAAAAGATTATGACCACCCAAAAAAGGAAATGAAATTAAAAACAAGGAGTTGATGAAATTAGAATTGCCACGGTATGAAACCCATGCAGGCCATATTTTAAGCTTAAGGCCCATATTCAAGGTGTTATATTATTTGTCGAGGAATGGACTTAAATGTCAATTTAAATCACCCCAAGTTGCCCACTCGAAAGTCTTAGGAACGCGCACAGCTCAACGGTAATCTCTTGGGCCCAATATTCATTTATTGGACTCATTACATGTACCGATGAGGCCCATTATAGACACATTTATTGCCCAAGGGCCAAGCTGTACATGGCTACATGCTATGGTTTAGGTTTGTTTTAGCATTTTCCACAACCTACATGTATCCAAAATAGGGTTTCCCTCAGGTGCTCCAATCTATTAGAGCTGATACGATGTCAACAATACCTAATTTTTGTTATTTGTTTAAATCATATGGACTCCAATACATTGAACCGCTGGAGCAAAGTCTTACTCTTAACCATACATTCAAGTCAAATACTAACTGAGCTTAAAATATATCCAAATTCTTTGTCCTATGTATAATTAAAAAAAAAAAATTAATACGTATAAGTGTACTTTAATCCGTTTTCAATTTTTTTTTTTTTTTAAAAATCAGCACAAAACTATTAGCTGATACGAAACAGATTTAAGTCTAAACCCACTCTCCAAAAATATAAAAAATAAAAAAAACAAAGAAATTTTATATGCAAGTGGAACATGTTTATCTATCTTTTCATACCCAACCCCACTTCATATATGGGCTCCTCGGAAACATTTGGATCACTTTGTCTATTGTGACTTTCCTTTGGGTGATTAGAATTTGATTTCGTTTTCATGGCTAATATTTTGCCAAATGTCAATCATGATGTGAAAGATGAAAACAGGATTTGGTAACAAGTGGAACGCTGATGGATTTGCTTGGCTTAGTGTAATTTGTTGCATTTATTGCCGCCAGAGGCTTACCATTAAACAACCTTATCGATGTGGATTGTTTTGGAATCCGATCTCGGTTGTTTAACGTCTCTCTCAACCCCTTAAAAGTCCAACTTTTAAAATTATATACCGATTTGCAATAAAATAATTTGCTTGATTGTGACTTTGCTAGCCAAATCAAATGTATGTCATGCACGTAGAAGGTTTTTAATTTTTTATCCGAACACGTAGAAGACTAAATTCAACAACTGACGGGCATATACCACCCACCAAAATAAAAAATAAATAAAAATGAAGGACTTTTCGTAAGTGTTTTCTTATTATTATCATTATGAGTTTATTAAATAAACCTGTGACAGCTAATTAATCTGTCTATTGTTATGGTCATTTTAGTACTGTTGAGTCTGTTTGATAAATTTTGTGCCAAATTTTTAAATGTAATCGAAATAATTTTCATGTATTTGTTCTTTGAGTGGTAGTCAATGGAATGATCAAGATTGAAGAGCTTAAAGAAGAAGTTCAAAGTACTATTGTGAGAACTCAGTCGAGCGGGATTTGATGTGTCATGCTAGATGACAAATGAGGTCATTAGGATGGAATACCATAGAAGTTAGCCTAGCACTCACTAGTAAGAGCATTAGTATTGGGGAATGCTAATATCAAATCTAAGGAAAATTTGAAATTTTAAGCCCCAAAATTATCTGTATTAGGGAATGCTAAACAACAAATTGTAAATTTTTTTGCAATACTGCTACAGTGCAATTCTAAACATAGAATTGCACTGTAGCAAGTATTGTAAAAAAATAATAATATTTTATTTGGAAGAAACCTAAAAATGAGATAAAGGAGAGAGATGGGAGAGAATATATAATTTTGAGATATATTATTTTATTATGTAGATATATTATTTTAATGAGTAAAAGAGAGAAATAGAAGTTTGAGATTTGGAGGTATTGTAAAATGGTATGCTATAATGATAAAGTGGCTTTTTAAAATTGTAAAATAGAGTAGCATTGGAATTTTCCAATGCTAATGCTCTAACCTCAGTCGAGCGAGCTGCCCAAAAACTTTTCATATTAGTTTTCTCGATTTTGTGAGCAGCCATCCAACCCTTAATTTGTACTCACCATAAGCACAAAAATAAAACCCTATTGACTAAAAAACAAAGGTACATAGAGACTTGTTGTAACCCTAGAGAGAAAACATTGAATGGTCCATACCTTCACTCTCTCTCATTGACCTTATTCTTGCTGAGAGGAGATTTTCACCAAAACAGTAATGGTCTGTTTGGATTGAAGAGGAGTGGAGTATAGTAAAATTGGCCTAAAATTAGCATATTTTCAGCTAACTTTACTTTACTCCCCTCCACTCTCCTTCCCTCCACCCTCATTTCAAATGGGACCTAAGTGCAACCTTGAGTGTTCTTGGAGTGTTGGAAACCATAAAAACCTTGATTCAAATATTCAAGTGGCTTTGGAGTGTCCAAGAGATCAACTTGGTCGTTAGCATCTCGACTTGCGTTTGGAGACTGTGAAGAGAAATGTCTAGTGCAGTACATTGCTACTAGGATTTAGAGGCTTGTGTATACGAACATTGCATAACTAGATGTTTTGTAAGTCGTTATTTATTACAACTATTTTCATTGTAGATTTCATTAATTAGGCTAGGCTCTTGAGAGTTTTTGTTCGTTTCGAGTTTCTCCTATAAATACATCTTATCTTTGTGTCTGTGCATAGAGGTATATTTACTTCTATATTTCTCCATGATACGTGCACACTGCATTTTGATTAATGGTCCGTTTGGATTGAGGGAGAGGGAGGGAGAGTAGAGTAGAGTAGAGTGGATTTAGCCCAAAATTAGCCTATTTTCAGCCAACTTTATTCTACTCCTCTCCACTCCCCCTCCTTCATCCCTCCATCCAAACAGGCCCTAAGTAATCACTTGATTTAGTTAAAATTGGTTAAAATTAGTAGCAAGTCGTACTAGATCCAAACGCAAAACTTTCAACTTAGGCAGCAAATGGATGTAATGTATTGAATAGACCTCAGGTCAAGTATGAAGTTTCCTTAACCATAAAATAACTAAACAAGACCTTATGATCAATCATACATAGAGTCAACATAAACACTCAAAATTTGAAGATCACTTTTTTTTATAAAGAGTTTCTTATGATTTTTTTCATCAACAACTACCAACACCAGGTAGGAATTTTTCTTTGAGGGGCTAAATTATAATATTGATACGAGCATATATTATAATAATAATAATAATAATTTCAAGATAGCTTATCATCTTTTTGAAATTTAATGAATATACACAAGGTTTTAGTTTGCTACTCCTCTTTGATGTATGTAGAAACTAATATAAATCTTTAACATATATACATATGTGTGGGTCAAAACTTAAGAGTTACATTTATGCAAATCTCGAGGGTAGTATCATTTCATGAAATGTTTAGAAGAAAGTGTTATTTTATAAAATTTCAAGAGATTTTGGTTTAATTTATCTTGAATTGTTAATTAATGCCTATACATATTGACTTGTTGACAATCGGGTAAAATTATTCAATGCACCAATTTCCTTCTCACATTATATGGATAAATCTAATATAAAGTCCACCATTATATGAGACCTTTTATGGGATGAGAGAGGCATATAGGCAAGCCACCTCTTATCTTACTTAGGGTTAATTTCGAGGGTTCAGTCCCTACTACTTACACTTAAAACAAAATTGAAAAAAAAAAAAAAATTTCCAAATCCATTTATTGCACCAATATAATAGCTAAGCATTAACACAATTGAAACATTTAATTCAAGCTATTAGCCGAGAGGCTTGTAGCTTAATTAACATCTTTAGGTGTTTTCATTAGAGACATCTAGAGTTTAAATTCTCCACCCTCAACTATCGTTGTATAAAAAAAAATCAAGTTATTACTATGAAAGTTGTTGTGTGATGAATGAATGATAAGTGGAAGCATGAAAGAGAGAGTACATAAAGATTTACTTGGTTCATTCTAACGGCCTACGTCTACAGCGAGAAAGCTTTTGACGGCTACATGTTATGTTAAGTAATTGTGTTACAATGAAGCCAATGTAGGGTTTACATACTATAGAATATTTGACTAACCCTAGACTAACCTAAAATTAATATGCTTGTTCTACAAGTAAATGACCCTACAATTGGTTTGGGCTATTGAGCCATAATATATCTAATGATTACTTTTGAAAACAACATGGGGGGAATAGGTATTATCCTAATTTTTTATGCAACTTTCAGCTATTTAATTGTCCAACTTTGTAGAACAGGAGATATGGCAAGAAGTATTTAGTGTATTTGTGTTGTTCAATCAAATGTGATTGCAACTAATTTTCTCCACCAAACTACGGAAGAGAAGCAATGGTTAATGTAATGTATCTTATGGTGTTTCTAACATAAACATTTAAGGTTCAAATTTCTCCTCCCCATTATAACATCAAATTATAAATAAATAAAGGTAACTAAACCTCAAAGAGTTGGTCTAGTGATTTGTAAGACCTCATGAGATCTGTGGTCATGGGTTTAAAACTCCTACCTAGGTCCTAGCATATTGATGCCACCTTCAATAGATTATTCTTTATAATTATTTGGTGTATGTGGGACGATGAGACTATACACACTAAAGAGAACAATCAGGTGCTTAAAAAGTTATGGATACTTATGTTAAAAAAACCAAAAAAAAAAGCATTTTCCCCGTTATTTTATAGATAATTAATATTGATTTGGTTTTTGCTTAAACATGCTTTTGTTGTGGGAAATTTTAATTTTGGATTTTAGAATCTAAACTAATATTCTTTTAAAAAAAAGAACCAAATTAAATAAACTAATATAAGGTTTTTTATTTTTTAATGACAAGAACTTAATGAAGTGATAAATGATGGACAATTACTTTCATATAAATATATCATTAAAAAAAAAAAAAGTCATTGTTAACCGCTTGTTGTTACAAAAATTGTACTCCCCAACTTTCTTGAATTATTATGGAAGGTGAAGCCGATGATTCAGCACCAAGGAATAAGAAGTGTCTTCTTTCACGTACGAAGACAATGATACTTCTAACAGTTACTGAAATTTAGTGCATAGACTAGTTGGATTCAAGCTAAGGTGTGCAAAGATATTTAAGCAATGTGACAGCTGTGTCATAAAAGATCATACAGCTGACGCTAACCAAAGCCATTGAACGGAAGGAAGACCAAAAATTGCTATGTCATATATAGTATTAGACTCGTCACATTTGCTTTGTGTGTGTGTGTGTGTGTGTGGTGAGACTTTTTTTTTTAGTTTAGTGTTATTATTTTTCTTTTTCTTTTTTTTAATTTTTTGGATAAGTTTGTTTTGAAAATATAGATTAGTAGGAAAGTGTTTTATTTTGTAGGCATTTTAAGTGAAGTTGGAGATATATTTTTATCGGGTTGTTCTTAAGTTTTTTCTTTGTTAAACCTAAGGTTTATAGGTATTTTTGAACCACATAAAAATCCAATCCAAAGAAGAGAATCCTTTTATAGATGGTATAGATAACGTTTACCAAATTATTACTACTTTTCAAATTAAAAGTTTATGAATATGAGCTTTAATTCCATAATTTCAGTTCTCTAGTCTTTTACTTTTACAGTATAAGAAAATGATTTATGTGGTAGATCCTACCCTAATTAATTTGTTAAAGATGCATAATCAGTCTTAAAAAAATTATGATTTTATATTTATTACAAATATCATATAATTTTAATTTATGACATCCATTTTGTGATAATTGTTCTTTATTATCATGCCAAAATATCAAGCGATTTTGGTGTAGACAAAATTTACAATTTAGATTTCTTACTCGATGATAAGAAATTTTACCAATTGAATTAACTAAAATTTACACAATTTTTATATTTAAAATTTCGTTGTGATAAATGAAGTTAGTCAGCGTGCAAAAGAGTTGGGCTGGAATTTTTTGACATTCATAAGAAGCCTCCTCAAGTTTCTGTGCGATCAGACTTGGTTCGTTGGAGCCCTCCACAAGATGGTTTGTTCAAAGCTAACTTTGATGTTGCCTTCTTTGATAGTATTGGGATAGCAGGCATTGGAGCGTGATTTCATTGGTAATATTAGGAGGGTTCACTAAACTGCACAAACCACAAAAACTGCCCCGCAAAATAGCATAATCGCATCGCACTGCAAGTAATAGTGCACCGCATGGTGCAGTGCAGTTTGCGATTTTATAATAAGAAAATCGCACAAATCGAACCACACCGTATCCTCTCTATATATTAATATATTTATTTTTTTAATATTAAATATATTATTAATAGTTTAATAACCTTAGTTTCAACCAAAAAAAAAAAAAGTTTAATAATCCTAGCAAGTGTTTATTAGGAAAGCTAGCAAAAAAAAAAAAAAGTTCAATAGTTTAAAACTTGACCCAAAACAGAAGGAAAAATTAGTTTTGGGCTAAGCAAGAAAAGCCCAAAATTTGAAAAATATACCAGTTTCAAACCATTCAAACCGTATCTTAAATAATGTACCACACATGTGACTGCAAAAATGAGGTGCGATATAGTTATGGTTTTGACTAAACCCTAAACTGCACAGCACTGCACATGTGACTGCCAAAATGAGGTGCGGTGTAATTATGGTTTTGGTTAAACCGCACTACAAAATGCGGTACTAAAAATGGCATAAAATTGCACCACACTGCACAGCAAACACCCTTAGGTAATATTATAGTTGCTCTAAGTCAAAAGATACAACTGCCTTACTCAATGGACCTTGCTGAAGCTTTGGCGTGCAATCGTGCAGTTACTTTTGCTCAAGAGCTAAGCCTTTTCCAGGTTGTTTTTGAAGGGGATAGCCTTCGGATTGTCCAGGCCATAAACAACCAGGGAGCAAACCTGACTTTGTTTGGTCATGTACGTCATTGAGGAATTTTTTTTTTTTTTTTTGCTGAATCATTGAGGAAATTCGTTATCTCTATTCTAGTTTAGATGATGTATTCCAATTGAATTTTGTTAACTAAATAAAATTACTTACCTTTCTCTCAAAAAATTTCGTTGTGATTGTTGTTGGAAATTGTCTCCCCCTCCCAAAAGAAAATTTATGTGCCTGTTAACGCGTGCCACGTAGATGACCGAATATCATAGATCTACCAATCTACCATAAATTTTCTTTCTATTGCCTGTTCTTACGATTAAAGAATTGGTTAGGTTTCCAATTTCGAAGTAAAGAGTGCCACTAATTACGGCTATCAAATTTTATAGGGCTAGATACCAACCGCCCCACACGCAAACTCCTTTGCTTTCCTTTTTCTTTTTCATTTTGTCTTTCCTTTTTCTGTTCTTTTATAATAGCGCCATTAGTCAAGCTCACTACACACAAACATCGTTAATTAGCAGTTCTAATAGTAACAATATATTCACCATGCGTGATGGTGATAGATATGAGAGGGTCAGGGCTCATCATTGTCTTATATGGTAGATCTTTTATTTTTAATTAGAAATTAGCATAAATATATTTTATTGAGTCTATTTAATCATTGCTCTCAGGGCATTTGTTAATGTACAATTTTAAAAAAAAATTAATATTATTTTCATGAAAAATATAAAAAGTTTTCAAAAAAAAGTTTTTTTCATAACAGATTTTTAGAAAGATTTCATAGTTTTAACTTTTTCCGTGGTTAATTTTTCCTAGTTTTATTTGACTGGGTAATACTTTTTACTGAGTATTAGAAATGGGCTTATGTATAAATGATATAATCCAATTACACTTTAACGAATGTGTAAGTTAAGTCAAAATATGTGGGTATCTGTGTGAGGTAGGTTCCAGTTAGTTCAACTGGTAAAGTCTCTGATGGTTGTATAAGAAATCTGGGGTTCAATCTCCCGCCTACACCAAAAGCTGATTGGTATCTTGGTCTGATAATAAAGAGCAATTATGAAGAGCGGACGCCATAGATTGAAACTCTAAAAAAAAAAAAAAATGTGTGCACTAAGTTATACTTTAGCTAAAAAGTAGTCTAAGACCACACACTTTACCACAACTTAAACACGTGACCAGTGAAAATTTGATTTTTTTTTTTTTTTTAATACTAAATATCAATGGTAAACCCGGCCATGTATTAGTGGTGTAAACTCATTTATATAAAATATAAATGGTGGCAAAGTGTGTAATCTTCTACTTTTTGCAGACTTCTTTATACACATGCATGCTTGACTTGCATTTTTATTCTATTTGTTCACATTGATTTGTTCCCAAGCAATGGGGTCATCTGTCCTGGAAATGTGTAAAGTTTGACATAAGTGCAATTTTACATCGAGAGGACCCATTTCGACTCGAAAGGACAATTTATACTTTTCCACTATTCGATATTCCTGATAAAAATAGGATTAATTATAAACACAAATGTTTTAGTATATAAGAAATAGCCAAAGGAAAAAGTTTGGCTATATTCCAATATACAAGAAATAGCCAAAGGAGAAAATTTGGCTCCAAATATATATGTTTATAGTTAGAGTAATACTAGGAATACAAAAAAATTTACAATATTTTCATAACAATTAGTTGAAAAGTTCTTACTAGTTCTTATATAAACCCACTGTTTCTTCTCAACAATATATATATATATATATAACCCACCATTGATATCATTTTTCTACATAACATTTACAATTTACTACATTATCCCATCAAAAAAGTACAATTTGCTACATTAGCCGAGTGTGAATTTTTTTGTGTTTATAGACTTTCTCTTGAGGTTATCTAGATCCATCCTACTATATAGCAACTTAAGACCATTTATGTGTAAATTTAATTGTGACTTTTTTAATGAGATTAATGTGATTTGTTTAAATAATACACATAGATAGTCTCATAATTTGCCACATAATAAGTCAAGAAAAATAGTTCTAAACAAGTTTGGAGCCAAACCAAATAGGAGAGGATGGATTGTGGAGTTTTTTTTCCCCCACTAAAAAAAAAAAAAATTATAGCAGTAGAAAATTGCCATTCAAATCAATAACATGGCCTTGATTCGTAATAAGATCTTGAATTCTTAATGATCTCTAGTAGGCCAATGACTGTGTTGGTCTAACCGTCTAACGGCACCTCCCCAGGTATAAAGTGGAGGATCTCTAAAAATTTGTAAAAATGAACTTAGTGTTAATACCCATTTTCGCGACACATTTTGTACAAGCCCGACTTTCTTGTGGGCTCAATTTATGTATTATATTTTATTATATTCTTTTAAGTATGGCCCAAGCCCATGTGACTTATTAGAGAAAATTGAGAAAATGTGGTTTGGAGGGTATGGGTCGGTTCCTTTCGGACTTTTTGCATGAGCCCAGCCCATGCATGCTACCAAGTGGGCAAGGGACACTGGTAGCATCTTAGGCTCATGGAGGAGGTCTTGTATCCAAAATTTTCACCCTAAAACAACTTTTATGCTCTGTGTGACTGTGGCCCAAAATTTCTGTCCGAACCTTTTTTTTCCTTTAAAAATGGTTGGCTCTCATTGGCCAACTTCAGCTGCTAGCTCTCATCTAGTTGAGCCTCCCAATGGTCTGAAACAACTGAAAATGAGAAGCCAATGAGGGTTTAGTCAAGCATTTCCCTTAATGATGATAAAAGTGATCCTTCCTTTTATCCAAACAAAAGCAAACCTGAAAATTACTACTTGCTTAACACCTTGGGGTCCAAACCCTTTTCTATTGACCAAGAACCAGTCACTTAGAGCACCCCAAACTCAATATAAATTCCACAATCAGATTCAAAACAAGGAATGACTTTTTACTCTGAAGCAACACCCCAAGCTTAATACAAGATTCTTTCTTCAACTAAAAAAACAACCAGCCACATTTTACTCACATACCTGAAACTTCAGAGCAAAACCCCATTCAGCCAGTCAACAATCTCACAATTCCAAAACTTGGGGGGTGGAAATATGGGTACAGGGGAACCTTCCCTCTCTTCCTCACAACCTCTCTCAATTCCCTCTTCTGGGTAACTGTAGGTTGAAGTTTCAGACCTGTTACATTTTTATACTTTTTCTACACTTTTGTTATTAGCATTTTGATTCTCTCTTGTCAAAGCACCATTAGCCTTTTGTTCATTATACATTTGGAATTTTGGACTTGATTCTCCACAATAAACACTTTTAAAGAACCCAAGGGGAGATTTGGGCTAAAATCACATTTTTGGCCCTTGTCGCAAAATGTGTCCTACACTTAGCTAATTAAATTAAAAAAATTTTATTGAAAGATCCAAAATATAATTTACGTAAAATTTGTTTCGAGTTTGCTTTCTTTATCATTTAAAAAAGAAGTTTGCTTTCTTTATCTAAAAAGAATATGGGATCTAATTAGTATAAACTAGCATATTTTAGTACTATTTGTAATTCAAAATACCGAATTAAGAAATGTATACTAAAATGACAATATGAAAAAAATGTGGGCATTCAAAAGTCTTTGAGCCAACATTTGAAAAAGTCAACAAAAAGCTCCGTTTGGTAAACCCACTTAAATACATGTTTTCAGTTTTTAAACAACATTACACATGTTTCTACACACTCTTTTACCCACATGTATTTTCACACATGTTTTTAAACACATATTTTCAGTTTTTAAGTGCATGTACCAAACACCTCTTTAGTCTTTTATTTTATACTTATATATATATACACTATAAAAATCTTAAGACGTTTGACTTTTGATTATCCTCTAATATTTTGCAAAAATAAAAAATAAAAATCTTTACATGTGTCACATTAATTCAAATAAGTGTGTATATATATATATATATATATATATTTAAAAACATCAATGTTATAAATTGTCTCAAATACCTAAATTTGTTTGGTTGGGTTTTCTTGGAGTGAAATGTAGGTTTTTTTTTTTTTTTTCTTGGTGTGGAAGATATGAACTTTCCTTGATATGGAAGGAAATCTCCTTGTGAAAGATGTAATTGAGTATTATTTGTGTATTAAAGAATAGAATTGGAATCTTATAAATAGACATATAGTTGCAAATAATTAGGTGGCTTTTACTAGGGTTCTCCTAAATTGTGAGAGAAAAAAGACTCTTAGAAGAACATGGAGTAAGTTTCTTAGAAAATTAGTTTGAATGTTTGTCTATTTTTGTATGAGAGAGTTTTTACGTGTATTGAGGTTTTGGAATTGTGAGTTTGTGTGTATGAGATTTGTGAGTTAGCTTGTTGTGTTTGTGAGGTTTATGAGTGTAATATGTGAGTTTGTGAGGTTTGGTTAAGTGTGATTATAATCCATATTGTTTATAGTGGATTTTGGTTGACATTACTCATGGATGTAAACTTGGAGTTACTCGAACCATGTTAAATATTATTTTCTTGTGTGAATGTTTTACTTTATTGTTTGAGTTATAGCACACCCGCTACCTTCAAATCACACCACTTATATAATTACACCCTCCATAAGAATCACATCATATCATAGTTAAAAAAAAAAAAAAAAAGTAGAATTGATAATTCCATATAAATATACTAACATAATAAATGCCTATTAGTAATTACCATTTTATCAAATTCCATATTTTGATATAAATAAAACACAGAGAGATTATTATATCATGTGGAACTTTCTCATGCACTATACAAGTTACTAGTTATTGTGTGTGTGTATAAAATTTGGCTTTTGAGAGGAGATTGAGGTTAGGTTGACCTATGTCGAGATAAGGTTAGTTTCATATAGAGTTGTAAATGAACCAAATGTCTACAAATAGTTAAGACTTAACTCAGGTAAAACCTTGTTTATGTTCGTTTATTTAGCAAACAAGTCAAATTCAAGCCCAAATTTGGACTCAACCACTAAATGAGCTAAGCTAAAACAAAATAATGTGTTAGCAAACAAACTTACTAGTATGAGATTCAATTTAAGTATATATAATATTATATGTTTCTATGTATACAAGCATACAAATATATTTATATACACTTGATATTGCGTTATGTATATTTGTAACCAAGTTCATAAAATATTAAATATTATTTACAATTTATTGTTAATGTAAATGGTATATAATTTTAACAATATTTGGTTGGTGAGTATAATTTTAAAATTTCATAAATCAAAACCATCATATCTAATTAACTCACATAATATAATCTTAAATATAATTTAGTTATTAATTATTAGCATAAACTTGTAGAGATGTGAGAAATTTTAGTTATGGTGTTACTATATATAGTTAAAATAATTAAGTTAATAAAGAATTTTGCAAACAAATTCCAACTTGTTTATCATAAAAATGAACATAACTTGAATGTGTAATATGTCATTTTTTATTTTTGATTGAGAAAAATGTGATATAATTTGTTGATGAGCATGAGTTGACTCGTTTATACACCTACTGTCCTACTTCTACATGTAAAGTGGTTTTTTTTTTTTTGCTAGACATGTGAGGAGGTATTTTGATCGAATGTACATGACGAAAGAAAGGATCACCGAAAATACGTAGACATTTCACGTTCTTTAATTGCCTTCCTTTGTCTTACCCATAAGTTTGATCCACGTAGGTTAAAGCTCTCAAAATATAGTGATTGGTTTCATTCTTTGAAAGTATAAATAATATCAAACTTTTGTTTATTTTCATATAATAATATATAAAAAAAAACTTCTGTTTATTTTTATTTTGTGTACTTCAATATCTATCTAATATGAACATCAAACGAGATTGATAAACTTGAAACAGCTGTTTCATGTATTTTATTCAAATGTATGTTGTCAAATTTCAACTCCACTCACCATATTATTATATTTAAAGTTTTCAACGTCTTTTACCGGGGTAGGCCTTTACTTTACATTGACGAGTACCCAGAAGTGATGTTTGAATAATTATAAATTTAATTACACGTATTAGAAATCACAAAAAAATAATTGAAATATATAAATTTATTAGGTTATTTGACTTTAGATAGGTACGAATTTGGTTGTAGTAAGTGGTTATAATTTTCAGTTTCTCACTAAAAAAATTAACATGATTACATATTTTGAAAATTTAATTATTGGATTGTATGTTTTTTTTTATGTTTTTAATATGTATGTCAAATTTCGTACCAATCAGATGGTATTTACTATTCGATCTATAAACTTATTTTCTTTTTTTGTGTAATTCTATATTACAAAATTTTGAAATTTAAATATTTGATTAATAACATGACTATCACTCTTAGATTTTCTGGAAATTTTACAGACGTGGAGGATATAGGAAAAAAAATTTAATCTAGTGGTGAATTTGTTAAAATTCACATTCAATAAAAGATATTAAGTGAAGTTGAAGTAATTAGTTTTACAACTAAGTTTATAGCCAAATTTTATCCATCTACATATATTATTAGGTCTATTTGTAAGTTTTATTTTTAGTAAAATTGATAATAATTTAAACATTTTTCAATTATTTAATTCATAGTACATAAACATCATCTTTTCCGTAATTCACATACAAAAAATAAAGGTTTTACATCAGTGGCAACACCACATTGACTTGAGGAGGTTCAATGTTCCTGGGACATATATATATACATATATAATACTTTATTTTTTTTTTTTTTTTGATATAACCACCATAAAATAAAAATTTGAACTCCCTAAAAGAATCTCCATAACAAACCAATTCAACACCAATATTTATCTTGACATTTTTAAATGAAAAGAAGAAAAAATTCAACGACAAATTAATTTGATTTAGAAAAAAGAAAAAAGAAAAAGCAAGTCCAACAACAAAAATTAGTAATTTGTTGATCTTAAATTTTAGAAAAAGACAATTAAGTGAGCAGTTAAGTGTAAATACTAAAAGACAATTAAGTGTGAGGTTGTGGAAGTAAGGTATGGGATAATGGGGTGACGAATTTTTTTTTTTTAATGATTGTATTGTTGTGTTGAATTTTTCATAGAGTAATCTAAAAGACACCCCAAAAAAAAAAAAAAAAAAAAAAAATCTTCATAATGAATAGAAATGCCAATAAGTTTTCAAAGTTGATTTGAATTGTTAAATAAAAAAATTGAAAGAAGTAAAGACAAAAACTAATAAATTATTCTAAGTAATAATAATTAAAGTTCACTTTTACCAAAAAAATTAGAGTTCACTTAACAAAAATAATTAATAACTTTATTGTGGGGGGTGAAAGCCCAGCCTAATGTATTGGGCCTGGGGCCCTATTCGAAGACTACTGGAGGTCTGAAGAGAAGAAAATATCTAGGAAATGGTCCATGTGGAAGAATCATACCTGGAAGTGAATGAGGGATGCATTCCGAAGAGGTCATCAGTTGTCCGAAGAGGTCTTACTCCTCGGATACGAATATTCTTGATCAACCAAATGTTTGGAGGGTTAGAATGATCTTCCTAACGATTCCAATAACGAAGATAAACTCTGAGTATGTCCGGAGATGATAAGAACGAAGAAATATCTAAAGGAAAAAGCTGCTACAACCTTGTTTAATGCATTACAGCTACTTTTTTGGCCGCATTTATGTGGAGAAGACCCCTGAACAGTGTAATCTTAGCTACCACCACTCACTGAAAACTAAAAAGAAGACTTAACATGACATATACTCAAGTGGATGCTTAGATAAAGACCAAGTGGACGATGAAGATAAGGTGTGAGGATGTTATATAAAGGGAAGAAGCCTTTGAGGGAGGGGAGAGAGAGAGAGACAAAGATGAGAAATACGATTTTACTGTAGCTCTAAGCATTGTAATCATCTTTATTCAACAAAATACCTCTTCAGACACTCATTGGTTCAGTTGTTCAAGCCTGATTGCATGTTAATTCATCCTTAACCATCTTAGTTGATCACTATGTGATTCACAACTAGCCCAGCTCTTTCACCCACTCTCTACAAATTCATTGTCCTGGGTTCAGTGGGCTCATAATTCATATCTCTTAGGGTTGAGTTACAAATCCTGACCCTACAATTGGCGCCGTCTGTGGGAAGAGCTTGTGCAGGGGTGAAAACAACAGTTGGTGATGGCAGAACGAAGTCAACAACAAGCAGAATCTAGGGCATCCCAACACGCTGACCCTTTTTTTAACTTGGAGAGGAGACAAGATTGTGAGGGTAGTGTGCACACCGTGCATACTGGCCAAAGCCAGTCACATGGTGGAAGTCACGTGTCTCTTGCAGAAGAAAACCAAAATTTGCGACTAGAAATTGAAAAGCTAAAAAGGGAGTTACGCCATGCAAAGAGGAAACAGATTTCTCCACACTCTGATGAAGACTCCAAATACGAACATGACGTCTCTTACAAGCAGAAATCTCGAACACCAACTAGTGAATCTTTTTCCTATGAAGATGAGCATCATCATAAGAGGCAGCTACGAAGCCCATCACGCGGAGGAGTAGGGAACGACGCTATGAGTATGGCTTTGAATCAAATTTCTAAGTCACTTTTCACATGTAAAATCGAAGAAGTAAGACTTCCTCGGCGTTTCAACCAGCCGACGTTTACTATCTATAATGGTAAGATGGACCCTATGGAACATGTGAGCCACTTTAATCAGAGGATGGCTGTCTACTCCAGAGACGAGGCTCTAATGTGCAAGGTCTTTCCCTCCAGCCTTGGACCGGTCGCAATGAGGTGGTTTGATAGCCTGGAAGAAAACTCCGTCAACTCCTTTATGGAGCTCACTCAAGCTTTTGGTTCCCGTTTTGTCACATGCCGAAGAGTGTCCAAGCCCTTGTCTTCACTGTTATCCTTGAGCATGCAGGAGGTGAGACCCTGAAGGCATATTCAGATAGGTACTGGGAGATGTTTAATGATATGGAGGGCAACTCTGATGCAATGGCCCTCAGCACGTTCAAGCTCAGCCTCCCTACTGACCATGGTCTAAGGACCTCCTTATCTGGCAAACTAGTTACTAACATGCGTCAGCTTATGAACCGTATAGAAAAGTTTAAAAGAGTTGAGGAAGAACAGCAGCAAGGGAAGGGAAATGACAAAGCTATCCCCCAGGAGAAGAGGGATTTCCGATCAGATCGTTACAATAGCAACAAACCGCGTAGAGATTTCGCTGGACAATCAGGATTGACCAATTCTCAAGCAGTCAACACTGTATTTAAAGAACCGGTACACCAGGTTTTGGAAAAAATTAAAAACGAGCCATTCTTCAGGTGGCCGAATAAAATGATAGGAAACCCTGAGAGGCGTAATCATAATCTCTACTGCCAGTATCATCAAGACCACAGGCATACCATAGAGGATTGCAGAAGCCTGTGGGATCATTTAGATCAACTGGTCGGCGAGGGTAAACTAAGACACCTTCTGCACCATTCTAGTGGCCAAGGAGGGCAGATGAGTTCAGGGCCCCGAAGAGATGATTCTTCAAAACCGCCATTGGGAACTATTAATGTCGTCTTTGTCGCACCAGGAAGAACAGGATCCTTGCCATCGAAGGTTATGTCAATAGTCCAATCACCGGCAGGGCATTTCGACCATGGTCCGAAGAGAGTTAAGTCTGGTGCTACACTAGTTATAGGGTTCTCGGACAAAGACAAGATTGGGACCATCTAACCCCATGATGATGCGTCAGTCATCACCCTCAAAATTGGAGGATATGATGTGAAGAGGGTGATGGTGGACCAGGGTAGTGCGGTGGAGATAATGTACCCCGATCTCTACAAGGGGCTAGGCCTAAAACCTCAGGATTTAACACCATACAATTCCCCCCTTGTAAGTTTCGAAGGAAGGTTGGTCACCCCGAAGGGCCAGATACGATTACCCGTGCAGACCGGCTTAGAGGTGGTAAAGGTGGACTTTATAGTTGTGGATGTGTATTCCCCTTATACGGCAATTGTAGCCAGGCCTTGGCTTCACACACTGGGGGCTGTTTCCTCTACCCTACATCAGAAAGTTAAGTATCTATCTGAAGAACGAGTTTGTGAAATTCGGGAGATCAGTCTGTAGCCAGGCAATGCTTAGTGGCTGCCATCCAGCATGAACCCGAAGCTGAGTCTTCGTCTATGGCCGAAAGGAGTTTATAGCAGCTATAGTCTTGGGTATTGCCCGTTGAAGATCCAGGCGAGGGCGCTCGGTGCGAGGATCTAGTAAAGGTTGTTATCGGAGACGATCCTGAAAAGTTCTTTCAAGTCGGATCTCAGCTACCTCTTCAGGAGAAGGAAGAGCTGATAGAGTTTTTCAAGAGGAATCTTGATGTATTTGCCTGGAATGCTTATAAAGGCCCAGGAGTGGATCCTCAGTTCATTTGTCATCATCTTAAAGTCAACCATTGATTATCCCCAAGAAGCAACCTCCTCGGCGCCCATCTAAGGAACATGCAGATGCAATGAGAGAAGAGGTAGCAAAACTCAAACAAGCTGGAGATATCAAAGAAGTTTTTTACCCAGAATGGTTAGCGAATACTGTAGTGGTGAAGAAGAAAAACGGGAAGTGGCGAGTCTGTGTAGACTTCACTGACCTAAATAAGGCTTGTCTTAAGGATCCATTCTTCATGCCAAAAATTGATCAGCTTGTGGATGCCACTGTTGGCCATCCTCGGATGAGTTTCTTAGATGCCTTCCAAGGCTACCATCAGATACCACTAGTCTTGGAGAATCAGGAGAAGACTGCTTTTGTCACCCCTATTGGTAACTACCACTATAAGGTGATGCCATTTGGTCTGAAAAACGTGGGATCTACCTATCAGAGAATGATGACGAGGATGTTTGAACTACAGCTGGGTAAAAACATCGAAATTTACATAGATGACATGGTGGTGAAGAGCAAAATTGTTGCTGAACATGTGAAAGACCTTGAAAGTACCTTTGAAGTTCTGAGGAAGCACAAGCTGCGCCTGAACGCTTCCAAGTGCTCATTCAGTGTGGGGTCAAGCAAGTTTTTGGGGTACACGGTGACTCACAGGGGAATTGAGGTTAACCCTGATGAGATAAAAGCCATCAACAATTTACAAGCTCCTCGGAATCCCAAGAAAGTCCAGAAACTGACTGGAATGACTGCTGCCCTGAACTGATTTATCTCTCGGTCAGCAGACAGGTGTCAGCCTTTCTTCTCTTTAATTAACAAGTGGAAGGGATTCGAGTGGACTGAAAAATGTGTTGTAGCCTTTCAGCAATTTAAAGATTATCTAGCTCGGCCACCAATCATGTCCAGTCCTGAGCCAAATGAAGTCTTGTTCGCCTACATTGCTGTGGCTCGCTATGCTGTAAGCTTGGTGTTGATACGAACAGATTGTGGTGTACAAAGACCAGTTTACTACGTAAGTAAGTCATTGCATAAGGCTGAGATTCGTTATTTGCCGCTGGAGAAGGTTATCCTAACAGTAGTGCTCGGTACACGAAAATTGCCTCACTATTTCTAGGCCCATACGGTTATTGCCCTCACTCAGCTTCCACTCAGGGCTATACTCTAAAATGCTGACTATACTGGAAGAATTGCTAAATGGGGTATGATCTTGGGGGCTTTCGATATCAAATATATGCCTTGTACATCGGTCAAGTGCCAGGTACTTGCGGATTTGTTAGCCGAGTTCACGGAGCCCCACTTAGAAGAAGTAACGCTCACGTCGGACATGGATGAAAAATCAGTTGGCATGATTTCTCACCAAGGCCCGTCCCATTGGGAAGTGTATGTGGACGGCGCATCAAATCAGAAAGGTTCTGGAGTAGGGCTGGTGCTGATATCCCCCGAAAGAATCATCATTGAAAAGTCATTAAGGCTGGATTTCTTGGCGACAAATAATGAGGCGGAGTATAAAGCCCTACTGATGGGAATGGCTATGGTCCAAAGAATGGGAAGAAATGCAGTGGAGCTATTCTCGGACTTAAGGTTAGTCGTGGGTCAAGTGCAAGGTGAGTTTGAAGCAAAGGATGAAAGAATGCAGGGGTACTTGAGCCAAGTTAACTGCTTGCGGTCTGAGTTTGAGTTTTTCAGTTTGCTGCACATCCCCAGGAATGGTAATGCACATGCTGATTCTCTGGCCACTCTCGCTACTTCTTCGACGCAAAATTTGCCGAGAGTCATCATTTTCGAGGACTTGCATGTGCCCACCGAGGCAAGAAGAGAAGCAGTTCAAGTTCACTAAATTAGGACCGGGCTCTGCTGGATGGACCCTATTATTAACTTCTTGAAAGAAGATATTTTGCTTGAAGAAATGGGGGAAGCTGACAAAATTCGAAGGAAAGCGACCAGATTCTGGCTATCCGAGGACCAGAAATTATACAAACGCTCCTATTCAGGACCGTACCTGTTATGCATGCATCTTGAAGCGGCTGAGTTGCTACTAGAGGAGTTGCATGAAGGAATCTATGGGAGCCACACCGATGGTAGGTCCTTGGCTCACCAAGCCATCACTCAAGGTTACTGGTGGCCGAACATGCAAAAAGAAGTCCACGAATAGGTTAAAAAGTGCAATCAATGTCAACGGTTTGCCCCAAACATTCATCAACCAGGGGGAATTCTTAATCCACTATCCAGCCCATGGCCTTTCGCCCAATGGGGCTTAGATATCGTGGGACCATTCCCTAAAACTGCAGGAAACAAGAAATACCTTCTGGTCGGCACAGACTATTTCACGAAGTGGGTCGAAGCTGAGCCTCTGGATTCCCAACACTAAAAACCAGTTCGTTCCATCCGACCGGCAACAACGAGCAGCTAGAGAGGAGTTTGGACCTGATTGATGAAAAAAGAGAAAATGCATTAGTTCGACTGGCACATTACCAGCAAAAGCTCAGGCAGGGCTATGATGCCAACGTAAGGCTAAGGCCTCTAGAACTCGGTGATTTAGTGCTAAGGAAAGTTGTCGGCACTGCAAAAAATCCAGCTTGGGGAAAGTTAGGACCCAATTGGGAAATGGCCATATCGTATTACTTCAGGGGCTGGCATTAGGGCGTATTTCTTAGAAGATCTGGATAGTCATGTAATACCACGTCCCTGGAATGTAAATAACCTCAAAAGGTACTATTATTAATCGAATATTTTCTTCAATCAATATGTTGATTATGTATGTGAGTAGTTCTCTAAGTGTTTAAACTTAAATTCAATCATGTATGTAGTCCTCGGACCTGATGATTTGGGTTAGTTAACACTCGTTCCAAGTTCTCTAAGTGTTTAAATTTAAATTCAATCATGTCCGTAGTCCTCGGACCAGATGATTTGGGTTAGTTAACACTCGTTCCAAGTTCTCTAAGTATTTAAACTTAAATTCAATCATGCTTGTAGTCCTCGGACTAGATGATTTGGGTTAGTTAACACTCGTTCCAAGTTCTCTAAGTATTTAAACTTAAATTCAATCATGCCTGTAGTCTTCGGACCAGATGATTTGGGTTAGTTAACACTCGTTCCAAGTTCTCTAAGTGTTTAAATTTAAATTCAATCATGCCTGTAGTCCTCGGACCAGATGATTTGAGTTAGTTAACACTCGTTCCAAGTTCTCTAAGTGTTTAAACTTACATTCAATCATGACTGTAGTTCTCGGACCAGATGATTTGGGTTAGTTAACACTCGTTCCAAGTTCTCTAAGTGTTTAAACTTAAATTCAATCATGTATGTAGTCCTCGGACTAGATGATTTGGGTTAGTTAACACTCCTTCACGGTTATCTTAAGTGTTTAAACTTAAATCCAATTATGCTTGTAGTCCCTGGACCAGATGATTTTGGTTAGTTAACACTCCTTCAAAGGTCCTCTAAATGTTTAAACTTACATTCGACCATAACCGTAGTCCTTGGACCGAATCATTTGGGCTAAAAAGCATCTTCATACAGTTATTGTTAATGTTTGAATTTACCGTGCCTAAAAATTCTTGGATGCATTTAACTTTAATTTATAGTTAGACCCCTCAGTTAGAAATATGCTCTGCACACATTCAAGAAAGCCTGTGAAACTTTCATCTCACTCATCGTTTTCATTACTTATTAATAACTCTTTTATGCACCACTCTCTTCGGCATTGATTTAAGTCACTGGCCTTATTATCATGATATCATGGTTAAGTTCACCTATACTATTATAATCATATGGTTTAAGCTGTTTGCAATAATGCCGAGACTTATAATTTGAGAAACAAGGATATTGAATGTAAAAGAGAGGATTTCATTAATCAAAATAAAGTAGTTTACAAGCCCTTACCTAAAAAAAAAAAAAAAAAAAAAAAACTGAACTAGGTTGTATAAAAGTACAAAATAAAAACTCCTAATCATATTAAGTCTTCGTCTGAGCAGCCGGGAGATCAATTGTCTAGCTGGGCTAGGTAGCAGCAACGTCCGGGACTTGTTCTTTGTCCTTCTCTTTAGTACCCTCAGACTCTTTAGTTGCTTCAACTAGAGCAAGAGGGGCCTGGCTAGCTGGGGGCTGCTCCTGAGCTTCTGGGAGTTCACGAATGTCTGGATCATAGTATATACTCCCAGGTAGCCTCAACGGGGAATCTGCAGGAACCCCAGCAGCATCCAATGCTTTTCCCCACGTTATATCACAATAGTCTCGGCCAACCGAGGCAAACTGCTCAATGAGGCTGAGTTGGGTCTCCTTCACCCCCAGCTGATATGCTGCCTTTCTTTCAACCTCAACTGCCTCTTTGGCCAACTGAGCATCCTTCTCGGCCTTTTTGGCAGTTTCCTTGGCCTTCTTAAGCTCAGCCTGAAGATCCTTCACCAGTGCTTTCTCTGTGGCCAAATTGATCTCGGTCAAATTCAGCAGCTGGCGTTGGTCTTCGGCCTGCTTCTCAGCATTCTTCAGGTCCGCATCAAGACTGTTTCTCTGCTTGACGATCTCCTTAAACTGCTCAGACAGCTGAAAATACTCCTCCTTCAGGCTACCCAAAGACTTTTCGGCCTCGGACTGAGAGTGGGCCTCTGCTTGGGCTTCAATATATGTCTTTTTGTTCCACTCTTCAGCTACAAAGACTTGTTGGGTAATCTGCGCAGCAAAAATGATAAAGTTAACACAAAACAAGTAAAAAAAAAAAGTAAGTAACATCCTAAAATGAAGAAAGAGATTAATTTGCTTACCATGGCTAAATCCTTCTTTAAGGATGAGAAGAGTTCCTGCTGGCTGAAGTGAGGGTAAGACTCCATGTCCCGGGGGAGGAGTAGTGGCTGCTCCAAAGTCTAGGCAACAAGACTTGCCTTCCCTCCATCATAGTTCCTTAAGGAAGTTTCCCAAGGAATTGGAGCGCCATCCAATTCTAGTCATGGGGACCATGTGCGAGGTCCTCAGCGCACATCAACAACGAGGGCCTCATCTTGGCACTCAGTGGATGAAACCCTCTTGCTCTAGTGGTCTTTCACCACTTTTTGCTGCTTGGTCCCTTTTTGCGGAACCACCTCCCCTTCTTCTAGGGCCACGAAGGGCCTTTTCTTCCTCAGATCTGGCAGTGGCTTCAGGCCGAGATCAGGGGCCTGAAGGGGTGGTGGAGGAAGATTCACAGCCGGTTGGGATGTACTAGTCCCCTTAGGCTCAGGCTTCTTACCCCTGTTCTTCATCAAGCTCCTTAGATCCGCCATGTCTTCTTCTTCTGAAGAGTCCTTAGGAAGAGCAGTTATTAGTACAGCAGGATGGACAACAGACTGCCTGTCAGCCTCCTCTTCGACGTCAGAAACTGTTATCACTTCAATCTCTTTCGAAGCTTCTCCTTCGAATCTAAACTTGTCTATCTGTTCCTCAAGTGAAGAGGTTGAAGAGGCAACTCCTTCACCTGCTGCTACTGGCCCGAGAGGAACCTGTTAGATTGGCTGGAGGAGTAAGGGTACACCCTGCGAATTTGGATGTGGCACGGGCGCAAGGTCGAATGGAGCCAAAAAATCCTTCCGAGCAATGTCTATACGGTTGATGCGGTAGTCCCCCTGTCTTATTGCGTTGCCGACCGGCTGAAAATCCTTCGGTTTCGCTATGTACCCAAGAATAAGCAGAATCGATCGGAGTTGCCCATCTTCGCTTACAAAAATCTCTGAGCGTAGCAGGTAATTGAGGGTGGCAACGTTTGAAAGGCTGAGCCGAGGAGAAACGTGGTCTTTATCTGTTAGTATTATAGTAAAACTTAGTCAGAAACTTGAAAGGAATAAAAAAAAATATAATAATAAATAACAATAATAAAATTCAAAATTACTGGAAAGTGGAGATCCTAAATCTACTGTCAGTAAACCTAAATCTAGGATATTCTACCTGGTTCTCCTGGCCTGGTCGTGCAATGAGGGCTGTCATGCCATGCGCCCGAAACGATCACATAGTCGTCTTTCATCCCTTTATTAGATTTGGGAAGGCAGGAGACGAGCCTAACCACGTCGGACCGGGATTTAAGATAATATCCTGCCCCTTTTTGGCTGTGGCACTCATACATATGTACCACGTCAAGCCAGGTGAGGCCCAACCCTAGATGGCGGTTCAGATCCTCAACTGCTCCTAAGATCTTAAAGACGTTGGGCGCGCATTGGTCAGGGCTAAGCCTATAGTTTCTAAGGTAATTACTGGTAATGGCACCCATAGGGATGGTCATCCCCCCTTCTAGAAAGGTGATGATGGGGATAACCACTTCGCCTGTCTTTCGATCTGTTAGTATCCTTTCCAGAGAGCAATACCTCACACCAACATCTTGAGGTATGCGGTATGTCGCCTTAAACTCTTCTATTTGGGCGGGGCTATCTACCAGATATTGGAATCTACCCATCGCAATTAAACAAAAAGATGGAGTCATTAAGTGAAGTGACTAGGGAATGATTATTCGAAAGCCGAGAAGGTTGGCCGAAGAAGGAGACGAGAGGTTTAGAAGTTGAAACTTACGCAAACCAAATCGGAATGTGATCCTTGAACTCGCAGAAAGATTCTTACGGATTCTAAAAAGGGGCTAGGACCGGTGATTGGAAGAACTTGAAGGATTCGAATTCTTGAGTTTGCTGAGTGCTCTGAGAATTTGTGAAGTAAAGAAGAAGTTACCTGTTCTGAGGCTTTATATAGGGACAGGCGAAAGAGCAGGAGTCATCCCGCCCAAATTTTGAGGAAGAATCATGTCCGTTAGATCAATAACCCACCGTTGGATACTAAAAACAAAACGGCGCCTGGAGTAATTAATAGCGCCTTGGGAATATTGAAACGACAGCAGCAATAATGAAGGGCTTGCACCTATGCTCACGCACATGTATTTCTAGATATTTGTGTGTTTTTTCAAGCTTTTATTTAAGTGACAAGTCAAAATCCTATTTTTCCTCCTCGGATACGAAGGAAAAACTAAAATTTTGAAGGGCTATTGTGGGGGGTGAAAGCCCAGCCTAATGTATTGGGCCTGAGACCCTATTCGAAGACTACTGGAGGTCCAAAGAGAAGAAAATATCTAGGAAAGGGTCCATGTGGAAGAATCATATCTGGAAGTGAATGAGGGATGCATTCCGAAGAGGTCATTAGTTGTCCGAAGAGGTCTTCCTCCTCGGATACAAATATTCTTGATCAACCAAATGTTTGGAGGGTCAGAATGATCTTCCTAACGGTTCCAATAACGAAGATAAACTCTGAGCATGTCTAGAGATGATAAGAACGAAGAAATATCTAAACGGAAAAGTTGTTACAATGGTGTTTAATGCATTACAGCTACTTTTTTGGCCGTATTTATGTGGAGAAGACCTCTAAACAGTGTAATCTCAGCTACCACCACTCACAGAAAACTAAAAAAAGACTTGACATGACATATACTCAAGTGGATGCTTAGATGAAGACCAAGTGGACGATGAAGATGAGGGGTGAGGATGCTATATAAAGGGAAGAAGCCTCTGAGGGAGGGGAGAGAGAGAGAGACAAAGACGAGAAATACTATTTTACTGTAGCTCTAAGCATTGTAATCATCTTTATTCAATAAAATACCTCTTCGGACACTCATTGGTTCAGTTGTTCAAGCCTGATTGCATGTTAATTCATCCTTAACCATCTTAGTTGATCACTGTGTGATTCACAACTAGCCTAGCTCTTTCACCCACTCTCTATAAATTCATTGTTCTGGGTTCAGTGGGCTCATAATCCATATATCTTGGGCTTGAGCTACAAATCCTGACCCTACATTTATTATAATAAGGATTTCCAAGATTTAATCTTAGATACAATAATTAATATTTTCATTATACCATGAAACAATATGCCAATGAACTAATAGTTTATACTTTATTCTCTTGCTAATACTATGAATAAATTTTTTTTATAAGGAAATCACATATTTTCACAAGATTCATATCCTATCTAAGATTTATCTTTTAAGAGAACTCATGCTAACTTCAAAATGTTTCCTTTCAAATCACAGTTACGAATTATGAGAAAAGATCTAATTTATTATCTTAATGATCAAGAACAAAGAAGTCATTCTCAACCTCTTCAACGCAAATTTGAGTGAACCTGTTAAAAAATATTCTTGAAGCCGCCACTGTTTTATATAAACGTTCATATACTTGTGGACACGTATAATATGTACAAAAAGGAAAATATTAAAATCACTAAAATTCTATATGTAAGTGTTTCAAACTGATGTGTTTTCCATAAAAAAATATATTTATTTTTTTTCTGTAGTTGAAGTAACACTAATTAAAGTAGGTCTCTAAGCTTTTCATGATAAAATTGGGAATGCTCTTAACCTTTTTAACTCTTAATACCCAGACAAGAACATCAGTAAGAGAGAGTCCATACAAAAAAAATTTGTCACTTGTTGATGATGCGATAATTTGTTAATAATAATTAAAAAAAAAATTAACGTTAATAGAGAATCCAAACAATCAATAAAGGTTTGATAAATGTTGTCATTTGTGTGTGTGTGTGAATGTAGCATTACTTACTCCATTGGTAAACCCAACTAGCTGAAGTGAGTAAATAGCTTTCTGTTACCTTCTCTTGCCCGCTAGCATTAAAATCAACAATAAGACTCTCCATTAACCTCTCTTTGCTGTAAGTTACCAATTACCTCCTCACCTCTTCTTTGTTTTTGTTAATGACCATTTTATCTTCTTCTTTTTTCTTACCAAAGAGAAATGAATTTCATACTTCTATTCATGGTTTCACAAACAAAACGAGGTCAGAACTCTAATTAGCCGGCTCTCTTTATAATATTGAATCTTGTGCCAATACCTCTTTGACTCTGTTTTAGTCTCTCTTTCTGTTTGTTATTTGTTTCAATCACATACTTAAAAGTGTCTAAGAATCTAGCTACCGTCAATATCTAAAGCTGTCATCAAGTTCAAACCAGCTGGTGCCTGGTGTTCTGCAAGATTTGCGCATAATATTTGTCTGCTTCTCTTCTTTGCATTGAAATCCTTTCAGAACCTCCAAAAGAGTACTCTCAGATTTGCTTTCTGCACTGGGATTACGCGTCTTGAAGCTCACATGACCCAAAAGGTGCCAACTTTGCTCTTTCTTATTCTGTTTGTTTCATGGGTTTTTTGATTTTAATAGTATTTGTGAGTTCTTGTGTTGCTCTTCCTGTATAAGAACCCCAGATTTCATTTCCAGCTCATCTTAAGAAAACCCCCATCTATCTCTTTGTTCTTCAATAAATTTCCAGTCTTTAGTAAGGATGGGTTATAGAAAAGCTGAATTGTTTACCTGGGTTGTATCATTTTTGTGCTTGTCATGCTTGTCTAGTGGATTTAATCCAGTAGACAATTACCTTATAGACTGTGGATCATCCACAAATACTTCAGTGGATAGCCGTGTATTCATTGCTGATAACCTGGCTTCAAATTTGCTTTCAACCCCTCAAGATGTTCTTGCCAAAACCAATTTGACATCCATCACACTCTTCTCAGATTCACCACTGTATCAGACAGCCAGAGTCTTTACTGGATCCTCAAAATACACCTTTTCAATCCACCAGAGTGGGAGGCACTGGATCCGCCTCTATTTCTATCCATTCGCATATAATAGTTTCAATATGAGTGTGGCAAATTTTGCTGTCTCAACTCAAGACCATGTCCTTCTGAGCAATTTCAGTGTGACAAGCGGTGCTGTTGTTAAAGAATTTTCTCTAAATGTGACATCAAATGACCTTGTAATCACCTTTACCCCTTCTGCCAAGTCAACCGCCTTCCTAAATGCCATAGAAGTGGTTTCAGTCCCTGATGCGCTCATTACCGATGATGCCCAAACCATTAGTCCAGCAGGAAAATTCCAAGGGTTGTTGCCTATGGCACTTGAGACGGTTTGGAGGGTGAACATGGGTGGGCCAACAGTCACACCTCATAATGATACACTTTGGAGAACTTGGGTTCCTGATAAAAGTTTTTTAGTACAGCCAAACGCTGCCACGAATGCCTCAAATATTGCAGCTGTTAAGTATGTTAAAGGCGGAGCAACACAGGATACAGCTCCACAGACTGTCTATGGAACTGCCACGGCGATGAACTCAACAAATAATCCTAACAGCAATTTCAATGTGAGCTGGGAGTTCGATGTGGATGTAGGATTTGAGTACCTTGTCCGTTTTCACTTTTGTGATATAGTGAGTACTAGTCTTAACGAGCTCTACTTCAATGTTTACATTGACCCCTGGATTGTTGTTCATGATCTTGATCTGAGTACTTATTTGATAAACGAATTGGCTGCTGCATATTATATGGATTATGTTACGGCGACAACTGTTAGCAATAAGCTTCGTGTAAGTGTTGGTCCATCTACTGTAAAAGGTTCTTACCCCAATGCCATCCTAAATGGGCTGGAGATCATGAAACTGAACAATTCTAAGGGCAGTCTCAGTGCGGCAGATGCTGTGATTAATTCAAGTTCAAAGAAAAATGTAAGTGTGATGGTGGGTACAATAATTGGGGCCTTCATTGCCTTAGTGTTGGCTGGAATTCTCTTTATGTTGTTCAGAAAGAGAAGAAGACTAGCTCGTCAAAGACTTTCTAAGACATGGATTCCATTATCCACAAATGGAGGAAATTCTCAATCCATGGTAAGCAAATATTCTAATGGAACAACTCTTAGTGCCATCTCTAACATCGGCTATCGCATTCCTTTTGTGGCAGTTCAAGAGGCCACAAACAATTTTGATGAGAGTTGGGTCATTGGGATTGGTGGATTCGGGAAAGTGTACAAGGGAGTTTTAGGTGATGGTACAAAAGTGGCTGTAAAGAGGGGAAATCCTCGATCCCAACAGGGACTTGCAGAGTTTCAAACTGAAATCGAGATGCTGTCTCAGTTCCGCCATCGCCATCTTGTTTCACTGATTGGATATTGTGATGAAAAGAATGAGATGATCTTGATATATGAATACATGGAGAATGGGACCCTCAAAAGTCATCTTTACGGCTCAGGTCTTCCAAGCATGAGTTGGAAGGAGAGGCTTGAGATATGCATTGGATCAGCTAGAGGACTTCATTACCTTCACACAGGGTATGCAAAAGCAGTTATTCATCGTGACGTAAAGTCTGCTAACATATTGCTTGACGAGAATCTCATGGCCAAGGTAGCTGATTTTGGGCTCTCAAAGACAGGGCCTGAAATTGATCAGACTCATGTGAGTACAGCAGTGAAAGGAAGTTTTGGGTATCTTGATCCTGAATATTTCAGGCGGCAACAACTGACGGAAAAGTCAGACGTGTATTCATTTGGTGTGGTTTTGTTTGAAGTTCTTTGCGCAAGACCTGTTATTGATCCATCGCTTCCAAGAGAAATGGTGAACTTAGCTGAATGGGCAATGAAATGGCAGAAGAGAGGGCAGTTGGACCAAATAATAGATTCCAGTCTTGTGGGAAAAATTAGACCAGATTCTCTGAGGAAGTTTGGAGAGACTGCTGAGAAATGCTTGGCCGACTTTGGTGTTGACAGGCCCTCTATGGGAGATGTCTTATGGAATCTCGAATATGCTCTTCAACTTCAAGAAGCAGTTATTGATGGTGATCCTGAAGAAAACAGTACTAATTTGATTGGTGAACTCTCCCCGCAAGTGAACAATTTCGGTGACAGCAATATTAGTATTTCTGCTACACAGTTTGAAGTGTCAGCCGTGGAGGATCTCTCAGGTGTTTCCATGAGTAGGGTGTTCTCACAGCTGGTGAAGTCTGAGGGTAGGTGATTGGTTGGAGATAGTATACTCGATGGTTTCAGCTACTTTCTAATATGACTTCTGTGCCTTTTTTACCATATTGTTCACCATGTTCCACTAGATAGGACGTTATCTTGGTTCTGTTATCCAAAAAATGAGACCTGGAATTGTCGAAATATGTTTATTTTTTCTGATAAAATGATTTTAGCATCCCCCTGTGGCCTGTGCAATATGTGGCTTGTTTGATTGGCTACTTTAAAATTTGAAGAGGAACCCTGCTCCTATTCTACAGTACTTGAAGTATTTGACTATTTGTAGAGGTGTCCTCGGCAGAGTTCTGCAATCAGACTGCGTAAAATGTGATTTGTGAGTTCTCTTTAGTACAGAAAGGCTGGTGGTTCAAGTGAATTTTAGCAGTTTACAAGGATGTTGCATCTGAAAGTCGTCATTGTAGTGTGTTTCTTTCTTTGTATTTTATAAATTCCCAACTCATACATGAAGCAACATGTTAAAAAATAACATTCGTTATTTACTTTGGCTTGTAGTATTTGTTGTGAGTGTATTTTTTTAGTATGATCCTACTATTTATCGTCATTCTAGCTGGTGCTAACTGCTAAAATTTTATTTACTTTACCCCTGGACGATTTGGCTAGTTCATCTGTGCCAATTATTATTATATTTTTTCCCTCTGATCTTGTATTTTATTGGTTGCATCTTGGATAGTAATGAGTTCAAATATTGTCACGGGGCAGTTGGGGGTGCCATAAATTATGGTCCCTTAGTTTACATTTATGATGTCACGTTGTGATGGAGTTTTATGGACTCGAGAATATGGTGACAAAACTTCTGTTCCTCTATGATATTATCTCTATCATTCAATGAGTCTAGGACTTCTCCAATAGTTATATATGACCCAAAATCGTCTTTTGTAAGCAAAATTATTTCAATTGCATTATGTGTGTGTGTTTCTGGCAAAGTTGCAATTTGTGTTTCGAAAAACAGAACAGAACAACGTGCATTACTTATTGGTCGAAATTTCATTGTTCAATGAATTTATGTGATGGCCGTAGTGTAGACTTTATTACAACTTACCTAACTTCATGACAGATATGAAGAACATGCCACCCACTAACGCACTAAATAACGAGCCTGCAGTCCGCTATGAATGAGTCATGAGAGTGATTACAAAACATAAAGAAACCCTGAAAAAATAAATGTCACATGGATCAGCCAATTAGCATAGATGCCGTGGTCTTTCCGCCAAAGCTGAATTAGTATATTGCCGTACACAAAGTGTAAGGGGTTTGGAGGAGAAAGAGTTCGAAAGCAAAAAAATATGTTGTAATTATTTTTCAAAAAAATTCCTCTTTCTAATTAAAATTTTTTTTTTTTTACAAAAATTATTTTTCTTTCTTTTTTGCTCTAATATACTTTTTTACTCTAAATAGAGTATTTAATAAGCAGTGTAATTAAACATTTGGTCTACGACTTTTATTTCATGTTTCAAAAATGGTTTCTGGCCTTTCAAAATTTTAGTTAAGTCATTAACCTTTTAAAAGTGTCAAAAAGATCTATGATGTCAATTAGTCGATGAAAAAATAATACACGGCACACGCAAACGCTAAACCAAGTACTGATACTAACGTAGAGCCTAGACGATAGTTTTTTTTTTAATTAAAAAAAAAAACAACATCAACTGCTATTATAGAACACGTTAGGAATCTTTTTGACATCAACATTGAGTTAAAAATAAAAAATAAAAATTCCTACAATCTTCAGCTGTCACCTATGCTCTATGTCAATACTTTTGCTTGAATTTAGTAGTTTCATTTGATACGTCATATTTTTCTATCAACAAGTTGACAGCAGAGACATTTTTTTTTTTTTTTAATGGGAAGCAGAGACATTTTGATACACATTTAAAAGGTTAAGAATTAATCTAAGTTAGGAACCATTTTGAAATATGGGATAAAGATTAATTACCTAATTTTTTGTTGTTGTTGTTGTTTTTGTTGATAATTTAATAGTTACAATGGGGAAGAAATTGTTTGAATGATAAATGTCTCTATTGAAAATATCAGAAAGTGCCAACCAATTGAGATACAAGCAATAACAAAGCCAAACTATCTTCTTAAGGAGGCCAGTGTGTAGAAGTTAGTATATATTTTTTTTATAGGAATTACAAGGAGGAGGAAATGTTTTTTCAAAACTAAGGAAGTCTTTGCTCCCCTCCCCAAGTAGCTACAAGGCTCTTAATAAGTATCAAATATATGATATTAAACCTTAACAAAATAATAAGATTCATCGATCTTATATATTAGTGAATCTTTTTATTTTTATCTTGTAAAAATTGATAGAAAAACCCTCAATCTTACACCCATGGTAGGTTTACTGTCAAATTTGTATCAAATAATGTGCAAATAGGGCAGCAATACATGTGCCCGTAAAGCAGTCCTCTTAAGGGCTGAGTATTTTTGGAGGGACCATTTTCCTCTGGACATTATACACCTTTTACGTCGTATTTTCGATAAAAATATCTATTTCCTACAAAACTTGGACCAGTTGGATGTCATTAATAAATGGAAATATATATACTATACATATCTATTTTCTTTTGAACTTTAGCCTATTAATAAATATAATATTTAATATATCTATCTTTATTGCCTTGATTGTGGCTTTTTTCTAATAAATAATTATTTAGTTAGAGAATATATTTTTTTTAAAACATAGCATATACTTTGACACCATAAGATTCCCACGGCCATTAGTTTAAGTATAATAAATAAATAATTAAAATTTTATCTTTTACTTCTCACACTCATTTTATCCAATTTTATTACACAAATACAAGTTTAAATAAGCTTTTTGGAAGAAATCTAAATTTCCAAAAGACCTGTACAAAAGAAACTAGAACTATTCCCTGCTTTAGCCAAAAGACTTTACATATCTATTTTCTTTTAATTTTCCTCCAAATTAATTTGAAGAAATTGAATCACTTCAAAAAGTTGGATTAGCTGTTTAGCCTGTTTATAAGTCTAAGAAAAAACAGCAATAAAAAAAATGCATTTATGCCATCAAGGGGCTGGAGCTTCAAGATAAGGTAAAACAAGTATTTCTTTTCTGTCATCTGAACTTGGGACTGTTTGTAATGCCACTGGATGTGGCTGATGAAGAACACAAACCAATCTAGATAGGCTTTGCCCAATTTTTTATAGAACAATCTCAGAGAGGTCAGTTAAATGGGCCTGCTGGACCAAACAGTCGTGTAGGCTGTGTGAGCAAGTTGGCCTTTGGTAGTAAAAAATTGAAGCCTGTTTGTATTTAGCAGCCCACTAGGTTTTCGAAGAGCAAGAAACAAAAAAAAATGTTTGGTCTTGAACGGTTATTTGCAAAATTATAGGTTTGGTCAAGAGGAATTGGACAAAGGAAGCCCTAATTAGGGAGCCATTAATTGCTAAGGTTGCACTTGCAGCCTTGCTTGGGAGTTTGGGCCCTAGATTTGGGAAGGATGGAGCAATTGCGGAGGATTCTAGTGGAAGGGGAAGCAAAAGTTTGTGTCGACGCTTCAAATGGAGATCCACAGTCTCTTTGTAATGATGCAAAATTTATTAGTTATTTTTTTCTCTAATTGTTCTTTTGTTTGGGGAAAAACCAAAAAAAGGAAGCAAACTTGGTTAAAGTTTGTTGCCCACCAATCGATAAGCACCCATCAAAATATTTTCTTTTGTTGTAATGGTTCTTCTCTTTGTCATCTATCAGGGCGACTTGGTTGAGAGATGTTCTTGTTTCTTTTGCTTAATGAAATATGTCCTATTTAGCAATAAGAAAAAAAGCCATTAAAACGTAGTCGTTGTTACATGTCTATAATTTTAATTATAAATTTACGTATTAGGCTCAAGTCACACTAAAGATGATAGGCTTAAGTTACACTTGATTGACGCAACATCTGGTCCAAGGGTTAATTTTTTAATTTTTTTAACCCCCTAAAATAAAAATTTGAACATTTTGACCTTAATTTAAAATAATAATAAAAAATACTCAGTTGAAATAAGCTTAAATATGATCATCCTCTTAATAATAGTTGTTAGAACGAGAATCGTATCGTGAATTGATTTTTAATTTTTTCGCATCATGTATCATATCGTATCATGTATTGTAAGATACACAAACACTTACTAAATTTATAAAAAATTATAAATGTACAAATATAAAGAGTATATTCATTATAAATTTTGAATATATTCAACTAATGACTAATTTATTCATTACTTATGTAATAATATTTAACAAGCTAACTAAATAAATTAAACTAGCATGTGTTCATAACATACACATTTAAATTACTTAAATTCAAAAGTGATAATACATTACAAATGATCCAAAAATAATAATTTATTTTCATCATATTCATCAAATTGTGTAATCAACCCCATCTAAGTTAACGCTATCATTATGTTTATAATTTTGTAAATTTATTTCTTCATTAAAATTTTCTTCATTGTCATTCGTCATTCGTCATTAACATTCACTATCTCTTCTTGTTCTTTTTATTTTTAATTTTTTTTTTGGCATTCTAGTTTTTTGGACTCATAACAATAACGATAAAAATAAAAAATTTTAAAAATAAATTTTTAAATATTAAAGTGAAATGTAAGTGTGTATTGTGTAGTCCAATTGTAGGAGAGAGGAAAAAAAACTTATGAATGTGTTATTTTAGTAGACTAAATTAAGTAAATTAATAATTTTGTGTTAAAAACAAGTCTAACAACTTGTTAGATTCAAATAAAAGTACAAATTTTAACAAAAAAATCTCATTTTAAAGCATTTGTCTATGTATCGTACGATACGATATGATTCATACGATATGCACACTGTATTGTATGATTCATGAGCACTTACGATACGCTAATACGATATAGAACTTTTTACACACGATACGTATCTGTATTGTACGATACTGATAACTATGCTTTTAACAATACCTTGGCTTTCTTAAACACAAGAAAAAGGCCCAACAACAAACCAATTTGATCTAAATTCTAATGGGGAAAAAAAGTAAGCCCAACAATAAAAATAGAAATTTGTTAATCTTAAAATCTATAAATAAATAAATAAAATCATTTAAATCTTAACAAATTTGAAATAAATCAACTAAATGGGAGATCAATGGATGAATGATAGCTTGATTATTTACATTGGAAAAGATGTAGCTCACAGGATTGACAACGAAGCTACGATTTCAAATATAAAATCTCATAGAATGCAATTATAAAACTCCATGTATTTGCTTTGTTTTTGTTTTGTAATTTTTTTTTAAAATTTTATATAATTTATGTTTCTTATTAAACCTTTTAAAAAATTCTGAAGCTACCATTGGGCCACTGCACTTAATAGTACTAAATAATGTCGTATATACCATTTTATTATTTGTGATTGGATCTAGAGGTTTTTTTTTTTTTGAGGAACGGATCTAGAGTATATCAAGTCTACTTAGATAATTGGATTGCATTTTTTTTTTCACTTTAGGAGATATCCCATTGAAAAAAATGTTCAAAATCATAGTTTCTTTCTTCTTCTTCTTCTTCTTCAAGACGTGATTACTTTGAAATTACATCATAGTTTTAAAGAGATACTAGCCTCATCACTCGTGTTTTGCACATACAATATATATATATACACACACACACACACACACATACATATAAATATATACATATATATATATATGTGTGTGTGTGTGTGTGTGTGTGTGTCTCTGTATGTATGTATATTGGGTTTAGTATCAAAGTTTTCCATTCATTTATATCTTTTCGTGCACTAAAAATCTGTGGTGATGCTAAATGCTTAGAGATTTTTCTATTCAAAATAAAACAGGTGTGTTTTGTTTAAATTGCTTTTATTTTACAAATTTCCCCCCTTAATGGGATGTGAGGGGTGTTCACTAAACTGCACCAAAACCGCCGGCATAACTGTATTGCATCGCAAGTAATAATGCACCGCATCACATGGTGCAAAGTAGTTTGTACTTTTTATAATAAAAAAACCGCACAAACTGCACCCTCTGTATATATTAATATATATATATTTTTAATATTATCAATAGTTTAACAACCCTAGTTTAAAAAAAAAAAGTTTAATAACCTCAACGGCTAGTTGCTAGGGTATTAAACTATTATATTATCAAATACACATTATTAATGGTTTAATACCCTAGCAGCTAGCCACCTAACTCATTGTATCGGCTTAAAAAAAAAAAGCGTATCACTCTCTCACTTTGTCTCAGTGTCTCAACCCTCAAGGCAGTTCGTTCAGACTCTGCCGCCACACCACAACCAAGCACCGATTTGGGCCTTTGTTTCTCCACCGCTGAGCATCAAACCACTCCTCTTAGGTTTATTTCTTTTAAGTCTCACACCGACTCCCCTTTCTTTTTTGGTCATTATGTTTTGTTTGATAATTTTTTGATTAAGTGTGTGTGTGTGTGTGTGTATAGGATTAGGTGTGTAGGAAGAGGAAAATAGGTGTGAAAAGCTCAATCATATATTTTTGTGTTTATTAGAGTTTTTATTATGGCATTAGATTTTGATGGTTAAAACATTTAAGTTGCTTGCCACTGTACCTTGTTCAAACTACTTGACTTCATTTAAATGTTTGACATATACCTGAGAATTTGAGATAGTGATATTACTAGGGCTGTCCACGGGTCGGGCCGGGTCGGTTTTGGACCCAACCCGGACCCGACCCGCCGGCGTCAGGTGGAAGGCGGAGGGACCCGAAACCGACCGCCGGCGTCACTCGGTCGAGTAGGTTTTGGGTTCGGGTAGGTTCGGTCGGTGGAGAGAGTCGCCGGATCCTGCAAATGTCGCCTGAATCTTCAAACCATTCGCCGGAATCTGCAAAAACCCGATAGATCTGCACCAAAAATCACCAAAATCAGCCTGGATCTCCTCGAATATTGCCGGATTTGTATATAACGTCGGTCGGGTCGGCTAGCTCAAGTTTTAGAGAAGAAAACCCGACACTTGACCTGCCGGCATCGGGTCTTGGGTGCGAAAACCCGTCACCGACCGTCGGAGTGGTCGGTTTGGGCAGTTGCCGGTTCGGGTTCGGGCGGGTTGCTCGGTTTGGTCGGTTCCGAGTTAGGTTGGACACCCCTAGATATTATTGGTATATGTTAAATTGTATGGTGATATATGTTGAATTTTTATATAGCAAGTGTATTATGAGCATGGTTTTAAAAACCGAACTGGACCGGTTGATCCGACCAGTTCAATCGGGAATCGAATACCAGTCCGATCCAGTAAAAATGCCCAAAATTGGGTCAAAAACCGGTCAAAATCGAGAACTAGAGGCAAATCCAATTTTGCCCCCGGTCCAATTTTTAAAACCATGATTATAAACTGAGATAGTGATATACGTTCAATTTTTGTTATATACCAAGTGTATTATAGTTCTTGAAAACAAAGCTTTGGGTTGACTTAAACCAACCTAGCAAGTGTTGACTAAAAAAGCCAAACTAAAGAAAAACTAGCTTAATAGTTTAAAACTTAGTACAAAACAAGGGGAAAAATCAGTTTTGGGCTAGGTAGGAAAAGCCCAAAATTTGTAAAATATGTTGGCTTCAAACCATTTAAATCGCATTTTATACACCGCACCGTGCATGTGACCACAAAAATGAGGTGCAGTGCGGTTATGGTTTTGGCTAAACCGCACTGCAAAGTGCGGTACTAAAAAAGCCCAAAATCGCATCACATCATAAACACCCCTAAATGTAATATTTTGGGATATTCAAGACTTATAATCCATGGCTTGAAAGCCACTTAAATAGTACTAGTAAAGGGTATAGATAAATATCCCATTAAGGGTCCATTTAGATACCATTTATTTTGTTGAAAATTAAAAACTAAAAACACTGTAGCAAATTAATTTTTAAATGTGTGAATAGTGCCGTGTGACCTATTTTTAATGAAAAAGTTGCTGAAAAAGTAAGGTTTGTGGGTCCTGTAAATAGTGTACGAGACCCACTAGTGTGCACTGTCCACCGATTATTTTGCTGGTGTGAACAATGCACTGACAAAAAAGGCAAAAATCATAGCTAAAAAAAAAAAAAAAAAAACACAAACGCAAAATGCGCTGCTTTTCATCCGTATTTAAACATATACTAAAAGTTATTTTTTGAGGGGTGCCCGGGGGCGGGGGGTTTGATCCATTAATTAAAATTTTTTATTATTAATTGGAGTTACAGGTGTAACACTAACACTTAACACCATCTGTAACTTGATTCTCAAAAAAAAAAACCATCTGTAACTTTGATCTTTATCCTCAATTTATGTATTTGAAAGTTCAAACCATAAAAAACTATTTTATCTATTTTATTTATTTATATTAAAAATCCTTTTATCCATTTATTTATTTATTCATAGTATACCGTATACGTCCCTTGACAGATAGAAAGAGACCGGGACAAAAGTAAGGACACATCCATTGTCCATTGACAATAAGATAAGTTGAAGAATCCGTTTGCTTTATTTAGTTATTATCATTAATCATTATACTAACAAACAAGAAAAAGCAAACAAGAACAACAGAAGCACTATATAAAATACATAAACAACACCTTATCAAAAAAAAAAAAAAAAACATGAACAACAGAAGCATTATATTTATACCACAAAGGGCACCTTCTTTTTCCTTTATCATCTTTAGTAATTAGTATGAAGTCAATGATAATTAAATATGTATGTGGCCCTCAAAAAAAGAAAAAAGAATTGTGAAGAACATACCTCAAATGGTCCAATTCCATTGCATGTCCATTGGCAATAAAAAAGAAAAGAAAATGGAAGTTATCACTATCCATTCTTTGTTCAGTAAAAATTATACTTTGTTACCTGTCATTTCTTCAATATCTTGAATTAAATAACGAATACATAATTTATGCAAAACTTAAAGCGTCCAACAACAAATCCTCAAAACGCTAATGCTAAAGAAGATTATGATTCTTCCTCAAAAAAAAGAAGAAGATTATGATTAATTGATGGTATCTTATAATCATAAGAAATCATTAATTGCGTGAAGTGCAAATTATGTAGTTGGCATGGTGCCTCTGCCACCGCAACCAAATACAAAATAGAAAACAAACCCAGAAAAAGTTTAAATATTTCACAGTCGATCGATGAAACCCAACAAAACTTGGTTTGTAAGTTCCATAATATGCACAAACTATAAGTATGACTATGATTTTGTGATTTTGGGTCCCATAACTTTTGCTTTTTTGTGTTTGGATTACTTCTCATATTAATTATTTTTCATCCCAATATATGGGTGATTCTATGGCTATCTATCTGGATAATTGTTGATATATATAATGAAAGGTGAAGGCATATGTAAGCGATAATTGAAGCCACCTCATACTATCCCTAACTTTTATACGCACTAGGACCACCCACCATGAATGAATCTAGCTAGGGCTAAACCCAATTCAACCACCACTACTCTCTACCTCTCAGTGAGATTATGGAGCCAAGAAAGTAAATAAATATTCCATCTTACTTGTTTAATGTGTAATGTATAGAAAAATCAATCTCCTTTTTTTAGAACAAAATTTTAGTTTGTTATTATTTTCTTAACATTCATTGCTTTTGGCTTAAGCTGGAAATTATTCCTTAAAAAATAGAGAGGAAAAAACAAGACAATATCATACCACATGCTTTAAAAAATTAAGGTTATAATTTTCTTTATGAGTCTAAATATAATTTATTCCTCTTGACATTCGAAAATATTATTGTATATGATGTTTCAGGTGATGAATAAAAACCATGCCAAACTGATTCTCCCAAAAAAAACAAGAAGCTGCACATATTAGAGTTTAATTTCTTCTTTGAATTTGTCACTTCGTACATGAATGAATCGCACGTCCATTATTAATGAGCTTCATGGCCACCGCTAGATAAAATCATAAAACTATCAGTAATACTAGAAATGACCAATACTTCTGTTTTTTTTTTTCTTAACCAGTTGATTTGGTCTGTTGGTTGGTGCAGAAAGCACTTGGACTTGGCCATACTTTGCTGTGCACATATAAATATTCTCTATAACTGAAAAATCCTAACCGCTTTATTGTTGCTAAGTACTAACGTGTTCAGTCCTCTCTCTGAAACAATTAATAATCGGGTCATTTAACAAAATGTGAGTACATCCAAAACCTTCTGACGAAATAACAATGAAATATAACTGCACATCACATTATCTCCATTAATCCTCTTTCTTTCTTATTTTTTCTCCCTAGTTAGAAACAAAATTTTAATAATTATTATGAATTTGTGACAATGGAGAGAGGTCTCAAATTTACTGCCAACCAAAAATACTGACAGAACAATAACGACAAGTCTACAAGTTCTTTAGATATATATATATATATATATCAACAAAATTTATATTAAAAGAAGGCTGTGTTTTCTTCTCTGTAAACATAGTGGCAGTGATTTCGATCCCCAACCCCATACTCAACTTCCAATAGAGAAAATTAAACATTACAAAAAAATAAATAAAAATATAAAAATTCCTTATAATTAAAAAAAGAAAAAAGAAAAAAGCAAATTATATTTTTCCACTCAAAACTTTCGTCCCATTTATAATGTTTCCAAACTATATATTTGTTCGATTAACACCCCAATTAAAAGACTTTTATCAATGTGCCTTCTGTCATTCAAATTAAGTATTCAATAAGACAAAAATTGGGCATATATATAATAACCCATCATTTTTGTCTTATTTTACACTTAATTTAAATTGATACAATTCTCTCAAATTAGGGTATCAATCGGGCAAATCAATAGTTTGTGGACAATAAAAATGAAATCAAGTGCGTGGATAAAATATAATTTACCAAAAACATATAGAATCAGATATCATCAACCACATCAACCTTGGCAGTGCAAAATAGCAAGCGCCGGAAGAAGGTGAACAAGGCATTGCATGAACCCTCCTTAGCCTTCATGAACACTCCACGGCCAGGCCTTTTCTTCTCATCAATAGTAGTACTCTTTGCCTTATTGCTTTTATTTCCAGAAGCCATTCTCAGCTTTACTTTCTCCAAACACTTCTTGGTCTTTTCGGGGACACTCTCTTTCCTAGAGAAAGTGTAGCTCCTCAAGAACATTTGCCTGCATGAAATGCTGTCCACCACCGTAGGGTGAGGACGCGCCCCGGCAGCACGGTGCCCATTAGAGCTTACGGACCTCACGAACTCGGCATCGGATTCTGGCCATTTGTAGAGGTTGGTGTAGGTTGGTCGGACTGGTACACGGGTGTCTTCGATGCAGTTTGATATGCAAACCGAGGCCATTGGCTCCAAGCAAGGGTTAGCACTTAGCAGTGATGGGTTTGCTTTTGTTTATAGAAATAGAGCAAGGTGTGTGAGTCTATGAGGGAAAATAGTATGGTTTTTTATGCATTTGGGAGTGCTAATATATATGTGATATGAACGTAATGATTTGGAATGATGTTTAGGGTGTGTACATTTGAAGTCTCTAAGACAAATTAATTTTCTTCTATAATCATGTGATTTGACATGATTTAGAGTAGACTGAACGATTTGTGGGTGTAAATATGAAGTGTAACCCAAATGACACCCCCCCCCCCCCCCCCCCCCCTTTTTTTTTTGAAACAAACACACTTACAAGGAAGAGAGAAATGAGTTAGAACATAAAAACATACCACAACTCCACTCACAAGTTATGGTAACATTTTAAGGGAGGGTGGGGCAAGTTATACTACACATAACACATTTTCTTAAGTAATGTGGGATAATTATTTATTTATTTATTTTGAGAAACAAACACACACACAAAAGGGAGAAGGAAAGGGGTTCTAACCCAAATTACTTGATAATGTCTCAGAATTTTTTTTTTTTTGGATAAGAATCTGTGTTAGTAAATAAAATTCTAATTTACCATAAAAACAATTCTTATTAGTACTCGTTTATTATTATAAAGACACTTATAAAATATGTAAACACTTTTCATATTATATTTGTACAAAAATACGTCAACAGTCAACTTGATTAAACTTCAAACATGTTTATTTTGTTGCGATGTGTCATTGTATACAACAATGAAATAATCAAATCAATATTTTTTTTTGTTCCATGTTTACCATTTTTATTAAACATCTATAATTTGAAATTAAACCTTATTACCGTATTTAATATGTATGATTTTAAATAAATAAAAATAAAGTTATTTGATATCATATCACACATAATATACTAAAGTAGAATCCCAATCAAGAATCCAAATTATATTCTAGTTGCACTCTAATTTTATATCAATTCTCCTTCTAATTGCCCTATTATTTGACACTAAGTATCTTTAGATTTTAAAAGCTTACAAATTTCATCCTAATTGTCCTTCCAATTATACTCTAATTGGGAGAAATTACACTTTATTACCTTAAACTATATTCCCGATTACACTTTACACCATACATTTTTTGAATGCATGTTTTGCACCATAAACTATGATCATTGTTACGCTTTGCACCCTGACATTAAGTTTACTGTTAACGTGGATGGAAAAATATGTAACCATGTGAAAATACCTAATTGCCCATCTTCTCAATCCTTTAAAAACAAAAGAGAAATTATACTTTACCACCCTAAATTATACTTTTAATTACACTTTGCACCTTAAACTTTGAACTTCCATCTAAGTGGATTTTTTTTTTGGGTTCAAAATAACACTGATTTTCAAACAATTTTGTTAGTTAACACATTTTTAAAACTATTTAGGAAACTAACATTTCGAGTACATTGGACTCGATTTTGGTGTGCTAAATCGAGTGCAATGAACTCGATTTCAACATAGAACTCGAGTCTAAGGGACTCAAGTTCTGTCATATAAAAATCAAGTCCACAAGACTCGATTTTGTTTAAATTGAACCTTCTTATGTTGCTAACCTTCAAGGCCGAAGCTCATCATTGAAGCTCATCACTTTGTCTCGTTCCATATTTCTCGTCCCCACTGAAGCTCACCTGGGTTTTGTTCAGATCTAATCGGACTTGGGTTTTGGTGGAGTTGCTTGGATTGGACCTGGGTTTTGGTGGAGTTGCTCGGATCGGATCAAAATTGTAAGGAAGGTTTTGTTGGAGTTGATTGGATCGGATCTATGGTTCTCTCTCACTTTGTCTCATTCCATATCTCTCAATCCCCACCGAAGCTCACATAGTTTTTGCTTGAATCAGATCGGACCTGAGTTTTGTTGGAGTTGCTCGGATCGGATCGGACCTATGAGGAAGGTTTTGCTGGAGTTTGTTGAAGGTAAGAACTGAAGTTAAATCCTGAAATTTAAATGAAAATCGAGTCCGTAGGACTCGATTTTTATATGACAGAACTCGAGTCCATTAGACTCGAGTTCTATGACGTTAGTTGCTGTCAAATGTTGAAATCGAGTTCATTGTACTCGATTTAGCACACCAAAATCAAGTTTATTGTACTCGAGATGTTAATTTCCTAAATAATTTTGAAAATGTGCTAATTAACAAAATTGTTTGAAAATCAGTGTTATTTTGAAAAAAATTCCCATCTAAGTTAACAGAAAACTTAACGTCATGGTGCAAAGTGTAACATAAGGTATAATTTAGGGTGGTAAAGTATAATTTTCACGCTCTAATTTTGTGTCAATTATATATATATATATATATATATATATATATATATATATATATATATATATATATATATATATAATAAAAACTTTGAACCTCCATCCAAATTAACAGAAAACTTAATGTTAGGGTGCAAAGTGTAACAAGGGTCATAGTTTTAGGGTGCAAAACGTAACATGATGTATTGTTTAGGGTGATAAAGTGTAATTTTCCCGCTCTAATTGTGTGTTAGTTATATTTACATGCAAATTCATGTAACAAAACTTAGAAAATACAAAAAGACTCAATCCAAATTTATTTTATATATATGCTTACTAGATAGCCCTTGTAGACACCGCATTTTGTACCCCTTACGACTCGGGCCCCCATTCCCCAATGATGTTGAATTCTAAGACCCAAAGTTGGTTTAGGGCCCAGTCAGATGTTAAATTGACTATAGAAATGTTAAAATGAAAATATAACTCTTAATGAGCAAATAAATCTATTTTTGGAAAAGTAAGGCCAAGGAAACCCTCGCTATGTGCACGAAACTTTCTGCATGCATATGCATGCTCGATCTTGCGCACGTATAGCAAGTTCTAGAAACTAAATAAGACAAGTTTTTTTCATTAACGTTGAGGTTTGAAACAAATCCCACATCGTTTGGGAGTCGTTCCAAACCCCTATTTTCACACTATAAGTAGCCTTATATGGTATATTTTCAGAACAGACAGAAATCCCACTGGAAAACACTAAGATTTACTAGAAATAGTGAATCAAAAATGAAGTTTTTCACAAAACATCCTCAAGTCAATTTTATTTTGATTAGGGCATTTTCTACCCTTGATCTTTGAGTTTAAGATTATTAATAACTTTTTTATTGAATTGTGAATAGATTTGATTGAGGGGAACGGTCAAAAATCAATCTTGAAGAGCTTTTCTTTGAGATATTAGTCTAAACTTTTCTATTCCTTTTTTATGCCTTAATCTTTCCGATTGCTTTATTTTCTTGTTATAATATGTTCTAATATGTTTATCTAGCTTAGGTTTATGTTTTTGTATGTTTAAAAAGTATGTTAGGGTGTTAGATTTAGTGTTTTAAAGCTTGGTTGTGTTTCTAGGGTTTCTGGGCAGAAACCTACGTACGCATAATCTTGCCTACGCATGGAGGCTTGATTATGCGCATGCAGGGAAGTTCATGCGTGCGCATGAACTTGCCTAGAAAACCTATTTTTTATTTATTTGTTTTTGTTTCTGCTTTCACATGTATGTTTCTGTATAGCCTCTTTTCTATTTTTTTTTTAGGCGTAAATACACTTTTGGTCCCTACATTTTGGGCCAGTTCTCGATTTGGTCCCTAGATTGATTTAGCTCCTAAGTCAGTCCTTGATTTTAGAAAATCGTTTTTATTTTAGTCCCTGCCGTCAACCTGGTAACAGAAAATGCTGAGGTGGCAAACGAAATGCACTGTGTGCACAGTAAATGCTGACGTGGCTATTATAATAATATTAAAAAATTTGATTAGGCATTTTTTAAATGCCACGTCAGCATTTAAAATGCCACATCAGCATATAAATTAATAAAAAAATAAAAACAAAAAAAAAATTCAATTTCTTGATTTTAATTTAAATTGAAAAAATTAAAAACGAAAAAAGCTTATTATAAAAAAAAAAAAAACCAAACTCACAAACCTAACCCAAATATCTCTCTCTGCCCCATGAATTCTCTCACTCTCCGTTTCTCTCTTTGATTTGCTCCACTCCAACCCTCTGCTCCAAACTGAGAGACCCATGGCAAAAGACACCAAGCTCCAAACCAAAAACCCATGGCCAAATAAAACAACAATCTCTCTTTGATCTACCCAGAAACCCACCTTGTTCTTCCTCATCGAGTTCATGAATTCCTTGGGGACTCTCTTCATGTCGTCGTGCACGTCGTAGCACTCGAAGTAGATCGGCAAGTGCATCGCCTCCATCGCCTCCATCGCACGAGACCAGCGTCACCGCATCGGAGCTTTGTCGCCAGGTCGAGGCATGTGGGTCACAGATCGGGTCTGGTAAAGGGTTACGAAATTGAAGGAGATGATGATTTTTTTTGTGTGTTTGGCTACTAAAAGAGTGGGGAAAAGAACCAATCAGATCACTCTCTCTCTGAATTGGGTTTGTTTTTCCCTGTGGGTGTTGATTTGTTTGAAATTTCTAGGTTTGGTTTTTTCATGTGGGTTTGATGATTTTCTGGGTTGGAGGTTTTGGTTTTTGGGTTGGAGGTTTCGGGGTTTGATGATTTTTCTGGGTTGGAGTTTTAATGATTTTTCTTGGTTGGAGGTTTCGGGATTTGATAATTTTTCTGGGTTGGAGGTTTGTTGATTTATTTGGGTTGGCTTTTTCATGTCGGTTTGATGATTTCTTCATGTTGGAGGTTTCGGTGGAGGATGGAAATTTTGTATGAATTTGTGCATGTTTATTTGCTAAGAAAATATAAGAAAAGAGAAGAAAATCTTAGATTATTTTAATTTCTGGGCAACCCGAAGAACATGAAGAACATCCTACCCTTGTTCTTTCGAAAATAATAAAAAGAAAATAAGAAAATAAGCTTTTTTATTTTTAATTTTTTCAGTTTAAATTAAAATCAAGAAATTGAATTTTTTTTATTTTTTATTTTTTTATTAATTTATATGCTGATGTGGCATTTTAAATGCTGACGTGGCATTTAAAAAATGCCTAATCAAATTTTTTAATATTATTATAATAGCCACGTCAGCATTTACTGTGCACACAGTGCATTCCGTTTGCCACCTCAGCATTTTCTGTTACTAGGTTGACGGCAGGGCCTAAAATAAAAACGATTTTCTGAAATCAGGGACTGACTTAGGAGCTAAATCAATCTAGGGACCAAATCGAGAACTGGCCCAAAATGTAGGGACCAAAAGTGTATTTACGCATTTTTTTTATGCTTTCAAAGCCTTTGTTTCACATGTTGGTTTGCTTGTTTGCCTTCACATGTTAGAATTAGGGTTTATCTTGTGTTTCCTTTGTTTTGATACCATGAACATGCATTCACATGCTTATGCATGATGCCATAGGTGCTAAGTTGCTGCAATGTAAGTGAGGTAAGTCATACATTGGTATGAACATGCATTTTTATGACGTAATATGCTTGTTTGATGTGTGATTTTATGTCTAAGAGGTTGGAATGTATGTTATGACCCATGTTGGATTACCATGCCCTTTTGCTACCTTATCTTTGTTGCTGCCTTGTTGATGATGATATGTTATGCCATGATGAGATGAATGTTAGGATCTATGATATGTTATGCATGATTAGATGTATGGTAGGTTTTGTTTGATAAGCATGGTAGATGTATGATTAGATCTTTTGGGATGATTGATGCCATGTGGTTTGTTTAGATGCATGTTAGTGTGTGTGTGTGAGTGAGTTAGATACAAGTTTTGAGTGTGTCTTTAATAGGGTTAAGACATAAGACACAATGATGAGAAGCTAACTTTAGGGTTGGGCGGTTTTAGGTGTCTAACGCTTTCCTAAGATCGTACCTTAACTCCGAACCCATATTTCTGGTAGTAAGATCAAAAAGTCCTTCCTCGAGAAGACATTATATATATGGTTCCTAGGCCATTGCAAAAACTAGGTGGCGACTCCCCCTCTATGTCCATGGCCCCCCAATTGCTATTTTACCAACCAACACGCCCAAAATCATGTTTACTTGAATATGTATTGCTATATTTTTTTTAGCTACAGTGAACACTAAATTCTCAAATTAGAAATATATTATTTTATTAAAAATATCTCCTCATTCTCTCTTGTTAGGATATATGTGTTTTAACGCTAGGAACATATGTTAAATTAGAATTGGCTAATCCTTTGACAAAACATACTTTACTTGTAATTGGGTAGATCTAGGATGTGTTTAATGCTTCAAGGAATAAGGTTTCAAGATTAAGTGTTAAAGCCATGCAAGTCAGTCCAAGAAACAAGTGAAGAAGTGCTGGATTTTAAAACTCGATAACTAGCTCAACAACTAGTATCTATCGAGGTTTAAAAAGTTGCTGAAGCATGATGCTCGATAGCTAGCTCAATAGATAAGCTATCTATCGAGGTTTATGAAATTCAGTTTTTCAGAACTGATTTCAATCCAATCCATGAATACATGTTTGGGCTTTCTTTTCTCACAACCTTAAACATACATAAGGATTGTTTTAAGGGCCCTAAAAGGTTGCGCAAGTGTGAACCAAAGTTGTGTTCATGCAAATTGTGATAGGAGACAGAATTTGCCCCAGTTCATCTTTCTCTTGAAGAAGCTGCTGTGTTTGTACACCGTAGAGTTTTGTAACCAAGGAGCTTCGTGAACTTCATCGTGTTGATGAACTAAAGAACTTTGTAGCCAACATCTTTCTTAAGTTGGTGAGTAAGCCGCATACTGGGATCCGCGCATCGAATTGATTAGTCACGTACTGGGAGCCATGCAATAAATGGAGAGATTGTCACTACAGAACAAGTCTAATTGGGTATTGGGGTAAAGGTTCAACTGTAGGTTAGTATAAGATCCGAGATTCCTTAACATAGTGATGACATTCATTCTGCATCCTTTGTCTCACTATAACTCTATTACAGAGCCTCGTGCTCAATTTTTGTTATCCCTATATAAGGATATTTCTATTGACTTCCCTTCTTATCCCTTATAGATGTTTATAGGGATACGGTAACTCATGATAAGCTCATTTTTCCTTCCGCTATCACGAGACTTCTTCGCCATTTTTCTATCTCCTCATTTCACGGTTATGAGTGCCATAGACACTGCTACCGTTCGATGGAGCGAGGCACAACTTAGACCGAGGCGGCCCCGAACAAAGATGGCGACTCCTTCAGCTTCTATAACTCCATCCACCTCTACTCCTTCATCTTTTGCTGGTGGGTTGACTTGTGAGGCCATCATCGCATAGCTTGTGCGCATGGATGCTCGCCTTGACACACTCAGTGATGAGTTATGTCAGGTGAACACCCATGTTGGTCGTATCACACGACGACAAGCTGTCATGGGTGGTTTCACTGCTTATACCTCTCTATCTCCACCGGCTTCAGAGGATGAGAGTGATGATGGCTCCGGCAGTGATGATGTTGATGAGGACGAGGATGCTAGCTCGCCCAGTGATGATGAGATGTCTACTTGATGTAATTACCCTTTGTCACTCATGACAAAAAAGGGGAGTAGTTTTGATATGAGAGTAGTCATATACATAGGGGGAGAGTTAGCATAGGAGATTTTTTGTGATAGGGGGAGTGTCTATGAGGGATGTAGTGAGGTTTTTATGTATTTTCTTTTCTTTCTTTTACATTTACCTCATGTATATTGGTATTTGACCATTTGACATACATTGTACTTATATTTGGTTTATATCTACATGTTATTCACCTATCTTTACATGTGTTGCTTCTTTTCTCTCTTTATGCACATGATTCTTATATATTGTATGCAATATATTATTTCTATTTTACACTAAGATGCCGTGATGAGTTTTGTTTAAAGTGTTTCAGAAATACAGGTTGTCAAAGTCTTCTTGCCATAAACTCTCTTCTTGTAAAGTTTTTCAAGAGTTTGTGTTAGGATAGATTTTATTGTATTCAACAAGTGAGTATTAGTTGAGTGATTTATGACTTCTCTCATATGTTCATTTGTTTGTTGTGGTTTTGTCACGGATTGCCAAATCGGGAGATTGTTAGGACATATGTGATTTAATGTTAGGAACATATGACAAATTAAAATTGGCTAATCCTTTGAAAAAATGCACTTTACTTGTAATTGGGTAGATCTAGGATGTGTTTAATGCTTCAAAGAACAAGGTTTCAAGATTAAGTGTTAAAGTCATGCAAGTCTGTCCAAGAAACAAGTGAAGAAGTGCTGAATTTTAAAACTCGATAGCTAATATCTATCGAGATTTAAAAAGCTGTTGAAGCACGATACTTGACAGCTAGCTCGATAGATAAGCTATCTATCAAGGTTTATGAAATTTAGTTTTTTAGAGCTGATTTCAATCCAATCCATGAATACATGTTTGGGCTTTCTTTTCTCACGACCCTAAACATATATAAAGATTGTTTTAAGGGCCGTAAAAGGTTGCGCAAGTGTGAAGCAAAGTTGTGTTTATGCAAATTGTGATCGGAGACAGAATTTGCCCTAGTTCATCTTTCTCTGAAGAAGCTGCTGTATTTGTACACCTGTAGGGTTTTGTAACCAAGGAGTTTCGTGAACTTCATCGTGTTGATGAATTGAAGAAATTTGCAACCAACATCTTTCTTAAGTTGGTGAGTAAGCCGCGTACTGAGATCCGCGCATCGAATTGGTTAATCACGTACTAGGAGCCATACAATAAAAGGAGAGATTTTCACTTCAGAATAATTTCAATTGGGTATTGGGGTAAGGGTTCAACTGTAGGTGGGTATAAGGTACTAGGATTCCTTTACCTGTAACTGCTTGTGGGGATAATAGTGAATTCTCGGGAGTGGTGACCTTAAAATCACCTGGTGGTGTTTTTGCAGCGTAGGTTTTTCCCATTCGTAAACAAATCACCATGTCAATTTAATTTCCGCTGCATTTAGTTATTTGGTGATTTGTTTGTACTACCACGCTATTGCATGCTAATTGAATTGATTAATTAACTTGCCTAATTAATTTGTTAATTCATCACAAGAGGTCAATACTTTCTTGGCCTATCATCTATCTTCAATCACACCTCTCCATCATTCTTTCTCTCCCACTTACTCCTTCTCCCTCTTTCTCTCCCAGTTGCAGATATATTTCTCTCCCTATGCTGCTTAACCCATCTCCAATGCTTTATCCCTCTACTTTTTTCTCTTCACCCTATTGCTCTTTCCCTAGATCGAAGATTTAAGCGTTCTGTCTCTCACAGTTTGGGTCAAGGTTATGGATCTTGCCATCTTGGGTTTTGGGTTGAGGTGGAGAATGGCGTTTGTTGTGGAGACTAGTGGGTTTCGTGTAGGAGACCAGTGGGTTTGGGTCTTGGGTCATGGTGGAGAATGACGTTTGTTATGGAGATTGGTGGGTTTTGATCGTGGAGATCGTGTAGGAGACCAATGGGCTTGGGTCGTGGTTTGCGGTGGTGGTGGGTGATTGACGGTAAGGCGTGATTGATGGTGGTGGTGGGTGTGATGCGGCGGTGGATATGGATCTTGGAGTGTTTGGCAGTGGTGGCTGGAAGTTTTGTTGTTGATTTTTCTGAGTTTTTGGTGCGACGATGCTATGGTGGTGATCGTTGGTGGTTTGTGGGCTGTTATGGTTCGGTGGTTGGTTCAGTTGGGTAGTTCGGTGGTGGGTTTTTGTTTTCTAGTTTGGTGGTGTTTCAATATTGGTGGTGGTGATGGCTGGCTTTTGGCAGTTGGGTTGAGTTTCGTTAGTAGGTGGTTACTGGTGGTGGTGGTGATTGTAGGCTGTGTTGGTTTGATGGAGAGAGAAAGGAATAGAGTTGGGAGAGAAGAGAGAGAAGTGAGTTGTTTATATCATTTGATGGTGTAGTTTATATTATTTTAAGGAGTTGTATGTAAAAATAAAAACTAAGATGTTGGTTGAATTGTAAAATGGGATGGTAAAATATATAAAGTAGATTTTAATAGTATAAAATAGATAATTTTATTACATCCCCGGATGCAAATGCTCTTACACACACATGTATGTATGTATGTATTGCACCCCTGCATATACAAGAGTCATAAGCTAGTTATAATAATATGAGAGAATAAAAACTATTTTTTGATACATTGATAGTTGGGGGTGGGATGATTTAAACATTGAATGTCTCTTTTAGAAATACTATGAGGTGTTAGTTGAGTTACAAGCTTACAAATTTGTTGGAAAATATAAATACTTTTTTCCCCTAAGTAAATGAAGGATAATATTAATTATTAAACATTTTCACCTTCAATCACTTGTTACATTATCTTGTTGAAAAATACACTAAAATTATATCTATATATATATATACACTCTAAATATTTTAAATGCTTAGTTGATTTTTGTACTTTGTTATATAGTTATACTAGTCGCTAACTTGTGCGTGCACGAGAATAGCTACTGAATGAGTTCCATGAAAAAAAAAAAGTCATTATTTTTGAGTTGGAGTAGTAAGCGAAAATGCATGAAATTAAAAAAAAAAAAAAATGGTATAGCAAGAAATCGCACAAAGTTTTATTAGTTAAGTAGAAGAAAGTAATGTTTTATTAGTTAGTTTGTGTTGTATATATAGCTATATATAAGATAGGTTATAATATATATGCCAAAAAGTGCCTATTGGTTGAAAATATGCCTATTGACCAAAAAGGTGCCTATTGGCCGAAAAAGTGCTTACCAAAAGGTGTCTATTAAAAGGTCATAACCATTTATATTGAATATATCAAAAGGTGCCTATTGGCTGACACTGTGCCTATTGACAAAAAATGTGTCTATTGGTTAATTGTGCCAAAAGGTGTCTATTGCGATGCACGAGAATAGCTACTGAATGAGTTTCAAGAAAAAAAAAAAGTCATTATTTTTTAGTTGAAGTAGTAAGCAAAAATGCATGAAATTAAAAAAAAAAAATGGTATAGCAAGAAAAAAAAAGTCATTATTTTTTACTTGAAGTAGTAAGCAAAAATGCATGAAATTAAAAAAAAAAATGGTATGGCAAGAAATCGCACAAAGTGCTATTAGTTAGGCAGAAGAAAGTAGTGTTTTATTAGTTATTTTGTGTTGTATATATAGGTATATATAAGATATGTTGTAATATGTATGCCAAAAAGTGCCTACTGTCTGAAAATATGCCTATTGAATGAAAATGTGACTATTGACCAAAAAGGTGCCCATTGGCCGAAAAAGTGCCTACCAAAAGGTGTCTATTAAAAGGTCATGACCCTTCGTATTGGATATATCAAAAGGTGCCTATTGGCTAACACTGTGCCTATTGACAAAAAATGTGTCTATTGAATGAAAAGGTGCCCACCAAAAGATGTCTATTGAAAGGTAATAACCATTCATATTGGATATAACAAAAAGTGTCTATTGACTGAAAATGTGTCTGTTGATCGAAGATGTGCCTATTGAATGAAAATGTGTCTATTTACTGAAAATGTGCCTATTTAAAAATGAAAAGTCACAACTGTTCGGTAATTTTAAATGTATATGTGGTATTAATTTATAAAGCCATGTGGCGCAATAAGAAGCGGTCAACAAAAAGTCAAACGTTTTGGTTTTATATTATATATGGATATAGATTAGATAACATATCATACTAGAAGTAACTTATCATATCATATACTTTAGAAACTAAATTTCGCACCCATAATTTAACCTTGAAAGATGAAATAATGACCATTCTATGTACCTCAAAAATCATAGTTGCATTTTAGTCATTAAGTCATTCATCATATATCATGAAAATGATCTTGAGATTCTAACAATCACAACGATACGTTCGATTCCCAAATCGGACAGTCGGATTGAAAAATATCACAAGATCAAGTTTTAATGGTCTACATGCATTCATTTGGGTGAAATTGATCACACATGATTAATTGAAGTTAATTTTGATTGGTTAACAATTAAAATTAATTAAATGAATTTCTATGATTGGTGGAATATTCTTGTTAAAGTGTGATTTGTTGCATAGGAATAAAAGTAATAAGCTGATAATATTAAATTTGGATTGATAATTAAGTTTTTAGGGTAATTATATTTAAAATAATTATTTTAAAAGCTTAATTATCAACTTGGGAAAAGTTTTATCATGAAAATAACTTTAAATTTGTCCGAATACTGTTTTAGACTTGGAAAACACTTCAAAAACGTGCTAAACAAGTAGCAGTTTTAGATTCATGTTCAGGGGCACTTTTGGCATAGTAAACATAGAGATTTGGACTAGGCTATTTCTAGCAACGTTGTGGGGAATTATTTTTGTGAGGTCATAAAGCGCAACAATATGCATCCACCTTTTGTACTGGGCCTGAAGCCCATAACGAGACCCATAGTCGCATATGAAGAAGACAATGGTGATCATGGCAGCCGAGGAAACCGTGCCGAGAACAATTCTGTCCTCGGATAGCCAAGGCCGAGGTTGATGTGAAGAGACTTACCGACAAAAATAATCTTCCAAAGTACCCCAGGGAAAAATGTAAGTACAACAAGCAAGTACACTGGAGCATGGCGGTAGAGCAATTCCAGGAAAAGTTGCAGCCTCCACATTAAATGCTCCACAACCAACACTCTGGCCGCATTAAATGTGGAAGTGATACCTAAGCAGTGGCATTTCAGACTCACAGCTATTACCTAAGAGCTTTGGGAGGAAGGTTGATGTGACAAAGATCAACAACAGCAGATCTGACATGCACGTGTATGGTGGAGATGAAGGAGGAAAGTAGTATATAAGGAAGAATGAGCTCTGAGAAAAAGGAGGAGGATTTTTACCAGAAAAAACATTGTAGCAACCTGAGCTAACTTTGTAACTATTGTCACTATCACTCAAGAAATAATAAGTGGAAGCTCCTCGGACTAGTGCCGATGATCAAATTACTTGCCTAAATCCATATTCATTGTACTTATCCTTTCTTTAAATCATAATCAGTCACTGTTACACTCATCAAAGCCCAATTCTTCTACCTACTTTCTACAAATTTATTGTATTGGGCTTGTTGGGCTTGAGTTCACTTATCCATTACCCATAGTGTTCAAACCCAACCCCTACAATTTTCCTTCAACTGTTGCAATTTCAGCTTAATCCGAATTTTGAGTATAGAGATATGGTCAAAATACTTAAACATTTTCAAATTTGAAAAATCAGCTTAACTCTTATCCAAATCTTTTTTTTTAAAGGATTTTCTTCATATGTTTTTTGCTTATTTTTTAAGCAACTAACATCTCTATAAATAGAGGAGACCACTCAAGATTCAACACCCCTTTTCCCCTTAACGTTAAAGAAACTCATGAAGTTTTTCTTTAGGACTTTATTTTTTTTTGTTAAGCAACAATTCTTTAGATCTCAGAGTGATCCATTCTCTCTGATTTCTAAAGCAATTTCCCTCTGTAAGATCAATTCATGCATGTATAGTTTAGTATTGTTTAAAGTTTTGTATAACATGTGTTTCTTTATTCCATTCTTTACATAATCATATCTATGACTTGTTCATTGCACGCTTTCTTTTCCAAATCTTACTTCACATGATAGGCCTAGGATTTTGTTTGTTGTTAATTAACATGTATAGATCTAAGGTTAAATCATTATTTGAAACTGTAGATCTACAAGAAATTTCATGCATAAATACATCTTTTCGTATCTCTACAAAAATATATCTGAAATTCTTCATACAAATACATCTTCTCTTTCTTTTATATCATAAAACCAGATCTTTATTTTTTATTTTAAATTCACAACTTTCATCATAAAAATCAGATCTTAATTTTCTAATCATGATTCTCAGTAAACTTTTTGTTTGCATAAAATAAGATTGCAGATTTAGGATTTTAGAATGGTATTTTAACCCAAGATCTAGGAAAATTAACATGGCATTTTTTTGTATCTCATTGATCTCTTGCATATAGGTACTTGGTTGGTTGTTTAGAGTCTTGAAGACCGAAATTTTTTCGGGTATGATGGATGCCTAACACCTTCCCATGCTGTAACCTAGCTCTTAAGTCTAGATCCTAGGTTCGCAGATAGTGTTTTATCTTTCTTTTATAGATAGATTGTAACTAGGAAGAAAGAAATTGTATTCTTTTTACTTAGATTGTAAATTAGGACCAAAGCTATGTAAGTTCCTTTTTATCGATTTGTAATAATTTAAATTAATGAGAATTCGTATTATTCATATATTATGTATTTTTTAAATAGTTTTCTTATTTTTAATATAAAATAAGTGGCGAATTTTTAATTACCGATTGTTCCAAAAGTTTAAACTATTGGAATATGGTAAATTTAATCATTTAACCACACAATTCTAACACTTCCCCTCACGAGTGGGTCGAAATTACCTTTTAATAGGTGAGGCCCAACACATGGGATTTTAAATGGGAGGTAGAGTAAAGGAGACATGGATCGAACTTAGGATCTCATGCTCAGATACCATATTTAATTACCGATTATCCCAAAAGTTTAACCTATTGAGATATGGTAAATTTAATCATTTAACCACGTACTTCTAGCACTTCCCCTCACGTGTGGGCTGAAACTACCTTTTAATAGGTGAGGCCCAACACGTGGGAATTTAAATGGAAGATAGAGTGGAGGAGACAATGATCGAACTTAAGATCTCATGCTCAGATACCGTACTAAATTACCAATTGTCCCAAAAGCTTAAACTGTTAGGATATGGTAAATTTAATCATTTAACCAATACTTCTAATGCTCCCTCGCATGTGTGAGCGGAAACTACCTTTTAATAGGTGAAGCCCAACACGTGGGAATTTAAATAGGAGTTAGAGTGGAGGAGACAAGGATTGAACTTAGGATCTCATTCCCTGATACCATGTTTAATTACCGATTGTCCCAAAATCTTAAACTATTAGGATATGATAAATTTATTCATTTAACCACACAATTCTTACGACGACTTCACAAAACCCCAAAAAGAAAGAGGTATCGGCACCTCTTTTTTGGGGGTTTTGTGGAGTTGCCACTTATATTATATGAAATATAAGAAAAATATATAAAAGAGTACCTAAATAATATGAATTCTCATTAATTTGAATGATTACAATTTGATAAAAAGAACTATACAGAGCTTTGTTTTCTAGTTTACAATCTAGTAAAAAGATTACAAGGCTTTATTTCCTAGTTACAATCTATCAATGAATGAAAGATTAAACACTATCTACAAACCTAGGATCTAGACTCGAGGACTATGTTACAAGATGGGAAGGTGTTAGGCCCTCATCTTGCCCGAGCAGAGTTCGGTCTTCTAAACTCTAAATAATCAACTAAGTACCTGTATGCAAAATATTAATGAGATACAAAAAATTCATGTTAATGTCTAGATCTAGAGTTAAAACATTATTCTAAAATCCTAGATCTGCAACCTTATTTAATGCAAACCAAAAAGTTTAATGAAGTTCATGATTAAAAATTTAGATATGATTTTTCATGATGAGAAAGAATGAATTATTCAATAAAAATATAGATTTGGTTTTTATGATAAAGAAGAATAATTTTTTCTTTAAAAAAAATACAAATTTGGTTTTTGGAGATAGGAAAGAATGTATTTTTCAAAGAAAATACAGATTTGGTTTTTTATGATATGAAAGAAAGAGTTTTTTTTTTTTTTTTAATGAAAATATAGATCTGGTTTTTTAGAGATAAAAAAGAATAATTTTTTCAATGAAAATACAGATCTTTTTGTTAGAGATAGGAAATAATGATTTTTTCAATGAAAATACAAATTTGGTCTTTTAGAGATAGGGGTGAATGATTTTTCAATAAAAACACAGATCTGGTTTTTATATAAAATAAAAGAAATGTTTACACACAAAAAAATCAGATCTAAATTTGTATGGAAAATTAAAAGAGTGTATTTATGCAAGAAATTTCTTGTAGATCTAAGATTTCAAATGATAATTTAACCCTAGATCTATGCATGTTAATTGATTAACAAATAAAATCCTAGACTAATCATGTGAATTTAGATTTGAAAAAGAAAGCATGCAATGAACAAATCATGGACATGATTCTATAAACGATAGAAGAAAGAAATAAATGTTTGTGCAAAACAATATAAAAATATACTTGCATGAATGAGTCTTATAAGGAGGAATTACTTTAGAAATCAAAGAGAATGGATTTCTTTGAGATCTAAAGAATTGTCACTTAACAAAAAAGAAAATCCTAAAGTAAAACTTCTAGGGTTTCTTTTACGTTAACAGGAGAGGGATGCTGAATTTTGGGTGGTCTCCTCTATTTATAGAGGTAGTATCTGCTTAAAAAATAAGCTAAGGTTGCTTTGAAAGTCAGCAGGCACAAGTTGGGTTAGTTTTATCCCAAAAAAATTGGATCTAATGAGTTTAAAACTGAAGAAAAAAAAAAAAAAACGAACTTGGACACATTCTGGACTTTGTGCCAATCGACATTGTTGAAGTGCCGATCAACACTATTGATAGACTCGGCCAATTTTCGTTTTCTTATGCATTTTGGACTCTTTTTAGTGCTTTCTGAGTTGGGAATTGTATTTAGACGTGTCTTGGACTTCTATTCCCGATAAAATTCATCCTAAGTTGATAATTAAACCTTTAAAATAATTATTTTGGAGATAATTACCCTAAAAGCCCAATTATGAATTATCGGTTCAAATTTAATATTATCAGTTTATTTCTTTTATTCCCATGCAACCAATCACTGTTTAATAAAAATATTCTACCAATCACAGAAATTCAATTAATTAATTTTAGTTGTCAAGCAATCAAAATTAATTTCGTATGATCAGTTCCACTCAAATGAATGTATGCAGACCGTTAAAATTTGATTTTGCAATATCTTTCGATCCGACCTTCCGATTTGGAAACCAAACAAATCGTTGTAATCGTTAAAATCTCAAGATCATTTTCATGATATGTGATGAATGACTTATGTTAGGTTCTAAAGATTTAGGAATTTATGTATTTAAAACTCTAATGTGTAATGTTGGCAAACCATGATCAAAACAATATGTTTAGTCTTGTTTAGGCTTGCTCAAAGTTGTGTTATTTATGTAAAGTTGGAATCGAGAGGCTGCAGATGCATTGGTGCATTTCGGCCTGGCTCGATCGATCGAAAGTTAGACTCGATCGATCGAAAGTCGGCCAGAATGTTTTTTCTGCAGAATTTCCAACTCAGCCCTATCTCATTAAACGTTTTGGGTTTTATGATTTTGCCCTAGGTATATAAGGCAAAACCCTAGCCACGTTTTTAAGAGTTGCTCTAGTTGTATTGTTGCTCATACTTTGCGGTTTGTGTGAATCTCTTGTAAGATCCTTGAGCAGTTTTCCTTCACATAAACTTAGGGTTTTCAAGATAGAGATTATATCAACATCTTGATGATCAACTTAGTTGCTGCCATTGGAGCTTAAATAAAAACAAGTGTGGGTGCTTGTATCTTGTGGAGAATCCAAGAAAGAAGGAGTCCATGGATTCGGAACTTGCACGTGGTCGTGTCAATAAGTTCTACTGGTGGGTAGCATTAGGAAGTCAAGCGGGGAGCTTGTAAGTCCTTTTTTATGAACTTCGATTCTTTCATAAGTGGATTCAAGTTTACCTTGAGGATAATTAAGTCAAATCCTCCCCAGGTTTTTACCGTGTGGTTTCCTGGGTCATCATATCATTGTGTCATTTATTTTTCCGCTGCTTTATATTCTTGATATGATTGTTTGATTGTGATAACCTAGATTTGCATAATTTGACTAAGTTAATCACTTGACTAATTAACTAGGCTAATCTGGTTGGGTTAAGGGGTCTAAAAACCGTTCAACTTAAAACCTAAAATGTAATAATGATTTTTGGGTACCTAGAGGGGTTATTTGGTCATCTCCCAAGATTTTATTATTCATTATCGATTAATAAAAAAAGGGCATGGGAACCTTCTTCCTAGCCGTAGAATGGTTAGACAGTGAGTATTTACCTCTGGTTTCTACAGATTATCTCATTTTATCATCTCAAAAACTATTTTATCTATTATATCATACTATTTTACAACACATCTAACATTCCAAACTTTTTTTTTTTGCCGTTTTACTTAAATATTCTTTTTTTTTACTATTTCTCTCTCTCTCTCTCTCTCTCTCTCTCTCTCTCTTTCTCTCTATTTCTCTTTCTCTCTCTTCCTTAAAGTAACCAACAACCACAACAACACCACCACCATAGCACCACCACCATGCCAACACCACACCAGAACCACGCCACCGTGCAACAACATAACAACCCATTAAAAAAACCACCAAACAAACACAACACTACACTACCACCAACACGCCAGAACCACGCCACCGCCACTACCACCACCACGGCACCATGAACCCACATCAGCCACCACCACCATCAATCACTCATCCCCACCACCATAGAAACCCTCCCCCACCACGAACAACAAATACAGAGAAACCCGCCCCTCACAACCAAAAAGGCAACCCCTACCTCCACCACAATCAATCACCCATCACCACCACCCATCAGCCACAAGCACAATCCCCACCATTAACAACACAAACACCACCCATACCCAAATTAACTCAACCAAACCATGACCATTAGGACCTCCACGGCCAAAACCCATCACCAAAACCGATTAGCAAGCAAATCCATCACTAGGAATGGCAACGGGTCGGGTTCGGACCGGGTTTTTCCATACCCGGACCCGACCCACGGGCTCCACGGGCCCCGTTGGGCCGTGGTACTTCAAGGCCCATTCTGTGGCCCAATAAAAAAAAAAAAAATTGCCTGATATTGATTTTCTCAGCAACCAAACAGGAGGGTAAAAGAACTCTCACGAAAACCCATTATTTTCCAGCAACCAACAGATTTGAACAATCGGAAGCTAACAAAACCCATTATTTTCTCAGCAACCAACAGATCGGAAACACTTTTTTTTTCATTACAATATTGTCCCACATCAAAAGTAAAAACAAGAACTAACATACAAACCCTAGGTCTGAACAATAAGACCCTACAAAATCAAATCAAACAAGCCGATCCTATTCAACAAAAATTGCACTAAAACTAAATATCACAAATTTGATTCTTTGAACAAAAAGAATGATTTTCATCCTTTCAAAAAAAAAAAAAAGAACGATTTTCATTGCAAAAGCCACAACGAGGTGAGGGAGATGAGAGAGTTGCGGCCTTGTGAGGTGGAGGAGGGCCTGGCGAGGTGAGGGAAGAGCAGCGGCGTCTGCAGGCTGCGGCAAGCTGAAGGAGGGAAGGAGGAAAGACCTGGTGATTTGGTGATTTGGGATTCGGCCTGGTGAGGTGAAGAACAGAGCAGCGCCGGTGAGGTGAGGTGCAAGGAGCAGCGGTACCGGCGAAGTGAGACTGAGAGTGAGAGTGAGAGCGAGAGCGAGGGTGAGGGTGAGGGAGAGAATGGGAGGCCGCTTGGGAGAGAATGAGAGGGTGAGAGAATGGGTCTGAGGGTGAAAAATGACTATTTATACTTAGGGTTTTTTTTTTTTTTTTAATATTATATATATGGGTCGGGTTCAGGCCGGGTATGCCTAATACCCGGACCCGACCCGAACCCGCTTCGGGTTTTTTAATGAAAACCCAGACCCGACCCTAATGTTAAACGGATCGGGTAAAACCCGACCCATTAGGGTCGGGTCGGGCCGGGTACCCGCAGGTCGAGTACATTTTGCCATCCCTACCCATCACCACCCATGACCAAATCTGATTAGCAAGCCCACGAACATGCCGCCGCAAACCACCATACCCACGCCGATCTCAAAACTAGAACCACAACCCTTGACCATACCAATCTCGCCACAAAAAATCACCTAGAAAAACACCACCACTGCAGTGAGAGAGGGAGTGAGGACTGAAGGAGATCTCGGCATCGTCAGAATCACTTTCTCGCTCATCCAGTGGCTACTTGTCTCGAAAGTCAAGCTCACGCCTTCGTCGGAGCATGCTTCGGCCAACGACGACGCTGGAAGAATGAGGGAGACGAGAGCGAGTCAAAGAGTGAAAGAGGGGGAGATGAGAAATCAGAGATGAGGAAAGAGAGAGTTGAGAAAGAAAAGGAGATCATCATACTAGAGAAAGAGAAGACAGAAAAGAGAGAGAGAGAATAAAAGTAATTAAAAAACAAGATACAATAGTCTATAGTAATTTCTATAAGTAAGAGCATCCACATCAGTGGAGCTAAAAATTTAGCTATTTGGCACTACAAAAAGTTACTTTATCTGTTTTACCTACTCACATGCTGTAACAGTGGATCTATTTTAGCTTTCAACAAAATAAAATAATATAAATATCATAATAAAATAATATATCTACTACAATAAAATAATACATCCCACTAAAAAAAACACCACAAACTAATCATCGTCACAATTCACAATCACCGCCAACCAAGAACAACCACCCACAAAAACCTTTCAGCCAGTCACATCCACCTCCACCACCACTCCACTAGCAACAACCTCTATGTGACAACCACAACCCACGGCAAGGAAAAAAAAAAATCAAACCACCACCAACAAAGCCATAACCATAGCCCAACACAGCCCACGACAACCACAACCACAGCTACCAAACCACCACTAACACAGCCAACAAACCGCCATTTCAAGCACAATCCATGGTCACAACCAAACCCACAAAAAAAAAAATCAAACACCAAAAAACCCATGCGAAGAAGAACCAAAAAACCAGCAAAAAAAAAAAAAAAAAACGGGAAACCCACAAACCCAGCAATCCAAAACCCCTGAACCCAGAATTCCCACCGTCGTCGATCATGGCGCCGTACGGAGGAGCGTAGTTACTAATTACCATTGACGTTTTGCGACGAGGAGCTAATGTTACTGTGGGTTCAGTGGAGAATCAACCCTGCGTCGATGTTGCCCACACTGTCAACATCCTTACCGTGCTTTGGTTTCCGATTACGCTTCGATCTCATCGCTCTACCCGTACATCTCTCTTTTGGCTTGGGACTTGGGACTTGGGGCTTGGGTTGGCAAGCTGGGTCGACAGAAGGGGTGGGTTGGAGCTGGGTCTGTGGCAGCGTGTGTTGGCGGCGTGGGTCGGGGGGGGGGGGGGGGCGCGGCTGCGTGAGAGGTCTGAAAGTTGAGAGAGAGAGTTGAGTTCTGAGAAGAAAAGAAAAAGAAAAGAAAGAAAGGAAAAAAATAATATTTTAATAAGAGGGAGAATAATTTTTTTTTTTTTTAGCTTTCAGCTACAGTGCACATCTACTGTAGCAATGAAGGTAAAAATTATACCTTTAGCTCCACTGCTGTAGTGTGGATTTTTGTACTTTGGTGGAGGTAAAATAGCTATATAGCTATTTAGCTCTACTACTGTGAGTGCTCTAAGAGTGCACTATAGCAAAATTGTAAAATTTTTAGATTTACAAGTCCGACACATCATTTTGGTGAGTTGATGCTAAAATTTAGCATATCCGGAGTTTTACAACTTCGGATGTGAATACTCTAATGCAAAAATTTCGCCTCATATTGTATTGCCAAAATCTTAAAAGTAACTCTACATCCGAAAATCTATTACTTTTCAATAAGATCTAAAAATAGATCTTACTACAATAAGCTTTACTTCCTAAACAAATACCATTATTTTATTTCACCCCTATTATTTTAATCTCAAATTTCACCCCTAAAAATCTTTACTGTTCAATAGATAAAAATAAAAAAGAAATATTTAACTAGATGTATGATATATGGTTAAAATGAGTGTGTAATATAAATAAAATAACTTTTTGGAGATTTTTAACCCCAAAAAAAAAAAAACGTTTGGAGATTCAAAATGCATTTGTTATTTGTTATTTATTTTTTAGGTGGAAATGTTCTAAGTTTGTATGAATACGTAGGATCCCAAAGTAATATTCCGGACAAAGTGTTTCAATGATTTCTTCTCTTATATTAGCAATTTATTTGAAAATATTCATAATTTCAATGTCTATTCTATATCAATATTCTATACCTATCAAAGAGCCTGAATGTTGAACATCTGTTTTCTTGAGCATCTTATGAAATGATAATTTTTTCCTCACATTATTATTATTTTATTTAGGGTGTCTTCACATCATTGTTGAGTGTTTTTCTTAATTTGGTAGTTTTTGCGTAAATTTTCCATTATAATTTTATTTTATTTATTTGTCCTTGATAAGCAATCAATTAAAGGTAGACTCCAAACAAGCTGGTTTTTTATAATTTTTTTTGGATTGAGAAAATAGTAAGTTTAGTACCATAAAATTTTTCACAATTTCGCCACAAGTTTGTTATGTGACGACTTATGAGTGATAGAAATAAAATAGTAAGTCCATGTGGGTCCATAATTTCACTACTCACGAATTACCACGTAGCAAAATTATGGCAAAATTATGGCAAAGTTGTGAAAAAATTGGCAGCACCAGACTTACTCGAGAGAAAAAGCTATGTTAGTAACTGCTATAATAGAAAAAGTAATGCCAATAACAAAATATTTTTCACAATTTTTTTCACATCTTTTTATGGTGGTAAGTTTTGATTAAAACGTTATTTTTATGAGTCTGCCACTAGCCCAATTCTCATTATGCACCAATCACTTAAATTAAATTCGTATCCCTAATTCCCTAACTTATAGATAGAAAAATTCCTATACAGAAAAAAGAGAGTGATGGTGTTTAGAATTGCAGCAACCCAGCTAGTACCTGTGGCCATGATGGGTAAAACCATATAAGTTAAGCCTAGTATGGAATTCTCCAAAAATTAAGTATAGAGCACATAGTTGACACATAAGTTTTATTAAAACTTGAATTAGAAAAAAAAAATCCTTTTTAAACTAATAAACCTAATTTACTTTACATATTAATTTTCCTTACAAAATACAAAAGTCTAAAGATACTTTTTCTGTTTTTCCATCATTTTAGTGAAAAAATATGTTTTGAAAATTCAAAATCTAAAAGTTTCTCCCCCAAAAATATGTGATATTTTATTGAATGTTTTTTTACATTTTTTTTTTCCTTTAGCATTCCTAATTTCCTATTCACGCCCCAAAAAGAACCCCCCCCCCCCCCCCCAAAAAAAATGTTAAAAAAGAGAGGCAAATTATTTTAACTGTCTTCCACAATTCAATGCATGACCTGATGACCGTTTTGTTTTCTTCTTGATAGGCAAAAAACGTATTGACTCATTGTGATGAATTAATTGATTAATTAGCCAAGTTTATTAATTAATCAAATTAACATGCAATTGTACGTGGTAATACAAACAAATCACCAATTAACTAAAGTATGCAGCAGAAAATATATTGACACGATGATTTGTTTACGAATGAGGAAAACCTATACGACAAAAACCCCACCGGGTGATTTTAAGGTCACCACTCCCAAGAATCCACTATTATCACAACAAGCGGTTACAAGTAAAGGAATCTCAGTACCTTATACCAACCTACAGTTGAACCCTTACCCCAATACCCAATTGGACTTGTTCTGTAGTGACAATCTCTCCTTTTTAATACACGGCTCCCAGTACGTGACTAACCAATTGCGCGGATCCCAGTACGTGACTTGATCACCAACTTGAGAAAGATGTTGGCTGCTGTCACGACCCAAACCTGTATTTCAGAATTTAGAGCATGACAGCATGTTAATATCAAGTATACCTCAATATTAACACGAACCAACCTAAACTGCGGGTGCTTATCAAGAATTATTTCTTGAATTCCTGCTTATTTTCTTGCATAAAAGCCACAATATACAAAAATGATGAAAACCTTGCGATTTCATTTCCTTTGTACTTGGAAGATTTCCACCTGGCTGAAACTTAAGGTATTTGTGTAAATATTACATAGCTAAACGTTTAGCAAAACTCTTATTACAAACCTAACCCCAAAGACATACAGCTGGGGTTTAAAACAAATTAAGATACTGAATTACATCTGTGCTCAAGAATCAAGTACATCTCGATTCCTCCTATACAATAAAAGAGCTAAACTACTATACAACAAAAACTAACTATACATTCTAATAAATGAGAATCACGAAATCCTTGCCACCTCTAACACTCTCGCTGTTTCCAGGAAGAACCTGTGCACTGAAATATAAAAGGGTGAGCTGTGAAGCCCAGTAAGGTTTTTAAGCTCCATGAGCCCTTGATAAGAATGCATGTAAATCAAATATTTTATGGATATGCCAACTTTGATAAAATAGTCTTCATACTGTTCTGATTGTTCTTAAAATAATTTACAAGCTTTTAGATGAACATACTTCATTTTCCTTTTATATAATAATAAAAGAACATAATAAAAAACGTAAACATAGTTCAGTAACCTTATCTTTGAATAGGTTGTAAATACTTTATCGTAACTTCTTATTAAACTTATAACACATTCAATATACCTTTCTTATCATCATACTTTTCTTATAATTTCCAAATAGCTCAATAGCTCATTTATAATATATATTAGTTAATCCAATCGTAAGTCTGTCACAACTTTGGGAGGCTTCCAGCATAGAGTGCCAGGCATCCAGCATTTCCCACAATGCTAGGTAATTCCAGAATCATATCATAATACATCTTTTCAACCATGGGGGTAGGTTGACATCCTCCACAAGTTAGCTATTACCAACATGGGCGGGTACAGCAGAGCCAGTCTCACTTATAATGGCCAAACATAATCTCCATGGAAATACCAATACTATAACCCCTACTGGCTGAGTTCAGATCATAATAATGGAATAACTGAAAACCATATTTTTCTGATAATTTTGCTTTTACATAAATGTTTCACAACAGTAGCATATTCACTTCATTCTTAAATATTATATTCGTGATACAAATAATAGCATCAATATGCTAAAATTATTATATATATAAAATTGAACAACTCACGAACACATATTTTACTTAACTCATGCTTATACGTAATATCTCTAAATAAAAACTTAATGCATAATATTTTTCTAAATAATATTTATACTTATCAAAAGCACATGTCACAAATCCCTTACCTGAAAACAAAAGACGCGAGAGATTGTACGAAAGGAGCTCAAGTGTCTGTGTTCTCGTTTTCGTCACCTAAATGAAAAACCAAAACTTATTACTGACAAACTCTTTCTAAGTATTTAAACTTATACCTCAATCACAACCTAACTCTCAAACTCAAGAAAATCTTAATTCCCATCACATAAAGTTCCCCAAAGCACATGATACAATCATCAAACACATTTTGCATCCAAACCATAGAGAAACCAAGACATAAAATTTATATATGATCCAAACATACCAAAGGATGAGCATATTAAATTATAGCTCAAAACATTCACCCTAGCGTCAAAATTAAATCCGCAAAGTCAGAGTTATCCTACCCTGTTTACTGGTCATTACAGCAGCAAAAGCCCCATTTGTAAAATACGAATGGGCTGTTCACACACATCCAAAAGTCATGAAATTTTACTTAACTACTCCCATATATGTCCAGTATATGCCATAAAAATTTTGGAGTCAAAGAATAAAATCTTGATTTATTAAAAATCATACAAGGCAGCATGCTCGAATCTGTCCTGACAGAATTTCTTGCAACTTAGAAATCATCCAAATACTATGAGACCATTTCCATGACAACCATGTGTGTCTTAGAATTCATAAAAAATACTCCTAGCATCCTAATTCACAGCAAATGATTTAATACAGAATTTTCTTGTTGTAAACATCAAATCTGTCACTGTGACAGCTTCAACACATGTTCTTTCTAAAATCATCAACAAATAGCAATTGGCCTTTATTTCATTTGGGTATTTTTATACCTATACAATACATATTAAAATACCCTAATGAGCATCCAATAGACCATAACACCATCACTCTTTCAACTTACAAAAACAGAATCACAAGTTCAGTCTCACAAATCAGAACAGAGGATAAAGAATGAAAATAAACAAACAATTATACTATCCAAATACACAAAATCAGATGAGGTTTAATTTACTTACCCACACACTTTGAAGATGAAACCTTAGTGTTTAGGCTCTTAATTTCTTCTTAGAGAAACTAGAATTTTTGGTGAGAGAGTGAGGGAGAGATGTTGCCGTGTGAGAGGGGAAGAAGAAAGAAGAGAAGAAAGAAGCAAATGAAAGATGAACAAAGATATTTCTGGTTCAACAAAAGAAAAGATAAGGCAGGAGACTTTTGGGGTAGCAAAAGAAGATAAGAGAAGTGGACTTTTGGGGTATTGACCGTGGGTTTGAGAGAAAGACTCAAGAGAGCTTCCTAGCTCTTTCCTTAAGAGAAAAGAGGGCAAAGTGTGGTGACTTTTCTGATTTGTGTGTGTGTACCCGTGGAAAATAGAGGGGGAATTGCTTCTTGGATGTTCTAGTGTATTGAGAAAAGTCAAGGAAGAATTGAAGTGGCTCTTGGTGATTGCATGGCTGGCCAAATCTTGGCCTTTTGATTTGTCAACATGCATGATCCTTTAGCATTACTTGTGTTGAATTCTCATTGGTTGCGTGGGGTGAAAATTCCACAATCACATATCATGCATCATACTAAGTATATATTTATAATATAACTAGCCATTTCAATTATTTATAATCTTTAAAAAAATCAAAGCTTCATTCACTTAAAAGTAATTAAAATAATAACATGTATATAAACCATAAAATTAAATATGCAATTAAGTTGGGGTGTTACAGCTGCAAAGTTTTTCAGTTCATCCAGACAATGAAGATCATTAAGTTGCTTGGTCTCAAAACCCTATGGTGTACAAACAAAGCAACTTCTTCAAGAACTAGGGCAAACTAGGTTTCTGGTCACACTCTTCTTCATACTTGTGGAATTGTGCTCTTGTGCAACTTGAGTCACTTGTTTCAGCCCTTAAAATAATCATTATATATCTTTAGGGTTGTGAGAAAAGAAAGTCCAAACATATACTCACGGATTTGATGAAAATCAGTTTGAAAAATTGAACTTCATAAACCTTGACAGATACCCTATCTATCAAGCTTGCTGTCGAGCCACGGGCTTCAGCAGCTTTTAAACCTCGATAGATGCTAACTGTCGAGTTTTAAAATCCAGCACTTCATTCCTTCATTCTTGGATAGACTTGCATGGCTTTAACACTTGAACTTGAAATCTTGTTTCTTGAAGTATTAAACACATCCTAAATCTACCCAATTACAAGTAAAGTGAGTTTTGTCAAAGGATTAACCAACGACACAAAACAGTGACATGTGTCCCTAACAATGAATCACATATGTCCTAACACTTCTGTTGATGCATGGCTTGACTTTGATGCCCCAGTTGAAGTGGTTAATTTCTTTGACCGACTTCAAATAGTATTAGGAATTTAGGACCCAACTATCCTAATTTGTGTGGAATTAAAATACTAGTAGGACCAACTTTTAGATGGCTTTTACTATTGGATTTGCACACCAGACTTCTTGAGTTATTGTGATATGATAGTTGTGAGGAAGATAGAGCTATTTTAGTGTATTCCAGATTTGGGTTTTATTGGAGTTCTATGCCATTTTTGTAATTTTCGGTTTACTAGTGAAATTTTCTAGTAGACTTCACTTGAATCATGTAAATACATTATAATTGAATACGCTCACAGGCCACAGCAAACTGGTATCAAAGTTTATGCTACCTCAACAAACTCATATTAGAGTAATGGGTTATTTGTTTGGATTTTGGGTATTTTAGTTTTGGTTTTGGGTTCTTAGTTCAAGTAGTAGATGATGGTCTATTTGGATTTGTAGTTATCTCATATCTGTTTATTTCGGTGATGACAACAAACATTTTATTAGTAATGAAATTTGAGATAGAAAAAATTGATGGGAAGAATGATTTTAATTTTATGGCATGGAAAAAAAAAAGTGTGCTTTCTTAGTGCGATAAGGATTTTCGAAAGCATTATAAAGTCAAGGATGTTTTGTCAACAATGCCATCAAATGAGGAAACAGAAAGATTTGACCATACATGAAGAATATACACAATTTGGATGAAAGAAGGTGAACTCTTATTTGACCATAATTCATAGATCATGATCCATAGACTTGTTACACAAGTAACACAACCATACCGCTAGTAGTTCCTCAAAAAAAAAAAAAAAAAAAAAAAAAAGGCTATACCGCAAGTATGAATCATAATTGAGTTGGAGTCAAATTACTTGATTTTGACGGGTCATTATTTTTATACCCATGAATTGATGGGTTGGCATGAATTCAATTAACCCACTAATCCTCTCTTGTTTTTCTCCCTTAATAAACATTAAAAATAGATTAATGGATTGGTTTGTAACATAAAAATTAATAAATATCAAATATCCTAATTAATAGGTGGTTTATCATAATTTAATTTTAATATACTTCATAGTCATTCAAACTAAATAACTTGAACAAAATTATGCTAAAAAAAAAAAAAAAAACTTGAACAAAATCCGGGATGGTAACCTTCTGGGGGATCAAAACTGAGGTAACCCCCTTGAACCTTCTTCCTGAGGTCATAAATATACTTCGGATATGACCATCCTCCATCCACCTTTCTCCTGAAGGACACAATGAAGAAAATGCATGACCTAATGAAACAGCCACCTCCGCTGCTCTGCATTAATGAGACCTCTTACCTAATGTCAACCACATTGAATGCTGAATGACTAGCCTAAATAGTGAAAACACCCCCAAAAATCTTCCTTCATGATCAAGAAATGACATTGTAGAATCATGATGGGACAAATATCCCTTAAATCCAACTAGGGGCCAGATAGTTGGAGGAGAAGAGAAAGTGGCTATAAAAGGAGGAGGAGGGCAACAAGGAAAAGGGTTCAGAAAAAAGGAGAGAGAAAGTTTAAGCTAGAACTAAAGAGAGCTAAGAGAGATTTTCTTCCTAATTTTTCTCTTTGAATCTTTCTTGTACATCTCGAGAATCTTGTTCATATATAAAATCTTGTTTAGGTCTATTTCTATCTATTAATTTACTGCCTGATCTTCCCATTATGGATCTTTTTCCCATCTTTTAGAAATTAGTTTTATAGCTCAAGAACATTCATCATTGTTCTCTTTTTGGGTGTTTTTGACACCCCCCCCCCCCCCCCCACACACACACACACACATATATATATTCTAAATGTAAGTGTTGAAAAATTGATGGCCCAAGCCCACTAAGAATAGTGAGGCCTTGTTCTTCAAATTAAGCCCAAAACAATAGAATTTGTATAGAGAGTGGAAAAACGATTCTAGCCTAAGTTAAATTAAGTTTGGCTTGTGGCCGAAGACATAAATATGAACCATGAAGAATGATTCAAAGAGTATTTAAGGTTAATGCTATCCTCGGGTAAGTCCGAGGATGAGTTCTTATACAAGAATTTATACAAGTCCTCCTTTAGGTCTCTCACCACTGTTTAAATTCTTATCTTCTTAATTATGCTCCTCAGAAAATACTGCCAAATCCCTTTAACTGGGAGGTTCCCCTCCTTTTTATACTCCTCTCCTTTGCATCCTAGCCCTTCACCTATATACTTCAGGGCCTTTCTTATGACACTTGTCCCATCAAAGTTCTGCTGAAGTGGTAGAAAGGGCTCCTTAACTGTGAATCTACTGTTCAGATGTCATTTCCTCATTAATGCAACTGATAAGGTTGTTGCTAAACATTCAATGCGGAGGTAGTATGTAAACTTTCACTCCTTAGCTGTGAATCTACTGTTCAGGTGTCATTTCCTCATTAATGCAGCTGATAAGGTTGTTGCTAAACATTCAATGCAGAGGTAGTAGGTAAACTTTGACTCCTTAGCTGTGAATCTACTGTTCAGGTGTCATTTCCTCATTAATGCAGCTGATAAGGTTGTTGCTAAACATTCAATGCGGAGGTAGTAGGTAAACTTTTACAGGAAACTTCTTCCCACTGCTTTGGCCCCACTTCGTAATGCTTCCTTCCCTGAACGGACACTCGTACAACAGTATCTCTCCTTTCCTTCCCTTCTTGGACTGATGGAGTCTTCGAACCGAATAGGCTCTTCGGGTGAAATCACAAGTGTTACTTCTTACTTGACCATCCTCAGTCCTCGGACACCCTACATTAGCCCCCTAAAACCTTGCTATTATAGATCGCTCCAAAAGGAAAGTTTTAGCTACTAAGGACGATGCAGTACGTGCCAATTGCGTTCCCACGTGAACACGTCGCTTCAATTGCCTTCTGCACGTCCCTGATGCTTCGGTATCCACAATTTTGTAGTTATTGCGCCAAGCAACTGCCTGTCCCCCTACGTTCTATGGTACGATGGTGATCCTACGGTCCTTATTTTTCGTAATTTTATAAGCGGGAAATTTATTGCTCATTTTCACTCCTATATAAAGAGGGGATGAGAGCAACCTTTCACATTTACATACCTTCTACTATTTTTCACTGAAGTAGCGGTGTAAGGAAAACTCTTTCCAGTGCGTGTAGGTGCGTTTGGTTCTTCAATCCATACCGTAAAGAAAACTCTTTCTTTTCTTTTTATACATATATTTTTTATTCTAATCCTATAGGAATTCATCGGTAGATTCGCTAGATTAGTTGACACTCCCAAACGTATGGCTGCCTTTAGGGCTAAATATAGGATTCCCGATAATGTTGAACTTCAACATTGTGAATTAGGAGAATGGTTAGTCATAAATAGACCACCTGAATCAGTTATTATTCCTATGATCGCCTTCATAGAAAATGGAATGGAAATTCCCATGGGTAAGATTACTAGAGATTTTCTCATTAACTTTAGGTTATCCCCAACTCAATGTTCTCCCAACCATTTTAGGGTCCTTGGTAGCGTAGATATGATAAACCGAAAAATGGGAACTAACCTTACATGGCTATTACTTTAGGTGTAGAGTTCCTTCTGTTAGGTTGATTTTGTGTATTCCCGAGTCGAATAAGGGCATGGACGAAGACTTCCTCTTTGTCTCAGTTGAATGGCATGATGGGTTGCTGCTTGCTCACTCCCAAGTGTAGGAGATCGTAGCAATATAATTCTCGGAGTACCGAGGTCGAACCACAAGGAGCGGGGTAAATTCAAAGACAATGTAATTAAACAACAATTTGGGTAAAGAAGAAAAATACTTTTGCTTGGTGATTGTTAACAAGAATAATAATAAAAACTGATTTAAATCAATAATGTAAATACTAGGGCATCGGGGTGTTTCCCTATATCGATATGAAATTCTTTGTGATCTAAGAAAATATATATTTCATAATTGATTGTTCTTATACAATTTAAAACTTATGATTCGGTTAAACTGAGACAATTCAAGAACGCATGATAACCTCAATTAATAATGCGGTTAGAAAAGTTTTCAAAAAAACTCATTCACTTTAAAACCTGATTTCTATTTGAAACTATTAGAAATTCATCTAAAACAATAAGAAAAACATGATTGAACTTATTGAAAGCATGGAAGAACTAATACATCAAAAGAAATCTAATTGAACAATCAAATATGTTGTTGATAAAATCTTAGAAAGAATCACATTGAATATTCATACCGTATAGAAAAAACATAAACCCTAGCCCTAGCAAAAAGTTTAGGTTGCCATTAGATAAAGGAAAATACAAGGTTTTCTCTGTCAAAATTCATTCTCCCCAGCCTCCCTTCCAAACCCTAATGTAAAAAGTGTCCAAAGAAAATAATACTTTTACTATTTTAATTTCCGTCCAGGTCTACAGTAGTAATTTGTGAGTTAATTTCGGCCTTCAAAAATTGAGAATTTCGAAAATCTCAAAACTGGAAAGTTGTAGATATTTAAGTCACGGTTCCAACCCATTCAGCCTTGTGTCAATTGGATTTTTGAGGAGAGAGATACACCCAAAATACTGATCAGTGCTCAAATCAGATTTTTCCTTTTTAGATTCTGCCTCTTTGATTTCTTTCCTTACTTGAAGCTTCCAATCATGGTAGACGATCCAAGCACTCCAGCTGCACCTTCTTAGAAATTTAAGCATGGACCTTTAGCTCCACTTTAATTCTAGTTTGGCCTCTATTCTCTCACAAATTACTGTAAACTCATCTTTCTCATATGATTTCCTGAAAGTAGAAAATTACACACAATGAATAGCATCTTATTCAAGAAATTATGCAAAGATAAATAATAGGGACTAATGCAAATAATGGCTTAATTACACAAATTAAGTGTAGTAATAAGGAGATAACGCCCACATAAATATATAACAAGTATACATTTTAAGGCGTTATCAGTTGCACTGCCCTACCCAAGATGGGGAACCAAGTGGGGTTCCCAAGGCTTTATAGACTAATTTAGGGCATCCGACTCTCCTAGTTTATTATTATTACTAACAATAAACAATTTCTTAACCTATGGCTTCTTCATTTCTTTTTGCAGATGAGTTCCATACTGCTCCAAACAAAAGTTTAGTGAATTTTATAGACCTAAACCGAATCTTCAAGTCAGAGATTTTCCTCCGCCAAGACGGGCAACTTCGGGCAGTACATGTGATCCTCGAGTTCAAGCCCATCTCCAACCGTTTCCAAAGTCCTAAGTATGTAATTAAGGCAAAGGATCCAAGGCTAGCCTAAATCGACGTAGCTGTTCCCGGATTCCTAACTAAGCCTCCCCTTACTGGTACTCAGGATGCACAGTTGTCCGCACCACTGGCAGCAAAGCTCCTCAACTCTCACGAGTAACCTCTTCCCTCCAACGACAAAAAGGAAGAGCCAACATCCGAGCCTACCTAGGAGGATATAGATAAAGACTTCGAAGTCTTCTTTCGAGAAGATCCAGAAGGCTCTTCAGTACCCGTTCATCATCACCTCGTTACTGGGCAAGTTAGTACCTGCCAGGAAGGGGCTAGCGCTCCTAATGCAATGGTGTTGGAAGAGAAAACGGCCGACCTGTTATCTCTACTTACTGCCCATGCTGGGGGAGACGCTCCAACAATACCTATTGTGCCTTGGCCTCCTACTCCTGCCCCCATATATACCACTACAGCCGAGGCCCCTAAAAAGAAAAGAAAACGGGGCAAACAAACTGAGGGTTCTGAGGAAGGAGAATTACCCAAATCCACCTAGCAGCCTTCTGCTAAGGAGTTAGAGTAACAAGGGCACAACAAAAGAAAGGCTCTTCTGCTTGGCGCAGCAAGGGTGTCGAAGTGGAACAGCGCTCTAAAGCTTCCATTTGGAACCCTGCCTACGTGCTAAGGTCAGGGGATCCCATCACATTAGAGGCCTCCCTTCGAGACCCTCAAAAGGGTAGGTCTAGATTAGTAGTTGAATGCCCAGAACAGGCCCTTCTTCTTCTTGAGGATATGCAGGAGCTTAAGGGACTAAGGAAGCGTGAGGTGTTTCTATCCTTGAAGAGAGAACACGCAAAGGTCGATTTCTGTCTCTTTATCCAACCCTTATTTTATGCTACTTCTTACATTATAACCATAACACATGCATATATTTCCTTTAAAATCAGGCTGTATAATCATCCTTTGTAGCTGAGGAATGGGTGGACCATGCTTTGTCCAACTCTCAAGAAGCTGAAGGTAAGCTGACTTAAGCTGAGAAGTCTCAGGTTGATGTTAAGAAAAAGTATAGAGAATCACTTTTTCATCTAGCTAAGGCCGAGAGAGGGCTCAAGAATGCCAAGGCTGCCCTAGCAGGGTTCGAGAAACAGGCCGAGGATTTGCGTGCTTCCCTGAAGAAATCTGACATGCAATTAGCTTTGGCCCTTGAGCAAATAAAGCTTCAGCAGAAACAACTTAAGAGCAAGGATGCTAAAAAGGCCAAAGCTGAACAAGCCATGTACGACGCCGGCATGACCAAGATCGCCCAAAGCTTGACTACTCAACTTAGGGACGTAACTTGGGCTTTCTGTCTCGAAGTTTGGGGTGAAGCTCTCAATGCTGCTGGAGTTAGTACAGATTCTTAGTTGAGGGGAAATGATAAGGTTTACTATCCTCCAGCCCTGCACATCGTTCCAAGCCCTAACCCTCCAACATCCAAGTCCACCACGACTTTAGCCACCGCTCTTGCATCTGGAAAAGAGAAAAAGCAACTTGCTCCTACTCCAGTGGTGGAGTTAGAATCTCAAGAGGTTGAACAAGTTGAGCAGCTGAAGAAAAAGTAAAAGGACAAGGACAAAGAGAAAGAGGTTGCAGCTTAGCTCTTTAAAGACCTAGTTATAGAGTGATTTTGTAATGGGCTAAGACTAAATGATCCCTCTCTTTCTCTTTCTTCTTTGTAGTGTAATCAGCTCCTTTTAAACTGAATGAATATATCCAATTTTTGTTTTTATCTCTATTCTATAAGATTTGCAGTTTTGTATCTTTTCAAGTACAACAAATGTTCTTTTAACTTTAAAGCCTAACTCTAAACATGTCAAATTGCCTTGGATTTGCCTTAATCCTAATAGCATACCCCTCAGTCTCGGATGGATTTCTGACTAAACTTGTGAAATTGATCCTTAGTTACATTTAAGATTAAGTCTTTCTAACACTTAAATCAAATGACAAAGAAAGCCAATTCAACAAAGGTTTGCGTTCTGAGAAGTCATATAATACCGAGACCCTATTTTGGCACTTACTTAATTTCTTGTAAGGGTTGGTTTACTTAAGGCCTGTGACCCGAGGAGTCGACCAAGACCGAGGTTTTGTTCAACACTTAACTTACTTCTTGAAAGGGTTAATTTACCCAAGGCCTATGACCCGAGGAGTCGAACAAGACCGATGTTTTGTTTAACACTTTACATGTGTCTTGAAAGGGTTAATTTACCTAAGGCCTGTGACCCGAGGAGTCAAACAAGACCGAGGTTCTGTTTAACACTTTACATGTGTTTTGAAAGGGTTAATTTACCCAAGGACTGTGACCTGAGGAGTCAAACAAAACCGAGGTTCTGTTTAACACTTTACATGTGTCTGGATTCCATTGGAGGAGAAAAAACAACTTAAAGATTTAAACATCATTCCATAAAAAGAAATGAAAAAAGATGTAGGCCTTCTATATTATTAATAATAATATCTATGCAAGTTATTTACATTCTATGGACGCGGGACAACTTTTTCATCTAAATCTTCTAAGTAACAAGCCCCAATGCCTGCCACTGATGTTACTCGGTATGGGCCTTCCCAATTGGGGCCTAGCTTTCCCCATGCTAGATTCTTTGCCTTTCCCACCACCTTTCTTAAGATCAAATCCCCCAGGGTTAATGGCCTCAACTTTACTCCCTTGTCATACCCTTGCCTAAGTTTCTGCTGATAATACGCCATTTTAACCATGGCCACCTCTCTTGTCTCCTCAATTAACTCTAATCTGGTTAAAAGTAGATGGTTATTCTCTTCAACATTGAACTAGTCAATCTTATTGGCTGGGAACCTTGCCTCAAGAGGGATGACTGCTTCAGATCCATAAGTCATCGAAAAAGGAGTCTCTCCTGTTGATCTTCGGGGTGTGATGCGATAAGTCCACAATACATGGGGCAATTCATCCACCCACCTTCCTTTTACATCATCCAACCTTTTCTTCAACCCAGATACTATGGCCTTATTAATTGCTTCGGCCTATCCATTCTCTTGCGGATAAACGGGAGTAGAATATCTATTTCTAATTCTCAACTCCCTACAATACCTCCTAAAGGCTTTGCTGTCAAATTGGAGTCCATTGTCTGAGATCAATGTGTGGGGAACTCCAAATCTAGTAATAATGTTTCTCCAAATAAACCTCCTTGCGTCCACGTCCCTGATATTTGAAAGAGGTTCGGCCTCCACCCATTTGGTGAAGTAGTCTGTCCCGACAAAGAGCCACCTTCGGTTTCCCACAGCCATAGGAAATTGTCCCACTATATCCAAGCCCCACTGAGCAAATGGCCAAGGACTAGAAAGCAGATTCAAAACCCTTCCGAGCTGATGGATATTCGGGGCATATCTCTAACACTGGTCACACTTCTTAACATAATCCTGGGCAGCTTTCTATATACTTGGCCACCAATATCCCTGAATAAAGGCTCTATGAGATAAAGACCTCTCTCCAGTATGAGTCCCACAGATTCCCTTATGTAATTCCTTCAATAGGGGCTTCATGACCTCTGGATGAACCCACTAAAGATATGGTCTCGAGAGGGAACGCTTATACAACTTTTGCTCCTCGAACAACCAATAATGTGGGGCCTTCCTACGTATCTTTTCAGCCTCACCTTTTTCTTCTGGCAGGTGATCTTATATTAAAAATGCAATCAAGGGGTCCATCCAGCTCAGCCCAACTTGGATACTATGTACTCCGACTGAAGGTTGATCATCGTGGCTGGGGGCAACCATATCTTCCACAATTATAACCTGAGGCAGGCATGATCCCGAAGAGGTAGCCAACATGGCCAACGAATCTGCATGAGAGTTCTGTCCCCTCGGGATTTGCTTTAAGGCGAAACTTCTAAAATGAGCTTGGGCTCACCTGACCTTAATAAGATATCCTTGCATTCGTTGATCTCTAGCCTCAAACTTTCCATTAACTTGCCCAACAACTAAGCATGAATCTTAGTATATCTCTATAACTTCCCCCCCCCCCCCCTCCCCCTTGAGCTTGTTAACCATCGCCATCCCAGCCAATAAACCTTCATATTCAGCTTCATTTTTTGTAGCTAGGAAGCCTAAACGTAAGGACTTCTCTATTATCAGCTTCTCGAGGGTTACCAACACAATTCCCACTCTAAAGCCCTTTTAATTTGCCGTTCCATCCGTGTATACTTCCCAGGTTGCAATAACAGAGGTTGAAGCCACCAAAACACCCATTCCTACTTTCTCACTGCCCATAATATCCTTAGTAAACTTTGTGACGAAATCTGCCAGAACTTGCCCCTTTATAACAGTACGAGGCATATACTTAACATCAAATGCCCCAAGCATGGTTCCCCATTTAGCAATCCTGCTCGTGTAGTCGGACTTCAGTAATAGTGCCTGTAAAGGGAGCTGCGTAAGTACGACCACAGTATGCGCCTTGAAATAATGAGGAAGCTTCCTCGTAGCATGTATAATGGCCAATATTGCTTTTTCCAGAGGCAAATAGAGAGTCTCTGCCTCTTGCAATGACTTGCTAACATAATAGATAGATTTCTGCACTCCATTCTCAATTCTAATCAAAACCAAGCTTATTGCATGATTCATGACTGCTATATAAGCATATAACACCTCCTCCTTCTCGAGTCGGGAGAGAACAAGGGGATGTGATAAGTATTGCTTTAGCTATTCAAAAGCTAATACACATTCTTTGGTCCATTCAAAATTCTTCCATTTATGAAGGAGTTGGAAGAAGGGCCGACACCTATCTGCTGACCGAGAGATGAACCTGTTTAATGTCACTATCATCCCTGTTAACTTTTGCACTTCCTTGGGGTTCTAGGAAGGCTGTAAATTTATAATGGCCTTAATCTGATTGGGATTAACTTCTATTCCTTAGTGCGTGATCATGTAGCCCAAGAACTTTCCCGAGCTGACACCGAAAGAACACTTAGATGCATTCAAACATAGTTTCTATTCCCGTAACATCGAAAACACCTCTTCTAGGTCAATCAAGTGTTCTGAAACATGCTTGCTTTTTACCACCATGTCGTCAATGTATGCCTCCACATTCCTCCCAATCTGTACTTCAAACATTCGTGTTACCATTCTTTGATATGTGGATCCAGCATTTTTTAGGCCGAAGTGCATTACCCGATAATGATAGTTGCCCATAGGAGTTCAAAAAGCAGTCTTCTCTTGGTCGGACAACGTCAGAGGTATCTGATGAAATCCCTGGAAAGTATCCAAGAAACTCATTTGAGGATACCCAACCGTTGCATCCACTAGCTGATCAATCCAAGGAATAGGAAAGGGTTCTATTGGGAAAACTTTATTTAGATCAGTGAAATCTACACACACGCGCCACTTTTCATTCTTCTTTTTCACCACTATCGTATTGGCCAACCATTCAAGATAGAAGACTTCTTTAATTGCCCTAGCCTGCTTAAGTATATTCACTTCCTCCTTTACTGCTTCAGCATGTTCTTTTGAGGAGCGCCAAGGTGGTTGCCTCCTTGGCACAGCCTCAGAATTTACATTCAACCAATGACATATAAACTCGGGGTCAATTCCTGGTGTGTCATAAGCACTCTAGGCGAACACATCCATATTGTTTTTCAGGAATTTTACCAGTTTTTCCCTCTCCAAAGGGGGTAACTGAGCCCTTACCTAAAAGTATCTCTCTTCATCCTGATCAATTAAAATTCTTTCCAACTCCTCGGATAATAGTCCCTGCGACTTGGTCCCAAGTTTAACTTCGGGACCATTTAGTTGCTATGGGACTTGTTCCCTCTCAGTTAGAGCTTGATCCTAGGAGTGCTGCCTAATAGTGGCCACCAAACATTGTCTAGCCATAGCTTGATTTCCAACCAATTCCCCTACTCGTCCCTGTGTGGAATACTTGACCTTCAAATGTAAGGTAGACGATACTGCCCCCATAGCGTGAAGCCAAGGCCTTGCTAGAATAGCGGTATAAGGAGAATAGGCTTCTAGTACGATGAAGTTAACTTGCACCTCCTCGTCCCCAGCTTGCATAGGTAGTCTGATTATCCTACGAGAGATTACCATTCTTCCATCAAAGCCAACCAACGGCGAATCATATTTCTCCAAATCCTCGAGCTTGAGATTTAACCCTTTATATAAATTCGGGTACATAATCTCTGCCCCACTTCCCTGGTCCACAAGGACCCTCTTCACATCATATCCGCCGATCCGAAGGGGTTACCACTAGGGCATCATTATAGGGTTGGAATGTTCCCTCCTTATCTTCCTCTAAAAAACCCAAGGTTGGCATAGCCAGCACTTTAGCCCTCTTAGATACTTGAGTTTAATCCCCCATGTCTGGGTTTGAAGCTACGGACATGACTCTCAAGTAAGAGCTAGTGTTGCCTCTGGGTGTGGCAAATATCACATTAATTATGCCCAAGGCAGGCCAAGGAACCCCATCTCTCTGATACCCTGCCCCGAGTTATCCTGGCTGTCCTGTAGGTTGGTGCAAGAATTGCTTTAACTTCCCTACCTTCACCAATTGACCCAAATGGTCACACAACATTCTGCAATCCTCGGTTGTGTGTCCTCTCTCCTGATGGTAATGGCAATAAAGGCTTTGGTTTCTTTTGGATGGGTCTCCGCCCATCTTATTGGGCCATTTAAAGTACGACTCGTTCTTTATCTTCTTAGGATTTGATAAACTGGCTTCTTAAACACCGAGCTAACCATCTGAGCTCCAATTCCTGATGATTCATTGGAAAAATCCCTTCTAAGTTGATTATTATTATATCCTCCTACCCGAGGATCCCTCTTTTCAGGGAAGGCTTTAGCTTTGCCCTTACCTTGGGTTTAATCATCCTCTACCCGCTTATGCTCATCAATGCGACCCATAAGTTGACGCATATTACAAGCAGGTTTCATCGTCAGTGACTTCCTCAAATCATGCTATGTTGGAAGCCCCACCTTAAAAGTCCTTATAGCTACATCTTTGAAATCCCCATCTATTTCATTGAACATTTCCCAATATCTATTCGAGTAGGTCTTAAGAGTTTCCCCCTCCCACGTAGCCATAGACAGCAAAGAATCTAAAGGTTTGGGAATTCTACTGGAAGTTACAAATCTAGCCCCAAATGCTCGGGTCAACTCCTCAAAGGATCTTATTGAACCTTCCTCCAACACATCAAACCATTGCATAGCCACGGGTTCAAGGCTAGAAGGGAAAACTTTACACATAAGAGCCTCGTTCCTAGAATGAACAGCTATCTTTTGGTTGAAATGGCTCATATGCTCTATAGGATCAGTCCTTCCATTGTAAATGGTGAACGTAGGTTGCGTAAAGCAATGGGGAAGCTTGGCTCTATCAATCCTTCTTACAAAGGGTGACTTTGAAATTTGGCAAAGTGCCTTGCTCATTGCATCATTCCTCATGCTCCGATGAGATAAGCCTTCTCCACGCTTGTTCTTGTGCCTTTCTAACTTATCCAAATGATAGGAAGCAGAAAAAGATTCACTAGGAGTCCTAGATCTATGGCGATAGGATCGATCCCTACTTTCCCCGAACCCTTCACTCGATGGGGGTGTGGGATTCCTCCTGTCACATTCCCTACGATGTAACTTTTTACGCAGATGATCAATCTCAAACTTCAACATCCGCGTTTCTTGCTCATGTGAAACATGGCTCCCAGTCCTTGAATGACTCCTTTCATTACGCTCTATATGTTGTGTTTCCAACATAATATTGGGAGTAGGATTATATTCCCTATCCCTCCTTCATTCCAAATTAACAAAATGATCCTCACGCTGAGAACCAATAGATTCCTCCCTGTTCTGCTCTGGGTTAGCCATGGCTTATTAAAACTACAAGCAAAATTTCCCACAAACGGTGCCAATTGTAAGTGCTGGAAAATTGATGGCCCAAGCCCACTGAGAATAGTGAGGCCTTGTCCTTTAAATTAAGCCTAAAACAATAGAATTTGTATAGAGAGTGGGAAAACGATTCTGGCCTAAGTTAAATTAAGTTTGGTTGGTGGCCGAAGACATAAATATGAACAAAGAAGAATGATTCAAAGAGTATTTAAGGTTAATGCTATCCTCAGGTAAGTCCAATAATGAGTTCTTATACAAGAATTTATAAGAATTTATACAAGTCCTCTTTTAGGTCTCTCACCACTGTTTAAGTTCTTATCTTCTTAATTATGTTCCTCATAAAATAATACCAGATCCCTTTAACTGGGAGGTTCCCCTTCTTTTTATACTCATCTCCTTTACATCCTAGCCCTCCACCTATATACTTTAGGGCCTTTCTTGTGACACTTGTCCCATCAAAGTTCTTCTGAAGGTGGTAGAAGGGGCTGCTTAGCTGTGAATCTACTGTTCAGGTGTCATTTCCTCATTAATGCAGCTGATAAGGTTGTTGTTATGAATTCAATGCAGAGGTAGTAAGTAAACTTTTACAGGAAACTTCTTCCCACGGCTTTGGCCCCTCTCCGTAATGCTTCCTTCCCTAAGCGAACACTCATACAACAGTATCTCTCCTTTCCTTCCCTCCTCAGACCGATGTAGTCTTCGGGCCGAATAGGCTCTTCGGGCGAAATCATGAGTCTTACTTCTTACTCGACCATCCTTGGTCCTTGGACACCCTACACTAAATATATTAAATGCTTAGTTGATTTTTGTACTTTATTATATAATGATATTAAGACAACATAGAAGCGACTTATCTTATAATAAATATAAAACCGAAGCCTTTGACTTTTAGTTGACCTTTCCACAGTTTTCCACATCATTAATTGTTATTTTTTTCCCTTTAGCTGTAATCCCCTTTAGTCGTAGTTTCCATGATATTATAGGGAGCTACTACTAAAGGGGATTACGACTAAAGGGGAAAAAAAAACAATTAATGATGTGGAAAACTATGGAGAGGTCAACCAAAAGTCAAAAGTTTCGGTTATATATATATATATATATATATATATATATTCTTTGAAGTCCAAACTGTTGTTGCTTTGTTCATATATACTTTAGAAGTCTACTATGCTATATTCCTAACCCCTCCTTCACAATCCGTAGTATAGTACACTTGGAAGACTACTTCTACGCTAATACATAGCCTACTTTTAGGCTACGACTACCTCTATATATAACATATTGTTATCAAAGAAAAATTGACACTGCTACAATTCTTCACGATCCCTTTTGTTATTATTTTTTCCACATCATTAATTGTTTTTTGTTTTTGTTATTTATTTATTTATTTATTTATAAAACTCTATTAGAATCCGTTCAGCCGCAAAAGACTACTATTCTCACGCTACGAATTACAATTGAAAACAAAATCCCAACCCTTCCTTTCCCTTATAAGAACGGTCTCAGCCTCTCTTCTTTAGGGACTTATTCAGCCACATAGCCGATTAGATGACTCAATCTAATCAATAAATGTATTGTTGTTCTACATCCTTTTTTTCTTAGATCAAATTCAAAATTTTAAATGGTAAAACTTCTCCTAAAAATTATAACCCTACACACGGTCAACAACTTTGGCATTCCTTTATTGTTTTTCATAAATGAGTCTTCAGTCTATTGTAGATGAGAGTTGTAAAGACGCAATTTGGGTCCCTAGCCCAAGTGATGGACAAACTTAAGCCCAAAAAGTCCAATACAATGAATTTGTGGAGAGTGGATTGGAAAACTGGGCTTTAATGAGTTGTATGACAAGTAAAAATGGATTCAGATGACAAGAAAAGGAAAATAGACTGATTTAAACAAACGAAAATCGTCCTCGGCAAAGTCTGAGGAGATCAGTTCTTATAGATTTGTTGGATTACAGATTTCGTTCTTGGTTACTACAATGTTTTTCTCTTAATTTTCGATCCCCTTCTCTCAGAGTCTTTTTTTCATTTTATACTATATTCCCCCTTCATCTCCACCATCCACGTGCAGACCAGATTGTAAGTGTTGATCCTTGTCCCATTAGCACGTTCCTAACGTCTTTAGGTAGTAGCTGTAAGGCTGAAAGTTACTATTCAAGCATCACTTCCTCATCAATGCGGCCAGAGAGTTAGCTGCAGAGCATTTAATGCGATGGTAGCAGCTTTCCCTTGAGATATTTCATGACCCATTCTCTATCATGTTCCTTCCTGATACTTATGCTCACTCATGGAACGATCCAGAATGTTACTCTTGATGGCAGACCATATTCTTTGACCTCGGCTCTGCTCAGCCGATGAGGGATTCTTCCTCAGACCACCCTTCTAAACAACCTCAGCCAGATTTCACCCCTTAACTTACTAACACGGTTCCTCATGAAAGTGTTTACCCGTCCTCGGATTATTTAACATCCTCGGATTGGGCTCCTGGCCCGATATATACATAAATATGGGCTCCTGGGCCTAACACTCCTACAAGAGTCATAGAGTAAGTTTTTTTTCCCCCCCTTTTTTTGGTTTATTTAGAGAAGTCTCCTTTTGGTGAAAGTTTGCTTAAGTAATTTTGGTGGCTCTATTTCTTTCTCTTCCCCCCCTAAGTGCATGCCACTATATAATTGTATTGCATATTTGCATCTTTATAAGAAAAAATTAGACTATATTGCAACTTTTGCATTGTTAAAATTTCTATCTCTAATTTCATGATTTAGGTTTGTATCTTACTAATAAATAAATAACTAAATTTGTGAGAATCATAAATAAATAAGGGAAAGATTTTGTTGTATACTTGTATGCTGTAGTTGCCACATAATGTCTAAGGGTCTCATGTGCATTGCATATGACTCTTGGACATATGTTGCTTTCTTTTACTTTCCCAATAAATAATTGTTGACGTTATTTAATGGTTTCCTAATTTTAGGGTTAATTAATATAAGTATTGATTTTTTTTGAATTGTATGTACTCAGCCAATTTTTGGACCGAGCTTTGACCTTGAAATTGGGTTGTTTATGTGTTTCATATTTGACAAAAATTTTAGTTGAAATTTTAGTCACAATAAGTTTGGAATAGATTGGATTATGCATTCCTAGGTAAAGTTTCAGCCATAGATATCTGATTTCGTTTAACAAGTCCTTTCTCTCTCTCTTTGTCCAATTGGTTTTTGTATTATTTTAATCTTTAATTTGATTGTATTTCTTTTTGATATTATTTAATATTTATTTCTAAATAACTAACTTTGTTTTTATTTCTAATTATCTTTTTACCTCCTTTTATCAAGTATTGATTTAATTATCATTCTGTTTTAACTAATTGTAGCATTGGAAAAAGTGAATATATATATATATATATATATTTATTTATTTATTTAACATTTGCTAACTATTCTGTGCATCGCATGGGTTAGCAACTAGTATACTATATTATAAAAGTTGGATCCTAGAAATTATGGTTGCTCTAAGTGGTCAATAATTTCTCTTTGTGAGAAGTGGTTACATTCTCATCATATATATTATATTAAAGTCTAAGCACAGTCAAGATACAAATTGAATTCAAATTTGTTCTAATTGTTGTCCAATTTTGTGTCATGTGTCTAATTGATTTTTCTTATTATTTGTTTTTTTTTTTTTTTATGATTTGATAATACAATAGAAAATAGGAATTTGAACCTTGATTCTCTTAGTAAAGGAGAGCAAACTATGCTACTAAGCTAAAAGGCTCTTGCCATAATCTTAGTAATTGTTATGCTAGTTTAATTTAGCAACAAAATTTATTAGCTATGTTTCAAGAAATTAAAAATTCTACTCCAATTAAAATTCATATTTCTCCTACTAATTGTTAGGATAGTTTAATTTAGGTGAAACTCTATTATCTATATTTCAAAAAGTTTAAAATTCTACTCCAACTAAAATTTTATTGAAAAATATTCTTAAAATATAAAATAAAATTTAATATCTATTTTTGATTAATTAATCACAGATCATATTTTGTATTTTTTTATATAAAAAAACTCACACACTATATATTATCCCTACATCAAGAAGCTCAATATATGCATGTATTATGATGGTTAATTTAAAATTTTAAATGCTGACTAATTATTTTGATATTGATTTTTTTATAAAAATTATTTATTTTTTGATATTGATTTTTTTCTTTTCTTTTACACAAATTTTTAATAATTAATTCATAGTTTCTTTTTGCTTTATATTCATAGTACTATGAATTAAAGAAACTAGTTTCTTTATGGTGATTGCGTGGGAGTTGTACATCCGTATAAACAAATTGACCAAAAGGTCGCCACCTGGCCCACCTCAAAAGAAAACTATGTATAATTTGACACGTAACTGCAAAAAGTGAGTACGAGTACGATCATTGAAAAACATTTCTGGTCTTGTAAATTAAGCAAACAAGTTAGGTAGAGTTGTAACCACTCATTTTCAGTTTTTTAACAATATTATACACATTTTCACCGCACATTATTTCACACATATATATTTTAAAAAACTACAAACAACATTACTCAAACTTCTTTACCAAACAATATTAGAAATTGTTGTTTAAACATTACTTAAACTCCTCTACGAACAACACTTCTCTATCCGAGGTTTCAGCAATGTGTTTAAACAATGAAAATTGTTGTTTAAACACCATAACATGTATTTTTATACATTTTTTCACGCATATGTATTTTTATAAAATTTAAACAACGTTACGAAAAATCCCTTACCAAACGAACCCTACTTTTGGAGTTTTTTTTTTTAATACTTATTGTCTATTTTGCCCCATATTATATTACCAAAAGCTTAAAAGTAACTCTACATCCAAAAATCTTTTACTTTTCACCATGCATCTTTGGTACGGTGGTCACTTTATAAATATAAATGCTTGTAGGATGTGAGGGACGAGGGTCGGGGTTCAAGTCTTTAAGAGGGAGTTTCACACACATATATACTTAAATTAGATTAGAGTAGAATATCTATCTTGTATTAAAAAAAAAAAAAAAAAATCTTAGTACAATAAGCTTCACTTCCTAAAAAAATACCATTATTTTATTTTCAAATTTCACCCCTAAAAATCTGTGCGGCACCGAGATACCCAGTCCTACTTGGGACTTGGGCTTTAACTCCACAGTGTGGCCCAATGACATCAAACCCTCTCTACCTATGGCCCAAGCTTGAATCCCAAAGTAGCTGCAAGCTTAAGCCTCACGTTGTCTCAAAGCTCAACAAGTAAATAATCTTAGTTGGCACGCACCTAGCTTCGCCACCTGGACTTTACTCGGTAAACCTTTTCCCCGAGCAATAAGACAATTGCTCGGCGTGTTGTTTTTCGGGTGCCCGGTAGTGCCCTAGGAAATATCGCTGCTGAGCATATATGCAGAAGTGGGAACCATTTCCAATGCTACTCCTGCCACACCCCACTCCCAACTAAACTCCCACTTAAGTTCAATGACATTGGACCCCCTGCTCCCACTAACAATGAGAATAATCATAACGCCCCACCAACTTTTGGGTTATAAATAGAAGAAACAAAGGAAGGGAAAAGGGTGTTGAAAGGTTTTGAATGTAGTCTAGAGTTGAGAGAGGTAGAGTCATCAAAGGGAAAGGGAAGGAACGCTAAGGTTGGCGAGATAGGATCAAGTCTTTGGGCTAGAATCACCCAAGGTGGTAAATCTAAAGCCCACATTACAAATAGATTGTGAGCCCAAGAGGGAGTCTGCCTGGCAATCTCATTTTGGGTGCGCACAATTGGCGCCTACCGTGGGGCTCTCCTACAAAGCTGTGGTTTAACCGAGACTCACATGCGGGAAAATGTTTGCAAGACGTTACAAAGTGACGCCGAAAGCAGTGCAGTAGGATCTTCTCGAGGATCCACCTGGCAAGAACGGAGGCAAAAAAGATGCGAAGATAGGGATCATGAACAAGATGAAAAGCGGTCTGGCCTTGGAAAGGGGTCATACCAAATGCAACGGATGATATCGGGTGCTTCAGGGCACGAGCAATTTGACGAAAGAGATGAGGAACTTGAGCGGTTACGCAAGCTGGTGAGAGATCTGGAGTTGGAAGCAGAGGGTAGGCACCGGAGAAGGGACCGAGACAACCGAAAAGGGAGATCTGACACAGGGGAAGATCGTTATGGGACGGGGTCCAATCAATCTAGTTCCCGTAGACGACGAGAGCGTTCACATTCACAGGAATCCTGTCGACGCCGAGACCATTCGCATTCATGGGAATCCCGTCAACGCCGAGACCTTTCACGTTCACGGGAATATGCAGATCGGGGTTCAGATTCGCCAGAAGAACGACGGCCCCATAATGCTGCCATGGACGCAATGAGTCGCACACTACGCAGAGCTGCTCAGTCGCCATTCTCAGACGACATTGAGCGGGCACCGATGCCGAACAGATTTACACCCCCTCCGTTCAATTCCTACGATGGGAAAACGGATCCGGTAGAGCACGTCAGACATTATATCCAGATGAGGTCTCTGCACACTCATAATGATGCGCTAATGTACAAGGTATTTCCTTCAAGCCTCAGTCCCACCGCTTTGAGATGGTTTAATGGGTTGCGGAAGGGCTCCATCCACAATTTCGTCAAGTTGATACAGGAGTTTGGTGTTCGGTTTGTAACTTGCAGCCGGGTACCACAACCGGTAGACGCATTGCTATCCATGAAAATGAAGGTAGGAGAAACCCTTCACAGTTATGCTAGCCGATACTGGGAACTCTACAACAAGATCGGCGAGGGCAACAAGAAGATTGCGGCGAGCACTTTTAGGATGGGATTGCCCGAGGATTCCAAACTATGAGAATCATTGACAAAGAAGCCTTCCAGGGACATGAGGCAGTTGATGAGGTGTATTGAACAGTACAAACGATTGGAGGATGACCGGCTGCAAAGCAAAGGTAAAGTGCCAATGATAAATCGTCCTTGGCAAGGTGGTTTTCCACCCAGGACCCGGGGGGGTTTAAGGATTCAGGAGCCAGAAGCACAAGTAGGGGAGGTAAATGTAACGTTTAAGGAGCCAGTGTATAGGATTGTACGCAAAATTAAGAACGAGCCATACTTCAGGTGGCCGAACAAGATGGGAGGTGACCCATCTAGGAGGAATCAAAACTTGTATTGCACTTGCCACAAAGATAAGGGCCATACTACCGAGCAGTGCTGGGTGTTGAGGGATCATCTCAGGCAGCTAGCCAAGGCTAGGTATTTAAAGGAGTTTGTGATAAACGCAGGGGACCGAGGAACGGGGCAAAGCGCTCCACAAAGGGGGAACCCCCTTCCACCCCCTCTAGGGATAATTGAGGTTATCTATGCTGCCCTAGAGGGCCTCACTGCAGCAAGAAAGAAAGGAGTATTAACTGTAGTACCAGTGGAACGCAGCTCGGGCATACAGCCGTCCGGAAAGAAGATAAAGCTCGCCTGGGAGCCTATCACTTTCGATGATAACAATTTGGAAGGAACGATTCAACCGCACGACGATGCGTTAGTAGTCACGGACCGGGTAAGTGGCTTCTTAATGAAGGGGGTGATGATAGATCGGGGAAGCGGGGCCGACGTGATGTATTCGGACCTATTCAAGGGGCTCGGATTGAGGAATGAGGAACTTTCGAAGTATAGTACACCCTTGGTCAGGTTTGATGGCAAAGTGGTAGTTCCCGATGGACAAATTTCTCTGCTCGTGAATATAGAAGGCAAGGAGGTGGTAGTAACGTTTATAGTGGTTACTTCGTTCTCTCCATACATGGCAATACTAAGAAGGCCATGGATCCACGCAATGGGGGCTGTTCCATCTACCCTGTATGTAAAAGTCAAGTTTCATACTGAGCAAGGTATTGCTGTAGTAAAGGGAAACCAGCAAACGGCTAGACAATGCTTAGTTGCCATAGTCAATTGGAAGAAGGAGCGAGCCGACCAGGAGGAGCAGGCCAAGCAAAAAGACTTGTCATAGGGGGGTCCTTTATAGAAATTACAGGATCCACAAGAAGAGAAAGGGGCTGGCTATGCCGAGGAAATGATGAGAATGAGGATATTGTCGGATGTTGACAAGTGCTTCCAAGTAGGAGAAGGCATGAAGGACCAGGATAAGGTAGAGATGTTGTTGTTCCTTATACAAAACATGGATGTGTTTGAATGGAGTCCGTATTAGGTGCCCGGAGTGGATCCTAAATTCATCGTCCATAGACTTAACGTAGACCTCTCATTCCCACCTAAGAAGCAAAAGCCGAGGAGATTAGCCAAGGTGCATGTTGAGGCAATGAAGGCGGAAGTTCAAAGGCTGAAGAAGGTTGTGGCGATAAGGGAAATCTTCTTCCCGGAATGGTTAGCAAATACCGTGGTAGTGAAGAAGAAGAACGGCAAGTGGAGGGTTTGCGTAGACTTTACAGATTTGAACCGAGCATGTCCAAAAGACCCATTTCCCATACCGAAGATTGACCAGTTGGTAGATGCCACGTACGGACACCCGAGGATGAGCTTTTTAGATGCCTTTCAGAGGTATCATTAGATCGCCCTAGCGCCCAAAGACCAAGAAAGGACAACATTCATCTCCCCGGATGCCAACTATCATTATACTGTGATGCCTTTTGGGTTAAAAAATGTCGGGGCTACATACCAGCGGATGATGACGAGGATGTTCCGGGACAAAATAGGGCGTACGGTTGAAGTGTACATTGACGACATGATGGTGAAAAGTAAACAAGAGGTGCGGCATATAGAAAATCTCTAAGGGGTGTTTGAGGTGCTTCGACAACACAAGTTACGCCTTAATGCCGAGAAGTGCGCTTTTGGTGTGGGGGCTGGTAAATTCCTATGATATCTAATCACTAATCGGGGAACAGCGGTTAACCTCGACCAAATCGAAGCCGTGAAGTGTCTCAAGTCCCTAAGCAATCCGAAAGAAGTGCAAGTATTGACTAGGATGCTAGCAACCCTTAATCGATTTATCTCTAAATTCGCTGATCGTTGCCACCATTCTATTAGCTTCTGAAGAAGTGGAAAGGATTTCAGTGGAATGAGGAATGTGATAGAGCTTTTTAGGATCTGAAGAATTATTTAATGCAAGTGCCTATGCTAACGGCTTCAGAGCCCGGGGAGGATTTATTTATGTACCTGTCAGTGTCCGATCATGTTATGAGTGTCGTGCTGCTGAGGGACCAGGGAGTGCAGCAACCCGTGTATTACATCAGTAAGACTTTGGTTAATGCCGAGACAAGGTACTTACCTTTGGAGAAGTTGGTGTTAGCCCTAATACATGCTACGAGGAAGTTGCCGCATTATTTTCAGGCTCATACTGTATAAGTCCTAACTGAGTATCCCTTACAATCGTTGTTGAAAAGATCAGACTTCACGGGCCAAATAGCTAAGTGGGGGACTCGGCTAGGTTCTTTTGACATACGGTACAGGCCGCGAAGTTCGGTGAAGGGCCAAGTCCTTACTTATTTTGTTACAGAGTTTTCTCCAAAGAACAACGTGGAGATGGTTTGTCATGTAGAGAGTCGCCCATGGAAGGTATTTGTGGACGGGGCGTCAAGTGCCCTGGGGGCCGGTGCCGAGATCGTCATTATTACTCCTGAAGGAATACAGTTGGAGCATTCTTTTAGGCTGAGGTTTAGGGCCTCTGATAACGAAGCCGAGTACGAAGCTCTACTTGCTGGGTTAAGGGCTGTTTTGGAAATGGGAGCCTAGGATGTGGAGATATATTCAGATTCTCGGTTGGTTGTTAACCAAGTCCAGGGTAACTTTGAAGCCCGAGATTCCCGGATGAAAGCATACTTGCAGATGGTAAAGCAGATCATGAACAAGTTTGGCACGACAAAGGTAACCCAAGTGGGCCAGGCGCAGAACAAACATGCAGATTCCGTAGCCATGCTAGCATCATCAATGACTGAGGAGGTGCCTCGGTTAATCAAAGTACAGCTAATAGTAGAACCAAGCATCGGCGTGGCAGATAGTGTTGGTATTAATGGGGTCGATGTTACCATGATTGCGGCGACCGGACCATGTTAGATGGACTCGATCATTGACTTTTTAGTCGAGGATCGTGTTTCGGATGATGAAAAGGATGCCAACAGGGTTCGCCGGGTGGCCGCTTGGTATTGGTTGTCGGCAGATCGTAAACTATACCGGAGGTCTTTTGGGGGACCGTACCTTTTGTGCTTGCGTCCCGAGAAAGTAAATGAGCTTCTGGCCGAGTTGCATGACGGAGTGTGTGGCAATCATGTAGGGGGCCACTCATTAGTACACCAGGCAATGACATAGGGATTTTGGTGGCCACAAATGCAGAAGGATGCCGCTGAATATGTGCGTAAATGTGAACAATGCCAAAAACATGCCCCTTCGATCCATCTGCCGGCAGGCCCTCTGAATCCCGTCAACAGCCCATGGCCCTTCGCACAATGGGGGCTTGATATTCTCAGCCCCTTTCCCCTGGTAACAGGCAATCGCAGGTTTGTGTTTGTGGCTGTTGATTACTTCACCAAGTGGGCGGAAGCCGAGGCTTTAGCTAATATCCGGGATGTGGACGTTAAGAAGTTTGTGTGGAAAAATATAGTAACAAGGTTTGGGGTGCCAGACTCGCTGATATCTGAAAACGGGCTGCAATTTGATAGTAAAGCTTTTCGTGCGTTTTGCAGTGATCTCGGCTTTAAAAACAAGTATTCCACTCTAGCGTATCCATAGAGCAATGGTCAAGATAAAGCCACCAACAAGGCAATCCTGAATGGGCTGAAGAAAATATTGGACAGTGCAAAAGGAAGGTGGGCCGAGGAGCTACCGAGTGTCTTGTGGGTATACCGAACAACCCCCAAGAGGTCCACAGGAGAGACTCTGTTTTCCTTAACATACGGGGCAGAAGCCGTAATACCAGCCAAAGTGAATTTATGCAGCCCACGAGTTATAGGATTCGACCCCACCCAAAACAATTAGCTGATGGTGAAACGTTTAGATCTACTAGAAGAATACCGAGAATCGGTGATTATACGGTTAGCTGAGTATCAACAAAAGCTCGCCCAACGCTACAACAAGGACATGAAGACCAAGGAGTTCAGCATCGGGGACCTGGTGCTAAGAAAAGTAGTAGGAAGTATGCGGGACACCAATGCCGGGAAGTTAGCCCCATAATGGGAAGGCCTTTATAGAGTAACCACCATTGCAGATGCATGAGCGTACTACTTCGAGGATTTAGATGAAAGGCCACTTCCTCGGCCATGGAATGTCCACAACTTAAAGAAGTTTTATCACTAATGAATATGGTGGTATTTGCCCGTGCAGGAGCATTCAATCCCATTACTGATTTATTAAAACCAGTCAACCAATTCAAAAAAAAAAATTTCTAAGGACAGAAACCTGATCCTCAGTTTGATCCATATCACCGAGTAGGCGGAAACCTTACGCAAAACATTCTAAGGACAGAAACCTAACCCTCGGTTCGATCCATATCACCGAGCAGGCGGAAACCTTAAAAAACACTCTAAGGACAGAAACCCGCTTCTCGGTTCGGCCAATATCACCGAACATGTTTAAACCTTGCACTAAAGTATATATATTCAAAGGACGGACAATTTCCACCAAGATGGCACCTAAGGACGGAAACTTGTCTTACAGTTCAAACAAAATCGCCTAGCTAAAATTATCCAAGAGCGAGGGTCTACGTCTCGGTTCTCTATATCATACGTCTAATCTAAGAAAGCTAACATATGCTGAAGGGTTTCCAATTACCGAGGATCGGACTTATTCTACTCTTGAAGCTAACAGCATAGTATTAAGCATTCATAAAAACAGTCAAGTTAAATGTTCGGCAAATAAACCGTAATCAAACAAATCAATGTCTTGTCACCAAAGCCCGATGACCATATAAATGTTAAACTCAGCAAAGGAATAATTATTCAGCCACCACAACTCGGTGACATAGGCAAATTTACTAAAGGAATGGAATTACTTAAACAAGAGAAATAGTGAAAGTAAGCAGAAAGAGTTTGATTCGGCAATTATACTGTGGGGTCGGCAGGCTGCATCTGGGCGTTGGTCTCGAGCGGCTGTTGGTTCGATGTGAAAGAGTGGAGCTAGTTATCCTCGCCGGGTTGGTCTCTAGCACGGGGATTACTGGAAACTTCCACATCAAGTAACTCCACATGGGAGTCAAATTACTCCACCAGCTCCCTTATAATTGTTGTTTCTTTTTCATCGATAGGCGCCAAGGGGTTCTGCACGGCAGGAGCGGGGTTCAGGAAAGGGATCTGACTGGGATCCCTCAGAGGGGAGTCCTCGGGGACACCCAAGGCCTACAGGGTAGCCAGCCAACCTTCCCCAAAAGCGAGCTTCCAGGCCTCTCGGATAACGGGTTCCGCAGAGTTCTCCGCATCAGCGAATCCCTCGTTATACCATTTGTTCTTGCACGCCTCCAAAGCTGCCTTTAAGTTAGCTAACTCGTCGGCCCGTGCAGTATTTATGCTCGCAACCTTCGCCAATTTTAGCTCGATCTCCCTCAGCTTGACCTCTAGCTCCGAAAATCTCTTTTTCGCAGCCACCCTGACCTTCTTGGACGTGGCTGCCTTCTTCTCCGCAGTTACGGCAGCCTTGGTTTTCTCCTTTGAGGTCGCCTCAGCCACGTCCTTAAGGGCCTTTTCCTGACCGGCATCCTCATCAAGCTCCTTCAGCCGTCCATTCAATATATACGCCAGTTGAGCGGCCTAATGAAGTAACGATGATAAGTATGAAAGCATAAAGAATGTGCGTAGAAGTCAGTAGTAGAACGAAAAATAAAGAATAAAAGGGAATGATTAAGTTACTGCAATAGTATGCCATTGCAATCTCCTCCTCATGGACTCATCTGTGCCCTTCTCAAAGGCATGCACATCCTTGGGCAAAAGGAGGCCGTGCGCCAAAGTTTGGGCAACACGACCTCTTTCACCTTTTTCCCACACCCGCACACTCACATTTGCAGGTAGGGGCTTACTGTCCAGCTAGAATGTAGGCTGCCACTCCCGCATAGCCCGAGAGGAGGACGCTACATTCGTCTCGGTATGAGCCTTTGGCTCCCAGATGACAATGCCTTGTGATGGCTGGGGAGGGGTCCTGATGGGCGCTTCACCCGAGTCGATGGGAGTTTGCTCTGAAGTACATTGCCTCTTTCGAGTTCGGCTGGGAGCAGGAGGAGGAGTAGAGGGAGTTGGACCGCATCCTTGAGGCGGTAGCTGTTACGCGGCTGGTATTGCACAGGGCACAAAACGATTAATTGTCATAACCCTTCAAGTCATCATGTTTTCTCCTTTATTAGATTCGGTTTCAGAGGAGCTGATAGATTTGACAGCTGCTTCCTCGGCTTTTTAAACGAAAGCTTCGTGTTCGACAGGAGCCTCAGGTTCAACGGGGGGCCTCGAGTTGAACGGGGGCTTCGGGCTGAACAGGCTCGTGTGCCTGTTCTCGGCGACGTTGGGACATACGCTCAGCCGACATGTCAGAACAGATGTATCGAGGACCAATGTCACGTGCCTCGCCTGCTGTAAATTTCGGGGGAATGAAGTTCGCGTGTCGTACGATGTAGGATAAGAGAGGACTGTCAACTAGTAAAGCTTGGCTGAAGGCTTGCCAAGTTGAATACACGGGATCAACGCCAAGAATCAAATGGGATGCTCGGAGCTGTCCATCCCAATGTACAAAAATTTCGGACCTGAGCACAAAGTTCAAATCCCGTACATGCACTTCCCTAATATCCGGGGTAAACATTCTACCGTCTACAACAAGAAATACTGCGAGTTAGTATCAGAATAAGCAAAACCATTATGACACGAAATGGATATATACATATAGTAATGAATAGAAAATAAAAACAAGTTAGTGATCGGTACGAACTCACTTCACGCCTTGTGAAGGGACAAGGGATTTCACCGGCAAACCAATTGCCACGCACCCGGACGAACTCCCGGCAGAATTCCTATTTGAGTCAGGTAGGCAGGATATCAGTCGTACCCTCATATCCCTAACTTTTAAGTAATATTTGGTTTTCTTATTCCCACATAAACTGTACATGTGGTTTATATCGTGATGGTCTAACTGCAAATCGAACATCTGATTCAACCTACTTACACAACTAACTACTCGGTAAAAGTTGGGGGGAAGTTGGTTCGGACACAGCCCATAATACCTAAGAGTATTAAGTAAGAGAGGGTCCGCGGGAAATCTAACCCCGCCCTTCAGAATTGCCATTAAAGGGAAAAAAGCAGTATTACCCCCTTTGTGGAAAGCAATTTCGCTCTCGTAGTAATACGCCACATCCATATTATCAGGGATGTTAAAACCTTGCCTGAAAGTGGCCAAGGATGCTTCAGTATCTAGAAGGAAGGCATACCCTATCTTAAACTCTAAAAACTGAAGGAAGAGATGGAAATAAAGAAAAGAGGTAGAGAATTTACTTTGGGCTCTAGGAAAGGGAGAAATTTTGGGCTAAAGGATAAGAGCGCAGATGAATGCACGGCAGAGAGGAAACTCAGAGAGTGGAGAATGAAAAAGTGAAGGAATGACTTGGGAAAAACTATTTATAGGAGCCAAGAAGGAGTAAGTGATGCTTAGTTAACAATAATGAGTCTTAATTAACAATAATGAGGCAGAAAACCTTACGAATGCCTATGGTAACTGACACGTGCGTCGCCTCGGTTCACGAATCGTCAGGTAATGATGACAGTGGAGCCAGACGGCCAGGTACAACACGCCTTTTGAAAGCGCATTAATGAGCTTCTGAACTGTCCAATACCCACCCATAAAGCTTCTCGGGTAGCTGTTGTCGCTCGGATTCCTTGATTTGTCCCTAAGAGTGAGCACAAATCAAGGGGGGGCTAATGTACGGCACCGAGATACCCAATCCCACTTGGGACTTGGGCTCTAACTCCACAGTGTGGCCCAATGACATCAAACCCTCTCTACCTAAGGCCCAAGCCCAAATCCCAAAGTAGATGCAAGCTTAAGTCTCACGCTGTCTCAAAGCTCGACGAGAAAATAATCTTAGTTGGCACGCACCTAGCTTCACCACCTGGACTTTACTCGGTAAAACCTTTTCCCCGAGCAATAAGACAATTGCTCGGTATGTTGTTTTTCGAGTGCCCAGTAGTGCCCTAGGAAATATCGCTAACGAGCATATATGTAGAAGTGGGAACCATTCCCAATGCCACTCCTGCCACACCCTACTCCCAACTAAACTCCCACTTAAGTTCAACGACATTGGACCCCCCTCTCCCACTAACAATAAGAATAATCATAACCCCCCACCAACTTTTGGGTTATAAATAAAAGAAACAAAGGAAGGGAGAAGGTTGTTGAAAGGTTCTGAATGTAGTTTAGGGTTGAGGGAGGTAGAGTCATCAAAGGGAGAGGGAAGGAACGCTAAGGTTGGCGAGATAGGATCAAGTCTTTGGGCTAGAATCACCCAAGGTAGAAAATCTGAAACCCACATTACAAATAGATTGTGAGCCCAAGAGAGAGTATGCCTGGCAATCTTGTTTTGGGTGCACACAAAATCTATTACTGTTCAATAGGTAAAAATAAAAATAAAAATTTAAATAGAGCGGTAAGAAAATAGAGCATTAGATGTATGGTATATGGTTAAAATGAGTGTCCAATATAGATAAAACTAACTTTTTGGAAATTTTTAACCAAAAAATAAAAAACCGGTTGGAGATGCAAAATGCATTTTTTTTTTTTTTTTTTTGCATTTCTAGATGGAAATGTTGTATGAATACGTAGGGCCCCAAAGTCATATTCCAGACAAAGTGTTTCAATGATTTCTCTCTTAGATTAGCAATTTATTTTAAAATAATCACAATTTCAACGTCTATTCTATATAAATATTCTATACCTATCAAAGAGCCTGAATGTTGAACATCTGTTTTCTTGAGCATCTTATGAAATGATAATTATTTCTTCACATTATTATTATTTTATTTAGGAAGTCTTCACATCATTGTTGAGTGTTTTTCTTAATTTGGTAGTTTTTGCGTAAATTTGCCATTAGATTTTAATTTTATTTATGTCCTTGATAAGCAATCAGTTAAAGGTAGATTCCAAACAAGCTGGTTTTTTATATATATATTTTTTTTGATAGAAAAAGAAGAAGAAGCAAAGTTAGTAACTACGAAAAAAGAAAAAGCAATGCCAATAACAAAATATTTTTCACAATTTGTTTCATACTTTTTAGGGTGGTAAGTTTTGATTGAAACATTATTTTTATATAAGTCTGCCATTAACCCAATTCTCATTAATTATGACCAATCACTTAAACTAAATTCGTATATGTTGGCTAAACTTTGTAACCAGTGCAGACCTTCTTTTACTTGTCTCTCTCAGGATACAACAGCCTAATAAATGTCATATGATTAGAACAACCTCTGCACAAAATGTTCAAGCCCAAAACTCCACCAGAAAGAACACTTCCTCCCCCTTGCACACGTATCTAACCCAATATCTGAATCAATACATATTAACTCATTAATCACCACAATTAAAAAGAATAAAAGAGTCTCTCATTTTGAATTTGGGATTAAACATTTTACTAACTTCTTATCTTCCATATTAACTCCCATATTTTTACATTTATGTTGTAATATAAATTTATTTTAATTAATTAATATTAAAATGCTCCAACAATATCCTTAATTCCTTAACTTATCGATAGAAAAATTCATATGCAGAAAAAAGAGAGTGATGGTGTTTAGAGTTGGAGCAACCGAGCTAGTACCAGTGGCCATGATGGGTAAAACCATATAAGTTAAGCCTAGTATGGAATTCTCCAAAAATTAAATATAGAGCACATAGTTGACACATAAGTTTTATTAAAACTTGAATTAGAAAAAAAAAATCCTCTTTCAACTAATAAACCTAATTTACTTTACATATTAATTTTCCTTACAAAATACAAAAGTCGAAAGATACTTTTTCTGTTTTTCCATCATTTTAGTGGAAAAATATGTTTTGAAAATTCAAAATCTAGTTTCTCCGCCAGAAATATGTGATATTTTATTGAATGTTTTTTACATTTTTTCCTTTAGCATTCCTAATTTCCTATTCACGCCCAAAAAAGACCCCACCTCCCCCCACCCCCCCCCCCCCCCCCCTAGAAAAAAAAAAAAAAAACTATGTTAGAAAAGAGAGGAAAATTATTTTAACTCTTTTCCACAATTCAATGCATGACCCGATGACCGTTTTGTTTTCTTTCCGTTGATGCATGGCTTGACGTTGATGCCCCCATTGAAGTGGTTAATTTCTTTGACTGACTTCAAATAGTATTAGGAATGTAGGACCCAACTATCCTAATTTGTGTGGAATTAAAATACTAGGAGGACCAACTTTTAGATGGCTTTTACTATTGGATTTGCACACCAGACTTACTGAGTTATATGGGTCCGTTTAGATAGAACTTATTTTGCTGAAACTGAAAACTGAAAACTGAAAATATTGTAGCAAAATAATTTTTAGACTTCACTTGAATACGCCTTCAACAAACTGGTACCAAAGTTTGTTGGGAATTTTGTAATTTTCGATTTAGTAGTGAAATTTTCGGTTTAGTAGTGATATTTTCTAGTAGACTTCACTTGAATCATGTAAATACATTATAATTGAATACGCCTACAGGCCACAGCAAACTGGTATCAAAGTTTATGCTACCTCAACAAACTCATATTAGAGTAATGGGTTATTTGTTTGGATTTTGGGTATTTTAGTTTTGGGTTCTTAGTTCAAGTAGTAGATAATGGTCTATTTGGATGTGTAGTTATCTCATATCTGTTTATTTCGGAGATGACAACAAACATTTTATTAGTAATGAAATTTGAGATAGAAAAAATTGATGGGAAGAATGATTTTAATTTTATGGCATGGAAAAAAATGTGCTTTCTTAGTGCGATAGGGATTTTCGAAAGCATTACAAAGTCAATGATGTTTTGTCAACAATGCCATCAAATGAGGAAAAAGAAAGATTTGACCATACATGAAGAATATACACAATTTGGATGAAAGAAGGTGAACTCTTATTTGACCATAATTCATAGACTTGTTACACAAGAAACACAACTATACCGCAGGTACGAATTGTAATTGAGTTGGAGTCAAATTACTTGATTTAGAGGGGTCATTATTTTTAGGGTTTTACTAATGGACAAAACTTAGGTACAGTACTTTAGGTACTGTTTCTTAAGTTCTCATTTTAAAATTCAATCATGTGGCTACTTAATTAAAAAATACACTTCCATAACATGAGAAAAAATCCACATGGCAAAATCTTAAAAGGGGAATCTAAAGAACAACACCTAAGTACTGTAGTTAAGTCTTGCTTTTTATAAATACATGCTCTTAGGGTATACATTAGTAAACTATTTTAGGAAATTATTTATGGAAAAATAAAAAAGTAATTAACTGTTTTAACAACTTTTTCAATTCCCCATAAAAAAATTCCCAAAATGGATGGTTAATTTAATGGCATGGAAAAAAATGTGCTTTCAAGGATGTGTTTGTCAACAATGCCATCAAATGAGAAAAAAGAAAGATTTGACCATACATGAAGAATATACACAATTTGGATGAAAGAATGTGAACTCCTATTTGACCATAATTCATAGCCTTGTTACACAAGTAACACAACTGTACCGCAAGTACGAATTGTAATTGAGTTGGAGTCAAATTACTTGATTTAAACGGGTCATTATTTTTAGAGTTTTACTAATGAAAAAAATTTAGGGCACGTTTGGTACACTGTAATGATTATTACATGGAAATAGGAATAAGTATTACAATGAATACATTAAGTTGGAATGTAATAAATATTACTATTCATTAGTTTGGTGACTATTTAGGAATAGAATTCTGAATATGCATCCACAATTTAGTAGAGTATAAAAAGAAAGTGTAATTAAATCATTTTTAAGTCAAATTTTCTAAAATACACTTATTTTAGGGTGTTCAAAATAGAGCTAATAATTAACAAGAAGGAAAATTTATTTTCTTTCCGTTTGAAGATGTGGCAACTAATGGTTTTTTATGAATTTTTAAAAAAAAGTTATTACATAAGGTGAAGGAATAGATATTCAGTACTTTTGATAAGGAATAATTATTCATCATTTTGAAGAATAGCTATTCATAAGGAATAACTATTCATTGTAGTAAAAACATAACCAAACAATTGAATAGTTATGCCATAGGAATATCTATTACATTACAGTGTCTAGTACAATCTACCAAACGTGTCCTTAGATACAGTACTTTAGGTGATGTTTCTTAAGTTCTCATTTTAAGATTCAATCATGTGACTACTTAACTAAAAAATACACTTTCATCTCATGAGAAAAAATTCACCTAGCAGAATCTTAAAAGGGGAACCTAAGAAACAACATCTAAATACTGTACCTAAGTCTTGCTCTTTACTAATATATACCCTTAGGGCATACATTAGTAAACTATTTTAGGAAATTATTTATGGAAAAATGAAAAAGTGATTAACTGTTTTGACAGTTTTTTCAATTCCCCATAAAAAAAAAAGTCCCAAAATGGATGATTAATGTATGTGCATACATTAACCAAACCCTTATTTTTATACCCATGAATTGATGGGTTGGCATGAATTCAATTAACCCACTAATTCTTTCTTGCTTTTCTCCCTTAATAAACATTAAAAATAGATTAATGGATTGATTTGTAACATAAAAATGAATAAATATCAAATATCCTAATTAATAGGTGGTTTATCATAATTTTAATATATTTCATAGTCATTCAAGCCAAATAACTTGAACAAAAAACGTTATCAAAAAAAAAAAATTTAAAACAAAATACAACTAAGAAGATAAAAATATCCTACACATCCACAACAATATCCTAAATAAATATTCACAAAAACATAAAGGTAAATAAATTGTATCATTAATCGATTGTTTATGTGGAGTAATACTACAGTCATAAATTATTTTACAACATTTTGACAAACTATTGATGTGGTCAGCTTCTTATTGATTTTTATTTAGGCCCACCATTAATATCATTTTTTCATTTACCAATAATCACTCACTACATCAACAGTTTGTAAAATTTTTTGTAAAAAAGTTTGTATTTTTAGCAATACTTTTTTTTTTTTTTTTAATTTTATACAAGATAGATTCTACTCTAGTATAATTTAAGTGTATATATGTGTAAAACTCCTTCTTGGAGACTTTAACCCCGACCTTTACCCCTCACATCTCATAAACATTTATACTTGTAGAGTGACTATTGCACGATGGGTATGCGATAGTAGCATTACTCTTTTTATGTGTATTGTAGTTGTACTTTGTTTTACATGATAAATGAACTCTTTTTATATATATAAGGTATATTTACTACAAACTTAGAATACATTCAATTAATCATTTATATTATCATCACTTATTCGATAAAAATTAACAAATCTTGTAGAATATGTACCTACAATCAAAATTGGTCACGCTAAAAAATTAGTTTAGACAGAGGCGGAGCTATGTTAAATTTTGAATTTTTTTTAATATATATATATATATATAATTATTTAATGTTTTCAAAATTTAGTATACAAAAATTAAAGTTGGCCCCCCAAATATTTGAATTAGTCTAATGATACTCTTAAAATAAAAATTGGTCTAATAGTTATAGAGATATAACTTTATTTTTCGCAATTCTATTTTTTATTGTAAAATGTGCTTTTATATCTATTAAATATTTGATAAAGTTTGGCACCAAACATGTTTGAATCTATCTTTTTCAACCCGTTATGTGGCGATTAACAAGTTACTGACTCATTAAAAAAAAATTCTGTCACTAAAACTACACATAAAATATCTCTTTAGTTGCTACAGAATGGGTTAGAGTAAGATAGTTTCAAATATGTTTAAAACTTAACTTATTTCTTCAAGTTTTTGATCATTCATGTTTTTTAAAATTTCATTAGTTCAATTGAAAGAATTTTTTACAATTTGATAATTTGTATTGGAAATGAAACTTTTTAAAAATTTCACTATAAAAATAGTAAAAATTAATTTTATTTTATGAAAGATCGCCATCAAACATAATTTTGATTGAAAATACTAAGTTTTTTTTTTTTATTGGGTGTGTGTATATATATAACTTATCAAATAAAAAGTGTATGTATATATATGTGTGTGTGTGAGGGTTGTCTTGATAAATATATTAGTGCCGCAACTTGGCCCCCCAAACAAAAATTTCTGGCTCGGCTCTTGATTTTAGGGTTTGTATAGTTCTTGTATATGTCTTATGATTGTACAATAATTAAAAAAGTTATATATATTAAAATAAAAAATAAAAAACTTAATACTCAATTGATATACTTTGGTGTTTCAAATAGAGACATCCAAAATTCAAATCTCTTATTCTCCAACTATCAAATTATTAAAACAAACAAAAATCGTTTATCATAAAATTAATGCAATTTACTACCATTCAATTAACTTTAATAATTACAACTAAAATATAAAGATAGTCCTAAAAGATAAGTGATATGTCTATAACATTCTCACAACAAATCGTATGTGAGAAATTGTTACTGGTTTTAATTTGAACCCACAACTTAAATTAGTTGCTCACCCATAACACCTAATAACAACCTGCCACTTAAGATTTTTTTGTAAAAGTATTGTAAAACTTTTATAGACATAATATTTCATGCCCTAAATATTCACAAAAATTGAGCTTTTGCTAATTAACTCTTTATAAAATTTATAGCAAAACCACGTTTTAACTTTTAACCCATTGGGTAAATAGGTTGCACCCATACTAAACACATTTTACAAGCCTTGTTTCGGGTTAATTTTTGCATGAGTAAGAAACTCCTCAATCCATACTTTTTTTTTCTTCCTTTCCTTAGAGTTTGAGCTGGTTAGAGCCAATTTTGTCTGATCTATATAAATAAATAAATAAATAAATAAATAAATAAATATATATATATATATATTTATATATATATATGTAGGGACATGGGCCCAGAATCGTATATTGGGCTTTGGGCCCTATCCGGAGACGTTATCATGTTTGAGGAGGGACAAATGGTTAAGGGGGGATTCCAGTTTGGGGCCTCATGAGTAAGAAAGGAGAAAAAGGTGATTCGAGAAGAAATTCCTCCTTGGCCATGACATATATAGTTAAGACATGCATCCCAACGACGAAAATGACTTTCATGGAACCCCCAGTGTTAAAGGCGTGCTTCATAAGAAGGAAGGGAGTCCGAAAATATCTAAGGAAAGGCTGTTGCCCCCGCATTAAATGCACTGTAGCTACTTTTCTGGCTACATTTATGTGGAGAAGACCTCTGAACAGTGCTTCCTTGGCTACCGCAACTAACAAAGAGTTAGAAGGGGTGTTTGATGAGACGGGCACTCGAGTAGTAGCTTGAATGACTGACAAATAGAGGGTCAAGATCATCAGGAAGGGGATATATAATGTAAAAGACCCCTGAAGGAAGATGGATCGAAAAAATGGTGAAAGAATACTGTATCAATCAAAGTTACACTTGTAACCAGTTCTATTGATTTATGCCTAGATTTGGCTCCTCGAATAGTGAATTTATTCAGTCTTATGTGTCTTGTTCTTGCTTGATCATCTTTTAAACTCATACTAGCCGTTGTTAAATTCATTAAGGCCTAGTTCTTTAACCCACTTTCTACAAATTTATTGTATTGGGCTCACTAGGCCAAAATCCCACACGTCTTGGGTTTGGGCTGCAAATTGTGTCCCTACAATATATATACAGCTTATAGTTGTTTTAAATCTGAATTTAACTATTTTTGAATTATCCATAATTCTTACAATTGCTTTAGCTCATGTTTGGTTGGGATGAAAAGGAAAAGGATGGAAAATGGGGGAATGAAGAGGAAGAGGAAAATATGATTTTCCATTGTGTTGGTTAGAGTGAAAAAATGAAAGGAAAGAAAATTATGTAAATAACGTTTTTCACCAGAGCCCACAATTTTTTTCTTCTTCAAATTGGGGAGAAAATAAGAGATAAAAATGGCAATGAGAATAAAATCACAAAATTAATTACCCTTTTCATCCTTCTGCTTTTTATAATAAAAGCGTAATAATAATTTACTCTTTATCCTTCAATTTTCTTCAATTTTTCCATCATGCTTATCAAACACATACTATAGAAAATACAAATATTTTATATTATTTCACTTTTTTACTTTCCCAAATTTTCCATCCCTCTAACCACAAAACAGAGTATAAGATTGCAAGAAACTAATACGGAAAAACTTGTCAATAGTGGGAAATTTGTTTAAGCAAGCATGGAAGGAGCAGTTTACTTACCCATACAACCATCATAGATATTAGACTGCATACAAAGCAAGCATATGTACTGTAGTCAATAGTGCATGCCACCCTTTTATGTTATAAAATGTCTGACAAATATTGAAGAAGCTATCATGCGGTTCATGTACCATTATTTTAATTGAAGCACCTTTAATTCGGAGCCACACAATTGGGATATTTCTTTTCATGTCATTTAGAGATGATGCTCCTTCCTTTGTGTAGTACCTAAGCTTAGAACTTATGCCTCTAATCTTTTATTTTTTATTTTTTTTAAAAGAAGAACTTATGCCATCTAACTAATATAAATTGAATAATACTTCTTGTTTCACCCAAAAAAAATTTGTCGTATAGTTAAGGTTCATCAAATAATTGTTTGCCAAACTAATAAAGAAAGCCAAAACCATTTGTCAATATGCGTGTTCTGAAAAATATCAGCCATTGTTTTGTTTTTATATGTCACGAAAAAAAGCACCAATCTTCCATTTATGTGCTATAGAAGAAAGGTATTGCACTTCTACTCATATCATGGGCTCTGACCTCTGAGTTGGCTATGCATTGGTGGTGTCCACTGCCCACAACAATACAATCCACCTACTGGTGGGGATAATAAGCACGGTAATATGTAGAAGAGTAAAAGGGCTTGTATAAGACACAATTTGTTCAGCACAACCGCCACTTCCAGGCGAGTTGGTACCCAGTTTGTAAGTAACCTATTATTCGGAGGTTTGAGCCCCCGCATTTACCTAGCCAAAAAAAAAAAAAAAATTTGTTCAGCAGCTTTATGAAAAGTAATTTTATAATAGTGAATTTATGCAAGAGTGGTTATCTACTCTTCATAATTTACCATTTTAATAAATTGTAAAAAAAAGTTATGAAAAGTTAAGTAATGTTAGGAAGACACTCTTTCTATACTTAAATTCACATTCTGCTTACGTGTCAACTGTTGATTGAATTTTAATTTTTCAAATACATGTAATAGACTCATATAAAAATGTTAAAATTCAATTATGAGTTGATATATAAGTAAAGTGCGGATTTGGGTGTAAAAATGTGTGTTTCTCGCATTACTCATAGGTATCCATAACAAAGATAAAACTATGAATAGTGATGTCCATTTTATATGAAATTATGAGTATTTTTTTTTTTAGGGAGAGTTTTTTTATTACTGGATTAAGAGACCACTTAGTTTAAGTACCTAAACTCAGAATACTTTACCAATTATTTCTGCGAATTTCAAAGCACCAATGAACTTCAATTTTTTAGAACTGGATTCGATCCTAGACAAATCTTTTTATACAAGTTTAGTCAATTCATACCCACACATATATATATATATATATATTTTTCCTCCAGGAGTACAGGTACATAGTCCTTTTTGGCAAGGTTTTCTAATCACGATTCACGAGGTTCGAGCGATTAAATTAAATTAAATATCTTTACTATTATGTTTATGGCAAGTTGGAAATTTCGATAAGGTGTTAAAATTTAATCCCAATTATATCCTTTCTATAAGGAGGATATTCCGTATGTGGATTCCACATCGACGCACGATCCACCGTACATCATAGATCACACAACATGTGCACCATCTGATTAAAAAGTCAATTTAGTTTTCGTTCAAAAGCAAATTACATCTGGAATGTCATCAATATGGTGTGGGACCCCGAGTTAACTCTGACGTCAATTTACCGACGTGGCGAAAAGCGATTGGGCATAACACAACCGGTGGCTTCCGCGAAACACTCAAGCACGCACTTGAATCGCTCTCGCTGTACGCTTAATAGACCTTTGTTTCTTCAAAAGCAGAGGGAAGCAAGATAGGGATTTTTGACTTCTTAGGTTCTCTCTCCCTCTTTCTCTCCCTCTCTCGGAGTTCTCTGAGCTTCGAAGAAGAAAAAAACAAAATAAATAAGTAAAAAAGTAAAAGTCTGGCTGAGCTCTACGGATCTGGTAATTATGATTTTATTTTTTTTGTTTTTTGTTTCTTTTTATGCAAACGCTAACTTTCATTATTCCGATTTGTTCATTTTCTTGTTTCTCGGATTTTCTCTGCTCTGTTTGGTTGCCGAGAAAATTCATTTTTAAGGATTTTGCACACTCTATATGATTTGATTGCGCAATATATTTTTGTTTGTAACTTGAGGTTTTTAAAAGTCCGAACAATAATAATAAAAAAGTAAGATCCAGGTTTTTTTTTTTTATTGTATTTTTTATTTGATTTTTTTCCTAGTGATCTAGTAGAGAGTTAGGGTTTAAATGTTTTCATGCCTATGGAATCTTCATAATGAGATAGTTTTTAATTTTTTGGTAGTTCATATTGAGATAGTGATATTCTCTGCTCTGATTTGGAAAAATTTTCAGGTGAAAGTCGAAAAATTTTCGAATTTTTCTTCGATTTCCTGAGTGATAGAGAGTGACTATGGGAAAAGGAGCGCAAAACTATGGGAAAAAGGACAGCTTTGATAAGAGATCTTCGAACCTAGAAATATTCCCTGCGTGGGCTAAAGATGTTCCCGAATGTGAGGAGAAGTTCCAAGTGAACCGCGAGTTTGGGTTGTCAAAGGAAGAGGTTGAGAAGCGGCGACAGATCTATGGATATAATGAATTGGAACATCACGAAGGTACATCGATTTTTAAATTGATATTGGATCAGTTAAATGATACTCTAGTGAGAATTCTGTTAGCTGCGGCTGTTGTATCATTTGTGTTGGCTTGGTATGATGGTGAGGAAGGTGGGGAGATGGAGATTACGGCGTTTGTGGAGCCACTTGTGATATTCTTGATATTGATTGTGAATGCCATTGTGGGAATTTGGCAAGAAACCAATGCGGAGAAGGCATTGGAAGCTTTGAAAGAGATTCAATCGGAGCATGCCATGGTGTTAAGGGATGGAAAACGGGTTTCTAATTTGCCAGCGAAGGAACTTGTCCCGGGTGATATAGTGGAGTTGAGGATTGGTGATAAGGTGCCAGCGGACATGCGGGTTTTGGGCTTGGTAAGCTCAACGTTTAGGGTTGAGCAGGGGTCGTTGACAGGAGAGAGTGAAGCAGTGAGTAAGACTGTCAAGGCTGTTGCGGAGGATTCAGATATTCAAGGGAAGAAATGTATGGTTTTTGCTGGGACGACTGTGGTGAATGGGAATTGTATGTGCTTGGTTACTCAGATAGGTATGGATACGGAGATAGGGAAGGTGCATTCGCAGATTCAAGAAGCATCACAGAGTGAGGAAGATACGCCACTGAAGAAGAAGTTGAATGAGTTTGGGGAGGCTCTAACAGCAATAATTGGAGTGGTTTGTATCTTGGTTTGGCTTATCAACGTGAAGTACTTTCTCACTTGGGAATATGTTGATGGCTGGCCAAGAAATTTTAAGTTCTCATTTGAGAAGTGTACATATTACTTTGAGATTGCAGTGGCATTGGCTGTTGCTGCCATCCCGGAAGGTTTGCCAGCAGTTATCACGACATGCTTGGCATTAGGAACACGAAAGATGGCTCAAAAGAATGCGCTTGTGAGGAAGTTGCCTAGTGTTGAGACTCTAGGTTGTACAACTGTGATTTGTTCGGATAAAACTGGCACTTTGACTACCAATCAGATGGCGGCAGCGAAGCTTGTGGCTATGGATTCTAGTGCTGATTCACTCCGGCTATTTGATGTTGAGGGAACCACTTATGATCCTTGTGATGGAAAAATACGGGGTTGGCCGGTTGGTAGAATGGATGCAAACCTTCAAATGATTGCAAAGATTGCTGCTCTATGCAATGATGCAGGTGTTGAACGATCTGGAAATCATTTTGTTTCGATTGGAATACCCACTGAGGCAGCATTGAAGGTAAAATGAGAACTTTAATTACTTTTTTTTTACATTATATCAGAAAACAGGGACTTCTATGTTTTATGGAGTGGAATATTTTATAAGCTCAATAAGGCATAGCCCTTACATGAAGCAAGGGCAAAAACCAGATACTAATATCCAAACTTTTTTGCTGCTCCAAACCTGTATAATACTAGTTAAAATATAGTTGTTAGAATTCAATTCTTTTGCACAACACGAGCACCTTTATTTAGGTTGACTGCACTGCATGCTCCAGTTATTCTTTTTGTTTGTCATCTATATCACACACCACAATTGCACTTCTCAAAATTACAGTGCACCCAACATAGGCAGTGCCTATCCAAAGTTTCTGAAGATGTTTATGTGATATGGATTCCTTATTTATGCAGTTTCTTTGTCATTTCAGGTGCTGGCTGAGAAAATGGGACATCCTGCAAGCTCTGATTCTGGTTCATCTTCAAGTCATACAAATGAACTACGTATGTACCGGATTTATGAATTATTTATTGTCTCATTTCTCTTATTGGTTGGTAACATGCTTCTTTAATCTGTTTCTTCATGGAAGGTTGTTCTCAATTATGGAATCAAATGGAGAAACGGATTGCAACTCTAGAGTTTGACCGTGATCGTAAGTCCATGAGTGTTATTGTGAATTCCCGCTCAGGGAAGAAAACATTGCTAGTAAAGGTACATTCCCTATGTCCTTTCAAAGGTTTGGTTGTATTTGAAGTTTTTTCCCCTTTAGTTTGTAATAGGCTCTATGGCCTTTTTGCAAGGTTGATTATGGAAATGTGCCACATGGGTCCGGCCCTAGCAGCTAAAGAATATTATACTTCAATTGTGATTTCATCTGTTGCAGCCTTAAATTTCAAAAAACCAAGAAAGCAACAGAGTGAATTAATATGATTCATTTTTTATAAATAGGTTTAACATATATAAATGTTGTCAAATATTTTCTTCTTTCCACTATGTCGTTCTATACCTTAAAAATCATATGAATATTCAATAATGGTCAACTAAATAAATTAAGAATTTTCTAGAAGAGAGGTAGTATTGCACAAAAACTTTGTGGTGGCTATATTTACTTGGCTTTTTAAAAAATGTGTGTATATGTATGTGTGTGTGTGTGTGTGTGTGTGTGTGTGTATCCTATCTATTGGATGTCTTAAATTTTTTAATCTGAGACAGATTACAAATCTAAATTCAAGCACATCTAACTCAACTAATGACTAATGCTTTGTTTTAAACTTGAGCATTGTCTGCACTTGCTGTTATGATCTCACTTGTTTGTATGAAAATCATTTCTGGAGTTGATGCTAATGCAAGTTATTAATGGCATAGGACTAATTGGAGAGTTTACTTAGTGCTTGTGATGGGTTTAACTTTAGCAGGATTTGTGGGTCTGGGATTAGAGTTGTAGAAGAAAGGGTCACAGTTCGAAATTGGATAGGGTCTAATCTATTTTATTGAGAAAGTACATGAGTTTTAAGGGTTTGAAGGCTTGACTTGGGATTGTAAGAAAGAAGAGAGATTTACGGTGTTCAGGGACCCCAGAGAGAGAGAGAGAGAGAGAGAGAGAGAAGTGGAGCAAAGAACACACGAAGGTTACAATGATATCAAGCTTTAAAGGATTTATGTAATTAAATTTGTATTCGATTGTAGCAGACAAAGATGCTTCAATGCCCTCTCTGGTGAATTTTTAAGGGGAGGATCAACCTCATTAAAGGAATTTGAGATATATTTGTAATTATTACGACTGGGAGTTGGAGAGATTATATAACTAATGAACTTATTATACTACCTTTTGCTGGAAGTACTGATCATATGAGATGGCTTCCAAATTTGATCGAATTAAAATAATTTGATAGTTGGGGGAGGGGGGATTTGAGCCATGGACGTCTTTGCTGGAAACACTAGGAAGTGCAAGATGAGCTACATGGAAAAGTTTTCAATAATTTTTACTAGTGTTTAAGAGGTGCTATCAGCATTCATTTTCTTTGGAAATGTATATGGAGTAGAATAGTCAACTGTACAGTGCCTAAGAAAGTTGTTTTTCTAATGGACGTTATATTACTTTTTGCCGGAAGTACTGATTGAACGAAATGGCTTCCAAATAGCATTGGTAAGTTTAGTTTTCAATCTTGTTTCTAGACTGTAGTGTTTAAGAGGTAGTTCATTCGTCATTCTACTTGGGAATTATATGGAGTAATACAGTGCCTAAGAAAGTTGGATTTTTCTGTATGGACAGATGCATTGGGAAGATATTATAGACAATCTTATGGAGAGGAATTAACCACTGGTAAATTTGTTATATGTTTTTTTTAATAAGTAAAAAACTTATTTAAGAAGGAAATTGGGATGACACAGGATGTGTGCAATCCTAATTCAAAGAATACAAATCATAAAGAAAGAGGAAAAAAAAATCAACAAAAGACATAAAAGGAATGGTATCCTGGGCCCTCAACCAAAAAATTGTGTTTTATGTGCAACGAAAGTGCTGAATCCATGGACCATCTATTACTTCATTGCTCAGTTCTCATGATTGTTGGTCCCATTATTTTTTTTTGGCTGCTTTTGGGGTGTACTGGTTAATGCTATAGGGGGTGTTAGACATCTACTTATGTTTGAAAGTGTTATATGGGAAGTATAGCAATAGCATCATGTAGATTGTTTGGTGCGAGAAGAACAATTCAACATCTGAAGGCATGGAGAGATCAGTCATTGAGATTAGTTCCAACTTTTTGCATCTTTTTTTAATGTTGCACTATGGTGGGAGGGTTTTCTTGAGTTGATTTCCTGGATCACTTAAACTTATGTGTGTAAATCTTTAGGAAGTTTTTGCACTTGTGCTCTCCTTCATTAATAAAGCTTTGATTGCTTGCTTTAAAAAAAAGAAGTTATTCTGGTGTTTTATGAATTTATCTTTTTTTTTTCTTCTGACCTGGCACTATCAAAATCAGTAATTTAAGTTTCAGATGCATCTTTTATCAGTGCTGTCATATTTCTCCTATTCTTCTGCTTTCTTTTTTTGGCTATTTTTAACATCATTGAACACTGCTCAATGTCAGGGTGCTGTGGAAAATGTTTTGGAAAGAAGCTCATTTATCCAGTTGCTTGATGGCTCTATTGTTAAATTGAACCAACATTCAAGGGATCTTATCTTAAAAAGCCTTAATGAAATGTCAACAAGTGCATTGCGTTGTCTGGGTTTTGCATACAAAGATGACCTTTCGGAGTTTGCGACATACAATGGTGATGAAGACCATCCAGCACATCAACTGTTACTCAATCCATCCAGTTATTCTTTAATTGAGAGTAATCTCATTTTTGCTGGCATGGCTGGGTTAAGGGTGAGTTGTCCCTATGTCTATGTTTGGTTGTATGATATTTAAGTTGTCTCTCTCTTTTCTATTCATTTTTGCTAATAACAATTTCAAAGATTCTTACTAAATCCCTAATTGAATTTCTATTGTGAAAGGATCCTCCTCGGAAAGAGGTTCGTCAAGCTATTGAGGACTGCCGAGCTGCTGGAATCCGTGTTATGGTTATTACAGGAGACAACAAGAATACAGCTGAAGCAATTTGCCGTGAAATAGGTGTTTTTGGATCTCATGAAGATATTAGTTCAAGGAGTTTAACAGGAAAAGATTTTATGGAAGTTGCTGATAAGAAAAGTTGCCTCAGACAAAGTGGAGGACTTCTGTTCTCTAGGGCCGAACCAAGGCATAAACAGGACATAGTGAAGTTGCTCAAAGAAGATGGTGAAGTGGTTGCAATGACTGGGGATGGAGTGAATGATGCACCTGCTTTGAAATTGGCTGATATTGGGATTGCAATGGGCATTGCTGGGACTGAGGTACTTATGTTTCCTCTTCCCTTTGTTTACTTTGAAGTCAATGTGTCAGATGTTTTCAAGATAAAATCCCACAGTATGTGTTTATAAATGGCTATACTGGGCAAACTGTATTGTTAGGTACTGGTATTTGTTTGTTCATTTATTTGATTGGCTCATTATGGCAACAGTATGCATGTACATGGCCTTGTACATGGCTATTCAGTATTAAAACCTACTTATATTCATGCCTTAGGCTCGTGGTGAAGACTCAGTCACTTCCTATGTGCTTCTACATCATAGGTTTAGTAACAAATTTTATTCTGTCGTCTGAAATGTTTGTGATCATTTATATGGCAACAAAGTCTTAGTCCTGAACTTTAGGTTGGCTATGAATCCTCAACATACAAATCGGAGCTGACCACATGTATTCTTCTCTGTCATTCTATCCTATCCAAAATCATAGTCTTTGTTACCTCATTAATTAACATATACTTTTTTACTGCTTGCCCTGGTGTTATTTTAGGTCTTCCTCTATCGTTTTTCGTTCCCTTGACTTAAAACCAAATCACCGTTACTCACTTGTGCATTAATTTCTCTCCTTTGCTCGTGACTAAGCAATGTCAAGCAACTCGCCCTCATATTAAGGTTTAATAATTATATGTCAGCATTCGTTGCTGATACTATCTTAGTTGAAGATTTTACATCTTTGAGCATGTCTGCTTTTGAAATACTCAAAGTTGCATTATTTTCTTAATATATCCAACTACCCATTCTTTTCACATATTTATTCCCAAGTTTTTTGGCTCTCTCCTGCATTTCTTTTCTTGTAGGTTGCGAAAGAGGCCTCTGATATGGTGTTAGCAGATGATAATTTTAGCACTATAGTTGCTGCGGTAGGTGAAGGCAGATCTATTTACAACAATATGAAGGCCTTTATAAGGTTTGGTTCTCCATTTAAGCAAGTTCACAAATATAATAGCCTTTTTTATCTTCTTTTTTTTTTTTCTTTGTGGTGGTGGTGGGGGGGGAATATATCAGGCTTGATACTCAGTAAATAACTGGCCAATGAGCTATATAGCTCAACCAGCACTTTATTCAACCATAATAATTGGATGGAGGGTGAGGATATGGGTTCAAGACTCACTTGGTGATTTTGTGACTTACCAATAAAAAAAAAAATCCTCTGTAAATGACTGCTGAACTTGGTGATGTAACATTTTTTTATGTCAATACCTTACTACATATCTTGTTGTCTCTAGTGGCTTAGGCCCAGAAGTTGTGTAGGTAAAATATCTTTTATTTTATGCATGTTTATATTGGGGAAGGAGCTGTTGTAAAGTGATCAGAGCCATTAGAGACAAAGCACATAGCTATCCTAGCTGACAGATATCTTAATTGACTTGACATTGTTTCGTGCACACTGTGGGGGAGGGGATTGATACTTTAAAATTTTGAACTCTGGCAGTTGCCTTCACTCTGATGTGCCATTATCATGGGGGAAAAAAACACTAATTGTTACCTCTTGAGTATTCATTGCCATAGAAATTATAGAGGATGGATTAATCTCTGTTATTAGGAAAGAGTTATGGACATGAGTTCTTAATGTTGTCAGAGTTGTTGCGTTGTTGCATTGTCTGCATTACATATGCAGGGGTTGTCAGTGTTTTGAATTAAGTTTTCATGTACTATACTAAAGTTGGGTCCAACTTAGATTGAATTTGTTCACTTTTGTTTTTTAAGGAACTCATTTCTGAAACACGTTATTGTTTTGTCTTCCCTCCCAAAACATAACTGTAGGTACATGATTTCCTCAAATATTGGTGAGGTTGTCTCTATATTTCTGACAGCTGCCTTGGGCATTCCGGAAGGCATGATTCCTGTTCAACTTCTCTGGGTCAATCTTGTGACTGATGGACCCCCAGCAACAGCTTTGGGATTCAATCCTCAAGAGAAAGATATAATGAAGAAGCCCCCAAGAAGAAGTGATGACTCATTGATCAGTGCTTGGATTTTATTCCGCTATCTGGTATTTAAATCACGTGCACTTCTTCCAACACAAAATCCAAATATTTCAAATTACTTCTATACCTAATCTTATTCTGAATAGGATTTAATATGGAATAACTTTAATGGATAATTGCATTCCTAACTTGGTACAGGTGATTGGGCTCTATGTTGGGATTGCAACAGTCGGCGTATTTATCATATGGTATACGCATAGCTCATTTTTGGGCATTGACCTGAGCAGAGATGGTCATACTCTTGTCTCCTACTCTCAACTTGCTAACTGGGATCAGTGCTCTTCTTGGGAGGGATTTTCAGTGTCACCCTTCACAGCCGGGGGGCTGCAGTTCAAGTTTGACGATCCATGTGACTACTTCCGATCTGGCAAAATCAAAGCTTCAACTCTCTCCCTCTCCGTATTGGTTGCCATAGAGATGTTCAATTCCCTTAATGCCCTCTCTGAGGATGGGAGTCTACTAACCATGCCTCCATGGGTCAACCCATGGCTCCTTCTGGCCATGTCTATCTCATTTGGCCTTCACTTCTTGATCCTTTATGTGCCATTCCTTGCTCAAGTGTTTGGCATTGTTCCTCTCAGCCTGAACGAATGGCTTCTGGTGCTGGCTGTTGCTCTTCCAGTGATTCTAATTGATGAGATGCTGAAGTTTGTCGGGAGATGTACAAGTGGACTGCGGGCTTCTAGTGGGAGCAAATCTTCAAAGCAAAAGGCTGAGTAAGCGCCCAAGTGAGGAACTAAAATAGAATAGACTTTACCAAGTGTCGTGATTATGTTGGGACTCCAATCCTTCGTCCCACTGCGTTTTAGAATGAATGGAGAAGGTTTGGACTCAGTTTAAAAGATTTAATTGAGATTCTTTTAATGGAATTGTATTTAGTTTCTTTAAAGTAGTATTTTCTAAGACAGTAATTTAATCTCACCTTATATCTTTAATGCGTAAATTGCTTTGGTGCCTGTTTTAGGAAGTGGTATATGGTGTTTTGGTGCATGTCTCACATATGAGGTCCACCCTCATGTGAGAGTGAAGATGTATGCATTGGAAACATCACGTATTTTCTCCAGTTTTAGGGAGCAATTTTCTCCATTGATATTGTTGCTTCATATTTAATCTGTGCTACAAACTTTAAATGTGTTGGACCGTGATAAAATCCAATTAGTTGAGCATTCCCATCTAGCTCTTCAAAATAAGTGTGCACTTTGCACAAAATTAACCATTTTAATTTTTAAACCCGCATTCAGCTCATCACTGTTTAATTTTTAAAACAAATTTTTTCTCGTCTAAACCAAGCACTGCAAGAGTGGATTGTAGTCAATTGTCATTGCCGCAATAATACCATCATCATCCTTTGTAGCAACCTCCGGAAATCAATTATCACCATTGTTGTACCGACTAGTAGCATCGCCAAGTCATTTGTCCTCCACTGCAAAGTCAGAAAGAACTCAAGAATTAATTGACACTGTTGTCACGGTAGCAGCGTCATCATTCTCCAATGCAGTTGCAACATCCCAATGGTTGTGAGGGAGGAAAAAATTTATTAGGAGTATTTTAATAGAAAAATAAAGGGTGAGACAGACGTTACAGATGCATATTTGATTTGAAAATGGTCACATAAACGAGAATTCTTCCATATAATTTTTGAACAAATTTTATGTGAATATTCGGCCTTTAAAATTCAAGGACATCTTCAGCAGATAAACTTCACTTAACGCCAAGCAAATTTCCCAAGCGCTTAATAGTGCCTCTGGAGAGCTACTGCAGTTGAGTACTCTCGTCTAAAGGCGTTTTGAATCTTTTGATGCAATTTTGGGATAAACTTCAAGGTGCAGCCATTAAGTGAGAGCACCAAAATCTGAGATTTCAAATTTTGAAATCGAAGATTCAAAGTATAATGCTTATCTTTCCCTTTTTTTAATGGACTTTCTTTTGCTTGATTTAGAACTTCTATATCCTTCGTTTACATAATAGTCACAGACGGAAAATTCAAGATTGATGAATATAATACATAAAAATAAAGATAATCCATTAAATCTTCAATTTAACAAAAAGTAGTTTGCATTAAATCTTCATAGCTTGCAATTCAGAGTTTGATTCACAAACAAGTAGAACTAAAACTAATAAACCTAAACCCAAACCCTAAAAACCAACATATTTGAAATAGAACCACCCCTAATTACAAAACAAAAAACACCACCACCATCGGACTTTCTTGACAGCAAGACTTGTTCCCGAAGTCCCATACCAAACACGAAACGCAAAACCCCCTAACCCCCAAACCCGTAGAGAGTCCTTCCTTGCCTCTTCAAGGCATAGACGACGTCCATGGCCGTCACGGTCTTCCTCCTTGCGTGCTCGGTGTAGGTCACGGCGTCGCGAATCACGTTCTCCAAGAAGATCTTGAGGACGCCACGTGTCTCCTCGTAGATCAGACCGCTGATACGCTTCACTCCACCCCTGCGAGCCAATCGGCGAATAGCGGGCTTGGTGATTCCCTGGATGTTATCGCGAAGCACCTTACGATGCCGTTTCGCTCCTCCTTTTCCCAAACCCTTGCCTCCCTTTCCACGCCCAGACATTTTCCAAGACTTGAATTCAAAAATCTGAAACCCCAAAACAAAGAAAGAAATTAATTAAGATTAGAGAATTATAGAGAGAAGTGAAAAAACAAAGAGAAAAAGAGGGGCTTGGAATTGGTTTTACCTGAATTGGGGATTTGGTGAGTTAATGAGTGAATGAACGAGTGAGGAAGGGTTTTTGGTTTTGGTGGGGATTTATAGGAGGGAGTGGGAAAAGGGCAATGAGGATGGATCCGTTAATTGTTTTTTGTGCGGGATTTGGACCGTTGATAGCTTGTATTGACGGTTGAGATGGGATTTTGAAATGTGGTGCGGATCGATGACGTGGATGCGTGTGTGGTGGGTTTTAAGTTAAGTTGGGCGCAATTTTTGTGTTTTTCGGGGAAAGTTGGGGTTTGATTTGGATTTTCGGAGTGTGGAAAATAGGTGCGCGGAGGAGTTGGCGCCCTATTGGGCCTGAATCCTGTTTGTATTTTCTACTAGCTGCATCCTCTCTTTTTCTTTTCTTTTCTTTTTTATTTTTTGATTTTTTTTAGAATTTTTTTTATTTTTTATTTAAGTATCCTACATCGATCTATTCAAAATAATATTGGTATAAGTTTTAAAAAAATAAGATAAATTATATATTTAAACCCTATGAATGATATTGGGTGACAAATTAAATTCTATAGTTTCAAACTCTCTTTTTTTTTTTTTTTTAGAAAATAGTTATAAACTCTTTCAAAAATAACAATATAGTTTCATTTAAATGGATCATTTTTTTTTTAAATTTGTTACATTTTAAATTTTTAGGAAATAATTTGTCAATTTTGAAATATGGGGTTTAAATTCAATTTTTTACTTTTAAAAGTATAAGGTTACGTTTGTTATACCCCTAAACTATAAGGTTTAAAATATAATTTTTCCAACAAAAAAAATCAAATCAAATCAAAATTATATAGTTTAAGTTTGGATGAATTATCATTTTAGTCCTTAAAATTTATTTGTTATCATTTTAATTCTTAAACTTTAACATTCCTGTCAAGTTGATCATTGTGTTTAAAATAAAACTTAAGTACAATACTTTATGTGTAATATATTAGATTCCATAATCAAATTCAAACATCTTGATGGGTTAAAATTTATTATGCTTGAAAAATATAATATTGTTTGAGTTTTATTGGTTAATACAACTAGACAATTGAATTTAATTGAAAAACCTAATGTATTGTACTTAAAATATTGTATTGAAATTTCCCTTTTATTTATTATTGCCTATAAAAATGTTTTTACGTCTCACAAAACAACGTTATATCACATATTTGGCAAGGGAAGGACTTAATGACTGTTTTATATGTAAAATGATAAACTTGACAAAAAATTTAAAGTTTAAGGACTTTGGGTATGTTTGGTAGACTGTAATGGGCACTGTAATATAATAGTTATTCCTATAATTTAGCTATTCGGTAGTTTTGTTATGTTTTTATTATAAGGAATAGTTATTCTTTAAAATGAGTAATAACTATCCATCTCTTAAATGTTTGTAAACTAGTAATAGCTATTCCTTAATAGGTGTTGTAAGGACCAAATAAGTTTGTAGCCCGAGCCCACTTAGAGTAATGGGTCGTATCCTTCAAACTTGGCCCAAATCAATAAAATTTGTGAGAGAGGGGAAAGAACAACAACAATGAGCTCTATTTGAGGACAATTATAAGGAAGAATCAGGTTTGTATTAAAAAATAAATGAACATCAAGCTTTACACAAAGGGTCCAGAGGAGGTAGAATTCGTGTGGAAAATGATATTGTTTCGTTTCTTCTCCAATACGCTCCTCACTATTCCTTTTTCTCTCTCTTCCCTTCGATCTCTTTTCCAATGCTCTTTCCTTTCATTATATAGCTCTCTTCCGTTGCATCTTCACCATCCATTTCTACCTAACCCCCCTCCTTTTCCGACACTTGTTACCTTTCACATCTGAAGAAGATGGTGGCAGGAATTTGCTTAGCTGTGGCTCACACTGTTCAGGTCACTTCCTCATTAATGCGGTTGCTAAAGCTGTTGTCTTCCAATTAATGCGGATGCAACAGGCTACGCCAGGCCTAAAGCTTCCCTACTACCCACTGTCTTTCACTTTCTCCAGATCCTAACTTCCCCTCAGAATGTTTCAGAGTACCATGATTCGTTTCTTCCCCTCCTCGGGTGGCTTCTTCCCTTAGGCCCATGGCTTACAGCATCTCCACGTCATTATTACAACCCTTCAACTTCCTCCTCAGTCCTCGGGCCAATAACTCAACCTTTCAGCTTCATCCTCGGTCCTCGGGCACCCATAATAGCCCCCTAAAACTTTCACTATTTGTTTAGGGACAAGAGTAAAGTTTTAGTATTCTAGATAAGATACACACGTGCCACATGCGTTCCCACGTATCAACATCCTTTCATCTGTCCTTTGCACACTCCGGTGCTTCGGAATCCACGATCTTGCATTTATGGCGTCAAGCGGCTGCTTGTCTCCCCATGTTCTACGGTTTGATCAGGATCGTACGGTTCTCGTTTCCCCACACGGATGGGCGGGAATTTTGCCGCTCTCTTTTTCACCCCTATAAAAGGAGAACTTAGAGTTGGCTGAGGCTCATTTTGAACATTCTAGCGATCTGAGTTGAAGAACAAAATTCCCGAGGAGCACTCTTTGCGTTCATCAGTAGGTGTGTTGATTTCCCTTATTTTTTCTTCTTTTTCATAAGTTTCATACTTCATCCCTCAAAAGACCATGGGTAGGTATGCTAAGTTAATGGACATTGCTGAGGCTAGGGCAACCTTTAGGGCGCAACACAGGATCCCCAATAATGTTGAAATCCGTCATTGTGAGGAGGGTGAGTGGTTGGTCTTGAACAGACCTTCCGAGTCTGTAGTTATTCCCATGATTGCCTTTATTGAAGGCGGGATGGAACTTTCTATAGGATGGGTAACTCAGGACTATGTCATAAACTATAGGTTAACCCCGACCCAGTGTTCGCCCAACATCTTTAGGATCCTCGGGTGCGTAGATGCCATAAACCGTAGAATGTGGACTAACCTTACCTGGCACAACGTAAATTGGGTTTACCAATGCCAGAAAGGGGAGAAAACCAAATATTACATGAAGTGTAGGGTTCTCGCAGTAAGGTTAATCCCTTGCCTGCTTGACTCGAGCAAGGGCATGGACGAGGATTTCCTCATTGTCTCGGGTGGTTAGCACGATGGAATACATTGCCTTACCAAGGAAAGGGAACCAGGTAGGGCCCCCGAGGACTGGGGTCACGCTTAGGAATTTACACAGCTTTTCTAGTGTTAAAGCTTTCTTCCCTCTACTTTTTTTTACTAACGGTCAAATTGGCTTCATTTGGCAGACAAATATCACACAGTTCCAACCAAGCACTTGGTGAATTTTAAAGACTTAAACAGGATCCTTAGGTCGAAAATATTCCTGCACAAAGACGGGTAACCCAGGGCGGCTCACGTCATCCTTGGGTACAAACCATCCACAAAGCGCTTCAAGAGTCCAAAGAACGTAATTAGGGCCAAGGATTCTCACCTGGCTTTAATTGACATAGCGGTCCCTGGATTCCTACTGACCGAGCCTCCTCTAGAAGGGACTTAGGTCGCTCAGCTGTCAGCCCCTCTAGCCGCCAAACTTATCTATTCCCAAGAGCCGATTTTCCCCTCAGACAAAGAAGACAAAGAGTTTGCATCCGAGTATGTTCAAGAAGTGACAGATAGGGATTTTGAAGTTTTTCATCGCTTGGACGCTCCCAGTACATCTCAAGTTCAACCTTCTACAGGCATGGGTTTTGAAGAAAAAACCCCAGACTTGCTGGCCTTATTTATAGCCCATGCTGGGGGCTCTTCCCTAACTGTGGCAGTGACCTGACCACCTACCTTGCTGCCACGCACACATCCCCAGCTGATGCTGAGGAAAAAAAGAGAAAGAGGGTCCAAGGTGGCAAGGGTGTCGAGGGCACAGAGGAGGGGGAGATTTCGCACTCTTCTTACCAGCCCCCTGCTAAGGAAGCCCAAACTAGAAAGGGGCAATCCAGAAAGTCTACATCAACCGAGACTTCCAAGGAAGTTGGAAGAGACCAACCAAGGAAGGCTTCCATCTGGAGGCTTAACTTCACCTTTAGCTTAGGCAATCCAGTTCTGGATGACGCCAACTTAAGGGATACCACCAAGGGCAGCTCAGGCATTGTGGCTGAGTGTTTGGAGAAAGCCCTGTGTCTACCTGAAGAAATGGAGGAGTTGAGATCCTTTCGAAATCGCGAAGTCTTCCTGGCCTCAAACAAGACTTGCCAAGGTATGTAAACATTCCCCCTTGACCTTATGGTGTTACTCCATGCGCAAGGTATAAAAACTTATGTATTTGTTATCTATGCAGTCCGTCCAAGCTGCCTTTATGGCCGAGGAGTGGGTAGACCACGCTCTGGATATGGTAAGGGATGCTCAGGTCAAGCAGGAGGCCGCCGAGAGGGCTTACTCGGATGCTGGCAAAAAGTTAAAGGAAACCATTGCTCAGCTGGCCGAGGTGGAAAAGGCTCGCAGAAATGCTGAGTCTGCCCTCTCAGGTTATGAAAAGCAAGCAGCTGAAGCCCTAGAAGCCTAAAAGAGGGTGGAGAATAAGATGGCTCTGACTGTTGTAGAGCTGAAGCAGGCGAATAAACAGTCGGAGACAAAGGAGAAGGAAAAAGCTGAGGTCGAGCAAGCAGCCTATGATGCTGTGATGACTAAGGTAGCAGAGAGCCTAACCACCTAGCTCAGGGACGTTGCCCGTGCCTTCTGCTTGGAGGTGTGAGGCCAAGCTCTATCTGTTACAGGGGTTGACGCAGAGTCAGAGCGTCGGGCTCTCGACAAGGTGTACTACCCACCCGCCCTACGTTTGGCCTCCACCCCTTCTCCGCCTCTAGCAGACACAAGCTCTGCCCCTCAATCTTCCTTTGCTCAGCCGAGTGACGATCCTTCTTCCGCCTCGGCCACAAGGTGTACTACCCACCCGCTTGTACATTTCTTTACTGTTTACTTTGCGTAAGCTCTTTTGCATGACATGTCAGTTTCCTTTATAACCATCACACCGTGGTGATTTGTGACTTCGTCACCACCCAAGGGGTGGACTAACTTATGGAATTCAATAAAATTGGCAATCATCACTTGCTTGAAATTGGACCTAGATTTAGGCAAACTTGCTGGCCTTATTCTAGAGGCCCGAGGAAATGACTTTGACCCTTATTGCCCAATTCATTCAAAGAAAGTTGTCCATGTTAATTTACCCTAGGCTTGTGACCTAAGGAGCTAGACAAGGCCTAAGTTCTGTTTAACATTTAGTAAAAATTTTGTAATGTTAATTTACCCTAGGCTTATGGCCTGAGGAGCCAGACAAGGCCTAAGTTCTGTTTAACTCTTAGGAAAAATTTTGTAATGTTAATTTACCCTAGGCTTGTGGCCCGAGGGGCCAGACAAAGCCTAAGTTATGTTTAACACTCAGGAAAAATTTTGTGAAAAAATTGTGTAATGTTAATTTACCCTAGGCTTGTGGCCCAAGGAGCCAGACAAGGCCTAAGTTCTGTTTAACACTTAGGAAAAAAAATTCTGTAAACCAATTGTCTCTACTAATGCATCCACAACAAGATATAACCAGACAAGACATGAATAGCAGTAGAATTTATTATTAATAATAATAATTTCGTAGATTTTTTACATTCCAAGGACGAGGGATTACATTCTCTTCCAAATCTTCCAAGTGGGAGAAGTGATTCTATATGACCTTTCCCAGTTGAGACCTAACTTGCCCCAAGCAAGGTTCTTGGCCGTCCCCACCACTTTTCTCAAGACCAGGTCTCCCGGGGCCAAGGGTCTAGCTTTGACTCCTTTATCATATGTTTGCTTAAGCTTCTGTTGGTAGTAAGCCATCTTTACCATTGCTACTTCTCGTCTTTCCTTAGCTAGATCCAGGCTGTGTAGGAGTGAATTGTGGTTCTCTTCTACATTGAATTGATCCATTTTTAAAGTGGGGAATCCGGATTCAAGGGGGATTACTACTTCTGACCCATAGGTCATTGAAAATGGGGTCTCCCCCGTTGATCTTCGGGGCGTAGTACGATAGGTCCATAACACGTGGGGCAGCTCATCCACCCATTTTTCCTTAGCATCGTCCAGTCTTTTCTTCAGTCTGGCCACTATAAATTTATTGGTGGCCCCAGCCTACCCGTTCCCTTAAGGATAGGCAGGTGACCCGTTCCCTTAAGGATAGGCAGGTGTAGAATACCCATTTCTAATCCCCAGCTCCCCGCAATATCTCCGGAAGGTTTTATTGTTAAATTGGAGACCGTTATCTGAGATCAATGTGTGGGGCACCCCAAACCTGGTGACAATATTCTTCTAGACGAATTTTTTAACATCCACTTCCCTGATGTCGGAGAGGGGCTCGGCTTCCACCCATTTGGTAAAGTAGTCCGTGCCGACGAGGAGCCATCTTCGGTTCCCTATGGCCTGAGGAAAAGGTCCCACTATATTTAGGCCCCACTGAGCGAATGACCAAAGGCTAGACAAAGGATTCAGAATTCCCCCTGGCTGGTGGATATTCAGGGCATACCTCTAACATTGGTCGCACTTCTTTACATAATCTTGAGAGGTTTGTCGCATGCTGGGCCACCAATACCCCTGGGTGAGGGCCTTGTGTGCTAGAGACCTTCTTTCGGTATGACTCCCATAAATTCCCTCATGCAACTCTTCTAATAAGGGCTCCACGGCTTCTGGGTGCACGCATAATAGATAGGGTCCTGAGTAAGAGCGTTTGTACAACTTCTGCTCCTCAGACAACCAATAGCGAGGGGCAGCTCTGCGTACCTTCTCTGCTTCAAACTTGTCTTCGGGCAAGGATCCCCTCTTCAAAAAGGTTACTATGGGATCCATCCAGCTCGGCCCCACATAGAGGCTGCACACCCCTGTCAAAGGTGCCCCTGTAAGACTTGAGGAGTCCATCTCTTTAACAACAACAACCCGAGGGAGACTTGACTCTAGCGAAGTGGTCAACATTGCAAGAGAATCCGCATGAGAGTTTTAGCCTCTCGGGATTTGCTCCAAAATAAAACCCTTAAAATGAGCTTGGGCACTCTGTACTTTAGCAAGGTACCTCTGCATCCTTTCATCCCAAGCTTCAAAGTCACCATTGACTTGGCCCATGATCAGCCTAAAATCTGAGTACAACTCCACTGTTTCTCCTCCAAGCAGTCAGACCATGTTTATTCCTGCTAGCAAGGCCTCGTCTTCGGCCTTATTATTGGTGGTCGAGAATCCCAGTCGTAACGACTTTTCCATTATCAATTTCTCAGGGGTGATCAACATAACCCCTACTCTTGCTCCCTTTCGGTTGGAAGCTCCATCCGTATAGACTTTCCACGAGGGGGTAACAGTGGCCGACGAGACCAATGTGCCTATGACTGCACTTTCCTCCTCGGGGACACCCTCAGCGAACTCTACTATAAAGCCTACTAGAACCTGTCCTTTTATGGTAGTCCGAGACATTTACTTGACATCTTAGGCTCCCAACTTGGTCTCCCACTTAGCAATCCTGCCAATGTAATCAGATTTGCTCAGTAGGGCTTGCAAGGGAAGCTGAATAAGCACCACCACAGTATGGGCTTGGAAATAATGAGGAAGTTTCCTGGTGGCGTGCACAATGGCCAGTATTGCTTTTTCCTAGGGAAGATAGCGCATCTCAACCTCCCGCAAGGATTTGCTAACATAATAGATGTGTCTCTGGACTTTATCCTCGTTCCTGACTAGGACGAAGCTAACAGTGTGCTTGGTGACTGTTAGGTATGCATACAATACTTCCTTCTTATCGGGTCGAGAAAGTATCAGTGGATTGGACAAGTACCGTTTGAGGTCCTCAAAAGCCATAACACACTTCTCGGTCAACTAAAAATCCTTTCACTTGTGTAGCAGTTGGAAGAAAGGACGACACCTGTCTGTGGACAGAGAGATGAACCTGTTTAAGGCTGCTGTCATCCCAGTCAACCTCTACACCTCCTTGGGATTCCAAGGAGGGTGCAAGCTGTTAATAACCCTGATATGTTCTATATTGACTTCGATTCCACGATGGGTTATCATGTACCTTAGGAACTTGCTCGAACCGACCTTAAAAGAACACTTGGATGAGTTGAGGCGTAGTTTATGTTTTCTTAATGTTGAGAAAGTTTCTCCCAAATTGGCCAGATGTTCTTCCACCTTCTTGCTCTTAACTACCATATCATCAATGTATGCTTCCATGTTCCTTCCAATCTGTCCCTCAAACATCCGTGTTACCATTCTCTGATAGGTGGATCCTACGTTCTTGAGGTCGAAGGGCATCACTCGATAATGATAGTTTCCATTGAGGGCGCGAAAGGCTGTTCTCTCCTGGTCAGGCAATGATAGAGGTATTTGGTAGGAACCTTGAAAGGCGTCCAGAAACTTATCTGAGGATGTCCTATCGTTGCGTCAACCAGTTGGTCAATCCTAGGGATTGGGAAGGGGTCTTTTAGGCAAGCCTTGTTCAAGTCCATAAAATTCACACACACTTGCCACTTCCCATTTTTCTTTTTAACCACTACCGTGTTAGCCAGCCACTCGGGATAGAAGATTTCTTTGATGGCTCCAGCCTACTTCAACTTATTCACCTCCGTCTTGATTGCCTTGGCGTGGTCTTTGGATGACCGCCGAGGAGGCTGCTTTCGTGGCACTACCTCGGGATTCATGTTCAAGTGGTGACAAGCTAACTCGGGATCAATTCCTGGAACGTCATACGCATCCCATGCAAACACGTCAATATTTTCCTTTAAGAATTTCACCAATTCAGCCTTTTCAACAGGTGGCAATCGTGAGCCTACTTGAAAATACCGCTCCTGTTCTAGCCCTATTATTACCTTTTCTAACTCCTCGGATGACTCTTCCAACGTCTTGGTCTGCTGTCCCCATGCAAACCCTTTTAGTTGCTATGGGATTGGATCCTCAGTTAGTGTGGCGGGACCTAAAGACTGCTGCGTTATTGCTGATACCAGGCATTGCCTGGCCATGGCCTGATCACTTAACAATATTCCCACTCTCCCCTGAGTAGGGTACTTGACCTTTAGGTGCAATGTTGAAGGCATTGTGCCCACGGCGTGGAGCTAGGGTCTAACTAGGATGGCCGTGTACAGGGAGAACGCTTCTACTACTATGAAATCAACTTGGACCTCCACATCACCAACCTATACGGGCAATCTTATCATTCCTCAAAGGACCACCATCTTGCCATCAAAACCCATCAGCAGGGAATCATACTTGTCCAGGTCCTCGGGCTTTAAGTTTAGCCCCCGGTACAAGTCTAGGTACATGATTTCTACTCCACTTCCCTGGTCAACCAGTACTCTCTTCACATCGTAGCCCTAATCCTGACCGTAACAATTAGGGCGTCATCATGTGGCTGGAGGGTTCCCTACTTATCCTCTTCTAAAAAACCCAAGGTAGGGGTGACCATCGCCTTCGCTTTTTTGGGAGTATGATCTCTGGCTTCCAGGTTAGAGTCCCCTACTACGGACATGACTTTGGAGCTTACCCCAATATTGCTCCCCGACCTAGCCATGATCACATTAATAGTACCCAATGTTGGCCGAGGAGTGCCGTTTCTAGGCGCCCCATTTCCTGAGTGCCCGACCTGCTCCACAAGCTGATGCAAAATATAATTGAGTTTCCCAGCCCTCGCCAATTGATTGAGGTGATTGCGTAAGGTCTTGCAGTCCTTCGTGGTGTATCCCCTGTCCTGATGGTAGTGGCAGTAGAGGCTTAGGTTTCTCTTGGACGGATCCCCACCCATCCTGTTGGGCCATTTGAAAAATGGCTCTTTTTTATATCTTTTCTAGTATTTGGTACACTGGTTCCTTAAATAGTGAATTGACCAGTTGAATCCCCATGGATGTTGCATGACTGGGGAAATCTCTTCGGGGCTGATCATTATGATATCCTCATTTCTGGGGCTCCTTCATCTCCGTGATCATTTTAGCTTTGTCTTTTCCCTGCATTGATCTTCTTCCAGCCTCTTATACTTATCTATGTGATCTATAAGCTGGCGCATGTTCGAGGCAGACTTCATTGTCAACGACTTCCTCAGGTCATGCTTGGTTGGGAGGCCAACCTTGAAGGTCCTTACTGCCACATCCTCAAAATCTCTGTCTACTTCATTGTACATTTCCTAATATCAGTTCGAGTAGGTCTTGAGGGTCTCCTCCTCCCTCATGGCCATAGACAGCAAAGAATCCACTGGCCTAGGGACTCTACTGCAGGTTATGAATCTAGCACAAAATGCCCTTGTCAGCTCTTCAAAGGACCCTATTGACCCTTCCTCCAATGCATCAAACCAACGCATGGCGACAGGCTCGAGGCTGGAAGGGAACACATTGCGCATAAGGGCCTCATTGCTAGCATGGACGGCCATCTTCTGATTGAAGTAGCTGACATGCTCCACAGGGTCAGTCCTTCCACTATATACAATGAACATCGATTGGGAAAACTGATGGGGGAGCCTAGCCTTATTAATTCTTCTCACAAAAGGGGACTTAGAAATTTGTCGTAGGGCCTTACTCATAGCGTCATTTCCTATGGTGTGATGAGAAGGTCCCTTTCCGCGTTTGTTATGGCCCCTTTCCAACTTGTCCTGCTGTGTAGAAGCTGAGTAGGACTCACTAGGTGGAGTTCTAGATCTACGCCGGTATGAGCAATCACGACTTCCCCCTGAACCTTCACTTGATGGAGAAGATGGGCTCTTCTTATCATGCTTCCTGCGTAGACGATCAACTTCCCGTTGCAGCTTTAGTGTCTCTTGATCATGTGAAACATGGCTCTTGGACTTGGAACGACTTCGCTCAGTATGTTTAGTGTGATGAGATTCCACCACAACACTTGGGGTGTGTTGCCTGTCTTGCCTACGTTCCATGTTAACAAATCGGTCCTCCATCTGGGAACTAACTGACTCCTCCCCACCTTGGCCTACGTTAGCCATCAGTATTCAAGACAGATCCTCAAACACTTGTTGTTCCCACATACGACGCCAATTGTAAGGACCAAATAAGTTTGTAGCCCGATCCCACTTAGAGTAATGAGTCATATCCTTCAAACTTGGCCCAAATCAATAAAATTTGTGAGAGATGGGAAATAACAACAACAATGAGCTTTGTTCGAGGACAATTGTAAGGAAGAATCAGGTTTGTATTCAAAAATAAATGAGCATCAAGCTTTACACAAAGGGTCCAGAGGAGGCAGAATTCGTGTGGAAAATGATATTGTTCCCTTTCTTCTCCAATATGCTCCTCACTATTCCTTTTTCTCTCTCTTCCCTTCGATCTCTTTTCCAATGCTCTTTTCTTTCATTATATAGCTCTTTTCCGTCGCATCTTCACCATCCATTTCTACCTAACCCTCTTCCTTTTCTAACATTTGTTACCTTTCACACCTGAAGAAGATGGTGGCAGGAATCTATTTAGCTGTGGCTTACACTGTTCAAGTCACTTCCTCATTAATGCGGCTGATAAAGCTGTTGTCTTCTAATTAATACGGATGCAACAAGCTACGCCAGGCCTAAAGCTTCCCTACTGCCCACTGTCTTCCACTCTCTCCAGATCCTAACTTCCCCTCAGAATGTTTCAGAGTACCATGATTTGTTTCTTCCCTATATGAGTAAGATATTTTCTAAAATATATCTTAAATTTGATTTAAAATTCTTTCATTCCATTTTCTTCAGGGTTATATTATTGTGTTGTCACCAAATAGATGAATAGTAATAAGTATTACATTACAACATCTTGTATTTTTTGTAATAGCTATTGCTATTCTTATGTAATTATCGTTATAGTCTACCAAACATGCCCTATATGTCAAAAGTAAATTTAAAACATGAAAATGACAACTCACCCAAATTTAAAGACGATCATTTGGATTTTAGGTGTGTTTGTAAAAAAATTATGAGGAGTTGTGGTTGCAAAACAAGGTTTTGGGTTTTAAAAATGCTCTTTTAATCTCTTAAAACTCCTAACCAAACGGACCCTTCACCTACAAAGAAAATGTAACTTGGAGAAAGACAAAGAATTCATATTTTGAAATGTCAATTAGGGTCCGTTTGGTTGAAAGGGTGGAAAAGTGGAAAGATAGAAAATATTTAGTTTTTCCTCATGTGTGTTTAGTTGGATGGATGGAAAAGTGGAGAGATAGAAAAATATTTTGTTTGGTTGAGTAGAAAAAATAGGAGGATAGAAAATAGAGTTTGTGTAAATTTACTCTCATACCCCTACTAGATAAAAAAAATTGCACATTATATTTTTATTGAAAAAAATTGTATATAGATGGACACCTTTTAAAAAAGAAAAAAAGATGAGCACAAGAACCCAAAACAAACGAGGAAAAAAATTTATATATTAAAAAAAACCGAATGTGGAAGGGGGGGAAAAAAAACTGAATGAACTGAAGAAGTAATAGAGGAAAAAAAAACTGGTACTTTTAGTTGAAGAAAAAATTGAAGAACTGAAGAAGTGCACGTTTGGTAGATTGTAATGGTAATTAAATAGGAATAAGAATAGGTATTACAAGGAATACAAGAAACAAGATGCTATAGTGTAATACATATTACTATTCATTTGTTTGGTGACAACATAATAATAGAACACTGAAGACAATAGAATAAAAGCATTTTAATCAAACTTACCACCGATGGTCTGCAAATATAATTGTTTTGTGGAATGTAGGGGATAAGGGTCAGGGTTCAAGTTTTTATGATGAAACTTTACACACATATATACTTAGATTAGACTATAGTAAAATTTATATCTTATATCCAAAAAAAAAAAAAAAAAAAAATCAAACTTAAGATATATTTTATGAAATATCTTATTCATATAATTATATTTCCTTTTTTTTTAATTAAAAAAATTTGAAAGAAAGATTAGTTGTTTTTAATGATTTTTTATTTTCATAATTGTTATATGCATATTGAAAGTTTGTTTATTCGTTATTTCCATGAAAGAAACTTAGGGGGACCTATGAGAATTTAAAAATCCACCTCCTGGAATGAAGAATTGAACATCCCTCATTGCCTGGCTATGTTTGCAAGTTGCAAAGTCCAAAAGCAAGATCAGAGCCTGAGCCCCTACTTCAAAATATCTCTTCGTAGAGCGAAAGATATCTTAAGTTTAAAAAAAGGGGAAAAGGGCTTGTAGGACTAACTGGACCATAAGGTTCAGTTTCTCATTTCAAACCAGCAAATCCTAATCCCTTAACGAAACCAACATGAATTGTAAGATTACACATATAATTATCATGTTGCAATTAGCTAGCTTGTCAGAAGCTTTCTGATGATGTTTTTGAAAAGATTTACTTCCCCTTGGGGAAATTATAGTAGTTGAGCTCCAGTAAGATGACATCTAACGATGGAATAGAATTCGACATTGTCGATACTATATTTTGTTTGGCCCTAAATTTTGATAAAAACCTGAGCTTTAAATTAAGGGATATTGTGAATTTAATGGCTAAATTAAAGTTCATAAAATTCCCTTCAAATTGACTGTTTTTTAACATGAATCATGCTTGAATTGAGCGAGTGTTTTGGGAATATGGAAATTGTCTTATTGAATTTTTCAGGGAAAATGTGCATTACTTCATTAAAATTTACGTTATTTTTCCCTTAAATTGCACTTTATTTGATCTGGATACATGCTCGAAAGTCATATTTTAATTTTCAAAATTACTTGATTTTTCAAAACCCAACAAAACTAGTGTTGGGTGTCCTCTTTGTTCTTGTATTTCTTGCAACTCGTGAAGAATGGAGCTGTAAAATTGGTAGTTTTTCGAAGTAGAGATGATGGAACAGCCCACTTCAACGGTCATAATTTTCTGCACAAAGCTTCAAATGATGCAAGGCTAGAGCCATTGGAAAAGTTGTGAGAGCTTTCTAAAAACATAAATAACACTAAAAACATGGTTCGTTAAGGCCTCCAAAAGAGTGCACAAAGTTGGTACCCTGAGATTGAAAAAATTGGACCAAATTTGGGTAGGAAAGTGCCCGAAGATGCTGAAAAGTGGGAATAACAAATTTGCACAGATTAAGGGTTTGTTTAGAATCCGCTTATTTTGTAGAAAAGTGCTAGAAGATGCTGAAAAGTGGGAATAACAAATTTGCCCAGACTAAGAGTTTGTTTGGGATCCGCTTATTTTGCTGAAATTGAAAACTTTTTGCTAAAAGTACTGTAGATAAAGGTAAAAGTTAGTTGAAATAGTATAGTGGAACCCATAAATAGTACCAAGAAGTGCAATAGAACCAATGAATAGCAACAAAAATAAGCTGAATAGTAAAATAAGCTGGCCTTTTAATTTGGAGCCAAACGCACACTAAGACCGTGCCTAGGACCTTTCGCTTGGACTAAGTACGAGCAAAATAGCTGGATGCACTTCTTTATATTCAATCATTGCCCATTGTGAGCGACCGCGACCCTGGCCTGCCATTTTTTTCTCAAGACTGGGCCTAACCTGCGCAAACAGGTAGGATCGCAATGCTCAAAATGTTGAATTCACTATAAAATGTACTCCTCCCTAGATCAAGGGTTTTACATGGAGTTGCCACTTATTTAATTTAAATGGAAAAATAAGAAAACTTTCTCTATAAAAAATGCTTTTGTTGTATTAATATATATGACAATTTACATCAATTTTGTAACAAAATTTACAATGCTTTTTTGGTCCTAGCTACAATCTAATAAAGTAAATTACATTACTTTGTTTCCTAGTTACATTCTAAAAAAAAATTAAAATTGCATATACAATAGCTTAGTCTAGAACCCTTGATCTTGATTCGGAGGCTAATTTACGAGATGGGAAGGGATTAAGCACCCATCTCACCTGGTAAAACTGGTCTCCTAGGTTAAGGTGGCCAATATCATGTCATGTCAAACAAATGCAAAAAAAATATCATATAAACATGTTAATTTGCAAGAATTGTAAACAAACATGTGTTGGGGAATTTAATGTAAAGAGAAACAAAAAAGTGAAATTTGTTAGATAACAATGTAAATGTAAATTTAAAGAAAGCATGAAAGTAATGGCATGTTCATCCAAGAAATTAATGTAAAACAAATAATTCCTAGCTTAGACATGTTCATCCAAGCATGTTTAGTAGATCAGACAATTAGATATGTTCATCCAATCATGTTATAAAAAGTAAATAATAACTTAGAAGTGTTCATCCAAGCATGTGAAGGAAAACAAAAAATTGTCATGTTATTTGTCATCCACACAATTGCAAAGGAAAAAAAAAAAACGTTTAAGCATATTGATCATCCAAGCAATTATTTAAAAAAATAAAAGCAAAGAAAAATCACTTAGACATGTTCATTTAAGTATTATAGAGAAAATCATAATATTTAGACATGTTCGCCTAAGCATTTTAAAAGAAGAGTAAAACAACTACATAGACATGTTCATCTAAACATTTAAGTGAAAGTTGCGTGTTAGCCGAGAAGTGTTCACCTAAGCATGTAAAAGGAACATCAATGAGATATTTATACATGTTCATCCAAGTATATCACCGAAACTTTAGAAAATTTGAATGTCATGTGTCATAGGATTAGGGAATGTTATTACATTAATTTCATGTGAAAACGTATTGTTTTACAAGAAACCAATTCATTATGTACATTTGTTGAAAACAGCATATGTTATGAGAATAATTTCAACATATAGAGGAAATATCAAGAATTGGCATGCAAAAGGAATTCGAGTATTTAGCATGTGATGAAGAACTAACATCCGAGCATGTTGGAGGAAAAAAGGAAATCAAGCATGTGACAGAAAACAAAACTTTAAATATGTTAGAAGGAAATGAAAATCAAGCATGTGATAGCAAACAAAAGTTTAAGCATGTTGGAGGAAAATGAAACACGGGCATAGGATAACAAACCAACAATTTAAGCAAACTTAACATTTGTTGGGGGCGGAAAAGTTTTTCTTCTGACAAATGAGATTGTAGTTGGATTGGAAGCTTAAACCGAAACTCGACAATGGGCTTGAAGCACGGCTCAAAGGCTATCAGTGAAGCTTTTGAGAAATTTGCTTTATTTTATGCCTTATGCCTAGGTTAGGACTGACAAGGATTATGGGATGGCCCAAAAACGTTTCCTGCAACAGACATGTCAGCACAACAGAAAAGCTTACTGCAATAAAGAATTAACTAGTAGTAAAATATTCCAGTAGTTAAATATTCTAGCGGTAACGTATTTCAACAGTAAAATAAAATATAATAGAATTAACCTCCAACCATTAATTATTTCATAATTTAAGGAGAGTGTCTACATCTCCAAAATCATCATCCATAGGTTTAAGTGAGAAGAAGTCCTCCAACATAAGAACCTAAGGGAAAAACTCTATAGTAACAATTACATTGTAGCCTTCAATAGTAAATGAATAAACAAACACTATAGGGTCCATTATAGCAAATAATGGAGAAAAGCTTAGTGTGAGATGAAGGGAGAGAGAGATTCCAACTAGTGCAGCAAGATCATTATTATGCCAGGGTATGCTCATGGATATAGTATATGTAGTGAGTAGTGAGGGCCATTTTGGTAGCATGAGTAGCGAGAGAGAGAGTATTTAGTAAAGCTGCTGGGACTTTCTATTGGGGATGGACGAGAGCTTATGAGTAGAGGTGTGAGGGGTATTTATGAGCTAGAAGCTTCTGAGTTCTTAGTTTCAAAATTAGAAACTGGGTATTTGTGAGCTAGGGGCTGAAGAGCTAAGTTTCTAATTTTGAAACTAAGAACTCAGAACTTCACTAAGAGCTTAAGAAACTTAAAGAGAGAGGAAAATAGAGAAGTTTATGAGAGAGTTCTTCTCTATTTGTATGTGTTGAGGTGTTGGTGAAGAGTTCTATTTATAGTTGAGTTTAAGGGAGTTTTTAGCAAATAATCTCTGCCAAAATCAGTCTTAATCTTCAGAAAATCCTCAGAAAATCGTTCCTAGGATTTGGTCAAGAATGGTATGTTTACCTTTAGAGTGTTCTTGCTGTTTTAGGTAATAGCAGCTGGAGTTCTGACTTAGCATTAAATGCTGGATTGTCCTTAGCCAATGGGATTAGAGCATGAATTAGGCTAATGATCTTGGTTGTCTACTGCTAGTATCAGAGTTTCCTAGGGCAGATTGTTGAGTGTACACGTGTGAATAAAGTCCCACATTGAATAAAGATTAGAAGAATAAGTAGTTAATATAACATAATTGAGTACAAACCCATTGGGCTTAGGCCTTTTGGTTTAAAGTGTGTCTCTATATGTTATATTAATTATTCAAGAAAACTTTCCAAGGTGTTTATAACCTCCAACAAGTGGTATCAGAGCCCATGGTGGTGTGGGGCAAAGGTGGCAAGGTTATCGAGGTTCCTTTCGCAGTTGGAGCGGAACGGGGTGTGTGTACTTGAAGCCCTTTCTCAAATAGAGCAGGGCGGGTTCCTTTCGTAGTTAGAGCAAGGACAATATATTACACCAAGCAAGCCCATAAAGCCCACACAAACGATCTTGGAAAAGGCTCAACAAAGGAGTATTATTGCCAATGGTGCTAGACAATGATGAGGTGCGAGGTTCCTATGGAGGATAAAAGATGTGCAGGGTTGACACATGAAGGCCCATCAATGACGCACTAGTGAAGGAAAAAGCCCATTAGGCAAGGGAGAGCGAGTATGATTTATTCATGGCCCACAAAGAGGTCTTGAAACCCACGGAGAGGCAAAGACTCACGTGAGGGGGAGATTTTTGGGTGTACACGTGTGAGTAAAGTCCCATATTGAATAAAGATTAGAAGAATAAGTAGTTAATATAACATAATTAAGCACATACCCATTGGGCTTAGGCCTTTTGGGTTACAGTGTGTCTCTATATGTTATATTAATTATTCAAGGAAACTTCCCAAGGTGTTTATCTCCCCAACACAGATTGTGTCAACCCCAAGCCAAGTGTCAATCTTGGAGCCCTCTGTTGAAAACTCTGTTGGAGATCTCCTTGGTGCCCTCCAAACCACATATCCCTAAGTTTCTCCATTAGGGTTCATGTACTTTGTTCATGAATCAAAAAATATACATTTTTTGCATGGTAATGAGCTGTTTACAAGTGATTCCAGAAGCTTTCATGGTCTATTCATGGTTGCCCCTAATTCCTTGGCTGATTGTGTTGCAGAAGAGAGAGAGAATGGCTGGCTGCAGCTTCACAGCCTTATGTCACATCAGTAATCATGAAAATCAGCTTGCCAAGGAAGGGTGTAAGCTCAGCTGGACATGTGTCCCCTTCTGATATGATTTGACAAGCTGAAATGATGGTAGTGAACCCCAGCTGTCGGCTTAGTTGTGCTGAAACTTGACTAGTGGCTAGTCTAACCACTTTAGTTACTCAAGTGAGCTTTGGTTGCTGAGATTAGCACAAAGGCTGGGTTGCCTCGGCTGGGCCTTGTTGTTGGGCTTCTTTGGGCCTGTTCATCCCTACAAAATGAATAGTTTTGCCATGAGTAATATACATAGGCTTTTGTAGTTAGAGTCTCTTGTGGAAGAAATAAGTATAGTTTCCATAAATTTTGTAGAAGAAATAGTTTTGAAATATGGGTAATATGTAATAAGCAATTTATGTTTCCCATGAATTAGGGAATTTAGTATATCAAAATATGTTTTTGCCAAAGAATAGTTTTGGGCTATGAGCATAATATAATTCTTTTGCCAAATAATATTTGGGCTTAGGTAGAATAATTGTTAGCCCAATAGTTTGAGGTTTCGAATAAAATGTTGCCAAAGTGATATTAGGCTTTTTGTAAATAGTTGCCAAATAGTATTGGGTTTTTTGTAGAAGTTGCCAAAATAATATTGGGTCTTTTTTGCCAAAATAATATTGGGCTTTTTGTAAAAGTTGCCAAAATAATATTTTGTAAATAGTTGCCAAAATAATATTTGGGCTTTTTTGTAAATAGTTGCCAAAATAATATTGGGCTTTTGTAAATAGTTGCCAAAGTAGTATTTGGGCTTTTGTGAATAGTTACCAAAATAGTATTGAGCTTTTTGTAAATAGTTGCCAAAATAATATTGGGCTTTTATAAATAGTTTGAGATTTTGTAAAATATTGCCGTGTAGCAATGGGTTTTGTAAGAGTGTCGTGTAGCAACAGGCTTTAGAGGTACCGTGTAGCAATGGGCTTTAGAGGTGCCGTGCAGTAATGAGCTTTTAGAGTGTTTTGTTGGGTTTTTTGTGTTTTGCTCACAAGATAAATAAGTTTGAGCTTTTATAGAGGCAGTATAATTTTGTAGCCCAATTTTGATAATGGTATGAGAAGTATTTATGTAGGCTTAAATTGGGTAATATGTGGGAAATAATGGGTACTATTTGTGAGGGTCCAAGTTGGGTAATAATATGGGGAATATTTGTGAGAGCCTAAGTTGGGTAATATGCGGGAAATATTTGGGTAATTTGTTGGGAATATTTGTGGGAGTCCAAAATAGTTTATGGGTTTGTATGGGTATTTATGTGAGTGGGCTAATGAATTTAGGGCCTGAAAATCTGTACCTTAACAACATTTAAGCATGAATATCAAACTACAGGCTGAATAAAAAAAAAAAAAAAAAAGAGATCATAAACTCAAGCCAATGCAGTACATATAGTTTATCATATATGATATATATAGTTTATTAATATGACAGTACATATAGTTTATATACATGTGACAGTACATATAGTTTATTAATATGATAAATTATATAAACAAGATTGAAAGGAAAGAAACCAAGTAATGAAAAGAAAGTTTAATCAAAATCTACATATATTTTATGAGAACATAAAGGAAAGCAATTCAGCAATTTGAGATAAATTATAATGAATCTTAATATTTTCTAAAAGACTAAAGAGAGAGCAAGAAATATGAGGAATAATAAACTAGTGTAGAAATTTAACACATGAAAGATAAAGAAGACAGCATGAACAAGTGTAGAAATATAACAAATAAGGAATAATAAACAAGTGCATAAATTTAAAGAACATAACTAACTACTTACCAGCATAGGGCATAAATTAAAGGGGGGAGTGATCACTTAAAGGGTCAGGAAGAAAGCAAGGAAGTACTAAACTACAGCCAAAGTAAAAACAATGGTTGCACAATAGCTTTTCTTTTCTGCTTTCTCACTAGCTCTCCAGAGGGAATCGGGGTGCTGAAAATGGAAGAGGTCTTCTCTATTTATAGGGGAAGGGATGACTTAGCTTTAAAGCTAAGTTCTTAGCTTTCTTCTGAAGCTAAGGGAGGAGATAAGCCTATTAGATAAGCTGGAACAAATTTGGTGTTGATCCCCATTTGAAATTTGAAAGGAAGTTGAAGATGATGCTTAACTTGTGTTATCTTTTGCACCTATTTGGTGTTTTGGCTATTGCTTTCTACTTAAAATTCCAATTGATTCGAGATTTCTATCTTTGGAAAGGAAATTTAATTCTTTACAATTTTTCCAGAAACAGAGAAAACAAAATTTCAATGTTTTCCTAGCCAAAAATGTGATTCAATTTGCTGCTGAAAATAATAACGTTTTTGAGCATTTTTTGTTATTTTTGAAAATTTTCATGGATCATATCTTTTTCTCTATCCAACTTGTTTTTCAAAAGAGTAGATAAGATGCCATAAAGGAAATACCTTTTTATTATTTCTTAAAAAATAATAAAATAAAAAGAAATCCAATCAAAATTCACACTTAATTAATTTTAAATTATTTTTTGTTGGAACCAATCAAAATTAAGTGTTTAAAATAAGACGTGATCGGGGCCCATTGTGTAGGTGAGACACGTTCATTGAAAATTGTTTGTGTGATAATTTTTGATCTGGTGGTTCGATCAAGGCCCATGACTTACTATTGTGATTGTTAGAGCATCAAGATTTGTTTTGTATCACAAATCTGAAGATCTAACTGTTGAAATTACAATCATGCCCTTGGTGCAAAATTACTGTTTTGCCCTGAATGTCGGTTAAATGTAAGTTATAAAATGGAGTATCTACACCCATTCGTCCAGAGGCATCAAAAAACCATATGCAAACCTCCTAAACAGCCCAGAATGCTCCATAAATTCTCCCAATTCTCATTTCTTCTTCCAAATTAAAGTTTTGTGGGTTAGTGGTAGCCTCCATGGCAGAGAAAATCCATCTCCCATGTTGTCAAAGCCCTCTCTTTTGCCCAACATATCGGTCTCTCATCCATTATTTTTTAGGGTGACTCGGAAATAATTATCAACGCTTTGAAGACCAAAGGTTCCTCTCTTGCTGCCTACGGTCACCTGATTGATGAAAGCTAAGTTCCTCACAAATAATTTTGCTGTTGGTAAGTTTCTCCGTATTAGATGTCAGGGTAATTATGTCGCTCATAACATTACTAGACATGTTAGCGAGTTTACTGTGTGGATGGAGAATGTTCCTCCACACCTCCATAATGTAGTCTTATCCGATGGGGCTATTTTTATTGAATAATACTACCGTTCTTCTTCTCCAAAAAAAAAAAAAAAATTTGTGGGTAATTTCTTAAGCTTTCCTCTATAATAATCCTTATTGCTTCATGCTTTTGATGCTTGCATAACACGATTCTTGGCTTGTTTGTCGCTATGATTTTGTGTTTATGATAGTTTAGCTATTTCTATGCATAATGTAGTCTAGATTTTAAATTCCAACTATATGAATAATTTTCTCCAATCTTTATGTGTATACATGGTGGATTAAGGATGATGTGATATATTGCTTGCTTGGTTTAGTTCTTGAATGATTGAGATATGGATATGGCCATGCATAGTTTATTTACTTGTTCTAATAAATATTTTTATACTACCCATTTAAATGTATGTAGACACTTCATTTCGTATCCATAATTTAATCTTGGAAGATGACAAAATGGTCATTTTATGTATCCAAAAATCATGGTTGCATTTTAGTCATTAACTCATTTATCACATATCATGAAAATGATCTTAAGGTTCCAACGATCACAACGTGCTAATCAAGTAGCAGATTTCAGTTTCACGTTGCAGGACACTTTTGGCATGGTAAACATCAAATTCCAGACTAGGCTATTTCTGGAAATGTTGTAGGGAATTGAATTTTCCTTCATCTATCCTAGTTTTAGCTCAATCCAAATTTTGACTAAAGAGATATGGTCAAAATACTGAAACATGTTTAGATCTGAAAATTCTATTTTGATCATATCTCTTTAGTAAAAATTCGGATTGAGCTGAAAATTTTACAGATGAAGGAAAGTTCAATTTTCTACGACTTTGACAGAAATAGCCTAGTCTGAATTTTGACGTATACTATGCCAAAAGTGTCTTGCAATGTGAATTTGAAAATTTCTACTTGATTAACACGTTTTTGAAGTGTTTTCTAAGTCTAAAACTGTATATGGATGAATTTTTAATGTATTTTCATAAAAGATATTCCAAAGTGATAATTCGGATTTTTTTATTTTTATTTTTAAAATAACTATCTTGAAGATAATTACTTTAAAACCTTATTATCTAACAATCTTTAAATCTTATAAGCTCACTTGTTTTAATCTCATGCAACAAATCACACCTTCAGAAAAATATTAAACCTATCACAAAAATTCATTTAATTAATTTTAATTAACAACTAATCAAAATTAATTTCAATTAATCATGTGTGACAGGTTTCACCCAAATGAATGCATGCAGATCGTTAAAACTTGATCTTGCATTATCTTTTGATCCGATCGTCCGATTTGGAAACCAAACGCATCGTTATAATCGTTGAAATCTCAAGACCGTTTTCATGATATATGATTAATGAGTTAGCAACTAAAATGCAACCATGATTTTTGCGTACATAAAATGTTCATTTGTCATCTTCCAAGGTTAAATTATAGGTGTGTGGGTTCCTAGTTTGGACAGTGCCCAGGCCCAATGGTCTGGAGGGATCCTAGGCTTCCATAAGATGGTGCTAATGGTTAGTGGATTGGGCTTGACTTATTGCGGCTTTGTTAGGCCATTTTACGAGTCAATTTGTGCACAAGACATGAACTCCACGACACAAATATACATAAATATATATATATATATATATATATATTTATTGGTTGAGTGAATAACTAAGGGGTAGCAAATGAACTAAAAGAGTGCAAGTAAAAAAAATGTCAGGGATCCTCAAAATAGAGTGAGATTATGCTTCATTATATCAAGTATTTGAGTACATTGGGTCCTACTTTGCTGGGATATATCACAAGGCTCAATAAAGTTCAAAAATCACAGACTTAGATAGCTGCTTTTGGGCTTCCAAGACTTGTGAAGTTGGAATCCCTTTGAATCCAAGTGTATTCTTAAGTATTTACCTTAGGATCCCTTACAGTATATTTGATGAGAATCAACAAGCATTCAAGGATCCATTGCATGTTCCAGTTGGGCCTATTACTAAAGCAAGATCCAAGAAGATCAAAAAAGCATTTAATGGGCTAATTCTAACGCAGGATATTCCAAGTTTGCCCCAAAGGAAGATGAAGGTGTAATAAATTTAATCCAAGCTATTGAGGGCTAATTTGGCTTGATTGGGCGTGATTTATGGCGTGGATTAATGACTGATTGACTTTTAGCTTCATATCAGTTAATAGACATTTTCCCTATTCTGGAGCTTATAATTTCAGACTAGATCTACCTTAATTTAGGGCTTTTATTATTTTGAACGTTTTTAGCTATTTTCCTATTTTGGATATGCTAATTTCAGGCCAAATCAACTTTTATTTAGGGTTTTTTTTATTTAGTACGTTTTTTATTTTTTTATTTTTTATATTTTATATTTTCAGTCATGTCTTATAAGTAGCATGCACTCATTGTAATCGAGCATTCATTGAATAAAAATCAGAAAAGGTGAGGCTTTGCTCTTCTTTTGGTTCTTCAAGAACTGTGAACTTATCAGGGATTCTTCCTTGTGGCGTTCAAACTTTATACCTTTGGTTCGTGATTCAATTATAATCATTGGGTCAAGGTATTACACTTATACTTTTGGTTTGCGTTTCGATTATAAACGTTGGGTCAGGGTTTCTATCAAAAATCTGAATTTTAGTTTTCTTGGGCAAGTATTCCATTATTTTTGTTGGGTCTCAAAGCGTGTCGATTGCGGTTTGCATCAATCTCCCTCTTCACTCTATTTTGCGCTCACAGCTCTCTTTCTAGTATCTTTTCTAGTATGCTTAGTGCTTCTTGCTAGAAGCCCTTCTTGGCTGGTGCTTTGCCCATTTTATAGTGCTACTTAGATGCTTTTTAACACCAACCATCATTCTCTTTTGTGTGCTAGGTACCAGAACCAATGTTATATCTGAAAAATTTTGTAGCTGGTCCCTTACCCTTTTTATTCTTATTTCATTTTTCAGGGTTTTGACAATCTAAAGCTCCCTTGCTGACTTCCTCTTATGGGAGATCCCTTTTGAGTAAGTCCAAATGCTTCTCCAAGATTAAGGTTTCATATTCTTTTCCCAAGGCCTTAAAAAGGACATCTCAAAGCTCTGTGGCTCTAATGTTGACCTCTCAAGACTTTTTTATTTTCTCAAAATGGGGCGGATCCCTTCTTGATGATAGTGTAGCCGGAAAGACTACTGACCACCTTTGGTTCTCCTTTTCTTCTTTGCCCGTGGGCATCTGATTTCGACAGGACATCCTTTGTCTTTCGTACCCACCTTTTATCATGAGCATGCCACTCTGAGTTGTCCACGTCCGAGATCTCTTATGCCAGTCTTTCCTCGGGGATCCCTCCCTGGGGTTGGTAGATCTTATGCTATTCCAGCCCAGCTCTTGCTCCTTTTTGGGCTTCCTTGGATGTCACCTCTTGCTCAAGTCTCTAGCCCACCCTTCCTTTCACACCTCCTTTCTTTCTAAGGCCCAGAACTTATTCTTTTCTAACTTATTCTTTTCTCTCCATAGGCCAGGTTCCTCCCTTCTTCATTTCTAAGGACCAAGCCTTTCTTCCTTTTTCCCTATCTTTATGAGCTGGGTCTTTCCCATTTTTTAAGGGTCTGGCTCCTTATTACATTTTGAACCTCAACAAGGTGCAAATTGGAATGTTTACAATGTATATGCTTGAAAGATTGTTGGAGTCTTTGTTTAGCATTTCCTTGCTTTGTTTGGATGTTTAAATCAATGATGAGATTCCATGATAAATTGATGAGTATATATATGCTTTGCTTGGCTTTTTGTGAATACAAGTATATTCATGATTTTCCTTTTATGAATAATGATGTATGGTTTTGTCCATTGATTTACATGTTTTTTTTCCTTTGCTATTATGAATCTTGTTTATATACTATTGTGAATATGGGTAAATTACTTTATTTATTTATTTTTTTTGGGGTACGTGAAGTCCACCATTATGAAAAGTATTTGGGTTTACCATCTTTGATAGGGAAGGGTAAAAAAGCGAGTTTCAATTATATCAAAGAGAGGGTTTGGAGAAAGTTGCAAGGATGGGAAGGCAAGCTCTTGTCACAAGCGGGTCGGGAAGTTCTTATTAAAGCAGTTATACAAGCTATCTTGGCTTTTGCAATGGGGTGCTTTAAACTGCCTTTGGGTTTATGTCATGAAGTAGAAGTGCTAATTAGGAAATTTTGGTGGGGTTAGCGTGGTGAAAAAGGGAAGATTCATTGGTTAAATTGGAATAAGATGACCAAGAATAAGGGGGATGGCGGAATGGGCTTTCGTGACCTTGCCCTATACAATGATTCTCTCTTCGCTAAGCAAGCATGGCGCTTAATGCATGATAAAAGCTCTTTGTTCTATAAGGTTTTCAAGGCGCGCTTTTTCCCACATTGCACCATAATGGAGGCTGCTGAATCAAGAAATGGCTCTTACGCTTGGAGAAGTATTCTTCATGGGCGCAATGTGCTCACTAGAGGCGCTTGTTGGAGAATAGGCAATGGGCAATCTGTGAAAATTTGGCAGCACTCATGGCTCCCCATTAAACATCCAACCCGTGTCCCTTTTCATGAGGCTGCTGGCTTGGAGGATGCCAAAGTGGAGCTCTTGATTAATGCTAACCAACGCACTTGGAATACAGAACTAGTTGATGGACTGTTTGCCCCACACGAAGCAGAGGTGATCAAGGCAATACCACTGGCACAAAACTCAGGTGAGGACACTCTGTTTTGGCCTTGGACACAGAGTGGGAAATACTCCTGTAAGTCGGGTTACCGGTTTTTGAAGCATGAAATTGGAAGTGGGGAGGATGCTGAATCAACCACAGGCGAGAAAAGTTTTTGGCGGAGTGTTTGGTTAGTACGAGTTCCTCCCAAAACCAGAAACTTCATATGGAGAGCATGTCATGATTCTATCCCAACCAAGGAAAACCTGTTGCGTCTCAGTGTCTCCGACAATGCTCTTTGTGACCGATGTTCTTGCAATATGGAATCCACGATCCATGCTTTATGGACATGTCCTGAACTCTCCTCCATTTGGTCTTCCAAGGAATGGAGCTTTCGGCCCAACACCAGCTTTATGTCTTTCAAAGAGCTGCTGTCTTGGGTTCTTAGGAATCATGACAACCTAGAGCTCTTTGTGATTTGGCATCAGAGGAATCAGGTGTGCCTTCGCATCCCGTGCTGCAACACTGATCAGGTAGCCCCACAGGCCAAGGAAAAGCTGGCCGAATATATGGCTGCTATCCCACCAAGACCACCAAGAGTGCCGAGACAAAAAGAGGTATGGAAGCCACCACCGGACCAAGCTTGTTTAAGATCAACTTTGATGGAGCTGTTTTCACTGAGGAAAGGAAGAATGGTATTGGGGTTGTGATCCGTGACCACTAAGGTCAGGTAATAGCCTCTATATCGCAACAACTTTCTCAGGTGATCTGCCTCTTGAAGTTGAAGTTCTTGCTGCTGCACGTGCACTTGAGTTTGGTTGGGAAGTAGGCATTGGCGAAGCAGTGCTTGAGGGAGACTCGGAGCTAACGATATCGGCTTTGAAGGAAGATGGTTGCTCCATGGCTGCGGTTGACCATCTCATGCAAGGTGCCCTCACATGGTCTGATAGGTATACAAAATTGTTTTACTCTCATTGCAGAAGAGAAGGCAATAAATTAGCCCATAGATTAGCTAGGCATTCTATTAATGTCTTAGACAATGGAGTGTAGATGGAGAGTGTTCCTCCACCTTTGTTTTCAGTTTTTCAGCATGATGTAGCCAATTTGACACTTCCAGTTTAATGAAAATTCATTTTCTTCCTCAAAAAAAGAAAAAGAAAAAAAAAGAGCAATAGCAAGTACAACAATCTTGTCTACAAGTTTTCAAGATAGATGAAGGTAAATTACTTAATTACGTGGACAGAACTCACATCAAGTAAAATCTCTTACAGTTGAAAAAGATATATAAGATTCGATCTCCCGCCTACACAAAAAAAACCAATTGGTGTTGAATAAGTTATATACTGTTCGATCTCCGCTTATTAAAAAAAAACCAATTGGTGTCCCATAGATTGAAAGATCATAATTTATCAATTCTACAATGACCACAGACAAAGTGCTTTGTTTCAGATCAATTCTTTGCTGCAATTGCTTTGATCCACCCAGGTGAAAAACCGTAATACACCCTGAGGAATTCCTACCTGTAGACTTCCTTGTACTCAAAGTGAATCGTGCATTTTTTCATTGTTTATTTCGTAATTCAAAAATAAATGATAATAAAATTCTGTCATACAAATAACTCATAAACCCCTAAACCTTTCCATCTCTGTGGCCTTTCCGTAGCCGTGGGTTTCTTCGACCTGAACCGATAAGACGCCAGTGAAAACAACTCGCATCAAGGTCGTGATAAAAAGGCATGGAACTAGGCTACATCGGCATCGCCTACAATCGTACGATCAAAGGCGTGATGTCCGATCACGACCGTTGCTCCATCTCCCTCCTCTCCTCCTCCGTCAATCTCCACCGCGACCTCCTCAATGTTCCACGCGCCTCACTGTCTGCGTCGAAAACCACTCCCAAGCTCTCGCACTCAACTCTGGCAACCCTATCTTGAAAACCTACGACATGGTTGCCGTCAAACCTTTGGACCAGAACGCGTTCGACGATGCCTGTGACAAATCCGAGGTTCGTGGTTTCGTATATTTTTCTTTGAAAAAACAAATTTTTTTGAGGTTTTAACATTGATATTGTTGATGAACGACGTAGATAGATATAATTGCGATTGGTTTCTCAGAGAGGTTGCCTTTTCGATTGAAGCAGACTAAGGTTAAAGCTGCTATTGAGGTTTGTTTCTTCAATGGTTTTCGTTTTATTGGCTCTGTTGATAAGAAATTTTTGGAATGTTGTTGGATATATGTGGCTTTTCGATTTGCAGCGTGGAGTTTATTTTGAGATTATGTATTCAGATGTTATCGCCGATGTCCAAACAAGGAAGGCAAATGATAACCAATGCTAAGGTCAGAATTGCAAAATATTAAATTTCTCTATTGATAATTTGATGGTATATTTTGCATATCTCATCTGTTTTTTTGGATACGTAAAAAGATTTCAATCAAATACTGTTACTTGCTCCATTCAATATGCTTTCTTCACTTCGAGTGTGGTGCAAATTAATCAATCAGGAGTTCTAATCTTAGAAATAGGTAAACTAAGAACTTATCAAAAAAAGAAAAAGAAAAAAAGAAATGGTTAAACTGTGAAATAAGAATTTTAGTAGCCACCTGATCTGAGGTGCATAAAGTCTCCTCACCAAAGCTGAATTTCAGTTGGCCACATTTTGGTCTATCAGATCAATTTTCTTTTTTGGATGAATAAGATGATTTCATTACCAAAGAAAAATTAAAGAGATATACAGTATAGCTCATATAGCCCAGAACAAGCAGCTAAAATGGAACCAGGGAAACAAGAAAAACTCAAACTTGCTCTTGAAATATTGATAGGGCCGTATCTAGAAACTTGAGGCTTAAGGTTTGGTCAATAATCATGGTTACTTGGAAATTGGAATAGATTTCCCACTTCCAATTTGCCATGTAGCATTTTGTGCCAAGCTTATAGTAAGCACTAAGCAGAGAGGTAGGATTTTGAACCACAGGGCAGATGTAGTAGCTTGAGGCTTTATCTTGCCTGTTATATGTGGTTGAGACATGTCTGGATTTTGATAGACTTTTAATTTTTGTAGCAAATATTGCAATAGTCTCAGAAGTCAATGCTCTGTAAATTAATCGTGTTAGGGAATTCTTCATATTTTATAGGTGCTAAGTCTTGTGGGTGAATTTCTATGATCTAAATGTGTTAATAGACATTGTGTTGAGTTATTGTTGTATCTAAGTTATTGATGGATCTGCCAATTAATTAAACTAGGACTACTAATATTTATTTTAATCAGTTGCTGGTGGATTGGACTGAGGAAAAAATCTCATTTTCTCAAGTGCTGCCCCTTCGGTAAATGAACTTAGAGGGCCATATGATGTTGCAAATTTATTGTCATTGCTTGGGCTCTCTATGGAACGGGCCAAAGCAGCTATTTCAAAAAATTGTAGGTATGTGGCCAAAAAGTGTAGGTATGTGTTAGGAATATGAAATAATTGTTGTAATCCTTTTAGTTAGGTAGTTATCTAGTTGGTTGAGATTAGGATGAACATTTAGCTCATTTAACATATAGCTTAATTCATAGAGCATATGTTGAATTAACTAGCCAATTATCTTAAGCCATGTGGGCCAATGAGATTAGCACTAGTCTCCTATAAATATATAATTGTAATTTAACATTAGATATCAATGAAAAATAAACCAACTCATTGCTTAGTGCATTTTCTCTCTCTCTCTCTCTCTCTCTTAATATTTCTCTATGGAGGGTGACTATCTCGAATTAAGTCAATTTCTCTACAATTCCCATCAATTCTCTAATAATTCCTATCCATTCCCATTAGGAACCACCGGGTTTCTAACAAGTAGTATTAGAGCCAACGATCTTAAGATGAGCGAATGTAACCGAAGAAAACTTTGGAAAGAAATACGGCAAATGGTGAACAAAGTTTCAGAGGATGTCAAGGATATTTCGGAAAAGGTCAAGGCCTTGGGTAAATCTAAAAAGGCCATGAAAGAGGAGCTCTCAAGATTGCAAGAGGATCTTGAGAACATGACGGAAGAGGAGTTAAAATCTCTTGATTCAATGGAACTTGAAGAAAAAATCAAGTTCCAAGAATCTACTGTTGTAGTTGCAAGCCGGGACGTTGATTTTTGTGTCAAAGTGGATGATGATATCCATGTACATGCTGCCCTTGAAGTTTAGTCCAAAGAACTAACAAAGAAGCTGATGATGATGCAAGAATCTACAGTGCATGAAGTTGTTGCTGTTGGCGTGGATACGAGTGATCTGATGGTGTTTGATTATGGCCAAACTCATACTTCAACAGATGGGGCTTGATTATGGCCAAACTCATACTTCAACAGATGGGGCTGCTCATGTAATCAAGAATGAAGGCAAGAAATTAACAGCCACTAACATTGGTGGCAATGCAATTGAATTTGAACTAGATGATTCTTTTCTTGGTGGTTGTGGTGGGATAAATGATGGGTTCCATAATTTAGCTGATCATAATTTTTATAAGGACTTGGGTGTGAGTTGGGATCTTAAAGGTTGTGAAGATATAGAAATTGCTCTCAAGAAACTCTCTCTATCCTCAATATTAGCTTCATGGGAATGTGATCAGTCGGATCCATTTACCGCATTATTTGCAGTTTGTGGACAATCGTCTCTATTGCATTATTTGCAGTTTGTGGACAATCGTCTCCGTATCCACGTGAGTTGTCTCCTTAACCATGTGAGTTGCATGGGTGGTCATTTGTTTGGAAGTTTATGGTTTGTGACTTGGAATTTGATAGAAAGAAAGGCTACGACATAAAGATTTCTTGGCGCTCATTTGTTGATCTAGTTAATGATGGGATTTACTTGCTCAAGTTATGGGCTGTGACATGGTGCTCGGAAGTAGTTGGTGTGTTTAATGTTCAAGATGCTTTGGAGTATTGGGTTAGTGGCCAGTTTTCCCTCATGAAGGTGTCATTTCACAACACCACCTTGTGGGCAAGGTGTTTTCAAGGGGAGGGAAATGTTAGAAATATGAAAGAATTGTTGTAATCCCTTTAGTTAGGCAGTTAGTTGAGATTATGATGAGTTAGGATTTGAGCACATGTAGCTCATTGAAGACATGGTTTAATTCATAGAGCATATGTTGAATTAACTAGCCAATTATCTTGAGCCATGTGGGCCAATGAGATTAGAACTAATCTCCTATAAACACATAATTGTAATTAAACATTAAATATCAATGAAGAATAAATCAACTCATTGCTTAGTGCATTTTCTCTTTCTCTTAATATTTCTCTATTGAGGGTGATTACCTCGAATTAAGTCAATTTCTCTACAATTTCCATCAATTTCTCTATAATTCCTATTCATCCCCATTAGGAACCACTGGGTTCCTAACAGTATGCACACTTTTTGAAACCTCACAGCATTTAGAGAAGCTAAGCTGATGTTTGTATATGTCGGAAAATCTTTTGCTCACTGTTTGCAGGACTCTTATAGCCAATGCTTTAAGGAAAAAACAATTTTACAAGGATGCAACAGAGTTGAAGCAATACCATCAGGTGCCCAATTAGATTCCAACAAAAACCTAGTTTAAATGGGATCCCATCTCTAGTGGCGAAGGTAATTTGCTATTAGAGGACATGGTGAAGTCCTTTTCTGCCTCCAGTAAAGTATCAAAAACCGTGAAAACCATTGATTTTGCTTCGGTTATTGACAGCATGACATCACATGGTTTTCAAGTCAAGGCTTTGATATCTCAAACTGGGGCTATGCTCCAACCTCCAGATAATGGAAAAATCTCTTTTTCTGCTGCTGAAATTGTTTAGGTACCTGCTGCAGCTAGTGGACTGCCTGAACAGTGTGACAGTGTTGATCTTCCAAAATCAGATCAAACTTTTGTCTTTGATACTCCATTGATACATCAAGCCTCTGGCTGTGAAAATTCTCAGAACTTATACTCACCAAATGATACTGCAAGAGCTTTGACTAACTATGAGGAAATTATAACTCCAACCACCTCCAAAGTAGAAAAGGAGAATCCAAATGGGTCTCTGATTCTTGCCTTCAATGTAGCAGAAAAGCATGATTTGCCAAATGAAAACATAATTTTTCAGGCATCGACTTGGGACTTGGAGTTAGATGTTGCTTGTGATGCTGATGCTAAAAGAGAACTTTTGACACAGTCTGAGGATATTGGTCTTCCTGCTTCTCCAAATGAAGAATCTTAGAGTACGAAAAGTTGTTTTTTGATAAGTAATAAGATATATTGATATAAAAAAGGAACACCCTAGTACACACGGAGTGAACAAGGGTTAAGAAATCAAATACAAAAATTGCAAGAGTTTAGGAAATCAATAAAAGAAGGGAATGATTGTTTTTGCAAAGCAAACAACCAATCCCTTGAAGTTTTGAAAAAGAGTAGCTTGAGGTCCAGAATAGATCTCTCAATATCTTCAAAACATCTACTATTTCTCTCCCTCCAAAGACACCACATTAAGCAATGAGGAATGATGGACCAAATATAACCATTTCGATGACGACCAAAGCTGCCTTGCCAACACCCTAACAGCCCCAAAACAGAGTGCGGCATAACCTAAGTTACTCCAAATAGACCCAAAACCATAGACCATAGATCCATAGCAAATGGACAATGAAGGAATAGATGGTCAAGCGATTCACCATTTCTCTTACACATGTAGCACCAATCCAAAATCCACACCTTCCTTTTTTGTAAATTATCAATCGTCAAGCATTTCCCTAAAGTAGCAGTCCAGACAAAGAAAGCTACTCTAGAGAGAATCTTCTGATGAAGTACTAGGTATTGCAATGGTTGGAGTTTCAATGGAGGTAGATATTACAAATGAACAAAATACATGTTTGGCCTTGAATGATCTGCCTTTACTGGAGCATTTTTCAAAGAGAGAACAATTTAGGGATGCTGGCAATGATGCAGCTATACTTGCTGATTGCCTTCCAACTCCAGAGTCTCACATTGAGATGACTATTATAGATGATTTTTCTGTTGCAAATCATGAGTCAATAGAGCTCACAATGGAGCAAAGGGATGGAGAAGCTGATACTAGGGTTCATAATCCAACCTGCAGTCAATCTATATCAGGTAACACCTCTAATTAGTGTTTAGTATTGGTTTCATACCACCCATATTTATACTTAGTTTTGCATTGTGATAATTTTGTGAAAATATTGTGTATTCCAAACATATTTAAGCATAGCTGTTCTTAGATTTAGTCCATCCTGATCATCCTAGTTTTAGTCACAAAACATATTTAAACATACCAAACAAAACTTTAGAAGCTTAAATGTAGGTTGTTTTAGATGCACATGCATCTAGTTTTTGGGAGATTTACTAATCTGCTAGAATAGCTTTTGACTCTGATGATATTGTGAGCCGGTTTCATGTAGGCTGTCCTAATCCTTCTTTGATGTTTCATTTGGTTTTCTTTTGTATAAATTTCTAGTATATTGTGACAACTGTGAATTTTTTGTAACATTTGAAAGAATTTTATTGAAGATAGGCCATCATTTCTGCTCTTACAATCACAATTTCTGAAGCTTAGATTAGGCTTTTTGAGTCATAGGTAGATCCAGTTTCTTCTGAATGACAGACCTGTATGCACAGCTTCCAGTTTTTATTATTATTTTTTTTTGGGGGGGGGGGGGGGGGGTGGCATGAAATTGTGATTTTATTGTCAGCTGTCCTGGTCTTGTTTCTATAGGATTTTAGGTCTTTTAAAAATTGTTTGCTCTGAGTTTTGTAGTCTGTCATGGTCCTTGGTTGTTTGACTGAGACTTATTATCAGGATTTTTTGATGATTGTATTTTAAATGCTTAGTCTAGCCCTCTCTCTGAACTGGAAAATGTTTATCTACAAACTAGTTTGGAGAGAAATTCTTCAAACTCTGCCGATATATTTTTATTGGATGTGAATTTTTGAAATCTAGCTGTTAGATTATATGTTCTTGTTATATCCTCCATGCTTGAAAATTTTCAAGAAGAATATCAATAACTATTCATCAATTAAATGTTTAAAATTCAAGTTTTTATGATATAAAATTATATATTAAAAATAAGTTTATTGATTGAATAATAAATAACATTTGATTTGGACAAAATTTGATACGTGTATTAAGAACATAAAAAATATGAAATCCAATAATTAGATTTTTAAAATTCAAATCTGATTAAAAGATATCTGAGGAGTTTGGAAAGAGACTTGGTCTGAATCGAATTGGACCACTCCTCTCCCCCCCTCCTCTTTTTTTTTTGCCCGGGGTTTTGGGGGCTGCAAATTTAGCCATTCCAATGATTTACTTATGAACCATACTTAATGCAGGGAAATCAAGACTAAAAAGGACATCTCATCGAACTTTTTTTTTCCTTTCAAGCGTTTGTTGAATCGTGTATCTTTCAAGAAAAGAATTCTTAAGAAAAATTAAAAGCGGGGTTAAGATGCTGTAACTGTGAAATGATTTTTTCCCCTCTAATTATTATTTTTGATCGGCATATCACATATGTAAAATTGTTGTGTGTTGTTTAGTGCCAATGTTTTCTAGTCATCATTGCTAACCATTCTTGCTGAATGTTGGCAACTTTTGCCAACAATCTTTTACTGATCCAAATTTTTTTGATATGAGAATATATTTTGCGAATGATTAGAATGCAAATGAAAGTCCTGAAATTTCTCCAAAATCTGCCATTTTTTTGGATGTGGTCAAAGTTGGTCTGGATAAGGATTAATTCTCCTGTAAAAGGAGAGTTTTACAATGATTTATGCATTTTTTTTTAATTACAATTGGTGGAGGGGGATTCAAATCTAATCTCTTCATGGGGGATATTGGGTGATCTCATTGAGACACAAGTCACTTGACAATAATTTATACATATTTAATGTGTGGCATTTGTACTACAACAATAACAAACAATGCGAGGTCTGTTCTACTTCTATGTTCATTAAAAAAAAAAAAATTCAAATTTATTAACTTACTAAGAGCATCTACATTGGTGGAGCCATAAATTTAGCAATTTGGCTCCACAAAAGCTACTATATCTATTTTACTTCTTTATTTTACAAAACACCCAACATTAGTGGTCTTATTTTAGCTTTTAACATAACTAGTTGCAAACTTGTGCGATGCACGGGATAGTTTTAAATCAAATGTTAACATGTTCAGGTTTAAACATCTCTCTAATTTCAATTATTGAAAGCTAAATTGGCTCTAATATAAGATGAAACATGTAATATTATGAAGTAATATTAAAAATGAGGTAAATACAAATATTATGAAGTAATATATTACAATAATCATAATGTGCTCTTACATTTGGTTTTAATAACAGAATAAAGGAAAGACTGGTAAATGCCTGACTTTCCTCATCTTGTAGTTGTATTACCAAATAAGCCAAATATCAAAATGCTAAATCCCTACCTGCAAAACAGTAAGAATCCAATCTAGACAAAGTTTTGTTACAAAATTGATTGTAGCCTAATACTATAACCTTACTCAATAAAATAAACATTACTATATATTTTGAAAATCTAATCGTTGAATTATATGTTATTTACACTCTTAATGCACATGTCAAATTTTATGTCAATTGGATATTATATACTATATAATCTATAAACTTATATTTTATGCATAATTTTAAACTACAAAAACTAAGAATTTAAACAATTTATTGATGGCATAGCTATTAATCTTTAATTTTCTAGAAATTTTGCAAGCATGGAGGATATAAGAAGGAGATGTAATCCAATGATGGAATTTTCAAAATTCACTTCTAATAAGAAGATATTAAGTAAGGTTGTAGCCTTAGATTCTAACCAATTTTGTAGCTAAACTTTGTCCATCCAATTTTTAGCCAAGAAACATTAATAGAAGAGAAATAGTGCACTGCAGAAAGTTTGAAACAGTGTAGTGTAGTGCATATTTTAATGAAACAGTGCAGTGTAGTGTATATTTTAATGAAATAGTGTAGTGTATTACAAAATTTTCTTTTTTAATCTCCTTCATATCATCAAACAATTTGATTGTGAGAGCAAACAGCTTACCCTCATTAAAAAAAAAATGAGAACTCTTCCTATATATGTTATTTTCTTCAAGAATTAAATAGATTAGCATAAAAATTTCAATGATTAAATCTAATGAAAAAACAATCACCTGCGTCATTGTAGTTGCTGCTGTTAGTTAACTTTAACTCATGTTTTCCATAGTGACCAGTAATTTATAGAGGCAAAGGAACCCAGATATTAAAAGCAAAAGCCTAAACTAAATTCTCTTATTGATTTAAGAATTCCATTTTGTTTTATGCAGTTACTTTCAGTTATAGTCTTGCAGCCTTGCAAGTATTTGAATGTATCGTATCTAATCAATGTGTCAGCTGCATCATACCTTGCATGTCCATACGTGCATGTGTTTGAAGACAAAAATAATGTTGTTGAGCAATATAATATTCAGATCTGAAAAATTAAACAACACTGTGCTCAAGGGCATTTCTAAAATTTTAACAATGTTAAGCTACACTCTACAATTTTCTGTTTGTGCTGAAAAAAGTTTTAAACACTTCGGTCACATGGGCTACAAAAAATCTACCCACACCAATTTCGCCAAGGGAGAATAGCATCCTTAACATATAAAATATTTATACAAATTAAGTTACAATTCAAATTGATATGAAGCTTGCATCAAAAAAAAAAAAAAAAACCAATTCCATCTTCCTATTCTTTTGCTAAGAAATCATAAAATCTATAATATGATTACCATGGATAATCAACATGCACTCTATAGACATGATATCATTAGTGTAAAATACTTACTTGAGTTATTTGACAAAACCAAAGCCCAATTAAATCAAAACTTTCGTGAAAAAAATCCTTTAAAGGTGCTGCTTGTATATATATATATATATATATATATATATATATATATCATCATGGGGTAACAAAATAGTAACCTGACAAAGTTGGGATGAATAGCATAAGATTGGCTTATGAACAAATACTTTAACTCAATTATTTCAGTGGGAAATCTAGAAATGTAAAAACCCAAATAGGTACAAAAAACTGATAAATTATTTACACATAAAATAAATAAATAAAGAAGGGAAAAGAAAAAGAAACAAAGGATTGAATAAAATAGCACATCATTGCTATTAATAATGAAAATATAGATTGACATATGACACATGCTTCTCAGACCAATGATAGAAACTTAGTTGTCCATAATCAACAAATACATGCAATTACTGATATCTGATTTATAATGAAATACACGTCACTACTATCATTAATGAAAAAGAAATAGATTGACAAATGACACTTGCTTCTCAGACCAAAGATAGAAAAACAAACTTAATCCATATCATATACATGCATGATATCTATCATATTTCATTATTAAGATTGAGAAATCAATTGTATCCATTAGTTAAATCCACTTGGTGAACTAATTGATGGAATTGATTACAAACATCACCATCATTACTTCCACCCATGGAAATATCCAAAATAAACATATTCCCATAAATCTTAAAAAAAAAAAAAAAAAAAACTCTCACCACACACATACACAAATTAATACAATAAGAAGTATACTACCACCCCATTAAACTGTACACATATATACAACAACTTCTTCATCACAAACGCAAAACGAAAAGAAGAAAAAATACATTGCACCATATTGAAAGACCATAATTATTACTTACAAACAGAAAAAAGAATCCAAATTTGTGAACAGAACACTACAATATACTATGATATTAAAATTCCAAGTATAAAAGCAGATTTAAAACAACAACCATATATTTGCTGTAACTAGTAAACATACACAAGGGAAATATAAATTATTTAAAATTTATAAGGTACAATTGTACTAAGCATAGATATAAATTATTTTATAAAACTGTTCCATATCTGTAAAGAAAAGAAAAAAGAAAAAGAAAAAGAAGAGAGACATATAATTCACTATGAACAATGTAATGAATAACTAACCTCAATGTACTCCACACCAATTTCGCTAAGATTATCAGGAATGTTGTATGATGAAAGCAAGCTGATAACTCCACCTCTCTTAGTTTCCACTAAACAAATTTAAACCCATAGCTGAGTTTCCACACAAAAAAATTCAAATTGATTATTACCATTTTAATATCTATTTAAAATATTGAAGATGTAACTCACTTTAAAAAATATTACCGTCAAAACACGCTACTAAACTCAGTTACAAAGTTCCAAACCTAAGACTTATCTAAGTGTGTGCACAAACTCAATTACAGATACAAAAGAAACACAGTAAAAACAACACATATTAAAATAATAACCCAACAGTAAACTGTTGAAGTTACATGTTATTATTGCTCTTTGGTATAATGGTGTTTTTGTTAAGGAGTGTAAAGAAGTGGAGCAACTATTAAGACAAAGAATTCCATTAGTATGATTATAATGAAAGTGGCAGAACACAAAATGCTTTACAAAATACCAAGTCTTGACACATAGTTTGTTTGTATAAAAGGGATGGATATAGGTGGCTAAGAAAGTGAGTCCACTTAGAAGCACTTTGCTTCATGGAATGGGATATTCTCCAATTACTAATTCTCATGGCTGTGACTTGGCTCATGAGTTGTAAGTGCACTAACTTCTAATGGTTTTCTAGTTTTTTTTAGGAAAAATCAAAAACTTCTAATGGTTTTATAGTATTGTGCCATTTTAGAATCAACAATGAAAATAGGACCTACTTTAAAAAAAAATGGTATTGCAGATTAGGATAATTAATTGTTACTTTAGTCCTAAGGCATGGGTAAATATTTTATTATAGATGATTAAGATCAGAATTTGTAAGTGAAAGAACTAACAATCTTCCATCGAATCAGATTCCTTTTCCTGCAATTTTTTTAGAAAGAATTTTCTGTAGATCATGCAAGTAACTTTAAGTTTACCACAAAAGGGGGAAAATTTTCAGCACCCCCCAATTTCTCATGCTAACAAAATGGAACCTTGGTAAATTCAGAAAGCTAATAAGTTCCTTCTCTTTTATTAGGGTATTGATAGATCAAGTAACAATTACAACTTTCTTTAACTGTTCTCTGTAACCTATTGGTACCTCTCCCCATTTATTTACTTTTTGATTGGTAATCAGTACAAACAGAAATTGAGCCACTTAATAAGGCATGGATTTTCGAGGGTTAAGGCTATATCCATTATTTTGCAAAAATAACTTTTTCCATTAAAATGGAAATTGAACACTACAATATACTATGATATTAAAACTCCAAGCATAAAAGCAGATTTAAAACAGCAACCGTATATTTGCTGTAACTATTAAACATCAGAAGAAGTAAAGGAAAGTCCATAAAGCTGGATTGTTGGGGTCATCTATATATATATATATATTCCATTGAGAGTGAAAGAAGACCAACTATTTCAAGCATAACCTAATCTTTAAAACCTCAATAGTTCTTTTTTTTTTTTTTGCTTTTTGCTTGGAAATAATTGATCATAGTGGATTTCTTTAGGTTTTAACAATTATGCATAAAATAGCATTGTTTAGGAACACAACCTTTTTTTTTACAAATTGAAGTATTTTTTCTACTAAAACTGATATAACTAAACTAAAATTAAAAAAAACGCTAAGAAATCCAAACTATTCTAAGTCTGAACTTGAAACAGTCAAAACATAAACCTACCAGCACTAAAATTTGAGTTTCACGAGTTCTTTAAATGTAAACAGAACACTAAAATAGTTAGAAATTAGATGTACATAGATTATCATAGAGGCAAACGAATACCGTACCTTTAACCCTAATTCGAATGGAGGAAAAGAATGAAGAGAAAGCAATAAGAATAAACCTAGAAATTGAACAGCCGTGAAAAAAAGAAAAGAAAAAGAAGACTAATAAGAATTAGCTATTTATAAGATAATAGCTATAGAGTTCGGATTCAAAAAAATAATGATATTACCTTTGGGTCGGTTTCGACGGGTTGGATTGGGTGTATTGCCGACTGACATAGTTGATGGGCTGGATGAGACCCACGACGAATGGAGCGTCGTTTCTGGGTTGTAGAGGTTGAATGTGAGTGGTTTGTGGCAAATGGGGGCGCTGTTTCTGGGTTGGACAGGTTGGATGTGGGTGGTGGGTGGTCTGAGGAAGAAGATGTCTGTTGAGTATGGTGGGTATGGTGCGATGCTTTGCTGTGAATCTGATCGAGGAAGAGCTGGTAGAGGAAGGTAGGGAAGATATGGCAGACCATCGTGAAAGGGGAAGGCAGAGTATTGGGAGGCAGAGCATCGTGAAAGGAAGGCCTGAGTATCGGGTTACTACCTTTTTTTTTTTTGTTGGTTTTATTGTTTTGAGGGTTGGGTTTATTACGTTTTTTTTGTTTTTGTTTTTAATGTTGTGCTGACATGGAAAATTGTGGGAGATTCAAAGGTTTTGGTTATATATATATAGATAAAATAATATAAACAACATAATCAAATAATATATCCACTACAATAAAATAACATATATTACACATTAAAATAACATTAAAAACTACAACAATATAAATAATTACAAAACATTCAGCCCACCACCACCTCGGTCAACCACCACTTCACACAGCCCACCACAACCACCACCACCACCACCACCACCATCCACAGCCTACTCCTTCTGCCACCACAACCACCAAAATCAGCCCACAACTACCTAAGAAAATCAAAACCGCAACCACAAAAATAAAACCCATGGCACATTAAAAAAAAAAAAAAACCACCTGAACCTGCGTCTTATATTCACACCAGAGCTAGCTATCACCATCTTCTCAACTCTTTCCCTAAACATTTTCACCATTTGATAAGCCACAACCCACCATAGCTTGTTCCCTCACAAGCTTCCCCACTCCCATGTGAAGAACCAAAAAAACCAAGAAAAACAAAAAAAAGAAAAACAACATATCTGAAACCCACAAACCCAGCAATCCAAAACCCAAGAACCCAGAAATCTTGCCATTGCCGATCACGGTGCCATTTTGCTGTCCGCCTTGACTGAGCACAGAGCTTCGATGGGTCGGCAGCTAGGGAAATCTTATGGGTCTGCGCTAGGCAAATCTGATGGGTCGGCGGCGAGTGGCAGGGGAGATGGGTCGACGACGAGAATGGAGGAAGAAAGGGAAAACATAAAAGGGAGAAGGTGAGCTTCTATGGAAGATTTGGGTTGGCTTGAGGAAGAGAGGAAAAAAAACAAAGAAACTTTATTTAATTGAAGGGGCAAATAAAATATTATTATTTCGGTATACCTTTGAGCTACAGTAAACAGGTATTAGTACCTATTTACTGTAGCATGTAGCCAAATTGTTTTGGCTATTATACCAACAATGTGCACAAATATTTTGTAGTTTGAGGAGGCAAAAATAACATTATAGTTATATGCCTCCACCAATAATGATGCTCTGACTCAATTCATGTACTTGCAGTCACAACAATCAAATGTAACTTATTTTTAACATCTCATCTCCCCTCCTTTTCCCATGCTTAAAAGATTGGGCTAAAATCAACAGTATTATAACTAAATTGGTTGACACTTTTTAGGGTATGTTTGGTAGACTGTAATGTAATAATTATTCGTATAATTTAGCTATTCAGCAATTTGATTAAGTTTTTATTACTGGGAATAGCTATTTCTTATGAATAAATATTCTTTAAAATGAAGAATAATTATTCCTCTTGAAAAGAGTTGTAATAGCTATTCCTTAATAGGTTTAATAATTTTTAAAATTGATACATTTTCAAATAAATAAACTTTTCATATGCACATAACAATTATGAAAATAAAAAATCATAAAAAAATAATTCATCACTTTCTCAAATTTAAAAAATATTATTTTTTAAAGAAATATAATTGTATAAATAAGATATTTTCTAAAATATATCTTAAATTTTATTCTCATGTTACAATTCATAACCAAACTTATGAATGAGTTTAGTTATTCTTTTACAACACATTTTATTATAGTAATAAAGATTATTGTAGGGGTACGTTTTGCAGCCCAAGCCCAATATGTATTGGATTGTGGGTTAATGAGCCCAGAACAATAAATTTGTAGAGAGTGGGTCCAAGAACAGGGTCCTAGTGAATTCGTCAAAGATTAGGAAATGTTTAAAAGATAATCATGCAAGAACAAAGTACGTAAGATTGTGTGAACGTATTGTCGAGGAGGCAAATGTTTTTATAGATCGATGAAATTGATTACAAGTGCAGTTTTGGTTGCTACAGTGTTCTTTTCCCTATTTTTTTCGATCCCCACACTTTCGGGGGTTTTCCACATTACATACTTCATTTCTGGTGATTCTGGCCCTTCACTTGTCAATCATCCAACCTACTGCTTAAGTATCCGTCCCATCAGACACATTTTCTAGTTCTCTGAGAGTTGCGGTGATCAAGGTGACATTATTTAGGAGTCCTCTCCACATAAATGCGGCCAGAAAAGTAGCTGTAATGCATTTAATGCGGTGGTGGCAGTTTTTCTTCAGATATTCCTAAATTCCCGTTGTTTTTTGTAGGTGTATGATGTCCATCTTTATTGCTGGAGCTTCCTAGAAGATCACCTTGATCATGGGGATGCTGATCTGGGTCGCGTTCGTCATATCCAAGGAGGTATTACTCCTCGGATCACCTTCCATTTGCTCTTGACTAGTGAAACTTTCAAATTGGAGTCCCCCAAGATTATTTGGCCCTTTTCGGACCATCCTAGGTTCTCCGACCAAGCCCAAGGACTAATACGTGACTTTGGGCCTTTATTCCTACAATAGCCCCTCAAAACTCTAGTTTTTCCCTCTTATTTGAGGAGAAAAAGTGGGGTTTTGATTTTCAAGGGACCAAATCAATTATTTCCCTAGCTTACACGTGCGGAAGTGTTGTTATATGCGCTTCATTACTGCCTCTGACGCTTTGGGGTCCACGAACTGTCATTTATTGCTTCAGGCAGCGCTTTGTTCCCCTGTATCTAACAGTGGGCGCTTATCCAACGGTGGGCATTTCTCCTAGAATTTTGAGTGGGATTATTCCCACTCATTTTCTCCCCCTATATAAAGCCTTAAGGGGATTTGTTTTCTCCCTTACTTCACAAATTTTAAGTGCTCCAGCGAACTTCAGTGCCCGAACTTACAAAACACTCTGAAATCCTAAGCCTCCGTAGCTCTTTCCTTAAGAAAATTTTTAAAGACTTTTCTAGAGGTTCGAGATCTGACACATTCAGTTATTTCCGTAAGTATCTTCTTCTTCAAATTTTCTTTTTCTTCTCGGCTGAGTTCCCTGGTCCTCTCCTCTTTTTTTATAAAACTTTCTGCTAGTTATCCATGTTTACTTAGATGGGTAGATTTAAACACTTAGTGGATTCTCAGACCGGGATGGAGGGTTTTAGGGCCAAATACCATATCCCACAGGGAGTGGGTTTAGAGTATTGCCCCCCAGAACGAATACTGACCGATAGAGAGGTGGGAGAAGTTGTCATTCCTATGATCGCTTTTATAGAAGGAGGGATGACACTTCCCATGGGTAGGATAACCTGAGATTACCTGCTCAATCATAGGTTATGCCCCCGCTAGTGCGCTCCTAACGTGTTTAGGATCTTAGGGAGTCTAGACACCCTGAACGATCAGATGAACCTTAGGCTTTCATGGCACGATGTCGTTCACATGTACGAGTGCCATTCACTCGCTAGAGGGTATTACCTCAAATCTCGATCTGAGGAAGTGAGGCTGATATCCTGCCTTCCCAAGTCCAACAAAGGCTTGAAGGACGATTACCTGGTCGTCTTCGGGGAGTGGCATGACGGTCATCACTGCCCAGTTAGGGAGGGAACACCAGGTGGGGTACCCCAAGGATAGGTCCTTTGGCAGGGACCTTAGTTTTCTTAGCTTTTCCTTTATTCATTTCAAGCCATTCGTCGCCTCGGACAACAGTTGTAATTTATCTGATCACAATTTTCCTTTTCAGATGTTTTTGCAGATAAGGATCACGTTTCTCCGAAACTTAGCCTCGTCAATGTTCCGGCGCTCAATTATTTACTAAGGTCGGAAATATTCCCGAGTGAGGATGGACAACTACGAGTTGTTCACTTGATCCTAGATTACGTGCCTTTGTCGCGTACATTTCAGGACGCAGGTCAAGCAATAAGAGCATGTAGTCCCAAGCTTGCTCGAATAGATGTCTCCAAACTTGGTTTCTTGGCTCGGAGAGACTTTCCCCTTGTCATGCTTCCACCTCAGCCTGCTCCCTAACCAGTAGTTGCTCTGAGAAAAGAGTCGGCCTCGTCTTTCCACTCTTTAAACACTAAGATCGACCAGTTCCACTTTAAAAGAAAGGAAGGGGCGTCGGAAAGGCCCGTGGAGCTGTCAGATTCCGAGATCGAGTCTGAAGGATTTTCTGCCGTCCACTAGCCAAGACCAATAGTTGCTAGGCTAGAGACTAGTTTCGAGGAGAACGAAGGCATGGACTTGAGGCTAAGGTTTGGTTTGAAGGGTTTAATGGCCAACAGAAACAAAGGGGGATCCACTTCAAAAGAAATTTCCAAGACCCAGGCCACTTCTAATCTCCCTCCTCCTCTTCCTTAGCTCCCAACCTACCCCAGACTGAAGGCTAATCAAGATCTAAAGAAGAAAAGGCCCGCAGAGGTCTTGGAGGAAGGGGAGATAGCACAACAAAATGGGGCCAAGCAGCAAAAGAAGGCTAAGGACCCTCGGGACAAGAGGGCTCCATTTGTGGAGAGCCCGGGGGATTCTGAAGTGCGTCGAGGGCAGCGCTTTTGGGCCCCACGTTTAGAGGTGGAGGGCTCTCCCGTTGCTTAGGACGCCACTATCTAAAAGTCTTAGAGGGGGTATGCCGGCGTCCTAGTCGAGGCCTTAGAGCAGCCCCTCCTCCTTATTAGAGACATGGAGGGCCTCAGGCGCATTAGGCAGCTTGACCTCTTCATGTCATTGAAGAGAGATCTTGCGATGGTAAGTAAGCCAGTATTCTCTTCGGTTAAATATTAACCTGTGAATTTATTCATATATGTGTGTACTGTTTATGACCCTTTTGTTACTTCTATGCAGCTTACCCAATAAGTCTTTGTTGCTGAGGAGTGGTTTAGGAATGCTCAGGATGAGGCTAAGTCTGAGGCTCATTCCCAGCTGGAGGTTGAAAAGCAACTGGGGGCTCTAAGGCAAGAGCAGGCTGAACTGTCCGAGCAGCTGAAGGAGGCGATCAAAGCTCGCAACAGCTTCTCAGTGGGTTTGAAAAACGTGGAGAAGCAAGCTGAGGATCAGTGCCAACGGCAACACGTAACCGAGATAAACCTGGCCATAGAGAAGCAGGCCGTTCTAGATCTCAAGGCCGAGCTGAAAAAAGTTAAGGACGCAACTCGGGCGGTTAAGGAAGTCGCTAAGGCCACGGTGAAGGCATCCTATGAGCGTGGGGTAGAGGATACGGAGACTCGGCTAGCAGAGGAGGTGGCTATAGTATGCAGGGATTACTGCACCGAGTCCTGGGGAGTAGCAATGGATCGGGCGGGAGTTCTTGTAGACTCTGAGCTGAAGAGGGCCGAGAATATTTAGTTTCCCAAGGACATCTGAGAAATCCCAACTGCGGACCCTCCAACTGAGCAGCTCCTTCCCACTCAGGCTTCCACTTCTAAGGGGGCTGGAGAAGGAAATGAGGTTCAGCCTTTAGTGACGGATAAGCCCTCCGAGGACACCCTTATAATCAAGGAAGTGGTCTCTCAGGCCAAGGATGCGGCAGCTGAGTCCAAAGCTAATGGTGCCTATTCCAGGGCTGCTGATTCTGAGAAGGACCCTCCCCCAGCCAAAGCTTAGATGTAGGGCGTTTTTTCTTTGTTCGTATGCTCTTTTTTGTAATGGCAGTCTACCACCAAACATATTGTATTCCCCTTTTTATTTGTTAATGAAGAGGTTTTTTCTTTTTTCAATCCAATTTGCTTTCACTTAGTATGTTTTGGAATTCATCACAATGGCTTTGAACTGCTTACGCTTTAGATAATTTCATTAAGTGCCAGTAAATAGAAGGTATAACATACAGTTGTACCATGAATTGGGCCAAACAATTAAAGACTAACTCACACAGAGTTAGAAACCCGAAAGGCAGGTTATAACCTGGAATTCGTTTCAACACTTAGTGAAAAACAGGACAAATATCACATAATGTTAATTTAACCTTGGCATTAGGCCCGAGGATTTCATTTAACATGCTAACTTAACACTTATAAAAGATGTCATCTGAGTGCAAATTTCACCCAAGTATGTGGTCTGAGAGACCTGACATTACTCAGGATCCGTTTGACACTTGTAAGAGATGCCATTGTGTTTTAACTTTCCCACATCATCTGGTCCGAGGACTTTAGGCATGATTGAGTTTTAGTTTAAACACTTGTAAAAGTTGTCATTGTGTGTTAACCTTCCCACATCATCTGGTCCGAGGACTTCAGGCATGATTGAGTTTTAGTTTAAACACTTGTAAAAGTTGTCATTGTGTGTTAACCTTCCCACATCATCTAGTCCGAGGACTTCAGGCATGATTGGATTTTAGTTTAAACACTTGTAAAAGTTGTTATTGTGTGTTAACCTTCCCACATCATCTGGTTCGAGGATATCAGACATGATTGGGTTTTAGTTTAAATACTTGTAAAAGTTGTCATTGTGTGTTAACCTTCTCACATCATCTGGTCCGAGGACTTCAGGCATGATTGAGTTTTAATTTAAACATTTATAAAAGTTTGAATAGTGAGAAACATAATGCCTTTAATAAATGAACATATTGACAGAAGAAACTTTCATTAATAATAATACATTTTCAGGTTGTTCACATTCTACGGGCGTGGTATTATATGTTCATCCAAATCTCCCAAAAAATACGCACCTATACCGGCCACCGAGGTGATACGATATGGTCCCTTCCAATTGGGTCCTAGCTTTCCCCACGCTGGGTTTTTTGCTGTTCCCAGAACCTTTCTCAACACCAGGTCCCCAAGTGCCAATGGTCTTAGCTTCACGTTGGCGTCATAACCCTGCTTGAGTTTGTGTTGGTAGTATGCCAATTGAACCATTGCACTTTTCCTTTTTTCTTCAACCAAGTCCAAACTCCTTTCCAGCAGTTCGTTGTTAGTGTTCGGATTGAAGGAGCTGGTCCTTAGCGTTAGGAAACCAATTTCCAAAGAGATAACAGTTTCGGCCCCATATGTCATCAAGAAAGGAGTCTCCTCTGTCGACCTACGAGGTGTGGTTCGGTACGTCCACAGGACATGTGGCAGTTCGTCCACCCATTTTCCCTTTGCGTCGTCTAACCTCATATTGAGTCTGTTTACAATGATCTTGTTAACAGCTTCCGCTTGCCCATTTCCCTAGGGATAAGGGTAGAATACCTATTTGTAATTCCCAAGTCGCAGCAGTACCTTCTGAAGGATTTGCTATCAAATTGAAGGCCGTTATCTAAGATGAGGGTGCAGGGGACTCCGAATCGGGTGATAATATTCTTCCACACAAACTTCTTGGCATCTACATCCCTGATGTTTGCTAGAGGCTCGGCTTCAACCCATTTAGTGAAGTAGTCCGTGCTGACTAGCAGGTATCTCTTATTTCCTGCTACCTTTGGGAAAGGGCCCACAATGTCCAAGCCCCATTGAGCGAAAGGCCAAGGGTTAGACAGTGGATTCAGGACTCCCCCCGGTTGATGTATGTTTGGTGCGAATCTTTGGCACTGGTCGCACTTTTTCACATATTCTTGTGCTTCCTTTTGCATATTTGGCCACCAATAGCCCTGAGTGATGGCTTTGTATGCCAGAGATCGTCCTCCGGTGTGGCTTCAGCAAATCCCCTTGTGTAACTCCTTGAAGAGTGGTTCTGTTGCCTCTAGGTGTACGTATAGCAAGTATGGTCCGGAAAAAGAGCGCTTATACAATTTCTAGTCCTCGGACAGCTAGAATCGAGGAGCCTTTCTACGTACCTTGTCGGCTTCTGATTTCTCCTCGAGCAAGGTGTCCTCCTTTAAGAATAGTACCAAGGGGTCCATCCAGCTAGGCCCAACCCTAACTTGGTGGACATGAACCGCTTCTCTATTCATCACTTTGGGTTTGCACATATCTTCTACAATGTGAGAGATTTCACAATTCGCTATAATACCAATGAGTTTGGTCTGCGATCGAATGCTATAAAAGATTTGTGCCCCCTCATCCTTCACCAATTGGTCGTTGGATGGATCGGTAAGGCACACGGTCCGACAAGTGGTATCAGAGCCAAGGTCATAGGTTTGAGTCGTTGGAGCCATATTGTAAGGGAGGGATTGTGAGGGATTTCACAATTCACTCCAATACCAATAGGCTTGGTCTGCGATCGAATGCTATAAAAGATTTGTGCCCCCTCATCCTTCACCAGTTGGTAGTTGGATGGATCGGTAAGGCACACGGTCTGACATACGAGGATGACCCTAGGTAGGCTCTACGTCGAGGAGGTTGCAAGCGTGGTGAGGGAATCAGCGTGGGTGTTCCCGCTCTAGGGGACGTGCACAAAGCTGAAAGATTCAAACTCTGACTGTAGGCGCCTAACCTGACTCAAGTACCCTTGCATTCTTCCGTCCCTGGCTTCAAACTCTCATTTGACTTGGCCGACGACTAATTTTGAGTCCGAGAACATCTCCACTGTCTTTTCGCCCATTTTTTGAACCATGATCATTCCCATCAGTAGAGCCTCTTATTCAGCTTCGTTATTGGTGGCCGAGAATCCCAATTTAAGAGACTTCTCGATAGTGATCCCTTCGGGGGATACTAGCACTAGCCCCACTTCGGAACCCATTTGATTTGCTGCTCCGTCAACGTGCGCTACCCAGGATAGGGAACCCTGCTGGGAGATCATGCCAACCGATTTTCCATCCATGTGTTGTGCTTTCGTTTCTTCTTCTAAGGGGGATTCCTCAAACTTGGCCATCAGATCCGCTAAGACTTGGCCCTTGACGGAAGTGCGGGGCATATACTTGATGTCGAAAGCCCCTAGTATGATGGCCCATTTGGCAATCTTCCCCATATAATCAGCGCTTTGGAGCAGAACTCTGAGCGGAAGTTGAGTTAAGACAATAACCGTGTGTGCCTGAAAGTAATGAGGGAGTTTGCATGTGGCGTGTACCACTGCTAGAATGGCTTTCTCTAGCGGTAGATAGCGGGCCTCGGCCTCATGTAGTGACCTGCTTACATAATAGATTGGCTTTTAGGTGCCGTTGTTAACTCGTATCAGGACTAAGCTTACCGCGTGAGAGGCCACGACAATGTAGGCAAATAGGACTTCGTCAACCTTAGGGTTGGACATGATAGGAGGTCGAGAGAGATAATCCTTAAGTTGTTGGAAGGCCAAGGTGCATTCCTCGGTCTAGTCGAACCCTTTCCACTTATTCATCAGTAGGAAGAAGGGTCGGCACCTATCCGCTGACCGAGAAATAAACCGGTTCAGGACAGCAGTCATTTTGGTCAATCTCTGAATCTCCTTAGGATTTTGAGGTGGTTGTAGGCTGTTGATTGCTTTAATCTGGTCGGGATTAACTTCAATTCCCCTGTGGGTTACCATGTAGCCTAGAAATTTGTCTGATCCCACACTAAAGGAACACTTGGAAGCGTTAAGGTGCAACTTGTGTTTCTTCAGAACTTCAAAAATGCTCCCGAGGTCCTTCAAGTGCTTGGACACCACCTTGCTTTTTACTACCATGTCGTCTATATAGGCCTTAATGCTCTTACCCAGCTATGGTTCAAACATCCTGGTCATCATTCTTTGGTTGGTGGATCCTGCGTTCTTTAGACCGAACGACATTACTTTGTAGTGATAATTTCCTGTGGGGGTAATAAAAATTGTCTTCTCTTGATCATTCAGGGCCAGTGGTATTTGGTGGTATCCTTGAAAGGCGTCTAGGAAACTCATCTGGGGATGGCCAACGGTTGCGTCCACCAGCTGGTCTATTTTAGGCATAGGGAAAGGATCCTTTGGGCAAGCCTTATTCAGATCTGTGAAATCCACGCATACTAGCCATTTCCCATTCTTTTTCTTCACCACCACGGTATTGGCCAACCATTTAGGGTAGAACACCTCCTTGATAGCCCCCGCATGCTTTAGTTTCTCCACCTCATCTCTGATAGCATCAGAGTGGTCTCTGGACGAGCACCGAGGAGGTTGCCTCTTGGGAATGGCGGATGGACTAACATTTAGATGATGGTAGATGAAGTTCGGATCCACTTTCGGGGCTTCGTAAGCGCTCCATGCGAAGACGTCCACGTTTTTTCTAAGAAACTTTACAAGCTCTTCCTTCTCTAGGGGAGGTAATTGAACCCCAATCTGAAAGAATTTCTCTGGATAATCTCCGATAGCAACTTTTACCAGATCCTCACATTTAGCCTCCTCGTTCGGCCCACCGACAGGCAATGCTGGGGCCTTTAATTGCTATAAACCCCCTTCGGCATGGGCCAAGGATTCGGCTTCGGTTGATGCCGGACGGCAGCCACTAAGCATTGCCTAACCACTGAATGATTTCCCAAGATCTCCTTCACCTGGCCCCTGGATGGGTATTTCATCTTCTGATGCAGATTAAAGGATACTGCTCCGAGGGTATGAAGCTAGGGTCAGCCCACAATGGCTGTGTAGGGTGAATAAGCGTCCACCACGATGAAGTCTACCTCCACTATTTTTGAGTCGGTCTGCACGGGTAGTCTAATTTGGCTTTTCGGGATGACGATCTTCCCATCAAAACTCACCAGGGGCGAGCTGTAGGGTGTTAAGTCCTCGGGTCTCAAGTTCAGCCCCTTATATAGGTCTGGGTACATTATCTCGGCATCACAACCTTGGTCCACCATTACCCTATTCACGTCATATCCCCCGATCCTGAGGGTCACCACCAAGGCATCATCGTGGGGTTGGATGGTTCTGATTTTGTCCTCGTTCGAGAAGCCTAAGACCAGCTGAATTTCCAGTCTTACCCTCTTTGGCTCTTGATTAGCGTCCTCGGCGGATAGTTGCGCCACAGACATCACCCGTGAAAGGCAGGAGTCGGTCCTTCTTGGAGCAACAAAGATGACGTTTATCGTTCCCACAGGAGGTCTCGAAGATTCATTTCTCCGGGATTCTGAGTTTGCTTGGCTTCCTTGACCACTTGAGTGGTTCAATAGTTGCTTTAATTTTCCTTCACGGACAAGCTGTTCCAGGTGGTCCCACAGACTTCTACAGTCTTCTGTGGTGTGTCCATGGTCTTGGTGGTATTGGCAATAGAGGTTGCGGTTGCATCTTTCAGGGTTTCCCGCCATTTTATTTGGCCATTTAAAGAATTGCTCGTTCTTAATCTTCTCCAGAACTTGATGCACTGGCTCTCGGAACACAGCATTGACTGCCTGAGGGTTGGCAGATCCTGGCTGCCTGGCAAAGTCCCTCCTTGGCCGGTTGTTATTGTATCGGTCCGATCTGAAATCCCTCCTCTCCTGAAGGATGACCTTCTCCTTTCCTTTCCCCTGCTGTTGGTCTTACTCAACCCTTTTATATTTATCAATTCGGTCCATAAGCTGGCGTACACTGGTGACGGGCTTGCCAGTCAGAGATTTCCTCAAACCGTGCTCGGCTGGGAGGTCGAGCTTGAATGTTCTGATGGCCACATCATCAAAGTCACCATCTATTTCGTTGAACATCTCCCAGTATCTATATGAATATGCTTTCAAGGTCTCTCCCTCTCAAATGCATAAGGACAGTAGGGAGGCCAAAGGCCGAGGAGGTCTGCTGTAGGTGACGAAGCAAGAACAGAACGCCTGAATGAGCTCCTTGAAGGAACCTATGAAATCTGCCTTTAGGTTGTTAAACCATCTCATGACAACAGGTCCCAGACTGGATGGGAAAACTTTGCACATCAAGGCCTCGTCCTTGGAATGGACTGCCATTTTCTGGTTGAAGTGGCTCACATGCTCCACGAGGTTTGTTTTACCGTTGTACATGGTGAAGGTAGGCTGAGTGAATCGTCGAGGAAGTCTTGTCCCCTCGATTTTGTGCGTGAAGGGTGACTTGGAGATCTGGTCCAAGGCCCTGCTTACAGCGTCGTTTCCCACGCCCTTGTGAGACGGGCTTCTAACCCTTCGCTTGTGATGGTGCTCGTCTTCGTAGGAGAAAGACTCACTGGGCGGGGTTCGGGATCTTCGCCTGTAACTGACATCCCTTTTGTTGTTAGAAGAAACGTTAGAGTTAGGGGGAGTCCGCCTTCGTCGTGCATGGCGTAGTTCCCTCTTCAGTCGATTAATTTCTAGTTGCATGGCCTCGTTACTTTTTGCATGGGAGACATGGCTTCCTCCTCGAGGTTGACTCCTGTCAGTATGCAAGGTGTGCACACTCCCTTCGCAATCATCTCTCCGTTCAAGGTTGACAAAAGGATCGTCTTGCTTGGATCCTAGAGATTCTGTTTCGTGTGGACCTGATCCTACCATAGCTTACTGTTGTACTCATTATTACACAAATTCTTCTCACAGACGGCGCCAATTGTAGGGGCACGTTTTGCAGCCCAAGCCCAATATGTATTGGATTGTGGGTTAATGAGCCCAGCATAATAAATTTGTAGAGAGTGGATCCAAGAACTGGGTCCTAGTGAATCCGTCAAAGGTTAGGAAATGTTTAAAAGATAATCATGTAAGAACAAAGTATGTAAGATTGTGTGAACGTATTGTTGAGGGGGCAAATGTTTTTATAGATCGATGAAACTGATTACAAGTGCAGTTCTGGTTGCTACAGTGTTCTTTTCCCTATTTTTTCCGATTGCCACACTTTCGGGGGTTTTCCACATTATATACTTCCTTTCTGGTGATCTTGGCCCTCCACTTGTCAATCATCCAACCTACTACTTGAGTACCCGTTCCATTAGACACTCTTTTTGGTTCTCTGAGAGTTGCGGTGATCAAGGTGACACTATTCAAGAGTCCCCTCCACATAAATGCAGCCAGAAAAGTAGCTGCAATGCATTTAATGCGGTGGTGGCAGCTTTTCTTCAGATATTCCTAAATTTCCGTCGTTCTTTGTAGGCGTATGATGTCCATCTTTATTGCTGGAGCTTCCCAGAAGATCACTTTGATCATAGGGATGCTGATCTGGGTTGCGTTCGTCATATCCGAGGAGGTGTTACTTCTCGGATCACCTTCCATTTGCTATTGACCAGTGAAACTTTCAAATTGGAGTCCCCCAGGATTATTTGGCCCTTCTCGGACCATCTTAGGTCCTCGGACTAAGCCCAAGGCCCAATACGTGACTTTAGGCCTTTATTCCTACAATTATTATTCTTGTTGTAATATTCATTCAGTGTACCAAACGTGCTTTTAGTTTTTTCAGCAATACATTCAAAACTTCAAATCCTCCCTTCTTGAACTATTGAATTATCAAAAATAAGAATGGGCCAAAGGCCATTAATTACACAGATACAGAAGTGGGCATTATTAATCATTGAATCCAAATGACATCTTGGAACCGAGGCTCCTTTAGACCATCCGGCAGATGAGAATACATCTGTAGGCCTAGATGATTTAAGAAATATTGACTTTGCTAGTGAATTGGCACGATAATTCCCTTACCTGTAATTTTAATTGACTTGTACTATACATGGTTCTTGAGGAGGCATGGCTACATGGGGAAAGAAATGAACAAACTTTAGAGCATAGTTCTTCCTTTTCTTTTTAGGGTAAAATGTATTACGAGAAATATTAATGAATACTTTAAGGGTATTGATTTAAGAAGTATTTTTAGAAAATTTTTATGGGAAAGAGAAAAGTAATTAAATTTTTTGACAGTTTTATATATTTTCCATAAAAATGGTTTAGTAAAATGATCTATTAACAATTTGCTCTAAGGACATCCGTTAACATGACATATCTCTATTTCTAGAACTTTGACCTTTACCTAGTTGTATCCCTTCAATTTTCAATTATTTTAGTCATACCACCTATGTTTAATAATTAGTTTAATCACACTTCTTTCATCCATTATACCGTTTTGAGTCGTAAACAAATGAATACATGACCCTTGACTTGAGAAAGAAAAAGAAAATACTTCATTGCTTTATATGTCTAGAATAATTTAGAGATTTTTTTCTACTGTATTTTACTATTTTATGCTTTAAAAAAAAAAAAAATTACTTTAGATATAAAATTATTATAAAGATAATGGTAGAAGTTTGTGTTGTACAATGTGTCATGTGCCCATCGACTGGTAAGCCATATGAATGACATGAATATCATGATGTGACACTTTCATTACCAAGTTGATAAAGAGATGGATAAAAAGGTGCGATTAAATCAAACCTATAGCATAGGAGGTTAAACTAACAATTGAAAACTCAGGCAATGTGATTAGAAAATGATCAAAATTGGAGAAGTCCTTCTAGAATCCTTCTCTTTACAATTTTGCTCTTGTTTTGTATTTTTCATCATCTCCAAAGTTTAGGCTATTTTTGTATTATATGAAAATTTCCTCCATTTTTTTGATAGATATGATAGATTTGAATTTATTATGGCATTCTTTCTATGATAATTCTATCATTTATATAATTTTTTTAAGTAAGATTGGAACGTCGGTTTTTTAATTAATGACAATGGATTTTTACATTGAACTAATTAGAACCCATCTCTTTTGAAACTTAAAAAGCAATTATTTTTGTCTTGATGTCAAATGGTCTCTCTCTCTCTCTCTCTCTCTCTCTCTCTACCCAAAAAATTTGTTGTCAAGTTAGGGGCCCATTTGGCCTATGGGCTATACCGCTATACAATTAGAGGTCAAGAGAGAAACTAAACTTTACCATATTAAATATTATATATTTAAAGGTGTATCTATTGGCATGCTATTTAAAAATTTAAATGACGCGATACATTGTTAAATACCAAAAAAAAAAAAAAAAAAAAAAATCTTAACTATAAATTAAATGAACTGGAAAAGATCCTTTTACAAAACTATTTGGTTATTTTTTAAAGCTTTTCTCTTAGGTGGGATATAAAAATACTTCTTTGTGAAAAGGTTGGAAGTTAATGGTAGTAATCTTGATATTCTAGGCATCTACTATGACGTCAGATTAGCAACCTAAATTTTAATGTTAGATAAGAGTGTATTATCATATAAACCTTGTAGGTTTTTAGGTTGGAAAAGTTCATGACTTGTGATCTTGATCGAGTCTGTAATGAGTTATTATAAGTTCACTATTAAGTGTCTAAGATGCAACTCAAAAGAAGAAGAAAATGAAGACTTCGACTGCCGTTCGATTTGAAAAGTAAATTTAGACCTCATATATGTTATGCAGCAAAATATTAGGTTAATTTACTTATTATGTTGATCTAACAATTAAGTTATAACAATTAATAGCTCCAGATCTTCTGAACTCTTCCTTATATGGACACCTTCACGGATGGCGCACCCGTACTTCACAATCAGAACCTTCAATTGACTCCAAGAACCTCTTGAAGATTTACTCCACAGCAATGTTGGAATGATGGCTTAGTGGCTTCAATATTTGATCTCTCCAACAAGAAACAACCTGAAAAGAAAATTCCCCTTTAAATTCATGGGTACACATGATGGAGACTAAGATTTTTTCTCTAAATCGCTCAGAGTTTTCTGCTTTTCCAACCTAAAGGAAGTTGAACATAATATTCCTTTATATAGAAGACTTAAATAGGGTTAAAGAAAAACCCATGGCTTCATTTAAAATATGTCAACAAATCTAACTCTATGATTTTTGATTGATTGAACCTCAGTCGAACAACAATCAAAATGACATATTTTCTTTCTTTAGAGTTAATTCTTGTACGCATGATCTTGAACTTAAATAATGAATTATGAACTCATTTGGCAGTTACATTGTCTTGGATTTCTGAACATAATTTATGCTCACTCGATCGAAACAAGGTTCTTAACACTTTTAAACAATGGCTCCCCGATTGGGATACGGTAATCTTGAATCTGACATGTATTAAACAAGTTGGCTATTGACTTGAAAGTCGTGCGTTACGTGCAAACATATAAAAGGGATTATTAAGGATGCCTTATTCAAATGTTTATAGAGATTTGCTGTGCATATCAAATAAAGAAAACCTAAACCTAGTTTTCACTAACACCTGAGTTCAAAAGATCAATCTTAATCTGGTGTTGCTATTTGGTAATCAAGAAGGTTGAAGCCACAAGGCCTATTCCCAATAGCTTGTGGATTTGAAATCTTCAAGATAGTCTTTGGAGTAGGTGAGTCAAACTGATAGTGAAGGATATTTAAAATAGAAGATTCCATAGGTGCTGGAGATGATTTTGGGGTTAGGTCAATAAGTCATCTACCGAGTAGAGTCTAGGGATAAGGGTTTATCTCAGATTGTTACTTCAATTGTATTAGTCAATTCGTTCCTGGGGTGAGGGTATACCCATAACGATTTTCCTTTGGAGATACTTTATTGGTTTTTGACTTTGTCACTATATATTGTGTTCTTGTTTTATTGTTATTTGTTATCGTTTCTCTTATGGTGATATACTGATACGTGTGAAAATTTATTTATGGCCATATTGAATGCATAATTGGTTAATTGACTTAAACAATTTAATCGCCCTTAATATATTAAGGGGTCAAAACTAGTATTTTTTTTAACACCCAACTAAGAAAAGGGAGGAAGAAAAAAGAAAGAAAGAAAGGGGGGTGGGGGGAGATGTGTTAGGGAAACCCTGGCAATATTCGTTACGCAAACTCTGTTTTGCTCGCTTTCCTTCATTCTATTGGAAGCTAAAATGTTATAAAGGAGCTAAAAGGGAATCTAGTACCAGGATCTAGGACTCATTTTTCTATCGCAGTTTTATATATGATATTATATAATTTCTTAAGAAGATATTGCTTCTCATGTGCTTCTGCATTTCTTTGTCTAATCTAAAGTGAACACTTTGTGTATAATGGTGTTGTAAAGGTGTCATGCGGCTTATCTTGTCTTTTTGCTTGATCAACCACCTACATCATTATTATTAAGCATGCCGACTCCAAATTAATAGGGATTGCATAAAATTAGGATATGGCTCATGTTATGGTGTTCAATTCAGCGTGAGGTTGTATTTTATTTTATTTATTTGATAATTGGAGTGAAGGATTTGAATCTTAAATATCTTAGTTGGTAACACGAGGTGTCAACAGTTGAGCGATAGGGCTTTTGACAATGTTGCCTTGTTTAATTAAGTTAGAAATATAAATACAGTTCACCTAGAAGCGTGCAAATATTTTGTGCATAAAATTTCAATTTGCCAGTGATCGATGATTGATGAGTTTTTGGACCACAATCTCCTCTATATTTAATTTTTTTTTAATTAATTGGAGAATTTAAGATATAATATATAACTATTTGTCAGTGATTAATGATTGATGAGTTTTGGGACCACAATCCCCCAGTATTTAATTTTTTTTTGGATTAATTGGAGAATTTAAGATATAATATATAAGAAATTGTACCTAAACTTTATTCGATATCAACATTACATATTTATTTATTTTAAATGAAATGAAGAAATTCTTTAGATATATAAAATAAGAAAGACAAAGGAAATCTCGTATTTCTAGATGGGAATTTATAATGAGAAAAAGAAAAAGAAAAAGAAATTGAATCCTGTAACTTTAGGTTTTAATTTAATCTTTGTTTATCATATCTCAAAATTAATGAAAGGTCATCTATGAATTTAGTGCGTGACAGCCTTTATAGCTTAATGATATTTCGTCGAATTTCCAAAAAAGAAGAGATGAGGGTTTTAAACTTTTAGACGGTAGGTTGAGTAGCATTTGGATAACATTGTACGAAAATAATAAAGAAAACCTGAGCGGTTTAACCAGCCTCAGTAAGAGCTCTTAGATCATAAACTTATATGCAATGGACCCCAAAAGTTGTCCTACTGTATTTGAACATACACATGACCGTTTCTAGAAGGTTAAAAAAACAGAAAACTTTTGTGAATGTTTCTATTCTACAAGAACAAGTTTACCAGCACTGAAAATTGCACCATGAATTTCATACACTCATCTGGAATTGCCATTCACCTTACAAGACAAAGATAAAAGGGAGTGTGCATAATTTTTTAATAAAATTTTTGGTGTCTATAGCCTTTTCGATTCTAAAATGTTAATATGGCTATGTGGCTTGCGTCGTAATTTGGCTTTGACAAACAACTCATGACTTGCTGTCTTCTACCATTGTTTTGTTTTCAATATACTTTTAATATAAGTATTGCTTTGCTGAAAGTGAAACCAATTTATTTATTTTTTTAATCTTCACATTTTCTATGAAAAAGATGTTTGTTGGGATTAATAATTAAATTAGTATTGAGGATAATAAAAAATACATACACTTCTATGAGTGAATGTCATCGATAAGTGAAGCCCACTTCTTTTTCACATTAGAATTATTATGAAAAATATATTATAAGTATCGCGTAAAAATTTAAATTGTGTGTATATATTATGTGATATAATCATTTATTTCATCTAAAGGTAAACACTATAATTAGTGGATGAAAAAGTGATGGTTCCCACTTATCAAAGCATGCTACTTTAACAAGTTATAAAAGTTTTATAAAATAGATTGTGTAGATAGATTTTGAAGAGGGAAAATATAGGTTGACGGACCTCCATGAAACGGGCCTGACGGTTCCACATCTGTGGGCCGATAGAGGACAGACCCAACGCGTGAAAAGGTCTGTTATTGACGAGACATGCATGAACGGATGAAACAGGGATGGATCAAGCATCCACGTGGAAGCTAGAAACCCTAGATGAAAAACCCTTGCAGCCCACGCTTGGCCATCATAGAATCCTAGTATAAGTGGAATTCCAACAGAAGGAGGATTCCGGAAGATACGCGCATTAAGGGAGATCTTCTCCATAAGAAAATGTCTTGCTCACCACGTTTGGACTATTCAAGAGGATTCCTATAAGGAAAAGACTTCTACACTACGGAAGAGGGGCTAACCCTCTACTACTATAAAAGCTTCAATACCCTTACAAATCGAGGTACGTATAATTTACCCATTCTCTAGCACTCTAGAGTTGTGAGAATAGTTCTGACTTAACCTTCGGAGGGTATTCGGCCGGTATCACATCAGTACTCTTTGTTAGGTTTTTCTTTCTTTGGTTGCGCAGGTATCGTTACGAGCGTGAGAAGATCGTGTGGCTCATTGGTGATTTTTACGGCATCATCAGTTGGCGCCGTTTGTGGGAAACAATCCTTTGCGATTTGTAAGCCATATTATCGCTTCCCGGACAAAAGAGTTGCATGGTGCTCACTCGTTCGATGGCAACCACCAACGACATCCAAGAAGAGGAACCACCCACGACTGCCCTCGAGAGACAGGCCCAAACTCTCGCCGTTGCTGTGGAACGCCTCACCAAACAAAACCATGACCTAGAAGAACAGCTGCGCCAAAAAAATGTAGCACCAAATAATCAAAGGGAGGACCAAGAAGGTACTAGTGTCGAGCGAAGAGATCGAGAGGGGCCCGAAGGTAGTAACGCCCCGAGCAGATTAGAACGACAAAATATGAACCTCCCATCCCTCATGGATGCGGCTCCGCCTTTTATTGTCACGGAGATGCAGGCGATGAAGGAATAGATGGAAGTAATGATGAACGCCCTTATGGGACGGGTGTCCAGCGATCTTGACGACCTAGTCAACCGAACCGACTCACCATTCACTATCCCTGTCAATTCCTTCCCCCTACCACATAAGTTTCGCATGCCGCACATAGATAGTTACGACGTAGTCAAGGACCCTCTAGATCACCTAGAGACCTTCAAGACCTTGATGCACCTTCAAGGAGTAGCAGACGAAATCATGTGTAGGGCTTTCCCTACAACGTTGAAAGGTCCTACAAGGGTATGGTTCAGTCAACTGATGCCAAACTCCATCAGCACTTTCAAGGAGCTAAGCGCTCAGTTTACTACACACTTTATTGGGGGACATAGGTATAAAAAGTCCACGGCTTGCTTGATGAGCATCAGGCAGCGAGAGGATGAGATGCTAAGATCCTACATAACCCGCTTCAATAAGGAAGCGCTCTCGATCGATGAAGCCGACGACAAGATACTTGTAGCAGCCTTCACAAATGGATTGCGAAAGAGTAAGTTTTTGTTTTCTCTATACAAGAACGACCCGAAGACCATGTTGGAAGTCCTCTACAGGGCCACCAAGTACATGAATGCTGAAGACGCACTGCTGGCTCAGGAGGAAAAACCCAGGAAAAGGGAGTGACAAGAGGACATATGGCAAGACCAAGGGCGAAAGAAGCCAAGAACAGAAGACAGAAGAGATGAAAGGCACTCTAAGCCACCGGGTGGGAGGTTTACAAGCTTCACCCCATTAACTGCCCCGATAGACCAAGTCCTAATGCAAATTAAGGACGAAGGGGCTTTAACCTTTCCTGGAAAGCTAAAGGGAGATCCAGACAAGCGACCTAGGGATAAGTATTTTCGGTTCCATCGTGATCACGGCCATGACACATCTAACTGTTACGACTTGAAGCAACAAATCGAAACCCTTATAAGACAAGGAAAGTTGCAAAGATTTGTCAGCAAGGAGAGAACGGACCAGCCGTAAGAGCAGGCTCCTCGGCGGGAGAATGAGCCTCCAGGCCACCCATAAGGGATATAAGAATGATACTAGGGGGCATGACATCCACTGGTTCATCCAAAAAGGCCTGGAAAACATACTTGCAAACGGTCCAGAACGTTTAGCTAACGGGCTCCATATCAAAGATACTGCGGATGGACTATTCTGTCATTGGGTTCTTAGAAGAAGACGCTCGATGTCTTCACCACCCACATGACAATGCACTCATGGTCAACGTTCAAGTAGGAGATTACAATATGCATAAAATCTTGGTTGATAACGGCAGCTCAGTTGACATCCTTTATTACCCGGCATTCCAATAAATGAGGATTGATAAAGAACGATTGATTCCGACGGACGCTCCGCTCATTGGATTCGGAGGAACACGGGTGTTCCCCCTTGGTGCCATCACATTATCCGTAACGGTGGGCGACTACCCCTAACAGATCATTAAGGATGTAACCTTCCTTGTGGTCGATTGTTTATCCGCTTACAATGCTATCATAGGACGGCCCACCCTCAACTTATGGAAGGCAGTAACTTCAACCTACCATTTGATGATCAAATTCCCTACAGATTACAAAGTAGGGGAGCTGTGCGGAAATCAGGTGGCCGCATGCGAATGCTACATTGCTATGCTGGAGATGGAAGATCACCAGCAGACCATGTGCATAGAAGGGTAACGGACCATAACGGAGCCGGTTGAGGAACTTGAAGAGGTAACCCTTGATGAATCAAGACTTGAACGGACGACTAGAATAGGGACGTTGGCCAGTCAGCCGATACGTCAAGCCCTCGCAGCATTCCGTAGGATAAATCAAGATGTGTTCGCATGGAGCCATGAGGACATGCCCGGGATTGATCCCTCAGTCATAGTTCACAGGTTGAATGTGAATCCCGCATTCTCACTCGTCTGACAGAAAAAGCGAGTGTTCGCTCAGGAGTGAGATAAAGCGATAGCAAAAGAGGTCGGTAAGCTACTGGAAGCAGATTTCATTCGAGAAGTATACTACCCTAACTGGTTAGCAAACATAGTTATGGTCAAGAAGGCTAATGGAAAGTGGCGAATGTGTGTCGATTTCACGGACCTCAACAGGGCGTGCCTAAAGGACAGCTACCCACTCCCTTGGATAGATACCTTGGTAGATTCGACAGCTAGACACTAGCTCTTGAGTTTCATGGATGCCTTTTTGGGCTACAATCAAATTAAGATGGAGGAGGCTGATCAAGAGAAAACCTCTTTTGTCACCAGCTAAGGACTCTTTTGCTACAGAGTGATGCCATTCGGGCTCAAGAACGCGGGGGCGACATACTAGAGATTGATGAACAAGATGTTCACACACCAGATTGGGAGGAATATACAAGTTTATGTTGATGACATGTTGGTGAAGAGCTTGCGCGAAGATGATCACTTGGACGACCTCCAAGAGACCTTCAACACCTTCTGATCACATAACATGAAGCTGAATCCAAGCAAATGCGCGTTCGAAGTGACGGCGGGGAAATTCTTGGGCTTCATGGTATCCCAAAGAGGTATAGAGGTTAACCCGGAGAAGATACGGGCCATAATGGAGTTAAAACCACCAAGGACGGTCAAGGAGGTATAAAGTTTGAATGGCAAAATTGCAGCGCTGAACATATTCGTCTTAAAAGTGACGGACAGATGTCTACCTTTCTTCCGTATTCTGAGAAAATCATTCAAGTGGACGGACGAGTGCTAGAAAGCCTTTAAAGATTTGAAGAAATACCTTTCATCTCCGCCATTGCTCAGCCTATCCAAACCAGGGGAAGAACTCTACCTCTATTTAGCAATTTTGCAAGCAGCAGTAAGTGCGGCCTTAGTAAGAGAGAAAGATGGATCTCAAAAACCCGTCTACTTCATAAGCCAGGCGTTCTGAAGAGCAGAAGAGAGGTACCCCCAAATGAAGAAATTAGTTTTCACGCTAGTAACTGCGGCACGTAAGCTCAAGCCTTATTTCCAGGCACATACCATCATAGTTTTGACGGATCAGCCCCTGAGAAGAGCCATGAGTAGCCCTGAGGCTGCCGGATGGATGGCTTTATAGGCAGTAGAGCTTAGTGAATTTTACATACATTACCGCCCTCGAACTGCGATAAAAGGGCAAGTTGTAGCCGACTTCATCTTTGAATTTACTCAATCGGAAGGCAAGGGGGCAGCGATCGCTGCACAATGGAGCATCCACACGGACAGATCTTTCACTAAGCGAGTAGGAGGCGCCGGTCTGGTAATCAAAACCCCGGAGGGGGATAAGATCGAGTATATGATCCGACTGGACTTCCCCACAACTAACAACGAGGCCGAGTATGAAGCATTGGTGGCAGGGCTAGACCTCGCAAAAGCAGCAGGTGCTGAAAATGTGGTCGTACATTGCGACTCACAGGTAGTAACAAGTCAGATTAATGGCGACTACGAGTGCAAGAATGAAAGGATGAAGAGGTATTTGGAAGAGGTGAAGAATCGAATCAGCAGCCTTGAAGTCAGATTCGTTCAAATCCTAAGGGAAGAAAACGAATGTGCTGACCGTCTAGTAAAAGTTGCATCAGCAGAATTTATGCTTGCCTCCGAACAAGTATTATCATTTGTTCAAGTCTCCTCACTTATTGATGACGGAACGAATGTGCAGGAAGTAGATTCTGAAAGCAATTGGACTACGCCATTGATATCCTACCTGAGATCTGGCACGTTACTAGACGGAAAGATGTTGCTAGGAAGTTGAAGGTCCAAGCATCACAATTTGTGCTGATGAAAGATGTCTTATACAAAAGAGGATTCTCTCGACCATACCTGAGATGTTTAAGCCACAAGGAAGTGGATTACGTAATGAGAGAAATCCACGAGGGCATCTGCGGAAACCACTCGGAGGCAAGGTCATTAGTGCGTAAATCGATCCGAGTAGGATACTACTGGCTTGCAATGCTGAAGGACGCACAAGCTTATGTCAAGGCTTGCGACAAGTGTTAGAGGTTCAATGATTTCATTAGGTAATCGTCCGAAGATCTGACCCCTATGACGGCCCCTTGGCCATTCGCCCAATGGGGACTAGATATCATGGGCCTCTTCCCGACAGCAGTTAGGCAGCTAAAGTTTTTGGTAGTAGGTATCGACTACTAAGTGAGTGTAAGCAGAAGCCCTAGCCATTATCACAGAGAAAAACATTCGAAATTTTGTTTGGAGGAATATCATCTGCAGGTACGGGATACCCAAAGTGCTTGTCTCCGACAACGAAAAGCAATTCAACAACAACGCATTTAGGGACTTCTGTTCGGAGCTAGGTATCAAGAATCACTACTCGTCGCTTGCACACCCACATGCCAATGGGCAAGTTGAAGTCACGAACCGGTCTTTACTCAAAATCATCAAGGCCCCGCTCGAGGGGGTAAAAGGTATCTGGCCTGACGAGCTACCTAACATTCTGTGGGCATACCGAACTACAGCAAGAACACCCACGGGAGAAACGCCGTTTCGACTGGCATACGGAAGTGACACTGTCATCTCAGCGGAAGTAGGGCTCACAAGCTATCAGGTAGGGAATTACGATAAGGATAAGAACGAAGAGGCAATGCACCTTCAGCTTGACCTGGTGGACAAAGTCCGGATGATAGCAGAGCAAAGATTGGCGCGGTATCAGAATCTCATGGCGAAACATTACAACTCCAAAGTCAGGCACAAAGACTTCCAGGTTGGAGATCTTGTACTACGGAAGGTAATGGGTGCTGTTAGAGATCCTTCGCAAGGAAAGCTCGGCCCCAACTAGGAAGGTCCTTACAGGATCGCGTCATGGCAGAGGAAGGGCACCTACCACCTCGAAACGCTGGACGGACAAAAGCTGCAGCACCCATGGAACACGGAGCATCTATGGAAATACTACTAGTAGAGATAATATGAAGAACAACGACGCTCCCCAATTTCTTAGTTTATTCAGTTTTACTACAATTACTAGTTTTACTTAGACAATTTTTGCTACAATATGTGCATTTTTAAGCCCAAGGGGCAGGTACTTTTCTACTAAAGCATGGTTTTTAATCAATAAGAGGAATATTTAGACACAACTATGTTTTTCTACCTAAATTTTTAGTCTAAAAAGTAGACGGGTATAAAGTCTGCAAAGTGGACGGATCATCCAAATAGGATGAAAATTCTTATAAAATCCACAAAGTGGACGGATCATCCCAAGAGGATGAAAATTCTACAAAGTCCACAAAGTGGACGGATATAAACTAATATCCACAAAGTGGACGGATCATCCTAAGAGGATGAAAATTTTACAAAGTCCACAAAGTGGACGGATATAAACAGTCCACAAAATAGATGGATCATCCCAAGAGGATGAAAACTCTTACCAAGTCCAAAAAGAGGACGGGTATAAACTAAAGTCCACAAGGTGGACGAATCATCCAAATAGGATGAAAATTTTTATAAAATCCACAAAGTGGACGGGTTATCCCAAGAGGATGAAAATTTTACCAAGTCCACAAAGTGGACGGATATAAACTGAGGTCCACAAGGTGGACGGATTGTCCCAAAAGGATGAAAGTTCTTACAAAGTCCAAAAAGTGGACGAATCATCCAAATATGATGAAAATTCTTATAAAATCCACAGAGTGGACGGATCATCCCAAAAGGACAAAAATTTTACAGTCCAAAAGCGGACGAATATAAACTACTGGTCAATAAGTCCGTTTGTGGACGGCTATCCCAATAGGATAGGACGGTTTTAATTAAATCCAGTTTTAAACAAAGTGGACGGATGCATTCCACAAACAAAATGTCAAACAAGTCGACGGACTAAGCCAAAACAGCAAGAAATTTTAACAGAAAGTAAAAAAACCCTTATAGGGAAATGTCTACATAGTTCAAAAATATGACGGACAGATCGTAAATTGTTCTACAAATATTCTTACATATAAAAAGAAATAATAAAAAAAAATATAAATTAACTACACATTTGCAGCAGGGGTCTCATCCTTCTCCTTAGTATGACGGGCTTGACCATCCTTTGGTTCACTTTGGTTTTCAACTACGGTCCTGTCACCAGGGGTGTCATTGACGGGCGCCTCATCGCCAAAAAGTTCATCTGTATTCTCAGTTTGAACAGGTTGGACGGACGTCTGCTCCTGGGCATTAATGTTGACGGTAGATACATCCAGCTCTAGACACAAAGCTTTCACCTGACGGATGGAATCATAAAAACCGTCACCATAGGAGACCCCAAGCTCTGACAAAAGGGCGTCCGAGCCACGATACTCTCGTATTGCAACCTCCTTTGCTAGACAGATCTCTTTCTCCTTGTCTTCCAGGACCTTCTTCAGATCCTCTGTCAGCTTGAAGTACTTGTCCTTAGCCTCTTCCGCCATTTTGAGCTTCTTCTCCTGGATCACCTTCCAGGCCTTCAGTTCGATCAGCTCATCCTCCGTCAACTGTGCCTTCTCACGGACACGGCCTAGCGTCGCCTCATGATTTAGACACCATCCTATTAACCCCTTCATCATAACCATGGCCTAAAAAACGGGGATGAATTAGTTTTAAACAAAGAGATATGGACAGATGAAAAGATGACGGGATATTACCTGAGCGATGCTAAAAAGACCCGTCTCCCCCATAGCCCCCATCGAATGATTACATAGGTCCTCATAATCCTCAGAGGTTATGATGGACGACAGCCTCTCTAAGGCATGTTTGGAGTCTTCCCGGAGTAGGACGAGTGGATTCTTCTAACTATCAGACGGACCCTTCATAAAGCCTTTGCCAGCCCCATGCTTCGCTGGGGTGACCGTCTTTACACCCTCAGCCATTAACCCCATAACGGGCTCCAAGGGAACCTTGGGTTTCTTTGGAGGACGGTCCCCTTTGGACGGCTGCTTCCTTTTTGCAGACGGGTTGCTTGAGCCCGTCCCCTTGGGATCCACATCACCCATCTCCTTCTTCTTAGCAGCTTGTGCCTTAATCATTGCCCTCCTCTTAGCGTCGTCCATTTCTGTAGAGGTGGACGGACCAGGTTAACTACTAAGATAAAAATTAAAGCCATTCAAAACAGAATGAGGACGACGGACTTACGTTGGCAAATTCTGGTGTCGTATCTGATGGCTGCTAGCGTTGGTTCAAGACGGTCACAATACCAATGGATGGTATCAAGTGTGACTAGTTTAGCCCAAGTCCTTTCCTCTAGCTTGGACTTGGCAAAAATTCTCTCAAGAAAGCTAAACTCCTCAAGATCAATTTGTGGATGCCGTCGAACTACAAAGAAGAAGACGGTTAAAACTATTGAAGAAATTATAATAAACTGAACGGTTATGTAAAGGGTTCGAACACTAGGACGGGTGCATACCAGACGGAGACAATATGCCCCAAGTCGTGTCGACAGGCATGTGTTTCATGTCTCCTGGACGACACATCCACCCGTCGCCCTCTAGAAAGAAATAACGGCTATTCCAGTCCCTATTGGAGTCTGGGGTTTTTATATAACTTTCAACAACAGACTCTTAGGCACAAAGCTATACATCCCCCTAGATTTGTCTATTTCATCTGGACGGTAGCAGTGAAGAAATTCCTGCACCGTCATCCTCCTAGCACCCTTTGACATAGCATTGTACAGGATCTCCATGGCTATGAAGACCCTCCAAGCATTTGGGGATACTTGGTTGATGGACAAGCCCAGGTATTTGAGAAGCTCATGGTGAAGGGAACTTAGTGGAAACCTAAGTCCTGCCTTTAACATCTATTCGTACACCCCAACACCTTCTACCCTTTCGTTGTAGCATTTCTTTGATTTAGAGGGTAGACTGATGGGGATGTTATCTGGAATTTGGTAATTGGCCCTAAGAGTGTTGAAGTGTTTCTCCTTGATGGTGGACCTAAAACCATTTACCATCCATTCCGGTAGCATGATGAACTCTATAAGCCCATTAACACCTACGACGGACCTTATTGGTTGTTCCTCGCCGTCACCAGAACCCTCCTCTTGTTCAGCCATCTCCATGTCCTCATTTGTTGAGGACGGGGAAGATGCGGACGGACTCCTCTCTTCGCTTTGACTCTCGTGGTCTTTGTGACCTGACGGGTATACTTCCTCGTAATCTGCCTCGTCACGGACAACTGACTAGTTACTTGACGCACTAGACATTGCCTACACATGACGACAAAACCTAAGACTCTGACGGGTCTAGAAGAGGTGACGGGGGTATAAAGTTTTGGAAAATAAAGAGAGCATATCTGAAAGTAAAAAAAGACTTGTAAAAAAGAGAGAGAGAGAGAGTACTTACCAAGTCAGTAAGTGAATGGAGCAAGAGCGTTGATGACGGATACAGCAATTGAACGGAGTGTTCTCTGACAAGGATGATGGATGTGCTCTGACAATTTGTTTCGCGGAAAGTAGAGAAATGAGAGAAGAAGAGTATTATATTTATAGAGGAAGTGCACGGAAGACGAAGTGACGCCTCGATCTGAGAAAAGGACCAATAGAAAGATGACGCGTGTCGTGTCATAAATGGCTTCCAGACAACCTGTCAGGAGGTGGGTACAGTTCACAGAGTCCATATTGAAACTGTCAACCCACAGGCTATCGAACCGTCATCCCTTGAACCTTGAACCGTCACCCCACGGGTCTATCCGTTCTAAAATGACGGACCCATGGGGTGAGGGGGCAACTAAAGAGGGAAAATATAGGTTGACGGACCTCTATGAAATGGGCCTGACGTTTCCACATTCGTGGGCCGATAGAGGACGGACCCAACGCGCGAAAAGGTCTGTTATTGACGAGACATGCATGAACGGATGAAACAGGGATGGATTGAGCATCCACGTGGAAGCCAGAAATCCTAGATGGAAAACCCTTGCAGCCCACGCTTGGCCATCATAGAATCCTAGTATAAGTGGAATTCCAACAGAAGGAGGATTTCGAAAGATATGCGCATTAAGGGAGATCTTCTTCATAAGGAAATGTCTTGCTCACCACGTTTGAACTATTCAAGAGGATTCTTATAAGGAAAAGACTTCTACACTACAGAAGAGGGGTTAACCCTCTACTACTATAAAAGCCTCAATACCCTCACAAATCGAGGTATGCATAATTTACCCATTCTCTAGCACTCTAAAGTTGTGAGAATAGTTCTGACTTAACCTTCGGAGGGTATTTGGTCAGTACCACACCAGTACTCTTTATTAAGTTTTTCTTTTTTTGGTTGCGCAGGTATCTTACGGCATCATCAAATTTACTCATAAAAGTAATATCTAGCTTTGTGCTCAAGTCATCAATGGACACTTTTGACAGGGATGACTTCGGCTCAGTTTTGTTATAATCTTTGCTCATCTTGTGTACCATCAAACAACGTGTTATCATTATTATTGTGTAAGGAGAGAGAATTTTAAATAGCAAACTATTCAAATTTAACATCGCATTTAACAGCGAAAAAGAGATGTAAAAATATAAAGCAACACTTATATATAAGTAGATCCAGCCAAAACCACTTATATTTAAATATAATTCGATCTAGTGAAAAATAGGTAGACGTTGATGAAGGGGTTGTTAAGTGATTTGTGAAATCTTTTTTTTTTTCTTCATTTTTTTATGAGCAAAATATGTTAATGTAGTTATATTAATATGCATCTTAAAGAAAAGGTATAAAGTTTGCAATTTAAACAATTTGGAGTATAATAATTAAAAAATATTCACTTTAATGAGTGAGTGTTTAGTAATCAATGAAACCCAATTTTCTTTTTATATTAAAAATTTACTATGAAAAATCTATAATGGAAATAACTGAAAATTATTGTAATCATCACGAGTCACTACAATGTGATTAAGGGAAAATTATTAAGTACTTCCGGAGTACCATAAATGCGTATTCTTTGCTTTCATATGAATGGTAGGTCCTATCATGAATTTAATTAGTGGGATCTACCATTCATGTGAGAGAAAAAAATACATATTTATGATATTTCGAGAAAACACAATAATTTTTCGTGATTCAGGACCTGATTTAAGTTTTTAATAGATTCAACCTAAAAATTGAGCTCGACGATTAGGATGTTCCCCGCATTGTCTCAAATGGACAGTTCTACTGCGCCTGGGAGAATCTTCATCATTTTGTCATAATTGAATAGTTTTTGTGTGTATTATAAAAAGACGTGTCAAAAAAAAAAAAAAAAAAACAAAACAAAAAGTGAAAGAGAAAGTTAGGTCGATTTCTACTTGTAATTTTATAGAAAAAACAAAAAGAAGAAATGTTTTATTCTATAATCATGATATGGTCATATTCCAAGCAATTGTTGCAATCTCTATTGGTGACACTTGTTTAATTATCAGCTTCTTCAATCATTGCCCCTTTCATGTTCTCACTCCTTTGTTGCCACAACATTCTAGTGTTGTTACTTGTTATCTTATAATTAAATGTAGTTTCCACTCTACTCTCATTGGATATACCTATTATTCTTATCCATCATTTTCATGAAAAATTATTAGGTACTCCCGGAGTACTATAAATGCGTATTCTCCTCTCTCACATAAATGGTGGGTCTCACTATAAATTTAATTGGTAGGACTCACCATTCATGTGAGATGAGAGAGTACGCATTTATGATACTCCGAGAGTACACAATAATTTTCCTATTTTTATATACTTGGCATTTGTATTAACTCGTGAAATTTTTTATATTTAATATTTATTTTAGCATAGAATTTTATTTTATTTTATTTTATATATTTACTTTTGAAATCACCGTATACTAAATTATCTTTTTTATATTATATTTCATTAAAATATTAAATTTTTTTGACTTTTTTAATTTTTTTACACACAACTACAATCTACTCTCTTCCAGGATACATAAAAGAAAAATAAAAAATTAAATGCAAAATAAATTGTATTAGAGTAAATTTACATGATTACTATATCAATCATGTATGTGGGTGAATTTTGAGTTTGATTGTCTAAAATATGATATTTTTTTTATTATTATACAAGCATAGATGTAAGTGCTTATCCATTTACCATGTACTGTAAAAACCTCTCACTAACAATCTTAAAATCCATTCCTAAATTTGTAGCCTAAAAACCTATAACCATTAGCGAAGGGAGAAGTTAGACTTATATACTAATTCTTAGTATTTTATATAATTATATTGAACTAGAAACTCTTTAAAATGAGTGACCAAATTATCGGTAATAAGGAGATATTACATTTTTTATTTTATTTTTTTTTGGTTGCAAAAGCCAAACTTCTTATCAAGAAGGAAACAGGATCAATGATTTTCTAGCTCTTTGAAGTGTATTCCCCAATGCTTTTGCTTTTCATTTCATGCTAGTACTCTACCTACTAAGACCTTCTCATTATATATAGTCGAGTCTTAAAAGCAAATATGACTTTAAAAAATAAGTACTAATAGAACCAATTAACAAGTCTTTTGAATCCCATAAAAAAAAAGTCTTTTGAAATGTGAGAAGGTGACCTAGTAGGCTTGGTGACTAGAATAGATCTATATTTATAATTTCCTCAACAAGAAAAATCTGCATAGTTTCTCGAATATTACTATTTCAAGGACCGGGTTATACCATGCAGTCAACTAATATGAGAAATTCAAGATTAGATCCCAAATTGAATTACAACTCTACAAGCTTTACCATTTTAGATCCCAAAATCAATAATAGTTCAAACATATAATTGATTTGATTCATCGATCCCTTCTCAAAATTGTATGATCCTCAATGCTGCCACTTGTTAGGCACATTTTATGGAAATCTCAACTCTCAAAGGCCTTCTTTGAATTTTATTTTCTCGAAGATTAATAGTCCCATCACAAACCCTATCCGTGTTATCATGGCAGACTATTGCAACTCTCATAGACAGAGCAAAAGCTTGGGATAATTGCACTTCATCACTTTAAACTATACCCCAAATTACATTTTGTATCATAAATTTTTAGAATGCATAGTTAGCACTCTAAACTATAACCCATGTTACAATTTGTACCTGTTGTTAATTTTGCCGTTATCTTGGATAGAAAACCAAAGTTTAGGGTGCAAATTATAATTGAAAGTATAGTTTAGGATGATAAAATGTAATTTCTCTTTTTATTTTTAAGGGATTGAGAAGAGGGGCAATTGAGCTTTTCACGTGATGCCATCCAAGATAACGTCAAAATTGATGGCAGGGTGCAAAGTGTAATATGGGTTATAATTTAGGGAGCTAACTGTGTATTCTGAAAATTTATGGTGCAAAGTATAATTTGAGATATAATTAATTTAGGGTGGTAAAATATAATTTCTCTAAAAAACTTCTCAAGGGTATACTTGTGTGCCGGTATTAATATGGGTGATCATTATTCATTAATGACCTTATGTTCAACTCTACATTGCTTATACCATGCTCTAAATGTTGGCACAATCACTACAAAAAATGAGGGCTATAGCCGTGTTTGAAAAACGCAGCTACAGACTCTAAAAACGTAGCCATAGGCTATAGCCGCATTTCCGAACGCGGCCTATCCTGCATGACAATAGGTCCCTCTATAGCTGCGTTTTTTACCCCCTATAGCTATGATTTTCCACCCCTTATAAGCTGAGACCTATAGCTGCGTTTTATAAAAAACGCGGTTATAGACTTGTTTTGGGCTACGTTTAAAACGTGGCTATAGGCTATCTTTGGGTTGCGCTTAGAAACGCGGCTAAAGCCCTCTACATTGGGTTTTTCTATAGCCGCGTTTTTAAAAACGCGGCTATAGGTTTTTTATTTTTTATTTTTTATATATATTTCTTGCTAAATCTGTAATTCTTGCCCAAAACAATTGCCAACACTCAACAGTTCCCAACCAATTGCTAGCAAATAAAACAAGTTCATTGCCAAAAGATTGCATTGCCCAAATAATTTACATAAGCAAATAATTACATAAACAAAACAAGTTCCCATCTAAATTTTACACTAAAGAGGCATATGAGAAAGGATTACCATATGCACGTCAAAACAGTGGACTTCCTTTCTTGAAGAGGCATAAATGATATCTGCATTCCTTGAGTCAAGCAACAATAAATAATGTGAACTTTGATCATAAACCTGACTGTAAACTCAATTAGATACCAAACATATCACCAATATACACAGTATTAAAGAAATCAATTGTAAATTGAACTAAAGAAATCAATACCCAATAAATCAAAAAACTTAAAAAAAAAAAAAAAACAATATATAAATACCTGACTTGAAGCATAATGAAGAAATGGCTTCCTTCCCAACTTCCATTACAAGCTGCACATCTTTACATTGCATATCAAACCAGCAAATGCAACCATCCTATTTCATTATTACGAATGACAACACAACTTAATCAAAAATTAAAATTTTTTGTTTTTTTTTGTTTAAAAAGAAACAAGTCAATTAGTGCTCAAACCCTGATGCATTTTTAGAGATATAAGTTCGATCCATGTTGTTCCAAAAAAGCCCGACTCATGCAAATCATCATAGGATAAAGCAAAAGCCTGTATTATTATTCTCTCGTAATGATGGTTATAAACTTCGTTAATTTACCTGTCCCACAACAATAGGAGGCATTACCATATTTGGATTGAGTGAGAAAAAATTAAACAAGACAGGACAGAGGAAAAATAATTGCTAGGGAAATTTCAAACCCTCACCAGGTGGTACATTGAATTTATGGCTGTCCACCAAAGTTATATCAAATTTATTATAATTAAAAGAAAAAATTGACTGAGCAATTAATATGATCGGTGTTGTAACAATGACATTGTAACTAAAATTTGTGTACTTTTTTTGTTTTGTGTTTCTAAGTTGACAAGTAGATCGTAAAGCTTATGCATTTAAATTAATATTCTTACCATTACTTTCAACAATAAAATAACAAACCCCCAGACATGCAGACGTGCGGAAAAAAGAATGATAAAGAAAGCTCTTGATCATGATTCATGAGAGCCTATCAATTGCTTTTTCAAAAATGGATAATTCCAAATGGGAGATTTACAAATTATAAAAGTGAAAAGGAAGAAGAAAGCTCCCTAATGAGATCTAGGAGGTAGCCTCTAGATTCTTATATATATAAATTTTTGGTGAAAAAGAGACTATTATATAGCTAGCATTTTCTTAAATAAAAAAGGTCATCTCTTTAAACTTAGTGGGTAACACACCGCAGACCAACAGGAATCAACATGGCCAACATGGATTGGCCGTCTTACCCACCCACCTTTAGGGATTCCCACCACGCGTGGCCGGTGCTGTTAGGCCATCCTAAGATTTATAACTCCGCACACCTGGGTCTTTGTTTTTTCAGCAAAAGGATATATATATATATATATATATATATATATATAAAAGGGCGGAGCCAGGGGGGTCGAGGGGGCAATTGACCCCCTGACTCCTCTAAAAGTTTCTTCACTCTTACCTGTATCATGCCAAAAGTTTGCTTCTTTGCCCCACCTAAAATAGAAAAGAACAAAACACACTTCACGTCCACACTAACAACTACAAACTATCACTGGAAAATAAAAAGTAACAAAACACTCATTGACACTATTGATAGCATATTTTTTTGATTTTTATTTTGACCCATTTACCTTTATACCCTTCTCACTAGGTAAAATTGTTTTATGTTGTTATTAATACTAATTAAAAATTTCAAATTAATTGCATTTTTAATAGTGTCTTTTAATTTTGCCTCCCTTGAACTTAAATTCTAGCTCGGCCACTATACATATATATATATATATATATACACACAGAGAAAGAGGTTTATTATGAATTGACCAAAGTGACCAAATTGTAGTGTAGAGTCCGTCTATACTTAACCTTAGTTGTGCTCAAGGAAGGATGGACACGGCGTAATAAACTGCGTGTTTGTGTCGAGCATGTATTGGACACGGGACATGCCCTGGAAATAGTTGCTTATGTGTCCCAAATGTGTTCGGCCAAAAAATAATAATATTTTTTTAGGAATTATTTTACCAACTTTTAATTTTGATTATTTGGTTAATATTTTTTAATTGTTAAAGATTATAAGATTTTGTTATTAATAAATGATGGTCCCATTAGTATTTTGATGGGTTAGACTCTTTTTATTTTATTTTATTTAAATTAATTGTAGTCTAAACATCATTTAATAGTCAATAATTTACTTTATTATCCATTATTGCTTGTAAATAGATATATGTTTAACAATATATGAAAAATAAATTCTTAAAAATATATAAAAAATAAAAATAAAAAGTAAAAATATATTCAATAATTAATTAATATAAGTTTCCTCTTTGTGTTATATCTTAATTTTTCAAAATTTGTTGTGTTGCCTTGTTGTACCCGTATCCATATCTATGTTTGTGAATGTGCTAGTTTCTATATATACCCTATTAGAGTTATATACATTACAAGCTTGATCATATGGTAACAATGTAATTATCTAAGACCTTACATTTTCTCCAAAAAAAAAAAGAAAAAAAAAAATCTAAGACCTTACACCGTGGACGGGAAAAAAATAGTGTCTTGAGTTGACGTCTTGACGGTCACATATACTTATAATAAAGGAGTGGATAACATAACTTCATATCATATTATAAATGTAAAAAAAAAAAAAAAAAATAATGTCAAGAAAAGGGAGATTGACAGGACATGATTTATAAATTCATATATATAGGGCAAGGACTCTTCTTTGAAACCTTTGTGGCTTAGTTGGCTGTTTCATTGTAAGTTCTCTTGACACAATAAAGATCATTTATAGTAGTTAAGCCTTTAAGAACTGTGAGACTTCTTAGGGGTTACACTACAAGGATAATTTTCACTAGATTTAGATTTTGCAATTGGTTGGGGGAGAGAAAATTGTGGGGATGGTAAAGTAGGGATGGAAAAATTTTCTCTTATGTGTTTGGTTGGGGGGTTTTTAAAAAAAATAATTATAAATTTCAAACTATATTATTAGTTAGGCAAGGTTTGAAACATATTTGGTTTATAGCAATTCGACTTTTTTGGAGTCAATTTTGCCCTTTGAAAATCCACTGGGAAATCGAGTGTTAGAAACTCGATTTTGGAACTCGAGTTTCTAACACTCGATTTCCCAATGAATTTTCAAAGGGCGAAATCGACTCCAAAAAAGTCGAATTGCTATAAACTAAATATGTTTCAAAACTTGCCTAACTAATAATATAGTTCGAGGGATTTGATTATTTTTTAATAAAATCCTTTGGTTGGGTGTTAGAAAAGTGGAAGGATGAAAAACTTTTTTATTTGGTTGAGAAAAAAAAATAAGAGGATAGAAAATGATGTTTGTATAAATTTACTCTTATGCCCCTATTACAAAAAAAAGAGTTTATAAGGAAAAAAAAACTTAATGTTTAGTGATGTGGGATGTGGAAGGGACAAGAAACCACACACGATACTCTCTTTGATAAAACATAAACTAAAATGTTAAATTCTAATAGTGAATCTCGAATCCATAAATATTCTTTGAATCCACAAGTAGAGATAATCTGAAATCCACTAGAAAATAGAGAGACAAAAGTCTAAACTTTATTGATTGAATAATTCTTAAAAAATCATTTATAGACTTAGAAACATATTTAAAGGCTTAGTTAAACTTGACAAACAAGAAAATATATTCCAAAAAAAATTCTAATTAATACCTAAACATAATAGGAACCAAATTTGACCTAAAAAGCATTAAAAACACCTAAAAAGAGAGGAAAAAAAATACCCTAAACCTATAATAACGAAAATTACATAAAAATACCAAAATTAATGAATTACAAAAATTAAATTGTAAATTTTGTCCTACATAATTTAAGAAAAAATAATTGAATGTTAACATTGAAACAGGAAAAAAAAAGAAAAAGAAAAAGAAAAAGAAGGGGAACTAAGTGAAGGGAGGAGAAGGGTGGATAGGTAAATTCCCATTTAAGCCCCTCTTTCTCCCCCATTTTTCTCCCAATTTGGGGAGGAAAAAAAAAAAAAAAAAAAAAAACCCTAAAATGGTGGGTTAGGAGAGAAAACACCTAAGCCTACCAAAATCACCTCCTCCCCCTTCAACCAAATAAGGGCACTATTTAGAATTTCCCCTTATTTCCTCTTCCCTTTTTCTATCTCTCGAAATCAACGAAATGGGCTTTAGTTGACGCCAAATATCAATCCCTCGTTTGTTTGTTTGTTTTTTTTTTTTTTTTTTTTTGTTGAGAAAATCCATCCCTCGTTTTATTCTTTGATTAATTGTGTCATATTTATGTATGTCTATGTTGGCAACAACTTAATGTCATTACTTTATGATTACTTGTTGTTACTGATTTTACCATAATCCTGGAATATCATTGTATTCTAAACATACCTCATAAGGATCTTTCATTGGGTGATTTTAAAATCACTCATTAATTATTATTGGTTTCACTTTTATAATCATTAAAAAAAATTTAATATCTATTACCATGTGCTACAAAGACCTTATTTATTTATTTATTTTTATTATTATTATTATTATTGTGGGGCCTGTTATCTAAAAAGATGTGTGAATCAGGGGAAATGGGTTTGGGGCCTAAAGGCCCAATCTGAGGACATCCGCTTGTCCAAGGATGGTTACAGAGGTGTGGTGTGATAGAAATCGTATATACAAAAGCACAAAATGCAGCCGAGGATAGGACTCACCTCGGACACTGTGGTCCGAGGTAGATGTAACTATCTCTTTGTCCAAGATGCCCCACAAAGTCGTATTAGAATGAGAGGAAGAATATAGATCCTAAGAAGAACTGGGGAAGATAGCAAATATCCCATAAGGCTGCTACCTCCACATTAAATACTGTCCAGCTAACTCCCTGGGCGTATTAATGTGGAGGTGATACCTGAACAGTAACCAAGCAGCTTTATGGCTACTAAGCAAAAGTTCCGAGGGGTGTTGGATGGGACAAAAAGGTGTTCTCAGGATAGAAATTACACGTGTACGGTGGAAATGTGAAAGAAATGCAGTATATAACACGAAAACATGTGACATTAAAGAGGACTGGGGGGGGGGGGGATTTCTGGAAAAAATGGAATTTGAGGAAGAAAAAAAGAGAAAGAAAAGAGAGAGAGAGACCCTCTAAAAGTTGGCCGAGGAGAGTTGTTACCTAAAAGCTAGATTGAAGCATCCTTCGTTATACTGTATTTATGACTTTCCCTATGTAATGGAACTAGTTCTTACACCCACGCTCTAAAAATTTATTGTTGGGCTCGTTGGGTTAGAAACCTGTCTTTTTTTCTAGGTCCAATTTGTTCTGAGTCCTTACAATTGGCGCTATCTGTGGGGAGAACTTGATCTATTCACGAGGAAGGGCAAGTGCAGTGTTTATGATGGAAGGAGGAGCACCGCCGCAACCGGTGGCTGGCCCACAGCAGGTGGACGCTAATCCATACCAAGTAGAATCTGGTGGTTCTCAGCACAGTAATCCGTTGGTAGTCCACGAGCATAGGGGGGATCGTGAGGGAAGTGTTCGAACCACGCACATGGATAGAAGTCAGTCTCGTGGTAAAAGCCATATTTCCCACGTAAAGAATGACAGGGACATGCAGCACGAGATTAACAAACTAAAGAGGGAGTTACGACATGAGCGATGGAAGCGTGTGGCCCATCACTCCGGGCACTCCTCTGAGGAGTCAGACGATACCAATTACCGGCAGAGGTTAAGAACTCCACCCAGCGAAACTTTCTCGTATGATGATGATTATCACCGTCAGTGAAGATATAAGAGTCCACCTCGCCAGGGATTAGGGAATGACGTTCTGAACAAAGCTTTGAGTCAAGTGTCTAAATCGCCCTTCACGCGACGCATTGAAGATGCGAGTCTTCCTCGGCGGTTCAATCAGCCTGCGTTCACCATTTATAAAGGCCGGACGGATCCAGTGGAACATGTTAGCCATTTCAGTCAAAGAATGGATGTTCATGCTAAGGATGAAGCCTTGATGTGCAAGGTTTTTCCGTCCAGCTTGGGTCCAGTGGCGATGAGATGGTTTGACGGACTGAAGGCGAATACTATCGATTCCTTTGAGAAGCTCACCCAAGCCTTTGGTGCCCGTTTTATCACCTGCAGGAGGGTTGTTCAGCCCTTGGGATCATTATTATCCATGTCTATGCGGGAGGGGGAAACCCTTAAGGCCTATTCCGATAGATATTGGGAAATGTTTAATGAGGTAGACAGAGCCCACGACGACGTGGCCATTAATACCTTTAAGGAAGGCTTTCCAACTGAGCATGGCCTGAGGAAATCTTTGACTGGTAAACCTGTTAATAGCGTACGTCAGCTCATGGATCGGATAGACAAGTATAGAAGAGTGGAGGAGGATCAGATACAAGGTAGAGGAAAGTCTAGGGCAGTCCCCCAGGAGAGGAGGGATTTCAGGCCGGACCGGTACAACAATAATCGACCTCGGAGAGACTTTGGGGGGCAATCCAGATCTGCCAACTCCCAGGCGGTTAATGTCGTGTTCCGAGAACCAGTGCAACGAGTTCTTGAGAAGATAAAAGACGAGCCATTCTTCAGATGACCCTATAGGATGGCAGGGGATCCTACGAAACGTAATCGAAACCTTTACTGCCAGTACCACCAAGACCATGGACATACTACTGAAGATTGCAAAAACTTGTGGGATCACTTGGAACAGCTGGTCCGAGAAGGGAAGTTGACTCAACTTCTACATCACTCCAGCGGTCGAGGAGGCCAGAGAGATTCAACGTCTCGGGGGAACGCTCCTTCAGCACCCCCTTTAGGCACGATAAATGTTATATTTGCTGCCCCTGAGAGAACTGGGTCTTGCCCTTCTAGGATAATGTCTGTGTTCCAGTGCTTGGATGAAGGCTCCAGTTCAAGGCCAAAGAAAGCTAGATTGAGCACCTCCCTGGTGTTAGGCTTTTCAGAGGAGGATAAGAGAGGAACCATACAACCACATGATGACGCTTTGGTGGTTACGATAAGGATTAGTGGGTATGATGTGAGAAGGGTGATGGTTGATGAGGGGAGTGCAGCTGAGGTTATGTATCCTGACTTGTTTAGGGGGCTGAATTTGAAACCCGAGGAGCTGACAGCTTACAGCTCCCTGCTGGTAGGTTTCGAGGGCAGGTCGGTCGTTTCGGTGGGAATGATTAGACTACCCGTGCAGGCTGGCTCAGAGGTGGTGGAGGTGGACTTTATTGTGGTGGATGCTTTTTCTCCATATACGGCTATTCTGGGAAGACCCTGGTTGCATGCTTTGGGGGCCGTATCTTCCACTCTCCATCAGAAGGTGAAGTATCCCTCAGAAGGCCAGGTCTTAGAAATTTTGGGAAATCAGGCCATGGTTAGGCAGTGCTTGATACTGGTCATCCAACATCAACCCGAAACGAATACTTCGGCCGCAGCCGAGGACGTCTTATAGCAATCAATGACTCAGGAAGCCTATTTCAGCACGTCCGCTGGAGGAACGGAGTGTGAGAATTTGGAGAGGGTGAGTGTTGGTGATGATCTAGAAAAGTACTTTCAAGTGGGAGCGCAATTACCTTTACTGGAGAAGGAGCAATTGGTTGAGGTCCTCAGAAGGAACGTTGATGTGTTCACATGGGATGCCTACGAAGCCCCGGGGGTGGATCCGGAGTTCATTTGTCATCACTTGAATGTTAATCCTTTCGTTGTACCAAAGAAGCAGCCACCTCGGCGTCCGTCCCGGGCACATGTCGAGGCTATAAAAGATGAGGTGACTAAGCTCAAGGAGGCAGGGGCTATCAAGGAAGTGTTTTACGCTCAGTGGTTGGCCAATACGGTCGTGGTGAAAAAGAAAAATGGAAAGTGGCGCGTATGCGTTGATTTCACGGATCTTAATAGGGCTTGTCCAAAAGACTCTTTTCGCATGCCCCGTATAGACCAGTTGGTGGATGCAACAGTGGGCCATCCTCGGATGAGCTTCCTAGATGCCTTTCAGGGCTATCATCAGATCCCATTGGCATTGGATGACCAGGAGAAGACTGCTTTTCTTACTCCCACTGGAAACTATCACTACAAGGTAATGCCCTTTGGCTTGAAGAACGCGGGGTCTACTTACCAGCGGATGATAACGAAGATGTTTGAGCTGCAGTTAGGCAAGAGTATTGAGGTCTATATCGATGATATGGTTATGAAGAGTAAGGTAGTGGCCGAGCATATGACAGACCTCACCAACACTTTTGAGACTTTGAGGAAGCACAAATTGCGACTGAACACGTCCAAGTGCTCCTTCGGGGTTGGCTCAGGGAAGTTTTTGGGCTATATGGTTACTCACCGAGGGATTGAGGTGAATCCTGATCAAATTAAAGTCATAAGCAATTTGCAACCACCTCGGAATCCCAAGGAGGTCCAAAGGTTGACCGGGATGATCGCCGCACTGAACAGATTCATATCCAGGTCGGCGGATAGGTGCAAGCCTTTCTTCCAACTACTCCACAAGTGGAAGGGATTCGAATGGACAGAGGAGTGTGCTCTAGCATTCCAGCAACTTAAAGAGTATCTATCTCGGCCACCCATTATGTCTAGTCCTGAGGTGGATGAGGTTCTTTTCTCCTACTTGGCGATAACCACTTATGCGATTAGTTTCGTTCTGATACGAGTGGATAACGGCGTACAACGGCCAGTTTATTATGTGAGCAAGTCTCTTCATAAAGCCGAGGTACGTTATCTGCCTTTGGAAAAGGCCATTTTGGCAGTGGTGCATGCCACAAGGAAACTTCCCCATTACTTTCAAGCACATACGGTGGTAATCTTGACTCAGTATTCGCTCAAAGCAGTGCTTCGGAGTGCAGACTACACTGGCCGGGTTGCCAAGTGGGGCACAGTTCTAGGGGCTTTTGATATCAAGTATATGCCCTGTACCTCCGTAAAGGGCCAGGTTCTCGCCGATCTGGTGGCCGAATTTGCTGAAGGCCCTGAAGAAATAGAGACAAGCCCGCGTGGCATGGATGAAAAATCAGTTGGCCTCATCTCGGCGCAACCTTTTTTACCCTGAAAAGTGTATGTGGATGGTGCAGCAAACCTAAGGGGTTCAGGAGTGGGGCTAGTACTAATATCTCCTGAAGAGATAATTATTGAGAAGTCTTTGAGGTTGGGATTCTCAGCTACCAACAATGAGGCAGAATATGAGGCCGTATTATTGGGGATGGTGATGGTTAAGAAGTTGGGTGGAAAAGTAATGGAGATGTTCTCGGATTCAAGACTTATCGTTGGTCAGGTCAAGGGAGAGTTGGAAGCTCGTGACCCCAGAATGCAGGGTTACTTGAGCCAGGTCAGGCGTATGCAAGCGGATTTTGAGTTGTTTGAATTGTCCCACGTCCCTAGAAGTGGGAATGCCCATGCGGATTCACTGGCTACTCTCGCTACTTCTTCGACGCAGCACTTACCGCACATGATAATGGTTAAAGACTTAAACGCACCAACCCCAGTGACAGGAGACTCGCTGCAGGTCAGTCAAATCAGCTCGGCCCGATGTTGGATGGATCCTATACTGCTGTTCCTCGAGAAGGATATATTGCCCGAGGACAGGTCAAAAGTTGAAAAGATACGAAGAAAAGCTCCTCGATTTTGGCTGTCCGAAGACAAAAAGTTATACAAACGCTCTTACTCGCCATATCTGCTTTGTGTACATCCCGAGACATTAGAAGCACTTCTAGAAGAGTTACATGAAGGGATCTGTGGGAGCCACACTGGTGGGAGATCTTTATCCCACCGGGCAATTATTCAGGGGTATTGATGGCCAGGCATGCAAAAAGAAGCGCATGAGTATGTCAGGAAGTGTGATCAGTGCCAGAGGTTTGCACTGAACATCCATTAACCGGGGGGAGTTCTTAACCCTCTTTCAAGTCCTTGGCCATTTGCTCAGTGGGGCTTAGATATCGTTGGTCCTTTCCCTAAAGCTGTGGGAAATAAGAAATATTTGTTAGTTGGTACAGATTATTTTACAAAGTGGGTGGAAGCTGAACCCCTGGCCAATATCAGGGACGTGGATGTCAAAAGATTTGTTTGGAAGAACATCATCACTCGTTTCGGAGTTCCTCAGGCTCTTATCTCGGATAATGGTTTACAATTCGACAGCAAGGCTTTTAGAAGTTACTGTTCTGATCTGAGTATAAAGAACATATATTCCACTCCAGCCTATCCACAGGGGAATGGACAGGCCGAAGCTGTCAATAAAGTCATAGTAGGGGGGCTTAAGAAGAGGCTAGATGATGCAAAAGGTAGATGGGTGGAGGAGTTGCCACATGTCCTCCTGACTTATCGAACAACACCTCAGCGATCAACAGGGGAAACCCTAATTCTCAATGACGTATGGGGTCGAGGCTGTGATTCCTCTTGAGACGGGTTTCCCAACGCAAAGGACTAGTGCTTTCACCTCGGACGGGAATGATGAACTATTGAAGAAGAGTTTGGATTTGATAGACGAGCGGCGAGAGAATGCAATACTTCAATTGGCCTACTATCAGCAAAAGCTAAAGTAAGGTTATGATGCGAATGTCAGGTTGAGACCGTTAGCCCCGGGAGATTTGGTGTTGAGGAAAGTCTTGGGAACTACCAAAAATCCAAACTAGGGAAAATTAGGGCCTAATTGGGAAGGGTCATATCGTATTACATCTGTAGCAGGGGTAGGGGCTTACTACTTAGAAGATCTAGATGAAAAGACTGTACTCCATCCTTGGAATGTAAGCAACCTAAAGAGGTATTATTATTAACAAGTTCTGTTTTACTTCCTTCTATAATTTGTCCTACCTCCGTAGAAATCTATTGAAGTATTAAATAGAAACTAAGTCATGTCAGGTCCTCGGACCACAACTTAGTGGAAATTAATACACTATGAAATCTATTGAAGTATTAAACAGAAACTAAGTCATGTCAGGTCCTCGGACCACAACTTAGTGGAAATTAGTACACTATGAAATCTATTGAAGTATTAAACAGAAACTAAGTCATGTCAGGTCCTCCGACCACAACTTAGTGGAAATTAATACACTATGAAATCTATTGAAGTATTAAACAGAAACTAAGTCGTGTTAGGTCCTCGGACCACAACTTAGTGGAAATTAGTACACTATGAAATATATTGAAGTATTAAACAGAAACTAAGTCCTGTCAGGTCCTCGGACCACAACTTAGTGGAAATTAATACACTATGAAATCTATTGAAGTATTAAACAGAAACTAAGTCATGTCAGGTCCTCGGACCACAACTTAGTGAAAATTAATACACTATAAAATTTATTGAAGTATTAAATAGAAACTAAGTCATGTCAAGTCCTCGGACCATAACTTAGTGGAAATTAATACACTATTGTCCTCGGACCACAACTTAGTGGAAATTAATACACTATGAAATCTATTGAAGTATTAAATAGAAACTAAGTCATGTCAGGTCCTCGGACCACAACTTAGTGGAAATTAGTATACTATGAAATCTATTGAAGTATTAAACAGAAACTAAGTCATGTCAGGTCCTCGGACCACAACTTAGTGGAAATTAGTACACTATGAAATCTATTGAAGTATTAAACAGAAATTAAGTCATGTCAGGTCCTCGGACCACAACTTAGTGGAAATTAGTACACTATGAAATCTATTGAAGTATTAAACAGAAACTAAGTCATGTCAGGTCCTCGGACCACAACTTAGTGGAAATTACTACACTATGAAATCTATTGAAGTATTAAACAGAAACTAAGTCATGTCAGGTCCTCGGACCACAACTTAGTGGAAATTAGTACACTATGAAATCTATTGAAGTATTAAACAGAAACTAAGTCATGTCAGGTCCTCGGACCACAACTTAGTGAAAATTAGTACACTATGAAATCTATTGAAGTATTAAACAGAAACTAAGTCATGTCAGGTCCTCGGATCACAACTTAGTGGAAATTAATACACTATGAAATCTGTTGAAGTATTAAACAGAAACTAAGTCATGTCAGGTCTTCGGACCACAACTTAGTGGAAATTAATACACTATGAAATCTATTGAAGTATTAAACAGAAACTAAGTCATGTCAGGTCCTCGGACCACAACTTAGTGGAAATTAGTACACTATGAAATCTATTGAAGTATTAAACAGAAACTAAGTCATGTCAGGTCCTCGGACCACAACTTAGTGGAAATTAATACACTATGAAATCTGTTGAAGTATTAAACAGAAACTAAGTCATGTCAGGTCCTCGGACCACAACTTAGTGGAAATTAATACACTATGAAATCTATTGAAGTATTAAACAGAAACTAAGTCATGTCAGGTCCTCGGACCACAACTTAACGGGAATTAATGCCCTAGGACTTCAATCGAAATGTTATACAAGGACTAAGATGCGATCAATTGTTTATACAACAAATTTAGTGGTAATCAATGTTTCTTTGGTGGAGTCCGTGCAACTAAACTTATGTATCAAAGTAAACTCCATGAGCATCACTTAAAGCATTGTAAAACGTCGAGTGCCTCCCGAGGCTAAACGCGTAGAATGCTATCTCAAGCATGGACACTTTTTAATAAATTTAAAACAGGCCTGTGTAAGGCAAGTTCACTGCTACAGTTCGTTTTGATTCCTAACAAGCATATTTAACGTTAAATCTTCCATTACAGCGCCAGATTTCATTCCTCTATAAGCAAGGATCATATAAAGGTAAAAGCATACGCACGAGAAATTAGTCACGTGATAGGTAAAATCACAACATCTCATGCAAATTCGCAAAGGGAAATGTTTAATACAAGTAGAAATGTTCTTAACCATTTTTTAAAAAAAAAAGAAAGAAGAAGAGAAGGGAAAATAAAAGAAAAATTGACTATATCCGCTACTTGTTCAACTTGATCTGGAGCTTGGGCTGGGAGGCTTTGCTAGTGGCCACGGGAGGAACATCTTTCTCCTTTGCCTTTGGGTCTTCCCCAGCAGGTAAGGTAGTTGAGGCTAGGGCTTGCTCAAAACTTTGTGAAGCCGCTCCGTCCTTAGGCCCTTCTGGGTCTTTATCTGAGGAGACGCCATTGGCGACTTCCAGCGTCTCAGCTGGCTTTTGCTGATTGAGAGAGGAAGGAACCTGAGTATGAGTTTCCTCGGCTGATTCAGCAACTGTGGAGGTTGCCTCTTTTGGTTGAGCAGGAGGACCTGGGGCTTAGATAACTGGGGGAAAATAAATGTTTTCAGGCCTTCTAAGCTCGGATGAAGCCTCTACCCCAGCCCGGTTGAGAGCTTCTCCCCAAGTCAGAGCATAGTATGCTCGACAAACGACAGGCACCTCAGTTCGGAAATTTTCTTCGGTCTCAGCAATGCCAACATCATAGCCATGTTGCTCAGCCACGTCTTTTTCCTTTTCAACCTCGGCTTTTGCCTTTTCAGCCTCGGCCTTAGCTTATTCTGCGTGATCTTTAAGTCTTTGGGCTTCCTCCAGTTGCTTCTGCAGAGATAATATCTGTTCTTTGGATGTGGCCAGCTGGGCATTAACATCACGCAGGAGTTTTCTCTGGTCTTCGGCCTGCATTTGAGCACCGTCCAGAGCTGAATCAGCGCTCTTCCGAGCATGCTCTTCCTCGGCTAACTTTTATCCTCAGCTGCACGTTAGTCTGTTCAGCCACTGTGAGTGTGTGCACAGCTGTGGTCCTCTTTTTCTTCTCATCATCAATTTGCTGGTAGCAAGAATTGGTTATTTCCTCCAGTCTGAAAGTGGCTTGGACAGCCTAAAAGAAAAGGAATTAGAAGTGCAACACTTAAATTCTTAAGTATAAAGGAAAAACAGTAATAATAAAGTAGTAAAGACATCTTACCATGCCTAAGTATCTTTTTGCGTTCTGAAAAACTTCGTTCCTCTTCATTCTCCTCAGTTCGGCCATGTCCTTGGGGAGGAGGAGAGTTTCCTCTAAAACTGAAGCTACTTGGCACCCAATCCCCCCATTAAAATCCTTGATTGAGGCATCTTCCCTCAGAGGCTCACCACCGAGCATGGGAGCAGGCAGCCAGGCCTTAGGTTCCGAGGACTGGATGGTTGCCCTTTCCGTCGCACGTTGAGACCCGTAGGTAACTTTTTGCTGCTTCGCAGCTCTTTGGTCCTCGGCCTCGTGGGTCGGGTGAGATCTCTCAGCCTCCACCACTCCTTTATCTTTGGGCTCTCTCCTCCTTTTTGGGTCACTAGGTTCGGTCCCATATGGTTGGGGTGGCTGAGAAGGATGAGATGGGGGGAGACTGAGTTGAGTTGACTTCTCTGGCACTCCTCTCCCAGGTTGGCCCTCGATCACGTCCTTCAAACTCCTTTGGCTTCTCCTTTGAATGCCCATGTCTTCAGGGTTAGCCTCGGATGATTGAAGTTGGTTGAAAACTTCAAATTCGTCTGCAGAATCTGATAGCTCTACAACTCCTCCTGAAGGCTATTCTTCTTCTTCTTCTTTTTCTTCTCCTTCTTCTTCTTCCTCCCTTTCTTCCTCTCCCTCCTCTTTCACTTCACGAGGAGTAGAATGTGATGACGAGGCTCCTACAGCAAAAGTGGCCTTAGGTAAAGGCTGAGTGAAAGGAGTTCCCTCAGGAATTGGAACACCCTTAGGAACAATGAACCCCTCGAAGGCTACACTGATACGGTGAAGCCGAGAATCCTTGGCCTTTATCACGCACTTGGGAATTTGAAACGTCTTGGAAATTGGCTTGTACCGAAGGATTATATGGGCCGCTCTCAGTTGTCCTTTCGATGGGTCTACGTATATCTCGGACCTTAGGATCCTGTCTAAGCTTTCCCTGTTAACCAGTCTGAGGTGAGGTTTGGTGGCACGCTTGTCTGCGAAATCATTACAGCAAAAGAAAAGTTTTGTCAGAAACAAAGGTAACACAAATTGAAGAACACAATTTAGAGCATAGAGGCTCATAGCCCAAAAATCCCACCTGGTGTTCCCTCTTTAGTCGGACAGTGCAAACCATCATGCCATTCCCCAGAAAAAAATAAGAAAATCGTCTTTTAAGCCCTTGTTCGATAAGGGGAGACATTGAATCAACCTTACTTCAGGGAACCTAGATTTCATATAGTACCCCTGACCCTTCAAATGATTGAGATTGTACACCCAATTCACATAGTGGTGGGTCAAACCCAGGTTCAGCTTGGCATTTAGGACTTCTATACTCCCAAGCACTCTGAACATGTTCGGGGCACACTGAGTGGGGGATAACCTAAAAAACCTAAGGTAACTCCTGGTAAGGTTACCCATAGGGATAGTCATCTCTCCTTCTATAAAAGCGATCATTGGGATAACTACCTCCCCAGTTTTCCTATCATTTACCCAGGTCTCTGTGGAAGCATATCTCATACCCACCGTGGGGGGAATCCTATACTTGGCTTTAAATGCCTCTATTTTCTCCTCGGAATCAACTAGATACTTGAATCTACCCATCTCGTAACGTTTATGAAGAAAAACAAACGAAGAAGATGGAAAACTAAAGTGGGTTAAAGAAACTTACAGGTTTTGAAAATGAGCTCATCGGACAGACTCTTATTATTTATGAGAGCGTGGAGTAATGAGAAAGAGAGGCAAATTCAATGAATATGCGCTGAGACGGTGCGATTTTTGTAACTGAAAAGAAAGTTGATTTGAAAAACTCTTTATAGTGGCGCAGAAAGCGTAAGCGGGAAAAATCCCGCCCATAAATGCTAAAAATCCCCCACCGTTGGATTCACATCTCGCCGTTGAACGTGGGGGACAGGGGAGCCGTCGTCATTTAATGAGGGCCTGCCCCTGACGCTGAAACGTCAGATACGTGCCTTGGGCAGATAGAAAGACACTCTGAAGGCTGAGGAAACCCGTAAAGAATGTGAGGAGGGGATATCAAAATCTCCCTTTTTTCCGAGGTAGCAAAAAGCGAGATTTTGAGGGGCTATTGTGGGACCTGTTATCTAAAAAGATGTGTGAATCAGGGGAAATGGGTTTGGGGCCCAAAGGCCCAATCCGAGGACATCTGCTTGTCCGAGGATAGTTACAGAGGTGTGGTGTGATAGAAATCGTATATACAAAAGCACAAAATGCAATTAAGGATAGGACTCACCTCGGACACTGTGGTCTGAGGTAGATGTAACTATCTCTTTGTCCAAGATGCCCCACAAAGTCGTATTAGAATGAGAGGAAGAATATAGATCCCAAGAAGAACCGGGGAAGATAGCAAATATCCCATAAGGCTGCTACCTCCACATTAAATGCTGTCCAGCTAACTCCCTGGCCGCATTAATGTGGAGGTGATATCTGAACAGTAACCAAGTAGCTTTATGGCTACTAAGCAAAAGTTTTGGGGGGTGTTGGATGGGACAGAAAGGCGGTCTCAGGATAGAAATTACACGTGTACGGTGGAAATGTGAAAGAAAGGCAGTATATAACACGAAAATAGGTGACATTAAAGAGGACTGGGGGGGGATTTCTGGAAAAAAGGGAATTTGAGGAAGAAAAAAGGAGAAAGAAAAGAGAGAGAGAGACCCTCTAAAAGTTGGCCGAGGAGAGTTGTTACCTAAAAGCTAGATTGAAGCATCCTTCGTTATACTGTATTTATGACTTTCCCTTTGTAATGGAACTAGTTCTTACACCCACGCTCTAAAAATTTATTATTGGGCTCGTTGGGCTAGAAACCTGTCTTTTTTCTAGGTCCAATTTGTTCTGAGTCCTTACAATTATTTTTCAATAATATTGGACCGCTCTAAAGGTAATTCCTAGCCACACCCTAGGCTCAAGAATCACTGTCTTTTGCCTAAGAGAAAGTTAAATTTAAATATAAATGCCAATTATATATATATTTTCTCACATTATTACAAGTTCCAATCCATTAGTTAGCAACCTAAGTGACGAAATGATTCTTGAAACAGAGAAATTAAAAATTACAGTATATTTTATATAAAGAATTTGCATATCCAACGAAAAGATTTAAAAAAAGCTTCAAAAAGGGGAGGGAAGAGGGTTTATTAATTGAATTGCTAGCTCGTCTTTCTTCATTCTAGTGCATGCCCCAGCAAATTCTGTCTCTTTACATGCCACCAAAACAATTTCAATATGATTGGCACAAATTGACTAAATTATATTGTTTAAATTCTTCACAATTTATAATACAAGATTGTCTATATATATGTTAATAAGAAAAAATTCATGAAGAAATAAAAAGAGACCAAAGAAACGAAAGAAAATTTAAAAGGCCAAAGAAGGATTGAAGTGCAAGGCCATGTACTTCGAGAGAAGGAAAACGAGATTGACGGGAAGTGGTTTGAATCGATGGGTGACTTTTCCTTGAAACTTTGCCAATCGGTTGACTGTTTCATTAGCACTCAACACAAAAAAGCCTGAAATCTTGGGTAGGCCTTGAAGAACTGTGAGACATCTTAGAGGATATACCATTTCAATGAAAACTTTCATTAGCTAGATTTTGCTTTTTTTGAGAAGAAGCTAGATTTTGTTGATGTTATATATCAATGCCTTATTATATTCTCTCTTTTTCATATTTGTGCATCTTTATTGAGACTAACATTTTATTTGTTTTATAAATTATTTGTTATTACTTTTATTAGGGAGAATCATTATATCTGTCATTACCATGCACCGTAAAGACCTTTCTTATTAATTACTATAAACTTATTTGCTGCTATATTTACAACATCAATAAAAATAACTACATCCATTATTATCATACCTTATAGTGACATTTTTTATTGGTCCACTCTAAAAGTAATTTCTAGTTACAACTTAGTGTACGTTTGGATACCGCTTATTTTGTTGAAAACTGAAAATTGAAAACTGAAAACAATAAAAAATGATTTTCTGGTTACTGTTCATAAATGAAATTACTGTGCATTTGCCTGTTTGACTGTTCATGCCCCATGAACAGTGCAAGAGGCGCTGGGCTTAAAAAAAAAAAAAGAGCCAAAAATGCCAGACGTGGATGCACATGCCATGATCCAAACAAACACTTAGTTTCAAGAATCACTATCAGAACTAAAAATAAAGTAGAATTCTAATTTTAATTTTTATGTATTTTCTCACATTAATGTAAATTTCTACTCATTATTCATCAAATTGAATGATCAATTGTTTCTTCGATAGGAGAGGCTATAGATTTAGTAATTTTAGACTAAGAAATTGAATAGCTAAAAGAGCTATAAAAAGAGGAGGGAAGAGGGAAATTGAATAGCTAGCTCCCTTCCTAATGCATGCCCTGTATATGATGTCACTTTTGAAGGGAAAATCTCAAAGCTTTGATTGTGATAATCAAGTTTCAATATGATAATATGTCTGCTCCTTAACAATTCATGTATTCTGAGTATAATATGACTGCTCATTTTTTCCCATTCTTATACTCCACAATTTGGAAATGAATCCATGTGTCTTAGCAATTTACACTTGTTTTAGCACTTGAAAGGTGAAAGGTGTATCTATGTCTTTTAAAGGAATGAAAAACTGTCGTGTACTACTAAATATATGTTTGATTTGAGAGGGAATATGATTTCACGTTTTTGACTAATCCGAATATCCCTTAGGCACACCTAGGGAGATATATATGCTAGGCTTGTGCCAGTCCATGCATATTGCATATGTCTTTGGTTAAACTTGTTGAAGCTAACTTCCGATGCCAATATCAAAATTTGTGCTATTGTTAATACGCTAATTATGCTTCAATTCACACTGCTAATGCTGTGTGTGTAGGATTTAAACACAGTAGACTATTCCAGCCTATAATTAGTTGCCTTCAAGCTAGGTGAATCTTGAGGAAGAAAAATGTCAAAGCGCAAATATATACACCACTTTAGAAACATTGCATCTATCTTACTATTGTGCTTCTTTTCTATTATTTTGTCAACGGCAACGTCTTTATCTTGATTCTTTTCAACTTATCAGTTTGTTTATCTTTTATGCACTAAAATAAAGCATGTATAAATTTTATCTAAAACCCCAAACCATCAACTTCCACATATATAGAGATGATTGACTAAAATATATTCTAGAAGATTCAAAACTGCCTGAGTTCTAAATATTTCAGGCAGTTAGAAATTGACTGTTCATTAAGCCTTGAAAGTTGAAACCATATTGAAGAATAATAATAATAATAATAATGCAATCAAACTATATCTACATCACCTATTGAAGCTAAATAACACTTCAAATGCATCATACTAGCAAACGACCATATATAAAATGCACACTAGGACACAAACACGTCCAACATATAGAAATTCTCATGATTTGTTAAGGAACCATGTTTGCTGCTGAGAATGTGTCAATAAAATTGATCCAATTATCTTCATCATCTTCATCTTCCTCGCCCTCGCCGCCTATATGGCTCCATTGAACTTGAGGATTCTTCTCAATTTCGTCGTTCCTCGCAAACCTTCCTCTGATGCGTGGCCGACTGTCTGCCAAGGTCTTCCTACAAGCATACTGTATTTAAAAAGAGAGTGTTACGAATAATGCCTGTAATAACCTAGTGATCACAATCCAAAAAGCATAGTAATATTGAGTAGTAGTGGTAATTAAGTTTAATCATTTAAATTACCAGTACCATGTTTGATTGCAAACTGTAGGTGAATTAAAATTCTTACATAGACATGATAGTATGACAGAAAGGTCAAGATATTATGGAGGTTTCAGTAATGGATTAATTGCTTTGTCAGAAGTGACTCATCACTTCATGTATTAATCTCAAAACAATTTGACCATAACTGTTATTTTACATATGCTGTCTCTCACCGTGTGACAGCCAGTGCCATATGAAACACAACGACCCAGTGCACAGAGAAGCTAATGCACATAATTGTTCTGCAAATAGTAAGTGCCTGTTTGGTAACGCAGTTCAAACTGCACTTTTTCTAAGGATACTTTTTTATTTTTTAACGCAAATTTTTTAAAACAACCACATTTCCCAAAAGTTGAAAAATAAATTATACCAAACAGACACTAATTAGACTGTAATAGTTCTGTGTCAACTCTGCCAACAACCGCGAAACTATGACCCCTTAAGCTTTCCAATAATTCAAAATTTATCCTTAGATTTAATTAAAATTTTCAGATAATATATGGATGTCCCCTCTTCAATTATTCATATTTCCCATGTAACCTTCTTAAATTGATAAATTTCTATATTTGTTAATACTTTGGCTCCCTTATTCTTAAAATACTAGTTATAAAAAAAAAAGAATATTCTAAAGGTTTTTCAAAGATGGAATAAAAACTTAGAGAAATGTTTGTAAAGCCTACTTGCAAATATCACAAAATATGATCATTTCCTTATCCTAGAGAGATGATTAGAAATTCTACTGTTGATGGACAGCCTCACAGTGATATTTGAACAAATATCACTATTTATGAGTTATGATACTTATAGGAACGTGTAGCAAAAGCTACATGTGACAAGACGTATCATATATAGTGCACCCATAAGTGAAAGTGAAAATAAAAAATAAAAAATTTCATCAAAAAAGAAAAAAAGAAAAAAGAAAAATCTAAATGAGCTATGATTTTGCAAGTACCATACGTCAATTCTTTTTTTGCACGAGTACCGTACATTGAGTAACTTGTAAAAAGCCTTTTTTTTTTTTTCTTCTTCGGTCACTATTAATTAACTAATAAGAATTGAATCTACCACCCTACTTCATCTTAATATTTATGGCATTTTTTCTAATAAAAAAACATATTTATGGACATTTTTTGATTGTCATCGCAGTGGTTATTATGTTAGGTAATTGTCTCAAATGCAATTTTAAAAAAATATTATATAATGTTAAGTTGTTAACCCATTAACAAATAAACATGATAATAAAACCTTAATCTTTTTGTTGAAATTTCTTTGGGTTCTCTTGCTCCTATATCTCTCAATCCTCTCCTTTTTCTCCTCAGGACTATATCGGCACGCTCTGCTCATACTTTCAATGATGATACTATTCTCATTGGACAATGGGCTCTCCGATCGATGACTATGTTGCATCATATTAATTCTCTGCACCCACAAAATTAAAAAACAAAATTAGACCAAACTAAAATAGCTCAATCACAACCAGCATATATCAAATCACATAACCAAAAATAATAGCAAATACTACTTTATTAGTAGATGGTTATCCACGTAATTAAAAAGTAATAATATAATCATTTTAATTATCATTTAATACTATGAACCAGTTTCCCTTCAAAGAAATTTAAAAAATAGGTAAAAAAAAAAAAATCAAAGGAATGATTTTTATGGTACAATAATTTTGTATGTAGCTCGGTACACCGAGTGTGTGTTTGGCTTTTTTAATTTTGTCAATTTATTTTATTATTCAATTTATTTTTACTACTATTTATAAATATTTTTACTATTTAATTTATTTTTACTATTATTTATAGATGTCAATATACTATTTTATCTAAATTCTACATTTATTTATAATTCTCCTAAATTTTTTTTTTTTTAATTTCAACCAAATAAGCCATGGTTAAACTGAGCCACCGATTGAAAAGCCAGTCATTACGTGAAAAACAAAGTGGGCATTTTAGTAATATAAGTACCTGCAAATCCCCAGTACTGAAGACCCTTCTGACCGGACCAGACTCCGAGTCGACAAACTCGTGAGTCGAAGACGAAACGAGTTGGCGAAACCCGCTCTTCTGGAACGAGTTGCTGCTCACGCTTCGCTGAAAAAAGGTGGGCCTCTGAGTCTGGTGACTCGCGAACGAGCTCGTCGAGCCGTAGCTACTGCAGCCACTGCAGTTACTGCTATTATTATTTCCAATTTCGGGCGAGTTCATAACCGAGTCGAACTCGGAGGTGGGGGAGGCGAGTTGGTCGAGTAAATTGGGTGGAAGCAACGGTAACGGTAACGGTAACGGTAGAGTTAACGTTGGGAGGTCGAGTGGCGTGAGGTTGTCGGGTGACGTGGTGGGATGGCCGAGAAAATCGGCAGCGCGTGTGAATGCGGTGTTTGGGTGAGTGTACATGGCGCGTGGAGTGAGAGAAAATGGAGGTTTTTTTAAGGGGTTTTAGAATTTGATGGAGTTATTTTTTTGAAGAAGTTTGATGAGTGAAGAGACTTAAGTTGAAGGGTGCGAGTACTTATTCCTTTTTTTTTTGAGAGAGAGAGAGAGAGAGAGGGAGAGAGAGAGGAGCTGGAGTCTGACGTGGAAGATGACGTCAATAGCTTGAGAGTTTGAGAATGAGTTGACCTGAGATCATCCCTCAACTCAGAAGAGACGTTGGCCTAACCACGAGCCGCATGTTCAGTTCAACTAGCTCTTTTTTTTTTTTTTTTTTTTTTTAAATGAATTTTTGTTTTTTTTTTCTTAATTAGAATTTAAGACTTTCACACTACTCAGTCTAGTGTTGCATATTAAACCCTTTCACACTACTCAGTCTATTGTTGCATATTAAACCCAGATTAAATTTAAGGTGTGTTTGGATACTACTTATTTTGTCGAAACTGAAAAATTATTGTTGAAAGTACTATAGATAAAGGTAAAAATTAATTGAAATAGTATAGTAGAGCCCATGAATAGTGTCAAAAAGTGCAGTAAGACTCATAAATAGTAGCAAAAATAAGCTGAATAGTGAAATAATTTTAATTTTTAATCCTAACCCAAACGCATACTTAGGGTTCGTTTGGAATAGTTTATTTAGCTGAAATTGAAAACTTTTTGTTGAAAGTACTGTAGATAAAGGTAAAAGCCAGTTGAAATAGTACAGTGAGATCCATGAATAATATCAAAAAGTACAGTGGGACTCATGAATAGTAACAAAAATAAGTTAAATAGTAAAATAAACTAAATAGTAAAATAAGTTGGCTTTAGAGCATTCACATCCGGTTTCTACAAAAAATTCTATTTTACCATCTTAAAATCTACTTTATCATTTATACCACACTATTTTACAACACCTTTAACATCTCAATTTTTATTTTCTTATTTAACTCATTAAAATAATATATACTACCCAATAAAATAATATAATCCATCTCCACCACTACCATGACAACAACACAAAAAGAAAAAGAAAAAGAAAAAGAAAAATCCATCACCACCATGACAACAACACATAAAAAATCAAAGAAAAATCCTCCACCACCATGGCAAATCCATGGCAACAACACACCCACCACCACCATGGACAGAAGCCCACAAAAAAAAAATAAAGAAAAATGCACATCAGAACCCATCAGAACCCACGCTAGAAACCCATATCAAATCCACGCCGAAAATCCACATCAGAACCCACGCCAGAAACCCACATTAGACCCACGCTGGAAATCCATATCAGATCTCACCACACCATGACCATGCTGTGACCACTCCGAATCCAACTCGGCTTTGGTGGCAAGCTTTGAGAGAGAGAGAGAGAGAGAGAGAGAGAGAGAGAAGAAAAATAAAGGAAGAGGTAGAACTGAGTGAGAATTAGAGAAAAAAAGAAAAAGAAAAAAGAAGCAGAACTGAGGACGAAGTAGAACTGAGTGAGAATCAAAGGGGGAAAAAAAAAGAAAAAAGAAAAGAAAAGAAAGGAAGAAGTAAAACTGAGGAAGAAGAATTGAGTGAGAATCAGAGTAAAAAAGAAGTAGGAAGAAGTACAACTGAGTGGGTGAGAGATAGAAAACAGTAATATAATATTATATACAAGATGATACGGTACTATCATAAAAGTAAGATGGTACTGTAGCACTATTGTAAAAATTTATACAATTAAGAGACCGGGTGATGAGGGGTTTTGGAACTCTAATGCTAAATATTACCAACATATGACATTTGCAAGATATAATGTGAATGCTCTTATAATCTGTTTCCAAACGTAACCTTAGTTAAATTTTTAAGTAAATAAATCTTTTGTTTCTTAAATTTTAATAACCCAATCTTTAACACACCCTAGTCTTTGATTCTAATGTCGTTATCATTTACTGCTCACTTTTTCACAACAATTTTATAAGGCAAACTGTAATAGGTTAACTGATACTTTTACATTGATTTACTATAGAAAATCTATAACATTAAAATTATGGCACAAAAAGATATGGTTCTAGATTTTTTTTTTTCTTGCATTATATTGTTTGTTTTCTTTATGCATGCAATTAAAATATTTTTTAATAATTGCTCAAAATAATTCAATGGACACATTTTAATGTTTTCAATAATGTCATTCAAAGTTCAGATCTCTCATCCCTAATTATTGAATTCTATAAAAAAAATTATTTTTTTTTAAGAAAAGAAGAAAAGTTTTTCTACATATATGCTATAGTGCTTTACAAAAAAAAATTAAATAATGTTCGAGAGCCGAATATAAGACTTTTTAAATAATTCTTGGTTATGGCGTTATTCAATCCGGATAAAAAAGTGTTTTGAAGAGACGGATTCTAATGCTTCAAGATAGATTTGTTTTGTTCTATTATAATTTTGGTTATATTTTCTCAAAGGGCATCTCATAGAGTGATTATATAATGAGCAAAACTTAGATATAGTACCTTAACTACTGTTTATTAGGTACCCCATTTAAAATTTAGCCACTTGTCTATTCACTTAAGAGAGCAAATGTGCGTTAATAGTTAACATCCTCCCCCTCCCCCTTTTTTTTGTTTGTCACCTTCAAATGCGTGAAAACCAAAGTTCATGACCCAGCTTCTTTCTCTCCTTCTTTTTGCTTGGAAAAATTATCCTTAACCCATGTAGTACTTATTTAGAAATCACAACTCCAATATGAAATTAAGATCAGTATCTTTTTCAACCACCAAAGCTAGGCACCTACCAAGCCCAACCAGCTATTCAAATTGTAAACCAAAGTTCAAATCTTAGAGATCAAAAGCCAGCCACATCGACCTTCTGACTGTTTTAAGGGTTAGATCAGAAAAAAGAATTATCAAGAGAGAGATTAGAAAAGAGAGGAACAAAGAAAGAAATAGAGACTGGTATCCAACAAATCTTTCAGTTTGACAACGCAAAACACATGAGAGCCAGCCCTTTCCTCCTTTTGAAGTATTGATTTCTTCAAAATCTAGAAGTCTTAAAGTGTGAGATGAGGTTGTTTACCATGACCATTTTTTTTTCTCCTCACCATAAGAGCCCTTTCTTCTCACCTAGTGTGAGCTTTTCTTACTTTCTTGTCTTTTAGTCTTCTAGTGTAGCCTAAAGGATAAGAGAGTTAGTGCTCCAGAGTGTCTGCTTGCTACCATATAGGCAGCACCATGGATGCAGACTTCTTAGAAAGGATTCAAAGAATGCAACTTATTGCGAAGGAAGATGAAACTATAACCATACGTCTAGTGCAGAGACAAGAAATTTTGGATGAATACTCTCTAAGCCTAATCGGGAAGTTTCTTACTACCAAACCGATTAACTTAAGAGCAGCAAAAAACCTTCCATGATCTATGTGGAAGTTGGGGGACGACTTAAAGATTGTGGAGGTCGGGGATGGATTACTACAATTTAAATTCACTCTGGAAAGCCAACTACTCTGGGTTTGGAATAATGGCCCTTGGTGCTTTGATAACCATATGTTGGCCGTAAGGAGATGGGAGAAAGGCAAGACAACTAGGTCTGTGACTTTCACACACCTTCCTTTCTGGGTCCAAGTGTGGGGCCTCCTTTTTGATTTAATGACTGAAGATGCAGGCCATGATATTAGGAGGGGGCTCGGAAAAATCATTGAAGTAGACTGTAAGGCCTTCAAGTTCGACCAAGCTTGATTCTTGAGATTTTGAGCTGAAATCCCTTTGGACAAACCACTTCGACGGGGTGGTCCAGTTGTAAGTCCGGAGGGAGATGAAGTCCGGGTTGCATTCCAGTACGAATGCTTGGTTGGGTGGTGTTTTGCATGTGGTAGAATTGGGCATGATGAGAAGGAGTGTAGTATGGCTAGAGGGGAGGATATGGGGAACCGACTGTATAGGGAATGGATGAAAGATGGTACTCGTATTTGCTTCGATAATCAGAGGAGCAACCAACACAGCCCATGTCGCCGCCGGAGTGAATCGGCCACCCAAATTGACCCTATTCCGAGGACAGCTAGCCTTACCTAATCCATTAATACAAAAGTGAAAAGCCCGAAAAATAAGGAAACGGATGCGGCGAGCCCCACTTGCACGTTACAGACATTAACGCAATCAAATCACTAGATTTTACTCCCTGATACGTTACAGATGGACATGGAAAATATAGAAAACAAGGTTAATGCACAATCAAACCCGACTAATATGGAAACCAAAAATGATGAAGGCGATCTTTATTGCATGCCAATCAGCTATGGTGAGTCAAACACAGAGCACACGACTTGTACCTAGGAGTCACGTGCACACGTTACAGAGAAACAAACAGAGCCCACATCCACATGGATGAAACTATCCAGACCAGGGCTGATGATGTGCATGAAATATATACAATAAAGTACTCACATATCTACATATTTAGCTTTGCTTTTATATTATTTTGTGACTGATTTTATAATATCTTTGTGTTGCAGGTAACAAAGGCTTTATATGCAAAGTGGGGCTAGGCCAATTGAATCCAGCCAACTTACATCCAGCCAGGCATGAATTCAAGTGAAGACCAACCCAATTAAATTTAAGTCCAATTGGAGTAAGGAATCAAAGGAAATTTGCACCAAATCCAAGTCCAATTCGGATTAGGATTACAGCCTGCACATCAGTTAGTATTTTCGGCATAACTTTTGGCTCAGATGTCAAATTGAGATGATTCAAGTTGGGTTGGAAATTTAACTTAAAGTGCTACAACTTTGTAGTTTACCAAAAGTCTGAATTCTGAAGTAAATGGGCCAAAATCGTTGGTTAAGTGTAGCCTAAAAATCTGGGATTTTCTCCAAACGGGAATTCAACTTGTAATAGAATTCCTTGACCTATTTTAAAGGCTCTCGAGGGCCAAATTCAGGGGGGCTGAGGCCAGTGCTAGGGCTAGGGGCTGAACATAGACAGTGTGGCTACTTCTTTGGTTTTCTTCCATGACAATTAGTTTTATTTTATTTGTATAGTTTAATGTTTAGTATTTTATTTTTGTGTTTTCTTTCAATTGCCATGAGTAGCTAAATTTATAATTAGGGTTGAGGATGAAACCTTATTAAGGATTATCAGTAATATTTATGTGATTTGATTTTTCCCACAATAGTTGTTCTTTAATGATTTAAATTGTTCTTGCTTCATATCAATTGACTAAGATGAGATTCTAGATATGAGTTCAATCATGTTTTTCTCATGATTTAGGATTTATCTTAATTAATTGAATGCTTGGTTTATTAATTCTTAATTATAAAATTAGATATCGTTTGTGATTTGTCTATCAATGGATACAATTTATGATTTGATTTTTAGAATTGGATATATTTTGTGATTTTTTTGGCTACGGATACAATTGATGATTTGGTTTTATACTTAAGAAGCGAAGAAGAACATGCTTTTGATTTTTAAAATAAGGATTTTAATGAGGATATTTTCCATGATAGAAAAATTGATTTCTAGATTATCATGTAGTGAGTTGGGAAAAATTAATGATCATAAATATATGCTGATATGACTTACAAGGCGGATTCCAAAACCTTAATTCATTTCCCTTGATTGTTTACATCTTTTTATTGCTTTATATCTTTTGCTTAGGTTAACTATTTGCTTAATTTTATTATTTGCTTAGTTTTTTTTTAATATCAGAAAAACCAATTTTTATTAAACTAGATTAGGATTAATTTGGTTAAGATTTGATTTAATTTTCCTACGTTTATTCAAGTCCCTGTGGGTTTGACCTCGTTCTTGTCAAACTATACTTCGGTGCAGTTCGTACACTTGCGAGTACTTTAAAATTTCACAACAGCTGACCATTAATAGGAATAACAAGGGTGACCGAGTAGCAGTGGGGAAGAAGAGACAATTTGAACACAGGAAGCTTGACGATGGCGAAGGCATCAAAACCAGCAACAAACGCTTAAGGGTGTGGCCGGTTCAACATGACCTACCTCTCCAACGGTGGTGGCTGCGTCATAGCCTCACCGATCACAATGATTGTCCTAACTTGGAACTACCGGGGGCTTAGGAACCGCTCGTCAGTTGAGGTTCTTGCCGACTTGGTGAGAAAAAAACATCCCATAATTTTGTTTCTCATGGAAACAAAATTGATAGTTTGTGAGATGGAACCGATTAAGTCGGAGTTGGGTTTCTCTTCTATGTTAGCTGTATCAAGTGAAGGAAGACAAGGGGGTATGGCTTTGTTATGGAAAACTAACATGGTGGTTGACACACAAACATACTCCCCACACCATATAGATGTACAAGTCCATGTTCCGTCCACCTAACCATGGAGATTAACAGGTATTTACGGATACTCGGAGGAGCAGATGAAGTCAGAAACATGGAGATTAATGCGGCACCTTTATAACAGATCCACCCTACCATGGTTATGCATTGGCGACTATAATGAGATATTAAGCTTTGAGGAAAAGAATGGCAAGAATCCTAGACCATTACCACCGATGGTCGCATTACAAAATGCCTTGTTAGCTTGCAGCTTGATCGACTTGGGCTACTGTGGGTACAGGTACACATGGCAGAATGGACGAGAAGACGAAGGTTTCGTTGAGGAAAGACTGGATAGAGCATGTGCCTTCCTAGAATGGTCGGCATTGTACTCGGCGACCAAGGTGGTCTACATGACAGCTTCGTACTCCAACCACGACCCGATTATAATTAACATAACTCCCTCGAACCATCAGCAAAACCGGAGGAGACAAAAACTCCATCGTTTCGAAGAGAAATGGGTGGCTCATCCGAAGTGCGAAGCGGTAATTCGAGACTCTTGGACCTATGCCCAACCTTCGGGCAGCCCTATGTATTGCCTCTTTGAGAAAATGAAAAGCTGTAGAGCATACCTGGTAGCATGGAGCAAGTCAGCCTTCGGAAACACAAAAGTTCGCCCAACAGAAAAGCAACAAGAACTTGAGGAACTAGTGAAGCAGGGGTATGCACCAAACCTGGAACGTATCAACATATTGTGGAGGGAGGTCAATGAATTGATACACCATGAGGAAGTTTTTTGGAGGCAGCGGTCTAGATCCATATGGCTTCTGGTAGGTGACAAAAATACAAGATTCTTTCACCAAAGAAAGAAGAAAAATAGCATTGACGGACTGCATGATGAAAATGGAGTGGCAAACAGACATGGGAAAAGTCACTGCAATTTCTGAGGGGTACTATGTTGACTTGTTTAGAGCCCAAAATCATACAAACATGGAAAGGGTGCTGGATGTTGTTGATAGGGTAGTCACGGATGAAATGGTGCAGTCTTTAACCCGACCATATTCAGAGGAAGATGTAAGGAGAGCTCTCTTTAGCATGCACCCGTCAAAATCACCCAAACCGGATGGTATGTCTCCTTTCTTTTTCCAAAAATTTTGGCACATTGTTGGACCTGATGTTACCTTAGTTGTGTTATTTGTCCTACACTCTGGAAAATATTTGAAGAAAATGAATTACACACACATTGTACTCATACCCAAAAAGAATGACCCACAAAATATCATGGATTTTCGTCCCATAAGTTTGGGTAATGTTGTATCCCGAATTATATCAAAAGTACTTGCAAATCGGGTAAAATCTATCTTACCCAATATTATATCTGACGCCCAAAGTGCTTCTATTCCTGATAGACTTATCACAGATAATACCATGATGGCGTTTGAAATGCTTTATCTTATGCGCAACCGGAGAAACGGAACAACATGTCACATGTCGATAAAGCTCGATATAAGCAAGGCATATGATAGAGTAGAATGGAGTTTCCTCCGACAGATCATGCTTTAAGATGGGACTACCTGACCAATGGGTGAATTTGGCTATGGAAACCATGTGTACAGCCTCCTACTCCATACTTATCAATGGGGAACCAAAAGGCCTCATAACACCAACCCATGGAATAAAACAAGGTGATCCTTTATCCCCTTACCTTTTCTTGTTTTGTGTTGAGGGGCTATCCTCTAAGATTAGCAGGGCAGTGACTACCAACAAATTAAAAGGGATCCAGAGTTGCTGGGGTGGTGTTCGTATTTCCCACCTCTTCTTTGCAGATGATAGCCTGCTGTTTTGTGAGGCTAAGATAGGTGAATGCCAGTAACTCCTTGACATCCTTACACAATATGAGGAGGCCTCAGGTCAAGCAATCAACAAACAAAAAACCACAATCTTTTTTAGCAAGAACACTACCTAAAGAGGTAAGGAGGAAATTTAGAATTTGTTGGGTGCACAGGTCATGATGAACTGTGAAAAGTACCTTGGACTCCCTATGGTTGGGGGAAAATCTAAGGTAAACACATTTAAGGATCTACAGGAGAGGATAACAAAAAGGGTGATGGGATGGAAGGAAAAAGCAATCTCTAAGGCGGGTAGGGAGGTGTTGATAAAGACAGTGGCCCAAGCAATGCCCACTTACTCTATGAGTATTTTCAAGTTTCCTAAGAAGGTGTGTGAGGATATTAACTTGGTGTTAGCTAAGTATTGGTGGGGTCAAACTCGGAATGAGAAGAAGATACATTGGATAAACTAGAATAAACTGTGCACCTTAAAGAATAAGGGAGGAATGAGCTTTCGAAATATTCATGCCTTCAATCTAGCAATGCTAGCCAAACAAGCATGGCGCTTGGTCACAGGTACACAATCTCTATTTTATAGAGTGTATAAAACCAAATATTTTCCCCGGTGCTCATTTTTGGAGGCAGAGATAGGTCCAAACCCTTCCTTTGTGTGGCGAAGTTTGTTGACTGCAAGAGATCTCATCCTTGAGGGATTGAATTGGTAGATTGGCAATGGGCAGAGCGTCAACATCACCAACCAAAGGTGGCTGCCCCGCCCACCAATCTTCAAATCGGGGGCTGACACACCAATGAAGGTAGGTGACCTTATTGACAAACAAACCAATCAGTGGAATAGGCCACTGATACAAGCCATGTTTATGCAGTCCACACAAGATGATATTCTCAATCTTAGACTTGGTAACCTTCAAACACAGGACAGATTTTACTGGAAAGAAAATAAGGCCCAACGATTCATAGTAAGGTCGGCCTACTTAGTTGCCCTTCGCTTGAACCAAGGAGGCATGGTCGAGCATTCCAGAGCGCATGAGGATAAGAGATTTTGGAACAAACTGTGGAAAATGCGTATACCACCGAAGGTGTGAAACTTCCTATGGAGAGCATGTTGAGACATTCTTCCTACTCGAGCTAACATTGTTCGCAGGAGAATCCCTATTGATCCTCGCTGTGAAATCTGCAGCCAGGCAGAAGAATTGGCCTGTCATGCATTATGGGCGTGCCTGTTAGCCACCAATGTTTGGGCATTGGTTAAAGGAAAACTGCAGAAATGCTTAGCGGTAGTCCAGGATTTTCATTCCCTCGCCAAACAGAAGGAAGACAAGCTCACGGGAAGGAAATGGAGGTATAGGCAATGGTTGCTTGGTCCATTTAGAACGCCAGAAACTGATTCTATTTTGAGAAGAAGCAGTCCCAACTAGGTGACATACTCCATGGTGCCACGACCCTGCTACAAGACTACCAACGTCTGACTCGGCACCTTGCGGGACCATAATCACCCAGCGGGAACAGAGCTCATTACTTTATGTTGTGTAATTTTCTTAGCTATTATAAGCAAACATGGACATCTTGTAAGCTACTCAAGGGTTTTCCCCGTTATTTTAATAAAATTCTATCTTCACTGTAAAAAAGAAAAAAAAGATAAAAAAAAGAGTGTGAGATGAGGGACGTTGGAGTTCTGGACTTCCAAGGGTTTTTAAGTTTTGAAGCATCTAAAGAAAATGAAGGAGAAAAAGAAAACAGTAAAAGAGATGGACATTTACTCTGGTGAATAGACAAATGATTAAATTTTAAAAGGGGTACCTAACGAACAATAACTAAGGTACTATTCTTAAGTTTTGTCTTTATATAATGTATGTAATCATTCTCTCACATGTAGACCTCATATTCTACAAAATTCATGTACATTATAAGATGGAAGTGAATGTTTTATTTTTTTGGGTTAGATATTATGATTGCATATCTCGTGGAGAGTTTATAATGTTCATAATCTCTTAGAGTAGGTGGATCTCACATGTGAAGTCCACATGTTGTGAAGGTTGAATGCATAAGATAATTTTCAATATTTTACAAGTTATGAAAGGAGGGTTTAACATTTTTTTTAATAAAAAAAAAAAGATATTTGATCATGATTGATACAATTCAAAAGTTTTTATTTAAGAATTGACTTCAAATTTAAACTTTTTAGTTCAGATTTTATATGATATATTTATGAAAACTTGCATGTTAATGATGATAGAGATGATTGACCACTGTATGCCCTTAGTACGATGATCACTTCACAAGTATAAGTGCTTGAGGGGTATGGGGGGTAAGAGCCGGGGTTCAAGTCTCCAGGAGGGAGCTTCACACACATATACACTTAGATTAAGCTTGAGTATAATTTCTATCTTGTATCCCAAAAAAAGAGAGAAAAAAGAGAGATGATTGAGTACCTATCTCGTTGCTTTTGTTTAATAGATTGAAGTTTCATTAATAGAAAATGATTTTTTTTTTTTTTTTTAATTATGGAAAATTAAGAATAGAAACGCTTTCAACATGATAACTTTGAAAGTTTATGAGCAAAATGATATGTCAAATTAGCAAAATTAGATTTTTGATAGATAATCTTTCTAGACTTCTAGTAGTACTACATATTCCTATCATGTCTCGAGTCAAAAGCCCAAGAAACTTTCATACACCGCATGTTATGTACATCACATATTCTAGTCAAGATGTATAATTTACTTGGTAGTAGTTTAGAGTTGACCTCACCCAAATCTTGTTTCCTATTCATTAATATTTTTCCACTCTTATTTAGAAACTTCTTTTATTTAATTTATTTATTATTTATTTTTTACATTTACTGCATAACTATATTAATTAAGAAGACGAAAGTCTAAGGGGTTTACCAACCCATCTCTTTCCTTTTCAAGGAAGACCTAAGAAGTGATAGATGAGATCAAGATAATTCCTAGAGCAATATTAGAAGCAGCTCAAACTTAAGATTATGGCTTGATACTTTTTATTTTATTTTTTTATGATTCGATAATTGAGGAGGAGAAATTTGAACATTAAACATATTTTTTTTTTTTTTTAGAATGAAAAAAGGAGGTCTTTATGGTTATATTACACCCCCGGGCAGGGAGCCAGTGGCCTCGGTCGGGGTAACCCGATCTCGGGGGCCCTTCTGTACCACTGTGTGGGAGTCACCTCACATTTGTGAGTACACTTCACCACCAAGTTTACCCACCAACGGAAACCTGCGAGCAGCGGGACTCGAACCTAGGTGTGTTGCACGATGCATTCGAGCCTTACCCACTCAGCCAAGCCCCCGTTGGCTAACATATTGATTGAAAATACAATGAACTTATAGATTAGTTGAGCTTAACCTCAAGATTAGGACTGTCCACCCAACTCGGAAACTTGACCAACCCGAGCAACCCTCCCGAACTCGAATCGGAAACTGCCCGAACTGACCACTCCGATGGTCGGTGGCGGGTCGCCGCCCACAGAACCAGACGCCTTCGGGTCGGTTGGCGGGTTTTCTCTCCCAATACCAAAAAACTTCTAGCGATATTCGAAGGTTTTTCGACGAACACATACAAAAATCAGCGATATTTAGAGTTCTTCAGTGAAATTTTACTTGAAACCTATTAGATCAGACGAGATTCAGCGAGATCTCATCAAGATCTAGTCCAGATCCGATGAGATCCAACGAGATCTTGTCGTGATCTGGCCAAAATAATGGCACTGGCGATAAAACTCAAAATCGACTAGTACAACCTGAAACCCAAAGCGACCCGAATCGACCGATTCGACTCGCATTTCGGGTCGGTTTCGGGTTCCGTTTTCACCCACTCGAAAGTTTCAGGTCGAGTTTGGGTCGGGCACAAACTCAACCCAGCCCGACCTGTGGACAACCCTACTCAAGATTATGGGCTAATACATGTGATGTTTTGATCACTGTGAGTAGATCTCATTTTCACATATACTAAAATATCGAACATCCCTCCCCTTTATAAAAATTGAAAAAAAGTATAATGACATTCTTAAATATGGAATTAATGTTAATTTAACTGTTAATTTTTGCACTTGAAATTTATTAAACTTTAAATAAGCATAAATAAGGCAGCTTAAGCATCAACCAGAATCAACCTTGTTGAGCAGTGTCAATTGATAAAGACAGCTACCAATGAAGTTAACAGTAGTGGTCGGTATAAAAATTTTCAGAACCAATGAAGTTAGCTAAGGGTTTTGAACAACCCCTAAAAAGGTGTAGACACTCATTTTACAACTCTCATTTAACCTCAGTTGCATTGTACCATGCATTTTATTGTGTATCACATCACAAGGAAGAACTGAAATGTTGACTACATGATTTCTAATTGCATTACATGATATAAATCTTGAAGTCATAACAATCAAAAAGATAGTTTATGAGCCTTAATTGGACAACCAGATTGAAAGATATCAAAGAAACAAGTTTTATGGTAAAGTGCACTTGTATGAATTAGATCCCAACCATACTTGATTATGAACTCCTAATTCTAATTGGTCTCTTTTAATCCAACTTAAATTAAATGATGTGTCATAATTCTATTGGCTGAGAATATATTTTATGGTAAGGTTGCATGTGCTCGATTCAATTTGGAGACAAAATATTTATTGATTCTAAGAAAAATTGGTAATAAGTGATTAATTTGATATATTTGGAATTAATTTGTTGAACTTAAGGACCAAGAAAATCATAAAAAGAAGTCAAAATTTAGAGAAAATCAAATTACAATTGAAATTAGAAGGAAGCGAACCAAAAAGGAAAAGATTCGAGAAGGATTTAGACTAAGTGCAGATCGGTACTTGGACTAGAACCTTCTAGATTCTTCCCTTTATTAGCCCGTCTTACTCCCCACTCAGTTTGACCTTGCACCTCATGTTTTTTCTTCAAAAAATCTGAATTTCCTGAGTCCAACATTGCCTAAAATCTCATACCCCTCTCCAATATCAGTTTAAATAATCAAAATAACCACGCCATTAGGGGGTATTTAGTTCGCCCTGATGTCAATCACATTAATCTCATATTTCTATAACATGAACAGTATGGTGTTTGATTCATTTTTTATTGCCCAAAATTATGGTTATCTAAGATTACAAAATATTTCACATTACCCCAATTTATGGTAAATTGATTACCTTCTTAAATTGTGGTAATCTTACATTATGTGTTTATGGGAATGTTATAATTTATTCAATTGACAAAATTGATGCGTCCAATACATTTTAATTACAAAGTTGTCATGAATATAATATCAAACCTTAGCTCTTCTCTCTCAATAGATTCAAAGTTCAAACCGTAGCCCTCTCTCTCTCTCAGAGTCCATGGCTTTAGGTTAGAATTCATGGCCGAAATTCCTTATGCTATCACCATCAAGACGGTGGCTCTTAATCCCAACCCTTCCTTCTTTCTCTCATATCTAATTCAAACCCTAAGATCTTTGTCTCTCTCTCTTTGCATACCCACTCTCTATATCTAGATTAGAACCTAAGATGAAAATCTTCAGAGATATCTGAAATAGAAAAGTGCAGGAAAGTTGCTTGGTCAGATGAGAATCCACTGGAGATTAAGCAGCCGTTGAGGCTTTTGATGTTGTCTCTTCGATCTGTATCTCTCTTGCACATTATAATTTGGTTGGTGAGAAAGTGCAAGAAAGTGAGAAACTTTGGCTATTTTTTGTTGATGTAACTGTTTGGTTGGTAAGAAAGTGTAGGAAAGTGAGAATTTTTCTTAGTTGTTTTGTGAATCTCATTATTTGATTGGTGAGAAAGTGTAGGAAAGTAAGATAATATTTATTTATTTTATTTGGTTTTTTATTTAAAAATAAAAATTCATTTAGATATTTCAAAGGGACATTTTTGGTAATTCATTGTAAAAATTATAATTATTTTTAAAAATGTAAGAAACTAACAAGGCAAAACAACTACTGCGCACCCTTGTAGTGGTGGTCACTTTACAAGTATAAATGCTTGTAAGGTGTGGGGGGTAAGGGCCGTGGTTCAAGTCTCCAGAGGGAGCTTCAAACACATATACACTTAGATTATGTTAGAGTAGAAATGATATCTTATAACAAGGCAAAACAACATTACATTCCTGTAATGTGATAAGAATGTAACTAAAGAACCAAATATTGTAATGTTACAATCCTTTAATGAGATTCCATAAATTTAACATTACAATGTGATGTAACATCAAGCGAACCAAATGCACCCCCTAAGGCAGAGATGAAGCCAGAACTTTGAGTTAGGAGGGGCAGCTTTACTGTTAGTTGTATGCGGCGGTTTCAACATTTGATTCTGCTACTACCTAACAGCTAAGTTTTTTTTTTTTTTAATTTTTTTTTGGTGTAAGAAAAAAATTAATTTTGTTTAGAATTTTTTAATGGGTAGGGTTGTTTATTTTGGATAAAATTGGTAATTGGGCTTAATTTTTTTTTTCTGTTTTTTTTATTGGTAATTTTTGTCGTTGAGCTAATTTTTTTTTGGGCTTGCATATTTTATTTTAGATTGTAGATCTATAAATTTTTTTATGGTCACTAAAATGAGGAAAATGTTAGAGTTACAATTTTTTTTTTTAAATTTATAAATTACTGATATAATAAGTGGTTATTGGTAAGTAAAAAAATGATATAAGTGGTGGGCCTATTTGCAAACTAATAAAAATTTGCTACCAAAATAGTTTGTAAAAATGTTGTAAAAAAGTTTGTGAGTATAACTTAAAAGAATCAATGACATTGTTTAAGAGGAGAAAAATGTAATTTTATAAAACAAAATTGCTAAAATTAGTACATATATATATATATATTATAATATTTAAAAAAAAAATTAAGTGGGGTCATTGCCCCCTTAGTCCAACAATGGCTCCGTCCTTGCCCCAAGGATTTAGGTCAACCATGTTTGCACAGTGGTATTATATAAATATAGTTTTGGTGATATGTAATAGGTTAGGGACGATTAGGGTTAAGGTCTTATGATCAACAAACATAATTATAATCATAATAATGATCTTTAGAATAAATAAAACCCCCATTATTGAGAAGATTACAGTTAAGGTCTTATGACAAAAATGTCATCATCATTACAATGAAATGATAATTAGTTGCTAATTCGGATGTGTAAAACATTGAAATGAGACTTTTTGAACCCCTATACAGTAATTTATAATGAATTTATATGTCCAAAAAGCGTAGCGTTTTTTTTCTAGAGACAATCTTCTTTGTCGCTTTCAAAGCTTCCATAATGAAGCATAATCCCCTCACAGAATCGGAATTTCTTATTGTTTGGACTTGAACTCGTGAGTTGTGAGTTGTGACTCATGAGCCTAGGAACAACCCATTTTGACTAGGAAAATTTGTTTCAGTCTCAGCTCTGGTTCTTGGCTTAAGTGGTTAATAATAAAATAAGGCCAGGAAATTATTCAAAAAAAGAAAAAGAGAGAGTACTAGTTTTTTCATCGAAAAAAAAAAGTAATTTGTTCCATATAGTTTTTAAGTTTCAACAAAAATCTCGAAATAGTGTTCCAAATTTAAAATGGAATACTTCTTACTTGTCAAAGCCTAAAAAAACATTGCTATTCTAGTCTTTTTCTACTGACTAATTCTTAATTTGCATGCAAGAGCACAAATATCCCATCAGAGAAAACATTTTCCATCTAGGTTCACTCTTATGATAGACCCTCTCATTCTTTATTCTATTAACAACACGTAGAGAGTTGTAGAGCCTAGAACACCCCCCCCCCCCCCCCCCCCCCCCCCCTTTTTTTTTTTTTTTGTTTGCCATTGTAGGTCAGACTTTGAGTTTGCAAAAATACCAATTGAAATTATGGTGAAGATCTAAAGTGATTGATGCTTGACTCAAATCTTTCACGCTGCAGTATCTCCCCCCCACCCCCCACCCCCCCCCCCCCCCCCCAAAAAAAAAAAAAAAAAAAACGATGATAGTAGCTTTGAAAATGGTCTAAAACTTGATAACTTGTATGAATCGCCAGGGAAGAGGGGACCTAAATAGCATCTTCTTTTAGTAGGCCCAGAAGAATCAACTATATCATTTCAAAAAGGGGTATCTATATATATTTGAGAAACCTCATTCATCCAATCGATTGCTCTGAAGACTTTTATGCATATTTGCGCACAAAGTAACTAACTGGGTGTACTAGACGTTTCGTTCTTCGGTTGGTCAATAACTAGGTCGTAGCCAATATGAACCAATAGGGAACAAAATTTTGTACCTCTATTTCAAGAACAAAGATTTCCACAAACTCAATCACTCATTGACGCACTTGTTCAATTCTGTTTCTGCTAGTACTATCAATGCAATGTTACAGTGCGGATCTACCAACTTGATGTGTTCTGTTGCAGTGGCACATTTGACGTGCCTTATGCTATAATAATTACTTCTTACATATGGTACGTGTAATAGTCAAATTGTATTCATAATGCTACTTTTAAATGGTGTATAGAAAATAGATACGTGTTTGAGGCAATCCTTGAGAGAAAGAAAATGTAGAGACTTGAGAGAAATAGAAGAGTTGAAAAATGGGAGGGAGTGGGTAAATAAAAAATGATAATATAGATGTTATCTCCTTACACCACAGTCGATAATAATTTAAGAATTTTATGATTCCCAATAAAAAAAAAAAAAAAAAAAAAAATTATCGAAGGGCTTACAACATCACATAGGCATGTATTATGAGGACAGAATAGAACAATTTTATGAGTGTGTAATTTTTTTTTTTTCAAGTTATATTTTTGTCCATTTATTTTCCATGTACTCTCAAATTTCCATCCAAAGTAGACCCCAAAACCTTGACGACCTGACAAAAAAAGAACTTCATCCTATATACTACTTCAAACCCGAAAGAAACAAAGGGGTACGTAAAGAATAATTTTTATTTTTTTATTATAACAATATAATTCTGCAGAATATAGATCGGGTTAGCCCGATGGATCATGAAGAACTTTTAGAACTTTCCATAATTTTTTTCGAAGAAAAATATAAATCTTGAACCATTTTGTATCTCCACTCCTTCCGATTTCACTTAATTTCCAAGCTCTAACGCCTTTCTTTCCTTCACCATGTCATGATTTCAACTTTTATTCTTCCCAATTCACCTAATTTCCTTGCCATTGATCTTCCTTTAGCTCCCTCAACTTGCTCAATTTCTTCCTCTTTTTATTATTTTTATTATTTTTATATATATTGCGAATTTGACCGTTTTATAATTCTAATTGTAATTAATTAAAGTTGTTATATATTAAAATTTTAGTTTTTAATATGTTCCAAATATATTATTATTTTGAGTTATTTTCTTATTATTGTGCGTGTTTTAGGCATTATTTATGGAAAAAAAGATTGTCATTGTAAGGAGTTAAATGACTTGTTTAAGTAATACACATGAATAGTCTTATAAATTGCCACGTAATGGATTAAAAAAATATCTCCAAATAAATTTGAAGCCAAAATTTATCCTTACTTATGTTAAAAACAATCATTTTGATTATATAAAGGTAAACTTAGGTGTTCTTAGGATAATAGATACTTAATATTTTCTATGTAAATAATCAATAATATTAAGAGAGAGAGAGAGAGAGAGAGAGAGTTTATATTGGGTTACGGGTTGACTCGAACCCGTGAATGGTAGGGTATAGGGGTGGCAAAATTGGACACGATCCGCGAACTTGACACGATATGACACGAAATTAGTAGGTTATGAGTTGAGACTTAATGAGTTTGTGTCATATTCGGATTGATACGACTAACCCGTTTAATAAATGGGTTGTGTTAGTATTCAACTTATGGAACCCGTTTGACCCATTTAATTAAATAATATTTTATTAATATACCATTCAAACCCTAGGTATATAAACTTATAAGTTGTTGTGGGTTACTTTCTTTGATATAATGTGAGTGATTATTTGTAATATTGATATATGCTTTAATTTTAAATGATTATTTGTGAAGCAGTTATTCGTTAGTTTTGAATTTTATATTAAAAATATTTATTTGTTTGTTTTTTCATAATTTTTTTTTATTTTAATAAAATATGATAAACAGGTCGACACGACTGACTCTTTTAATAAATGGATTGTGTTAGGGTTGAGAAATCTTGACCTATTCAATAAACATGTCGGTTTAGTGTTGACCTATATAATCAAATACTCATTAGTTGACATGACACCAATTTGACACGCAAACACGAATTGCCACTTATAATAGGGTATAAGTTTTAAAAATATGAAACTATTTAAATTTATGCTGTTTTTGGCTGAAAATATATAGTCCGACCTGAATCCTACCCAACCCACCCGGTTGAGTGGTTATTGAGACCCCACTCGTTTGAAAGCGGAGTTCCCACTTGTTTAATCAGCTCTAGTTAACTATCTTTTAGTTTTCCTGTTTCTTTTTCCTTTGTATTTCTATAGAAAAGAAAGGCATCTTGAGTATGCAACTTATCTTAGGCTACGAGTAATAATGCATGCCTATATATCCTCTAGGCAATGATGCCCTCTTTCTTGTGGAACATGAAAAAGATGAAGGTGGGGTTTCTTCTAGTTGAAAAAGTGAACTTGTGCCAATATATAAAACTAAAGATCGGGTGTGACCAAACAGCCTATATATGCTTGTGGATTTGTCAAATGGGGTCAACAAGCAAAACAGTTGCCCAACTAGAATGATTGATTCTCTGAACTTGTGGGTATTGTGTCACCAGCCTCAAGTCTGAGCTGAAGGGACTGAGCTGTAAATTTATCTTTAAGGATCAAATTAAAATTGATTTAAGTGTTTGGGTGACTATCTATTAACCAAAATAAAGGTAATATCCATGAGTCCGTTGAGGTGGATCCAAGTTGGCACATTTTATTATCTGTGAGAAGATTAACAACATTTAATTACTTTACCAAAATCATCAAGGACTAAATGAAAATTAACACCTAAAATGCCTCCTTGAATATGGTTTAAATTTTAAAGTGGTGACATGCTTGAATCCCATATAAGAAAGGAAAGAGATATTTGTGGGTTTATAACTTTGTACAATATATAATTATATACCCATGTATCGAAACATTAGGTTGGGTCCTAAACGGCACCCCTTTTTTGGAAGTGGGACGACCTATTGATGTAGGGAAAGTTCAAGTAGCTATATCCTAGTCCTCTTATAACTAATTAGTTAGTTAGTTAGATGATTTCTTAAGCATTACCTGATAGAATTTAGACACTTGTCAACCATCTAGAGGCTGCTAATGCCAAACAACTAGTATAAGTCATAGAATGTAAGCTCTTTTTAATTAAGTTTTTGTATGTGAATGAAAATAAGCATTTGAGAGCTTTTACTTAAGAACTTAGTATTCTTGTTGAGGTGCCTAACCACCTATCAATTTGTTCTTAGCAGCTCTCATTCCATCTAGTTCTAATTCATATTACAGCCCATCATGTTTCCCTGCATCAATTTGGTATTAGAGCTTGAAATCCTTATGATTCAAGTTCCTTTGCATATTTTTTCTTCATTCCAGTTCCAAGAACCCATCAAGATTCAATCTTGATTGTTAATTCTAATCCTAGAAAACCTTTCTTACCAAAACCACAACCTTCTTTTGTGCTAGCAATTAGTTTGTAGTAGTAAGAAACCATGGTGTTTAAGAAGATAAGGAAGGATAGGGGCAATAAGCATGCTATTTGTGCAACGGAAGGAGAATATATTACAACCAATGAACCAAGGGGTCAAAGGGTTCAAAATGACTTAAAAGCTGAAGTGGAATTGTTGAGGAGGCAATTTCAAGCCTTGATTGAACAATTGAGAAGAGATAGGAAACAACAACACAATTAGCATGATGTTGCTGGAAGTGCAACTTCAAATGGGAGTGGGTTGGGGGGGAGGGGGATTATAAGCAGTTTTTTGTTGATATTCATAAGTAAAAAAAAGAGTGGCATAACCACAATCTTGCAATGGTTCAACCAAAGATGCCAAACTAGAATTGGGAATCACGATTTAAGATCGAATTCCCTGAAATTGATGGCAGCTTAGATCACAAAGACTTTGTGGATTGGCTTAACCAAGTTGAGAAGATTGTTGCTTATTATAATATTCTAGAATCCAAGAAAGTTAAATTGGTAGCATCCAATTTGAGAGGCAAGACAAGATCTTGGTGGGATAAGATGAAGATTGAAAGATTAAGGAAATGAAAAACCAAGATTCATACTTGGGAGAAGATGAAATAGAAGCTTAGAGAGCAATCCTTGGCTTACAAATACAGCCACACCCTTTACAGCAAATTGCAAATCTAAAATGTTCATTTCCTACACAATGGATGGACTATTTCAAAAGCTTTCAATTGGGCTATGTTGATTGAGAATTAACAAGTTAAGGGGGCACAATCAGCTCCTCCTAGTTCTAGAATTAGTGCTCAAAGCGGTGATGCAACATCTAACTTTAATAAGAAGGTTGAAAATGGATCAAATGTTGCTAAATCAAGTTAGGCTTCCAAGGTACTAGCCAAGAACCAACCTATTTTGTCAAAGGGTGAAACCTTGGTGGTTGAAGACATAGAAGATTAAGCTTTTCGGTTGATGAGTTAGAAGATCAAGACTTGCTGATAGAAGCGTTAGGAGATCAAGATTTGCTGGTTGAAGAGTTAGAAGATCATGAAGTGGGGCAGCCTATTTTTGATAATTATATTGTGAAAGTTCAAATACTGCAAAACACTATTGCCTATTTAGACGTCTAAATTAAAACTTACGGTTATATTGCTTTTACCTTATTTAACTAAGTGCGGAATAAGAGTAAGTGTAATGCAATAACACCAGATCTACTCTCTAAAGCATAGGCATATACAATAAACAATATATGTAAAGTTTAAAGAGTAAGGGAAGAGAGATGCAAATAAAAAGATAACACTAAAATGTGTTATCGAAGAGGAAAATCGAAGAACTCGACGTAAAAACCTCTCCATGGCTCTCCAAGCCAAAATGATCCATTAGTGAATAAGTTGGAGTACAAGGATACCAAAAAGACCCTCCAAGCCTAATCTACCTAAAGTATTTAAGCCCTCTAAGCTCTAGCTACCAACGGACTTCTTGGAGTTCTGTTTTCACTAACTTCTCAGATCCCGCAATATTGCTTGATTGCACTGCCAACCCTCACCGGCTTATTTTGGAAAAGACCCAATGCTTCCCAAACTCCAAAACACTCTCTACACTTTGAATGGGTGTGTGTTGCGTTTGGGTAAAAATCTCCTATAAAGGTATGACAATAGGAGAGGGGAAGGAGAAGAGACTACAAGGATTTCTCTATTGAGGATGAGTAGCTCTCTCTAAAAGGTGGGTGTTGTAGAAACCTTTTTAGGGTTTTCTTTTGAATAGCCTCCATACAATTTTGTGGGTAATGAGGGTATATATAGTATGGGTGAAGAGTATAAGAGTCACACTTAAAATCTCAGCTGTTAGGTCATCTCACGGGTCATCTCGTGGGTTGGCCAAGTCGCGAGATACTCGCGAGATGCACTGACTCTTGAACTTACACTCCTCACATGGTCTTTCACGGGTGCTGAGTCCCAATCCAGTCGCGAGCTAAGTCGCAAGATCAACTGTCTTGAGTAATCTTCACCAACTTAATACTAAACCCATTACAATTAAATTCCACAAAATATAAGGAAATAAATTAATGAAATTACCACACTTTTTTTTCATGGAATAAAGCCAACATAAATGTTATGTGAAAAACCATAACTTAACACATTGAAGAACAAATTTGGGAAGAACGGAAAGAAATGAGTGATAGCATGAAATATGTGGCTGAACCTGTTTTTTATCAGTCTATGGAAGAAGTTGATGTTATTGTTGAGGTCGAAAAGGATTTATCATTAGCAACAAAAGCCTTGTAAGTTCCAAAGAAAGAAATGGAGGAAGAAAAACAACATAGATGTAAACTTTTTCCAATTAATTTCTACATTGAAGGAAGAATTTGTGACTTGTTGATTGAGAAAGGTAGTTACGAGAATATGAAGTCATAGTAGATTTCAAACAAGCAAGAATTGAAGCATCAACATTAACTGTCTTGCTTAAATAAAGGAGGTGAAATTAGAGTTTCAAGATGTTGTTATTTCATTCTTTGTGATGAAGTAGACATAAAATCATGTAACTACGATAGGCAAGCCATCTTCGGAGGAAGGTGCAACAACCATAATTTGAACAAGATAGCGTTTCACTACTCATTGCAATCAAAAAAGGGGAAAGAAAGTCTCAAACCAATGGTCCAGATGAAGAAGGCTTTAAAATTGGAGGGTCAGTCAAACTTGAGGACAAGTTTGCTTTCAAGAAAGGGAGTCCTCCTAATACAAATACATCTACATTGGAGTTCTAGTTGTGTGGGACTTTGCTGTGTAGAAGCAGAAACCTTTGGTGTGCTACCAACAACAACAAACTCATTATATAAAGGCAATTGCATCATCCTAGAAGGCTAGAAATTCATACAATCTTGTGGCAACTAAGAGCAGTTGAGGTCAAGTGCTTCTTAAGAGGGAAAGTCTTGATGCAGGGCAATTTCAAGTAGCCATATTCTCATCCTCTTGTAACTAATTGGTTAGTTAGTTAGATAATTTCTTAAGAATTAGCAGATAGGATTTAGACACTTGTTAACCATCTAAAGGTTGCAATGCCAAACAAATAGTATAAGTAGTAGAATGTAAGCTATTTGTAAATCAATTTTTGTATATGAATGAAAATAAGCCGTTGAGAGATTTTACTGAAGAACTTAGTGTTCTTGTAGAGGTGCCTAACTACCTATCGATTTGTTCTAAGCAACTCTTATTTCATCTAGTTCTAATTTATATTACAACCCATCATATTTCCTTCCATCACCTACCTAATAGGTCTTCTACCACACACATGGGCACCATCCACCCAAATTGGGTCTAGTTGGATTGGGTGTGGGTGCAAGTTTGTGTGGCTTGAGCCCAATTCATTAAATATTAAATCATTTTATTAATTTTATTTTGTGTATGTTTGTTTTGCGCCTATTCTGAACTTGCGAGTGTGTGTATAAATAGGTATCCTTATTTCATTCCATATACCTTTTTTTCCCTCCCCTTTTTCATCCTTATTTCATGAGTGAGAGAGAGAGAGAGAGAGTACATTGTGCACGAAGATTGTTGTGTTTCTTTGTGTGTTGTTGATCATTGTATCCTAGGAGATAAACATTCAAGAAACTCAAAACATTATTGTAAGGGGTGAAATTTGTTTGAAGGATATAATGTCAAACACTAGCCTCGACAAGTTTTATTATTTTTTTTGCTCGTCTAACAAGTGAGTTTATTTGTTCTAATTTATTTATTCATACATTAAAGCAACCTTTTGTTCTTACTTACATAAAAGTAAATTACTTTATGCATTGTGCCCAATTTATATATAGTTGTATATAACAATATAAACACAGTTCAAGATGCAAAATACATATTAACAAAAAGGGTTTATCAAACTTGATAATGTTAGGTTTATTTTTATTTTTTTTATCAATGATCGTTTATCATGAATATACTATGTATGCATAAAAGGATATAAAACTACAAAAACTAAATATGCTCAATTAAAACCGTAGTCTAAGTTCTTTTAGAGAACTAAACTAATAAAGTATCAAATTTGGACTAAAGTTCTCACCATTTCGCTTTCAATAGACACAATAAATTATCTGGGAAAAAAAAAATTGTCAATGGAAATTCCTAGGGCACTCTTTAGGAATTGAATTTTAAGTAGTAGAATTCAAAGATGTATTACTTTTTAAATTGTCAACATATTTTCTTTTAAGTAATATAATGAATAGTTCTAAAATTGGACATGCCTAAATTTTAAAAGTTAAATTACAATAAGGATTAATAATAAAATCCTAGTTTTCGGTAATATTAGTATGATTTAATAAGATGAGATTTTATAAATCATTAATTTAGCTTAATATGTTGAAAATATTACATTATTTTTGTTGGGGGACCACAATTTGACTCTCCACAATCACTCTAAAAATAGGCCCATGTGGTGTGACGTCGAAGCCCATAAAAGATTTAAGTGTGTCTTTTTCATCACCAATTGGTTTTTGAGGTGGAATGGCATAGCTCACGGTCCGACAAATGGTGTCAGAGCCAAGGTCATGGGTTCGAGTCACGGGAGTGTCATTGTGAGGGAGGGATTGTTGGGGGGACCACAATTTGACTTCCTATAACCACTTTAAAAACAGGCCCGTGTGGTGTGATGTTGAAACCCATAAAAGATTTGAGTGTGTCTTCCTTATCACCAATTGGTTTTGTGGTGGAATGGCATAGCTCACGGTCCAACAATTTTGAATAAAATCATTGTTGAAGGAGAATTAAGAATTATAAATTTTTCCTTAAACCAAAGGAAATCTGAGAAATATTTTATTGTTGGTTTTATTTAGTGACAAAAGTTTTTTGTATTGCATTTTATGTTTGATGTATTTTTCCTGGGCTTTAATGTAATTTGGGGTAGATGTACCTAAACCTCTCCCTCAACCTTGGAAAGTTGTATCAACCAGAGATCTCGCGACCTAGAGGCAACTAGGAGGTGACCTAGGTGACCCGCGAGCTCCATGTGATAGGTGGTTTGGATGAGGATGCAGACGTGCATCTTGTGACCTTAGGGGGCGACAAGGTCACAAGCTGCACAATCCCTGTACCTTACATTCTGAATAGCACTTGTCCAATGTATATTTGCCAGCACACGCATGCACGCACGCGCGCGCGCACACACACACACACACACACACACACAAAGTTGTGAGGTGTGGTAAATGCATCAGATAAGGATGATACAAACCCTAGAAAACATAGAAGAGAAATCTAAGAGAAGCCTATCATAGTGTATGAAGAGAGAGAGCCATTTTGCTTTGAGAAAAACCAATCCAACCAATTTTTTCCATCTCCTTCATTGTATTGATTGAGATATTGTAAACACCTTCTCACCCAGTATCACAGGCCTTGTGAGTGAGAAAAGGCTACGGAAACTTGAGAAGACACATTCAAATCCAATCTTCATTGGTGGTGTTTCCATTGGTGCTTCAATGGAGGGTCTCCGGTAAGGTAGAAAGAGAAGGGACTCAAAGGAGTTGGTTGCTAGCTTGAGCTTGGAGGGCTCAAGTGTAGGCATTTGGGCTTGGAGGGTTCTTAATGTCCTATGGTACTGCAACTATCTTGTCTAGTGGGGATTTTCGAAGAGTGGTCAGGGGAGAGGTTTTTATGCCTGGGGCTCGGGTTTTCCACTTCCTAAACACATCTTGGTGTTTAGTGTGGTTTGCTTGCTTTCCCTTTATTTTCTTTGCTCTACTATATTGCCATGTCTTGTGTAGTGTAGTTAGTTTGTGTGGAAACTGGTTAAGTCATTTACACTTGGACTATATTGATTAGTTTAGTGTTAAAAACTTAAAATTAACTTAGCAGTAAAAGCTTGCTTTAGGGTTCTAAATACTTGCTAGGATTAATATAGCATATTTCAAAATCAATTTCAAATTTGGAGATATGGACATTTAAAACATCAGGGAAAAAGAAAGTGAGCAATTGCATTCGTATTCTTTCTATGGCCTGATATTGAAAAGCGATATCGTGACATAAAAGATGTGAGACATGGTTCAGCTAATGATCACAACTTGCAAAAGCTAAGTATGAAAAAAAAAGAAAAAAACTATCTTATATTAGTCTAGGCTAAGCACGACACGGTATAAAAGAAAATTGTCTTTTTATTTTTTTGGTTGATCACGAGAGAATTAAGACACTTTAGTTTTGTATTATTTTATTTTAACATTTTAATTGGCTAGAAAGTTACTAACTGGAACAAGATTGTGGGTTATGAACCATTATAAATTTTTTTTTTTAAATGGAGATAATTTGAAGAGCTTGTGTTCTAAATGCTAAAAACTCTTTAAACATACCTTTATATATATATATATATATATATATATATCCTAGTTTTAAAAGCCGGACCAAACTGGTCAATCCGACCGGTTCAACTAGGAACTGGGCACTTGTCTAGTCCGGTAAAAACTCTCAAAACTGATGAAAACTGGTCAAAAACCAGATTGAACGGGGAATCGGAGGTAAAAATGGTTTTTTCCCCAATTCGGTTTTTGAAACCATGATATCTATAAAACCCCTTGGCCCCTTAATGGGTCCACCACCGTTTGCCAAAAAAAAAAAATGAAATAACATTAGTAATTGGTTATATTTTTCGTGTAAATGACTTTACATAAGTAGTAAATTTGGGCAGGGTAGATTAACCTTCATATTCCCCTTAGATTTAGCTATTCAATGGAGATTAAATTTCCTAAATCCAAATTGCATCCCATGTTTGACTCTTACCACAATACAACTCAAATGTGGGTTTATTTCACTGGCCATGCTCAAGAAATATTTCCATTCGAAAAGGGGAAAAACTAGAGTCTATCTAAAGAAACAGAACCTTCCAATGGGATAGTGCTTTTTTAACTCTCTCAAAATGGAATCTATTCTAAATAGACATGCCATGGTTCCTTACTCTAATAAGGTACAAAAATCTAAATTTGATATTGTTAGATACAAGAACACTAGGCAAGCAAGCAAAGGAATATAGAAAACCCCTCAAAAGAAGTTTTTATTTTTTATTTATTTTTTTATAAATAATAATTTAAGAATCACCACCTCCTTCTAAACAGTATATATAGGAAGATATTATCTCCTAGTCCTTTAAGAAAAAAAGAGTTATAAAAAGACCTACTTCTACTAGAGAAAAGAAAAACAACGTAATTAAGGGGAAAAAAAAATCCAAATTCAACTAGAAAAGGAAAAAAAATAAAATCTAAACTCCTAATTCAACTAGGAAAAAGGACAAAATATAAAAGGCTAGTTACTCTTGTGTCCTAACAATCATGCATGGAACAAAAGAAATGATGCTCTTCTGCTCACTCTTCTTATTCTTCTTCTTTTTGCCCTAAGATTGGGTAAGAGGAGTAGTGTGATACAAACCTCTGGGTAGAACTTACCCTTGCAAACCGGCTTGCAATGAGAGGATTCCCAATAGCTTATATACATATGGTTAAGTTTACACTTAAACCATGTGGGACACTAGGATCATAACATACTACCACGCTTTGCAGCGAATGTTCACAACGACTCACTCTATTGACACTAACCTGCTAGTAGCATTTTCTCTTTTTTGTCGACTCCACTCACCTATTAGTTATTAAATGACTTAGTAAGACATTTTAATCTAGCCTCTAAATCGCCTCCTCCAAGATTCGACCACAAAGCTGTAACTCATTTGATCCCATACTCAATGAGCTATGTCTGACTATTCGACATGGTATATAACTTTGATGCCAATGATATAAATCAATGGGTAGAACTCACCCTTGAAAACGAGCTTGCAAGGGGAGGGTGTCCAAGAGCTTATATAAATATGATTAAGTTTACACTTAATTAAACAATGTGGGACACTAAGATCATAACAGTTACATCTTTTGGTATAACAACTACAATTTAGTTGGGGCTCAAATTATGCCCACATTTGAATGATGAGCAATTGAGCATAATTAACTGCTAGTGAAAAAAAAAAATATATATATATATATATATATATTTTTATATTACACTATTCATGCATGTAAAGTGTACATTCTAATTATAAGAATTGTATACTTTCTTCTAAAGTGGCAAATAATAGCCACATTTTTGCCTACAATGTAAGCTTTACATGAACAGTTTCATGAAAACGAATCAATGCCCTCATTGCCACGGGTATTGCCATAAAACAGAATGCGCTTACTTTTCTTACTGTAGAGGGGGTGAACAAAAATGATTATTATGCATATCATGATAAGATCTAAGGATACGCAAACTCTAAAAAGTAAAATGGAATAAAGGAAACTCATAGAACAATTAAGAATTGTAAGTTCGAGACAAAAATTACATCTTAGTTTTCCAACTGCTGCTTTTTGCCTAACTGGTCACTTCAACTACATTCCGTTTACCCCTACTCAAGATTTTGGTGGGAAGTTGACAAGTAATGACAGAAATGTGTGGCAAAAGCCCTTTAAGATAAGGCATAACAAGCATTATGGTCCTTTTCATGTGTCTGTTTTCACGTAAAGGAGAAAAGAAGGAACTTTATGTCTCCAAGTAATAAGCTTTTAGGATGAAAACAACGGATCGTTTGGCCTTGAATATAGAAGTTAAGGGTCAACTCAAGTTTACCTCACTGAGAGTTGGGTTAGGTTTCTACCATCTAATCATGGACTAGGCGCCATTGTGGAATTTTGACGAACGTGCTCTAGCATTTCTCCATGAAAAGGACGGTGGCAGGCAGGTCGTGCTTGGATTACAAGCACAATTGCAGCTACGCGTCGCTGCACATCTCTATACCTAATGCCAACTGAAACCACAATTACTTTTTATAAGGTATATATATTTTTATAATTTGATAGTTAAAGGAGGGAAATTTGAACCCTGAATGACTCTGTTTGAAACATCAGGATATACCAACCAATTAAAACCACAGTATTTACTTTTGATTTTAATGATCAATGACCTGTTGGTTGCAAGGTTTAGGCCTTGTGATCCACAACAATTAATCATGTTTATTCTCTCAGAAAAAATAAACTGAAAAAAAAAAACATTTGTCTTGAGTTACCTACTCAACTTTGATTCACAATAATCTTGTTTATTCTCTAAGAAAACAAGCCCTTGTGATACCTTCATTTGAAAAAGGCAGCACAAACTAGGGTTGAAATATCTTAGAGGGAATGTACTCCCATTGCTTCTTCTCATTCCTTTTGAAATAGCCTTCTTCTGTAACTTTTACAAAGCACTTATTCTTGCATAATTGGTTATCTTTGGACGCTAATGATGAGTACAGGAAATGCCAGTGCTGAGATACCTCATTGTATTTTGCCACGCAGTAAACCATCGGTGGCCAATTAGTGCCTGTTGTTCCTAATATTCCAACAGTGCCTTTAGTAATGGGTGGCAGCGGGATTGAAATCTTACTGCCTGGGGGTATATGTTTCGAAACGTCATAGGCCCAATTGCCACTGCAACTGACATAAACTGTGTCCTGTGCCTTATGTTGTTGATTGCTTACAACCAAAGTGGCAGCCATGCTAGATTCCCAAGTGGCCAATAGCAATGACATAATAATTGCTATGGTGAGAGTTGAGCTGAGAGTCCTCATGGCTGTAATTCATCTTGGGTGGTCTCCGCTTCAAATCAATTAAATAGTATGTGTCATTTAGGGAACCTCAATTAATGTTTTATGTTACACATTCTGCCTTAGCAGAAAAGAATAGAAAAGAAAAGAAAAGAAAAACTTTAAAAGAGGTTACCATTTGTAGGAATTTGGGCTTTGTAACTGAGTTATTACGAGTTAAGAGTTATATGGCTTCCTAATTAATTTGCCATTAAAAGCATTATTGGAGTATTAATGGTTGATTTAGTAATGAAAATTTAAAAATTAGGAAAGTGAGCATCACACACTCTTGGCGTGATGGTCATTCTGCAAATAAAAAATTCTTGTGAGGTGTGGGGGTTAAGGGTCAGAATTTAAATCTCTAAAAGTGAACTTTACACACATATACACTTAAATTAGACTAAAATATATATATATATATATATATATATATATATATAAAGTGACTAGGGGAGATGCCTCAAGAAAGAAGACAGCACTTGTATGAACAAATTTTTTTCTTCATTTTTTATTTATTTATTTGTAGATATGATGGAATTTAAAATTTATGATATCTGCTTCATAATAATTGATTTTTATTATTAAGCTAAGACCTCAATGAATTTCTTTTTAATGTATGGGAGAATTGATTCCAAATTCTTTTCAAGAATCCATCAAATGACTATAGGGGGAATAGGAGTGACTAAAGCAACCTTGTCAAATTTGATAAAGAAAAGAACTTGACAATAGAATAAAAAGGTTCAAATTTTGACTAAAGTCATTCTCTTTAGGCATTTCCTAGCTTCTGCAACGAAATCTTGTAGGCATTCATTTGTGCTTAATGATGTCTTACAATCACTTTCCATCTTCGGGAAGAATTGTTTATATTTCCGGTTCCAATTCGAGTGGTTTTTTTAACAAAGTACCAAACCTAAAGTGGAAAATGATTTCTTGTTAATTAACTGTGGACGCAGAAAGTTAGAGCTTAGAAATTTTTGTCTTCTTCTAAAACTGTCGTAGCAGAGAGATCAAGCATCTTCAAGGGTCGGTGGGTAGGGTCTACAATATGATTCTTACTGTATATTAAATATTATTGGGGAGAAGAAATATTTGGCTTCTAACATGATTATATTTTGTGCTGAAGGTTTTGGGTGGGTATCATTTTCTTATGTTCACTTTTTTCTTCAATGGGGGTGGATACTGTGACTCTTAAATTTTGGTAATCAGACACAATAATGGTGTCAACTCTTGCATTGCGTTTTGTTGAAACTTGAAAAGGTTTAGCAGAATTTATCAATAATAGCGACGTAAAAGAAAAATACAGAAAATACATTTTTTTTTTTCATGACTAGCTACTTAATTTGCAAGAGAAGTTTATAGAAAATATAATCAAAATTTCCTCATGGTGCATAATTCCATTAGAAATTCAGAAGAAGATTTGAAAGAAAATATTCTCTATTATTATGTGTCTAGCTTATTGATTAGCTTTGATATAAATAATGATAGGGATCTAGGATGTTTCCTCCTCTCACTTCTATTGAGGCAATAATATACAAGGTGTATTCAGCTTAGTTCAATGCTTTAGACACTGACACTTCTCATATGGGTCGTTAACGCAACAACATTGCACATTTATTAGTTAAATATGCGTTGAATATTGATAATTATGTAACTTAAATATAAGAAAATTTGTGATTTTTAAAACATGCTATGTCTATTGATGTGCTGTCTTAATTTTATTGAATGAAATTTATTGAATTCCCATAACAAAAATTAGTTAATGTATAAATTCACATGTACTTATAAATTATATAGTATAATAAGGATGTTTAGGTTTCCAAGCAAACTTAGGAGGAAAATAGTTTAGAAAAATAATCCACCACATACGCAAACCAATTCAATACTTGATCCCTTACCGTAAGTACGTAACATATCCTTATTTTCTTGATCTATTAAATATATATATATATATATATAAAAAAGAAAAATGAAAGGAAACAACTATATTTTAGTTTCTCTTTGTTCTTTGTTTCCACCAAACTAATAGTCCTCCTTTCTCTAAAAAAAAAAAAAAAAAAAAAAACTAATAGTCCTTTTTTTTTAATATATATATTTTTTAATTCCAATATATATATATATATATATATATATATTTGATAAGTGAGATTTTGACCTTAGCAGCAGGAGGAAAAAAGAATATTCGTACTAGCACTTCTGCTTTATTAACTTGCTATATTCACTCTTAATCTTTTTATTAAGTAGGGTCTTCTTAAGGTCTTGTCCATTGATTGATAGTGCCTATGGTCCATATAGATCCATAAACGAAGGCCAATAATGTTTTTAAGAGGTGTTGGAAGACAGGATCCTCGGTTTCAGTCGAACCAAATGAAAAGACAGGAAAAAAACGAAAAATCATTTCATCGAAAAAGCACGAAATAAACACAGTCTAAGACTCTAAATGTATTTCTTATTTATTTATATGGGACCCTATAATCACTTGTTTGGACAGACCCAAGTTGTTCAATTTTGTTCGAATTATTGTTAATACTTGTTAACAATTTAACGTCATTCAGACTGGAGAGGCACGATGCACAAATGAAGGTTTTTATTTTATTTTAATTTACATAAGTTTTATTGCTAATTCTTTCATCATCATTTTTTTTTCCCCTCGACATTATTGTGGAAATATATTGCCAAAGAAAAAAAAAACGTTTCTTGAGATCGCAGAACTCATGCTTAAAGTTTTATTCACGAAAAAACGAAACTCGTGTTAAAAATAAAGAAGATAATAAAAAATCTCACGTTTAGGAAAAAGACTTGTATGTGCCGATTTCATGAGATTGACGCAAGAGATATTTTCTTCATGCTTAGTGGATTCGTCGGCATGCTATACAAAACTTACCCAAACCTTTGTTGGCCCATCAATTCACCACAGGCCTAAAAAACATCCATCATCGGGGCCCAAAGCTTGCTCACTATCACTAATAAAAGCCAAAATCTGACCCCCTTTATAATTAAAGCTTGTTAGCAAAAATAACTTAGAAATTGAGACACAATAATTTTGTCGTATGAGATAAAATTGAAATTTACATTGTCTATGAAATGTTAATATTTTGCTGGAGGGCCATATAATTCAACTGACATATTTTAATAAGTTGGCATGTGCATGGGTCAATTTGGGTTGGGTTTGAGTGTTTTTTCAATCCAACTCATGCATGTTGCGTTGAGAAATTCCCAACCCAACCCATCACATGTGTAGAATCAAACTCAACTCATATGGGCCAGGTTGGATTGGGCTTTACATGTATCACGTCATGTTAATAATTGGACTTTCATAAACTATTTAAATACTTTTTAAAATAAATCATTACAAGTCTTATTTCCAAACTAATTAAATCTAATTATCAAAATAAATCAAACTAAAATATTAAAACAAGTGCAATAACATAAACTTATATACGTGGTAGGTGGGATTAGGTTAGATGGTCTGAAAAAGCTATCAACCTAAGCAACCCACAAAAACTAACCTGAGGCATTGAATTGGATTGAATTGGTGGGTTGAATGCATACTCTATTACTCCCTACGTCCCACTTTGTTTGTCCTCTATTCCATTTTGGGATGTCCCAAAATATTGTCCTGTTTCTAAAAATAAAAGTCATTAATTTACTAATATTCCTATTATACCCCTATTAATTTACTAATTCAATTTTTTGATAAATTTGTTTAAGGGTAGTTTTGGAAACTTATACATTTTTAAAAGGCAGACAAGACAATAAATGATGTTCTCTTAAAAAGTTTGACTTTTCAAATAGGACAAATAAAGTGGGACGGAAGGAGTAATAGATACCAAAAAAGATGATACAAATTGTTTTGATATCCCTAACATTATTGGCGATATAGTGGCCTATCATTAAAGGGAGCAATTGAAGTAACTAATACACTCTTTTCAAGATTAATTATGAGCAGTCCGATGCTTTCTGAAAGTGTAAGCATCTGCGTTAAGGTGTTTACACTCGGGTGAGGTTTGGGTCTAGTGTCCAGTTGCACTAGACCCGTTGAGATTATAACATATGTTCACTTTTTAGCACATGTCACCATTTTAGCAGGTCCAGTCCACTACATGCACTGGACCTAATCCTCACCCTTCACAATCAATATCAATTCCATTGTAGTTTTATTCTTTGATCATAATGGTGAGTGAAGAAATGGCATTCTGAACCCAAGAGTCTATGGTAAAAAATAAGGCTTTCTCATTACCCACACCATCAACATCCAAGCTAACGGCAACCATAACATTTGAGTGCCTATCTTTGATTAGGGAAATTTCCATACGGTAAACATGATTGGTCGCCTATAAGAGTTGAATTTCTATTGGTGGGTTGATGAGTTAATTGTTATTTGTGTAATCAATTTCAAAGGCAAAGAATGGACTGGAATTCAAAATCGGAATTTATGGGTACGTCGGATAACTTTGTCTAAGACCAATGTGCTTGCGAAAGAGTTTAGAATTCGCTGCTACATGAAAGAAACAAATCAAAGAGTTTATTTGGTTAACAACTTCATTTCCTTTTTCAGGAAAAAAAAAAAAAATCAATACTATATTTCAATGAATAGTAGGAAGAATAAACTCATGGTATGTCTAATTTTCTGCTAAAAGATTGCGGCTGATTACTCTGTTTTGCTTAGCAGATTAGTGAAATTGAAAGATTCATTTGGCAAGGAACAGGTACATGGGCTAAAATTTTGAATTCGTGGGCCCATTTTTCCTTGCTTTTGGGCCCCTGTCCATCACCTCATCCAACGCTGGGCCTTTGACCCTGTGGTGGATTCCGATGGAATAAGTCCAAGTACCCTTTTGTAACTTTAATCTTTTCTTTTCAGGACTGTTATTTAAAAAAAAAGAAAAACATAAATATGTATGCTAAAAGAGCATATTGTTTTCCATCATAAATTTTGTATGAATTTTGTTTTTCGTCTCAAAAATTATTATTTTTATCATATCGAAATTATTGAGAATTCCACACTTATTAATTTCAATTTCAAAAGTTATTTTATCATCCTTAAACTATAAAAACAAATTTACTTTTTGCCTCTAAATTTTTTTATATTTTCTTTTGAAAATATAATAAAAAATTCTTAAGAGGATAGTTATAGTGATGTTGGTTTTGGTTATGTTGAGCTACAATAATAGTTGGTGTTTTTTCAAGATTTTCAAACCTAAACTGTTCAAAGAACCGAAAAATGGAGTGGCTCAAGGTTTTTGAGGTCAGACCGAGGTTAAATTTTTAGGGTAAAATATCATTCTCATCCCTAAACTTTGCAAAACCTTCTACTTTTGATCATTCTATTTATATCTGTTAGTTTATTACCTATGTGGCCTAACGAAATGCCGACATGGTATGTAACGTGGACTAAATTATTTTACATAAAAAAAGTTGACACGTGGCTAGCAATGATTCGCACACATGACAACCATTTTTAAAAGTACAAAAATACCCCTCACTCCATCTCTTTGACACAACCTGATAGGAACACAAACACACCCACCTGCGCCCCCAGCATTCAAACCCACCGGCGACCATACTATCAAACCCACCAACAACCTAATCGCACCACCACTCTCCACAAGCAAACCACGCTCACAAACCCACCACCCTACCAAAAAACCCAAACCCATAAATCCAAACATAACAAAACCACCCAAATGAAACTCATTCCTCTCAATCTCACCCAATCAAAGTTCTCTTTGCCCCTCACTTCCTAATCAGCCAAAACTTCCACCGGAAACAAACACAACAAACCCACAAGCCCAATCATTCAATGATAAACTTCTTCCGATTAATACCCAGCTTCGTAAACCTCGGGTCAAGGCTAAGAACACATCCTAGATTTGATTGATAAAAATACCCACGTTGAGAAAACGTCGCTGTATCAAAGGTGAGTTAGGAAGGTAAATTGGGAGTGAACGACACTAGAGTATTGAAGAGGACCAATTTAGGGTCGCCTGTGGCTTCGTTGTGTTTGTTTCTCGCAGAAAGGTTTGGTCGTTGTTTGGATTTATGGGTTTGGATTTTTTTTTTTTTTTTTTTTTTTTGGTGGGCTGGTGAGTCTGTGAACATGGTTTGGTTGTGGAGAGTGGTGGTGCGATTAGGCTGCTGGTCGGTTTGATAATTAGGGTCGCCGGTGGGTTGTGTTTGTGTTCCTATCAGGTTGTGTCAAAAAGATGGAGTGAGGGGGTATTTTTGTACTTTTCAAAAATGATTGACATGTAGGCGAATCATTGCTAGCCATGTGTCAATTTTTTTAAAAGTAAAATAATTTAATCCAAGTCACATAACATGTCAGCATTCCATTAGGCCACATAGGTGATAAACTAATATATATAGATGGAAGGATGAAAAGTAGAAGGTTTTGCAAAGTTTAGGGACGAAAAAAGAATTTTTGAAAGTTTAGGGACGAAAAATGAACTTTTGTGAAAGTTTAGGGACGAAAATAATATTTTACCCAAATTTTTATAATGTAATAATTAATTTAGTAATTAATTAAAATAAAAATAAATGTATATTAAATTTGTAAATATTAGCAAAATTGACTAAAAATATCTATAAAAAATATTGAAAAAAACTTTCAAATAAATTTTCATGATATTATAAGGAATGGAAAATATCACAACATAAATAAACATGAAAATAAACCAATATAATTATCCTTCAAGTAGAAACATTTTGGGTAAATTAAAAAAAAAATCACTTTTAATTATTTTAGTAAATTCCCATGCAAATGAATTATTCTTAAATCACAAGTAAATTAAGCAAAGAAAACAGATTTAGTAAATATTTAATAAATTGAGAGAGAAGTGATAAAATCAGTTGAGAAATTATAAACCATGTAAGTAGAAAATAAAAATAATAATAGATGAGGATGAGATCTCAGGTTCTACAACCCATAGAACCCAATTTTCATTTTTAAAAATAAAGCCAATTGTTTGACCCAGTTGAATTGGCTCATGGTTCACACGATTTTCCAAGTTGAACCGTGGTTCAATAGGTTCATTCAGATTCTTTAAATATTCGGTTCTCACATATAAAAATTCGGCTTCATGATTGGTTCATGGTTAAATTGATCTGATCGGTTGGTCTGGGTTTGAGAATCTTGGTGTTTTCTCATAGTTCACTAATAGATCGAGGAATAAGTAATTTTTGACTCGTTAACATCTACTTCATTCACTTGGTCGAGGTTTTGGTTTTTGTCATTTTTGAATCCTTAATCGGCATAATAAAAATGCTAAGAGGGCTAATGGGGAAGAAGTTCATAATACAACAACTTATAGGTCTGATGTTCCAAATTGTGTAATGAGGGGCTCTATGCATGAATGCCAAAAGTTTGAATGAAATGAAATGAGGGGCTCCTATTTATAAACACACTTGCACCAATTCGGAAAGGATATAATAGCAAACAAACATATTGCTCAATTATGGTGTGTAAATATACTAGATGAACTCGATCCACCCACACACATGCACCAGCACCCATGCCAACCCAAATAGACTTGCCTCTACTCAGTGAGAACGGGGTGCGTAGGTGTGTGGTGGAAGGTCGGTAGGTACTTCACCTTCTACTAAAGTGCGGTGCCACTTGAGGCACAACCTAATAGCTAACTTATATATAAACCCATCCAAAATTTAATTCATTTTCTATGTGGGACTCGATGATTTGACCACTTTAAATCATGTTCAAGAAAACCCTTTAGGAGTCAATATCTCACTCACACCTTAATAGATTTGGACAAGTGACCATAACGCTTGAAAGTTGCAAAAACCATTTTTCCAACTAACACAACCATATATGTATTTTTAGATTGGGTTAAAACTATTGCATACAAATTGTTTTACACACACTAAAAAATAATTGAAATATTGACTTGAAGTCACGTGGAAATCATGACTTGGAAATCTTTAGTTACTTTTTGGGGTATGTGTAGGGCTGTCCACGACCTGCCCGGAACCCGATCATCTTCACTCGAAACTACCCAATCAAAGCTTGGTTTTGGTTGGATTCGGGTCGTCGGCGCAAGGACCTTAGACCATCGGTTTGAGTTGTGGGTTGGCTGTCTGAGAAACTGACCCACCTAATGAGCTGTTCTTCCCTTGTCGGAATTCACGAGTTTTGGCCAAAAACCGGTAAGTTCAAACTCTTAAGTCCGACGATATAGGCAGATTTCGGCCAGATCCATCAAGATCTCGGCCCGATCTTTATAGATATAGGGAAATATCGGCCAAATCTCGTTAGATCCAACGAGGTCCAACAATAGTTCGGCCAAAATCTGGCTAGATTTCGCTCCACTTCGACAAACCCAAAATCGACCGATATGGACCTGAAATCGATATGACTCGAACCGGCAGACCCGAAAATCTATTCGGGTCAGTTACGGGTTAAATAGAAGCTTAGGTTTTCTGTCTGTACCACCTTATCTAAATAGAAACTTAATTGGTCTTTTAAATAGGCTTTCCTATTAGGTTACACAAACCACAAACAATAGTCACTTAGAATAAAATTTTGTTGGCTAAAACAAAAATCTCATAGTTTGATAGATTGAAAGGTGTCGAGCCAAGTATGATCGTCAAGTATTGAACTAGGTATTGAAATGCAAATGCAGTTCTTCTTGAGCATTCCTGTGTCTTCAAATATACCACTTGTTTATAACTTCAAGGTTTTCACTTGAACACACTAGGAACTAAAACTGAATCACACATAAAATGCATTTTGTCGAGAGATTTGCCGATTACATAAAAAAATGACCCTTATATGGGAATTCAAGGGTTTCATTGATATGGAAAATAAACTTGATGCACAATCATACGATTAAATGACCATAAATGATACGTCTCCTTTTGCGAAAGTTCAACAATAGATCAAAACCAAAGCCACTATAAACTCACTTTAGGAGGAAATTAACAAAATAACAGTGTTTCATTCATGAGTAATACTACAATCACAAACTATTTTACAACATTTTCAAAAAAAGTTGATATGGCCCACCTCTTATTGGTTTTTATTAAATAATGTTAGAGATATAAACTATTTTACAAATTACTAATGTGGTGAGTGATTATTGGTAAATGAAAAAGTGATATTAATGGTAAACTTAGATGAAAACCATTAAGAGGTTGGCCACATCAACATTTTGTAAAAATATTGTAAAATAGTTTGTGGCTGTAGCATTACTCGTTTTCATTTAGACACACTATTAATATTACTTTTTTATTTACCAATAATCACTCGCTACATTAACAGTTTGTAATTTTTTTTATAAAATAGTTTGTATCTCTAACATTATTCATCATTTATTTAAATTTTATTATTATTTCCAAGTACTCTTTCAAACACACAACATTATATTCAAACATGAAATATGTATAATGTATATACTGAACGATAAAAGTACAATAGTACAATATTTCACTTGAATCTAATTCATACATAAGTCATACATTTGTTTTATACAAATCAATATATATATATATAAGCAGAGAACTCATGCGAGAGAGTATGAGATTTTGCCATATGGCGCACTCTATGAAGAGAATTGAGATACCCTTAAGCCATATTAGAGATAAGTATAAATTTAAAAGTGGAGACTCTTTATTTCTCTTGGTTCAATGTTTCAAGACTAATTTTTGTTACATTTTGTATTCAATGTTTGAAGTCTACTATTTATTTCATTTGGTTCAATGTTTCAAGACATTCCATCTCTCATACACACAAAAAACTCTTTGCATTTCCATTCATCATTTTCACTTTTACTCCTTTATATACACATGTCCATAGCCTTTCATATCATCCTATCTCAAATACACTTAGAAAAAAAAATGATATAATTAAGTTTCAACTTTTCAATGACACCTACATAACTTTAACGTTGCAGTATCATTTTATTGTAACCCATATGAGTAGGCTATAACCAAGGAAGAAGGCTTGCATTTTTTATTCAATGACGGTAGTTTACGGTTTTGATATTGAAGTCGGACATTATAGATATTGTGAAGATTATGATTCGCTTGGAGTGTTTGGGTGTTTGAGATTTTGGTTTGGGAAAGTTATAAATGTATTTTATTTTAGAACTAAAGAGAAAGAAAAAAGAAACATTTTAATTGATTATTTATGAAGTTAGCCCCCCTTTTTTTATTATTATATATTTTGTGTTAGAATTCATAATTTGTAGGTTTCTTTGTATGTAGCCATAGGGGTAAAAACAAAAATCCATGGTGACTTAAAAGTATTTTTCTCTTTTTTTAAAGGATACAGAAGCCCAACTAAAGTCAATTGAATTTTGATAAATGAATGTGTTTTTAGCAAATTTCTCTTTGTTTAATAACGTTCTCTTTATGGCTTTTTTTTTTTTTTTTTTGAGAAGGTTCTCTTTATGTTGATACTTACAAATGATTTCCTTAATTTCATTGAGATAATTAATTGGGTGCTTACGATCAAGGTCTCCCTATTTGGTTGTGAGAATAGTATAATTGAGAAAGCGTTTGGTAGGTTTCTTAAATTTATCTAATTTTAGGATATAAAAGTATTTTATATTTTGAATTCTTATTTGTAGATTTCAAAATCATTTAATCAGTTTGAAAAATAAAATCTACTTTTAACGGTAAATATTGTAATATATTATAATCTTACAATGTTATACAATTTTTTAATAAATTATGAATTAAAAAAAAAATCTAGTTTCAAAGTATTTAACAATATTGTGTGCAAACATATAAATATTATACAACAAAATAAGTATTAAGTATTATATGTAGATTTTAATATACATAAAAATGATTTTAAATGAAATTGTAAAGTAGTCCGTGCATCGCGCGGGATATCATCTAGTTAATACAAATGTATTGAAAGTCGGCACAAATAACTAACATTCAATAAAAAAAAAAGTAGATGAGTAACACTATCATGTATCAACTGATTGTGATCATTTTATGAAAATTTTCAGGAATTAATTCTCTTGTAAATTGTTTCTGTGGGGGGCAAAAGCCCATATTTATCAAATGGGCCTGGGGTCCTGTTCTGTATGTCATCCTACGTCCGAAGAGCAATAGCGGGCTGGAACAGTGTTCTGCGGACATCAGGCCCAAAGAGGGCCGAAAAGTATAATCCGAAGAGGTCACCTATTGTCCGAAGAAGTTTTACTCCTCGGATACGAGTAGTTTTGTTTAAATACATGTACAGGAATCCCGAGTGTCCTTCCTGGCAATCTGGGTGACAAAGATAAGTTCTGGGCACTCTTGGGGATGATAAGGATGAAGAAATATATCAAGGAAAAGCTGTCACCGCCACATTTAATGCCCTGCAGCAACTTCTCTGGCAGCATTTATGTGGAGAGGACCCCTGAAGAGTGCAACTTCACCTACCGCCACTCCCAAGAAGCTAAAGGAGGTGCTTGACGTGACCCTTACTCAAGTATGTTAGCAGATGGAAGACAAGTGGAGAGTTAGGATGATTAGGAAAGAGGCTATATAAAGAAGGAGAACCCCTGATAGAGGGAGGTCGAGAAAAAAGAGGAAGAAGAACAGAAAATCACTTTACTGTAACTCTGAAACTTATAATCTAAGAACATTCAATAAAATACCTCTTCGGACCTTTAGTCCTTCATAGTTTTTACGTGATTGCATGTCAGATTATTCGCCCGTGCTACCACCAACTCTTGTTTAATTCATATCCAGCCCAGCTCTTTCACCTACTCTCTACAAATTCATTGTGCTGGGTTCGTTGGGCCTCTAACCCACCTCTTTAGGGCTTGGGCTACAAAAACTGACCCTACAATTGGCGCCGTCTGTGGGAAGAGCTTGTGCAGGGGAGAAAACAACAGTAGGTGATGGCTGAACCAAATCAGCAAGAAGCAGAATCTAGGGCACCTCAACACGTGGACCCTTTTTTCAACTTGGAGAGAAGACAAGATCGAGAGGGTAGTGTACACACTGTGCCCTTTGACCAGAGTCGATCACACGGTGGGAGTCATATATCCCATGCAGAAAAGAATCGAGATTTGCAGCGAGAGGTTGAAAAACTAAAAAGGGAGCTACGCCATGCAAAGAGGAAAAGGGCTTCCTCGTACTCCGATGAGGACCCTGATGATGAGCCAGACGTTACTTATCAACATAAGTCCAGGACACCAGCCAGCGAATCCTATTTTTATGAGCAAGAAGCCCATCGTAAAGAGCAACATAGAACTCCATCACAAGAAGACATGGGAAATGACGCCATGAGCAGGGCTCTAAATCAGATTTCTAGATCACCCTTCACGCGCAGGATTGAGGAGGCGAAACTTCCTCGGCACTTTAACCAACCCACATTCACCGTTTATAATGGTAGGACGGACCCCGTGGAACACGTGAGCCATTTCAACCAGAAGATGGCTGTCTACTCCAGGGACGAGGCCCTGATGTGCAAGGTTTTCCCCTCTAGTCTTAGACCAGTGGCGATGAGATGGTTCGATGGACTAATCCCCAATTCCGTCAGCTCCTTCAAAGAGCTCACCCAAGCCTTTGGTTCACGCTTTGTTACCTGCCGAAGGGTGGCCCGACCTTTGTCGTCACTGCTGTCTTTAAGCATGCAGGAAGGAGAAACCCTGAAGGTGTATTCGGATAGATATTGGGAGATGTTTAACGACATGGAGGGCAATTTTGATGCAATGGCCCTAGAAACGTTTAAACTCGGTCTTCCTACTGATCATGGTTTAAGGACATCTTTGTCCGGCAAACCTGTTACTAGCATGCGTCAGCTAATGGATCGCATTGAGAAGTATAAGAGGGTCAAAGAGGATCAGCAACAAGGAAAAGGCAAGGACAAGGTTATCCCCCAGGAGAGGAGAGACTTTAGGTCAGATCGATACCATAATAACAAACCGAGGAGGGATTTCCCTGCGCAGTCAAGGTCAGCTAATCCCCAGGCAGTCAACACAGTATTTAGAGATCCAGTCCACCAAGTTTTGGAAAAGGTCAGGAATGAGCAATTCTTCAAGTGGCCGAATAAAATGGTGGGGAATCCTGATAGGCGCAATCGCAATCTCTAATGCCAGTACCACCAGGATCATGGACACACGACCGAAGACTGCAGGAGTTTGTGGGATCACTTGGATCAGCTGGTCGGTGAAGGGAAATTGAGACACCTCTTGCATCACTCTAGTGGTCGAGGGGGCCAGGTGAGCTCGGAGCCTAGGAGGGACGATCCTTTAAAACCCCCTCTGGGAACCATTAACGTTATCTTTGCAGCACCAGGAAGAACAGGATCCTGGCCATCTAAGGTCATGTCAGTAGATCGGCTGCCTGCGGGGCAATTTGGCCAGGGTCCGAAGAGATGCAAAGTCGACGGTCATCCAGTTTTAGGGTTCTCGGATGCTGACATGGTGGGGACTATCCAGCCGCATGATGATGCGCTGGTCATAACTCTCAGAATCAGTGGATACGATGTGAAGCGGGTGATGGTCGATCAAGGCAGTGCTGCAGAAATTATGTACCCTGACCTCTACAGGGGGCTGAACCTCAAACCCAGTGACCTAACGCCGTATGGTTCTCCATTGATCAGTTTTGAAGGGAGGGCCGTGACCCCTAAGGGCCAAATACGATTACCTGTGCAGACTGGCTCAGAAGTGGTGGAAGTGGATTTCATAGTGGTAGACGTATTTTCGCCCTATACGGCAATCGTAGCCAGGCCTTGGCTTCATGCTCTGGGGGCAGTCTCTTCTACCTTACATTAGAAAGTCAAATATCCATCTGAATGCCAAGTTTGCGAAATCCGCGGGGACCAATTCATGGCTAGACAATGCTTGGTGGCTGCCATTCAACATGAGCCAGAAGCAAAGTCACCAGCAAAAACCGAAGAGAACTTGTAGCAACGAAAGCATAGGTTATCACCCACTAAAGATCCGGATAAGGGCGCGGGGTGTGAGGACTTAACAAAAGTCGTCATTGGGGACGACCCTGAAAAATTCTTTCGGGTCGGATCCCACTTACCTTTACAGGAAAAGGAGAAGTTAGTGCAAATTCTTAAGGAAAACCTTGACGTATTTGCCTGGAACGCTTATGAAGCCCCTGGGGTGGATCCGGAATTCATATGCCACTATTTGAAAGTAAATCCCACGGTCACTCCTAAGAAGCAGCCTCCTCGTCGTCCATCCAAAGAACATGCCGAAGCAGTCAAAGAAGAAGTGGTAAAGCTCAAGCAGGCCGGAGCTATTAAAGAGATTTTCTACCCAGCATGGTTGGCAAATACTGTGGTGGTGAAGAAGAAGAGCGGGAAATGGCGAGTATGTGTTGACTTCACTGATCTAAACAGGGCATGCCCTAAAGATCCGTTTCCTATGCCAAAAATCGATCAGCTCGTGGATGCCACTGTCGGACACCCCCGGATGAGCTTCTTGGATGCCTTTCAAGGCTATCACCAGATACCTTTAGCCCTGGATGACCAGGAAAAGATCGCTTTTGTAACTCCCATTGGTAATTACCATTACAAGGTGATGCCATTCGGCTTGATGCGGGTTCCACTTACCAGAGGATGATGACGAGGATGTTTGAATCACAGCTAGGCAAAAATATCGAGATCTATATAGACGACATGGTGGTAAAGAGCAAAGTGGTGGCCGAGCATGTAAAGGATCTAGAAAGTACTTTTAGAGTTCTCAGAAAATACAAGCTGCGCTTGAATGCCTCTAAGTGCTCATTTGGGGTGGGATCAGGCAAGTTCTTAGGATATATGGTGACTCACAGAGGAATTGAGGTCAACCCAGACCAGATAAGGGCCATTAATGAGCTACAAGCTCCTCGGAATCCCAAGGAAGTTCAGAAACTGACGGGGATGACCGCAGCCCTAAATCGATTTATCTCACGGTCAGCAGACAGGTGTCGGCCTTTCTTTTCCTTGATCAACAAATGGAAAGGGTTCGAATGGACAGAAGAGTGTGCTACGGCCTTCCAGCAATTGAAGGATTACCTAGCTCGACTGCCAATTATGTCCAGCCCTGAGCCGGACGAGGTCTTATTTGCATATATCGCTGTAGCTCCCCATGCGGTAAGTTTGGTGCTGGTCCGAGCAGATGGCGGTGTACAAAAACCAGTTTATTGTGTAAGCAAATCCCTGCATGAAGCCGAAATCCGTTATTTACCCCTAGAAAAGGCTATTCTAGCTGTAGTTCTTGGTACGCGAAAGCTCCCACATTATTTCCAAGCCCATACGGTCATTGTTCTCACCCAACTTCCGCTCAGGGCAATACTCCGGAGTGCGGACTATACTGGAAGAATTGCTAAATGGGGGACGATCCTAGGGGCTTTTGATATCAAGTACATGCCACGCACCTCGATCAAGGGTCAAGTGATTGCTGATTTGGTAGCTGAGTTCACGGAGCCGCAATTAGAAGAGGTAAAGTCGGCTTCAGACATGGATGAAAAATCAGTTGGCATGATCTCTCAACAAGGTCTTTCCCTTTGGGAGGTGTACGTGGATGGCGCCGCGAACCAAAAAGGTTCTGGAGTGGGGCTAGTATTGCTATCCCCTGAAGGAGTCATTATTGAAAAAGCACTAAGGCTAGGCTTCTCGGCAACAAATAATGAGGCGGAATACGAAGCCCTACTGATGGGGATGAGCATGGTCCAGAAGATGGGAGGAAGGGCAGTAAAGCTGTTCTCGGATTCAAGGTTGATCGTGGGACAAGTACAGGGGGAGTTTTAGGCAAAAGATGAGAGAATGCAGGGATACTTGAGCCGAGTTAAACATCTGCAAACCGGGTTCGAATCTTTCAGCCTGGAGCATGTGCCCAGAAGTGGTAACACACATGCTGACTCCTTGGCCACACTAGCCACCTCTTCGGCACAGGATTTGCTGAGAGTTATCCTCGTCGAAGACTTGTATCAACCTACCGATGCAAGAATAGAAGTAATCCAAGTACATCAAGTCGGGGCCAGACTCAGCTGGATGGACCCTTTAATTAAATTTCTAAAGGAAGAGGTCTTACCTGAAGAAAAGGGGGAGGCCGACAAAATTCGGAGGAAAGCGACCAGGTTCTGGTTGTCCGAAGATCAGAAGTTATATAAACGTTCCTATTCGGGGCCTTATTTATTGTGCATGCCTCCTGAGGCAGCTGAGCTACTATTAGAAGAACTGCACGAAGGAGTTTGTGGAAGCCACACTGGGGGTAGGTCTTTGGCTCACCGAGCTCTTACTCAGGGCTATTGGTGGCCCAACATGCAAGAAGAAGCCCTGAATTATGTTAAAAAATGTGATCAATGCCAACGATTTGCCCCACGTATTCATCAGCCCGGAGGAACTCTTAACCCGCTAACTAGCCCATGGCCTTTTGCCCAATGGGGCTTGGACATCGTGGGGCCGTTCCCTAAGGCTGCAGGAAACAAGAGATATCTGCTGGTCGGCACTGATTACTTCACAAAGTGGGTTGAAGCAGAACCTCTGGCCAACATCCGAGACGTAGATGTGCAAAAGTTCGTGTGGAAGAATATAGTTACTCGATTTGGAGTTCCACACAGTCTTATCTCGGACAATGGCCTCCAGTTTGATAGCAAAGCGTTTAGGAATTACTGTAGCGAGTTGGGAATCGTGAACAGATATTCCACCCCAGCGTATCCCCAGGGTAATGGCCAAGCAGAAGCTGTGAATAAGGTCATTGTGAGTGGCCTGAAAAAGAGACTTGACGACGTGAAGGGCAAATGGGTTGAAGAATTGCCACATGTGCTTTAGGCTTACAGAACTACTCCGCGCAAGTCTACTGGAGAGACTCCTTTCTCGATGACCTATGGGGCTGAAGCTGTCATACCCCTGGAAACTGGATTCCCAACGTTGAAAACTAGCTCGTTCAACCTGAAGGGCAACAATGAGCAGCTAGAGAAGAGTTTAGACCTAATTGATGAAAGGAGGGAAAATGCGATGGTCCGATTGGCGCATTACCAACAAAAGCTCAGGCAGGGTTACGACGTCAACGTAAGGCTCAGACCTTTGGAACCTGGTGATCTGGTGTTAAGAAAGGTGGTCGGCACTGCGAAGAACCCAGCATGGGGAAAATTAGGACCTAATTGGGAAGGGCCATATCGAATTACTTCAGGGGCTGGCATTGGGGCGTATTTCCTTGAAGACTTGGATAGCCATGTGATACCACGTCCCTGGAATGTAAATAACCTCAAAAGGTATTATTATTAATCGAATTTTCCTTTTAATCAATATAACGACATGTTGTATAAACGGTCCTTTTAAGTGTTTAAACTTAAATCCTATCATGCCTGTAGTCTTCGGACCAGATGATTTGGGTTAGTTAACACCGTTACAGTCCTTTTAAGTGTTTAAACTTAAATCCTATCATGCCTGTAGTCCTCGGACCAGATGATTTGGGTTAGTTAACACTCTGTTACTGTCCTTTTAAGTGTTTAAACTTAAATCCTATCATGCCTGTAGTCCTCGGACCAGATGATTTGGGTTAGTTAACACTCCGTTACTGTCCTTTTAAGTGTTTAAACTTAAATCCTATCATGCCTGTAGTCCTCGGACCAGATGATTTGGGTTAGTTAACACTCCGTTACTGTCCTTTTAAGTGTTTAAACTTAAATCCTATCATGCCTGTAGTCCTCGGACCAGATGATTTGGGTTAGTTAACACTCCGTTACTGTCCTTTTGAGCGTTTAAACCTAAATCCTATCATGCCTGTTTAAATCTAAATTCAGTGTAACTGCTACGGCTGAAATATCATTCTCTGATGATCCATGATTGAAACTCCTAAGTATATCTAAATTATCAATGGCTCATGTTGTCTTTTAGTGATAGTTCCTGCACATTCTGCTTACTTTTAGTAACAACCATAATCATGTACGCTGATAACATAATATTGGGGTACCATAACATTAAAGTACAAGACTTTATAACAAAAGTAAAGGAAAAATTACTTCATTGATTAAAAATAGCAACTTACAATCTCTTATAATAAGGATAAAAAAGTTAATAAAGAAAAATCCTATCAATCTATTCTTTCGCTGAAGGGATCACATTGTCAGCAGCCTGGCCCATCCGAGCAGCAGCTTCTAGGGCTTGACCCTTGGGCTCATCAGAAGTCTTCTTTCCCTCCAACCCTTTGCCTTTGTCTTTTTCTGGTTCAGCCGGTTTATCCTTATCACCTGGCTGACCACTTTCTTTGGGGACATTAAGGATGGAGGGGGGAGCTTGGTTGATCAAGTTTTGCTCTGAAACCCCTGGAAGCTGTAGAGCAGGAGGGTCAGGACCTGGGAGCTCTCGGATTTCGGGATCATAATATATGCTCCCAGGTAACCTCAGGGGGGAATCCAAGGGGACCCCAGCAGCATCCAGCACCTTTTGCCAGGTTATATCGCAATAATTGCGACCAACCGAGGCAAATTGCTCAGTAAGCTGCTGCCCGGTCTCATCTACCCCCAACTGATACGCCGCCTTCCTTTCAGCTTCAATTGACTCCTTGGCCAGTTGAGCCTTTTGTTCGGCTGCTAGGGCGCTCTTTTTGGCTTTTTGGAGTTCAGTTCTGAGGCCCTTCACTATCTCCCTTTCAGTCTCCTAGTTGATCTCCGTCATATGCAGCTTTTTGCGCTGCTCCTCGGCTTGGGTCTCGGCGTTATTTAGGCCAGCTCTGAGGCTGTTCCGTTGATTGGTCATGTCTTTCAATTGCTCTGACATGCGAGCATAGTCCTCCTTCAACTGACCCAGAGACTTTTCTACCTCAGATTGAGACTGCATTGCTGCTTGAGCCTCGAGATAGGACTTCTTATTCCATTCCTCGGCTACGTAAATTTGCTGAGTGATCTGCATGACAGAATTTGCAACATCGAGTAAAGAAGGGAGGCAAAGTCAATTACGAATAAAACCTAAATTAAGAATTGAGTATTTACCATGGCCACGTCCCTCTTGAGGGACAAGAAAAGCTCCTTCTGGTTGAAGCGTTTATAGGAGTCCATGTCATGAGGAAGGAGAAGTGGCTGCTGCAGGGCCTCAGCAACGTACCCTGCCCTTCCCCCATCATAGTTGCGGAGGGAGGTGTCCCAAGGAAAGGGAGCGTCATCCAGCTCTAACCTCGGGGACCAAATGCGAGTTCCCCCTCCTCGGCGGACGTCGGCCCCAATCACGTCCTCTCAGCTCTCGGTGGAGGAGGCCCTCTTGCTTCGGTGGTCTCGTATCACCTTTTGCTTTTTATTAGTTTTAGTTGGCACAACTCCCTCCCTCTCTTCAGGCTCGTATGGCCTCTTCTTCTGCGGGTTTGGTATGGGCTTCGAACCTGGGTCAGAGACCTGGGTAGGCACGGGGGGCAGGGTCACCACCACTTTAGACGTCCCAGCATCCTTGTGCTCAGTCTTTTGGCCCCTCTTCTTCATTAAACTCCTTAGGTCCATGTCTTCGTCCGACGATTCTTCAGGACCAGCAGCAATCAGAACAGGATGTATACTTGAATGCCTGTCGATCTCTTCCTCGGCGTCCGAGACCTCTACCACTTGTTCTCCCCCTAGAGTCTCCCCCTCGAAATGGAACTGGTCTATTTGCTCCTCAAGTGATGAACTAGAGGATCCAACTCTTTCACCTTCAACCTCTTGTCCGAGGGGAACTTGTTGAAGGGGTTGAACGAGAGGAGGTATGTTCTGAGGGTTTGGATGTGGCACGGGTGGAAGTTCGTGCGGAGCGAAAAAGCCCTTCCAAGACACGTCAATACGGTTGAGGCGGCGATCTCCCTGAGTTATCGCGTTGCCCACCGGTTGGAAGTCTTTGGGTTTCGCTTTGTACCCTAAGATGAGGGGAGCCGATCGGAGTTGTCCGTCCTCGCTAACGAAGATCTCCGACCGCAATAAAAAGTTCAGCGCAGCGACGTTGGTGAGGCTGAGCCGAGGAGTAATGTGTGCTTTATCTGTTACAAATCACAGCAAAGTCTGATTAGAAAAGTAGAAGCAGCAAAACACACAATCAAAAACGGATCCTAAGCCTATGGTCAGAGTGCCTGAAACTAGTCCCACCTGGTTCTCCATGCTTGGTCGGACAGTGAGGGCCGTTATACCACGCACCCGAGACGATCACGTAGTCGTCCTTTAGCCCATTGTTGGACTTGGGGAGGCAGGAAATTAGCCGAACAATGTCGGACCGGGATTTTAAATAATATCCCGCCCCTTGTTGGCTGTGGAACTCGTACATGTGCACCACGTCGAGCCAAGTGAGTCCCAATCCTAGGTGAAAATTAAGGTCTTCAATTGCTCCTAGGATCCTAAACATGTTAGGCGCGCACTGCCAAGGGGTAATCCTATGGTTTCGGAGGTAACTAGTAGTGAGGGGACCCATAGGGATCGTCATTCCTCCCTCCAGGAAAGCAATGAGGGGGATCACCACTTCCCCGGTTTTCCGGTCAGTCAGTATTTTCTCAGGAGGACAGTACCTCACCCCCACGTTTGGAGGTATGCGGTATGTGGCCCTAAACTTCTCCAATTGGGCAGGACTATCTACCATGTACTCGAGTTTGCCCATCTTTCTTAAACAGAAAAATGTAAATGCGACGTAGAAGGCAGCCGAAGAGAAAACAGGTGGCGTGGGGCAATGAGAACTTACAAACACGAAGCTAGGGATCGATCTTTGACCTCATAGAGAGGATCTTGAGGGCTCTGAGAAGGATCAGGGTCAGCGATTGAGAAAGCTCGGAGCGCTTGGATGCTTGTTCTTGTGGGATAGAATGAAAATTGCAAGGTAAAAGAGAGATACTAACCTCTGAGATTTTATATGAGGATGAGCAAAGGGGCAGAAGTTATTTTGCCCGGATCCCAAGAAAGAACCCTGTCTGTTGGATCAGCAGTCCACCGTTGGATGCAAAGGACCAGACGCCGCCTGAAGTAATTAATGTGGCGCTTTAGGAATACGGAAAACAACTGCAGCAATGATGGAACGCGCACATCCATATCTACACATGTGCCAGTTTGAATTTCTGTTTGTTCCCAAGCCAATTACCCCATGGCAAGTCAAAATCTCACTTTTTCTCTTCGGATGTGAGGGAAAAATTGAGATTTTGAGGGGCTATTGTGGGGGGCAAAAGCCCATATTTATCAAATGGGCCTGGGGTCCTGTTCTGTATGTCATCCTACGTCCGAAGAGCAATAGCGGGCTGGAACAGTGTTCTGCGGACATCAGGCCCAAAGAGGGCCGAAAAGTATAATCCGAAGAGGTCACCTATTGTCCGAAGAAGTTTTACTCCTCGGATACGAGTAGTTTTGTTTAAATACATGTACAGGAAGCCCGAGTGCCCTTCCTGGCAATCTGGGTGACAAAGATAAGCTCTGGGCACTCTTGGGGATGATAAGGATGAAGAAATATATCAAGGAAAAGCTGTCACCGCCACATTTAATGCCCTGCAGCAACTTCTCTGGCCGCATTTATGTGGAGAGGACCCCTGAACAGTGCAACTTCACCTACCGCCACTCCCAAGAAGCTAAAGGAGGTGCTTGACGTGACCCTTACTCAAGTATGTTAGCAGATGGAAGACAAGTGGAGGGTTAGGATGATTAGGAAAGAGGCTATATAAAGAAGGAGAGCCCCTGATATAGGGAGGTCGAGAAAAAAGAGGAAGAAGAACAGAAAATCACTTTACTGTAGCTCTGAAACTTGTAATCTAAGAACATTCAATAAAATACCTCTTCGGACCTTTAGTCCTTCATAGTTTTTACGTGATTGCATGTCAGATTATTCGCCCGTCCTACCACCAACTCTTGTTTAATTCATATCCGGCTCAGCTCTTTCACCCACTCTCTACAAATTCATTGTGCTGGGTTCGTTGGGCCTCTAACCCACCTCTTTAGGGCTTGGGCTACAAAAACTGACCCTACAGTTTCTTCTTGATAACTGTTCATTTCTTGGAAACTTGAGACTTGATTGTAGAGGAACAACTGAAAAAATGCTTGGAGTTTACCAAGGCAACTTCACATGCATAGATGTGAGGACAAATCCGAAGCTCTAAACAAAAGTTCAAGACAGACAGTCTAGGACAATTCCTATAACATATCATGTTCAATGCTTACAAAGTGCCCACTACCAGAAACTGCATTCCTCATCTCTAACTATGGGAGAATCCACATTCTTGGTTCCGCAGGATTACTCTCATAAGTGTTTCAGAGATATCCTAGCATTACAGGAAAAAGAAAAAAAAAATGAACCAACTATATAGGAATCAACAGTAGTTCGAAGTCTTCAAGAGCCTTGTAGCTCAAGTAATTAGCATTTCCTGGTGTTTCTAATAAAGACATCTAGGATTCAGATCATCCCACCCCCAACTATCAGACTACCACCAAAACAAAATAAATAAATAAAAAGTAGTTCAAAAGTCACAGGTATAAAAGTTCTCTCCCTCCCTTTCCAATTCACTATATTATCTGTTTTGGCAACCAGTGGTAAATCACTAAAGTTCAAGTAACACAGAATTTCTAATCACAAATTAGCCAACTCAATTAATAGAGAAGCACTAATAATAAAGCACATTTTATGTACAAAGAATAGATGGAGCACAGATGCCTGCCTTAAAAATATATAAGATATGACTTGCAGCGACCACAAAACAAACCTGCCAAGAGTTCCAGATGCCCAGTTCCTGAAGCCCGATAAGCATCAAAATCACCCAATAGTCTTGCTACAGGATGAACTTCATCTTCATCCGACATACTCCTTAAAAGATGAGAATGAAATGTAGAAGATTAAAAATTTAATACACATTAACATCAGAAAGTTGATATAGATTAGAATTCCATAGCTCAAACAAAAAGTAGATAAGCCTACAAGTATTTGGCATGTCCCAGACAGCATAAAGCCTCACGCATGGCATTATCGAATACTTCCTGATAGTGAGCTTTCCATTCATTATCTTGGGTTGCATAAAAAGATCTCCACTTTAGAATATCTGGTCCCGTAAAACACTGCATTAGTGCAACAAAGCACACCATGATCACACCAAAAAAAAAAAAAAAAAAAAAAAAAAAACCAATAACTTTTGCCCCCGGCTGCTAAAGTTTGAAATCATCCCTGCATTATGAAATATTTAGTTTAAATAACAGTCAAATTTTACTAGAAAAAAGGAAAGACCTTAAGCATAAAGGATGTATACAAACGGCTCACCTAGAATACATGGAAGCACCCTTATCTAATGCCAATCTAAACAAACCAGACAACAAATATTTAAAACAGGAATCTCCACACCATTGATCATACCAAAACCTGACACATGTATATTCCCCAACAACAAATTTCATAGATCAAGAAAATTCATCCCAACCTTATCTAATGCTTTTCCATATATTTATTAAAATTAAAAAAAAAAAAAAAAAAACATTAAATTAAAGTTTACTCTCTCCACAAATCAATCAAGCCACATAAATAATCAATCTATATTTACAAAAACGGAAAAAAGAAATGCAAAAAATCCTCTGAACTTCGCCTCAAACTCAAACTAACTCCATGTTCTTTTAATTTGAAATGAGAAGTCCCTGAAGGTTGGGAAATGTCTAAATCAATACTTCTGTTACTATTTCGTGAATTGGGTGGATGGTGGATGGAAGATGCTAGCACATAATTTATGTTAATAATATAAAAAATTAGATTTAAAATAATTCATTAGAAAATTGTTCTTTTTTTGTCTCCACCTCTCCTTTTTCCAACAGGAACCACCACCACCACCACAAACTTTGCCAAAGCTCCACCATACCAGCCTACTGTTCCCCTTAATAATGCAGCAACACCATTGCACACAACAAGAAGCAAACAATCCACCTGAAACCCAGCCATCCCCTTCACAATCACAACTATAACAAGCACCAGCCACTTTTTACGCATTACCCACACTCATCATCCAAACCATAAATTTCCTCAATCCCAAGCAGCCCAACCCGCAAAGAAAGCAGAACACCTCTCAAGGTGAAATTCCTCATTAGAGCCTCTTGTGCTACTGGGTGATGCCTCATAAATCAAAATTATATTTTTGCATTTTTCTTTTGTTATTATCAATCATCAAATAAAAATTTACATAATCCGCTGTCTCATTCTACCTGTTTCACTCTATACTGTACAAATAAAAATTTGCCATGTGTCCACTTATTTAATTAGATTTTAACTTTTTGTCTTTCATAATTAGATTTAGCAAACCCAAACATTTCTATTATCTCTCTGTTAATTCCTCTACTGTGCCTCACCATTTCCTCCAAATCTGCATTTTTGTGAACCAAACCAAGACATAATACTTCACTGATTAAAGTTAGAAAGAAACCATGCTTGCCGTTGTGATTCAAAAGATAAGAATGAAAAAAAGAGTCACTTCCTTGAAGACTGAAGAGGAAGCTAAAGAGACGTAGAGATTGAAGAGAACTTTTTCATTTGAGCCTTTGACTCCTCTGTCTGTCTGTCATGGTCTGCACAATTACAAACAAAAGTTAACCTTCGCGGACGCCACCCCACCACCAACCTTCGCCGGCGACGCCATAAATATCTCCGGTCATGGCCAACCACCATCGCCTTTCCTTCTATCTCTTTCTATCTGGATCAATCACTCTCTCTCTTCCTTTCCCTCTATCTTCCTCTTCTTTTCCATAGCTACGGAATTTTCTGCACTTCACCTCTTCCACATACAACTTTTATTCTCTTTTTTGTTTAATTGAGTGTTTGATTCCTCATCACTCTCAGATCTGATTTGATTTCTAGTTTATAAGTGTTTGGACTTTTTACTATTATAAACCCACAACATTGATGCTTGCTCAAAGTCAAATCCACCATAGCTGAAACCCATGTTTCAAAACAAGTGAAAATCATAAAATCCAAATAAAAGAGAAACGAAATCATTGAAACAACCAAAAACAAAACAAAGAATCAATCAAGAAACTAACCCAAAATGGCTTTCGGTTATGGTATAAAAAGGGAGAAAGAAAAAAGAAAACTAAACTGAAAATAAAAATAAAATAAAGGAGCGAAATCAGGTAAGTAATCCAGGTGTCAGTGCTTGGCCGTGACCGGCAATATTGATGTCGTCGGTGGCCAGTGCCGGCGAAAGTTGGTGGTGTGGACACCTGCCAAGTTTTTATTTGCAGGGCCTAAAGTGGAGTAGAGATAATGAGAGTGGAGATTTGGACACTCGCCATGAGTAAGCCCAAACTTCTACAATTCCAAGGTTGGTTAAGTTTCTAGGAATTGATGTTTCTGTATTCCCTGGTAGTCTAGCCCTATTTTGATTTTGTTTATATATTTCAAGGGGTCATGAGTTTATAGTATAATCAAGGTTCTATTGATAAAATGCTAAACTACCTTCCAAGATGAACTCGAAGCACCTAGATTCAGAAAGCCCCTTTTAAAATATGGAATCACAATGAGAAATTGCATACTTAAGTACTAAAAGTCTAAGTTCTTGTTTGGAATGAGGGAATGGAATGGAATGGAATGGAAATGAATGAAAAGAATTATTTTAGAATATTTTTCCATACCCTTGTTTGGGAGTTTTAATGGAGGGAATGGGAAACTCATTCCATTATTTGGGAGTTTAAATGAAAGAGAATGAAATTGGTAGGAGGGAACACTCATTCCTCTCTACTCCCTTAAAATCTCAAATTTTCATTCCCCTCGAAATTTGGAGGAATGAGAGAGAATGAAATTAGATTTAATGATTTTTTTACTAAAACTCCCAAAATACCACTATATATTCAACTCTTTATTTTAAAATAGGGGTCTAATAGTAATATTGTCATAAAACAATTCCATTACATTCCCTCCATGTTGCTCCCAAATAAGATTACTTACATTCTATTTATTTTCATTCATTTCCATTCTTTTATTTTAAAATATCCAATCAAGGTTACTTAAATCCATTCCATTCCATTCTTTTCCATTCATTTCCCTTACTTAAATACATTCCATTCCATTCTATTCCTTTCCATTCCCTTATGATCATTTTATTCCATTCCATTTCATTCCCTTATGAACTCCCAAACGGAGCCTAAAACACAATGACCCTACCACCTTCTCATGGCCTGCACACCTAGCTACAACCTTAGCCAAGTCAAAGAGCATATCACCTCATTATTGTGCAATGTACCATCCATGTAAACTAAAAATATTGTCTCAAACTTAAATACAAGCCAAAATGGAACATTAAATTACAAAACCAACATGATAGATAGTGGCTCACCTTCTGAACCAGAGCTACCATAGGGGCGAGGATGACGCATATGGATATGCTCTTCTAGGGCTTCCTTATCAAGTAACCCAGCTCATGTATAAGCAGTACAACAATGTGGTCCTCCCCAAATAAACAATAATATTCTCCTCCAAAGCTTTCTGGCATAGCTCCAACTAGTACCTTTAGAAAACGTATATACAAAACAACATAACTCACAATTAGCTCCTATTTTCTTGGAAAAAATGCATTTTATTCAAAGGAAAGAAATTGCCAGCAAAGCCAAACACAACTGGCATGCTTGAGCTAAGCTTATGTGTTCTGAAAAGTTTCTATGAAAATTATAGGATAAAGAAAAAAAAATTATATGTTTTAAAGGGAAACCAAAAAATTAAGAACTCAAGAAATAAGTTTGGAACTACAATTTCAGCCCTATAATTCAAAAGCTTTTTACCATTAAAATAATAATAATAATAATAATAATAATAATGATATTAAAGTTACCTTGGATTCGTTTGGCCTTTATGTGCGTAAATTCCCAATCCAGTTTTCAATTAGATTAGGGTGTTCTATCCACATCAGATGTGGTGGTTCGTCATCTAGGCTTCCCATAATTTCAGAATCTTTCGCTGAATCGTCTAAATCATTATCCTCATATGGAGTGATTATGCAACTGCTAGATCCAACAATAAATTGTTCGAGATCTTCAATGTCTTGCTTAAATATCAATTGGGCTCCACATTTCGTAACCTCCAAGCCTCGATTGAAAGTTCCAAATCTTACCTCTATTTGGCTGAATGCATAAGCGTCTGCTCTATTCAATTTCAAGGGTCTTTCCAAGAATATAAAGGGAATATATCGCAGAAAAATCTGATGCGATTCAATCTTACCAAATTCCTCGTATAATCGAATAAGCCCCGTTAGAATAGGTTCATGTTCGTTGATTTTAAAAGTACATTTAAGCCCCTCAGCAAACATTTGGTAAAGAGGACGATGCTGGAGGAATTTAAAAACAACGCACACAGCGACTCCCATAAATTTGTTACAGAATAATAAATGTGAAGGCACTTCCAGATTCACTGAATCCCCCACATTTCTATCCCTAAACCAATTCAAAATTTCACTTCTAGGAACTGTGAGAAATGAAAGAGAGGGTCCCTGAAACAAACAAATCATGATGTTTAGAACTTCACATGAGTGAGAGAGAGAGAGAGAGAGAGAGAGAGAACCTGAGTGATATCACAACTTAGAGAGTGTCCCTGAAACAAACAAATCATGATGTTTAGAACTTCACATGCAAGAGAGAGAGAGATAAGGAGAGGGAGGTATAGAAAGAGAGTGAGAGAGAGACCTCCTTAATGATATAGTGTCTCAGCATTGTTGACCATAAGTCATTGAAGAGTTGATTCTTAATCAATTTGTTGCAATTGAGAAGACGTAGATTCGGCCAAAAATCACATTCTGGCCTTAATGATAATTTTTCTAGTGAGGTACACCCTGATGCATCCATAGATTTAATATTTAATGGAAGCTTAGGACACATTCGAAGTTGAGTGCACCCACCCAAATAAAGTCTTCCTAGATTAGATAGTTGAATGATACTTTCAGGAATGCAAATAAAATTATTTCCACTTAGGTTTAATACTTTTAAAGATGACAAGCACCCAAGAACACTAGGAATTGTCTGAAGATTGCAATAGCTTAGATCTAGATCGACTAAAGAACATAAGCCTTGTAACATGCCCATGAGATCTAGACTACTACTTGGCCGCATTAAAGGAAAACTAAGAAGCATATTAGACGATTGGGACGATAGCACCCTAAGATTTTTTAAGTGAACAACAGATGAAGGTAGCCTTGTTATAGCAGTTCCACTCACGTCTAGCTTCTCCAAACCTTTGATATTCCCCAAACTCTCTGGTAGTTCATTTATAGAAGTCTTGCTCAAATAAAGTTTTGACAAACGCAACATATTTCCTACAATTTCTGGAAACTTCTTTAAGCTTGAACAACCACCAAGATTGAAAATTTCAAGTGCTTCTAAGTTGACCTTGATAAGTTCTAAGGGATCAGTGGGCTGAAAAGTCTTCGGATACTGTTGATCTTGAAGGCCAAGTCCTGGAAAACCAAATTCAATCAGAGAAAGACCGGTGGAGGCCGGTCTAAGATCCTCCGATGGTAAAGTCAGTGGTTTGAAGTAGAAAAAAGAGACTTCAAAGACTTCACTAATTTTTTTATCTCGAATTCTAAAAAAGAGAAAAAGGTCCCCTTACCTCTGCGTAGGAGGGTCTTTATATAGTGTTAGAAATCAGTTATTTCTCCTATCGTCGTAGAGTTTGGAGGATTCAGAGGGTAACTTCCATAACTGTCATAGGAGTCACCTCATCGGGACCTATGTTGAGATTCAAACAATATGACTCTTCAACATGACTCTTGGTTGGCAGTGTGTTGAAGTGTAACTCTTGGTGAACCTCGCTCGTCCATCATCAATGAAGGACGAGGTTCACAGCTTGCTCGTCCTTCATTGGACGAGTGAATGGAGGATGAAAGAGGACGGTTAAGGAAGGACGAGTGTACCAACCATTCGTTCTCCGTTTTGTACATTGCTATGGACGGCAATATGGACGAGTAATTGACTTGGAGTTTTTCTTGCACCATCAGACCTCGTGTGGAAGGTTTTTGAGACATTTGGAACCATTCAAATCCAATTGAATTAGTTGTTTGAGATCTCCAAGAGATGGGTGAATCTTATATAGTCTTGTACAATCTCGAAGAATCAATTGCTTAAGCTTTGGGGCTCCACTAAGTTTCGGGATCTCAATTAAGTTTTGAGAGCCACTTAAGTCTATGAGTTTTAGCTCATCTAAATTCTGTTATAAACCAATAAATAATTAGATAAAGACAAGGCTTAATGAAAAGGAATAAAATGCACATTTGCATAACTAAAACGCACTACAACGCATAGATGTTTGATCTCACTACAACGCATTCTCAATTCAACAAGTTTGTTTGGTTGGAAATTGGTTGGTATACATTTCAAATGATATCTAGGCCATTCAAGAACACGTAACTCATTAGATAGATAACTGAGGCCTTTTGGAAGTTGCACCATACCTCTATGAATTTCTTTTGGAAGTTGCATAGTACCATCTATGAAGTTTTGTAGAAGTTCCCTATTACCAATTTTAAGCAATCTCAAAAACTTCAGCTTTGAGAAGCTTCAGCACTCAATTGTTCCTTTTTCTGAATAGGCATGTTTAGCATTATGCCTTCAACTGCATCTATTCCCTAATAACCAAAAACAATGAAATTAAAATAATTAGAAAAATCTTAAAAAATTTAATAATAATATATGTACTTATTTAAGTTCAAGTTTATATTAGTCAACTTACAGTATTATTCTTTAATACATGAATGACATCGTCGTAAATCCACAACCTACTATGTCCACCAAGCTTTTTAGGTGATTCATGAAGAACGATTTCTTGACCCATATCTTGTAGCAAATCATGCATCCACAAAGTTCTTTCATAATCAATGGTTATGAGAGATTTGTCCACAAGAACACCAAAATTGTAGTATGGATAATAGCCAAAACCTTCTGTTATATCTCTTATGCTATCTTTGTTCTCTCCTTTGAAAAAACATGCAATATCTAAAAACAATCATTTCTGTGAATTTGTTAGCCCATCAAAACTTATTTGAAGTATATCCAAAACTTTTCTATTAGGTTCTTTTTTTAGTTTATCTAGGGCACTTTTCCATTCATTCTTTCTTTTAGCAAACAAGGACGAACCTAAAACTTTAAGAGCTAAAGGAAGGCCTTTAGCATAATTCACAAAGTCCTTAGACAAATTCACATAATCTTCTTCAGGATAAGGTTTATGGAAAGCTCCCCAACTAAAAAGTTGCAAAGCATCATTATTACGCAACCCCTTAGCTGTATATATATCATTCACACCACATCTTATCAATAAATGGCTATCCCTGCTTGTTACAATGATTCTACTTCTTGGACCAAACCAATCATGCTTTCCTGCTAATGCTCCAAATTGTTCTTCTTTATCCACATCATCAAGAACAATAAAAACCCTTTTATTACATAGTGTATTCCGTATGATATTGACTCCCTCCCAAACGTTCCTTATATTTATTTCACTTTTCTTGAGGATCTTAGAAAGAAGTTGTTTTTGTAAAGAAACTAGACCTTGCTTTTCAGTTTCTTCTCTAACACTAGCTTCAAAGTTACCAAAAATTCTTTTATAAATTTCCTGTGCTAGAGTAGTTTTGCCTATTCCACCCATCCCGCATATCCCAACAAAGCAAACACCACCCATCCCTCTTCCTAAGTATGAATCCAACATTTCCTCCACACAGGAGTCCATTCCAACAAGGTCCTCAGAAACACTTGAGAATTTACTACACAACTCACTAAATAAACATCCAATGATTTCTTGGATAACTATGGATTCATGCCTGTGGGGAGAAAAAAAAAAGAAAAAGAAAAACAATAATTTTGATGAGGCAGAGCTAGCCACATTTAGAGACAAAACATTCAACATAAGCATAGTATTAGCTTCGTTCAGCCACATTGAGAGTGCCCAATTATATTTAGTCCTCTGTTGTACATTTCTAGGATTGCAATTTTCATGCACCCTTTTTTTTCATAAAAAATAACAAATTAAACCATTGAAGTATTAACTATATAATTCTACTTTTCGCTAGACACTTGCTTTGGAAAAATTTTCCATGCTTATCAAAAAAATTTGGCAGGAAACATAAACTATAAATTGGAGGCATGAATTCAAATGAAAACACTACAAGTAGGCCAGTGGTTTATAAAAAAGCAAAGCTATGGACTCTGTGAGTCACTAGTAGAATGAGGATTACCAAGTTCGTGCCTTTTTGCTCATATTTGGTAATATAGGGACTACCATGCCAAACTATGCAAAGGTTCATCCAAAGTCCAATTTGAGATTATAATTCCCAAAGTTTACAAGGGACAAAGAAATTCATTGTTAGATGTATTATAGGGCAATTTTAGAGCTATTTGGGGAAAAAATTATTGTAAGGCCCAAGTCTGTGTAATTATGTTCTTGCATGACAAGAATCTAGTCCTACTAGGATTATGTTGCGCGGATTGGGTGAAATAAATCTGTTTACACAAGATTAAAGAAGAGAGAGAGAAGATAATATGACACAAGGAATTTACGTGGTTCGGCAATATGCCTACGTCCACGGGAGGCGACAGAATAATTTTCACTATAACTTTAGAGATTACAACAATGACTTGAAAGCACTCACACACAAACCCAAACCCCAAATACACCCTTGGTTCTCTCACACACAAATAGAGAACACCCTTTTGTATTTAGACAAATTGCAAGACCCTAACTTCCTATCTCTGGTGCACACACACAGAAGAAGTTATTTTGCTATCTCCCTAGCTCACCCTTGCATGCTTTCATTTGCTCCACACATATTGTATTTATAGACAAGGTTTAGCCGAAATTCACCAATAGAGCACACAAGAGACTTCTATTGTTTAGGGAAGTCAACAATAGTGGCTAGCAATTCATGAAACGTCCAATGCATGAATACTTGTTCAAGTTACATTCTTCCTTGCCGTTTCTTGATGATTCATGCATGCAAGAAGTCATAAATTTCGGCCAATAGATGAAGTTTGTAGAACATGCAAGACTTCTATCAAAGAAGTCAATAATTTCGGCTATGGCTTGACATGGAATCTTCTTGCAACTTCTTGCAACTTCTTGATGGTTTGTTGTTTAATTGTCAAGCCACCAATTTTGACAATTCAAGCCATTTTATTTGACAATTCAAGCCATTCTAACAGATTATAATAGAGTTAGACTAAATTTTTCTATAAATACTTTAGGACTCTCTCATCATTAGGCCATGTATAAAAATTAAAAAAATTAAAAAAAAAAAAGAAAGAAAGAAGAAGTAAGTAATGATAAATAAATTCAGGAAAAAAAAAATGACCATAAATAACATTATTCCAAAGAATTTCTTATTTATTCTTTAAATCCCATCTAGCAAGATTGGCAACCTTTGTCAGAGCAGCTTTCCATGTTTGTACAATTTCTATATTATCTTCGAAACTCTTTTCATGTTTATCAAAGGCTTCTACGAAAATTCCCCTATGATTCCTCACATCACTAGGATTCACATAGTGGAAAACAGGTAAAACTACCAACCCTGTCTTTTCAATGCACTCAACAATCTTTGTTAGTTCAATCAAGCACCATCTTGATGAAGCATAGTTCCTTGATAGAATAACAACAGCAAATCTTGATTCTTTTATTGCTCTCAAGAGCTTTAGATTGATTAGGTTCCATGCCTTAGTTCTTTATCGTCCCTAAAAGTTGATATGCCGTTTTGTATCAAACTAGCATATAGATGGTCTGTAAATTTTGTGCGAGTGTCCTCACCTCTAAAACTGAGAAAAACATCATATTTCCATCCCTTGGATGAAGAAGAAGAAGCAGCCGATGGAATTGAAGCCATAAAGAAAATGGATGAGCTTAAATTGTAGGGTTAGAGGTTAGAGAATTGCTGGTGTGACTGAAAAACTCAAAAAAGCAACTTTATTAATGCATATGGAAAGAATATGTGTGCGTGCATAATGCATACTATGGATGTCTTTAAATACTGTTTATTTTGCTGAAAACTGAAAACACTATAGCAAAATAATTTTTAAATGTGTGAATAATGTCATGAGACTTATTTTTAATGAAAGTTTTGTTGAAAAAATAGGTTTGTAGGTCTCGTAAATAGTACACGAGACCTACTAAAAAAGTTACTACAGCCACAAAACGCGCTTCAAAAGAAAAAAAAAAAAAAAACAGACACGACGCTAATAATCAGTATCCAAACAGGTATCATGTTTCTCTTTCACAGTGAGTTAGGCCCAGCCCCGTATGGTAATGGAAGCATGCATGCTGAGAACATGGGTTAAGTCAACAATTCATTTTCTATTAGAGTCGGTGGCAATCAAAGAACATGGGAAATTATTGCCTAATGTTCTTGAGTCTTGAGTCATCACTCTCCCCGATCTATCTTTGAGCAATAAATGTCACCTTTTAAAATGTGTTTTTAGCTATTTTTTATTTATCTGTAGCACCGATTGTTTTTAAAAAATCCCAGTTTTGACACTGCCGAGATTTTTGTATGTTTCTACTTTTTACACTAAGCCACCGTTTGAATAAAGATTAAAAATAAAAATTATTTTACTATTCAATTTAATTTTACTATTATTTATAGGTTATAGTGCATTTTTTGATACTATTTGTAAGTTACATTGTACTATTTCAATAAATTTTTACATTTATTTACCGTATTTCCAACAATTAATTTTCAGTTTCAGCAAAATAAGTGATATCCAAACAGATTATAATATCTAAAATAATGTTAACCAACCTTTATATCTTAAACAATATTATTTTTATACTAATATTATTTTAATCTTATAAGAAAATAGAGCATAAAAGGTTAGATGTATTGTTAAAGCAGTAATATAAAATAAGGTTCTGTTAACATATGTCCTTAGGACATCTATCAATTATTTATTATAAAAAACTTTTTATTATTTTCTTAAAAAAACCTTTTAATTAAAAATTATAAAAGTTGTCGAAAAATTAATTATTTTTTCATTTTCTAACTAAAAAAGTTTCTTAGAACAATTTATTATAAATGCGCTAAGGACATCCATTAGTAAAATCCTATAATATAAAGGGTAAGGGTTAGTTAGTACGCTAGAGCTGGTAAAAATCAAACACGTGTCCGTATTATGTCCAATGGAGAGCTAACCAATATTCCAAAATAAAGAGGCGAAAATACACTTTTGGTCCCAACATTTTGGGCCTATTCTTATTTTGGTCTCTAATTTGATTTCGTGCCTACCCCAGTCCATAAAACTGAAAAATCATGTCCATTTAGGTCCATGTCGTCATCTCAGTAACAAAAAATTCATACATGACAAACGGAGTGTGTATGTGTCATATTAGATGTTGATGTGGCTATTAAAATATAAAAAAAATTTATTTGATTTTTTTAAAATGCCACGTTAGCATATAAATTAATAAAAAAAATAATAAAACAATTTTTTTTTTCATTTCTCAATTTTGATTTAAACCCCAAAAAAAAAAAAAAAAATTGATTTGATTACACTGTTGCAATACATAATCAAGCCAGATCTCTTCTTCAATCTCCAAACCCGAATATATTGAGTTTTATACGCTATGATTTAAACTTGTGCTCATCTCAAATTTTTTTTTTTTTTTTTGGAAATGCATCTCAAATCTTTTAAATCTCTAAAATTATTATTATTATTATTTTTGAGACGAACGATAGAAAATTGTATTGATTAAAGAACGTATACAAAGCCAAGGTACAAAGCTTCAAAAGGAGTGCACAACCATACAAAGCTTCAAACCACCTCATCGCCATAGGCCCCAAGCTGGATGGGAATACCTTACACATCAAGGCCTCATTCCTGGAGTGCACAACCATTCTCTGGTTGAAGTGACTTATGTGCTTCACAGGGTCTGTACGACCATTGTACATGGTAAATGTTGGCTGAGTAAAGCACCGAGGAAGTTTTCCTACTTCAATCCTGCGTGTGAAAGGTGATTTGGAAATTTGGTTCAACGCCCTACTCATAGCATCGTTTCCCAGACCTTTATGGGATGGAATTTTACCCCTACGCCTACAGTGGTGATCCTCATCTTACGAGAAAGACTCACTGGACAGAGTCCTCGATCTTTTTTTAAAGAAATGTAACTCTGCAGAAATGTATTTGGCATTTATAGAATTTTAGCAAAGCTTCTATGAAAATAAGAAAATTTCTATTTTTTTCTTTTCACATTCAAAATTAAAGAGCCAATAGATCATTGAAAACAACCCAAATAACAAAACTTATTTTTGAGACGCAAATTAATTATTTCAATCACAACTTTTGGATTTGGATTCTATTGTCATTGTCAGTATATCAAAAATGGATTAAAAAAAAAAAATTATAATTGATCATTCTTCCCATCCTGCACTTGTTTGTATTGGCAGTAGATGTGACATTGTAAATAGTTAAATCAATAGCCATATCTTTTCAATGAAAATAATTGTTACTCAATATGATTGTTCTGAAAAATTAGATATATTAATGAACTGAAGTGTAACACATCATGACAATTATGGTTCAGCAACCAAAAGTGGAGTAGAGATAATGAGAGTGGAGATTTGGACACTTGTCGTGAGTAAGCCCAAACTTCTGCAATTCCAAGGTTGGTTAAGTTCTAGGAATTGATGCTTTTGTATTTCCTAGTAGTCTAGCCCTATTTTGATTTTGTTTATATATTTCAAGGGGTCATGAGTTCATAGTATAATCAAGGTTCTATTGATAAAATGCCAAACTACCTTCCGAGGTGAACTCGAAGCACCTAGATTCAGAAAGCCCCTTTTAAAATATGGAACCACAATGAAAAATTGCATACATAAGTACTAAAAGTCTAAGACCTCGTTTGAGAGGAGGGAATGGAATGGAAAGGAATGAAAAGAATAATTTTAGAATATTTTTCCATTCCCTTGTTTGGGAGTTTTAATGGAGTGAATGGAAAGCTCATTCCCTTGTTTGGGAGTTTAAGTGAGAGGGAATGGAGTGGGTAGGAAGGAATACTCATTCCTCTCTATTCCCTTAAAACCTCAAATTTTCATTCCCTCCGAAATTTGGAAGAATGAGAGGGAATGAAATTAGATTTAATGATTTTTTTACTAAAACTCCAAAAATACCCCTATATATTCAACTCTTTATTTTAAAATAGGAGCCTAATAATAATATTTTCATAAAATAATTCCATTACATTCCCTCCATGTTGCTCCCAAACAAGATTACTTACATTCAATTTATTTTAATTCATTTCCATTCCTTTATTTTAAAATATCCAATCAAGGTTACTTAAATCCATTCCATTCTATTCTTTTCCATTCCTTTCCCTTACTTAAATACATTCAATTCCTTTCCATTCCCTTATGAACTCTCAAATAGAGCCTAAAACACAATGACCTTACCACCTTCTCACGACTTGCACACCTAGCTACAACCTCAGCCAAGTCAGAGAGCACATCACATCATCATTGTGCAATGTACCATCCATGTAAACTACAAATACTGTCTCAAACTTAAATACAATCCAAAATGGAACATCAAATTACAAAACCAACATGATAGATAGTAGCTCACCTGCTGAACCAGAGCTACCGTAGGGGCGAGGATGACGCATATGGATATGCTCTTCTAGGGCTTCCTTATCAAGTGACTCAGCTCGTGTATAAACAGTACAACAATGTCGTCCTCCCCAAATAAACAATAATATTCTCCTCCAAAGCTTTCTAGCATAGCTCCAACTGGTACCTTCAGAAAACTGAACGGTTTTTAGACCCCTTAACCCAACCAGATTAACCTAGTTAATTAGCCAAGTGATTAACTTAGTCAAATTATGCAAATCTAGGTTATCACAATCAAACAATCATATCAAGTATAAAGCAGCGGAAAAGTAAATAACACAATGATATAATGACCCAAGAAACCACACCCGTAAAAACCTGGGGAGGATTTAATCTAGCTATCCTCAAGGTAAACTTGAATCCACTATCTTGAAAGAATCGAAATTCATACAATAAGACTTTGAAACCCCCACGCTCGACTTCTTATTGCTACCCACTAGTAGAACTTATTGACACGACCACGTGCAAGCTTCGAGACCACAGACTCATTCTTTCTTGGATTCTCCAGCAAATACAAGCACATCCGCTTGTGTATCTTTAAGCTCTTATGGCAGCAACTGAATGATCATCAAGTTATTGAAAAAATCTCCTCTTGATAATCCTAAGCTTGTGTGAAGGAAAGCTCCTCACAGATCTCACAAAAGATTCACACAAACAGCAATATGAGCAACCAAAGACTTAGAGAGGTTTGGGTACAAAACCCTAGATACAAAAGAGGCACACTCTTCTCTCTTTGAAAAGTCTCAAAAAACGTGGCTTAGGGTTTCTTTTATATAGTGGGAGAAGTAGATTTGAAACCCTAATCCTTAATGGGCTTAAGCTGCTGTTTGAGCTGACTTAAAATTCTGCAGATACGATTTTCGATTGATCGAGCCTGTTCTTCGATCGATCGAACCAGGCAGAATATGAAGTCTTCTTCCTGCAGCTTGTATGTTCTTGAATTTTGACTTGAATCACCTTGAGCCTTGTCTAATAATACCTATAGACTTTAAGATCTATATCTCGACAAGTTTGTGTTCACGATTTGCCAATAGTTCTAAACATTTAGAACCTAACAAAAACGTATGTATAAAACAACATAACTCACAATTAGCTCCTATTTTCTTGGAAAAAATGCATTTTATTCAAAGGAAAGAAATTGCCAGCAAAGCCAAACACAACTGGCATGCTTGAGGTGAGCTTATGTGTTCTGAAAAGTTTCTATGAAAATTATAGGATAGAGAAAAAAAAATTATTTGTTTTAAAGGGAAACCAAAAAAGTAAGAACTCAAGAAATAAGTTTGGAACTACAATTTCAGCCTTATTTCTCAAGTGAACATCCACATTGTCAACCTTAATAGTGCCTGGAATGTAATCCAACAACTGAGGAGGGGGATAACCATACAAAGCTTCAAAAGGAGTGCACAACCATACAAAGCTTCAAACCACCTCATCACCATGGGAATACCTTACACATCAAGGCCTCATTCTTGGAATGCACAACCATTCTCTGGTTGAAGTGACTTACGTGCTCCATAAGGTCACAGGGTCTGTACGACCATTGTACATGGTAAATATTGGCTGAGTGAAGCGCCGAGGAAGTTTTCCTGCTTCAATCCTGCGTGTGAAATGTGATCTGAAAATTTGGTTCAACACCCTACTCATAGCATCGTTTCCCAGACCTTTATGGGATGGACTTTTACATTTATGCCTACGGTAGTGATCCTTATCTTACGAGGAAGACTCATTAGGCAGAGTCCTCGATCTAGGCCTATAGCTGCCATTTTCTTCTCCACCAGAAGAAGAAACAAAACTTGAAGGAGTTCTCCTCTATCGTTTGCGGCGCAACTTCTTTCGCAAGTGATCAATCTCATGCTGCGTGTTTCTAGCATTCTCTTCATGAGAGATGTGGCTCCCGCTCCGAGACTGGCTCCTATTAGTATGGGTAATGTGCACATTTCCCTCTCGGTCCCTTCTTTGTTCAAGATTACGGAAGTGATCTTGATGCTAAGACCCCATAGATTCTGTCTAGTTCAGACCTAAACCTACCATAGTTGAACGTTAGACTTATTACCACACCAGAAGTCCCCACAAACGGTGCCAATTGTAAGGACACAATTTGGCTCCTAAGCCCCAAAGTATGGATGAACTTAGGCGCAAAGAGTCTAATACAATGAATTTGTAGAGAGTGGGTTGGAAAACTAGGATTTAATGAGTTAGTCAACAAGTAAAGTGGATCCAGATGACAAGAAAATAAAGATAGACTAGTTTAATCTAAAGAAAATTGTCCTTAGCATAATCTGAAGAGATCAGTTCTTATATATTTCTCTCAAGTTTGATTACAAGTTCAACTCTTGATTGCTACAGTGTTTTTCTCTTGATTTCTCGATCCCTTTCTCTCAGGGTATCTCTTCCATTTTATACTACCTTCCCCTTTCATCTCCACCCTCCACGTGCAAATCAGATTGTTGGTGTTGATCCTTGTCCCATCAGCACCTTCCTAAAATCTTTGGATAGTAGCTGTAAGGCTGAAACCTACTGTTCAGATATCACTTTCTCATTAATGTGGCCAAAGAGTTAGCTGCAGAGCATTCAATGCGGTGGTAGTTGCTTTCTTTTAGATATTTCATAGCTTTTCCTCGTCCTGTTCCTTCTGGATACTTATCCTCATCCATGGAATGATCCGGAACGTTGCTCTTGATGGCAGACCACACCTTCTGACCTCGGCTTTGTGTAGCCGAGGTAGCATTCCTCCTCGGACAGCCCTCATGGGCGACCATGATCAAACCTCACCTCTTTACCTACTGACACGGATCCTTATAACAGCGTCTACCCGTCCTCAGACTACTTACTTTCCTCGGATTGGGCTTCTGGCCCAATACATATGTAGATATATTTTCCTGGGCCTTTCACCCCTCTAGTATTATACCTAAGTTTTAATTAACCTTACCAAAAATATAGTAAAAGCCAAAGTACACTATTGTTTCATAACTCGTTTGTAATTTCTAATGTTTCAAACGAATGACTGTAGTCCCTAAGTAAAGAGCAAGACTTAAGTACAATACTTAGGTACTGTTCCTTAAGTTTCCCTTTTAAGATTCTGTCATGTGGATTTTTTCTCATGAGATGGAAGTGTATTTTGTAGTTAAGTAGTCACATGGCTGAATCATAAGAAAGGAACCTAAGGAACAACATCTAAAATACTATACCTAAGTTTTCCCCCTAAATATAATTTAAAAAAAAAAAAGGAAAAAAAAAAGAGCTCTATTGGTCTTTTCATTTAATTCCATTAAATCTTTTGTGTAGCTAATGGAGCACTAAGATAACCTATTTTTAATTACATGACATCTATTTTTTGTTAAAAAAAATACACGATGTCTTTACCCAACCCAAACTTGTATTACCTTATTAACTTTCTATAATCACCTTTTCCATAGTTCCTCATGAATTTAAGAAAAGAGTTAAATTATTCAAATTTTCTTTAACTGTATGTTTGGATGGAGGGAGATGAGAGGGAAGGGAGGGGAAAGTAATTAATGAACCCAGTTTAGATGTCTTTTAAAGGAGGAGGGGGAGGGGTTTTAATGTTAGGGTGGCAGATTGAGAACCTTCCCATTTTGTATTTCCCAAAAAAAAAAAAAAAAAAAAAAGCGTTCCTCTCCTCTATGGATTTGAAAAATAAAATCAAATGGACTAATAATAATATTCTTAGTCTTATATATGATGTTGCTCTAGTCAATGGATTGTGAATTGGTGATGGCACTGACCACTCAGATATGTAGAGATGCAAATTCTGAAGGATTCTATCAAAAGGATTTTTAATTGATTAGTTACTTAAAAAAAAAAAAAAAAAAAATTTAAGGCCACGTCGTAATTGATGTGACATCCTAAGTGGTATTAATATTGACCCCTAAAAAGTATTGGAGGGATTTAACCAATTAATCTAAGGTAAACAAATTCACTAACTAATTAGAGGTATTACAATAATCAAATAACTCTATTCCTAGTAAAACTTACTAGTGTTACCAAATGCAGCTTCGAGTCTATGGACTTCATCAATTATGGAGATGTTGCAACATGAACCCCTAGTCTACAACTCCAAGTATCCACTTGAAGATTTAGATCCAGCTCTTTTGATGATTGGTATTGTAGCAACTTCAACATCATCGATTCAAATTGTGTTTTGCTTGATCACTTGTAGATGCTTTTGAATGCAAGAGGCACAGAACCTTTAGATATATATATATGTGTGTGTGAGAGAGAGAGAGAGAGAGAGTAGCTCCAAAAGTCTTTTGGAAGTGTATTAGGGTTTGCTTAGATACCTTTGACTTGTTTATGCGAAATCAAAATCACCTAATGTACTAATGGGCTGAATTTACATTTCAGTAATCCCGAGTTTCGATTTGTCGAGATACAACTTGGTCTGTTGAGATTAGGCGTTCTCGATCAGGTGAACAAGTGTTGAGCATTGTCGAGTAGCATAGTTTTACACAATAAAAGAGCACCTAGGTAGCAATGTTGACAACACTTAAACACTCAAAAAGCAAGACACTTTTGTTCACTGTTTGCCAACACAAATTTATATACCTAATAGAATATATATAAATTAAATATACCCACTTTGTATCATTAAAAATAATATATATATATATATATATATATATACACACATATATATACACACACTATGAAATGGACTATTTATTATCAATACATTACAAAAAATAATCTATTATTTTATAAATTTATTTACACAGTCCAATCTCAAATCTATATAAGTGTATTATCAATTTGCCAAAAAAGAAAAACAAAAGAAATGAGCTAAAACAAGACACTTTTGTTCACTGTTTGCCAACATGAATCTATAAACCTAATAGAATGTATATAAATTAAATATATTAAATATACCCACTTTGTATCATTAAAAATAATATATATATATATATATATAGACACACTATGAAATGGACTATTTATTATCAATACATTACAAAAAAAAAATCTATTATTTTATAAATTTATTTACACAGTCCAATCTCAACTCTATGTAAGTGTATTATCAATTTGCCAAAAAAGGAAAACAAAAGAAATGAGCTAACAAAGTTGTATGCGCAAGAGGAGAATGAAAAACAATCATTGAATAGATTTTACAAGTTCTTTTTCCATATCACCATACATAATGAAAACAATCACAATCACATTCACATCCTTTAGCATTAAACTTCCCAATACTTTTTAGGGATAAATCATCATATCTGCAATTGCAACTCTGCAAAAAATATTCCTTTGTCTAGTGTACTAAGCCACTTATTTCGTGATATTTACTGAAGAAAAATGAAAAAGGAACACACAATAGAAGAGAACAATCTAAGATAATAAAATCTACAAAATTTTCCAAGAAGAAACAATTATCAGAATTCATGAATTGGGAAGCCAATTCAAGTTGATATCTTCCTTAACTACCATTACTTTTAGATTGGGGAGGAATTCCTTGATAGGCTCCCATAACTTGGCCCTCTCTTCGTCACAAACCACAAACTTCAATTGCTTGAGTTCCATTGTTGATAGTGGTAACTGATTATGCAATCTCAAGCACCCTATCATGTGTAGCTCTTTTAAATTATGCAAATCACCAATGTTTTTTGGCAACTTGATAATGCCTAGGCAATCAGACATGTCAAGAAGGCTTAACTTATGAAGACTTCTAATTGACTCTGGCAACTCTGATAACTCGGTACAGGATCTAAGCCTCAGTACTTCTAAATTCACCAATTCTCCAATTCCTTCAGGCAATGCAAACAGCTTATGACAATTGCTGATGCTGAGTTTTCTTAGGTGGAGAACCTCACGCAACCATGCAGGCAATTCTAACAGATCATTGCAATAGTCAATGTTTATCTCCATGAGATTTGGCAATGAATCTGAAACTTGTATAGTAGATTTCCCAAAAGCTTGACCAATATTACACATAAATAAGGACATTTTTTTCAAACTCCTCAACGGTACAGGGGTGTTGCAAAAGTAAGGAACTGAAATCTTTTCTAATCTAATTCTCTTTAGATTGGGGAGGGACTTGAGTAATTGGAAATTATTTAATTCAGCATGAAAGAAACCATAATTAGTGACAATTATAACCTTGAGTCTAACCATTTTGTCCACAAAGTCAGGTAAGGTGTAACTCCTTGTTTGAAAATTCAGAACTAAAGCCTCAACATCGGGTGCTTTAATGTTGCACCAACTCGACGAAAATAATTCATCTGCAAAACATGTTATGGTGTGACATGATACTCATTTGTAGGTTATACAGCAAGTGAGCATGTGTGTGTGTGTCTTTGTTAGGGAGAAAATGAACCAACCAGTTGATATAGATAATAAGCGTGCATTTATGAGTTGTTGCTTTTGTTCCATCCACCACTCTGGCAGATTGTTTCCACTTATGTCCAAAATCAGTCTTTTCCTTTCTATTATTGAACCCCGGCTGCTCAAATGGATAGCTAGGTCTCTAAGAAGATTATGTTGTTTGACAAAGTCTTCATTGTAATAGTTGTCAACCTCACTTGCATTTTTCCTGGTTAATGGCCAAAAGTATAAGCTTAGAAGAGATTCAAATTCTTCAATCCACACATAAGAAAAATATAATATATGACAATCGAACAAAGTTAAGGATATGATAACAAAGTCAAGGGAAATTGACACAATCAGTTTGTATCTAGCATAAATGAAATAAAATGGATATAAGACAAGCAGCAAAAATAATAGACTACTAAAAGTTAAAATCCCCCTCTTTTCTTAGGCAGAGTAGTTGTAACCCCTTATTGCTTCGGGTTTCATATAAGTCCTTCTTTCTAGCTCTATGTAGTAATCACCTTTAACATTATTGATATTAAAAATCCGATATTGGTCCTCAACATGTCAAAGAAGTAAAATTCTATATTATCAATTGTGATTAGAAGTTAATGTATTATCGCAAGACATAATGAAATATATCTGGCCATGGGTCATATATATAGTTATATCATATTACAACTAACAACTAGCAACTAGCAATGAGTAAATAAAGAAATTATTCTACCAAGAAAATCACACTTCAGAAATTAAAAGCCAGCACACCTTGTCATTACACGAGTAACCAAATTTCGAGTTGTGAGTTCATGCAAATTGGCAATAGCATGGACATCATCCTTGTTTGGTTCATATAATTCTGTCCACATATCAATGAGGGCAGTAGCAGGGATCGTTAGGTCTTCGGGAAATGAAGCTAGATCCATGAAATACTCTTTGATGATGACCTTGTCAGTAGAAAATTCTAGGCTTTTTTGGAGACAAGCAAGCAGCTCCTCAGTATCAGAGTCAAAAATAGAATGATCATCAGACCATTTCATTACTGTACTGTGCCAAAACTCAGTAGGCCGCCCACGGAATAAACCACCAATCACTTCAAGAGCTATTGGAAACCCCCCACAGCTTCTTACTATCTGCAATTCAAGGAATCAGATAAAATCAGCTATTTTCTATAGGTTACAAGGGTAATATTGGCCAGGACTTTGGCCTAAACCACACTTTGTTCAGAAATATGAAATCGTGGTTTGTATGACAATTGCTTTTATGTCCCTTATCTTCACTCATGTTGTGATGTTGTGGGTATGAAAACATGATTATGTGCAAATATGAAAACATGAATTAAGCAGGTATATAAAACTATTATGTACCCATAAAAAAAAAAAAAACATATAGATTGAATTTGGTCAATCATATGCTCAATCATATGCATACCTTACGACTAAAGTAACTTGAACTCATTTCATATATATATATATATATATATATATATAGACAAAATACCTTTTCAATATATTGTTTTGGAATGTAAGAGCTTTCATCTTGGAAGTATGCTGAGTGGTGTTGAAAAAGACTCGTTGCATCTTCATGATCTAATGGCTCTAAGTTATACTTAGAGTTAAATCTTGGAAATGCAGTTCTTGAAGTCACCATAATCTTGTAATCTGGAATATCAAATCTGAACTTCTCAATAAGGGATTCTGATCCAGGCCAGACATCATCCAAGATCAACAATATAGGAGTTGGTCCAATTTGATTGAACAAGTGTTCCAGCTGGTTGATTGCATCTTCATCACTTAGAAACTCAAGCCGCTCATCACTCTTATGGCTAAATAGTTTTTGTACAATGACCTTCAGGTTGGGATTTTTTGAAACGTTGACAAAAAATATATTGTCCACAAATTTGCCTTTCCAAACACAAGGTAGTTAGAAAGCTGCCACTAAGGCACAATTCATGTCTAATAACATTATTTATTGTTATTATTATTATTTTGCAAAGAAACAAGGCATGTCTAATAACATTCTAGACCTATTGATTTAATGGCCAAGTCAAATGGATAAAATTCCTAATCCCAACGAAGGGTAAGAAGTGAGCAAAAGAAATTTTCCAGAAAACCATATCAATTATGAAGAGAATTGCTTTTTCTTTCTTTCTTTTTTATAACAATTTCTTTGTCACTACTCTATTAGTATATATTGTAAGGATTAAAACAGAAGAATGAAAAAAAATATAGTGTGAGAGTTATATATTTATGTATTGACAAATCCGATATCAAAACGCAATATATATGTATTTGAGTTTTAGTTTTTAATGTGTTCAAGAAGTATAATAAGTGGTTAACAAGTGGTATTATACAAGATACAAAACTACTCAAGAAATTATTTAAGAAAAATTGAAACTGCAAGTCTCGATATTTGGCTCGACACCTCTCTATTTATCGAGTTTCGAAAACAATGAACGGTAATTTTCTTTTTCAGCCTTTGATGACTTGGCATTTCTAGGGATCCATGCTTTAGGGTTCCAGAGAGACGCACGTATAACAAGAGTTGTTGCAATGTTTGTGCACCTAGGGTTTTGTACCAAGCTGCTACCAGTTCATCAAAGCATGAACTTAAGAATTTTGCAAAACTACAACAATTAAAAGGGTTGCTATGCTATTAGTCACAAATAGGAAATTTTTGCAAAGGAAAAGTTTGTAAGAATAAGTAGTCCAATTAGGGGATTGGAACTAAGCTTCCTTATAGATTAGTAGGTTCAACTGCAGGTAGGTACTTCAGGATAGGGTAAGATTTCTTATACTTGTAATCTTTATTTTTGTTAGTGGATTCTTTGAGATTGGTGACCTGAAATTCACTTGATAGTGTTTTGCTTATGAGGGTTTTCCCCATCATGATCAAATCACCATGTCAAACTTATTTTTTGCTGCACTTAACTTAGTTTGGTGATTTGATTGTGCTTTAATTATATCTGCATATAATTTGGACTAATTAATTAATTTGAGTAATTGGTTAATTTAACTGGGGTTAATCTATAACCTAACAAATAGTAGTGGCTAACCATATCTCACCGTAAGAGACAAGCTATACTATATTTTAGGATTCAATAATGAAGTCTTTTATGTATATTGTTTTTGATAGAGTTGTAAACGACCCAAGCTGAATCGTGTATTATTTAAAAATTTAGACCTGTTCATTTAATTTTATTCCAAGCACAAGTCATAGTTGAGCCTATCACCAAACAATATTACATGTTCAAGTTTAGTTCATTTTCTTATCAAACAAGTTCGAGCTTGTTCATGAGCTACTTGATAACTTATAATTTTCCCATATTTAGTAAAACAATGACTAAAATTTCTTATTCCTTTACAAAGCTATGAAGTTTTACTACGAATAGACTATTTATATTATCAATAAACTACAAATAATAATTTGATATCATATAAACCCATTTACAAATTTATACAATCCAATTAAATCAAGTATAAATATAAAAATAAAATATTATATACAATTATTAAATCAAGCCTTATGTTACAAGCTTGTTTATGAACACATTATTTTGTTTGAACCAAATATTCATTTGTTAGAAATATTTTGGTCCAAGTGGCCCAAACTAATTGTAGATTCATGTACTTGGAGAACACATATTAACATTGGGTTAGTCTATAATTAGCCTAGGGTTAATTTATACAAGTCAATGGGTCGATCATATCAGATCAATGAGTTGGTGATTGTGCTTGACTTATTTAATAGTCAAACCTACATTTGGGCTTAAGCTTAGCTTGTTTGTTAAACAAATTAACATAAACAAGAATTTTTCCCAAACTGAGCTCAAATTATTCATAAATAGGTTAGTTCATTTACAACCTTAGTTTTTATGCTTCTACCCGTTTACCCTTCCTACAAAGTATCCACATACTAGCACCATAAATAACTTGTACAAGAGCAGTGCTATGTACCAATCAACCACAAGACATGTTAGCACTTAAAAGAACAGGAAAAAAAAAAAAAACTCTGTATCCCTAGATTATTGTACTTACCAAAAGCTTTAATTGAGATGAAGTACCTTTAATCTCCGGATCCCTACAAAGCATTCCAACCAATGTGGTCTTTCCGCAACCTGCAGGAGCAGCCAATAGAAGCAGCGACACCTCTTTCTTAAACAGCATCGTCTTCAACTCCTTCAAATGCAAATCAAACCCAACAATAAAATCCCGGGGTCTAGGCACCGCACAAGACAGTGATCCTACTCCATATTTCTTCCTCACATCCAAAACAAGGTTCAGCTTGGTCAAAGTCTCCAACCCAGTCCTTGTGTTCTGTACCATCAAATTAACCCGACAGAACTTTTCAATGGCACCGTTCAACTCCTTAAGTTTGCCTGCATAAGAATAGGCTTTAAAACAGTAATTCCAACTCCAGCGCTTGATTTTGGAGCACTTGAGAACCAGCTTCGTGCCCTTGTCCATTTGTTCGATCAAGATCTTTGTGTCCTTTTCTGGGCGGTTAAGAGCTAGGCTTAATTCTCTTATTTCTCGGACCACTGGTGCTACACCATCTAGCGTGGATTTTAAGTCTTCAAGATTGGATTTGAACACAATGGCTTGGCCTACAACATTCTTAACTGTGTCATGCAAAATAGCAAATACCTCTCCAAACGCTGCCCCCATAACATTCCCTGCAACAAATGCTGCTGCCATATCTTTGGAAACCCAATTAAGAAACAAATACAATACTAGATATATCTATACCCAACTTTACCCACCCAAAAAAATGGAATACCAATTTTTGCTTGATTGAATTTAGATTTGCATTCAAACAGATAAAAAACTGCAGAGAGAAGCTGCTGGACACCCATTTAGATGTCAAACCTCTTCTATTTGTTCTTAGCTTTGATGCAAAGCAATTTGAGATAAAGAATAATTTATAATGCTTCTCGTGTTTCCGAATGAGAACAATTTGAGGACTTGTAGTCAGAACTAAGCAGGGTATTTTCTGCAGTTAATTGGCTGTCACTTGTTAACCATGTAAGCTTTTTTTTTTTTTTTTTTTCCTTAATTTTAGTAATCTTTATGGTAAGCGATTATTTTTTGTCACTTTTTTTCTTAAAAAAAAATAAATAAATAAGAAGGTAAACGTGGATACTTGTCCCACGAAAGGATGGTCTTTTTTAAGTTTACATTTGGGAACAATTCATTTAGCTTTGTGTTGAATTTTTTTTTTTTTTTTGCTTAAAGTATTATAAATAAAAGGTAAAAATTAAGTAAAATAAATAGGTAAAATATTAGAAAAAATAAGCAAAAAATTAAATTAAATAAATAAATAATTCAAGTGGAACTCGAAAATAGTATAAAAAAAAAAATAGCAATAAATAGCTTATAAGTGCATTCGAAATGGGCACTAAGAGAACAATATACGTACACTAGGCTTATCCTTTTGGAACCTCATATGGCCACCAATTAATGGTTTACGCTAGGAGTGCCAAGCCTGGTAGCCATGACCGAGAAGCATGGGCTCAATTTGGCAATGTGCAATCAAATTTATTAGCCAAAAAATGGGACATCTGGATTTTTTTTTTTTTTTTTTTAATCATTCAATTCTTACACCAGATGGAGGAATGAGGATTTAAATTATAGCTTTCCTTATAAAGGATATTAGGTGTCCGTTTGGGAATAGTTTATTTACCTGAAATTGAAATTTTTTTGCTAAAAGTACTGTAGATAAAGATAAAAGTTAGCTGAATAGTGCAATGAGACTCATGAATAGTACCAAAACGTGCAGTGAGACCCATAAATAGTAGTAAAAATAAGCTAAAAATGGAGAAAATCTAAAAAATTCAACCTATCCCAAATGCACAGGTCTGTTTGAGATCCACTTATTTTGCTGAAACTGAAAACATTTTGCTGAAAGTACCTTTAGATAAAGGTAAAAGTTAGCTGAATTAGTACAGTGAGACCTATGAATAATACCAAAAAGTGCAATGGAACCTATGAATAGTAGCAAAAATAAGTTGAATAGTAAAATAAGTTGGCAAAAAATAAGTTTTCTAAATGCACTTTGGGATGTGCTTAAAGTTGTAGCTTATTGTTGATTTTAGCTTATTTTTGCTACTATTCATAGGTCCTACTGCACTTTTTAATATTATTCATAGATCTCACTGTACTATTCAACTTTTTTTTTTTTACACTTTTACCATAAAATTTTCAGTTTCAACTAAATAAGTTATTCCCCAACGGACACTAGGTAATATTAAAAAATTATTCACTTTTACAAGAGAGTTCAAATTCTTCTCAATAGAGAAGATATCTTCTGCACCCAACGTATGAAACGCGTGTCTCACTGGCATGTGGAATCTGTAGATCAGTGAGATAAGCGCTTCATGCACCATGTGCATATGAAAATTTCTCCTCTCACATGGAGAATATGGGCCCTATCACGGGTCCCACACCCCTAGTGAGAGGAGGGAGGAATCCTCCCCTAAAAATGAATAAAGAAAAGGAAAGGAGTTAACAAAGTTGTATGTGCAAGGTGAAAATGAATAAAGCTTATCAAATAAATTTTACACGTTCCTCTTTTTTCTATAAAGCACTGAACATAATGAAGACAATCACATTCGCATTCCTCAAACATTAAATTTCCCAATACTTTTAAGGGGTACAATATTATATTTACAACTGCAACTCCTTAAAAAATTCCTCTTCTGGGGTACTAGGCCACTTATTTCTCGATCTTTACAAAAGAAGAAAAAAAAAAGGGAACAAAAAATTGAAGAGAACAATCCAAAAAAAGCCTACAAAATTTTCCAAAGAAGAAACAGATCTCAAAAATCATGATTTGGGAAGCCAATTCAAGTTGATATCTTTCTTAGCCACCATTACCTTTAAATTGGAAAGGAATTCCTTGAAAGGCTCCCATAACATGGCCCTCTCTTCGTCACATACCACAAGCTTCAATTGCTCGAGATCCATAGTTGATGGTGGCAAGTGACGCAATTTCAAGCACTCTTTCATGTGTAGCTCTTCTAAATTAAGCAACTCACCGATGTGTTTTGGCAACTTAATAATGCTTAGACAATCAGATATGTCAAGAATGCGCAACTTATGAAGACTTTTGATTGACTCTGGCAACTCTGGCAATTCAGTACAGGACCTAAACCTTAGCACTTCTAAATTCACCAAGTTTCCAATTCCATCGGGCAGTTCAGACAGTTTATGACAATTGGTGATGCTGAGTTTTTTTAGGTGGAGAACCTCACACAACCATGCAGGTAATTCTACAAGATCATTGCAATAGTCAATGTTTATCTCCATTAGATTTGACAATGAATCTGAAGTTTGTATTGTAGAATTCCCAAAAGCTTGACCAATATTACACATGAACAAGGATATTTTTTTCAAACTCCTTAAAGGTACAGGGGTACTGCAAAGGGATGGAATTGAAACCTTCTCTAATCTAATTCTCTTTAGATTGGGGAGGGAATTGAGTAGTTGAAAATTGCTTAATTCAGCTGGAAAGAACCCATAATTAGTGACAATTATAACCTTGAGTTTAACCATTTTCTCCACAAACTCAGGTATGGTATAATTCCTTGTGTGAAAATTTAGAACTAAAGCCTCAACTTTGGGTGCTTGAATGTTGCACCAACTTGACGAAAACAATTCATCTGTAAAAAAAAAAATACTCTCTATATCATTTGTAGGTTACATAGCGTGTGTGCATTTATGTGTGTTTTTGTTAGAGAGAAAATTAACTAACCAGTTGAGATGGATAATAAGCGTGCATTGATGAGTTGTTGCTCCTGTTCCATCCACCACTCTGGTAGATTATTTCCATTGATGTCCACAATCAGTCTTTCCCTTTCTGTTATTGGCTCACGGCTGCACAAATGGATAGCTAGGTCTCTAAGAACATCATGTTGTGTGATGAAGTCTTCATTGTAATAGTTGTTAACCTTACTTGCATCTTTCCTGGTGAATGGCCAAAAGTATAATCTTAGAAGAGATTCAAAATTATCGGTCCTAACATAAGAAAAATATGAATCCCATGACAATCGAACAAAGTTAAGGATGTCATAATAAAGGCAAGGGAAATTAACACAATCCGTTTTTATCCATAATAATTGAAATCAAATGGTTATAAGATAAGCAACTAAAAGGTATTCTAACTACTAGAAGTTGAAATTCTGCTCTATTCTTTGGCAAAGTAATTGGAACCCCTTATTATTTCTGGTTTTATATAAGTTTCCTTCCTAACTTTTTGTAGTAATCACCTTTAGCATCATTGGTATAAAAAATCCTACATTGGGCCCAGACATGTCAAAGAAGCTGTAATAATATATAATCAATTATGATCAGAAGTTAATCCAGTCGGAGGACAATTCAATATTTTGGGCCTGAGGTCATGCGTAGAGTTATATCATATCACAACTAGGAACTAGCAATGACTACATGAAGAATTATCCAACAGTAAAATCACACTTTAGAAATTAAAAGCATGCAAACCTTGTCATTTCAAGACTAGCCAAATTCCGAGTATTGAGTTCATGTAAATTGGCAATAACGTGGACATCATCCTTGTTTGGTTCATGTAATTCCGTGCATATATCAATGAGGGCTGTAACAGGGATCTTTTGGTCTTCAGGAAATGAACCTAGGTTCATGAAATAATCTTTGAGGATGATCTTGTCAGTAGAAAATTCTAGGCTTTTTTGGAGACAAGCAAACACCTCAGTATCAGATTCAAAAATAGAATGACCATCAGACCATCTCGTTAGTGTATTGTGCCAAACCTCTGCAGGTTGCCCAGAGAGTGAACCACCAATCACTTTAAGGGCCATTGGCAACCCCCCACAACCTCTTACTATCTGCAATTCAAGGAACCAAATAAAATCAGTTATTGTCTATGAGTTATAATGGTAATATTGGCCAAGATTTTAGTTTTCTAAACCACACTTTGTTTGGAAATATGAAAGTGCCCTTTTTTTTTTCACTCAAGTTCTGGGGACAGTTGGTTTGCCAGAAACAAAATAAACAAGCTTAAATGAATGTGCAAGTATGAAAACATGATTTTGGCTGGTATAAACCAACACAAAATAAAACGTATATATTGACAAAGTACCTTTTCAATATCTTCTTCTGGGATGCAAGAGCTTCCATCTTGCAATGATGCTGAGTGAGAAAAAAGTTTCATAGCATCTTCATGATTTAACGGATTTAAGTTATATCTACACCTAAATCTTGGGAATGCAGTTCTTGAAGTCACCACAATCTTGTAATTTGGAATATCAAACTTGAACTTCTCAACAATGGATTCTGAGCCAGGCCAGACATCATCCAAGATCAACAATATAGGTTTTGGTCCAATTTGATTCAGCAGTTGCTCCAACTGGTTGATTGCTTCTTCATCACTTTGAAACTCAGGGCACTCATCACCATTATGACTAAACAGTTTTTGTACCATGACCTTCAAGTTGGGAGTTTTTGAAACATTGACAAAAAATATATTGTCCATATATATGCCTATGCAAACACAATATAGTTAGAATTCCCAAACCCAGCAAAGGGTAAGAAGTGGAGCAAAAGCAATTTTCTAAGAAACTACACCAATTATGAAGATAAGAGAATTCATTTTTCTCCTTACATTTTCTTTATCACTACTCTTTTTAAGGCAGCAATTCTAAAGAATGAAATATGCCAAAAGCACTGCTATGACTACTGAAAGTACTAAAACAAAATAATGAACATAAATAGCATTGGGCTGCCATATCTTAACTTATGAGACATGTATTTGTTTCAAAATGTAGTTCATTTCACTCTCATAAATTGAAATCTTCATGTGTGAATGAAGTATTTACATTTGTTCCAATTATAGTTAAACATATATACTAATATTCAAGCAACAGTACATTTTAGGATTCATCAAACTGATGTTCTCAACGTGTTTTGTTTTTTATAATACCTAACCGTTTACTTCTACTATAAATTATCCGCATACTACCGCAATAAATAACTTAGAAAAAAAAGGGCACCTATATTTTCTAAAAAAGCAATGCCAACACAATATTTTCCCAGTCGGTCAAAGTGGGTATCACTTTTATTATGTACCAACCAATCACAGTAAAACATGTTATGAGACTTATTGCAATCCTTGCCAACAGGTTTAACGTGAGAAAGGTACCTTTAATTTCATGATCCCAACAAAGCATTTTGATCAAAGTGGTCTTCCCGCAACCTCCAAGAGCAGTCAATAGAAGCAGCGACTCCTCTTTTTTCAACAGCATCTCCTTCAACTCCATCAATGGAAAATGTAACCCAACAATAAAATCCCGGGGCCTAGGAACCGCAGACGACAGTGTCCGTACCCCATATTTCCTCTTCACGTCCGAATTCTGATTACTCACTTTATCCAAAATAAGATCCACCTTGGTCAGAGTCTCCAACCCAGTCCTTGCGCTCTGTACTATCAAATCAACACGACAGAACTTCTCAATGGCATCGTTCAACTCCGAAAGTTTGCTTGCATAATGGGATTTGAAACAGTAGTTCCAACACTGGATTTTGGAGCACTTGCGAACCAGCTTCGCACCCTTCTTCATTTGTTCTGTCAAGATCTTTGTTTCCCTTTCTGGGCGATCAAGAGCTAGGCTTAATTGTCTTATCTCTTGGACCACTGGCGCTATACGCTCTAGCGTGGATTCTAAGTCTTCAAGAATGGATTTGAACATAATGGCTTGGCCTACAACATTCTTAACCGTTTCATGCAAAATAGCAAATCCCTCTCCAAAAGCTCCCCCCACAACAGATCCTGTAACAAGTGCTACTGCCATATCTTTCGAAACCCAATTAAGAAACAAATACAATACAAGACCTGTCTACCCAATTATGCCAAAAAAGAAAAGAAAAAATGGACACGAATATTTGCTTGGATGAATTAGATTTCCATTCAAACAAATGAAAGTGCAGAGAGAAGAACGATCAAGAAGCTGTTGTTCAGCTATTTAGATCTCAAAGCTCTTCTATATCTATATATATATATATATATGTATGTATTTGTATTTGTTCTCTCAGCTCTGATGCAAAACAAGTTGAGAAAAAGAAGAATATTTATGCTGCTTGTGTTTCCGAGTGAGAACAAGTTAACATTGAACTAGTCGCCCAATATGGTTTTAAATTTCAGTGAAGAAGTCAAAATTTTTTTTTTTTTTTTTTGTTTTTTTTGGTAAACGGAAGTCATCAAATATGACTACCAACCAAGCAAAGGTTCCCGTGGAAGTTTCTTTTTCACTTTTTAGTTTATGGGGTAAACGACCGTAAATACTTGTCGTACGAATGGTGGACTGCTCACTGGTGTTTAATTCCAAGAGAACGCCTATAAATGGACGCTTGTCGTTCAGGAAGGCTTGGCCCTTTGGAACCTCGTGTGGCCATATGGAAGGTAAAGCGATGTCAGGCCATCAAGGCCCAAGGGTTTACACCGGGAGTGCCAACTGCCAAGTCCAGTAGAGCACATCCCTGCCAAAAAGTTTTTTTTTTTAATGTCAATATGTAATCTAATTAATTAGCCAAAAATGAGACATATAAAAGTCGAAACCCCTACTTTTCCGCTCCTTTTTACTTTGGTAATTCAATTGTTGCAAGAGCCCGAGGTAGGAGGATTTAAAGTCTAATTTTTCTTATAAGAAAAACTAGACAATATCACTAAGTTACGAGATTTTGTATTTGGACATTTGACTTTCAAACTTTAGTCATTTAATTAAAACTAGACTGACAAGTCTGAGACCAAAATAAATAAAATTGGAGTACCCATTGCATTTTGTCATGGATTTGAAGATCAATCAACTCTTGAATAGATAAGCTCATAATACAGTTTGAGGCTTAAAGAAATAAATTCAATTGAGCATTTTGTTATTTAAAGGATCCTACCCCTTTACAAATTTAAGAAATTTTATTACAAATAGACTATTTATATTGTGTTATGATCTTAGTATTCCACATTACTTAAGTGTAAACTTAAATATGTGTATATAAGATCTTGGACACCCTCTCCTTGCAGGCAGTTTTCAAAAACGAGTTCTACCCATGGGTTTATAACATATTGTCAACAAACTGCAAATAATAATTTGATATTAATGAAATTATTTATGAACTTATACAATCCAATCTCAAGTATATTTAAGTATTTTTTTAGACAAATATACATATAAAAATATAGTATTATATATAATTAAATAGTCTCACGTTCAAGAGCTTAACTTGACTTTTTTTTTTTTAAGGGAGTTTTAACTTATGATGTCCGCTCTTGATAATAGTTCTTTATCATCAAACTAAGACACTAATAAGTTTTTGGTATATGCGAAGATCGAACTCCAAATTTCTTATACAACCATCAAAGACTTTACTAGTTGAGCTAACTAGAACCCATAACTTAACTTGACTTGTTTGCTAAACAAATGAACATAAACAAGAATATTTTTTAACCGAGCTCAAAGTGTAAACATATTGGTTCATTTCCTGTATTTGTTTTTTGAGTAATGTTTGTTATGTACATTGTTTTACATTTGTACAAAAGCCAAAAAAAAAAAAAAAAAAAAGGCACTAAAATCATAATTTCAACTCAAAATTTTCAAGAGGGATGTGTAAAAAGATTGCCTGTAAAAACATTTAGCCTATATTTTTATACTTCTCCGAATTCGTATTAATCACGTGTTCCAAAACAAGATTCACCTTGGTCAAAGTCTCCAACCTAGTCCTTGCATTCAGTACGATCAAATCAACCCGACGGAACTTTTTAATGAATCGTTCAACTCCGAAAGTTTGTTTGCATTAGAATAGGCTTCGAAACAGTAGGTTCCAACGCTTGATTTTGGAGCACTTGAGAACCAGTTTCGTGCCTTCTCCGTTTGTTCAATCAAGATCTTTGTTTCCCTTTCAGGTTATCAAGAGCAAGGACAAACCACATTGGGGCTGAAGGGGTCTCACGTCTCCCCCTTCTAAAGGGTCCGGTTAATGTATGACATACATTAATCATCTATTTTGGAAAAAATTTTAATTGGTGTCAAAATAATAAATTATTTTTTCATTTTCCATAAAAAGTTTTATAAAATAATTTTACTAATATATGTCTTAAGGGCACATGATAGCAAAACCCTTTCTTTAAATCTCCTCCCCCCAACCCAACATCTCCTCGCCCCATTCTTCTTTAAATCAATTTTTTATGAAAAAATTTAAAGTTATCTTCTTAAAAAATTGATTAGTTCAAGTGCTTAAAAAAAAACAGTAAGCTAATCTATAACTTGAAACTCTATTCTAAATATGAAACTTTGTAACATAAAACATTTTTTGAATATTGTATTCTATGTTATTTGGTATTTGAAGTGGCTAAATTCTTTTATGACTAGTTTAGATGGAGGGGAGAGGGAAGATGAGTAGAGTAAAGTTGGCATCGAAAAGTACTAGTCATTAAGAAATTTGTTCCTTAATAAAAAGAATTAAGGACAAAATCAAAAAAAATAAGACTGTTATTTAAGCAAAATTACCCTTTTATTTCTATTTTAAACCCTTTTTTTTTTTTGCCTTATGTGTGTGTTTATGCAAGTACGTTTTCAGAACACACACACACATATGTTTTTTAATTAATCATTGTTTTCTGAATTGAGCCAAATCGTTGGCAAGATTTAAAATAGCAATTACCTAACATTTTATGTATTTTCTTTTATTAATATTTTTCTACATTGAATGCATATTTGTTTTATTTTTAATTGTACATAATCTTCAATTTTTGCATATTTTTTATTCTAATTTTAAATTTCTTTGATTCATGCATGCGGCATGCTTTGGCTTTTAAACTAAATTTCTAGTTCCGTCCCTTATCAAGAGCTAGGCTTAATTCTCTTATTTCACGGACCACTGGTGCACTCAAGTGCTACTGCCATATCTTTGGAAACCCAATTTAGAAACAAATACAATACTACATCTATCTTTACCCAACTTTAACACCCAAAAAACAAAAAACAAAAAACCAGTTTTTGCTTAGTTGAATTTAGATTTTCTTTCAAACAAATGAAAAAGTGCAGAGAGAAGCTGCTAGACACCCATTTAGATCTCAAACCTCTTTTATTTGTTCTTAGCTTTGATGCAAAGCAATTTTAGATAAAGAATAATTTTTAATGCTTCTTGAGAATAATTTGACTGTTGACATGTCCGATTCGACTAATGAATAAGCAAGGTATTTTCTGGAGTAGGTAGGTACTTTTGATTGTCACTAGTTGACTATGTAAGCTTCTCTTTTTATTTTCTTTTTTCTTAATTTTAGTAATCTTTAAGGTTAACGACCGTGTATACCAGTAGTTCTGGCCGTCAAGAATTTACACCGGGAGTGCCAGGTCCAATAGAATAGAAGCATAATTCATTTTTTAGCCGTAAAAAATTTTAAATAGTTTATTGATGTGTCATAATAAAAATAACGCGATATCAATTTATTAGACAAAACTAAACATGCATGGCAAGTTTACGCAACACTTAATGAAAAATATGAACGGAAAGGTTATTGATGTAAAATGAATATAATTTTAAGGAAAAAAAAATCTAAATTCTAAAATTTTAAATTGTAAAATTCAAAAACTCTCAATTTAGTAAGTCAATTTTCCCAATTCACATCTAACTTCTAATTACCAGAGTAGCCAAACAATAAAAATAAAAATAAAAGAGAGATTAGTACTAATTAGTTATTAGAAAAACAAAACAAAACATTAAAAAATAAAAATAAAAATAAAAATCTCACGGCACTTGTGGTCTTTTCCCAACATAATAACAAGTTTCAAGTTCAAGTTAGAGTACATCTTTTCCACTACTTCAACTCAGAGTAACAGGTGCCAAATTTTAAATTTTAAATGATTATTAGAAATTCTTTCCCTCAATCTCTTGACTTTTTCACGGTTTTAAACTCTAATTTTTTTTATTAATAAATAATTAAAATAATAGATTTAAAAAAAAAGTTGAATTCCATATAATTTTAAAAGCATTCAAGGCCGTGAGGAGGTGTATAACTTTCCTAGTAAACTAGTCGCAAACCCGTACTATGCACGAGAACCTACTTATTTGTGTGGTAGACTAAACTAATTATATAAAATTTAAAATTGATTATGAAACTATACCATTTCATGAATTTCTCCTGTTTCACTTCAATTTTTGTTACGATTTGAGAAAGAAGTCATTGTTTGAATGTGTAATATCTTGCGAAAAATCTACCAATTGGTTTCAGATATTAATATTTTCAAAATGCCAAAAAATATTAAAGAATAAGAAGATTCACTGCCTAGAAATTTTTGAAACAAAAAAATATATATATGACTACACAATAGAGAAATATAAGAGAAAAATAGGTTATCTTCAAAAGAATATATAATTCATGGTATAACCGTTGAAATCTGCTAAACATGTTCAGATATTGCAATAAATAACGCAAAAATGTAGATATTAAAACTTTCAAAATGCCAACAAATAAAATTAAAAAATCAAATGATTCAGAGCCTATAAATATATATATATATATATATACACATATATATATTTGATAGAAAATTATATTATTTAAAAAAAATTAAATGATAGAATTAGAGTCCCAAATAAATTTATGAGTTTGAATAGCACCACGACATAATGGTATGTGTGGGTGTGGCATATGGTGATATATATTTAATTTTTTGTTGTTATCTAATACATAATAGCAAAAAATAAATTAACGCATAATCAAAATATTTTGAAATAAAAAAATTATATTCTATAATGTAGAGTTCAAGAAGTTTGGTTGTAGGGTTTTTAAAAAATTAATTAACTTTGTTTTTGGGTTTATTGCAATAAAGCCGATACTTATACTTTTATTGCAGATTCTTTAAAAAAAAAAAAATCATCTTTAGATTAAATTTAGCTTAAAATATCAGATTTTATCCCAAAAAAAAAAAAAAAGAAGAACAAGAACAAGAAGATAAGTATCAGGTTTTGGAGAGAAAAATGGTGTTTTTAATTTTAATTTTAATTTTAATTTGGGGAAACTACAGTTAACACACCTGTGGTTTGGCCCGTTTTAACAGTGCTCACCCGTGGTTTGAATTTTGTCACTTAACCCACCTGAGGTGGCCTCCGTTAGACCCCCGTTACCCACCTCTGCCCTTTCTGTTAGAAAATCCCCTTTACTATATAAGCCAAAATTAAAACCCTAAAAAAAAAAAAAAAAAAAAAATAGCTCTCTTCCTCTCTCTACCTTATATGTTCTTCCACATCCATGTATGTCTTAAGGTTAGATGAAAACCGATTATTTCGCAAAGATTTCAACAATTACTCAGCCAATTTTCACTATCTCACTACAAACACAAAGGACCTTCAAAGATTCAAAACAAAAATAGCAACAAAGCAAACCCAACACAGTAAACCGAGATGTCATGGGTTTGGCTTTGGTGTCATGGTGCCTGTTGTGGATGGTGGTGGTGCTCGTGGGGTTTGGCTTTGGTTGAACTAGAGATTTAAGGGAGATCTAGGGATAGATCGAAGCAAGAGAAGAAAACAGAGAGAGAAGCGAGATCTGGGAATGTTCAGATGAAGAAGAGAAAAGGCGATGGGGTTTGGTAGTGAGAAACGAGGGAAGCACCGCCTGGATAGGTGGTGGTGTTGAATGGCGGTGATCGAGGAAGAGAGATCTGAAGAGAGAGGAACTGAAGAGAGAGTGAGGGTCGGCGACGAGTGGAGGAATACGTTTGGGTAGGGGAGTTAGGCCGGTGAGGAGTGGAGGAAGATCGGTGAGTTGGGTCGGCGGAATGGGTTGCGGGGATTGGCGAGTTGGGTCGGCGGAAGGGCTGGATCAGAGCTGGGGAGGCGAACTGGGTTGGCGGAAGGGTTGGATCGGAGCTGGGAAGGCGAGCTTGGTTTATGGTGGATGGGCTTGTGCAAATCGACGATGGAGGAAAAGAGAGAAACTCAGAGGGAAGATGGAGAAGAAAATGTGAGGAGAGAGACAGCTGGGATGGAATGAAAGAAAAGGAAGAAAAAAATAAGGAAAAAAAATCATTAAAATAATCAGAGTAGTGTGAACGTGCGAATAAAATTTTTTTAGGTATGTTCTTAGGTTCAAAATTTGTGTGAATAGAGAGACAACAAATACCACTTTTTGATCTTGTTTTTCTTGCATTTTTGTTCTAATTTTTGTTTTTAGAGGAGAGAGACATAAAATATAATGAAAAAGACACATTTACCCCTATTTTTAACCGTGAAAAGAGAGAGGTGGGTAACGGGGGTCTAACGGAGGCCACCTCAGGTGGGTTAAGTGACAAAATTCAAACCACGGGTGGGCATTGTTAAAACGGGTCAAACCACAGGTGGGTTAACTGCAGTTTCCCCTTTTAATTTTTTAAATATTGTGTTATGTTAACGTGGAAAATTGTGGTGCCAATAGAGGCTTTGATTTTATATATATACATATATGTGTGTGTGTATATATATATATATATATATATATATAAATTACTACCTTTTACATAAATTTTTTTTCTCAATCAATTTATTTTGAGTAATCAAATTACAAGTTTTTTTTTTTTTTTAGAACAAAATGATTCAATCATTCATTAAGATGTAAAAGGTCCTGGTACAAGGCTTCCACTACAAGTGGTGGTGTATCTTCTACCCAATACAGATCATTGACAATATTTGATAAGAGAGTTGTGAGTTGGATTGCAAGGATTGTGATTAAGGGCTGGCTTGTCAAGAATAGTTAGTTACTATGCTGATGTAAGTAGTTGGTGTACTGATGTCAAGTTAGTTGCTGGTAGTTGATTAAGTTAGTTAGAAGTTAGTTACTAGTTTTAGAGTGGTAATGAGGGTTGTAATTAGCAAGTACTATAACAAGGAAAATGTTGTAAAGTGTAATTCAGCTTTGGAATGTATAATCAGAATCATCATTCTCATCTTTTCTCTCTAATCATCACCTTTCTCAACTTCTTTATGAACCCGATCATTCTTAATGTTCTTCTTTCCATTTAGTTCATTCGATCCTATTCTCTCCACTCAATTCTTCCAAGAATCAATAAAAATCCTATCAATTTGGTATCAGACAATTCTGTCATTATGGCAAAAACTCGATCTTCTTCCTTCCTTCATGAAAAGGTCAATGCTTTGTCATTGATAGTAGAGCAACATGACCAGGAGTTTAGTGCAGTTCATCAAAAGTTAGATATAGTTACAAATATGTTGCAAGCCTTATCAGAGGCAGTGCAAGGTATGATAGAAGCTGTTAATGGTTGGTAGCAGAGGACTACATCATCCCCTTAGAGAACTTCATCTTTGAGGGTGGTAAATCATCAAGATCCTACTTGGGGTGCTATTCCTAAGCCTGTGAGATTGGAGTTTCTGAGGTTTAAGGGTGAAAATCCATTAGGTTGGGTATACAAGGCCAATCAATTTTTTCATTTGTACAATACTCCAATCAGCCAGAAGATATTATTAGCTTCATATCATATGGAAGATGAGGCTCTGATCTAGTTTCAAGATACCGAGGAGGCTAGCCATTTTACTAGTTGGAAGGCTTTTGTTAGAGCATTACATGTAAGGTTTGGTTCTTCTGCCTATGATGATCCTTTAGAGATCCTAACAAAATTGAAGCAGCTTGGGTTTGTGTCTACTTACAAGGGGCAATTTGAGGCATTGTGTAATCGAATTAAGGAATTATCTGAAAAGCATAGACTCAGTTGTTTCTTAAGTGGATTAAAGGATGAAATTAGGTTACCAATTAGAATGTTGAATCCCCAAAATCTGAATTCAACTTTTGGTCTTGCCAAAATACAAGAAGAATACCTTTTTGCTTGCAAGAAGAATGTCAAATCATTGGGTGAAGTGTCCAAGCCTTCAACTTTAGGGCCTCCACTAATCAAGAATGATTTGAAGACTACCAAACTTCCTCTGTAGAAGCTTACTGCTATGCAGGTTGAGGATTGAAAGAAGAAAGGGTTATGCTTCTATTGTGAGGATAAATGGCATGTGGGACATCAATGCAAGACTCCTAAGATCTTCCTTATTGAAGGATTCCAATAGTACAACCAGGGAAGTGATCAAGAGGTGCATGTGGATGAAAAGTCAGTAGTGGATGATGCTTCAACAGATGTACAGCAGTAGGTGTCAGGATTTGCAAAAATCACTCTCTATGCCCTACTTGGAAGTCCTTCTCTAGGTACAATGAGAGTATAAGGAAGAATTAATCATCAAGATGTTCTTATCTTGATTGATAGTGGTAGTACTCACAATTTCTTGGATGCCTCTCATGGTCATCCTTGAAATTGCCATCGTCAACTCAAGGCAGTTTCAATGTTAAGGTTGCTAATGGATAAGTTCTTAGAACTCAAGGTGCTTGCCATGATGTTAACCTCAGAATTCAAGGCCAAGATTTGCAAGTTGATTTGAATGTTTTATCCTTGGGTGACTGTGATGTGGTTTTTGGTACACAGTGGTCGTTTACTCTTGGACCAATGAAATGGGATTTCAAGAAATTGGTCATGGAGTTTACTCTTGGAGGGAAAGGGATTCTGCTTACAAGGTTACAACCTTCTGGTCTCACTCTTCAAGATGTTGACCAATTCTTTAAACTAGTTATCAAGAAGGGACTATTGCTACAAATCATATCCTGCCCTACTCCCTCAACACTAGTGCAGCAACATGAGGTCATTACTAAATTGTTACAAGAATTCAACAAGGTTTTTGAGGTGCCTATTGCATTGCCTCCTCTTTGAGGACATGAGCACCAAATAATCTTAAAGGAAGGCGCTGAACCTATTTGTGAAAGGCCCTACAGGTATCCTTTCTATCAAAAAACTAATATTGAGAAAATTGTGCATGATTTACTTGAAGTAGGCTATATTAGAGTCAGTCATAGTCCATTTTCATCACCTGTGTTATTAGTAAGGAAAGCTTATGGGAGTTAGAGAATATGTATTGATTATAGGTCCTTGAATAAGGCTACTGTCAAAGATAAGTACCCTATCCCTGTTGTGGATGAGTTGCTTGGTGAATTATGTGGTGCTGTGATCTTTTCCAAGCTAGACCTGAGATCTAGTTACCATCAGATTAGAATGAAGGAAGAGGATATTCATAAAACTGCCTTTAGGACACATGAAGGCCATTATGAATTCCTAGTCATGCAATTTAGCCTAACTAATGCACCATCCACCTTTCAATCTTTAATGAATAAAGTGTTCAAACCATATTTGAGGAAGTTTTTATTAGTTTTTTTATTTATTTATTTATGATATATTGGTGTATAGCAGTTCTGTTAAGGAGCATGTTGCTCATTTGAGGGTGGTATTAACTGTGTTGCTTGATAATCAATTGTTTGCTAAGAAAAGCCAGTGTGTTTTTGGGTGTGGAGATGTGGAGTATTTGGGGCATTTGATTTCAGGCCAAGGGGTTAGAACTGACCCTAAGAAAACTGAAGCTATGCAAAATCGGCCCATTCCTACATCAGTGAAGGCCTTGAGAGGGTTCTTGGGTTTAACTGGGTACTACAAGAAGTTCATTAAGAATTATGGACTAATTACAACTCCTTTGACTGCATTGCTTAAAAAATATGCATTCCAATGGTCTCCAAAGGCTGATTTGGCTTTCACTACTCTTAAGGAGGTTGTGTCTACTCCACCTGTGTTGGCATTACTTGATTTCACCAAGCCTTTTGTGATAGAGTGTGATGCTTTAGGTATGGGGTTAGGTGCTATCTTGATGCAAGATAACAGAATTTTGGCCTATCATAGTAAGGTTCTGAAAGGTAGAAGTCTACATCTATCTACTTATGAAAAGGAATTCTTGGCCTTAGTGAAGGCAGTGAAGAAATGGAGGCCTTATCTAGTAGGGAAGCCATTCATTATCAAGACTGACCACCAAAGCCTTAAGTACTTACTTTAGCAGAGGGTTGGTACTCCTTCCCAATAGAAGTGGATCACTAAGTTGTTGGGATATTCATCCTTGGTGGAATACAAGCATGGAAGGGAAAATAGGGCTGCTGATGCCCTTTCTAGAAGGTTGGAAGACTCTAGTTCTGCCAATGCTCACCCTAGTGTTTCAGGCCTTACTCCTACAGAAGCTGCTGCTTTTGTTTCTGCAGATACTACTGCTTCCTTCTTCCTTATTTCCTTCCCTTGTTCTCTCTGGTTGGACATTCTTAAAGATAGTTATGCTTATGACCATGAATACCAACAATTGTTTGATGCCTTGGCTATTAAAGGTTCTGCACCAGCCGGTTTTGCTCTTCATAATGGGGTTCTCTTCTATAAGGGTTATGTCTTCCTTAATCATAATTCACCATTGAAACCATTAGTATGGCAGCATGTTCACAATTCTCCTTTTGGTGGTCACTTTGGTTACTTGAAGACCCTTCATAGGGTTATGCAGGATTTCTTTTGGAGAGGCATGGTGAAGGATATTAAATCACATGTCCAACACTATGAAGTTTGCCAAAGGATCAAGGTGGACACTTCTAGGTATATTGGTCTCTTACAGCCCCTTCCAATTCCTAACAGACCTTGGCTTGACATCAGTATGGACTTTATTGAAGGCTTACCTAAGTCTCATGGTTATGATGTGATATTTGTGGTTATGGATAGAATGACTAAATTTGTTCATTTCATACCTCTCTTTCATCCTTACATAGCTACTAAGGTGGCTGCTGTTTTTATGAAGGAAGTGTTTAAACTTCATGGTATGCCTAAGTCTATTGTGAGTGACAGGGATATTGTTTTCACTACTCATTTTTGGCAAGAATTGTTCAAGTTGCAAGGGACTGAATTAGCTATGTCATCAACTTACCATCCCCAATCTGATGGCCAAACTGAAGTGCTGAATAGGACCCTAGAGCAATACTTAAAGGCCTTTGTGGGTGACAAACCTAGTGGCTGATTGGCTTCACTTGGCTGAGTATTGGTTTAACACCAATTTCCATACTTCAACCAAGTTGAATCCCTATAAGGCTCTTTATGGCAGCCCTCCTCCCAGGTTAGTATACTATATACCTGGTGTTGCCTAAGTGGCAGCTATGGACCAGCTATTACAAACTAGGCAAGACCTTATTTCCTTGCTAAAACAAAACTTGATTTCTACTCAGGCCAGAATGAAGTCTCAAGCTAATCAGCATAGAGCAGACAAGAGTTTTAATGTTGGTGATTGGATTTATCTTAAGCTACAGCCTTATAGGCAACACTCTCTAAGCCTTAAGGGGTACAACAAGCTTTCTCCTAGGTACTTTGGGCCATTCCAGGTTATACAAAAGGTGGGGTAGGTGGCTTATAGACTTGCATTTCCTAATGATTGCTTACTTCATCCAATATTTCATGTGTCCAGCTTGAAGCTTAAGTTAGGTTCCGAGTGGTTCTAGTTCCAACTCTTCCTCCTATTACATCTACTAGTGTCCTTAATCCAGAACCTATTGCAGTCCTTCAACACAGATCAAAGCAACTAAGGTCTCGGACTATCACTGAAATTTTGGTTCAATGGCATGGTCAATCTCCAGAGGATGTTACTTGGGAGTCACTCTACAGCCTCCAACAATGGTTCCTTTATCTCGTGGGCAAGATTTTGTGAGCCTTGGGGGGCAATTGCTAGACCTTTGGGGCAAGGTCTTTTTATGGGGGAGGGGATTGATAAGAGTGTTGTGAGTTGGATTGCAAGGATTGTGATTAAGGGCTGACTTGTCAAGATTAGTTAGTTATTATGTTGATGCAAGTAGCTACTGTGCTGATGTCAAGTTAGTTGCTAGTAGTTGATCAAGTTAGTTAGAAGTTAGTTACAAGTTTTAGAGTGGTAATGAGAGTTGTAATTAGCAAATACTATAAGAAGGCAAGTGTTATAAAGTGTAATTCAGTTTTGGAATGTATAATCAGAATCATCATTCTCATATTTTCTCTCTAATCATCATCTCTCTCAACTTCTCTATGAACTTGATCCTTCTTAATGTTCTTCTTTCCCTTTAGTTCATTCAATCCTATTCTCTCCATTCAATTCTTCCAAGAATAAATAAAAATCCTATCAATATTCCTACCATTTGATAGACATAGCCCGCAAGCTTCTCATATATCATCTGATGTCCTCATAAATATGGCCGAGCATGGACTCATTAGCTGTTGAAGTTGAGATTGTCCTTATCACATTCTGACAATCCCCTTCGATAACCAGCTCAGAAAAGCCTGCTTCCATGAAGAATTCTAGAGCTTTCCGACATGCCAACACTTCTTACTTCCTCATTGCTAAACACATGTGGTCCCTTGGCTGACATTCCAGCCATCACCTTGCCCGTTGAATTCCTAATAATTGCTCTAAATCTAGAACATTTCATGTTCAAGAAAATTATAGGATCAAAGTTTAGTTTATACATTTCTTGCGGTGGACGCAACCACACATTTCTACTTGACACCATGCCTGCTACTGCAAGATTTTCCTGGGCCTTTTTGTAATCCTTGAGGTACTCAATAGCTCTTTTGTTTAGACACCGTGGGTCCTTCGTTTGTCCTTCATGACCATGACATTTCTCTGGTTCCATAGCAACCAAGAAAAAGCTCAAGTTCTAGTGTAGGCAGTTTATCCAACAAGTATTCAAATAGGTGCCTGAAATCAAAATAAATATTAGAGCTTTTTTGCAGCATAGGAAGACTTCCTGCCCATACATCCTAAGCAGCCCCACAATTCTAGATTGCATGAATGGCCGTTTCAGCAGCCTTTTTGCAACAGTAACAGAGATCATCCTTTATTATCTTCATTTTTTCTAGGTTCACCCGAGTAGGAAGAATTTCATGGCAAGATCTCCAACAAAATAGCTTCAATTTACTAGGTACTCACATTTTCCATAAGGACTTCCATATCAATTGTCCCTTTTCCCTTCTCGAACTCTCAGCCCAATTGTCTTTCCTAATCACTTTCCTAGCTAAATGATATCCTGATCTGATAGAATAAACCCCATTTTGTTTGTCACACAAATTTAAGTTTGTCACACAATGCATTAAGTTTGTCACACAAATTTACCAACAATAAAAAAAACCCCATAGTATAAGTGGGAATGAATTGAGCAATAGCCTTTATAAGCACTTCCTTCTCTGCCCTAAATAACATCATGCCTTTCCATCCTTGCAATTTTTTCCAAGCTTAATCTTTCAAAAAAGAAAAAGTTTGGTATTTAGCCCTTCCAACCAGGGTAGGTTACCTCAAATATGTTTCAAAGTGCTCCACTTTCTTCACCCCTAATGTTGACACAATCTCTGCTCTTTGGCTAGCTTGAGTGTTGCTACTAAAGTACACCGAAGATTTTTCCATGTTAATACACTGCCCTAATGCATTGGCATATGTTTGTAGGACCTCATTGATCACCTTTACCTCTCCATGGGTAGTTCAGCAAAATAAAATAGAATCAACAGCAAACTTCAGGTTTGAGATTGTAGGGGCCCTTCTGCATATAGATACACCCTTAATGCATCCCTCAAGTTTTGCCTTTGCCAATAATGAGGTGAAACCTTCTGCACACAACAAGAATAAGTATGGTGAAAGAGGATCCCCCTAGCGAATTCCTCTAGATGGTTTGATGTTGCCATAGGGCTTCCCATTGATTAGGATTGAGAAAGAAGGGGTGGTTACACACTCCATCACCCAGTTAATTTGTATTTCTAGTAAGCCCAACTTGGTCATTATGCCCTACAGGAATGGTCATTCTACCCTTTCATACGCCTTACTGATGTCCAACTTCAATGCAAGTGATCCTTTTTTGTCTTTCTTCCTAGAGTGCATAGTGTGCAAAATCTCATACGCCACCAAAACATTGTCAATAATGAGACGTCCAGGGACAAAAGCACTCGAGTAGAGGAGATAATATTTAGGAGTATCTATTTTAAATTGTTAGCCAAGACTTTGGATATAATTTTATAAATAACATTGCACAAACTAATAGGCCGAAAATTAGACATTTTTTCAAGTGACTTTACTTTAGGGATGAGCACAATATTTGTATGGTTAATTTCAAGAATCATAACACCAAAATTCAAATAATGCAACATAGCAGTAATAACACTATCACCCATTACATGCCAAATTTTTGGTAAAAAAGTGCATTCATACCATCAGATCTAGGTGCCTTTGTTGGTCCCATTTTGAACAATGCTCCCTTAATCTCATCAATAGTAAATTCACTAGACAGTATTTGTTGCATATCTGGGGTCACCCTATGCGACACTGTGTTAAGACATTCATCAATCTGAGAATATGTACCTGCATTAAACAGACCATCAAAATAGTTAGTTGCTATCTCAACTATATCTTCCTTCTCTTCCATCCAAATGCCATCATTATTTTTAATTCCTTGTATATGTTTTCTTCGTCTACACTACTTTAGAGTGAAATAATTTTGTATTTTTATCTCCATACTTCAGCCAAGAAACTCTAGATCGTTGAGCCCAATAAATCTCCTGTTTCATCAATAAATCATCCCTCGTAGATGGGGAGGCAAATGGGTTACTGAGCTAAGCTGAAATTTATTTCTCAATTCCCTCGTAGCTACTACTTTATCTAACTGAAGTTTTGTATTCGCATCTCCAAGCCTTTTATTATTCCATATATACTGGTAGCCCTTGAACCCCAAATCCTTAAGCTGGCATGCCTCCAAAGCATCTCTGAGTGCATCAATATGGTTCATTTGGGGGGGAGGGGGGGGTTGTTTGCTTAGTTTCTCCGAAGATTAAATTATGACATTAAAATCTCCAATACACATCCAAGGTTCTCCCACAAAAGACTTGAGGTGTTCCAGTGTTTTCCAAGACTTATATCTTTGATTTGCTTCTAGCCACTCATAGAAACATGTTAACCACCTTTCAAACTCATCATCCTCTTTTACTTTCACCAGTATATAGTTGTCTGTGTAATTTATCAACTTTAACATCACGCCATTCTTCCATATTAAGGCCAAGCCTCCCCCTGAATCAAGCTTCTTGACGATAGTTCTATTCGGGAAAGGTAGCTCGCTATATAGTTTGTCAAATCCTTTACTATCTAGCCATGTCTCCATTAGAAAACACACATTGGGAGCTTATTTCCTCACAAGTTTGCAAAAGCTACGACTTGTCCAAGGGTTCCCAAGCCCTTGGTAATTTCAGCTTATGAGCTTCATTGTTCCTGGTAAGGGTGAAGGTCCAACTCCACCGATATATCATCAGAAATTCGAGTGACTTTCTCATGCTTCGTTGCTCTCTCCACATTCTCCTCCGTATCCATTATGGGATTTTTAACATTGTGTGTACTGCCTCTCTTTCCTAGGAATGGACCCTCAGTTACCCTTATAATATCTCCCAGCCCATAATCCATCCTCATGATTCTGGTCCAAGTAGCCTTGGGCTTAGGTAGTTTCGGCCCACTCTGTCCATCACCATGTGAATCTAGTAAGGTTGTAAAGTTTGAGTTTGAGTTATCAAAAACTTCATCCATGATTTTAGGGATAGAATTTACATCATTGACATCTTGAACACCTTTATCCTCAGGGCAATTATACTAGATTCCTATGTCTATCCCATGATTTTTGGCTTAATCATCTCGGTGAAAGATATCCTCTCCTAGATTCTCAGTCATCCCTGAATGGTGGTTTGGATTTGCAAAGCCATCTCGTGGTGGTGATCTCTAGCGGCCTCTGGATCAACCAATCTCTGCATTGATAATCAACAACTCCATCATTTTTTTCAACTGTAAAATGACTCGCATAATTATTTAAGTCATGCCCCAAGTGTCCACAAAAATGGCAGAATATAGGAAATCTCTCATATTTAAGGTTCACCCATTTATGTTTGTCATCTGAATCTGCAATAAATTCTCCATGTCTTAGAGGTTTTGATATGGGCAAAGCAACTCGAACCCTCATGAAGTAATTCAGAGTATCTTGTCTTCTATGCCTCTCAACATCTTCCACAGCCCCCAACCGACTTCCGACTTCCGACTTCAATTGCTATCTGAGGAATGACCATATTGAATCAAGCCCCCCAAATTTGGATTCATAGGGAAACGTAACCTAGATTCACATTGCTCACAGTCATCCCTTTATGCCATCTCTTGAGCATGAGCAATTGATTATCAAAACTCCAAGGTCCACCTTTTAGCACTCGGTTCAAATCAAAGTTAATCTAAAATTTGAATTGGAAAAGATTCGAACCAACTTCTACGATCTACAAACCCGTGTGCATCCTCCATGTTGTACGCATTGTATTCATGGATGCTCACTTGTTAAAAGCTTTGCAAGTCAAGAATTTACTAATCAAACTCAAATTGCAACTTTAAATATCATGCAGATGACCCTCATCCGATATTACAATGACTTCTTCCTCTTATACTGCTAACTTCATGTTCCCTAAGCCATCAATCACTTCTTCCGCCATTACGAGAGTGTTGAAATGAAAATGAATAAATTCAGGCCTTTAGAGAAAGCCCTAAAGGAATAAGGGACTCATTATGAAAACGAGAGAGAGAACTCCTACCAAGAGGAGAGCTACACAATCCTTGTACACTAATGATGATTGGGTTGATTGTAAATGGAGAATTTGTTAGTAAAGACTTCAACGAATTAATTTACTAATTTCAAAATTTAGTAACTAACTAAATCTATGCGTTTTCAATCTAACTTGGATTTTGGAACCAAATTAAATAATGTTATTTCTAGAAATACGGTAAGACTATCCTAACAATTTGATCTAATAATGCTAAATATACCCATATTATATCACCTCAAAAAAAAAATATATATATATATATATATATATATATATCTCTCTCCTCTTAATGCTTCAAACATTTTAGGAATTACAAGTTTTAAATTAACTTTGGCCCAAGGTAGAGTTTATGTCTTGTTTTTGGGCGAATGAACTATAATAGGCCTTTATCGAACTTGATTGGGGTAGGGGGTGATCCAAACTCTCCCTAACCATGTGACTTAGACAGGGAGATCTATCAGGAATTCTAACTTCCCTAGATTTGTGAATTTAATATAATAAAAATAATTCTACAATTTATTTTCATGAACCAGTTGAGGTTCCTGGTCAACGTTTAAGTAGAATAAAAATATGAAGTTACTTCAATGAAATTCTAATGTTAAGATTGTATTGAGGGCTAATTTGATTACTAATTCATCCAAAAGTCAATTTATTAATGTCTTATCAATAACCTAGTTCTCAAACCCAAAATTTATTAAAATATGAAGAATAATCATTTGACTTAGATCATTTTTTTTTTCTTTTTCTTGATGAAAAACTTAGACGTGATTTCATTAAATAGGACAAGAGTCCATAGCTATTACATCATATAGAATCTGAATAGTAATTATGGGGGGAATATCCTTAACCCAAATTACACAGTCTAAAATTGAAATGGCATCTCTAGCCATAGAGTGAGCAGCTGTGTTGCTACTTCGTCTTGAATGATAGATCCTCTAAGCATCAAAATTCTTCAAACACCAACTAGTACCTTCAATAACCATCTAGATAGAGGTAGTAGGGGGATTATGCCTTTTAGAGCTTGAACAACAGCCAAGGAGTCGCCTTCCACGACAATGTTTTTTATCCCTAGTCCCACGCTAGCAAAATTCCTTCTTCCATTGCTTTTGCTTCGACCTTGATTGCTCCCAAGGGGAAGTGGATTTTCTTGCTCATTGCTCCCATCAATTCTCCTCGGTCATTCTTGATAACTACTCCCACGCCAATCTTTCCTTGATCTCTAAACACAACACCGTCTACATTGACTTTATACTAACCAGGCGGAAGAGGTGACCACCTCTTAGGGAGTGGTGTGGCCTCTGGGGGATTGATAGGTATGGTTGCACAAAATTCTTCAACATACTTCTACATTTCCGTAGTTATGACTTTCCCCTGTTTACATTGCCCATCATGTCTTACCACGTTTTGTTATTCCATAGGCTCCACGCATTAGTGGCTATCACCTCCCAGTCCTTATCCCCTTCATCTTTCCAAAGCAACCAAACCACATCAATGAACTCTTCCATGGGTGCATTTAGGTTGGTGACCTTGATGTTTAATACATCCCACGTCTCCTTGGTGGTCTCACAACTCCATAGAATGTGCCCTAATGTCTCTCTTTCCCCACACAAGTTGCATTTGTCGTCCAAAATCACCTTTCAACGCTGGAAGTAATGCTTTGTGGGCAAGATGTTCCTGCAAGCTCTCCACACAAAGTGCTTAATTTTTCTAGGGCACTTTAAATCCCAAATAGCTTTCAAAAGAGCTTGCATTTTGGTATATGGTTGAGCATCCTAGATTACCATCCATCTCCTTAGCTTCCTTGAGCAACTTAGATGCGACTTTGTATATTTTGTTGGCTGTAAAAATTCCATTTGGGATTTTAGCCCACACCTAAGAGTCTCTCAAAGCCATGGGGCTTATGGGGATACTTAGAATCACATCTGCTTCATGTTGTAGAAAGGTGTTCCGAACTAAGTTCGTGTTCCATGCTCTACTCTCTTCATCCTGCAAACTTGATACCATTTCTCCTCCTCTACTAATCGGGACTTTTGGGCTCATTACTTTATAGGTTTCCACAACTAGGATCCATCTATCATTCCAAATATGCACGTTCCTCCCATCACCAATCACCCACCTATATCCTTCCATAATTACTTCCCTAGCTGCTAGGATGCTCCTCTATATGTAGAATAGCATTTTCCCTAATTAAGCTTCCATAAAAGATGTCTTCACAAAATACTTCACTTTGAACACTTTGTGGACTAATGAGTCTGGGTTTTGCTAGATTTGCCATCCTTGTTTTGCCAGTAGAGCCATATTAAAAGCCTTTAAATCCTTGAACCCCATTACGCCTTCGATCTTTGGGGAGCAAAGCTTTTTCCATGAAACCCAGACAAGTTTTCTTTCCTTTGCTTTCTACCCCCACCAAAAACTTCCCATCATAGAGTTTAAATCTACGCACAGAGAGTCGGGGAGCTTGAAGCAGCTTATTGTGTACGTGGGGGTAGCTTAAGCCACCACCTTTATTAATATTTCTCTGCCTATGTTGGTCAAAAGCTTGCCTTTCCAGCCAACAATTTTTTGGCCCACCTGGTCCTTGATGTGGTTGAAAGCTTTCCTTTTACTCTAGCCCACCAAAAGGGATAAGCCTAGATACTTCTCATGTTGTTGAACAATCTGAGCCCCAAAAGTTTCCTTGACAAACTCTTGGATATCTTGTCTCGTATTCTTGCTAAAGAAGAGGGAAGTTTTCTCCTTATTCAACTTCAGCCCTGATTCCTTCTCATATTCTGCCAACACCTTAGCAACTTGTTCGCAATCCCCAAACAAAGCTTGGCAGAAAATAATGACGTCGTCCGTAAAGAAGAGGTGGGATATTCTAGGTGCCCCTCTTCTAACCAATATGCCCCTGATACTATCATCCCTTTCTTTCCTCCTTAACATTGCTAATAACCCCTCTGCACATAGGAGGAACAAGTATAGGGAGATTGGGTCCCCTTGACAGAGGCCTCTAGAAGGAGTAATAGTACCCCTTGGTTCCCCATTGATCAACATTGAGTAAATCAAAGTAGTAACACACATCATCACCAGAGATATCCATCTCTCTTGGAGGCCCATTTTTCACATCATTGCCTCCAAATAAGGTCATTCAACTTAATCATGCGTCTCACTCATGTCGAGTTTAATGGCCATTAGCCTTTCCTTCCCTTTCCTCCTTTGATCTATGGAGTGCATCATTTCAAACACGACAAGTACATTGTCTGTTATAAGCCTTCCAAGAACAAATGCACTTTGCGATTCATTGATCACTTCTAGCAAAATCTCCTTAAGTTTGTTGGCCAAAACCTTGGATTTGATCTTGTATATCATATTACATAAGCTGATCAAGCAGTACTCGGTAATTTTTTGAGGGGGTTTATTGTTTTGGGGATCAAACAAATGTAGGTGTCATTAGCCTGGCTAGGCACGATGTTTGAGTTGATAGCCTGCAACACACAGTTTAACACATATGGCCCAACAATACCCGAGTATTTTTGGTAAAATATAGGAGACATACCGTCTAGACCTGGTGATTTTGTAGGGTGCATCTGTTTGAGAGCCCTCCAGATCTCTTCGGGCATTAACTCTTTCAGCAACTTGTTGTTCATCTCCAAAGAAATTCTTTCTTCAATAGCCCTTAAACTTCCATCAAAACTGGTTGGACAATTGGAGCTAAAGATGGACTTGAAATAGTCCAGAATTATTGCTTCTATTTCCCCATCCTCTTCATGCCACACTCCTATTGAATCCATAAGGCCTTCAATACTATTATTTCTCCATATCTGGCTAGCTGCTATGTGGCAAAACTTTGTATTTCTATCCCCATTCTTCAGCCATTCCACCCTCGACCTTTACTTCCACATCACCTCTTCTCTGATAAGCACTTCATTAATATCTTTCCTCAATGCACTTATTTCTTCCTCCGATTCATTAAGAGAATTGAAAGCTTCCAGTTATTGAAGGTGGTTTTGCTTCTGCTTCAAAGTCTTGTTTACATTGCCAAATACAGTCTAATTTCACTGCATCAGCTGTTGTTGGCACCTCATCAATCTGTCTTGGATAGGGAGGTCCAAGTCTTCTCTGTAAGGATCCCAAGCCATTTCGGTTACTTATTCTCAATCTGCCTCTTTCGTCCACACTACTTCAAAGAAGAATCGCTTATTTCTTTTCCTTTGGGGTTTGCTCCTCTTCAAGGCAAGAGTCAAAAGGCAATGGTCTGATGCTGCCATAGAAATGTGGTGGACCATTGCTCCAGAAATCTTTCCCTCCAACTTTCGTTGGCCACCATCCTGTCAAGCCTAGCAAGAGTACGCTGGTCCCCAAATCTTCCATTTCACCGTGTATGTCTTTCCCTACAAAACCCAAATCAATAAGTTCACATCCACTCAATGTCTCCCTAAACACCTTTATCTGCTCGGGATCCTTATCTCTCCAACCTAATTTTTCATCAGGGTGGACAATCTCATTAAAGTCCCCAAAAACCACCCACAACATCTTGGCTTGTGTGTGGAGAGATTTCACTAAATCCCATGAATTGTGCCGCATGCTCGCATCAAGGTGCCCATAGAACCCTGTAGCTCTCCACGGGCTCCCACTGTCTTCCTCGAGCACCACCACATCTATGTGAGAATTGGAGCAAATCTTAAATATTACCTATGTGCCTTCCTTCCACAACATGGCTAAACCGCTGCTCCTGCCATCACTCAATACTACAATTCCTTGTGTGAGCTCCAATTTTTGTTGGAGCCCCTTCATTCAACTAGTTTGTGCCTTGGTTCCGGCTAGGAAAACCAAGGTGGGGTTTTTTTATTTCGCCTTCTCCGTGAGTAATCGAACTGCCAAAGACGACCCCAATCCCCAGCAATTTCGTACTTACACACTCATTAGGCTCAGCAGTGCTGCATAAGTTAAAGAAGAGTTAACCCGTACAGATCCTTCTCTCTTCTTACTACTTGGGCCTGATTCTTTTGTTGGGCTTGTTTGCTTGTTCTGTCTTGCCAGTCTCTTCCAATGCCCACTTTTTGGGCCCAGCTCCTCCAAAACCCAGCCCTTATTCTGGACGTAACTCATTGCAATTGGGCCTACAATCTCCTTAGCCCACTCCAGGTATTCAACAGCCTCATAAGCATCTTTTGTAGTGGGGTTTTTTCCTTCGATAAAAACTTCTCCGCCTTCATACATCGCTATTTCCCATTGCATCCTCTCTTCTGGGTCTTCATGTATCAGAGCCTCGTCTAAAGAAACCATACTATGTATGCCTAAGTTGGTCCCTTGCTTTTCCACCTGTGTTTTGACCTTACAATTTTCATTTTCCTTTTCCATGCTTTTGCCCAAGGCCCCTGACACCTCGTCACCAGGTAATGGACTAGTCTCTTTTTGCTGACCAGTTCCTATCACTGGTTTTCCACCTACCCCTATTTTCTAGCCCAGCTTGGTGCTCTTTTTTGGCAATATACCCGGCTTCATTTCCATCCCTTCCTCCCTGTTTTTATTATTCGGCCAACCTCCATCGTCCATTCTTACGGCTTCTCTACCAAAGCTTCTACCTGGTTCGCCTCTTATCCATAGTTCGTACTGCACACTCCCCCGATTGCCGCTATCCTCCCCTTGTTCTGTCTCTGGGCATCCCTTTTCACCATGGTCAAGCATGCCACATTTATAGCAAAATTTGGGAAGCCACTTGTATTTAAAAAACACCCATCTGCCTTCACCACCCTCTATGCTAACCTTTTTTCCCTCGACTAACTTCTTAGCTGTGTCAATACTTACACGCACCCAAGATAGATTCCCCACTGCACACCATTCTCAAGCACGTCTACTTCTATCACCTCCCTTATCTTTGACCCTATCTCATGGCCTGAGCCACTAGTCTTGCATTTAAGGGGGAGGTTATAGATTTGTATCCATAATGGAGACCATTTTAGAGATATCTCCTTTAGGACCAGCTCCCCTTCAAACTCTTGCATGAGGACTAGCTATTTTTCATAGCTCCATGGTCTCATCTCCATAACCTTTCTTTTACCACGACCATCTCCAAACTCCGTAAGGAATAAGTTGTCTTCAATCTCCGATATATATATATATATATATATATCCCTTTGTTTGCTTTCCATAGCATTCTCATATTTTTCTTCAGTGCTTCCATGTTCACACTTTGCTGGGTTAGAATCTTCATGACTATGCAGCTTTCCCTACTTCTTTCGCTACTCTCGTACTATTGCTCCCCAGCACTATATCTTCACCCTCTTCTTCAGTGACAGTCAGTTTCTTCCACAGTTTCTGAAGCTTGTCTGCCATTTGGTTAGACAACCCACACACACCACTAACGGAAGGGTACAGAAAAGTTGGCATCACTCCCGGGGAAGCCACACACCTCTTGCAGTAAAACGCAAGACCCTACTTGCCACTACATGCACGAGAGCATGAGAGCACTTAAAAAGAACGACTTAGATCATTTCAATTATGAAAGAATCCTTAATTCCAAATCTATAAGTTATGAAATTTGAAAAGACTAAAGATATTTACAAATATTTCTTAACTCAAGGATGGATTTAATTAATCGTGGCACTAAAAATCAACTTCAAATCATTCAGCGAAAAATAAAAATAAAAAACCTTCAAATCTTCTCTTCTTTGGAGATTTTGAGGAATCCTTTCTCTAAAACCCTCCATTAATGTAGGTTAGTTTTGATAAGTCTAACCAATAGAAAAATTTATCTAGTTGGTTTTTTTAACTACAAAATTATTACAAAGATCTTTTTTGTTGAGAAAATTGTAACAAATAGAGAAATGTTATGTTTACAATATATTTACATTATTTTTACAACAAATTTAAGTGGCAAGTTGTTACTGACTGTTATTGATAGAAAAAAAAAATAGTGATAGATTTAAATTAGAATTATTAACAACTTATCACTTATGATTTGTTGTAAAAATGTTATGAATATAATGCTTCTCTAACAAATACGGTTCTAAATTTAACCAAAAAATGAAATGAATGAAAAACAAACCTACGAAAGAGAAGCCACAATGAACCCTTGCATTGCATGAGTCATGAGTGTCATAACTCATAATGGTAACTAGAAAACAAGGCACATGCAAAGGCTATGGAATTTTTGGGGGGGGGTGGTGTGGGGGGTGGGGGGGGAGGGGAAGAATTATTGATTTGGAGAAAAATATAAAATTTATGGAAACAAATGTAGAAACTAAACGTTGTAAATTTACAGAAAGACCAAATACATACATACATATTTCTTAACTTCATATGGATACAAATGTAGAAACTAAATGTTGTAAATTTATACATCATTACTAAAATCTAAGTTTATACTTCATATGAATTCCGGTCAAATATTGGAAATAGAATTCCTGCTGAGAGAGAGAGAGATTGAAATGACAAGGGAAACCAAAGCAATGAGTATTTGATTGGTTGTCTTAAAATCTTGAGAAAAGTAAAACAAAAGAGTCACTTATTAATTTATACCCTTGAATGTATTGGGGGATGTGGTTTGCTGTGTATTAAGGAACTGTGGTTTCCTTTGTTATAAACTGTGAACTCTCACAAAAATTATGACAACTTTGCTTTGCTTTAATCCCACTACTCTATTAGTATTTGTATATTTCAAGTTTTGTTAGGCCTAGCTTGATTCATTAGTCAAGCTGAACTCAAGCTTAATATCAACCTCAAAACTAAAGCTTTTGAGATCAAGATCCCATACAAGTATACTATCAAGTCCATATTAAGCATATAACAAACCTATTTGGTTTGGATGAGTGGTCTCAACTCTCAATTAATTAAAAATTTAGTAAGATTTGAGTTTATTGTTCAAGTTCACATCAAAATTATTACTAAACTCATCAACCAACCTAAATTTAGCTTCTCCTTTTTTTTATCGATCCATATTTTTTTTGCTTGGACTTGGCTTGTTTCTTAAACAAGCCTAAAATTAAGGCTTAAACTTGGCTTGTTTATAAACAAACAAACATAAATGGCCTTTTTATTGAGTTAACCCAAATTGTTTAGTTCATTTACAATCCTATATTCAACTAAAATCCTTTAGTAAAAAAATATTTTCTTGATTAGTAAAATATTAAGGGCAAATTGATAAATAAGAGACTAAGGATCTTTAGTAAGATCACTCATTTATATATATTCTAAATTAATTTGTCTCTTATATGTGTATATGTGCATTTTTTTTTTTTTTTACTTTTGTAATATTTTTATAATCAATATATTCAATATTAGATTTTTTATTATTTTAATTTAATGAAAGATTATAGTAGATCTAAAACAACTTTTTTTTTCTTCATAATTTTTTTTATGAATTGTGTTTAATGATTGGTAAGAATTGAAAAAGCAGCAATCTACCAACTTATTCATAGAGTGACTGTACTTGTATTCACTTTTCTTGTTTATACAATTACAAGACAAGACTTTATAAATATTGTCAAAATTAGGCCTTGTAGTAAAAAGAAAGTCTAAATGACTACTTGACTTTGATATTTCCCCTAAAAAAACTTTGATATTGAAAAGAAATTTATTGTAAATTTCGTACAAAATTATCATAGAATATTTTCTGAATTTAAAAGAAAGTCGAATTCCATTTTAAATGATTGGTTTAAAATTTATTAAGAAACAAATATTTTGTCCTTTTCTTTTGTTTATATTTTGTTAACATTCAATGGATACTAGTTTAAATGTTCATAGGGTATTTGGTCTTGAATCTCTATATATTTTTAATCCTGAATTCTTCTTTTCTTTTTTCTTTTTTAAGTTCATGCGTCACCTCCCCCAAAACCAAAATCCTGGTTTTGTCCCAAGTTTTAATTACTCTACCATCAGAGTTTGGAATGCATCTGTAGGTGTGGTGTATATACTTAGGCCCTTCTAGAATAGAAAGGTTAAGTATGATGGTCCAATACAATTAATTTGTTAGAGCTGCTTATATGGTTTTGGAAGATAGTGAATGGAAAAATATAACATAAGGTACCAGAGAGTAGCAAATTCTTAGATTAACACTTCCTTGGGTTAGGCCGAGGAACATCAGTTCATGTAATATTCAAGTTTCAATTACAAGATAGTGCTGCCTAGGAAGTGTTTCTTTTTAGTTTTTCGTCCCCCGTTTTGGAAAGGTTTTTTTTTTTCTTTATATAGTCAACTGAATTACATCCTAGCCCTCCACTTGTGCAGCCATTGACCTTTCTTTGGATGCTTGTCCCATCAGCGTTTTGTTAGAGATCGAAAAATGTGTTGCAAGCTATGAGGAAACTATTCAGGGGTCATTCCTCCATTAATGCGATCAGCTGAGTTGGTGCATTGCATTAAATGTGGAGGTGATGGCTACTTTATCTGTATATTTTCCTTCTTCTTTGCTTACACGTCTCTACCGTCTTCTTCAGTATTTTGTCTTCTAGTGTAAGTGGCCTGCTTGAAGTAATCTGAGGAACACTTGCTCTTCGGGCTCCTCAAGGAGTTGGCCTCTTTGTCTCTCCTCCTCTAATTCTTATCCATGTGTTGAGTCAAGACTAATGTGTGGATGGGCCCCTCCACTTCCTCGAACTGGGCCCACGGGCACAGGTTCTATACAATACTCGGACCTTATCCTCCCACAGCATCAATGCAATCGAGCCAACTGCAAGCTTTTTTCAGCTCAACGCTAGCATCCAAAGATGAGGTTGAAGGAGTTCTGTACACCTTCGTCATGTCCAACGCCTTTTCCAACATCCTTCTGCTTAACTTTGGCTAGTTAGGTATTAAAGCTCCTCCTAGAGACTATACAGCAATAATTGGAGATGGAATTTCAACTAAATCATAATTAATTGTTACTTTCCATGTTAAGAGTACTTTTTTGTCGAGGAAGAAGATGGTGATACATAAACCATATAAGGAGTGGATGACCATATACTTACAAAGTTCTCAATATAAAATAATAATAATAATAATGATTATTATTATTATTATTATTATTATTATTAAATTAATAATAATAGACCCAACTTAAGGGAAAAGTTATCACAATTACCATGATTTCAATCACAGAAAACCTTAGATGAGATTCAGAAGAATGTGTTCTATATCATACATGATACATCTATAGATAAATGTCTTTTTCTCTTCTTTCTTTTTTTTGCAATTCAATATTCACAATAACAAAATAGGAGGATTCAAACTTTGATTATCCTTACCTCGTACAAAGGAGAGAGGAGTATATAACAGGCAAATAAGCATTTCCAAAGCCCAAACCATTGGGCCACATGCATTTTACTGATAAGGAATAGGAAATTAATACATATAAATACAATTTAAGTACAAAAACCATTAAAAAAATTAAATGACATATAACGGTTTGACCTCAGTTGAACTCCAATCCGACCTCAAAATCCTTGAACTTCTCCCCATTCCGGTTCTTTAAACAATCCGAATTTCAAAACCATGCTCATGAATGCCGCTTTCATTTTATGTACAAACTTGAACGGAAATTAAACAAAGAAATATTATTTACAGTTGAAGGCCTGAAATCAAGAGGATTGTTCCAATGTCCAAATTGGTGATCAGACCATCTCATGTTAACATTTTCAACCTCCAAACCTTCAATGTGTTCCATGATGATACCAGCAATGCTGTGATTAACAAGTCCCTGACATCCTGGTCTGTAATCTATCATTCCACCAGAATAATTTGTCCATCTTCTGTAAGTCAGGTTCACATTTATGAATCTCAAATTGCTTAGTAGCCCATGTTTAGAACCTGATAAGAACACACCATTTTCAGAATTTGCAGTGATGTTAATAAAAACTACATTTGAGATTGAACCCTCCTTTGCACTGGAGTCCCTTGGACATGTTGTCACATATATAGGCTCCGCTCTTCCCCACCATGAAGGATCATAGTATCTTGTGCTTATGTTTATGTTTGAGAATGTAATGTCGCTTACATTTCCTACACAGGGTGAATGCTTAAAACTTCAACAACAAAAAACAAGTGTAAAAGTGAAATGGAGCTTAATTTGTCAATCATTCAAGAAAAAATCTCAATAATACAAGAAAAGCAATATAAGGGCTACCTCCATCACGTATCTGCAATCCCAACCCTCTATGAGACTGTACAATTGTGATATTGTCAAAAATCAGACCCTTGAAATCGAATGAACTAGCACTACCAAGTTTGATTGCTGAAGATTTTGTTCGAATCCAACAGTTTGTCACAGTCAAGTTATAAAGAGGGCCAGTGTATGTTTTTGGACAGATAGCATCATCTCCAGTATCGATGTGACACCTTGTAATGACTGTATTATTTGAATCCTCTATATCAATCCCATCATTGTTAGGTGTATTGAAGTTTCCATAAATCGAAACATCATGAATTGATGTGTTTTCACACCGTACTATATGCAAGCTGTTCATCAGATTCATGGCTATAGTTAAGAGTGATACAATATAAAAACAAAGCAATTGACCAATGAATCATAGTTTATAAATCCAATAGCAAGTTGCAAGCCCAAATACATAGAAGAGAAAGATGAATGACTCCCGGACTAAAAAACCAAGGCAATTGCAATCAAACTTGACTATCAATAATATAAATTATTAACACCAGCCTCACAAACAACGCTCAAAAACCTTATAAACACAAACAACTCATAATCATTCACAAACACAAAATAACTCAAATCCTGATCCACCCAAAGCACACTCAATTCAATCACTGTAGGTATCTTTTGACCCCAAATTGTAATAGACATCTTTCAATCTCAAAAATATATTGATCATAGATCCATGGATCACATACTATAAATCTCCCCAGGGCCTTTTGTCTCTAAAAGAACCCTTCATTCTCAATGCTTTGGTATCCATCTAATACACTTTTCAATCTTGTACTAACGAACAATGTACACCAACCCAATTTCAAGGGGAAAAAGAAAACCAAAAACTATGATCAACTTATCAAAAACCTCTATTCCTAAAAGTGAATCTTCTCTTTCAAAAGTTGGCCTTGGTAGAAAGAAATGAACCACAGTAGCAAAGTCACCCGTGAGAAGGAGCAAGCATAGGCCTATGTTCTCACACTGCATATATTTTAATGCATGCATCTTTCAGTCTAAGTAAAACTACAAAGCTTTTAAGCAAAAATAAAAATAAAACTACAAAGTTACTTCCCAGAAAAGGGGGAATATCTGGGATTGGACTTTGGAGCCACCATACTCTTAATAAAATATCTATATATAAGGCTTTAATTTTAATTTCTTGGCAGTTAAGTGATACCAAATTACTTCTTTAGCAAATAAAATACTTTCCTTTCATGACCAAAAAAAAGAAAATGTAATGAGTAACTAAGTTAAAATAGGAATCTGAGGCAATTTCCCATAAATCTCCACCTTAAGTAATCTTCTTTCTTGCAGTGATATCTCCACATTAATCCAAGTGAAGCTCTCTTTGCACAAGACAATCATTGTTTCTATTGGGTATACACGTCTGAGTGAAGTCCAACATTGAATAATAATGAAAAGAATGAGTTATTAATATAACGTAGTTGAGCTCATACCCATTGGACTTAGGTCTTTTGGGTTAAGTGTGTCTCTATATGCTATATTAACTACTCAAGGAGCCTCCCTAAAGTGTTTATCTCCACAACAAAATGGTATCAGAGCTTAAGTGGTGAGTGTATGCTATATTAACTATACATAATAACCTAGTAAACCACAAGCACGCTTACAATCCCTCACCAATACAAACTAAGGAAAATCTCAATACATATAAATCACACCCTAAAAGTTATTAAGCATCTTCCAGCATCCAAACATAATCACATTTTGCATATATTTCAACCCCAAAATTCCTATTATGATCGTGCCCACCAAAATCTTAATAGCAATGCCTAAATATAAAACTTTAATTCCTATTTTTTAATGGAAAAGAAATACTGACTTCTTTCTATGTAAAGAGAAACACGTTGTTTCTATTGCAAGAAAAGTCTAATAAACAATCAAATCAAATCATATCTATAAGGTTTTGAAAGTTCACAATTGTCCTCATTATCATTTCTTTTGTGTGTGTGTGTGTGTGTGTGTGTAAGAGAGAGAGAGAGAGAAAGAGAGAGAGAGAGTTACAAATAGTGCTAAACTATGTTAGTTTAAACTAATTTGAACTCCCCCTCTTTTTGGATAAAACAGACCAAAATTTAACAAATTCTAATTGAATTAGGTTTCTAAACAAGTTCTAATTGAGTCAAGTATGTTCTTTTTTACAATATGTAAATATAAATCTTTTTCATTGAGCTGTCCTACATAGGTTAGTGACTAGTTTAAAACAATTTCCAATGCTCTAGTAGCCAGCCTCTGTCCCACTACCTAACAATTAAGTATTAACATCTTAACCCCTAAGGAAATAAAGGATAAAAACATAAGTATTAGATTGAAATATCAATCATCTCTTCTCTCTTTTCTTAATATAAATTATCAAACCTAGTAATAACATTTTTCCTTAATCTCATCATATCTTCTCGATTAAATGACTAAATTTTCTAATCCATTACTAATTTTACATAGGTTGTTTACCAAGTCCCCCCCCCCCCCCCCCCAAAAACCCAGCCCAAAAAATTGGACGTCCTAGATTTAATAATATTTCTTCACATCTTCGAAATCATGTTTCAGATGAAATTCAACCATGGGATTCTGATCATCTAATGTCTTCAAAAAAAACAAAAAACAAAAACAAAAACAAAAACAAAAACAAAACAAAACAAAACAAAATAAAAATTACAATAAAATACAGTGAACAAGAAAAACCTCAATTTGTAGCTAAATGGGAACTAATCATTGCAAGATGCTAGCGCAAATCGCAACTTGTTTACTTAGTATTTTTATTTTGGATAAGTAAATAATATTTATTCAAAAAAGAATCAACAAGTACATAGGAAGTATACAAGCTGAAAGTTATACAAGAGATCTAAAATAAATTTGAAAAAGAAAACTTCCCTGCAGCTTCCATCCACTCGGCAAGGTCAATTTGCTTTTAATTCTAAAGTTTTCCGCTCACATCTTTCAAAGCTTTTTGCATTTCTTTCCCTCCAAATGCACCGCATCAAACAATGAGGAATGGCTCTCTATATATCACAGTTTCAATGACACCCAAAACTACCTTGCCAACAAGCTAGAAGTTTGACAACCTTTCTAAGCATCACCCACTCCACCCCAAAAAGTTTAAAAACCAAACCCCATAATTGTCTACCAATAGGACAATGTAACATTAAATGGTCTACAGTCTCTTCATCCCTCTTGCACATACAACACCAGCTCACCAAAATAATGTTATGCTTCCTCAGGTTTTCCAAGTTTTCCACGGTGAGGATATTCCCCAAAGCAGCAACCCAAAGGAAAAAATCCACCTTACTAAGGACAGGCAGTTTCCAAATACTCTTCCATGGGAAACTGTCACCACCTGTGGGAGCTAACACTCTATAAAAAGATCGAACCTCAAAGCCTCTCTGAATCGAAGGCAGGCTTCTAGCATAACTTATCTACTCAGCCCTCCCCACCTTAGTGGAATACAGTAGATCTAAGAACATAGAGAGAGATTCCAATTCCCAATCTTGAATTGCATGATTAATCAACCCATTCTGGACATATGTTTGGTGTGGTAATTATATCCTTAAGGTTTCCTTTCCTTAATTGTTTCGTATTGCTCGAAATCGGGATGCTTTTGGGAGTGCATAATGAAGAAGATAGAAACATTCTTGTAAAGAGGATAGAAACATTCTCATAATCTATTTTCTAAACCTGCAAAATTCCTAAAGTGTATATCCCATCTATTACTTAGATAAAAAGATTTTGTAAATGAGTTGGTAGCCTAATGAGAGTCCATTTTAGATTAAGATATTAATTGCCACATCATTTAAAAATTTCAAACAACATGAAAATTTGTACATGGTTAGATTTGTAATATTTAATTTAAACCATAAAATTGATCAATCTCAAACGAGACGATCATTTTCAACTAACCATAGGCAATCCAACTATTTTGGACAAAGGAGCTCATTGTGCTCTCAGTCTCTCACCGCTAGTTTTCTTCACCAGCTGTGACAAAAGAATAATTAGAACTTGAATATCAGATGCCACTTAAACTTGGTTTATGGAATAATAGTTAGTAGAAATTTTTTATTTCCTTAAGTGACAGACTAGATGGCCCATCCCAACATTCCAATCCTTTTGGCCGGTTGCAACTTGATGGTGGAAATTTGTCACCAAACAAGACTATGTAGGGAGAAATTTTCATACGCACCAATCTTATACAGCATCTCTCTCATTGACATGTGGGTCCCACATGTCAATGAGAGAAAAGCTATATAAGACTGGCATATACCATCCCTTATGCAGGACCTCCCCCCACCCCCCCTAAAACAAAAACAAAAAAAATCCATTTAAGTGGGACCCACACAAAGTTGTATCATTTTGACAAGTTCATGTGATTTGAGTCTGTTTTACTTGGAGAAGATTATAATACTTTTTTGCAAGTGCTAACCCTGTGCATTCTTATGAAGGGTTCAAATTCAATAAGAAAATGAAAATGAAGAGACAATTCATTTGTTTTGGAATGGTTTTTCTATATCTATAATTATCGCAGTAATACACTGATAGAAATATCAAATTTTTTTCTTTTTTCTTTTGGGCAAGTACAAATCTCTACTAGGGTGGGAAAAAAAAAATTTATTATATTTTCCCATTATACATTTTGTGTGCGTTTGGATACCGCTTATTTTGCTAAAAACTAAAAACTGAAAACAATAAAAAAATAATTTCTGATTACTGTTTATTACTGTTCACTACTGTTCATTTGCCTACCTTCATGTCTCATGAACAGTGCATTAAGCGTTGGTCAAAAAAAAAAAAAAAAAAAAAAGCCAAAAACGACAGACGCATGAACGCGGACGCGCAAACCAAACGGACACTTAGTAACAAAAATTCTTTAAAAGGGAACTTACTCACAACTAACCAATAAACAACTATCAATCAATATTTATATTTTATTTGTGATATATGCATACCATTAAAGTAACATGTATACAGGTTAATTAAGGAATTCTACATGAAGGCATACATTCATAACATGGAGGAAAACCATAGGTAAAGTGTTACCTTAAAATATGAGAGGCCATTTGTAATATTAACCCTAAACCATAAATTTGTTCAAGTACAATCAACCCTATTATTTGAGATTATTTTGCAATATCCCCCGAATCAATATCTAAATTAACAATCTCGTTAAATATAGATAAATAAATAAAATATATATCAAACATATTACTAGCCTGATTTTGGTGGACACTACAAATTAATAAAACAAAAATATCAATTTCTTAGGTTGAAATTCTATCTTATCTATCCAGAAAAAGAGTATATCAGTTTGGACATATTAATGCATCTAACCACCCAACCAGCCAACTAATTTTGAATGATGAGAGAAGCATAGTAAATTTTTTTTTTTTTTGATAGGTAGAAGCATAGTAAATTGATCTTACCTAATGAGTTGATTGTAAAAATTTAGAATAAATACAATTAACTCAAAAACTGCACAGAAAGAAAACACACAAGAAGGACAAAAAAAAGGTGGGCGGTGGAAGAAATATTGAAAAGACAGAGGATACAAATGCAACAAACATCAACTCTTCCACCATACAAGACATATAAACGATCAATCCTAGAAGAATAGCTAACTTTGAACGACAACAAAATCATTAAAAAAAAGGGGAAAAGCTAGACTGTAATAAGAGTGTAGCATAGTATATACGCACCACCAATAAGCAGGCTCTGTGAGTGTGATATTCCAAACCCTGACATTCTTACAGTCAATGAAACCAACAAGCCTGGGTCTACACTCATCTCCTAAACAAGCTCCGGTGGTGTTCCAACTCACCATCACGTTCTTCCTCTCATTAAACCTCTTCACAAAACCCAAACCATGTCCATCCACCACGCCTCCGCCGGTGATCCCCACATCACTTGCGTTCTCCGCCACCACCACGTACCATTCCCGCAATTCTTTTGGGTAGTCCTCCATTTTTGTACCACCCAGCAAGGTTGCATTTTCTTTGATGTCCAACACAACACCGGATTTGAGGAACAGGGTTCTGGTGAGGTAGGTTCCGGGAGGGAACGTGACGTGGCATTGGGTGTGGTGGAAGGTGGGGCAGGCTTTGATGGCAGATTGGATGGCAGCTGTGTCGTAGTGGAGGCCGTCGCCGGTGGCTCCAAAGTCGGTGACTGATAGTGAGTAAGGGTATATGGAGAATGGGAGATGGATTGTGGATGCGGTGGCTAGGTGTGATTGGTGGATTGAGATTAAGAGCAGGATGAGGAAGAAGAGTTGAAGGAGTAATGGCCCTAATGGGGTTGCCATTTTTAGTTTCTTACTTGCACCCGTGTTTGTTATTAAGCAAATTCATCTCTCCATAGCCAAAGGTAAAACAAGTGCATCCAATCCAAAACTGCAAAGTCATTGAAATGTATTAGAGGAGTGAACAGTGAAGGGGGGGGGGGGGGGGTGGGGGAAGAGCATAGGAACTTATATCACAAAACTAAATTGAGTTGATTAGCACAACAACACTGAAACATGCACAAACAATTAACAAAAGTTTTGTCATAGCTTTTTATACTATAACTTTCTCTTTTTGCTTTTTTTTTTTTTTTTTTTTTTTTTTTTTTTTGCTGAATCATTCTCATTTTGCAATTAAGATTTAACAGTGAACAAACATAGAGTTTTAAGAAACCATGGTCTCTGAATATGTAAATTGCCTAATGTGAAGTAAAATGACCAAACAGTCAAGGCTCAAACTTCAATAAATTATTAAGTCCTCCAACCACTGTAGGTTAGTAGAACTCAGTGCATTAAAAATGCCACCAAGAATAACAATAAGAAAGAAAATGTCAACCTCAAGTCATTGTGCTTCATTAGAAACTACTGAAGACAGAGAAGAACAAGATTAGATTCTACAGATCATTCATGCATTTCATCAAGAATAATATAACCTTGTACTTCAATGCATCCATCCCATTCTCTTGCAATTCATCTAACAAAGCTCCACCAGTTTTGACAACACTCTTTGATCTGTGAAATAATATTGGGAAAAAAGCATGACCATTACAAATGCATCCAGAGTAAAAAAAATAAATACAATAAGGACAAGTCGTTAAGGTGACCTGGTGAATAGACACAAAATTAGCAGTTTTTGACACTAAGAAAGTTCAAGACACATGCATAGAGTCGCTTGTATCCAATCTTAAGACTAATAACTTGTTAACGTTTAGATATAACAGTATCTTTTCTTGACTGAGCTTGTCTAAGTCAAACAAAAGATTGTTCTAGACAATACCTATACATGAAGCAAAGAGGTTAAGAGAATTTTCAAATTTCACATTCATATATTATAATAGAAGGCAATGTAGTGATATTGTGTAGCACTTTTTTTTTTATAGGTATAGTGATATTGTGTAGCACAAGACAACATTATAATATATTTATAAGTACACAAGTCTTTTGGAGAGACGTAACTACACAATGTACCCATAAATCATATCATTAGATTGACATTTGATGATAATCATAATATCAAATAAATTAGATGGCCATAAAGTATTTAAAAGCCTAAACCAAGATGTGTGTGTGTGTGTGTGTGTGTGAATGAATAAATAACAGAGAAAGAGGGGTCCTTAGTTTGATTGCACTGTGAGTGGTTGCTATCTCATGCACTGTCAAAGGCAATCAACAAATTTACTGATGCAAAAAACTGCATTATCCTTTGGTATAAGGAGTTAATAAATGTATTTGCCAAAAAAGTATTGAAGTAGCTGCCAGAAGAATTTTTCAATGAATTTACTGGTATTACTGCCAATGAAGTCTTATTTGGCATTAACAAATAATCAGAGTACCTGGGATATCAATGACAAACTATATATATTGAAACCAACATATAGTTTAAAGATTCCTTTTGATCTATGATGACAATAATGCAACAAATCTCTCGATAAATAGTCATGAAAAAATTGACTGGTGGCTATGTTAGAGATGGTGGCTCATATTCTGAATGAGAAAATATTACAGGTCTTATAAAATTTTTCCTCATGAGATTTTTTCCAACCACAAATTTTCTGCATACTGATACTGCTAAGTCCTCTTGGATAAATTAATAAGTTACTCTTTGCTTTAGAAAGTTGATAACCCATGCTTGGTGCTCACATGCATACTCTTCTTGGTTAGGAAGATTTATACTTTTAAAGAAATGTTTTCATTTTCGCCAAAAATTGATAACCCTCCTCTCCCAATTATACAAAGCTTTACCTCTTGAAGGTGAAAATCAAAAAATCCAGTCCCTTCTATTTTTAGCGGAGTATTGGATTGTCGGGGCTTGAATACACAGAATAACCCATCATAACTATATTAAACAAAGAGCATGATTAGAAAAATTCAGCCCATGATCAGAAACTTAGCAAGACAGACCACCCCAACTCTCCTCCCGGATGAAAGAAATTTAGAGAGCATGCCTGAGATATTTGAGGGATAAACAAGAACTCAATGACAATCTTAGAGATATTTTTGAAGATTGTGTTCTTTGGGGAATTTTGTCAAACACTGGAGTGGAGTGCCCATAAGGTTTAGGTTTTGATGTTCATGGAATTCGTGAGACTTGTCCCAGAAATACCCAAATCCTTCTTGTTTAAAACTCATATTAAGTTGAACTATCCACCAAAACAAATCATCATACACAAACCAACTATCATCAAAATCCAACAAAACCTACCCAGACTACATGATCAAACAATCAGAGAAAAAATTGATTAATAATAGTTACCAGATAAGCTTTTGGAGAGAGAAAGAAAGCTTGTGAAGTCAATCTCTGGTTCGAATTGCTCCCGCAATGCAAGATACACTGCTGTTTTGGCTTTTGATTTGAGAGAGAGTGAGAGAGTAAGAAAATGAGAGAAAGGTGGAGAAATATTTTGATTTGAGAGAGAGAGGGAGAGAGAGAGGGGACGACGGTAATGATACATAAAAATTTTAACAATTTCATAGCAGAGTTATTATAAGAAGCAGGGTTTTTTTTTTAAATAACTATAAATTTCAAACTATATTATTAGTTACGGAGTGAAAAAATTAAGATAATATTTTTATTTAAAAAAAGTATGAAATTATATACTTAAAAAAGTATGTTATACAAAGTAAATCTTATTCGTATAAAAATTTTGATATTTATTTGTTAAAGGCATTATGTACTCATTAAAAACTTCTAAGAATGATAATAAATATCATTATCTTTCAACAATAAACAATTGAGTTATGCTAAAACTTTGTCATAATATTTAAATTTTTATAATGAATGATGTTATATGTTATAATTGAAACTCTTCATCAAATACCTTCAACTATACACAATGAAAATATTTTCATTCATATTTTAATTCATACTTTCTTCTTTATCATTCTACATGAGTTTAGGTGCAATCTTTAGCTTAATTAGTTTTTAATGAACATCCATTTTAGGCAAGAAAAGGAGGGAAAAAAAAAAAAAAAGGATAACAAAAGGCAAGGAAATAAAATACATTATATTACCATTTCAACTTTCTAAACATTACTATCGTTTAGAATTCAAAATATATGAAGAAAATTTTTGGAGTGTTAAAATTTAGGGGGAGTATTTTAGACATTAAACAATGGAATATTTTGAGACGCATAAACTTTCATTAGAGTTTAATTAAGAGAATAACAATATGACATATTTGTTCTTTTTCCAAAATATTAAGGGGGAAATTGCTTGATTTTAAAGTTTAAGGAGGAATTGTGAATTACCCTAAAGATAAAGGATGCAAATTATTTTAATCCGAAGTTTTTGTTTTGTTTTGTTTTGTTTTGTTTTTTGTTTTTTGTTTTTTTTTTTTTTTGTATGTGTGTGTGCACGTGCGCATAAAACTATGTGTTTTTACTTAAAATGGTGCAGAAAGAAAGAAGGGAAAAAAAAAAAAACAAAAAATCAACCTAAGAAAACTATACATGAAACAATAAATTTGGACTCAACAAAAACTGACTAATAAAAAATAAAAATAAAAAACTCTAGAAACACAAAGAATAACACAACATTTTCATAATACCTTTATAACTTTGTTATATTTTACTTTGACTTGTAAAAAATTGACACCTCAACAATTGTGAAAATATTATGACGACAACAAAATGTCTTAACATTTTTCACAAGAGAAATGTTATGTCCACAACATTTTCATTACAAATTATAAGCAATAGGGTGTGACGGGTTGTTGTTGGTGAGCAAAAAATTAATTTCATTGGTAAGGTTAAATTAGAACAACAATTTACCACCTAGCCTTTTGGTACTATTTGAGTCTCATTGTACTATTTAACTAACTTTTAACTTCTTTTTTTTCTACATTTTTAACAAAATGTTTTCAATTTCAGCTAAATAAAATGTTCCTAAATAAACTATAAATTATAGTTTTTCATGTAAAAAAAACCAAACCAAACTAGACAATATTAAGAAATTATTTAGTGTGTGTCTTAATCCACACCCCCCTACGAGAGGATGTAGGAACCTCCTCAGGCACGTTTAAGTGTGAGTGGTCTTATGACCAACTGACTTGCAAAAAAATTGTATACATACTTTAAAAAAAATTATATACTAAATTAACACATTGTAACTATCCTAATAAAAATGTTAGTTACCTTGACTTGAGAATCACAAAAGTTTGGGTTCAACAAAATAAGAGTAATGCCATATTGACAATATTTTCACAATAATTTTATAACAAATTTTATGTGGTAAGATTCTAATTTGGACATAATATTGACATTACTTTTATATCCACCAATAACATTGATAGCATAAAATTTGTTGTAAAAATGTTATGGACGTAGTATTACTCCAATAATAATTATGGCCTCTCAAACATATCCTTTAACCCCTTTAAAAAAAAAATTTAAAAGCTAAAACAACATCAATAAAAATTAGCCTACATAACCCAAACAAAAACAAGACTAGACTAAACAATAACAACAAGTGAACAAATTATTCAACAAAATGCCTATTTAAAAACAAAAAGAAAAAAATTTCACATCATTCAAATTTGTAACTCATTTAGCCATTCGATAATAATAATTCATAATTTCATTTTTCCTTAAAAAAAATGTATCAAGAGAAATATTGTAGTTAGTGAGTTCTTCTTGGTGGCGATAGCAATTATACTCTCTTTAGCTTTGCAGTTGTAACAATTTTTCTTTCCTTAACGACTCAACTTTCAGTTGTAGCAAATATTATCTCTCTCTCCCCATTTTTCTCTTCTATATTATCATTTTAAATTTTGTCACTTTATAACTCTCATCTCAGTATTCTTAATTACATTTTTATTTAATATCAGTATTTTTTTTTTTTCTCTTTGTTAGTAGAAAGAAATTGTAATACCTTATTTATTTGCATTTTTTTTTTATGAGGTTAATATATTCAAGTTATCTCTTAATTAAATTTTGTATAATCTAAATTTCTTGGCGACACCATAAAAAAATTTCTAAAGCAGCTGCTACTCCTGTAACAATAATTAGAAAAAGAGAAGAAAATGAGCTAACAAAGTGTACGTACAAGTTCTCCAAGGAAAAAGGCTTTACTAAATGAATTTTACAAATTCTTTTTCCACGTCACCATACATAATGAAAACCATGCATTCACATCCCTCAGCATTAAATTTCCCAATACTTTTAAGGGGTACATATAATATATCTACAACTGCAACTCCTAAAAAACATTTCCTTTTTCGAGTGTACTAAGCCACTTATTTCATGATCTTTACAAAAGAAAGGACAAAAGAACAAAGAACGGAAGAGAACAATCTAAAATAATAAACCTACAAAATTTTTCAAGAAGAAACAGGCCTCCAAAATCATTATTTGGAAAGCCAATTCAAGTTGATATCTTTCTTAGCCACTTCTACCTTTAAATTTGAGAAGAATTCCTTGAAAGGCTCCCATAACTTGGCCCTCTCTTCGTCACATACCACAAGCTTCAACTGCCGGAGTTCCATAATTGATGGTGGCAATTGATTCCGCAACCTCAAGCACTCTTTCATGTGGAACTCTCTTAAACTATGCAACTCACCAATGTGTTTTGGCAACTTGCAAATGCTTAAGCAGGCAGATATGTCAAGAATGCTCAACTTATGGAGACTTTTGATTGAATCTGGCAACTCTGACAATTCAGTACAAGACCTAAGCCTTAGCACTCCTAAATTTGTTAAGTTCCCAACTCTTTCAGGCAGTAAAGGCAACTTATGACAATTGGTGATCCTAAGTTTTTTCAGGGGGAGAACCTCACACAACCATCCAGGCAATTCCACCAGATCGTTGCAATAGTCAATGTTTATCTCCATTAGATTTGGCAATGAATCTGAAACCTGTATGGTTGAATTCCCAAAAGCTTGACCAATATTACACATAAATAAAGATATTTTCTTCAAACTCCTCAATAACACAAGGGTATTGCATAGGGAAGGAATCAAAACCTTCTCTAATCTAATTCTCTTTAGACTGGGGAGGGACCTGAGTAGCTGAAAATTGCTTAATTCAACAGGAAAGAAACCATAATTAGTGACAACTATAACCTTGAGTTTAACCATTTTCTCCACAAACTCGGGTAAGGCATAATTCCTTGTTTGAAAATTCAGAACTAAAGCCTCAACTTCGGGTGCTTGAATGTTGCACCAACTTGACGAGAACAATTCATCTGCAAATAAAATATTCTATATGGTGTAAAAATATACTCAATTTTAGGTTACATTGCATGTGTGCAAGTTTGTGTGTGTATCTCTGTTAGGGAGAAAATTAACCAACCAGTTGAGATAGATAATAAGCGTGCATTAATGAATTGTTGCTTCTGTTCCATCCACCACTTTGGTGGATTGTTTCCACTGATGTCCACAATTAGTCTTTTCCTTTGTAGTACTGGCTCCTGGTTGCTTAGATGGATAGCTAGGTCTCTGAGAACATCATGTTGTGTGATAAAGTCTTCATTGTAATAGTCATCGATCTCTTTCCTAGTGAATGCACAAAGTATAAGCTTAGAAGAGATTCAAATTCTTACAGTCCTCACATAAGAAAAATGTGAATTCCATGATAATCAAACAAAGATAAAGATAGGATAACAAATCCAAGGGAATTTGACACAACCAGTTTCCATCTATAACAGTTGAAATCAAATGGTTATAAGAAGCAAAAAGGCATTCTGTCTACTAAAAGTTGGAATTCTGTTCTTTTCTTGGGCAGAGCAATTGGAGCCCCTTATTGTTTCTGGTTTGATATAAGTTTTCTTCTCTCTATATATTTGTAGTAATCACCTTTAGCATCATTGGTATAAAAAATTTCTACATTGGCCCCTGACATTTCAAAGAAGCTATAATAATATATTATCAATTGTGATAAGAAGTTAATCAAACTGGAAGACATAACGTAATATTTTGGGCCTTAGGTCATTTATAGAGTTATATCATATCACAACTAGCAACTAGAAATGATTACATGAAGAATTTATATCCTACTAGAAAATCAAACTTCAGAAATTAAAAGCTTGCAAACCTTGTCATTACAAGACTAGCCAAATTCCGTTTGTGGAGTTCATGCAAATTGGCCAAGACAATCTTTTAATGTCTTCTTCTAATGATGTGAAAAGTAACATCAGCTATCTTATCTTCAAAAGGACAGCGCCCACTTTTTGCCTCCAAATTCTCTAAATGACAACCAACACCATGCTTTTCCACTGTAACTTAATTCTCCTCCCCTGCTTTGTCTCTTTGTCCCCCCCCCCCCCCCCCACCTCCCAAATGCCATTGCTAATGCAAAAGGGAGGGCAATAAACCTACAAGGCTGCCACCTATAGCTACATCAATCTTGATTTGCTTGAAAATTTGTATCACGTCACATCTCATCAGATTATAGCCCAAAAAGCCATGCAATAGGCCATGAATTTCCTCAGCACAAGCCTACCCACTTCTTGAAAGCCAATCCTGCTTCTCTCTTTTTGAATTGGGCTTCTGTCTGGACTTTAGGAGTTTTGCCCTTATAAAGTGTTTTATGGTACTTCAAGAAGAGAGTTCGGTATTTGTACTTATCAACAAACATGTTCCCTTTTTCCATCATCTCCACGACTTCATTTGCTCGAAAAAAAAATCCACCCCTGACAAATGTATAAAGTACAGAATCCAGGAGTTCCTGATCAAACTTCATTGAGGTAGAAGAAGCAAGACTCTTCATCTCACCCCACAACTCTGTCACCTCCACATATTTTCCTCCAATAGCAGCATACCCAGTAACCATGGAATGAAAAGTTTGAGCATTTGGAGCATGCCCTAGACTCCTCATCTTATTCAGAGCCTTCTCAGCATCTTGCATTAATCTCTTCTTGCAAAAAAAGTGTATTACATTGTTCCAATCATGAACTCCACTATCAATTTTCTGCCCTTCCTTTATTTCCTGCAAAAGCTTTGCCATCAACCCTGCCTCATCACCCTCTTCACATCCCTTAAATAACATCTCAAAACCTTGATGGCTAGCTCGTGGTATTTTGGCCTCTTTCATCTCTTTGAATAGATGGAGGGCACCCTGAGTATCCTTTTGAAGCACTCTAGACTGCATCAATGCCTCATAACAGCTGGAATCTAGTTGAATCCCAGCCTTACGAGCATCTCGTAAAAGTGAAGCTACTTCCCCTGCCCGGTTTACCTTGCAATACGCTTTCAAGAGGGAGGAATATACAGAAGAACCAGTTCGAACCCCAGCCAAACGCATCTCATCAAGAAGGTCATGTGCCTGATCCAACCACCCAAGAGAGATGCATGAGTTAATAACATGAGCCAAGACTGAAGTATCATTGGAAACTGGGGAATCTTCCTTCTCCGTCTTGATAAGAAATTCTGCCAACTCCTTGGTCTTGCCAACTTCTAGAAAAGCCTTAACTAATTTCACATAAATTATTTCAGTTGGTTGAAGAATTCCATGTTCAGTAGTAACTAATTCAACTTGCATCCGCAACTTAGCTAACAAAGCACCAAGCACTTGCTTTGCTTCAGCCTCAAGTTTTAAGAAATGTTGGTCCTTGGAGAACTCTTCATATTGAAATAATTTATTATTCCCCAAAATCTCAAATTGTCTCTGACTCAAACTTGGCCCTGAAGCCAAACTAGGAGGAGATTTTTTTCCACTTGCAGCAGCATCATATACAAGTGTAGCTACAGCAAGAGAATTTCTTGCTTCTTTTGCTTTTCGAAGCATTTCCAAAATCATGCTAGATGCAGAATCTAGATCACCAAATTTTAAGTGGCATGAAAGCAAACAATTATAAAACTGCCGAAACTGAATATCACTCAAGTTATGAGCTTCATCAATATATCTTTGCAGCCTCTTTAGCTCTTCTCTTCGCCCATTTCTCGCATATATATGTGCCATTGTGATCAACAAGTTCGCATCGGCTTTGACACCAACTCGAGGTATCATGTCAAGGAGCTGCTCTGCCTTCCTAGTTGTGCCAAACAAAAGACACCCAGCCAAAGCAATGTTGACAGCAGTAGTAGTAGGTTTCATAGAAATCAAAGGTGCATTACTCTTTTTACGCGGATCTACCCTATCATCTTGGAACAAGTAACCTATCTCGAGAATCAGCTCTGTAGCAAGGTAAGCCCCAGGAGCTGTTTGTGACATGTAGGCCAAAATTGCAGACCAAGCTGTAACAGGGGGATATTCTTCCAGTTCCACCAACTTTCTCAATATTGTTGATGCAGGAACTGGTAATCCAGATTTGGCAAGACAAAAAGAGAGATATATTAGTGGCTCCTTTTCGAATAAGGTCTGTTTACCTTCCTCAAAAGCCTGTTCTACTAATCCATAAGCTTTCTCGAGCCATTGAACATCAAGGCTTTCTGCAAAGCTGGTTATAAGCTTGTGCACAACAGATTTTCTAGGAAATCCTGCCATCTGCATGTGCTGTTCATATAACTTCCATGTATCACTAAATCTACCCTCGTCGATTGCATTTTGTATCTCCATACTTAGTTTAGCAGGATCTCGAGCCCGAACCAATATTGTTCCAGCCGTCATCGTTAAAGACTTTGGTTGATGGGCAAATTTACTCTGTAATCCCAAGACAACAGTTTGCATGTCCACGCGGGTCAAATAAGAGCTACCAAAATGGCGGACCAAATTGCAACACCAACAAGCTTGAGGTCGGCATCTGAATGCTTGAGTTACATTGCTACTGCTCACAACAAGTAAGAGATATACGACAGAAGAACTTGCAGTGATCTGATTGCTAAGTTTTCTTACAGATAGCATCTTGTCCAGACAGCAAACATTGACTTTGATTCTAGTACTGAAACAGGTCAATATCTGCAATGTGGACAACATTAGTGTGATGCACAGACTTAAAAAAACTGCAGCATACGTATGACATTTAATATAAAGATAGCCAACTTTTACTTGTAATTCATGGACATAAAAACTAGTTACATGCCATGGGACCAAGTGTATAGAATCAATGGCAAACACAAAAAAGAAAAGATTGATATCACAAATTGCAGAATGAAAGGGAAAGTACCTATGATGCACGGACACGGAAAAAATTCGCAAAGTGCCTGTGTCTGACACGGGTATCAGTCGAATACAAGTACAAATGTGTCTGATACACACCCAACCAAAAAAATAAAATTCACGACACAGCTAAACCCAAAAAAATATACGGATGCTTCAAAAGAAATTTCTCTCTTCACTATGTTGCACCATCAATCATGGATCCCACGATCAAATTGGTAAGTGGCAACCCATTAGCCACCTTGATCTGATTTCTAGAGAATTTGCATAATGTTCAGATCTGATTTCCCCATCTCCTGCCCGTCGCTTGGTGTCTCTTCATTTACTTGTATTTACTTTGTTGTTTCTAGAGAGATCAACTTTCCTGTGAAATAGATTCTTCCAAATGGTATCACCCACTTCTCTATCAGTAATTTGACCTCTTTTATCGCTCTGTATCACATTGCAAATGTGGCCATAATTGCACATTAAAAAAAATTGAAAAGAAGAAAGATAAAACAAGTGCAATATAATCAACAAGAAAATTAAGCTTTACAGCCAAAAAGCTCTAGCTCAACTGGCACCCCATCCCCTTATAAGTTCTAGTGGGAGGGTGACGTCTTGGGTTCAAGTGCGTGTGTAACATGAAAATCAAAATACAGAAAATTAAGCATTACTTAACCATGTATACCCTCTATTTAGTTAAACAATTAAATTAATTCCCCTACAATAGTCCTAACTAGCTTATCAAGATTACACAATGAGGCAAGCCTCAAAGAAGATGCCTCACTTTCAGACTTGACCCTTAGATCTCCTGAGGAGCAAACCTCAGATGTTAAAGCGCTCACATAGCACACAATTCACCTTTTGTGCATCCCCTAAGCCAACTATTTTATCTATAAGCTAAAATCCTAAGAACCAGTATCTTCTATTTTCAATCTTAGATTCCTTAGACTAACACTTCTTTGATATAAACATTTTAACCCAAGAAAGTTGGAACATAAACAGCTTTAAAAAAATGATTATTCAAGTATGGCCCAGAAAACCCATTTGCCATTTAAACCAAAACCCCATAATCAAAAGAAAACCCAAATGCACAATCTTAAAAACCCCAATTATTTTATCTATAAGCAAAAAATCCAAACCATCATCTTCTATTTTCAATCTTAGGTTTCTTTGACTGACACTACAATTCAACCTAAGAAAGTTGGAACATAAGTAGCTTTAAAAAAATTATTATTCAAGCATATCCCAGAAAGCCCATTTGCCATTTAAACCAAGACCCCATAATACAAACCAAAAAAAAAAAAAAACACCTAAATGCAAAATCAACAGGAACCAAAACAAATGTTATAATAAATGGCAATCCTAAGGAGAGGACAACAACCCAGGGCCGACCCTTCCCTTAGGCGAGTTAGGCAATTGCCTAAGGCCCCCAAGTGGAAGGGGGCCCCAAAATTTTAGAAAAGAACCGGGTAGTAGAGGGAAAATAAAAAATTTGTTTCAAATGAATTACAAAAATAATCTGGCACATCCTTTTAACCAAAAAAACAAAAATTTTGGTAAATCCTATTAAACATTGGTTCTAAACAAAATCATTGACCAAAAAACAAACAGATAAACTACAAATCCGGTCTAAGAGATTAACCACAAAACAATCACAAATCAAAACAAATAAATCCACTCAAAACCCTAAAAATTTTACCTCTCTCTAGTCTCCAGTCTCCACTGTTCAGTCTGTTCTCATCTGCTCAACAGACAACAGCTCAAGGCTCAAGCAAGGCCTCAGCCTCTCTCTGATTCTCTGCTCTCCGCCTCTCTCAAGTCTCAACTGCTCACCTCCCCGTATCAGGCTCTGAGGTTCAGGAATCAGGTATAAAATTATAAATATTTGGGCACAGGGCACTCCATTTTATTTGTTAAGAACTTAAGATAACTTTGTTTATTTGGGCCCTCCCTGGCTGGTTTTGTAACTTTGTTTATCACTTACCACTTTATCATTATGGCTGCCTGGACCCTCCCTGGACTGGGCGTTAAGTTTGGGCCTTCAAGGTTTTTTTTTTTTTTTTTTTTTTTTAAAGCCTGCATTTTTTTTTTTTTTTGGGTTATAGTCTTATAGATAGGATTTGTTTTGTTTTTTTTTTTTTTTTTTTTTTTTTTTTTTTTTTTGTGGGTGGGTCTTATTAATAAGTCTTGTGTCAATGTTATGGCTGTGCTTAAATTTTTGTTATGTTTGTGCTTAATTTTTTTTTTTAATTTATTCAGGTTGAGATTGCTAAAAACTTATTATTGTTCAGTGAAACTACAACAATACTTTTTATATAAATCATGTTGTATTTCTCATTTACTCTACACTTAAAAGTTATTTTTTATTTTAGTCTTTATAAATATATTATTTGATTAGAAATATCTACTAGAAAATATGCATCTAGATATGAAAAACTTAAAAAAAGAAAAAAAGAAAAAAAAATTAATTGAGTCTCAAAAAGGATAAATGGATAAATTTGTTATTAGTAATAAACAAAATATAACACAAAATTTAGATGAAAATATCACAAATGAGCAATAAATTCACCAAAATAATTTAGAAGAAAATGATGTTCAATTTTGCAATACAACAAATCTTGATAATGAACTTCAAAATAATTTAGAAGAAAATGAAAATAATGATGAAAAATATAATATAAAAATATTAAATAAACATTAATTTAATTAATATATAAGTATAAAAAATTTCACATTTTTAGTTCTCGCCTTAGGCACCAAAATGTCTAGGGCCGCCCCTGTTTCCTCTTATCCTCTCTTTGCCTCAACCCACGTCACACCGTGCTCCATAACTGACCACCAAGCTCTCTTTCTAAACCTTCATGGCCGGAGCTTTTCAAGCTCATCACCTCCAACCACGCACCACTGCCGAAACCCAGCCAAAATCAAATCATGACCACCACCACGGCCAAAATCCAGCCAAAATCAAATTGCAACAAAAACCCAGAAGCCCACCAAATCATAAATCAAACTACACCCACCAAAATCAAATCATAAAACCCACAAAACAACCAAAATCAAAAAATGAAAACACTGAAAGTGAACCCACCGTTAAAAAAACATATATTGGTTTTGTTATTATATTTTAGAAGAAGAATCATCTTGTTAAACCAATTTTAGATCCAAATTAATCAAACACATACCACAAGCAAGAACGATAAACTGAAAGTAAAGCAAAAAAAATGGTATTTTCCAAAAAAGTATTTTCAGAAAATAGAAAGGAGAAGCAAAATATAAAAACTATTTGCTTCATAATCTCAAATAAATAAATAAATAACCAAAAATCACACACCATAATCCGGTGAAGCCTCGTGAGTCATAATTTCACCTAAAAGGATTGTCTGAGTTGAGAGGAAGAGATTTATAGTCTTTGACTCGACAGCACAAACTTCGATTTCCTTTCTTAACGTGACTTTTGCTCGGCTCCTCTCCTGTCAGCCTAGGCGACGTATAAAAAGAAATAAAAAGAAGAAGAACAAAGCACCGCGTAAAAAAGAAGAAAAGAAAAATGGTGAGAGAAGAAAGACGGACTGAGATCAGGTGCACTGTTGTAGGTATTTTTTTACATTTTCTACTCTTTTTTTTTTTTTTTTTTAACTTTTTAACTCTCCTTTAATATATTTTATTTAATGATTGAGATTGAAAGTTATTTTTTCAACTTTTAATCTCAACCATTAATTACAATTGCATTAGGGACGAAAAACATAACTTTTGTGATAGTTTAGGGACGAAAATGACATTTTACCCTAAAAATTTTAACAATTTCATAATAGAGTTATTATAAGAAGCAGATAAGGCCCTGTTAGGTATGCAAGATCTAACACATATGTTCACATTTTAAACAACTTTACACGCATTTTAACATACTTTTTCACTTACACGTATATCAAAAACATTCAAACAACATTACTTAAACTCTTCTGCCAAACAAACCCAAATAACAAGAGCACTAGCAGTGGTTGTGCTAAAAAGCTAAATAGCTATTTTTAACACCACCATATACAAAAATATGTGATACGTGGTGGTATAGGTAAAATTTTTACCTACTCAGCTACAGTGCACAGCTATTTATGGCTGTGCATTGTAGCACAAAAGCTAAAATCAAATAATATATTTTATCATCTCTCTCATTAAAATAATATATATTTTTTCTCTTTCTGTTTTTTCCTCTGTTCCAACATTCTCCACTCTCACCCAAGCTTCGATTCATCATCTTCCTCACCCAAGCTCACTTTTCAATCAGCCATCGCCGTTGACCCAAGCACCATCGCTGACTGAAGCACTCTCTCCCTTGACTTCTCTCAAATCTCCATCATTCATCCCATTGCCCCTTCCATCATCCACCACATCATCAAGAAATGTAGTGGGGTCTGCCACAACATCCCTTTCCTCCAAACCCTATCGTTCTTCAATTGGGCCATAACCCACGATATTCGGGCCTAGTCCCTCAACCCTTTCAACGAAATGATCGACCTCGCTGAAAAGTTTGCCAATTCAACTTGGCTTGGCAAGTCATCGATTTGATGAAAGCCACTGTGCATATCTTGTGTTTGTGTTGTGTTTAATCGAATGGAGGACTATGGAGGCAATTCTTGTGTTTGTGTTGCAGCTGATTTGGGGTTGTGTTTGTGTTTGGGGTTGTTGTGTGTCTGTGGTGGCGGTGGTGCCGTGGTGGTGGGGGCAGAGCCGAGAGTGCTTGAAAACAGTGAAGAAAAAAATAATAAATAAATGAATTGTTTAATGTAATAGATATATTATTTTATTATATTGAAAGCTAAAATAAAACCACTGATGTTGGGTGTTTTGTAAAGTGAGAAGGTAGGTTAATGAATTAATCATCCATTTAAAGAAATTTTTTATAAAATATTGAAAAAGTTGTGAAAAAAGTTTATCACTTTTATGCTTTTACATAAAAATAAAAAATAATAAAAAAATTTAATAGTTTACTAACATACGCCCAAAAGGCATACCACATACACTAATAAAATGCTAATAATAAAACCATGTTTTTGATTAATAAAAAAGAACAAGAAATATTCTTAATGCCATGTTAAGAGGAATAAAAAACAAGGCGTAAATGCACTTTTGGTCTCTACATTTTGGGGTCATTTCTATTTTGGTCCCTACATTTCTATTTTACCACTTTTAGTCCCTAAAATGAAAAACGCGTTCCATTTTGGTCCTTACCGTTAGTCCACTAACGGAAATTACTTATATGGCAAATTGAGTGCATTACTGGCACATTAACTGTTAATGTGGCCATACATTTTCACATCAGTTTTACAACAAATCCGAAGTGGTTAGTTGTTGTTATTGAGGCAAAAAAGTAATTTTAGTGTTAGGTTCAAATTTGAACCAATAACAACTAACCACCTATGATTTGTTGTGAAAATATTGTAAAAATGTTGTGGACATGGTACCCCTCTTAAAAAAAAAGATTATTAATCAATTTTAACAATATAAAAAGGAAAAAATAGAATTAAAAACAATAAAATACATAAATTTAGATCTAATTCATTTTGAACAAAAACACACAAGAACATAATCACAGATTTAAACACCAACACAAGAATATAAAAGCACAAACCCAAAACCAAACACAAAAAACACAAACTCAAATTTAAACATTTACACAATATCACAAACACAAAGAACACAATAACAAACATAAACTATTTACTCTCAAAATAAATGCCACGTCAGATCCAGAAAATCAAACAAACCCAAAAAATCATACAAACCCATTAAGAACACACAAGAGCACAAACCCAAAAAAATTATACAAACCTAGAAATCAAACACAGAAAAATTTATAAAAGAATATTGTACAAAACAAAATCAATCCATATATATACACAAGCCAAATTATCCAAAAGAAAAAATAGATTTAAATTTGAAAATTAAATCAATACAATCATTAACAAAATACCCACAAAATTGAACTAACCCAACTCAATCCCTCAACCATACCAACACAAACCCACCGATCGGACCCAACACAAACCCACCAATCCCTCACCAACACAAACCCATTGATCAGACCCAACACAAACCCACTAATCCCTCAACCATACCAACACAAACCCACCGATCAGCTAAGCACCAAGATAGAGGGAGAAAGAAGAAAAAGAAGAAGAAAGATCGGCTAAGTGTTTGCACCATGCAAATGCACGTTATTGAATCAAAACGCAAAATTCCCAGCGTTTGGCATTGCCATGTTTTAGCAATTGCATTTTCAAAAATGCCAAATTTGGCATTTTGGAAATGAAATACAATCAAACCTTTTTGAAACCGTAATTTTAAAAACTCGTCACAATCCAAATTTGAAGGGTGTCAATACCTAAAATATCCTCAAAATTTTTCTTAATGACAAAAATATTGCTTAATGACAACTTGTATCTGCTACTTCTCATTGTTCTCTATGCAAGTTGCAAAGCAACATCATAGCAAAGCTCCAAGGGTAGCTAAGACACACTGGGTAGAGGCTTCTAAACCTGGTGTACCCAAATCACATGTAGCAATATATATTGGAAGCAGAAAGAAGACGCACTGGCAGAGCCTCAATTGCACCATCTGCATGCTCAATCACCACAATTAGAGAACGCCATTGCTACAAGCTTTTTCTTTCTCCCTCTCCCGTTAGTTTTTCACTACATTATTTGTGATTTAGGTTTCAACTTTTCAAATCTATTTTGTTTTAGTGGTTTAGAATAGATGGTAGGGCCCGATTTGTGGGAAGTTATATTATTATTGAGATTGGCGAATAGCTGATTCTCAAAAGGAAAAAAAAAAAGATTGGTGAACAGCTATAATGGTGGGGTAACTATAATTTGACTAATTTTATGAGTGTACTTTGGTGTTAGAGTTGTGTCCTAATTTGGTAATTTACGCTTAAACAATAATTTTAGACAAATATAGATCAAATGCTTAGTTCACACACACACACACACACACACACACACACACAAAAAAAAAAAAAAAAAAAAAAACTTCTTCTCAATGTTCTCATAAGTTTTGCCAAATGCTTATACGTGGTTTAAAAATTTGTGTTTTCAAATTGCACATATTAAAAATGCTCATTTTTAAAATCGTACTTTTTAAAACAACTTATCCAAACAGACCCTTATTCAAATATAATCCATACGCGCAAAGGTAAATAATATTTTCGTTTAAGACATAAAATTATAAATCTGCAACAAAAACCTCCCTAGAGTACACTTCATCATAAGATCCAAACCATCATAAATGACAAATATACTTCATCATAATGTTAAGATCAAAACCATGAGGTTGTACGTTTGGCCCTTAATTAAAAGTAAAACGAAACTTACTACAATTCTTAAGTTATGTTTGGTAACAATTTTTATTTTCTATTTTCAAAAACTTGTTTTTGGAAATAGAAAAAAAAAACAATTTTCTTATATTTTTGTAATCAAATACATGTTTGGTTAGTTGAAACAAAAATATATATATATATATATATATATATTGTTTTCTAAAGAAAAAAGAAATTGTTTGGTAATTTTAATGATGCTGAAACAAGATTTTATACTTTTTATAAAAGGCAAATGGAAATTATTATCCAAATATGAAAATGTAGCACGTAGGGTGATTGCAAATTTACTAAGAAGCTATATGTTATATAATTTGTATTCTATGTGCACAAAGTTATATGGTATCACGTGTACTTGTTGTATACACTTGCATGAATAGTGTATAGTATTGTGCGCTCTACATAAATAGTAAATATAAACCAATAATTGTTCTTTTGACATTAAATTAAAAAAAAAATATATATATATATATATATATATATAGTGAGAACCAACCGGAGAACTAAGTCAACATTGCACATGGAGACCCACCAATAATTTTTTTTGATAAAGACCCACCAATAATTGTGCTTAGTTGTGAGTGTTTTTTTTTTTAAGCTGAATGTAAGTGTTGTTTCTTGTTCCCATTTGTTTTCTAGCTTTTGTAGACCTTTTTCCAAGCAAATATATATTTTAATATCATTGTTTAAAAAAATAATAATAATAAGATGCCGGACCCAAAAAATATTATCATTTGGTCATCTCCTTTTGTTCCTTTTTTATGTACTATGGAAGCATTTTTTTTAGGTCTGAAACTTTATGAAAACTTACATTGAAGATAATAATAATAATAATAATAATAGATTATTGTTGAATGAATAGAAGAATTAACGGTTTCCTTTGTTGGCCGTGACAGTCAGCAGCGCATTATGGCCGGCCATCCTTGAATAAAGGTAAATTTCCAAGTCATGTAAAACTGCAAAATGGATGCACACAGCAAACGACTATTCAAGTTTTTTTAAAACAAAAATGGGTACATCTAATTGTTTTATACGCTAAACATATAGTATATCCATCGGTTTTACGTATGAACACCGCGGTGTTCATATGTAAAACTGACGGATATACTAAATACATGGATACAAATCAATCACAAAAGGCAGTTTCATGTTAAGCATTAATTTATTATTGGTAAAAAAAAGCATTAATTTATTAAAGGCAGACAGTATTTTATCGGAAGAATCATATGTTTATAAGAGCTTTTATGTTTAACTAGTGTTGGTGGCACATGCAAAGCATGTGAGTGAAAAAATTAAGATAGTATTTTTTATTTGAAAAAAGTATGAAATTATATACATAAAAAATGTACGTTACACAAAGTTAATTTTATTCGTATAAAAATTTTGATACCTATTTGTTAAAGGCAATATCTACTTATTAAAAACTTCTAAAAATGATAATAAATATCATTATCTTCCAACAATAAGCAACTGAGTTTTGCTAAAACTTTATCACAATATTTAAATTTTTACAATGAATGATGTTATATGCTACAATTGAAACTCTTCATCAAATACCTTCAACTATACACAATGAAAATGTTTTCATTCATATTTTCATTCATACTTTATTTTTTATCATTCTACATGAGTCTAGTGCAATTTTTAGCTTAATTAGTTTTTAATGAACATCCATTTTAGGCAAAAAAAAAAAAAGAAGAAGAAGAAGAAGAAGATAACAAAAGGTAAGGAAATAAAATACCTTATATTACCATTTCAACTTTCTAAACATTACTATCATCTAAAACTCAAAATACATTAAGAAAATTTTTTTGGGATGTTAAAATTTAGGAAGAGTATTTTAGACATTAAACAATGGAATATTTTAAGAAGCATAAGTTTTCACTAAAGTTTAATTAAGAGAATAACAATATGGCATATTTGTTCTTTTTCCAAAATATTAAAGGGGAAATTGCTTGATTTTAAAGTTTAAGAAGGAATTGTGAATTACCCTAAACATAAAGGATAAAAAGTATTTTAATCCTAAGTTTTTGTTTTTGTTTTTGTTTTTGTTTTTTGTTTTTTGTTTTTGGTGTAAAACTATGTTTTTACTTAAAATGGTGTAGAAAGAAAAAAAATACAAATAATCAACCTAAGAAAACTATACATGAAACAGTAAATTTTGGCTCAACAAAAATTTACTAATAAAAAAAAGATTTCTAGAAACACAAAGAATGACACAACATTTTCATAATACTTTTATAACTTTGTTATATTTTACTTTAACTTGTAAAGAATTGACACCTCAACATTATGAAAATATTGTGATGACAACAAGATGTCTTAACATTTTTTTACAAGAGAAATGTTATGTCCACGACATTTTCATTACAAATTATAAATAGTAGGTTGTTACGGGTTGTTATTGGTGAGCAAAAAATTAATTTCATTGGTAAGGTTAAATTAGAACAACAATTTATCACCTAGACTTTTGGTACTATTCATGAGTCTCATTGTACTATTCAACTAACTTTTAACTTTTTTTTTTTTTATTTACATTTTCAACAAAAAGTTTTCAATTTCAACTAAATAAAATATTCCTAAATGGACCATACATTATAGTTTTTCATGCAAAAAAAAAACCAAACCAGACAATATTAAGATATTATTTAATGTGGGTCTTAATCCACACCCGCCTACGAGAGGATGTAGGAACCTCCTTAGGTATGTTTAAGTGTGAGTGGTCCTATGACCAACTGACTTGCAAAAAAATGTATACATATATTTAAAAAAATTATATATTAAATTAACATATTGTAACTACCCTAATAAAAATGTTAGTTACTTTGACTTGAGAATCACAAAAGTTTGGGTTCAACAAAATAAGAGTAATGCTACATTGACAATATTTTCACAATAATTTTATAACAAATTTATGTGGTAAGATTCTAATTTGGACCTAATATTGACATTGCTTTTATATCCACCAATAATAGCTTTTCGTATGAGATTTGTTGTAAAAATGTTATGGATGTAGTATTACTCCAATAATAATTATGGCCTCTCAAACATAATCCTTTAACCCCTTTTAAAAAAAAATTAATAGCTTAAACAACATTAATAATTATTAGCCTAAATAACCCAAGCAAAAGTCCTAAATAGGTTTCTCAGTACTAATGAAAGCAGCTCCTCTCTTGTCCTAGTCCGTAGAATTAGCCGTTTTCCTTCATGTAAGGATTTTTGAGTCCCTCAAGTAACACTGTTGCTTGTAGGTTTGTTGGGAATCTTTTTTGGGGTTGTGGGAAACACTGAGTGTTGTTGAAATTTCGCTTTTGGGTGATAATGGATACGCTTACGCAATGTTGGGAGAATAAGTCTTTGAATGATATGGAAGGTGGTGAATTTCAATTTGACGAGGAAACAGATTTGTCAAACTGCACTATCACAGCAAAATTCCTCACAAGACGAGCATTGAATACAGAGGCTATTATTAAAACCTCCAATCCCATTTGGAGGTCGAAAAATGGTTTCAAGGTACGTAATGTTGGAAACCACATACTATTATTTGTGTTCGATAATGAAGAAGAAGTGGAGAAAATTTTTGATGGGGAACCATGGAGTTTTGACAAACACTTGGTGATGATGCAACGATACGACCATAGCATACCTGTCTAGGATTTAGTCTTTGACAAGGTCTTGTTTTGGGTGCAAGTCCATGATATACCAATCAAATTCCTAAGTCGGAATGTAGCTGAGAAGCTATGCAAAGCTGTGGGAGAAGTCAAGAGGGAGGTGAGTCAAAAGGAAGTTGAACGGGGCAAAGTCATGAGAATTCGGGTTCGGGTTAATGTTAATCTCCCCCTATGCCGTGGTAGAGTTTTCACACAAAAGAATGGAGTAAAGGGTTGGGTATCTTTCAAATACGAACGCCTCCCTAATGTGTGTTACTGGTGTGGCTGTCTGAACCACTTTGACAAGGACTATGAACGTTGGATATCGAGCTACGGGTGTGCAAAAAACTGATGAACCGAAAAAATCGCTTCAAACTGACCGAACCGATGCAAAAATTTCGGTTTGGTTCGATTTCGGTTTTATTATATAAAAAACTGAAAATTTCGGTTCGGTTTTTTATGGCAAATTCTAATACACCGAACCGACCAAACCGAACCGAAATATATTGAATAATAATTTGTACAAAATATTTTAACAAAGTACTTGGTATCCTAGTGGCAAGGACACGCGCTTGTCTCCAGTCAGCCCAGGTTCAACCCTTAGTAATAGCCTTTTTATTTTTCCTCTCCTTATTACCAAAACTACATCGTTTTGGGGTTTGCTTTATAACCCTATTAATCCTATTTTCAGCATTTGTCTCTCATGTTTGGGTTTTGTTCTCTCTCACTTCCGTTGGCAACATCAAGAGAGAACATCAAGAAGCAAGAAATGAAAAACTCACACCAAGAACAAGATTAAGAGAGAATCAAGAACAAGAATCAAGAAACCCACCCAAAGATCCAGAGAGAAAACATCAACAAACCCCGTTGTCGCCGCCGCTTGGAGTCTTCGCCACCTGGGTTCAATCGCCACCGCCTCATTAGCTGTCGCCGCCTCTCTGGTTTGATTTTTCTATCTTCGTGGTTTGGGTTTTGTTCTTTGTGGGTTTCTGTTTGGGTTTCAAGGTTTCTGGGTTCGTGGTTTGGATTTTGTTCTTCGTGTTTGGGTTTCAAGGTTTCTGGGTGTTTGGGTTTTGTTCTTCGTGGTTTGGGTTTTGTTCTTTGTGATTTCTGGGTTTCAAGGTAGAAGGTTGTGAGTTTGGCTTCGCCGGTACGCTTCTTCGCAGTTCTCTTTTTTTGGTTTTGTGTTTGCTACTTTGCTTGGTGCTTGGTGTTTGTTGGTGTTTGGTTGGTGAGAAAACATGGGAAAGCAAAGGGATTTTCTGGGTTTGTTAATTTTTTCTGGGTTTGTTTATTTATTTTTTTTTTTGGGTTTGTTAATATTTTCTAGGTTTGTTAATTTTTTTTCTTTGTTTGCTTTCTTAGAAAATAAATGATAAGGAAATCAAAAAAATCGATCGAAACCGAAATCCAACTAAAACTGATTGATTTCTAATTATTTCGGTCAGTTTCGGTTGAGAATTTCACAAACCGAAAATTTCGGTTTCGGTTGGCCAACACTTAGAAAACTGACTGAAACCGAACTGACACACCCCTATATAGAGCAATGGAACCTTGCCTTGCAGTCGAAAGATCAAGAGTATGAGCCATGGTTACGTGCTACTTCATTGCCCACACACAAAAACTCTATGATCATAGTCCTAGGATACTATGAAGCAAAAAAGAAGGAGCTTAAGGTAGAGGGAAGGAAGCAAGAGAGCTCTGGTTCGAAAGCAACGACAACGGTAGCGCAATGTGGGACCAAGGAGGCAGAATTAAGGAGTTTCAGCTACAAAATCCTGCATTAAAGGCAAAACTAACTACGAGTGTTACTGAATTCAATAAGGAAACGGATGCTAGCCTGGACCTGTAGTTGATCGGGGTTAAAGCTGGGAATCAAGGGGAGTATTTCACAGAGAAGATAAATGAGATTGATTAGGAGTCAAGGAAATTTGATTTATAAAAGGATACTCTTTATTGAGAAGCCGTTACTGCTAAAGCACTAAGGAGCTCGGTGTGTAGGAGTAATGAGGCGGTGCCATAAGTAGAAAATGTACCTAATTTGAAATCACATGACCTGTTAAGTGAGCATACCCATCACATGCTCTATCTGAACAAAAACACTAAGCTAGCTAAGTCTTACGTGCCACTTACACAAACAAACCCTAATTTAGATACTATAATGGGTATCACGATCCTCCAACATGGAAAAGAATTCCTCTGGAAAGAAAGCCAGAAATCCATGAAATCCTATCACCATCAATATTGAAGCGGGTTGGTTTAGACATTGATGATCATGAGTTACCGAAGAAGAAGAAACCGGTATCATATGATGATCGAAAAACTCATATCCTATTGGTAGAGGCTGATGTTCAGCCCTGCCAGTGAAGATGAATATCCTATGTTGGAATTGTCGTGGGCTTGGGAACCCACAGACAGAGTAAGAGCTTGGTGGTTTGATCTGGGCACAAGCTCCCTCATTCGTGTTCTTAGCCGAAACATGGCTCGATAAAGCTAGGGTAGAAACTATCAAGGTCCGATATAAATTTGGTGGAATGATCAAAGTGTCAAGAGTCAACAAAGAAGGGGGTGTGGCTATTTTTTGGAAGGCAAAGTGCAATTTTGAAGTTGACACATACTCCCTTAATCACATAGATGCTATTGTGAATATGGGAAAGGAAAACGAGTGGAGATTTATAGGATTCTATGGAGAGCCAGACACAAACCTTTAACATGAATCATGGGAAAAGTTGAGAAGATTGAAGAACAAATATTCAATTTCGTGGGTGTGTGCGGGAGATTTTAATGAAATTGCCAAGGCATATGAGAAATTGGGAGGTAGGCCAAGGTTGGTCAAACAAATGGAAGCATTTAGAGATGTGATGGATGAGTGTGGCTTCAAAGACTTGGGTTTTGTAGGGGGTAAATATACTTGGTGCAAAAGCTGCGGAAAGAATAATATAATTTGGGAAAGGTTGGATAGAGCAATGGCCACTACAGATTGGATTGAGCTTTTTTCGGCTACAAAGGTTGTTCATTTAGAGTGTGGTTCGTCAGACTGATGCTGATAGGGAAAGTACTGGACTTACTGAACACTTATCACACTTTCCAAAGGGCCATATACTTCAGTAAATCGGCTGAAACATTATGTCATAAATGGGTTAAAATTTAGGAGTTCGAATGTCAAGGCAAATAGAAAAACGCAGAATAGTGGAGTTAGTGTCGCCACTGAAGGTGGCATTACGTACTATGGTGTGTTGACAGATATTATTGAGTTGAATTATTCTGGCAATATTAGACATGTGTTATTCAAGTGTACATGGGTTGATGATCAAAATAGGAGGGGATATAAGACTGATGAGTTTGGGTTTCCTATGGTGAATTTTACTCACTCCATACATGGTGGGGAGGAAATGGTGCATGAACCATATGTCTTGGCGTCTCAAGCTACACAAGTTTTTTATATTGAAGATAAAAGGCATAAAGATTGGTATGTTGTTGTTAAAACGAAAGCTAGAGATGTGTTTGATGTGGGTATTGGCCCCCATTGTGACGAGGATGACACAGATGAGTTTCTTGAGAACATTTCGTACTCTCTCACTAGTAATGATGTTGGTAGGGATGACCTTCGTTGGGGTCAAGATGATGTGGAGGGAATGACAATTGATGCCTCTATCATTGGCCCAAGAGATCTTCATGAAATGGACAACTTGGATGATTGTGAGTTCATTAATGATGAGTCCAACGATGAAGATGACAATAAAGTCGAGTACAGTGATGATGAGTAGTGTAATAGGATACTGCTGTTGTATGCGTAATTATGTTATAGTTATTATTGAAATTATAAGTAGAATTTGTACTTATGTATTGCATGGAAAGTTTGACAATGTTGCATATATAGGTGGAAATTGTTATTTCTTCATGTTGTTAACAAATAAAAGTTTTAACATATATAATTATCAGGTGAAACTATTACTTCTTCATTTTGTTGTATATATATGTTACAACTGTTATTTCTTTGTGTTGTTAAGAAATAATAGTTTTAACATATGTAATTATCTTTAAAACTGTTAATCTATCATGTCATTGCTTGTTGACCATTTTTCCTCTTTATGTTTGTGTTGTAAAAGGTGTTGGACGCAAGAATGGGGAGGAAACGTCAATTGCCACTTGTTTACGTTGGGGAAGGATCATCGCATTCCTGACAAAGGGTGGAGGCAACTGATGACGAAGCCCACATTTTTGAGGAGGCAAGACCGATGGCAAGACCGGTGGTAAGTGACGAAGAGACACAGGCCCTAGGTATTGGTCATGCCTTTTTGATGTAAGGTTTGATGTTTATTATTGGATGGTTGGATCAGTTCTAATAGCTATAGGAATTCATTGGGTTCACATTTTTTAATATTGTAGGATTTATGTTTTGCAATTTCAATTATGAGTTGCTAGTTTACAAAACGTAATAATATATTTAAAATATCTAAATAATTCAGTATATTCTGTTAACTTCGATCCGTTTGGTCCATTCATTTCCCTTGGGTCCAATTTGGTCGACTTTGGTCTATTCGGTCCAATTTGGTCTGCTCAATCCATTCATTTCTGCTCAGTCCATTTTGGTCCAACAGTGTCTACTTCGGTCCTTTCGGTCCACTATGGTCCATTGGATCACTTCGGTCCAATTTGATCCACTTTGGTCCACTCCGTCCATTTTAGTTCACTTTGGTCCATTCAGTGCACTTAAGAATGATCAAAGATAAGTTTGGGTTGAAATTATATATTCTAAATCCAAATTTATTAAGGAAAAATGAAGGCAACCCAAACGAAGCATGGTTGCTCATCTTTTCAAAAGCTAGGTAAGTGCATGCTTTTTTAAAGATGCAAAATTAACCTAAATCAAAATAAACTCACAAAATTGCATCATAGAAGAGGTCATAATTTGATTTTCCTTTTATTTTTATAAGTGCCAAGACATAGGTTTGGTTAAGTGCTCTTCCTTTGTAGGCCAAGTTACAACCTTTCTATGGGACTTATAAGTTACAATTAAGGAGAACTGGTTGCAGGTTGTCATAGTGGGTAAGGTGTTACGAAATGTGTTGATTGCCAATATAATGGGTGAACGAGTTGATTGGTCGATTACTCACAGTGCCAATAGGCATCTAGGTTCATTAGTCACAGTACCAAGAAGTCTCATACATTTATAAAGTCACAGAATTAAGAATTAACAGTCATTCTAATTACCATGCAAGTCAGCAAATGTTCTCAACAATTAACTTGGTCTAGTAGGGGAGGTATTGGTTGTTTGTGACCTCATTAAATCCAAAGTCAACAGAATATGTTGCTGTTCCTAATGATTGAAAGTTACACTTGCACAACTAGTGGGTTACATGAATGCGTGGGAGAAAGGCCTAAATTTACTCATGTTTTGTTTAAATGAAATTGTAAACCTTTTATTATTTAAGTTGCTAGATGCATAATTTTTGCGTGGTGTGATATTTTTCACTAGTTGTGAGCTTTGTTAAATCAGTCCTAATATTGGTGGTTTTGTATATACAGATGATTATGTTCAAACCCTAGTACCGGTACAAAATCCAGCACCGGAAAATAGGCGTGCCAGACGTGGGAAATGAATGACATAAGGGCAATGACTAGTGAGTACAAAATCTAGTTGCCGTTAAATGACAAAAGCCAACCGATTGGGCGGGACGGGTCTTTGTTCATTTGGTGGTTGGCCTCATTTTGCGAGAATGGCCTATTATGCCCGCTTACGCCTGCTGGGTGGCCAAGCATCCCTAACAAATTTAAACAGGATTATTGGGCAGAGATTGAGGTAGTATACAAATAAAATATAAGTTATTTTTCTTTACAGATGCTGTCCTAATTAAATGTCACATTTAGTCGTTGTTGTAATTAAGTTACTACATTTTGCTAACTCCACTTTTGCATTTCAGAAACGGTATATAATTGATCCCACTATTGTCGCACCACCCAATCAAATGGCATGGGTGATGCATCAACTAGGGGAATTGAGGAGAAATCACAGGACCAAGTTGAAGAAGGATCACAAAAAACGTGGGAAGACATGTGAACAGGTATTGGCTAGCCAACCACCAATGGTTATCACAGCGCAATGGACAGAGATGGTTGAGTATTGGTTCAATGACAAAACAAAGGTACTGCTACTTTCTTTGTCAATCTCATATTCGTGGTAACTTAGTCAAGAGATTTTTTTTTTTTTTTTTTTTGACGGTAATGATGTGGTTGCAGACTAAAAGTAACAAAAACAAGGAGAGTCGAGGCAAGCAGGAAGACATAGCAAGGTCTGGGGCCAAAAGTCTTGCATAAATTTCTGATGAAATGGTAAGAAATAAACTTAGAATTCATGGATGCCTACACGATGTTTTTGATATTTTGTTTTCCTATTTATGGTTTTAACCTCATTTCATATGTTTTAGGAATGAGAATAAGTTAGTTACATTATAGGTATTTTTGTAAGTATAAAAATGCAATAAATAACTTTATGCATCCTCTTAATATATAGAGATGACTTTGTTAATCCTCTTAATATATAGATATTAAGCAGCCACTTAAGGAGAGTAATTATCCTAACATGATTCCAGCCTAATTATGCATGTCTATAAATATTCAAAATCACCCAAACATGATTAAATGGCAATCACACAAGCTTGCTATTCATTATAGCGACTAGAAGCATAAAAACAATGAAATAAAAATGGATTTATAGAATAGGATTTAAAATTAAGGGGAAGATTTGGAATTGATGAAGTATTATTTATTTGGAAATTTTCTAAATTGATTTGGGAGAGAATTTGGGTGTTAATTTTATGGAATAGGAAACACAAATTTTCTCTTACATACCATGAGCATTAGCGCCAAAGCACAAGGAATTTGTGAGCGTGTGCGTTGGGTCCAAATTTTGTGAGTCTTATTTTGAGATTTTGTTCTTTTTTTTTTCTTTTTAGTTTTGAGGTACAAATTATGCACACTTGGTCAGTATGTAGGTCACGAACACCATTTTGCTTGTTCTTGATACAAATGGGAAGTTTGTGTAACGTACTTTCTTTCTTTTTTTGAGAGAGTTTTAACCTATGGCGTTCGCTCCTGATAATAGCTCTTTATTATCAGACCAAGACACCAATCAGTTTTTGGTGTAGGCGGGGATTGAACATAACTTTGGGTCATTTTGTGCTATGATAAAAAGAAAAAAAAAAGTTCCTTAGCAATTGAGAAGCGAACATAACTTTTTGTTGCAAATCATAGAGAAACATGCCTAGTTTACTAAGTCCCAACATTTTAGATCACCCATGGGTAATTTGTGACAAATTTGTGTGCAAAGTGGGCATCTCAATCTTATCTTGAGCCATTTTCTATGGGTTTTGCATGCTCCTTTCCATTTATATAAACTTACATTTTGGCCTTTCGGATCTCTGTTTAACTCAAATAAAGTGTCATTATAGAAAGTCTATGATGCCTATTTTCTAACTCCCCATGTCATTTTTATTTTTAATATCTTCATTTAACAAGCCCACATGTATTTGGAAGCTAGCTAAATCCTCTCATTTATTTACTACTCTCTCAGCTTTATCTTTATTTGATTAACTTTGCTATGTTATGACTATTTCATTGTGGGTTTGTGTTAATTGTGGCATAACAACATGAACGCCTTAGTGTTTATTGTATGAATTTTTTTCATTATGTAGGCGAAAGCTAAAGGGGTGGCAGTCGAGCGCGCGGACGTATATCAGCAAGTATACCGCACCAAAGATGGGGTTGCTGTTAGTACCCATGCGTAAGATAAAATGGTAAGCACAATTTGATTGAATTGAATTTTAGTGTATTTTGTGTTTGGTTATATTATGGTGTGTAATATGTTGTTTGGTTCTTGTGGGAAAACAGGATAGGATGGCAGCACTTTTGAATGAATAGGGCATACGACTACAAGGAGAGATTGGTAATGGAATATTCTGGTCCAAAGACGATGCGTATGCTCGGGTGATGGGTCGTCTAGAGTGCCCAAGACGTTTACGTGGGGTAGGTTTTGGAATCACCCCATCAAGAAGAAGTGCCACAAACTATTCACAGTTTACCTCGACTCTGTCATCAAGCAAAACTCACCAAAGGATGTCAGAGTTGGAGACGAGTCATGAAGAGCTTAGGGAGGAACTAGCTCAATCTAGGGAGGAACTAGTGAAGCATAGGGAGGAACTAGCTTAATCTGAGGCGAGCTGTAGGGAGGAACAAGCTCAATCTGAGGCAAGGCACCAAGCACAAATAGCCGAAATGATGACGTCGATGAGAGGCATGTTTGACCAACTTAGCCAGGGGATGCGTGATATAGGTCATTCTCAGGTAGCAAACAAATGTTATTTAGCGAAACACCACTTTTTGCAGTGCATTGTTATGTGATATTAATATGATGCCTTTAATATATTTTAGGGTGGCAATGCTTGATGGGAATGATGGGAATGAAACTGTGAATCCAAAGGTAAAACAAAATTTCTCTAAAAACAATAGCCTACATATATACATACCATGCTATGATGGATAAACTATGAACCTCAGTACTCAGTACAGGAGGAAAGAAAACTTTCTACTGGTGAATTGTTATAAAATCTCATAATGCAATTGTATTATTATAATATAAGTTTATTCAAGATGCATTTCAAAGGTGTATGATATAGTGACTACTCTAGAGTATCGCATTCTTATTTGCCACCTGAAACATGAAGAACACAGTTTCTTGGCATATTCACATCTCCATGACTAGACACATGCAAAATACGTAAAGTAAAGGAACAAAACAATAGCTCTCATTATCAATGTCAATAATGTATTGCTGAACTTGATTGAATTGGAAGTTTTGACTAGAATTTTTTCTTCTCTGTAAGTTTTAACTCTGATAAATTGACTAAGTATGTTACTACACTACTCTTGTTAAATTATTGACTAAGTATGTTACTACACTACTCTTGTTAAATTATTAACGAATAGTTGAACTATTGCTTAGTCTTCCTCTCATGTTACTCTTTGTATTGTTTTTGTTAATTCAAATGAGCTCTCCCTATTTCTAATTATCTAGGTACGTAGTCTCGCACCTATCATATATAATCTCTCACTTTTCCCTTTCATTTTGGCATTTGAAAAGCCAAATCACTCCATAATTAGGCAAAAAATAATGCCAAATTATGTCTCTTTCCCTCATAACATTATTCTGCTAAATTGCTCCATGATCATGCCTTTTGATACAAATGTGCATCTAAGCATTGCCGAATTACAATTTCGAATTCATGTTAGTATTATGTATTGCAAGCAAAAATTTGGCAAATTTAACTTGACAAAGAATAATTTGTGCAGTTTTACCATGAAGTGGACAAGAAAGCGTTTCCGTTCAAAATGGAAGCAAATGAAACTGAGTAAACTCCTGAGGCCTCACAACCTGGTGGACATTCTAAGCATGTTGTAAAGTTTTTTGTGAATAGACATGAACAAACGTTTGTGTATATATTTTTGTTAACACAAGGTTAGTGATGTTGCTGCTTGCTGCCTGTGGTTGTTTGAGGGTAGTTTAGAATGTAAAAAAATCCTTCTTGTATATTTTTTGTGATGTACAAAACTTGTATATATCTTTTGGCAATTTTGTGTTGGGAACTTGTGATTTCTTGTTGGGAACTTTGATGTGCATGAAATATATACAATAAAGTACTCATATATCTACATATTTAGCTTTACTTTTCTGTTATTTTGTGACTGATTATATAATATCTTTGTGTTGTAGGTAACAAGGGCTTTACATGCTAAGTGGAGCTAAGTCAGTTGCTAACCCAACCTGAAGGACCTGGAGGGCATGAAGTAAAGAAAATAAAAGCAAGACAAACTATGCAAGTAGAAAAAAAATTAAAGAAAAGAGGTCCAGGCCTATTGATTCAAAGCCAACATGAAAAGAAGGACCTGGAGATATGTGAAGGAGCAAAGAAAAGAAATAATTGATAGGGAGCTTATTCACGTGGAAGAGATACATGGGCTTGAGGTTTAAATAAACATTTGCTAATTGTTGGTGGGCCTCTCTATTTCTTATTGAAACACAAACACTCTTGGGCTAGTCTTTGGTTTCGGCTGGGCACAACTTGAAACGTAGCGTGTGGCTTACAATCCTAGTTTCACTTGTATTAGGAATTTTTCTAGAGTTAGGCGGCTTCTCTTTGAAGTGCGTGTATCTTTGTGTGATTATAAATGAGCAAATTAACGCAATAGAAAGGGAGGCTAGTCCGAATTGTATTAGGAGTTATTTTTTTCATATATAAGCCTCTAGGTTAGATTGTTGATGTAATACCCCAATTTTGATTTTATGATTATCACTGTACCTTGTCAATTTTAATATAGAATTGAGGTATTGTATGTGTGTGCATGGTAAGATGGGAGTAGACAATTTTGTGGTGCTACAAATAGGTGAGAAAATTAAAGTTTTAGTGCATACAATTTAGTGAGGCAATTAAAATAAATAAAAAGAAAAGAGAAAGATGTTCTATGGGCCTCTTGGAGACTAAAGAGATAAGTCTAAGCGGATTTAAACTCCAGCCCACTACCCCACCAAGCCCACATTTCTGATGTGTTAAAATATAAGTTGGAGGAAAAGATAATTAAGGTTTGGGATAAGAAGGGTTTCAACACTAAGGAGGCTAGGGTTTCATCACTAAGGAGGCTAGAAGGTGTATTTTTTCCTTGGAGTTAATTGAAGAGGCAACTAATTGTTCAGGTATGATTTTTCATCTGTTAGAATCAAAGAATTAAAAAAAAAAGAGTTAGTGATGTGCAGATTGTTAAAAAAAAGGGTATTTTCCTAGAATTGTTATTTACATTATTAAACCTTGGATTGCCCACTGCCCAGTACGTGGGTTCTTGAATGGATTTTTGGAATTTCAATTTCCTAATTCAAGAACACGGCTGTAGAACTTCAATTGTGGTTAACATATATAGATATATTATAGGATGGCTTTAACGTTAGAATAGCTTTAAGCCTTTAACGTTGTGCCGTAGGGATATAAATATATATATATAAACCAAGATTTGAGCCACGGGATATCAAGGATCTATGTTTATGGTATATGCCTTCCTTCGGATATGTACATATATAATTTATTTGAAGTCAATGATTTTGCCACCGTGTGTACCCATGAACATAGTCATGGTTCAAAATATTATTGATGAATATGGCCTTCATGTTTTCATCGGAGTTATATAATTAAATCCTAGGTTTCCCACTATGTGTCTCTGAACAAGCCATGGATTGCAAATATCTATTTAAGCCATGGCTCTTACATTTTCATTGGGGTTTTATATTAAATCTTAGGTCAATGATATTTTGGCTACTGCCTTCCTCATGGCAATATGAGTTTTGATTAGTGCAAGGGATTATTATTAGTTAGAGAGACTTTAATTTAGTGTTAAAGTGTTATCAGTTCTGCAAAGTATTTTTCCTAGTGAATCAGATTATACAATTCAATAAGTTTTATATTTTGTGGAGGATATTAAGTAATTTCTATGATTGAATATAGGTCTTATTTAAGAGTATTTTGAGGCTATTGGAGGTTGTTTCGGCTGGACTTTCAGAGTGATTCAAGTGCTGTAAGTAATTATGCATAATATGCACAAGTTTTGTCCATTAGGTTCTTAGAAGTTAAAAGTTTTCAAAAGTTTTGTATTTCAAACTTATATTTTCGAAAGTTTATCGAAAGCATTATTTTTACATCATTGAAAGAAAAACTCCGACCTTTAGACAATGTTTTAAAGAGAAACTTCGAATTTTAAATAATGTTTTGAATGTCCAAATCTCATTTAAAAGATGATTTCTATACTAAATTGTTTTTTGAAAATAATTGAGTTTCAAAGTAAGTTTTCTAAAAAGGTTCTTGTTCTTTAAATTTGTTAAAACCAAGTGATTTCAAAGTCATGTTCCTATTCTCCAAATGGTATTTAAAAAGTTTCTTTTAGCAAATCAAATTTTCAGATTTACTCAAGAATTGTAATATATTTATATAAACTTCTCAGTTTCTATTCGTTCCCCATGAGAGTCAAGCATCCTTTGATTTATGTTCAATTAGATATTGTGATATTCCCTATGCCTGTATATTTGGAATAATTGTTAATATTAAGAAAGTTATTCTATTTTGTATATATTTCGTTTTGTGATATGTGACTCAGAATGAATGTTTTTAGAATTGATCAAATATATCAGATTTATGTGTAAATCCGCTCACAGGATTGTATGTGAGAATATGTGTTGATCCCTCACCAGCAGGGGTTAGATGTTGGTATCCGCTCACAGGATTGTATGTGAGAATATGTGATGTGTATATGTGACACTGTGCTCTGATCAATTTTATGTATGTGATTTCTAATGATTTTAAGATGTGATTACATATGTATTAAGTGATTCATTACATGTTTTGGAATAATTATTTTTGATATCATTAAATGAGTTTGTGAAAAATCAAAAATACTCGTGCGTTGCTTGACTCTGTTCTATTGTGTATTCTGTATAATTACTTACTAGATGTGGCTCACCCCATCAATTATTATTTTTCAGATTGAAGTGTAGTTGGGAATATAGAACCTTCTGATCACTTTGTAAGGTGCAAGGTTGAGCGTGGAAGTTGTAGGCGAATTCTATATTACTTGAAGACTTATAGAATTTTAGTTATCCTTATTTTGTAATTCATGGTTTATATTTTGGAGATTATTTCCAATTTGTGGAGTTTAGATTTTTGTAAGAGGTTATTTGTTAAGAGCATTGTTTCTTTGGAGTTTTAAATTATTTTGGATTAATTTTACTTTTAGTTGTGCAAGATTAGCAAGTTAGTCATGCATCTAAATTCATGTTCCATGGATTTGGGTCGTGACAGTTGAAGAGTCGGCTAGGACTGGAGCGCAGGCAGTAGAGCGTGGTTTTCTTTTATGACTCTTCTTTAGCACTGTGACTATTTCTTTCTCTATTTTATTTGTTTAGTTTAATGTTTAGTATTTTATTCTTGTGTTTTCTTTCAATTACTATGAGTAGCTAAATTTATAATTAGGGTTGAGGATGAAACCTTGTTAAGGATTATTAGTAATATTTATGTGATTTGATTTTTCCCACAATAATTGTTCTTTAATGATTTAAATTGTTCTTGCTTCATATCAATTGACTAAGATGGGATTCTAGATATGAGTTCAATCATGTTTTTCTCATGATTTAGGATTTGTCTTAATTAATTGAATGCTTGGTTTATTAATTCTTGATTATAAAATTGGATATCGCTTGTGATTTGTTTGTCATTGGATACAATTTATGATTTGATTTTTAGAATTTGATATATCTTATGATTAGTTTAGCTACAGATACAATTGATGATTTGGCTTTATACTTAAAAAGCGAAGAAGAACATGCTTTAGATATTTAAACATAAGTTTTAATGATGATATTTTTCATGATAGCAACATTGATTTCTAGATTATCATGTAGTGAGTTGGGAAAACTTAATGATCATAAATATATGCTGATATGACTTACAAGGCGGATTCCAAAACCTTAATTCCTTTCTCTTGATTGTTTACATCTTTTTATTGCTTTATATCTTTTGCTTAGTTTAACTATTTGCTTAATTTTATTATTTGTTTAGTTTATTTAATTTCAAAACAACCAATTTTTATTAAACTAGACTAGGATTAATTTGGTTAAGATTTGATTTAATTTTCCTACGTTCATTCAAGTCCTTGTGGGTTCGACCTCATTCTTGTCAAACTATACTTCGGTATGATTCGTACACTTGCGAGTACTTTAAAATTTCACAACAAACTTGTTTATGGAACTTGTGATGTTGGGAACTTGTTTATGGAACTTGTGATGTTGGGATGTATCCTAAGTTGTGATAGCAGAAAGTTGTGATAGCAGGGGGGAAAAAAAAAGGAAGGAAAAAAAAAAATTTGGACCTATAGCCGTGTTTTAAAAACGCGGCTATAGGTTCTTCCAATGTAGCTGAAAAAGGGGTCTATAGCCGCGTTTTCTTACAAACGCAGCTATAGGTCTGGCCTATAACCACGGTTTTAAACACGTCTCAAAGCTACCTGTAGCTGCGTTTTTGAAAAACGCAGCTACAGGTAGCTCAAAAACGCAGCTACAGGTAGCTTTGAGACGTGTTTAAAACCGTGGTTATAGGCCAGACCTATAGCTGCGTTTGTAGAAAATGCGGTTATAGACCCCTTTTTCAGTTACATTGGAAGAACCTATAGCCGCGTTTAAAGATATAAAAACGCAGCTCAAAGTTGACCTGTAGCCGCGGTTAAGAAACGCGGGTATAGACCTGCAGGGGGCTATTGCTGCGACGCATAGGCCTAGTTTGCAAACGTGGCTATAGGAAACACGGCTATATCCTATAGCCACATTTTTGGGGTCTATTGCCACGTTTTTGAAATGCGGATATAGACCCCGTTTTTTGTAGTGGATCACAAACCTATAATAATCATGCCAAAAGGTATTCAAAAGAAATGAAGGAAGCCTTGGAGATTTGAACAACTGTGGCTAGAGAACTCAGGGTGTAAAGACATTGTTGAATCGACTTTGGGCAGAATTATGGTAGGGGGTCCGATGGAGCAAGTGGAGGGTAAGATTCAGGAGTTCCAAGCAAAACTAACTCAATGGAGCCGGTTGAGTTTTGGAAACATTACTTGGTTGTTAAAAGAAAAAGAAAAAAAAAAAAAGAGCAGTTAAGGAAAGCCAAAGAATTAGCAATTAGGGGTGGTTCAGTGGGGAAGGTGAGCCAATTGAAATGGGAGATAAATGGTTTACTGATCAAAGAAGAAAAAATGTGGAGACAAAGGTCAAGGACTTTATGGCTGCATGAGGGGGACCAAAGTAAACGCTTTTTCCATAATCAAGCATCACACAGGTATAGGAGGAATCGGATTGAGGAGCTGCAAAATTCTAAAGGAGAGATGTCCAAGGATGAAGAGGATATTGCTCAAATTTTAATTACCCACTACCAAGAGCTGTTCCATTCGGCTAACCCAGAAAATTTTGAGCATGTTTTGTCAGCAATTCTTACAATGGTCACACTGGAGCTCAACAATATGTTAAGTGCGGAATTTGTGAATGAGGAAATAGATGAAGCTTTGAAGCAAATGGATCCTCTAAAAGCACACGGACTAGATGGGCTTCCTCCACTCTTCTTCCAACAATTTTGGTCGACTATTGGGAAGGAAGTATCACAAGCGATCCTCACTTGTCTTAAATCAGGTTCCATCCCATCCACTATAAATCGTACTTTTATAACTCTTATTCCAAAAGTTAAAAATTCATCTAGAGTTTCAGATTTTCGTCCTATTGCTCTTTGTAATATTATTTACAAATTGGTTTCTAAGGTTGTTGCAAATAGACTTAAAAAAGTATTTCCTTTCATTATTTCTGAATCACAAAATGCATTTCAGTCAAATAAAGCTATTTCAGATAATATCTTGGTGGCTTTTGAGTTGCTACATCAGATGAAGACTCAGAAATCAAAAAAGGCAGACTTTATGGCCCTAAAGCTGGATATGAGTAAGGCATATGACAGAGTTGAATGGAGGTCCTTGACGGAAATTATGAGAAAGATGGGTTTTTGTGAATCTTGGATAGCCATTATCTATGAATGTGTCAGCACAGTCTCCTATTCTATCCTTGTAAATGGAGAACCAAAAGGGAATATCTACCCTACAAGGGGAATCAAACAAGGGGATCCTCTCTCCCTATATCTCTTTCTTTTGTGCTCCGAAGGACTGAACAAATTGCTTCAACAAGCAGCAAGAAATTCCTCCATAAGAGGGTATTCTTTATGTAAGAATGGACCTTGAATAACTCACCTATATTTTTGCAGATGATAGGTTGTTATTCTGTCGAGCAAGAAAGGAAGAATTACAAGTGATCCAAAATATCCTATCGGTGTATTAAAAAGCATCAGGGCAACAGGTTAACCGAGGCAAGACCACCTTGTTTTTCAGTAAAGCTGTCATCGAAGAAACAAAAAGAGAGATACTTACTTTTCTAGGAGTGCTGGAGATTAAGGAATATGAAAAATATCTTGGTTTGCCAGCTATGGTGGGGAGGAAAGAAAAGGCAAGCCTAAATTACATAAAGGAGAGAGTGTGGAGCAAACTACAAGGATGGAAGGAAAAGCTCCAATCCCAAGCCGGAAGAGAGGTTTTGCTAAAAGCGGTAGTCCAAGCTATCCCTACTTTCGCCATGAGTTGCTTCAAGTTGCCGGTGGGTCTTTGTAAAGACATTGAGATGCAAATCCGAAAGTTTTGGTGGGGTGAGTGTGGTGGTCAAAGAAAAATTCATTGGAAAAATTGGGAAACTCTTTGCAAGACGAAGGCCGATGGAGGAATGGGATTCAAAGATTTGGTGAGGTTCAATGAAGCAATGCTAACTAAACAGGTATGGAGGTTAGCAACGGATAGAACATCATTGTTGTATAAGGTGTTTAGTGCCAAGTATTTCCCATCAGGTTCAATTTTTTTATGCAAAGATGGCCAAAGGCTCTTATGCTTGGCAAAGTATCCTCAAGGCAAGACAGGTGGTGGAGAAAGGGATGATATGGAGAATTGGAGATGGAAAAAAAACCAAGATTTTTCATGATAACTGGATCCCTGGAGTTTTCCCACTGAAGGTAGCAGCTAGAAGTCAAGAATTCCTAGATGATAGCGTGGTCTCTAGCCTCATTGATGTTGAAACAGGGGAGTGGAACGGGCAGCTGATTGATCAACTAATTTCTCCATTTCTGGTGCAAAGAATAAAGGCCATACCTCTGTGCAAGACGAGTCAGGAAGATTGTATAGTATGGCCATGAAGTAGTGATGGAAATTACATGGTGAAAACTGGGTATCAGCTCCTCGGCGAAATGGAAAATAGAGAAGTAGCTTCGAGTTCAGATCAGTCCGCACAGAGAAGCTTCTGGAATGGCACTTGGAAGCTTAACATCCTAAAGAAAATGCAAAATTTTTGCTGGCGAGCTTGCAACGAGGCACTTCCGACATTATAGAATCTGTACAAGAGAAAAATTCTGGACTCGCCTTTATGCTCTTCATGTGGCAAGGCAAACGAGACAGTGTTCCATGCTTCATGGGAGTGCGAAAAAATCCACACCGCACGGGGCCCTGACTTCAACAGCCTACGGAAACTACCCTATTAACCATTGACAGTGATGGACCTGATATGCAGACTTGGACAAGAGGGACAGAACATGGAGTTATTTACGGTGATGGCTTGGTTCATTTGGTGTAGAAGAAATAAATGTCACTTCAATGATCCTAGCATACCAGTGGATAAGCTACTTGAGGCTGCCTTAAAGTCCTTACTAGAGTTTCAGAGCAAGCAGCCCGCTGGTACTACACACCAGAAACCAGCAGCGCCCAAATGGCAACCACCACCAAAGGATACCTACAAAATAAATTATGACGGCGCAGTATTTTCAAAGTTAGAGGAAGCAGGTATTGGTGTGATCAGAAATGAAAGGGGCGAGGTGATAGCATCCTTGGCTGAGAAGGTGAATAAACCATCGGGAGGGGTGGAAGCTATAGAAGCCAAGGCAGCTAGAAGGGCAATTCTGTTGGCAGCAGAGTTGGGTTTTCAGTAGTGTGTTGTTGAAGGAGATTCAGAAATTGTGTTCAAAGCTTTATCAAGAGAAGGTTTTGATCGATCAAGTTTTGGTCATATTATAAAAGACGGTAAGTCTATAATGGGTTTACTAAAAACCTGTTGTTTCTCTCATGTTAAAAGAAAGGGCAATGGGGTTGCCCATGCCTTAGCTAGGAGAGTAAAGAAATCTTTTCCTCTTTTAGTGTGGATGGAATCTGTTCCGCCAAACATTTCTTTTTTAGTTCATATTGATGTAATCCCTTAAGTTTGTGTTTTAATAAAACCACATGGATTTATCTTTTCTCAAAAAAAAAAAAGAAAAAGAAAAAAAAAAGACTAGACTAAAAAATAACAAGAAGTGAACAAATTATTCAACAAATTAAATGCCTATTTAAAAACAAAAAGAAAAAAATTTCTCATCATTCAAATTTGTAACTCATTTAGCCATTCAATAAAAATAATTCATAATTTCATTTTTTCAAAATAATTCATAATTTCATTTTTCCTTAAAAAAAAATGTATCAAGAGAAATATTGTAGTTCATGAGTTCTTCTTGGTAGCGACAGAGTTATACTCAGTAGTTATACTCTTTTTGGCTTTGCAGTTGCAACAGTTTTTCTCTCCTTAGTGACTTGACTTTTAGTTGTAGCAAATATTATCTCTCTCTATCTCCATTTTACCCTTCTATATATATATATATATATATATATATATATATATATTATCATTTTAAATTTTCTCACTTTATAATTCTCATCTCAACATTCTTAATTTCATTTTTATTTATTATCAATACATTTCTTTTTTCTCTTTGTTAGTAGAAAGAAATTGTAATACTTTATATATTTGCACTTTTTTTAAGAGGCTGATATATTCAAGTTATCTATTTATTAAATTTTGTATAATTTAAATTTCTTGGTGGCACCATAAAAAAATTTCTAAAGCTACTACTCCTATAACAATAAGGGTGTGTTTGTTTGGAGATGAAATAAGGTGGATGGAAAACTTTAGAGGAAAAATCAAAGGAGTCAATACTATACCGGAGGTTGTACCGGTTTGGCCAGCGGTACGATATATTTCGGATACTAGTCAATACCGGTGTACTGTTTTGGGTTTACCGCTATTTTATATATATATATATATATATATGTATGTATGTGTGTGTGTGTGTGTATATATATATATATTATAATAAATATAAAAGTTTACCATAAAACATTTTCTCAACTCAGAACTAATTATTCATAGTTTTAGAATTTAGTATCAATTAAAAGAAAAAAAAAAAACACAATATAAAAATAGAAAGCTTAAAAGTTACCATTGCATACTAAGAAAACAAATAATAGTAATAAGTTAATGCAAATAAGTTACCATTCTGCCCTACGAAAATTCAAAATTACAAAACTTAAAAAAAAAAAAAAAAAACTTTTTTCTGTACCGGCCAGTATTGCTCGAAATTGGCCGGTACGGTTGGTATTTTTTCCGGTACGAAACAGGGGGGTTATATGTACCGGTTTGCTTGCAGGTATGGTATATTCCGACCGTATCGGCCACTACGGTATGAAATCGACTCCCTTGGGAAAAATGGAAACAAAAACTTTTTTGGAGTCTGTTTGGTTGGGTAGGGAGGAAGGAAAATAAATAGTAGGACATATGTGTTTTCTCCCTGAGCCTATCAAGAAGTTCTCCCCAAAATGGGGAGAAAACTAAGTAGGGGAAGCTCATGAAATGTGCTTCCAAAAATACCCCTTACATTAGATTCCACCTCTAACTAGTTGGCTTTTTATTTATTTATTTTATTTATTTTATACTTTAATGAAGTGTCCATTTACACATAATTTTTTTAAAAGTATAATGTGTTACTTTTTGTTTTATTTAATAGGGATATGATAGTAAATTTATACAAACTTTATTTTCAACCAAATAAAATTTTTTTCCATTCCTCCGCTTTTCTATCATTCCAACCAAACACAAATAAGAGAAACTAAATACTTTCCTATCCACCTACTTTTTCATCTCCTCTCTGTTTTCTATCCCCTCACATTTTCATCATCTCAACCAACAGACCCTAAATTAGAAAAAGAGAAGAAAATGAGCTAACAAAGTGAGCTAACAAAGGCTTTACTAAATGAATTTTACAAATTCTTTTTCCACGTAACCATACATAATGAAAACTATGCATTCACATCCCCCAGCATTAAATTTCCCAATACTTTTAAGGGGTACATACAATATATCTACAACTGCAACTCCTAAAACACATTTCCTTTTTCGAGTGTACTAAGCCACTTATTTCATGATCTTTACAAAAGAAAAAAGGACAAAAGAACAAAGAACGGAAGAGAACAATATCAAATAATAAACCTACAAAAATTTTCAAGAAGAAACTGGCCTCCACAATCATTATTTGGGAAGCCAATTCAAGTTGATATCTTTCTTAGCCACTTCTACCTTTAAATTTGAGAGGAATTCCTTGAAAGGCTCCCATAACTTGGCCCTCTCTTCGTCACATACCACAAGTTTCAACTGCTGGAGCTCCATAATTGATGGTGGCAATTGATTCCGCAACCTCAAGCACTCTTTCATGTGGAACTCTATTAAACTATGCAACTCACCAATGTGTTTTGGCAACTTGCAAATGCTTAGGCAGTCAGATATGTCAAGAATGCTCAACTTATGGAGACTTTTGATTGACTCTGGCAACTTTGACAAATCGGTACAAGACCTAAGCCTTAGCACTTCTAAATTTGTTAAGTTTCCAATTCTTTCGGGCAGTAAAGGCAACTTATGACAATTGGAGATCCTAAGTATTTTTAGGGGGAGAACCTCACACAACCATCCAGGCAATTCCACCAGATCATTGCAATAGTCAATGTTTATCTCCGTTAGATTTGGCAATGAATCTGAAACCTGTACGGTTGAATTCCCAAAAGCTTGACCAATATTACACATAAATAAAGATAATTTCTTCAAACTCCTCAATAACACAAGGGTATTGCATAGGGAATGAATCGAAACCTTCTCTAATCTAATTCTTGTTAGATTGGGGAGGGACCTGAGTAGCTGAAAATTGCTTAATTCAGCAGGAAAGAAACCATAATTAGTGACAACTATAACCTTCAGTTTAACCATTTTCTCCACAAACTCAGGTAAGGCATAATTCCTTGTTTGAAAATTCAGAACTAAAGCCTCAACTTCGGGTGCTTGAATGTTGCACCAACTTGACGAAAACAATTTATCTGCAAGAAAAATATTCTGTATGGTGTAAAAATATACTCAATTTTAGGTTACATTGCATGTGTGCAAGTTTGTGTGTGTATCTCTGTTAGGGAGAAAATTAACCAACCAGTTGAGATAGATAATAAGCGTGCATTAATGAATTGTTGCTTCTGTTCCGTCCACCACTTTGGTGGATTGTTTCCACTGATGTCCACAATTAGTCTTTTCCTTTGTAGTACTGGCTCCTGGTTGCTTAGATGGATAGCTAGGTCTCTGAGAACATCATGTTGTGTGATAAAGTCTTCATTGTAATAGTCGTCGATCTGAGTTGCATCTTTCCTAGTGAATGCACAAAGTATAAGCTTAGAAGAGATTCAAATTCTTACTGTCCTCACATAAGAAAAATATGAATTCCATGATATTCAAACAAAGATAAAGATAGGATAACAAATCCAAGGGAATTTGACACAACCAGTTTCCATCCATAACAGTTGAAATCAAATGGTTATAAGAAGCAAAAAGGCATTCTGTCTACTAAAAGTTGGAATTCTGTTCTTTTCTTGGGCAGAGCAATTGGAGCCCCTTATTGTTTCTGGTTTGATATAAGTTTCCTTCTCTCTATATATTTGTAGTAATCACCTTTAGCATCATTGGTATAAAACAATTCTACATTGGCCCCTGACATTTCAAAGAAGCTACAATAATATATTATCAATTGTGATAAGAAGTTAATCAAACTGGAAGACATAACGTAATATTTTGGGCCTTAGGTCGTTTATAGAGTTATATCCTATAACAACTAGCAACTAGAAATGATTACATGAAGAATTTATATCCTACTAAAAAATCACACTTAAGAAATTAAAAACTTGCAAACCTTGTCATTACAAGACTAGCCAAATTCCGATTGTGGAGTTCATCCAAACTGGCAATTGCATGGACATCTTTTTTGCTTGGTTCATGTAATTCTGTCCACATATCAATGAGGGCAGTAGCAGAGATCCTTTGGTCTTCAGGAAATAAACCTAGGTCCATGAAATACTCTTTGAGGATGGTCTTGTCAGCAGAAAATTCTAGGCTTTTTTGGAGACGATCAAGCACCTCTGCATCAGAGTCAAAAATAGAATGACCCTCGGACCATTTTGTTAGTTTACTGAGCCAAACACCTGCACGATGCCCACGGAGTGAACCACCAATCACCTTAAGGGCTATTGGCAACCCCCCACAGCCGCTTACAAACTGCAATTCAAGGAACCATATAAAATCAGTTGTTGTCTATAGGTTAAAGGGTAATAATATTGGCCATGATTTTAGTTGTCTAAACCACACTTTGTTCAGAAATATGACATTTTTTTTCTACCCCTATCTTCACTCAAGTGCTGGGTACAATTTTTATGTCGGAAACAAAACAAACAAGCTTAAATGTATGTGCAAGTATGAAAACATGATTTTGGCAGGTATATAGGCTATCATGCACCCATCAACACAAGAATATATATATATATATATATAATAGATTGACAGAGTACCTTTTCGATATATTCTTCTGGAATGTAAGAGCTCTCGTCTCGGTCTTGCAATGATGCTGAGTAACAAAAAAGACTCATGGCATCTACACGATTTAATGGATTTAAGTTATATCTATATGGAAATCTTGGAAATGCAGTTCTTGAAGTCACCACAATCTTGTAATCAGGAATATCAAACTTGAACTTCTCAATAAGGGATTCTGATCCGGGCCAGACATCATCCAATATCAACAATATGGGTTGTTTTTGTCTAATTTCATTCAGCAGTTGCTCTAGCTGGTCAATTGCTTCTTCATCACTTTGAAACTCAGGACACTCCTCATCATTATGCTTAAACAGTTTTTGTACCATGACCTTCAGGTTGGGAGCTTGTGAAACGTTGACAAAAAATACATTTTCCCCATATATGCCTATCCAAACACAATGCAGTTAGAAAGCTGCCAGAAAGGAACATTTCATGTCTAATAACTTTATACATCTACATACAAAGTGGTGAAGCGAAATGAACAGAATTCCCAACCCAGAAAAGGGTAAGAAGTGAGCAAAAGCAATTTTCTACCAATCATGAAGATAAGAAAAAAAATTTCTTCTTACATTTTCTTGATCACTACTCTTCTTAAGGAAGTAGTTCCAAAGGATGAAGTATGCCAAAAGCACTGTTATGACTATTGAAAGGACTAAAAGAAAAGAATGAAAATATATAGCAATGGCCTACCATATCTTACCTCAAGAGACATGCATTTTTTTTTTTTTTTTAACAAAACGTAATTCAATTCATTTACATCAATCGAAATCTTAATGTGTGAATGAAGTATTCACATTTGTTCCAATTATAGTTTAACATATAATAGTGAATCAATGGTACATTGTAGGATTCATCCCTACGCATTTTGTTTTTTAAACTACCTAACTGTTTACTTTTACCAAAAACTATCCACATACTATCACAATTTAACTAAAATAATCGCTTATTATGTACATTTTCACAATCGTTAAAAACTTTAAATGGGTTTATCACTGTCATCACTTTTATTATGTACCACTCAATCACAGCAAGAGAAGTTAGTAGTGATGAACTCTGTATTCAGTAGAATTATTTTACTTGGCAAGAGGTTTAATGTGATAAAGAGTACCTTTAATATCCTCATCCCAACAAAGCATTTTGACGAGTGTGGTCTTCCCGCAACCTCCAAGAGCAGTCAATAGAAGAAGCGACTCCTCTTTATTAGACAGCAGCTGCTTCAACTCCTTCAAAGGCAACTCCAACCCAACAATATAATCACGGGGTCTAGAAACCGCACACGACAGTGTCCGAATCCCAAACTTCTTCTTCTTCGACTCCGAATTCTGCTTAGTCACTTCCTTCAAAACAAGATCCACCTTGTCCTTAGTCTCCAACACAGTCGTTGTGGTCTGATTCACCTTGATCAAAGTCTCCAGCGCAGTCCTTGTGTTCTGTACTGTCAAATCAATCTGACAGAACTTTTCAAGGGCATTGTTCAACTTCTTGAGTTTTATCGAATAAGAATAGGCTTTGAAACAGTAATTCAAACTCCAACGCTTGATTTTGGAGCACTTGAGAACCAGCTCGTTGCCCTTCTTCATTTGTTCGATCAACCTCTTTGTTTCCTCATCTGGGTGATCAAGAGCTAGGCTTAATCGTCTTATCTCTTGGACCACTGGTGCTATACCATCTAGAGTGGATTCTAAGCTTTTAAGAATGGATTTGAACATGATGATTTTGCCCACCACATGCTTAACTGTATCATGCAAAATAGCAAATCCCTCTCCAAAAGCCGCCCCCAAAACAGCCCCTGCTGCCATAACTTTGGAAACTACCCCAATTAAGAAACAAATACAATACTAATATATATCTATATCTATATACACCCAACTTTACCAAAAACAGAGATTTAGATCTCAAAGCTCTTCTATTTGTTCTGCTCGATCTCAGCTTTGATGCAAAACAATCTGAGAAAAAGAAGAATTTATTATGCTTCTTGGGTTTCTGGGTGTGTGTGAGATCAAGTTGACTATTGACTACTGAGTCTACTCTTAACATAGAGAAGCAACCAGGAAAAAGGAATTATATTCTTGTGTAGGTGAGTGGAAATTCATTTTTTTTTTTTAATTTTATTTTTATTTTTATTTTAAGCAATCTAGTACCGTATATTTGTAAACAACTTTGCCTACAAATCGCCGCATGACAGGTTACGAGTGACAGGGCTTTGGTGTGGGTTCATGTGATTATTTATTTTATTTTTATTTTTTTGAGAAACGGGTCTAACGGTGGCTAAAGTTGTGTATAATTACGATGTATTAGGGGTACTGTTGGCCGAGTAGTTGGATATTCAGTTTTAAAGTGGTTATTCGGTTTTAAAGTGGTTGTATAGAATTTGATTAGGGGCTCTTTAGTTAAATCTGGAGCAATAGCATTCTAAAAAAACTCTCTAAGCTAGCGATTTACTTCGCTATGGATCTACTCATCACAAACAATGATTAATCTTTTATTGAAAGATTTGAGAAAACAGAGAAAAAAAAAAAAATTATGATGTACTAGAATGTTAAACGACCGTGATTACTTGTCGTACGAATGGGTGGATTGGTGTTTATTCTTAGAGAACGCTATTCATATGGACACTTGTCGTTCAGGAACGCCTGTCCTTTGGGAATCTCGTGTGGGCATAGGGAAGGGAACGCCAAACAAAGGTCAGACCATCAAGGCTTTTACAGTTTACACCTAGAGTGCCAAATCCAGTAGTGCCCAGCCCAGCCAGGCCCAAAAAGCATGGCAAAATAAATCCAAGGAGGATGGCTCTACTTGTATTTGGCAATGGGCAATCTAATTTTATTTATTTTTATGTCAATATCCAATCTAATTAATTGGCCAAAAAATGGGACATATAAACCCTCTTTTTTTTTTTTTTTTTTAATTCAAAATGTTAGAACATGTGGAGGAAGGAAGATTTATTTATTTATTTTTTTGAATTTTATAAAAGAGACCAAACAATTTCACTAAATTATAACTTATAAGGCTTGACATCTAACCTTTAAACTTTATTCATTTCATTAAATCTAGACCGAGAGATCTAATACCAAAAACAAATAAAATTGGATTACCCATTGAATTTTGTCATGGATTTAAAAGATCAATCAACTCTTGAATAGAAAAGCTCACAAAGAACTACACATCATCAAAACAACTAGAGCTAGCTCAATGTAGTTTGAAGCCTAACGCGGTAAATTCAATTGGACTTTTTGTTATTTAAATATTACTTAAATAATATTTTATTTTATATGTAAAATACATTATTCTTACTTCTAATATGACTAATTCAATTAATGGTGGTTGGGTTTTTTTTTGTAATGGGAGTGGATTTTTATTAATCCATTTTTTTTCTCGAAAAAATGCTAAAGCTTACCAAGGATGTAACAATGAATGTGATTGGTGGTACTTGAATAAGATAATAAATGAGTATTTGAATTACATCACTAATCATACATCAATTTATAAGATTTATGTAGTAAAATTTATAGTATCTTTAGAGTGATGTTAGAGATACACAACCACTTCTCTTCTCAAATGATCTAAGTGGCCAAGGCTCAGGGTCAACCCTGAAAACAGCTAAATATCATTGCAACTAAGGGAGTTAGTTCCACATGTACATTGTGTATATATTTTCCTGTTTGGTGTGACAAAAATCACAAGTAGAAAACAAGTTTAGCAAAGTGTTAATTTTAAATTATTGCTTTTTAAAGCTAAAAACATTTTCTGAAATGTTTCATACTCAATAAATACTACAAGTAAACTTCATAGTACAAAAATAAAAAATAAAAATAGAACTTTCAAATGGTTCCCCCCCCCCCCCCCCCCCTCTCTCCCCGTCCACAGGCCAATCGTTGACCGTTGTTACTGTTGACCAACAATTTTTTCCTCAAATTACATTTTTTTTTCCTAAACAAAGTGTTTTTCACTTTTTCTAGATTGGCATCAATACCAGATGTGGGGTCTATTTTTCCATTTAAGATTCCTAACAGGCTCAAAAAATATATATAAAGTTTTCATGTGAAAATCTCAAAACATATTATTGTTATTATTATTTGAAAAAAAATACGGGTCATACACCAACTCTTAAAAGACTATGTGATGGTCAAGTTTGGTAACACGTTTAATGATTCGTTTCTAACCCATACCTTATTGACCTTACCAGTTTGACAAATATAAATATTTGGACTCTATAGAACCCCCGACAAGTAAACATGTGGACTATATATATATATGGAAATAAGAAGATATTTGATAACTCTTGACAATAGCCATACGTTTAACTGGCCATAAAACATACTTAATTTTCTCTCTCTGCCAAAGTTCAACAATAGATTATAACAAAGCCCACTTCTTGCAAGTTTCCATAGATGAATAGATAGTGCAGACTGCAGAGGATCCAAATATATGCCAAAAGCCACAACAAACATAATCTCACACTAGTAGAAAACAAGTTAAAATACAATGTGCTCTTACAAACACTCAAAACACAAACATGAATTATAAATATACTAGAAAATAAAAGTTCAGTAGTACAGGCAGCTGGGATCTAACATCAGCAATACCTTCATTACATAATTTGATAACAATATTAGTGTTGAGCTGCCAAAAGTCCTTGCGCTTCTTTCTCATAGCGGAAACCATTTGCCTTGGAGTCATCCGCTGACCAAATAAAGATACCATGAAGTTGCTGCTGACTCTTGAGTTTCTCGCAGGCTTTAAAGAAGCCTTTGTCAGGTTTTAACCCACCACTAGCATCGGTACCAAAGCTTACTAACACCTTACCATCATTATAATTAGAGCTTTGGGTTTTGAAGTGGTCAAGAAATTGAGGCACAGTGGTTCCCTTATCATATGCATAAAACTGGAAGTTCACGTAGTCTATTTGGTGCCCATATTTCCTCCACAGGGCCAAATATTGTTTCTGAACTTGATCATCATCAAATGGAGCTATAGAAGCGAACGAAATTACCTTATTCCTCTTCAGAGTTGTTATAAGCTTTCCAACGCACTCAGCAAAGGTATCAGGATCAGCCTTGAAGTGCTCATAGTCAATATCAATTCCATCCAATTGATACTGCTTTATGATCCTTGTGAGTGACGAAACAGCATTAGAAACCCATGAATCCACCGAGGATGGGCTGAAACTAGCAGGGACATCCCGTACAGTAGCTCCTCCCAAGCTTAAGGCTACCTTGACATTTGGATGGGCATTCTTGATAGAAGAAACTTGGGAGGGGCTAAGATTATCAGAGTCCCAGAAGATGTTGAATTTTCCATTGGTAGGAGAGGGATTAGCTGAGGTGTCATAGTCTATGGCAAAAGACAGAATGAAGTGGATTTCAGCATTTGGGTTAATGGGTACATCAGTAAATTTGACATTCTTGAACAGAGCACCTATATATTCTCTGAAGAGGTTTGAGTTAGTGGGGGCTGCTTGGACTTGTATTTGGTAGATAAAGAGAGCTTCAATAATGAGAAGGGTAATGAACAGCTTGGCCAATTCCATTGTAACAAATAGGAGTAGATTTGTGCAAAGGCTACTGGTAAAGTGGATACTTCCTTAGTTGTTACATGCTTATTATATACTGATAACTGCACCCGCTATGGTAGGTCAGCAACTTGAGGAACATTAATAAAAGAAAAATTTTGCTCGTTTCTATTCAGGTCTTTATTCTACTTAATTATAATCAAGACTAGACACGTAGTGCATAGAAGCAATTGAAGTTGGTTGCGTGTTCCTTTCCGTTTGTTTGTTGTCTACTTGTCTTGTTCTAATTCTTTTACTATAGATAAGCGCGTTGAATGGTCTTTTGGCTAGACTAAAAAGCAGGGCCGGCTTGAGATATTTTGTGGCCTAAGGCGACAGCGTTCAATGGGGCCTCTTTTTATAAAATTTAATAAATCAATTAAAGTAATTTTCATTTATTTGTAAAAAAAATTTTAAAACCTGTTTTATCAAAAAATCTAAACCATTTTTTAGAGTATCATAATATTATATATATATATATATATATATACACACATTACTGTATTTTAACCACAATCAACTACTAAACAAATAAGCAAATTTACATTCAAAATCACCATTTAATGAAAAAAAAGAAAAGAAAAATTTAGCTCTCTAGCCTTTCATTTCACATCACCCCAAAATTGTAGCAGCATTCACCTAGCTAATGTGATGTAATAAAAGAGGAAAAGTAAAAAAATAAAGCATTTGTTCTGTACGTAGCGCAGGTCACTCATTGGCTGTATGATAAGTTTAGAAAGAGAAATATTGAAATGGTAATGCTAACGAGTGCCCTTAAGGTACTAGTTAATAATTCATTTTAGAAAAGTTTTGATATTACTTTTATAGGAAAAGAAAAAAGCTGTATTAATTACTTTTTTTTTTTATAAAAACTTTTTTTAAATAGATTTTTAACTAATGCCCTAAGGGCACTCGTTAGCATTTTTCATATTAAAAATACTAAAACAAATAATAACTAGAAATAAAAGGGTGAGGGGGTGACACCTTGACAGTAAGTGAAGCTACTTTTTCAATATGTGGCTTCTGTTTTGTCTTCTACCACTAGTCCACTACCACGAGAAAACAAAATTTTAGGGGAAAAAACGAAATAGAGTGAGAGCTTAACACAAATCTGAAAGGTTTTTTAGAGCCAAACCTAAAGGGAGAAAGATCAGAACCACAACAAATTTCAAGTTGCTACAGAGAATTTAAATGGAGAGAGAATGACAAAGTTTCTAGCAATGAGTATAAAAGTCTAAGGTTTGAGATTAATTTTTTTGGGTCATTTGTTTTTAGTTTTTCTTTGTTGAGTTGTTGAGAGAGAAAGAAATATTTTTCTGTTTGTGTTTTGGGAGACTGGGGGTGTTTAGTTTGTGTTTTCAAACAACAATTTTCAGTTTTTAAATAATATTACACGTATTTTCATACATTTTTTCTCACACACGTATTTTCACACACGATTTTAAACAACAATTTTCAGTTTTTAAACACATGTATCAAACGGGCCGTCCATTCTAAATAATCTCCCACACAGAGATCGAACCGTCAAGAGCACAATTCACGAAGAGATTTTTTTTCTTTTCTTTGATATACATGAGATAATATCTCTTGCATAGCCCACCATTTTTTTAAAATTTTTTTCTTTGATAAAAAAAAATATTTATATTCATTAATTAATATTTGGAGCATAATTAATACTTTTACACATAAAGATATAATTTTATTGGTTTAAATTTAGGGGCCTTGTTTCATTTGGGGCCTTAAGCAATTGCATCTAAGATAGAGCCGGCCTTGCTAAAAAGCACTCGTTTTGGGAGTGCTAAACTCTCAAAATGCTATTTTAGAACCCAAAAAGTTAAACATATGCTACATTTTGAGCGTTAAACCTAAAAAATTTACAACCTTGCAAGTAGTAGTTTAGTGTAGCAAGCTTAGAGCATTCGCATTGGGACGGCCTAATGCCATATGTTGGCAAATTTTACCATCAAAACATAAAAACCAAGCTCCATCCAAACTACTAATTGTAAATTTTTTTAGAATATTTCTACAGTACCATCTTATATGTAAGAAAGTACTGTAGCAGCTTGTATTTATTTTTTACTAATTTCTTCTCTCTTCTAGCTGTCTCCCACTTCTCCGTCTCCCACATCTCTCTCTCATTTCTCTGTCTCTTCATCACTCTCTCTTCAATCTTCAGGCTTCATCACTTCATCACTTCTCAATCTTCGTCGACCCATCTTCAGTCTTTGCCGACTCGCCGCCGCATGCAAGCCTTTCTCTCCATAGCTCATCTCAGACCAAGTGGGTTTGTTCATGGGTTTCCAGCGTGGTTATGGGTTTGTGGGATTCTCTGGGCAAGATCGGCATGATCAAGGATCTTGTAGTTGTTGTGGTGGGCGAGATCGGTGTGGTTGTGGGTTTGCAAATCGGATTTGGTTATGGGTGGTGATGGGTTTACTAATCGGTTTTGGCCGTGGGTTTGGGGCTGAGTTTCGGTGGTGGATCATGGTGTCATCGGTGTGGTGGGCCGTGGGTTGTGGTGGTACTTTGGGTCTGGGACTGAGTTTGGTGCGTTTGCTTGGTGGGTTAGGTGGATCGGCGTGTGTTGTTGATGGTGGATCAGTGGGTTTTTGATAAATTGTGTTGATGGTGGATCAATGAGGTTTTTTTTTTTTTTTTTTTTTTTTTTTTTTTGGTTCTGTGTTGGTTTTTTTTTTTTTTTTTGATAAATTGTACTGGGATTTTGGGTCTTCATGGTGGTGATGGAGGTGATGAGTGGTATAGAGAGAGAGAGAGAGAGAGAGAGAGAGAGAGAGAGAGACATAAATATATTTTATTGTGTAAATTTGTTATATTAATTTATTGTATAAGAAAATAAAAATTGGGATGTTAGGTGTGTTAGAAAATGGTATGGTATAAATGATAAAGTGAGTTTTGAGATGGTAAAATAAATTTTTTTGTAAATTCCGGATGCGGATGCTCTTATACCTCTCTCTCTCTCGACTGACACCTTCCACCTCTTAATTGTATTTGTAGCAGTGGAATTTAATTCTAGGTTTTGTAGTCTCAAACCTTTGTGGACTTTGTTTAGATTTGTGTGTTTTGTAAACGCCGCTAGATTTGTAGTCTTAACTGTCTTTGCGGCAATGTTGTGGTAGTAGGTTCGTGGTGGTTTGTGTGTTTTTTCAGAGGATTTGGATTTGGATTTTTTTTATTGACATTGGTTGCAATGGCGAGCGATTGGTTCTTGCTTTTGGCATTGGACTTTGGGTTATTTGTTGTGACGGTGGTTTTTGGTTGGTCAGTTTAATGTGGGTTGTGGTAGTGGTGGTGTGTTGTCCTTTGTAATTATGGGTTTGTTAATGGTTTGAGACCGCCCTTGATGGGTGTTTTTCTATTGCAATATGGGTCTCTATTGCGATATGGGCCTTTATTTGATGGGTCAAGACCACTGTTTATGAGGATGGTTCTCTCACACCGACATCAAAGAGAGACTCTACGTTAGATGAAGAGAGAGTGAATTGAGTAGATAAATTAATAGTGTTGGTTGTGATGTGACAATAGGAGAAGGGATGTAAGATGAGTTGTGAAATGATAGGTCAAAGTAGATAAGGTAGTTTTTTAAGATGCTAAATGAGGTTTTTTTAGCACCCCAGATGCAAATGCTCTAAGTAGATGAACCCTGTTTGTCCACAATATTGTTTTCTATTTCTTGAACTTTCTTGTTTTCTAATTTATCCACGGGTTCAAGTTACACTTTGTGTAACTACAAGCAATGTTACACCAGCCAATAACTTATTAATAAATTCATATTTTAAAAATTCCATTGTTGGATTATATGTTCTATATGTTCTTAACATGTATATCAATATTCATGTCAATCAGTTATTATTTACTATTCAATCCATAAACTCATCTTTTATGTACTATTTTAAACTACAAAAACTTGAATTTAAACAATTGATTGATGACATGACTATTAATATTTAGTGTGCGTTTGGCTCAAACTTAAAAAGTTAGCTTATTTTGCTTATTTTTACTACTATTTATGGGCTCACTGCACTTTTTGGTACTATTCATGGCTCTCACTGTACTATTTCAGCTAACTTTTACCTTTATCTACAGTATTTTTAGTAAAAAAATTTATGTTTCAGCAAAATAAGCAGATCCTAAATAGACTCTTAATTATCTTAAATTTTGCAAGCATAGAGAATGCATGAAGATGATATAATCGAACGGTTAATTTGTTAAAATTCACATTCAATTAAAAAATATTGAGTGGTGTAACATTGCTACCGAACTCATATATTTATCAAATTGAGATATTTTTATATTCAAAATTAAATAATATTTATTCAAAATTTTAAATTATAATATTTTATTTAAAATACATTCTTGCCTTTTGAGATAAAAAAAAAATGCCACTAATTAAATTTTTATTTATTTATTTAGGCTTTGCTAACATTTCCTTTACATATGATAATATGGCTAATCTAATTTATATTTTTGTGACATAATCAATCTTAAGTAGAGTTTTTATCAATTTTAATTTTGAAAAAAAGAAAATCTACAAAAAATTTTATGATTGGTAGTGACAACAAAATTTTGTAATTGATATCTAAATTTGAAAAATAATCTAATGTTATTATATCATCAAGAATTATTATATTATATAATTGTGGTGCCCTATATCTAGGGTATAAATCTCATCTCTCCTCTATCTAAAACAATTATTATTATATTACATGTTTGAATATCATTGTAATTATTTTTATTAGTACCCTTTTGTTGTGTTATATCATTACCTTCAATCTCTTTTTTATGAATTTTTTTTTATTCATTTGTCAGATTTTTATCTAAATTTTGTGGTTTAAAAAAAATATATATATTATGAGTAACAAATTAATCAAGAGATCATATTTAAGATTCACTTAATTTTTTCTATAATTCACCTTTTTTAAAGAAGAAGAAACACCATCTACACCATCTACTATAAAATCATAATATAATAAGAATATAATAAAATATAAAGTATAGAACAATAAAATATAATTTATCAATGAATAATTTTTAGAATTTTCCTAGGAGTACCTAAGAATTCTCCTTTATCAAAAGAACTATCAACTTCATTTAATAATACCTTCTAAAAAAACTTTATTTAATAATAGAGTCATCTTGGTGTAAATCCGTTGGTTTACAAGTAATTTTTAGGTACTTCCGGAGCACAGAGAATGATACTCACATTCATGGCAAGGTCTACCATAAATGTGAGGGGAGGGATCACTATTTCTCCGTGCCTCGAGAATACTTAAGAATTTTCCCTGGTTTACGTCATTCAATAAGAACATGTCACATCATCATATTACTAAAACATAAATAGTTCTAATCACACATGATAACATCTCAATAAACATCATATTTCATATTTTAATTAAGTAAAAGGCTGATGTGATATTATTAGGTATGGTAAGATGTATTACGTTTTAAATAAAAGGATGACGTGGCAATCTCTTAGTAAATAATGTAAAACATGGGTTTACACCTCATCCTTACCAAATTCTGACTCAACCTCAACATACCTAAGTAAAGATGGATTCAAGGCATAACTTGTTGAATCATTACTAACCAAACCGAGACTAGCTTCTTATAGAAAATCAGATATAACAGATCAAGTACAAAATTTAAACATTTGAAAAATCTTTTCTTAAAAATAAATACCTTACTTTATGTGTGATGATACGTGGTGAAGGAGAGCTTGATAATTTACGAGCGAGGGACTGACATAAAAATCAAAATCTTGAGTTATTAAGAGAAATTAATCATCAATGATGATTCATCATACTTTGATTTGTGTGTGTGTGTGTGTGTGTGTGTGTTTGTGAAACAACTTAAGGTTTCAATTGAGTTGGATTATTTTTATTTACAATTTTGAAGAACTTCTTAGACATGGGGAAGAAAGAGCACAATCTACCTATATATATATATATATATATATACATATTTTGGTTGGGGGTGGAAAAGTGGGAGGATAGAAAAGATTTTAGTCTCCCTCATTGGTGTTTCTTGAGGGTGAAAAAGTGGATGAATGAAAAAAATGAGTTTGTATAAATTTACTCATAAGCCCTTAATAAAAAAAAAATGATGCCCAATTAAAACAAAAAAAGTGGCAAAAAAAAAAAAAATCACCAAAGTTTATTAAAAAAGAAAAATCATGCACAAAAAAAGTAAAAAAGAAAAGAAAATCACATCCGATTATTCCTCCCCCACCCCCCCCCCCCCCCCCCAAAGAAGAAGACACTCAAGAAAATATTTCCAAAAAAGAAAACCCTAGCTAATCTAGCATGTAAGAGGAAGGGTATTTTAGTCATTGATTGCAAATATTCCTCTCCCTAAATTGGGAAGAGAGAATTTTGGTGGGCCCAAGGATAAAACACCTAGGCCCCACCAATTTTTCATCCTCTCATTCTTTTCAACTAAACACCCATAAAATCAGTTTCTTTCTATTTTCTCTCCTTCATTTTCTATTCTCCCTGTTTCACTACCAACCAAATGGAACCTTATCGAAGGCCTTTAGGCTAAGGTCCTTTTGCCTAAAAGCAGTCTTTTGTGTGTGTGTGTGTGTGTGTGTGTGGGGGGGGGGGGGGGGGGGGGGGGGGGGGGGGCGCAAAACTTCCTTTTTGGTACCTATATTAAGTTTTTATAACTTCATTTTTTGTCCTTAATTTTTTACACTTATAGTCATTTTGATCCTTGTTGACATCTCACTTACCGAGAATGCCTACATAATTAATGGACTATAGTGCTAGCTTACGGCAGTGACTAAAAGGATAACGAATTTAAAACCATATAAACCAAAACGAAATTATAAAAACTTGAGAACCAATTAAAAACATGGCCAAAATATAGGACCATAAAAGTATTTTTATTTATGTATTTCAATGGTTACAATTATGGGGGAGATTTGAACCTTAATTCTCTTAATAAAAAACAACAGGTTATGTTATCTATACTATTAATAACAAGATTCATTTGTTTGAGTTTCATTATTTTGTATATTAAAATATCTTTACACAAATTCTCAAACTCTCTAAAATACCCCTATCTTTTAGTTGAATAATGTTAAATTTAAAAACACAAACGGGTTAAAAGAGTAATTTACCATTTTTAATACGCAAAACATATTATTATTATTATTATTATTTGAAAAAAAATACGGGTCATACACCAACTCTTAAAAGACAATGTGATGGTCAAGTTTGGCAACATGTTTAAAATGATTCGTTTCTAACCCATACCTTATTGACCCTACCAGTTTGACAAATATAAATATTTGGACTCTATAGAATCCCCGACAAGTAAACATGCGGACTCCATATATATTGATATGGAAATAAGAAGATATTTGATAACTCTTGACAATAGCCATACGTTTAACTGGCCATAAAACATGTTTAATTTTCTCTCTCTGCCAAAGTTCAACAATAGATTATAACAAAGCCCACTTCCTGCAAGTTTCCATAGATGAATAGATAGTGCAGACTGCAGAGGATCCAAATATATGCCAAAAGCCACAACAAACATAATCTCACACTAGTAGAAAACAAGTTAAAATACAATGTGCTCTTACAAAAACTCAAAACACAAACATGAATTATAAATATACTAGAAAATAAAAAGTTCAGTAGTACAGGCAGCTGGGATCTAACATCAGCAATACCTTCATTACATAATTTGATGACAATATTAGTGTTGAGCTGCCAAAAGTCCTTGCGCTTCTTTCTCATAGCGGAAACCATTTGCCTTGGAGTCATCCGCTGACCAAATAAAGATACCATGAAGTTGCTGCTGACTCTTGAGTTTCTCGCAGGCTTTAAAGAAGCCTTTATCAGGTTTTAACCCACCACTACTAGCATCAGTACCAAAGCTTACTAACACCTTACCACCATTATAATTAGAGCTTTGGGTTTTGAAGTAGCCAAGAAATTGAGGCACAGTGGTTCCCTTATCATACGCATAAAACTGGAAGTTCACATAGTCTATTTGGTGCCCATATTTCCTCCACAGGGCCAAATATTGTTTCTGAACTTGATCATTATCAAATGGAGCTATAGAAGCGAACGAAATTACCTTATTCCTCTTCAGAGTTGTTATAAGCTTTCCAATGCACTCAGCAAAGGTATCAGGATCAGCCTTGAAGTGCTCATAGTCAATATCAATTCCATCCAAATGATACTGCTTTATGATCCTTGTGAGTGATGAAACAGCATTAGAAACCCATGAATCCACTGAGGAGGGGCTGAAGTAAGCGAAGCCATCCCCCACACTATCCCCTCCTAAGCTTAAGGCCACCTTGACATTCGAATGAGCATTTTTTATAGAAGAAACTTGGGAAGGGCTAAGATTAGCAGAGTCCCAAAATATGTTGAATTTTCCGTTGTTTGGAGAGGGAGAGCTTAAGGTGTCATAGTCTATAGCAAAGGAGAGAATGAAGTGGAATTCAGCATTTGGGTTGATGGGTACATCGGTAAATTTGACATTCTTGAACTCAGCTCCTATATATTCTCTGAAGAGGTTTGAGTTGGCGGGGGCTGCTTGGACTTGTATTTGGGAGATAAAGAGAGCTTCAATAATGAGAAGGGTAATGAACAGCTTGGCCAATTCCATTGTAACAAATAGGAGTAGATTTGTGCAAAGGCTACTGGTAAAGTGGATACTTCCTTAGTTGTTACATGCTTATTATATACTGATAACTGCACCCACTATGGAGATGACTAGGTCAGCACCTTGAGGAAAATTAATAAAAGAAAATTTTTGCTCGTTTGTATTCAGGTCTTTATTCTACTTAATTATAATCAAGACTAGACAACTAGTGCATAGAAGCAATTTAAGTTGGTTGCGTGTTCCTTTTCGTTTGTTTGTTGTCTACTTGTCTTGTTCTAAGAGTAACCACATTAGTTCGTGCAAATTTTCTGCCTATTTTGCAAGAAAAAATCTATTTTTTCTATTTTACACATTTACTTTTACAATACACTCATATCAGTTTATCTATTCTATATATTTATTCAATAAAATATTCATTCTTTTTACATTTTTTTTATTATTTCCTTTCCTCTGGAACAAACTCACAAACTTGTCTTCTCTGTCGAGCCACACCCACACCCAGCCAGCCAGCCTTCAACAAAATCCTTCAACAAAATCCATTGAGCCACACCCACACGTACCCATCCTTCAACAAAATCACCCACACCTAGCCAGCCATCGTCTTCTCCGTCGAGCTACAAACCCAACACAAACCCAAAATCACCCACACCCACACCCAGCCACCAGCCACCAGCCACCATCAACAATCAAATAGAACTAACCCGTCCGAATCACCAGCGTTCACTGAGTCAAGGCCTTGGATCGCCGGATCATGGTCCGCTGAGAAAGCCGGTCGTTTTCATGTGATCGGAGATAAGAGAGGCTGATAAGAATCATGGTTCATCGTTTTCATGGTCCATCGGAATCACCGCTGTATTTGATCGGAGAGGCTGATCGGATTGTTGGATTGGAGAGGTTGATCGGCTTTGAGAGAGAGTTGATCGGTGAGAGTGAGGTGAGAAAGGAAATGAGAAAAAGAGAGTGAGGTGAGTGAGAGGTAGAGAGAGGAGAGAGAAAAAAAGAATAAAAAAGTCATTTACACGGTGAAAAGTAACCGTGCATATATGCACGGTTACTGTTCATTTACACGACCATGGTGTATATTTGCACATTTTTACAAAGACTGACGTGGGTGTTTTTTAAATTGGTACTTTTTTCTATTTTTAGAAGATTATATGCATGGTTACTGTTCATTTACATTGCCATGGTGTATATTTGCACATTTTTACAAAGATTGATGTGGGTGTTTTTTAAATTAGTACTTTTTTCTATTTTTAGAAGATTATAGATGAGCTGATGTGGTTGCTCTAATTCTTTTACTATAGATAAGCGCGTTGAATGGTCTTTTGGCTAGACTAAAAAGCACTAGTATTGGGAGTGCTAAAACTCTCAAAATGCTATTTTAGAACCCAAAAAACTAAAGATATGCTACATTTTGAGTGTTAAGCCTAAAAAATTTACAACCTTGCTAGTAGTAGTTTACTATAGCAAGCTTATACCTCTCTCTCTCTTGACCAGCACCTTCCACCTCTTAATTGTATTTGCAGCAGTGGAATTTAATTCTAGGTTTTGTAGCCTCATTCCTCTATGGAATTTGTTGAGATTTGTGTGTTTTGTAAACGCCGCTAGATCTGTAGTCTTAATTGTCTTTGCAGCAACGTTGTGGTAGCAGGTTCGAGGTGGTTTGTGTGTTTTGTTAGAGGATTTGGATTTGGATTTTTTTATTGACATTGGTTGCGATGACGGGTGATTGGTTCTTGGTTTTGGCATTGGATTTTGGGTTATTGGTTGCAGCGGTGGTTTTCAGTTGGTCAGTTTAATGTGTGTTGTGGTAGTGGCGATGTGTTGCCCTTTGTAATTATGGGTTTGTTAATGGGTTGAGACCTCCCTTGATGGGTGTTTTTCTGTTGCGATATGGGCCTCTATTTGATGGGTCAAGACCGCTGTTTATGAGGATGGGTTTCTCACGCCGACATCAGAGAGAAACACTACATTAGATGAAGAGAGAGTGAATTGAGTAAATAAATTAGTAGTGTTGGCTGTGATGTAATGATAAGAGAACGATGTAAGATAAATTGTGAAATGATGGGTTAAAGTAGTTAAGGTAGCTTTTTAAGGTGCTAAATGAGGTTTTTTTAGCACCCTAGATGTAAATGCTCTAATTAGATGAACACTATTTGTCCACAATATTGTTTTCTATTTCTTGAACTTTCTTGTTTTCTAATTTATCCACGGGTTCAAGTTACACATGGTGTAACTCCAAGCAATGTTACACCAGCCAATAACTTATTGTTAAATTCATATTTTAAAAATTCTACCGTTGGATTACATGTTCTATATGTTCTTAACATGCATACCAATATTCATGTTAATCAGTTGTTATTTAGCATTCAATCCATAAACTCATCTTTTATGGATTATTTTAAACTACAAAAACTTGAATTTAAACAATTGATTGATGACATGACTATTAATATTTAGTGTGTGTTTGGCTCCAACTTAAAAAGTTAGCTTATTTTACTATTCAGCTTATTTTTGCTACTATTTATAGGTCCACTGCACATTTTGGTACTATTCATGGGTCCTATTGTATTATTTTAACTAATTTTTACCTTTATCTACAATATTTTCAATAATTTTTTTTTTCAGTTTTAGGAAAATAATGGATCCCAAACAGGCCCTTCATCGTTTTAAATTTTGCAAGCATGGAGAATGCATGAAGACAATATAATCGAACGGTTGATTTGTTAAAATTCACATTCAGTTAAAAAATATTGAATGGTGTAACTTGAACCCAACTCATATATTTATCAAATTGAGATATTTTTATATTCAAAATTAAATAATATTTATTCAAAATTTTAAATTATAATATTTTAATTAAAATACATTCTTCTTGCCTTTTGAGATAAAAAAACGCTACTAATTAATTATTATTTTTTTAATTATTTAGGCTTTTCTAACATTTCCTTTATATATGATAATATGGCTAATCTACTTTATATTTTTGTGACATAATCGATCTTAAGTAGAGTTTTTATTAATTTTAATTTTGAAAAAAAAAATTCTACTAAAACATTTATGAATGGTAGTGACAACAAAATTTTGTAATTGATACCTAAATTTGAAAAATAATTGTAGAAGTGTTAGGCTTAGGAGCCCATATTTATGTATATATTGGGCTAGGGGCCCAATCCGAGGACGTTAAATAATCCGAGGATGGGTAAACACTTTCATGAAGAACCTTGTTAGTAAGTGAAGAGCTGAAATCCAGTTAAGGTCGTCCAGAAGGGTGGTCCGAGGAAGAATCCCTCCTCGGCTGAGCAAAGCTGAGGTCAGAGGATGTGGTCTACCATCAAGAGTAACATTCTGGATCGTTCCATGAGTGAGGATAAGTATTAGGAAGGAACATGACAGAGAATGGTCATGAAATATCTCAAGGGAAAGTTACTACCACCGCATTAAATGCTCTGTAGCTAACTCTCTGGCCGCATTGATGAAGAAGTGATATCTGAACAGTAACTTTCAGCCTTAAAAACTACTACCTAAAGACTATAGGAAGGGGCTGATAGAACAAGGATTAACACCTACAATTTAATCTGCATGTGGAAGGTGGAGATGAGAGGGGAAGATAGTATAAGATGGAAAAGGGACTCTGAGAAAAGGAGATCAAGAAACTAAGAGAAAAACATTGTAGCCATCAAGAACTGACTTTGTAATCAAACTTGAAAGAAATATATAAGAACTGGTCTCCTCGGACTGTGTCGATGACGATTTTCTTTAGATTAAATCAGTTTATTTTCCTTTTCTTGTCACTTGAATCCATTATACTTATTGTCCAACTCGTTAATGCCCAATTTTCCAACCTACTCTCTACAAATTCATTGTATTAGGTTTTTTGGGCCTAAGTTCATTCATCACTTGGGTTAGGTATACCAAATTGCGTCCTTACAATTGGCTCTATTTGTGGGAAATTCTGGTGTTGTAGTGAGTCTAACGTCTAACTATGGTAAGTTCAGGTCCCCACTAGGTGGAATCTATGGGGTCTCAGCGTCAAGATCACTTCTGTGATCTTGAACAAAGAAGGGACCGAGAGGGGAGTGTGCATACTACACATACTACTAGGAGCCCGTCTCGGGGTGGAAGCCACGTTTCTCATGAGAAAAATGCTAAAGGCATGCAGCTGGAGATTGATCACTTAAAGAGGAGGCTGCGACACGAACAGAGAAGGCGAACTCCCTTCATTTCTGATTTCTCTTCTAACAGTGAAGAGGATGGTAGTTATAGACGCAGATCAAGGATTCCTCCTAGTAAGTCTTTCTCGTATGATGATGACTACCATCATGAGCATAGAAACAAAAATTCATCTTCCAAAGGCTTGGGGAATGAGGCTATGAGTAGAGCACTTAGCCAAATTTTCAGGTCACCCTTCACGCTCAGAATCGAGGGAGGGAGACTTCCTCGGCGGTTCACCCAGCCCACGTTCACCATGTACAATGGTCGAACAGATCCTGTGGAGCGCGTAAGCCACTTCAACCAGAGAATGGCTATGCACTCCAAGAATGAAGCTTTGATGTGCAAGGTTTTCCCCTCCAGTTTAAGGCCTGTGGCCATGAGGTGGTTTGATGGCCTAGGAGTAGGTTCCATTGGTTCCTTTAAGGAGCTTACCCAGGCGTTTGGATCACATTTTATCACATGCAGTAGAGTTCCTCGGCCCTTAAATTCTCTATTGTCCATGTCTATGCAAGAGGGTGAGACTCTGAAAACGTACTCGGACAGATACTAGGAGATGTTTAATGAGATTGATGGAGATTTTGATGACGTGGCTATAAGGACCTTCAAGGTCGGCCTGCCCACTGAGCATGATTTGAGAAAATCCTTGACCAAGAAGCCGGTGAGGAGTGCGCGTCACCTCATGGACCACATTGATGAATATAAGAGGGTTGAGGAAGACCAACAGCAAGGCAAGGAGAAGGGTAAGGTTATCCTTAGGAAAAGAGGGATTTCAGGTTGGATCGCTACAACAATAACAAACCCAGAAGGGATTTTGCTGGACAGTTTAGGTCTACGATTCCTCAGGTGGTTAAAACTGTGTTCCGAGAACCAGTGCATTAAGTCTTGGAGAAGATAAAAAAATGAGCCATACTTCAAATGGCCGAACAAGATGGGAGGAGACCCCATGAGGCGCAACCAAAGTCTTCATTGCCAATACCACCAAGAACGGGGGCATACCACCAAGGACTACAGAACTCTGTGGAACCATTTAGAGCAACTAGTTAGAGAGGGAAGGTTACAATAGTTTTTGTATCGGCCTAACAGGCAAAAAGACCAATCAAGGTCAAGGGCTCAGGGGAATGCTTCTTCAAGGCCCCTGTTAGGCACAATTAATGTCATATTTGTTGCACTTGGGAAGACTGGTTCTCATCCTTCCAGGGTGATGTCTGTAGCTCGGCTACCAACCGAGAACTCTAATTCTAAGCCAAAGAGGGCTAGAGTAGAGATTCGATCAGCACTGAGTTTTTTAGATGAGGACAAGATGGGAACCATCTAGCCACACGATGATACTTTAGTGGTCACCCTCAAAATATGAGGGTATGATGTGAAGAGGGTGATGGTAGATCAGGGCAGCGGTGCAGAGATTATGTACCCTGACAGCCTATGATTCACCTTTGGTGAGTTTTGATGAGAAAGTTGTCATCCCAAGAGGTCAGATTAGGTTGCCCGTGTAGGCAGATTTAGAAATGGTTGAAGTGGACTTCATTGTGGTGGATGCATACTTTCCCTACACAGCCATTGTGGCCAGACCCTGGCTTCATGCTCTAGGGGCCGTTTCTTCAACTCTACATTTGAAGGTGAAATATCCATCAAGGGACCTTGTGGGGATTCAATCCATGGCTAGGTAATGTCTTGTGGCTGCCATCATGCATCGGCCTGCGGCTAGGAATGGCAACGAGTTGGGTTCGAATCGGGTTTTTTCATACTCGAACCCGACCTGCGGGCTAAGACCGGCAACCCGGACCCGGCCCATTTACTAAACAGATTTTTTTTTTCGGGACCCAGACCCGGCCCCGCCGGGCCTCGTCCCTTATGACTAGCCCAACCCAAAGTTAGAAACAAAAATTTTGATTTATGATTTTTCGGCCCAAAATCACAAACACAAACACAAATCCAAACACAATCACAAAAATAAACACAGAAATCACAAACACATATTTTAGATCTACGATTTTCCCTTTCAAAATCACAAACCAAACACAAATTTTAGATCTATGATTTTCATTTTTCCCTTTTCAGAAATCATAAACACAAACACAAACTCACATATTGAGGCGAACTGAACCCAGAAAAGAAAAAAAAAAGAAAAAAAAGAAAAAAAAATGGAGAATGAGGTGGAGTGAGGCCGTGTCATGCTTGTATTTGTGGCCATCGGCGAGGAAGACGAAACGGAGTTGAGAGAGTAGAGAGCCTGTGCGGCGGCGGCGTGGGGTAAAGCCTGTGTGGCAGCGTCGTGAGGAAGATGAGAAGGGTAGAGGACTAACTGTGGCCATGTGTGTTGTGGGCTTGTGACCCTGCATGTGAGAGAGCTGAGAGATGAAGAGGGAGAGGTGTAGGTGTGAGCTGAAATGAGGAGGATAATTTAGTAATTATATATATATATAACCGGGTCTTATCCGGGTCGGGTTTCGGGTTTTTTGATAAAAGCCGGACCCGACCCAGACCTACTCCGGGTTTTTTTTTAAAACCCATACCAGACCCTATTCTTTATCGGGTCGGGTAAAATCCGGCCCATTAGGGTCGGGCCGGACCGGGTATCTGCGGGTCGGATCTAAATTGCCATCCTTACCTGCGGCTGAGTCCTCGACCTTTGTTGAGGGGGCTCATAGCAATTAAGGATTCTAGTCCTATCTATGGATACAGTGTCAAGAGAGGCAAAGTGTGAAAGGTTGGAGGAAATTGCTATAGATGGTGATCTAGAGAAGTTTTTTCAGGTCGGAGCTCAGTTGCCTCCTCGAGAGAAGGAAAAACTGTTGGCATTTCTTAGGAGGAATATTGATGTGTTCACCTGGAATGCCTATGAGGCTTTTGGGGTAGATCCTGACTTCATTTGCTATAATTTAAACATCAACCCAACTGTCCTCCTTAGAAAGCAACCACCTCGATGCTCATCTAAAGAGCATTCTGATGTTGTCAAGGAAAAGGTAAACAAGCTTAAGCAGACTAGGGTTATCAAAGAAGTATTCTACCTTGAATGGTTGGCTAATATAGTGATAGTAAAGAAGAAGAATGGGAAGTGGCGGGTGTGTGTAGACTTCACAAACTTGAACAAGGCCTGTCTAAAAGACCCCTTCCCTATGCCTCAGATTGATCAGCTAGTGGAAGCAACTGTAGGCCATCCTCGGATAAGCTTTTTGGATGCCTTTCAAGGGTACCATCACATACCTTTAGCCTTGGATGATAAAGAGAAAAAAACTTTTGCCACTCATACTGGGAATTATCACTACAAGGTGATGCCCTTTGGTCTGAAGAATGCGGGGTCCACCTATCAGAGGATGATGACCAGGATGTTTAAGCCACAACTTGGGAAAAACATTGAAATTTATATAGACAATATGTTGGTCAAGAGCAAACTGGAATCTGAGCACGTTAATGACCTCGAGAATATCCTTGAGATCTTGAGGAGACACAAGCTGCTACTTAATGCTTCTAATTGTTCTTTTGGTGTAGGATCAGGGAAATTCTTGGGGTGCATGGTTACATATCGCGGAATTGAAGTTAACCCTGACCACCAGATTAAGGCAATCAACAATTTACAGCCACCTCAGAATCCTAAAGAGATCCAGACAGGTGTAGGCCTTTCTTTTAGTTGTTGAATAAGTGGAAGGGATTTGAATGGACCGAGGAATACGTCATGGCTTTCCAACAGTTGAAGGAGTATCTTTCTCGGCCACCCATTATGTCCAGACCCGAGGTAGATAAGGTTTTATTTGCTTACATTGTAGTGGCCTCGCATGCGGTAAGCTTGGTGTTGGTACGGGTTGATAGTGGTATGCAAAGGCTAGTTTATTATGTGAGCAAGTCAGTACATGAGACCAAGATCCGTTACCTACCACTGGAGAAGGCCATTTTGGCAGTGGTGCATGCTACACGTAAGCTCCCCCACTATTTTCAATCGCACACAGTTGTTGTCCTAACCTAGCTCCCGCTTAGATCTCTACTTTGGAGTGCTGATTACACAGGGAGGATTGCCATGTGGGGTACGATCCTAGGAGCTTTCGATATCAAGTACATGCCTCACACCTCTGTCAATAGTCAGGTCCTTGTCGATCTAGTAGCTGAGTTTGCTGAAACCCCATTAGAAGAAAGAGTAGAGAAGCAGAACATGAATGAAAAATCAGTTGGTGCAATCTCCTTACAAGAACCTTTGTCCTGGAAGGTATACGTTGATGGTGTGGCGAACCACAGAAGATCTTGAGTGGGGTTAGTTTTGATATCTCCCAAGAGGATTACAATTGTGAAATCCTTAAGATTGGGCTTCTCGATCATAAACAATGAGGCTGAGTATGAAACTTTGTTGGTAGGGATGGCCATGGTTTAGAAAATGGGTGGAAAAGTAGTGGAAATATTCTCTAATTCAAGACTAGTTGTGGGCTAAGTTCAAGGAGATATGGGAGCTAGAGATCTTAGAATGCAGGAATATTTGAACCAGGTAAGACACTTACAGTCTGGATTTAATTCTTTTAATTTGTTACAAATTCCTAGAAGTAGAAATACACATGTTGACTCTCTTGCCACGCTGGTAACATCCTTGGCACAAAATTTACCTCGGGCGATCCTTGTGGAAGACTTGTATAAACCTACTAAGGTAGGGGGAGATGGGGTTCATGTTCATCAAATAAGGGTGGGTCCTAACTGGATGGACTCTATTGTACTATTCCTTAAGGAAGATGTCTTGCCCGAGAGTAAGTCCCAGGCCGACAAGGTACGGAGGAAGGCTCCTTGATTTTAGTTGTCCAAAGACCAAAAGTTGTACAAGAGATCTTTTTCTGTCCCATATTTGCTATACATACACCCTGAAGCAGTTGAGTTACTCTTAGAAGAATTACATGAAGGGATTTGTAGAAGCCACATTGGAGGCAGATCTCTGTCTCACAGGGCCCTCACTCAAGGCTATTGGTGGCCAAATATGTAGAGGGAAGTATAAGAGTATGTGAAGAAGTGTGACCAATGCCAAAGATTTGCACCAAACATTCATCAACCAGAAGGAATCCTTAATCCTCTGTCCAACCTTTGGCATTTTGCTCAATAGGGCTTGGACATTGTAGGTCATTTCCCTAAGGCAATAGGGAATAAGATGTATTTGTTGGTCAGCACGGATTACTTCACTAAGTAGGTTGAAGCTGAACCATTGGCAAATATCAGGGATGTGGATGCCAAGAGATTTGTTTGGAAAAATATTGTCACTCGGTTTGGAATCCCTTGTACCATCATCTCGGACAATGGTCTTCAGTTCAATAGCAAGGCCTTCAGGAGGTATTGCTATGACTTGGGCATAATAAATAGATATTCCACCCCGACATATCCATAGGGGAATGGACAGGTTGAAACTGTTAATAAGGTCATAGTGAGTGGGCTTAAAAAGAGGCTGGATGACGCAAAGGGAAAATGGGTAGAAGAGTTGCCACACGTCCTTTGGACATATTGGACTACACCTCGTAAGTCCACTGGGGAGATGCCCTTTTCAATGACTTATGGGACCGAGGCTGTCATTCCTCTTGAGGTTGGATTCCCCACGCTGAGAACAAGTTCTTTCACTCTGAGCAGCAATGATGGGCTATTGGAGAAGAGTTTAGACTTAATTGAAGAATGAAAAGAAACTGCCATGGTCCAATTGGCCTACTATCAACATAAACTCAAGCAAGGGTATGATGCCAATGTAAAGCTAAGGCCACTGGCACCTGGAGACTTGATTTTAAGAAAGGTTTTAGGAGCTGCAAAGAACCTAGCATGAGGAAATTAGGACCCAACTTGTAAGGACCATATCGTATCACATTAGTGGCTCGAATAGGTGCATATTATCTTGAAGATCTAGAGGAAAATGTTGTACTACGCCCTTGGAATGTAAATAACCTGAGAAGGTATTATTATTAATGAAAGCTTTCTTTACCATATTTGGGTTTATTATGTGTGTCATGCATTCTACTATTTATCTAAGTGTCAAACAGAACCTTGGTAATGCCTGATTCCCCCAACCACATACCTTGGGTGAATTGATACTTTAAGCTACTTTCCTAAGTGTTAAACAGAACCTTAACTATGCCTGGCTCTTCGGACCACATGCTTTGGGTAAATTAATACTTTCTAACATCTATCTAAGTATCAAACAGAACCTTGGTCATACCTAGTTCCCCCAACCACATACCTTGGGAAATTAATGCTTTAAGCTACTTTCCTTAGTGTTAAACAGAGCCTTAACTATGTCTGGCTCCTCGGACCATATGTTTTGGGTAAATTAATACTTTCTAACATCTATCTAAGTGTCAAACAAAACCTTGGTCATGTCTGGTTCCCCCAACCACATGCCTTGGGTAAATTGATGCTTTAAGTTACTTTCCTAAGTGTTAAATAGAACCTTAACTATGCCTGGCTCCTCGGACCACGTGCTTTGGGTAAATTAATACTTTCTGATATCTATCTAAGTGTCAAACAGAACCTTGGTTATGCCTGGTTTCCCCAACCATATACCTTGGGTAAATTGATGTTTTAAGCTACTTTCCTTATTGTTAAACAGAACCTTAGCTATGCCTGGCTCCTTAGACCACATACTTTGGGTAAATTAATACTTTCTGACATCTATCTAAGTATCAAATAGAACCTTGGTCATACCTGGTTCCCCCAACCACATACCTTGGGTAAATTGATACTTTAAGCTACTTTCCTTATTGTTAAACAGAACCTTAGCTATGCCTGGCTTCTTGGACCACATTTTTTGGGTAAATTAATACTTTCTAACATCTATCTAAGTGTTAAACAGAACCTTGGTTATGTATGGTTCCCCCAACCACATACCTTGGGTAAATTGATGCTTTAAGCTACTTTCCTAAGTGTTAAACAAAACCTTAACTATGCCTGGCTCCTTAGACAACATGCTTTGGGTAAATTAATACTTTCTGATATCTATCTAAGTGTCAAACAGGACCTTGGTCATGCCTGGTTCCCCCAACCACATACCTTGGGTAAATTGATACTTTAAGCTACTCTCTTAAGTGTTAAACAGAACCTTAGCTGTTTCTGGATCCTCGGACCACATATTGTGGATAAATTAACACTTCCTATCCTTTTACCAGATATCAAATAGAGCCTTAGATATTTTAGGCTCCTTGAACTACATGCCTAAGGTAAATTAATACTTCTTATTGATTCTTCAAATATCAAACAGAATCAACCACTCTACATAACAAAGAGCTTTATTGTAGTAATATGTTCAAAAAGAGAAAAAAGGGGGAATGCTCATGAGCATTACTTAAAGCATTTGCAGGAATATGTGTGTCTGTTTGAGAATTAATTGCTTCTCTAGCCCATTAAACTTACTAATGAATGGAGGATTGAGTAGAGTTAAACCTGTATGTATACTACATCAATGTGTTTGTTTTTAGAATTAAAGTTATACTTTACCGAGATGAAGGACTTAGTAAGTTTAACATGTCTTGCAACTGATCAATAAGTTATGCTGCCTTTTATGCAGATCAATAAGTCTAGTTATACCTTAGTATCACATTTTTTATACCTTAGTTATACCTTAGTACAAAAGGTCATCTGGATTACAAGTTTTGAAAATAAAAACAAGAAGAAAGAACTATACTAAAATTTACTTCTTTTTTATTACAATTTTTCCTTGGGGCAGGGCCTTGGACTGGGGGACTACAGCCTTTGAGGAATCTTGGTCTATGCCTTTGGGGTCACCTTTGGCAGGTAGTAGAAGAGTTACAAGAACAATCTCCATCCTGAGTGCCTCCTTGTCTTTGGTAGGATCCTGGGGAGCAGCCATGGGCTTGGTGGCATCAGGGGCCACTACCTCAGTCACCTTAGCCTCTTTTCCATTCACCCCATGTTGCTCAACCACTTGTTGAGGGCTGCCAGAGGAGGGAGGGACATTGTTAGGGCTGCTCTTCTCAGGATCTGCCACCTTAGGAGGGGTGTCTGCCTTAGAGCTACTAGAGGAGGAGACACGAATGGTTGGAGGGTAGTAGACACTCTCTGCCTTCCTAAGTACAGAAAAAGCCTCAACCCCAGCTTGGTTGAGAGCTTCATTCCATACTTGTGAACTGTAGTTCCTACATACCCCCAAGACCTCAGCCCTAAGGGCTTCCTCGGTCTCGGCCACTCCTATATCATATCCTTGCTGCTCGGCCTCTTCCCTAGCTTTCTCTGCCTCCTCCCTGTCCTTCTCTGCCTATGTTTTGGCATTTTCGACCTTCGTCAACTTTTTCTTCAGGGCAATGTTCTGCTCTTTGGAGGCGGCCAGTTGGTCCTCATCACGGCGAAGAAGCACCCTTTGGCCTTCTGCTTGCCTCTCAGTGCTAGCTAAGGTAGCTGCAGACTTTTTCTTTCCCTTTCTACCTTAGTTAGCTTAGTCTTCAGCTTTTAGTTGCTCTTCTCAGCCACATGGAAGGCGCCCAAAGTTGCAATTCGCCTTCCCTCCTCTTCCTTCATCATGTGATGGGAACTATTCACCATCTCCTCGGCCCTAAAAGTGGCTTGAATGGCCTGGAAAGAAGGAGGAGCATGATTTAAAAAAAAAAAAAAACTTACCGTGGCCAGATCCCTCTTCAAGCCAAGAAAGACCTCATGCTTCCTCATGGATCTGAGGTCAGCCATATCCTTGGGTAGCAGTAGAGGTTGCTTCACGGCATTAGCTACGTACCCAGCCGCGCCCTCTTAGAAGTCTCAGATGGAGGCATCGCTGGAAAGAGGAGCTCCATCTAGCTCCAAGGGTGGGGCCCAGGCTGGGGCTTCAACTCGGTGTTCACCCCTCCTCTCTTCCTCATTGGCTGGCTTTGTTTGCATGCCTTTAGGTTGTTTGGCCCCCTTCTAGGGCTCGTCCTCCTAGGAGGGACAAGCTCTTCCCATCTCCATCACCTTTTTACCCTTCTGATCCCTTTTCCTTTTGTGGTCAGCGAGATCAGCTCGGGTGGGTTGAGGGGGTGGTGGGGTGGGAAGCTTTGTTTGGGCTGCCTTCCCACCAGGTTAGGACTCCAGAAGCTCCTGGAGAGTTGATCTTTACTTGCGCTGAATCCCTATCTCTTCAAGGATAGAGGTGTCTTCTTGGGAATTGTTTGCTTAAACCAAAGGAAGGTGGCTAGAATCACCAACTTGAGGCTCTGGAGATAATGGCTGGTTAAAAATAAAAAATTCATCTTCAGAGTCGGTCACCTTAACCACTTCTTTGTCTTCTTCCATCTCCTCCTCCTTGGTGGTTAGTTGTGATGAGGTTGCCTCCTCGGCAACGTGTTGGAAGGGTAGTGCTATCCTTGGTATGCCCTCTAGAATAGGAGTGGTGGTGAAAGTGCCTTCTGGTATTGGGCCAGTGGTTAGAAAGCTTGGAGCAGCAACACTGATCCGATGCAGCCGAGGATCCCTAGCTTTAATGACACACTTTGGCACTAGGAAGCTCTTGGAAATTGGGATGTAGTCCAAGATCAGATGGGCCGCTTGAGTTGGCTGTCTGTGTGGATGAACACCTTGGCCTTCAAGATCTTGTCCAAACTTGGCTGGTTCACGAAATTGAAGTAAGGCATAGTGGCGTTCTTATTTGCAAAACCATGGAGAAAAACAAAAAAATATTGTTAGCCAAAAAATAGAACTAATCAAAGGAAAATTTATGTACAATTATTCAAACCTAGACCTAAGACCCCACCTAGTTTCCCCTCTCTCGTCTGGCAAGGGAGGCCATCATGCCACTCCCCTGATACAATCAAGAAGTCTTTGTTTAGGCCCTTATTGGAATCGGGGAGGCACTGGATGAGCCTGACCTCAAGATACTTAGACTTGAGGTAATACCCTTGCCTCTTTAGGTGGTGGAGGTTGTAGATCCAGTTAACATCGTGGTGGGTCAGCCCTAAGCCCCTTTTTTCATAAAGGGCATCTACACTTCCTAATATTCTGAAAATGTTTGGGGCACATTGGGTTGGAGCTAACCTATGAGCCCTAAGGTAGTCCTTAGTAACAGTACCCATGGGAATCCTCATTCTACCCTCTATAAAGGCAATCATTGGGATTGTCACTTCTCCCTCTTGCCTTTTTTCGTGCCACTCTCCCTCCTTACAGTATCTAATAAACATTCCTGGCGGGATCTTATACAGAGCTCTAAAGCTCTCTATTCCCTCCTTGGAGTCTACCAAACTTTTGAATCTACCCATTTCTAGAAAGGTTTGTAGAAACTAAGAAGATTGGGAGAAGAAAAGTACAGAGAAAAGAAAAATTTGTGGAAAAACAAAGTGTAAAGGTTTATGAAGACTTACAGAAAGAAGAAAAGTATCCTCGGACAGGCTTTTGGTATTTGTAAGGGCACGAGTGAATTGGGAAAGTTGGCAAGTTCAATGTACGTATGCTAGAGCGAAATGAATGCTAAAGTGAGATGATTGATTGATTTGAGAGGTATTTATATCAAAAAGAAAGTTACAGGCGGGAAAATTCTTGCCCAAGTTCCAACAGAACCCTCAGCTGTTGGATCTGCATCGCACCGTAGAACGTGGGGAACATGGAGCCATAAAAATTTAATAAGGGAAAGTCTCGAATGCTGAAACGTCAAGAGCAGGCCTTGAGCAGTTAAAAAGGGCATTTGTACTGTCAGAGGTGATGTAAAATGGGCACAGAGGAACTATCATTACATCGAAATCCTCATTTCTTCCTAAGGAGATTGAAAGAAGAATCTCGAAGGGCTATTGTAGGGGTGTTAGGCCCAGGAGCCCATATTTATGTATTTATTGGGCCAGGGGCCCAATCCGAGGACGTAGAATAATCCGAGGACAGGTAAACACTTTCATGAAGAACCTTGTTAGTAAGTGAAGAGGTGCAATCCGGTTAAGGTCATCCAAAAGAGTGGTTCGAGGAAGAATCCCTCCTCGGCTGAGCAGAGCAGAGGTTAGAGGATGTGGTTTGCCATTAAGAGTAACATTCTGGATCGTTTCATGAGTGAGGATAAGTATCAGGAAGGAACAAGACAGAGAATGGTCATGAAATATCTCAAGGGAAAGCTGCTACCACTGCATTAAATGCTTTATAGCTAACTCTCTAGCCGCATTGATGAGGAAGTGATACTTGAGCAGTAACTTTTAGCCTTACAGCTACTACCTAAAGACTTTAGGAATGGGCTGATGGGACAAGGATCAACACCTACAATTTAATCTGCATGTGGAAGGTGGAGATGAGAGGGAAGATAATATAAAATGGAAAAAGGACTCTGAGAGAAGGGGATCGAGAAACTAAGAGAAAAACATTGTAGCCATCAAGAACTGACTTTGTAATCAAACTTGAAAGAAATATATAAAAACTGATCTCCTCAGACTGTGCCGATGACGATTTTCTTTAGATTAAATCAGTTTATCTTTCTTTTCATGTCACCTAAATCCATTATACTTGTTGTCCAACTCGTTAAAACCCAGTTTTCCAACTCGCTTTCTACAAATTCATTGTATTGGGCTTTTTGGACTGAAGTTCATTCATCACTTGGGCTAGGTACTCCAAATTGCGTCCTTACAATAATCTAGAGTTATTGTATCATCAAGAATTATTATATTATATAATTGTTGTGCCCTATATCTGGGGTTTAAATCTCACCTCTCCTATTTATCTACCTATCTAAAACAATTATTATTATATTACATGTTTGAATATCATTGTAATTATTTTTAGTAGTATCCTTTTGTTGTGTTATGTCATTACCTTCAATCTCTTTTTTATGAATTTTTTTTTTATTCATTTGTGAGATTTTTATCTAAACTTTGTGGTTTTTTTTTAATAGTATGAGTAACAAATTAATCAAGAGATCATATTTAAGATTCACTTAATTTTTTCTATAATTCACTTTTTTTTTTAATAAAAAGAAGAAGAAGAAGAAGAAGAAAAAAGACATCCATATTTATTGTTTTTTAGTAGAAATTTATGATTAAATAAAAGAAACACCATCTACACTATAAAATCATAATATAATAAGAATATAATGAAATTTAAAGTATAGAACAATAAAATATAATTTATCAATGAATAATTTTTAGAATTTTCCTAGAAGTGCCTAATAATTCTCCTTTATCAAAATAACTATCAACTTCATTTAATAATACCTTCTAAAAAAAACTTTATTTAATAATAGAGTCATCTTGGTGTAAATCCGTTGGTTTACGAGTAATTTTTAGATACTTCCGAAGCACGGAGAATGGTACTCCCTCCTCTCACACTCATGGCAGGGTCTACCATGAATGTGAGGGGAGGGATCACTATTTCTCCGTGCCTCGGGAATACTTAAGAATTTTCCCTAGTTTACATCCTTCAATAAGGACATGTCACATCATCATATTACTAAAACATAAATAGTTCTAATCACACATGATAACATCTCAATAAACATCATATTTTATATTTTAATTAAGTAAAAGATTGATGTGATATTATTAGGTATGGTAGGATGTATTGCGTTTTAAATAAAAGGTTAATCTGACAATCTCTTATTAAATAATGTAAAACATGGGTTTACACCTCATTCTTACCAAATTCCAACTCAACCTCAACGTGCCTAAGTAAAGGTGGATTTAAGGCATAACTTGTTGAATCATTACTAACCAAACTGAGATTGGTTTCTTATAGAAAATCAGATATAATAGGTCAAGTATAAAATTTAAACATTTGAAAAATATTTTCTTAAAAATAAATACCTTACTTTATGTGTGGTGATACGTGGTGAAGGAAAGCTTGATAATTTACAAGCGAGGGATTGACATAAAAATAAAAATCTTGAGTTATTAAGAGAAATAAATCATCAATGATGATTCATCATACTTTGATTTTTTTTTTGGGTGCGTGAAACAACTTAAGGTTTCAATTGAGTTGGATTATTTTTATTAACAATTTCGAAGAACTTCTTAGATGTGGGGAAGAAAGACCACAATCTACCTATATATATATATATATATATATTTGGTTGGGGAGGTGGAAAAGTGGGAGGATAGAAAAGATTTTAGTTTCCCTCATTTGTGTTTCTTGGGGGTGAAAAAGTGGATGAATGGAAAAAATAAGTTTGTATAGATTTACTCATAAGCCATTATTTAAAAAATGATTCCCAATTAAAACAAAAAAGTGGCAAAAAAAAAAAATCACCCAAAATTTAATAAAAAGGAAAAATCATGCATAGAAAAAGTAAAAAAAAAAAAAAAAAAAAAAAAAATCACATCCAGTTAACCCTCCCCCACCCCCCCCCCCCCCTCCTCCCCCAAAAGGAAGAAGAAGACACAAGAAAATATTTCCAAAAAAAAAAAAACCCTAGCTGATCTAGCATGTAAGAGGAAGGGTAGTTTAGTCATTGACTACAAATATTCCTCTACCTAAATTGGGGAGAGAGAATTTTGGTGGGCCCAAGGATAAAACACCTAGGTCCCACCAACTTTCCATCCTCCCCTTCTCTCCAACTAAACACCTATAAAATTAGTTTCTCTCTATTTTCTCTCCTTCATTTTCTATTCTCCCTATTTCACTACCAACTAAACGGACCCTTATCGAAGGCCTTTAAATTAAGGTCCTTTTGCCTAAAATCGGTCTTTTGTGTGTATGTGTTGGGGGGGGGGGGGGGGGAGGGGAGGGTTGGGGAGGGTTGGGGAGGGCAAAACTTCCTTTTTGGTACCTATATTAAGTTATTATAACTTCATTTTTGTTCTTATATTTTTACACTTGCCGTCATTTTGATCCTTGTTGACATCTCACTTACCGAGAATGCCTACATAATTAATGGACTACACTGCTAGCTTACAACAGTGACTAAAAGGATAACAAGTTTAAAACCATAAAAACCAAAACGAGATTATAAAAACTTGAGAACCAAATTAAAAACATGGCCAAAATATAGGACCATAAAAGTATTTTTATTTATATATTTCAATGGTTACAATTATGGGGAATAAGAGATTTGAACCTTAATTCTCTTAATAAAAAAACAGCAGGTTATGTTATTTATACTATTAATTACAGGATTCTTTTGTTTAAGTTTCATCATTTTGCGTATTAAAATATCATTACACAAATGGTCAAACTTTCTAAAATACCCCTATCTTTTAGTTGAATAATTTTAAATTTAAAAATGCAAACTGGTTAAAAGAGTAATTTACCATTTTTAAAAGCGTTCCTAAGTTTTAGGCTTTCAAACTTTTATCAAAATCCTAAAAATTATGACACTATTTTTATGTCACTTTTAAACATTATTTCACTAAACTTAAAATAAAAATAAAAAATAAAAAAGAGTCTTATTGCATGCGTAAAGCACGTGTGAAGAGTCTAGTAAACTATAAGGCTCTTCGTAGGTTATGTTTGGTATATGATAGTCCCAAAAATGTAATCGTCCACATGAGAAGGACAATCTATAAGCACGACCCCAACGTCGACGCAGTCTAAGGGGATTACCTGACAACGACCTAGCTGTCGTCCTTCAATCAAGACAAGCTGTTACAAAAATAGCAATGAATTCCAATTCCGTTCAAGGTGTATCTGTCGACTTGACACCCTACACGAGCGTTACAGATTCTGCAATAACACCATCATTATTATAGAACCAATGGCTAGAAGAGAAAGGAGATCACCTATATATATATTCATAAACAAGATTCAAGAAAGGTACAAAAAAAAAACACTTACTAGAGATTTCACTTACTAAAGCTATATCATCTTCCTTTGTTTCCAAGCCTTTCTAACTTTGGCATCAGAGGTTTCGTGGCTGGCGCCACACCGGTGACCACATTCTTTGCAGTTTGACGTATTCCAGGGTTTGAAGCAATTGTGGACGACCCCAATTTGGATGAACATCTCTACTGACGATCATAGCATCATCAGTTTGGCGCCGTCTGTGGGCGAGGTGGTGGGTGATCTTCACCTTGTTGAAAACTTCCACGCTGATCCTTCTTACCGTATTTGCAGGTTTCTCCCCTTTTTACATACTTCTGAAGTTTCCCCTTTTGGCTAAGTTCTTTTATCTGCTCCTTCAAATCCCGGCAATCCTCTGTGTAATGCCCGTGGTCTTTATGAAAACGGCAATATTTCCTCTTGTCACGCCCATTAGGTGGTGAGTGAAGTGGTCTGGGCCATTTAAGATATTGCTCCTCTTTTATCTCCGTCAAAATCTGGTCAACAGGCATCACTAATGGTGTGAACTTCGTTGGTCGAGGATTTTTATTATCTCTTCATCGATTTCCGTCATCATTCCTTCGGTCACCTCGATCTCTCTTCTGTCCCCTTCGATCGTCGTCTTTTTCCTTCTTTTTCTCCCTTGGTTTTTCTACTCCATCTATGGCTGCTAGAGCGTCTTTAGCGTTCATATATTTCTGCGCTTTCAACAGCGCCTCCGCCATCATCTTGGGAGGATTCTTTGCCAGGGACACCACAAAATCTCTAGACTTCAATCCTGCTTTAAAAGTTGTAAGCTGCACCTTATCGTCTGATTCATCTACCTCCAACATTCCTCGTGTGAAGCGTGTCACATAGGATCTCAAAGTTTCCTTTTCTCCTTGTTTGATTGTGAGCAAATGGTCAGTTGTCCTTTTTGGACATTGTCCACCAACAAAGTGACGGACAAACGAGCTGCTTAACTGCTTGAAATTGTCAATGGACGATGTTGGCAATTTGGTGAACCATTCCCGGGCTGCCCCTTTAAGGGTAGTGGGGAATGAGCGACACAGAATCTCATTAGGGGGCTGCTGAAGACCCAAGGTCGTCTTGAAAGTGTTCAGATGATCTAACGGGTCTTTCAATCCGTCAAAATGTTCGAGTTGGGGTAAACGGAACTTGGAGGGTACTGGGCACTCTTGGACGGCTATGGTGAAAGGTGAATCTGTCTTTCTGACAATTTTGTCCAACCCTTGATCCGTCTTTCCTTTAATAGCGTTTCTCAATTCGTCCATCTCCTTCCTCATTTCCCTAAGAAAATCTGAGTTTTGCTCTTTTGGAGTGCTAGTTCGTCTCCTGTGACTATCTTGTCCTCGTCTCTGTTGGTTTCTGGGCGGTTATCTCCCTGTTGTAGCCGTTGCTTCATCTCCTGATTTTGCTTGGTGAGTTCTTCCACCGTGGCTGCAAGTGCTTGAATTTGTAGGGCCAATGCAGCAGGATCTGGGTTAGAACTGGACTCCATCTCTTTAAAATAGAACAGTGTCCTTGAACTGGATGCTCAAGAATATTCAATCCCCACAGACGGCGCCAAACTGAAGATGCTATGATCGTCAGTAGAGATGTTTGTCCATATTGGGCTCGTCCATAATTGCTCCAGACCCTGGAACACGTCAAATTGCAAAGAATGTGGTCACCAGTGTGGCGCCAGCCACGGAGCCTTTGATGCCAAAGTTAGAAAGGCTTGGAAACAAAGGAAGATGATATAGCTTTAGTAAGTGAAATCCCTAGTAAGTGGATGCGGATCACCCAACACTAATTCCAAGCCACAACCCCCCACCACAAAATCCCCAATTTGTGGGTACCTGTCACCGGAAGAATCTAATAGTCCTCCTAAGCGAGCAAAAAGAAAGGCGATGGAGGGAGAAATACGTCTAAACTCAGTATAATCCACCATTAAGAAAAGATATGCATTTCGAAGAAACAAAATAAGAACAACATTTCGAAAAAGAAAGTACAAAGCAAAGAAATACAAAACAGCAAAGAAAAAAAAAAGTGAAAGAAGGCGTAAAGGAAGGGATACGCACCTGAAAAAAGGGAAGAAAATCGCAAATGACTAGACAACAGCAGCGGTGAACTCAGAAAAATCAAATAACAGAGAAAACAAAAAGAATAGCTAAAACTCAGAGAAGCCAAATCTGAGAGGAAGGTAAAGAGATGAAGGGAAAAGGAAAACAAAGTGTTGGAGTGTGCCTTGGAAATTGCGGGAAACTAAAAAGGTATTCACCGGCAAACTAGGTCCAACCTGGGAGGGGCCTTACCGAGTCGTCCACTATTCACGACAAGGAAGTTACCGCCTAGAAGGAAATAAGCTACCTCGTCCATGGAATGTCGAGCATCTAAAAAGGTATTACGAGAAAGAATCCATGATCTAATTGTAAGCAGTTAACATAATTTGATTCCATACTTTCTATTAACGCAAATTGATTCTATGCTCTCTAATACAAGTTATGTATTAAAGTAAGTAATTATTCATAATTGCATAAGTAATCATTCAGGATCATTCAGCATTTCACTGGCATCGTTCAGAAGTTTTTATGTCCTAATTATTTCTTTTCAAAAACCTAAAACGGCCGTTCGTCTATATCAAAAAGACGATAAAAATCCTTCAAAGGATGCGCATCGTCCAGATCGAAAAGACGATAAAATTATTCAAATGATGTGCGTTGTCCAGATCAAAAAGACGATAAAAATCCTTCAAAGGATGAGCATCGTCCAAATCGAAAGGACGATAAAATTTCTTCAAACAAGATACATCGTCCAGATAAAAAAGATGATAAAAATCCTTAGAAGGACGTACATCGTCCAATAATGCCTTAGCAAAAATCATCCAAGTCCATAGAAAGAAGAAGAAATAATTTCAACCCAAGATTCAACACAAAAATTCTCTAAGTCCACTGAGGGACGAAGACAAGTGCTTCCACAATTAGAACAAGAAGGAAAAAGGCAACAAATACATCATATAAATTAAAGATGGAAATTTATCAAAAACACCAAAACATATGGGGACCAAAAAGAGTGTTCATCCGAAAGCCCCAAAACACATAGGGCATATATAAAAATTAAAAAAAAAAAAAAATTTCACCATAAAAAGAACGGTACGATCACGTTGAAGGAACATCATCACCACCCTTGTTAGCTTCAGGGGGATCCTCACCAGATGCCAAAGAAGCCTGAGCTGCCAGGGCCGCCTCATCCGCTTCAATTTCTTTGTCCACGGCTTCAAAATCCAGGTCTTCTAGATCAACTCCTGGCCCATGTTTAATCAGGTACCTTCTTAACAATTCGAGGCCTATGAAGTACCATTGGAAGAGGATAGTATTGTACTCGTCTGTTGTCTGGAAGGCAAGAATGGCCTTAGCAACTACAGCTTTCATCCTCTGGCCTGCTAACACAAAAAGCTCGTCCTTCTGCTTTATCGATATCTTTTCAGTCTCAAGCTGCTCAGTCAGAGTCTTGAATTTCTACTTGGAAGTGTTATGTGCGTCCATTGCTGCAGCTAGATCCTTCCGCAATCCCGAAGCCTCAGCCTCCAGAGCCTCCACCTTCGAAGTGGCCATAACAGCCTTCTCTTCGTTCGCCAAAAATTGTGAAGTAAGATGCATCGTCTCTCCCAGCACCTAAATGGTGACAACTTGAGTTATCCAAAAAAAAAAAAAAAAAAGATAAAGCAGAAAAAGATCACATGCACGAGCTTGTGAACATGCTGGTTCACCATCTCATGGGAGGGCACAAGGGAAATCTCCTTCATCTCATCAGGAGTTAAAAGCTCGCCCGAGCCACGGCAGTCTCAGCGTCAACCCAGATGCTGGAACCCATCTTTTCTTTACCCTTATGCATCGTCTTCCGCCTCTTAGGGTCAGGAACCTCCTCAACAAAAATCGCAGGAGAAGCTATTCGCCCTTCGTCCAAAGTAGGGGTGGACGAGCCCCTCTCAGCCGTCTCTTTCTCTTTCTCTTTCTCCCTCTCTTTATCAGTAAATTTCAAAGTTTTCTGTCCAATGCTTGAAAGGGGTTCATTCTTCTTCCCCCTGATTTTCACATACATATCCTTATTAAACTTGCTCGTCATTTCTACACCACGAAGTAAAGAAAGTTAAAATAAAGAAGTAAAGAAGGACAGTCGTACTTATCAAAGCTACTCACGTTTTCGCTGCTCTCGGTCAAGTAATTTAAGGACAAAGAGTGAAGGCTCAAGCCCCAGACAGTGACGAGCCAACGTGCGCGGATCAACCAGATCGTCAAAGTCATCGATCGTTCTTGCGTATTTAATTGCTTCCAGAACCCTTTCCTCAAATTGGCTCTCAAGTTCAGGACGCTCCTTCACTGTATAATAGGGAAAATCATGCAAAGTCAGAAGGACGACCAAAAACAGCCACAATGCAAAAGGAGAATAAAGAATAAAAGACAAACGCACCAAGACAAGGGGTCTCCCACCGGCGCAGCAACCTAGGGACATTCCCCCAAAAATCATCGGATAAAGTCTTCCAACCATCGCCTGACACAAAAAAGTATCTGGACTTCCAGTAACGAAAGGACGAAGGAAGGTTAACTATAAGGCGAGATCTCCTATCCCAGGGAACAAATTTATAATACCCAAATTCCTTGGACTCTTTCAGACGATAGAGATGGGTAAACTCATTGAGGGTAATCATGTCTCCATCTGCTATGGTCGTCTAAATCACCATACAGCTTATGACTATTCTCCAGGAATTAGGCATAAGTTGCCCGGGGGCAATCTGTAGGTGATCTAGAATCTCCATAATGAAGGAATGGACGGGAAATCTTAAACCACACAGAAAGGCTGCTTCATAAAAGCAAACCTCACCATGGGCGAAGGCACAAGCCTTTTTGACCTTCTTGGGAAGACGAACCCTAGTTTCCCTAGGAAACTGAAATCTATCCCTGAAGTTTTTTAAGACATCTACCTTCAAGTCACACTCTTCCTTGAGAGCATGAAAAAGACGAAGAGTAACAATAGAAGTAGAGGGAAGAGTGGACAAAGGAGGAACGGAGGTAGCCGTGTCCGCAACAGCCCCGTCCGCGGTTGTGCCAGAAGACGAACCCCTCTCCTGACCACTCGATCTCACAATAGAGCACATATTTTCCCTCCTAAGGACCCCACAGATAGATTTAAACCAACAAAAAGACTGTAGCAACAGTGGATGCAGATCACCCAACACTAATTCCAAGCCACTACCCCCCACCACAAACTCCCCAATTTATGGGTACCTATCACCAGAAGAATCTAATAGTCCTCCTAAGCGAGCAAAAAGAAAGGCGATGGAGGGAGAAATACGTCTAAACTCAGTATAATCCACCATTAAAAAAAGATATACATTTCGAAGAAACAAAATAAGAACAACATTTCGAAGAAGGAAAGTACAAAGCAAAGAAATACAAAACATCAAAGAAAAAAAAAGGGAAAGAAGGTGTAAAGGAAGGGATACGCACCTGAAAAAAGGGAAGAAAATCGCAAATGACTAGACAACAACAGCGGTGAACTCAAAAAAATCAAATAACAGAGAAAACAAAAAGAAAAGCTAAAACTCAGAGAAGCCAAATATGAGAGGAAAGTAAAGAGATGAAGGGAAAAGGAAAACAAAGTGTTGGAGTGTGCCTTGGAAATTATGGGAAACTGAAAAGGTATTCACCAGAAGCAAGACCTCCTCACCGATCAGAACTGGACACGTGGCCACAATGCGTGCCATGCCGCCATAAGGCAATTAATGCGGAGAACACATCCCCAAGCGTAAAAAAAAAAAAAAAAAGAACTTCTCACATTCCTAAGACCGTCCGAATCATGGACAACCTTGGAATGAGGGGGCAGCTAATAGTCCCAAAAATATAATCGTCCACATGAGAAGGACGATCTATAAGCACGACCCCAACGTCGATGCAGTCTAAGGGGATTACTTGACAACGACCTAGCTGTCGTCCTTCAATCAAGACAAGCCGTTACAAAAATAGCAATGAATTCCAATTCCGTTCAAGGTGTATCTGTCAACTTGACACCCTGCACGAGCGTTACAGATTCTGCAATAACACCATCATTATTATAGAACCAACGGCTAGAAGAGAAAGGAAATCACCTATATATATTCATAAACAAGATTCAAGAAAGGTACAAAAAAAACACTTACTAGAGATTTCACTTACTAAAGCTATATCATCTTCCTTTGTTTCCAAGCCTTTCTAACTTTGGCATCGGAGGCTCCGTGGCTAGCGCCACACCGATGACCACATTCTTTGCAATTTGACGTGTTCCGGGGTCTGGAGCAATTGTGGACGACCCCAATCTGGACGAACATCTCTATTGACGATCTAGCATCATCAATATATATTTCACATACACGTAGATTAATGTAATCAAACCTATGGGCTCATGACATGACGAGATAGGGTGGAATGATAGTTGAGTTATCTTGGTACGAGTGCCTCGAACAATACAAAGTTTGATTCCATCAAACACAAAGGACAATAATTTACTTACATTCCAATTTTATCTAGTTGGATTTACCAATTTAAATATATTCGTCTTCTTTTTTCATTGTTTTTAGTTAATATTGTATGGTTTTAGACCCCTTAAACCAACCAGATTAACCTAGTTAATTAGCCAAGTGATTAACTTAGTCAAATTATGCAATTCTAGGTTATCACAAACATACAATCATATTAAAAATATAAAGCAGCGAAAAAATAAATAACACAATGATATAATCACCCAGGAAACCACACAGTAAAAACCTGGGGAGGATTTGACCTAGCTATCCTCAAGGTAAACTTGAATCCACTATTCGAAAGAATCGAAGTTCATAAAAAAGGACTTACAAGCTCCCCGCTTGACTTCCTAATGCTACCCACCAGTAGAACTTACTGATACGACCACGTGCAAACTCCGAATGCACGGACTCTTTCTTTCTTGGATTCTCCAATCAGCTACAAGCACCCACGCTTGTTATTCTTTAAGCTCCAATGGCAGCAACCGAGTTGATTATCAAGATGTTGATATTATCTCTACCTTGAAACCCCAAGCTTATGTGAAGGAAAGCTCCTCAATGATCTCACAAGAGATTCACACAAACCGCAATGTATGAGCAACAATACAACAAAGACAACTCTTAAAAACATAGTTAGGGTTTTGCCTTATATACCTAGGGAAAAAACAGAAAACCCAAAACGTTTAATGAGTTAGGGCTGAGTTGAAAAATTCTGCAGAAAAACATTCTGCCCGACTTTCGATCGATCGAGTCTAACTTTCGATCGATCGAGCCAGGTTGAAATGCACCAATGCATCTGCAGCCTCTCGATTCCAACTTTACATAAAATATATAACTTTGAGCAAGCCTAAACAAGACTAAATATATTTTTTTGATCATGGTTTGCCAACATTACACATTAGAATTCTAAATACATAAATTCCTAAATCTTTAGAACCTAACAAACTCCCCCTTTGGCAATCCGTGACAAAACACAAATTAAACGCTCAAAGTTTACAAGTAAAAGCCCTTTACAAAAATAATGCTCATAAACTCAAATTCAATCCTAACTACTATCCATCAGTTGCAAGTGTAGACAACAGCTCAATTGAATCAACCTGTATATTCCTGAAACACTCAACAAACGCATAAACGCATGTGGGACAGAAAACAGTAAATAAATAGGTATAACATTCTTGTATGATTCACACAACACATAATAAAGACATATATCAATGAACAACTCATAAATATAAATCAGTAAACAGTGAAACACAAGAAACAAGAATCATGTATAAATCATGTATAACAAAAACAATGTTACTCCCCCCAACATGAATAGCCCCAAAAATGATATACAAAGTGAAGCACCTAGATACAATCTAAAAACTCCACTAGCTCCTTAAAACAAAAAATATACTCTCCCTCACTACAAAAACTCCTCTACAAGACAAAACTCTACTCCCCCTTTTTGTGATGGAATGCCAAAGGACAATCATAAGCAATCATCAAAAGAAGGTGGTGAGGGTGAATGAAGATGCGCCAAGTCGGCTCGCAGAGCACGAATCTCGTCAAGCAAGTCCACCAAAATCTGACTATAAGCCACCTGAACGGTCATAACAGTCTCCAAGGTACAACATGCATCAAAGTCATCCGAAGGAGGTGGAGGAACATCAGCAGTAGCAGCATTGCCAACAGGATCAGGTACATCCTCACCAGCAAGACCTGTATAAGAAGAAGGAGGAGGTACGGTACCAGAAGGCTCAGACCTAGGGTGTTTAGAGCCAACTCGAAGGTGAGCAGCCCTCTATCTAAGAAAAGACGCACCTATGGAAGCAATAACATAAACGAGCTCAGAGGAAGGGAAATCATCTAGACCAAGATAAAGCAAAATCCTATGAATAAAGATAGGATGGACAAGAGCATGAGAAGAAGATGAACTCCTATAAACATCATTCAAAGAACGAAGAAACAAATGAAGAAAACTAATAGGAGCATCAGTAACAAGAGCGTACAAAAAGACACACCTCTCGAGAGGAATGGTGTGAAGATGAGAAATGGGCCAAAAAGAATGACAAGCTATCCTAAAGAAGAGATAATGTAACTCAGATAGCTCAGCAGTGGTGATCCTAGGATTAGAACCCTACTGGATAGAAGACCTAGTGATGTAAGACATGACATCACTCAACAAAGGAGACTCAGCATAAGGGTAAACAGGGTGCTGGACCAAGGGTACCCCTAGAGCATCAGCCACTACCGTAGGAGTAATGGTGTACTATACGCCTCGTATCCAACTCTTTACCAAAGTGTTGGAATCATAGACGCGGATAGAGATGTTCAAAAAGAACTCTCTAATCAGAGTAGCAGGTGGAGGAGGATCAGAAATATCCACCAAGGGTAACCAGCCCTGATGCTCAAAATTTGCCCTAATGGCAGGATCAAACTCATCTAAAATGACAGAACGCTCAGACCAAATCTTTCTCCTAAAGTTCAGCTTATCATAAATCTCTTGGTTTTTCTCACTCGGAAACTTCTCTCGGACAAAAGGAGAAGGGGAAGGAGTAGGTGTGGGAACAGACCTACGATCTCTAGTTTTCCTAGGCATGATGCTAAGGAAAGGACAGAGACACAGAGAAAGAACCAAAAGAACACAAAAAAAAAAAAAAAAAAAAAAAAACTAAGGGTAGACTGCAAGTTGGCACAAAAGAATGTAGAACAAAACCTATATGATGCATGAACAATTACAATGTCATGATGCATGTACTAATGCAGTAAACAAAGTTCAAATTAAGTTTGATTGCACAAAATTGGCTTCAGCATAGAGTTTCTAACAAAAACCCTAAAAATTTGAAAAACCACTTGAAATGTTTTGAAGCAAATTGATGAATTGATCATCACACATGGTTGAAAATAGATTAGAATGACCAATTTCATCAAAATAACAAGCCAATTTTATCAATTTAAACCCAATTGAACAAAATCCCCAAGTCGGATCAATCACAAACCCTAGAATTTTCAATTTTTCACAAAACTCAAAATTGATCAAATTAACAAGCAAAAATCATGTTAATAACATCATAGGAACAAAACCCATTGATCAATTTCATAAAAAATGGATTGAATCATCAAAAACCCCAAAATACATAGGTTCAAAAATTCCAAATTAAAATGCATGAAATGTGAAAATAAAATCAAAAGGAAGGGTAAAATAGACATACCGGCTTAAGGAGAGAGAAACCTTGCAAAAATTTTGGAAGAAAACGACAGAAAAATCGTTGTGGAGCCTTGCCGAGTCAAAGAGATAAAAGAGAAGTTTGAAACTTTTTGAAAAGTGACTTTGAAAAAGTCAGATATGAGTTTTTTAAAAAATTGATTCACGATATTCGATTGATTGAAAATTACATTCGATCGGTCGAATCAATCTGAGAATTCTAAAAGAATTTTAAGCAAATTTCGATCGATCGAAAAACAGATTGGATCGATTGAAGCAGGCAGCGGCTCACAATATTTTGAGAAAAATTATAGTTTTGAAAAACAACACCCACATTTTGAAAACAACTCCTCAAAGTATTAAAATTGATGAAACAAAATGCATGAGTATGAGATGGAATGCTTTTTCAAAAAAAAATTAATCCCAGTTTCTCCAAAGAAAATTTCAACCATTCTCTCTTTAAATTCTTAAGCAAAAAAATGTTTTGCATAATACTCAAGGTATTTTCAAACTTGGTTGGTCAGACCAAAAACACACACAATAACATGTACAGTGTTCAGCAAAGAGTAACTTGTGTAGTGTGTGCAACTAGCAAAAGCTTTGAGATATATGTGAGGTGATATGTGAATAGCAATCAATCACAAAGTCTACAAAATCTATCACATAGAATTCAAAAGAGACTATCACCTAAAGAGTTACATCATATAACTCTCACATCTCCTAAAACATAAGTTTGCAATCATGTAAGTTTCTTGAATTTTTCCCCATAATTAGATGAATTTGGCATCAAGCCTAATAGTACATATCAGTTTTAATTATGTGAATTGGCATCAAGCCTAATAGTACACACCAGTTTTAATTATTAAGCAATTAACCGAGGCTACACCTTATGTTCTTTTTGTGCATGTGCTGCACTTTCTCGAGCACAAAATCTTATGATATGCACTAAGGTGTTCATGATTGGCTAGTGAACAGTGGTGAGATAGTTATTTATGCATTTCTCAAAAGGATCAAGTCCGACAGTCAAATAACATGTGACTTCAAGATTAAGACAAAGTGATAAAAACAATAAATATCTTTCCCACACAACATGTACTACAAAGCTTCAACTAGTAAAGTGCAATAAATAAGCTCATCAAAGCTAAACAAGGTACACAAGACATGTTATGTGTAAATAAATTGACCAACATTGTTTTCAAAGACCAAGAAAAAATAGTGCCAAACACAATTTGCTTTTCCCTTTTTTTTTTAAAGAGAAAACAAATAAATCCTAAAATGAAATGCATGAATGTTATGCAATGCAAATCCTAGAAACAGACCAAAAAAAAAAAAAAAAAACAAAAATCAAAGAACAATGGTCACACAAGAATGAGCAATGAAGCACAAGGACCATGTCAGATAGACTCAATTAGATCGAGTCTTTTGCATCAAAAACCTGTTAGATGCACCACTAGCATTGGAGTTCCTATTCACATTCGAGTGATTTCTAACTCCAGGATTAGAATAAAGGTTCAACGCCTTTACCAATTCATCAATGAGTGCCATAGGATCTTATGCTTGAGGCACAGACACTTTTAGTTTGTTTGCTCTCTTAGCAGCTTGAAGCTTGTAACAGTTAGGACGAATGTGTCCAGACTTTCCACAAAAATGACAAACCCAAGCAGGTTTACCATGCATCTTGTCCTTCGAAAGGGTAGATTCCTTAGGTTTAGACTCTCCTAGATTAACCCTAATCTTCCTAGGGGGTGAAACTTCTACAGGTTTGACAACCTCACTCACAGGGGGTTTGATAGTTTCACTCACAACCTCACTCACGGAAGGTTCAGAAGAAGATGAAGGAACAAAGTTCGTGGAATGTGGTAAAGACACAGAGATGCTTTCAACATAACCTAAACCAGATTTGTTAGAAGGATACTTTGAACATTCAACATTTGATCAAGTTTAGAACTAGCAGATCTAACAATAGATAAATCATGTTCCAAAGTTTTAACTTTATCAAGCAAGAGCATGTTCTCAGATTTCACATGATTCAAAAGATCCTTAGTATCAAATAATTTAACAAGCAAATTTTTCTTTTCAAGCTCAAGAGATTCAATTTTCTTCAGGCCAAGTTCAACATTCATAGCATCCTTTGCAGCAACTTTGCAAAGTTTATTATAGGTCTCTTGAAGATCTGCATCCTCAGAGAGTTCCCCATCAGAAGGGTTCTCTTCAACAGATACGCTTTCATTGACTACAGCAATAGCAGTGAAAGCAATGAAGTTTCCATCATCGTCACATCCAGACTCATCATCAGAAACCTCATTATCACTAAGAGTTACAGCCATAACTTTACCCTTAGACCTCAAGATTGTAGGACATTCAGATTTAACATGACCATACCCTTGACAACCAAAACACTGAGCACCCAAAGAATTGTTTGAAGATTGACCAACATTTTCTCTAGGTTTTTCAAAGTTATTAACCTTAGTGGGATCATTCTTCCTAAAGTTTCTAGGTTCAGCAGTATTTGTACCTCTTACCTTTCTGTTGTTATTCCTAAGAAAGTTTCTAAAGTTCTTTGGAAGTTATGCAATCTTTGTAGCAGAGAGCTCATCATCAAATCCACCAACATCAATATCATCAACAAACTTAAGAGCCATTGATTTGGATTTGTTTGTTTTGGGTAGGTCAGACTCATAGGATTGAAGAGATCCTATAAGCTAATTAACAGGGATGGAGCCCACATCCTTGCTCTTAGTAATGACAGTCACTTTGGGTCTAAAGTTTTCAGTTAAAGATCTAAAAATCTTCCTAACAATTTTAGGTTGATCATAGATTTCACCCAAATTAAATGCAGAATTAACAATATCATTCAATTTAGCATAGAATTCATCAAAAGATTCATCATCAGACATTCTAATGCTTTCAAATTTAGAAGTTAATTGTTGCAATTTATTGATCTTAACTGCCTTCATGCACAGTCTGGAGGATTTTCCAAGCAGTATGAGCAACCTCAACATTTGAGATTCTCTTAAATTCCTCCATAGAAACAGCATTAAAGATGGCATTCATAACTTTGCTATTGAACCCAGCTGCTTCTTTTTGAGAAGTTTGCCACTCACTTACAGGAGTAGTGGGCTTCTCCCATCCGTACTCAACGGAATTCCAAACTCTCTCATCAATAGATTTCAGGAATGCTTTCATCCTTACTTTCCAATAAGTATAGTTATTCCCATTAAAGTGAGGAGGAACAACAAGAGAGTGTCCATGTTCCATGACAATAGGGGTCAAGGATCAGCTCAGAGATAAAAAAAATCTCAAACAAGAGAGCTACCTGCTCTGATACCACTTGAACGGTTTTTGACCCCTTAAACCAACCAGATTAACCTAGTTAATTAGCCAAGTGATTAACTTAGTCAAATTATGCAATTCTAGGTTATCACAAACATACAATCATATCAAAAATATAAAGCAGCGGAAAAATAAATAACACAATGATATGATCACCCAGGAAACCACACGGTAAAAACCTGGGGAGGATTTGACCTAGCTATCCTCAAGGTAAACCTGAATCCACTATGCGAAAGAATCGAAGTTCATACAAAAGGACTTACAAGCTCCCCGCTTGACTTCCTAATGCTACCCACCAGTAGAACTTACTGACACGACCACGTGCAAGCTCCGAATCCACGGACTCCTTCTTTCTTGGATTCTCCAATCAGCTACAAGCACCCACGCTTGTTATTCTTTAAGCTCCAATGGCAACAACCGAGTTGATCATCAAGATGTTGATATTATCTCTACCTTGAAAACCCTAAGTTTATGTGAAGGAAAGCTCCTCAATGATCTCACAAGAGATTCACACAAACCGCAATGTATGAGCAACAATACAACAAAGACAACTCTTAAAAACGTGGTTAGGGTTTTGCCTTATATACCTAGGGAAAAAACAGAAAACCCAAAACGTTTAATAAGTTAGGGCTGAGTTGGAAAATTCTGCAGAAAAACATTCTGGCCGACTTCCGATCGATCGAGTCTAACTTTCGATCGATCGAGCCAAGCCGAAATGCACCAATGCATCTGCAACCTCTCGATTCTAACTTTACATAAAATATATAACTTTGAGCAAGCCTAAACAAGACTAAATATATTGTTTTGATCATAGTTTGCCAACATTATACATTAGAGTTCTAAATACATAAATTCCTAAATCTTTAGAACCTAACAAATATGATCAACATTTCTTTTGTGAATTTAGTTTACTCTTTTTTAATATCTTTTTGTTTTCCCTTTCAAGTTTCAATCCACCAATAAATAGGATGCGGCATCCTGAAGATAATGTAAGAATAGTATGACGCACAAGCGCTCCACTATGAGCATGCATCGATAGCAATCCTTAATTTCCGAAACTAGACAAGTTCTTTTTGTCCCATGAACCTTCTCTTCTGTGTGGTCCTTGACTGATCATATTCGATATATAGTAGTGAAAATTCAGTTTAGACTCTACAAGGCTTACTATCAATTTTAACTAATTAATCAATATCAAGTCCAAGTAATCAATTACCAAGTTACATGTGCAATCGTAGTAAATCAATTACAATATGAACAATCACACACAAGAGACGAGGAATTGTTTACAAAGTGAAAACCCCACAAGGAAAAATACTTTAGGCCTAGCCTAGGTCATTAAATCCACTGTAAGGAAATTGCGATACTGTACATTCCTCTTTTTTTTTTTTTTTTTTTGGTAAAAGGGAATAAAAACATAAAACCAAACAGCCAAAGTCTCAGCAGGGCAGTGCCTGCTTAGGTACAAACTAGCTAAATCAAAGTTAAAGATAGAAAGCAAATCCACAAGCAGATTTTCAAAAAGAAAAAAAATCTGCAATCAGCTTCGTTCCTTTTCTGGCAAGATGATCAGCACATATGTTCGCTTCTCGATAACAATGCTTAAAATGAATCCGTGGGATCTAGGATGCCAGCTGCCTGCAATCATCCAACAGCGAAGATACAAAGGAGTTAGTTTGGTTGGGATTAAGAAGGATGTCTATAATTGCTTTAGCATCCAATTCAACTTCTATAGCTAAATAATTTATATCCACACAAATGCTCAGCCCGTCCCTTAAAGCCCATAGCTCTACTTCAAAGCTCAATGTTACTCCGATGTTCCTGGAAAAACCCACCACCCAGCTACCCATCTCATCTCTAATTATTCCTCCTCCTCCCGCTAAACCCAAATTTCCCAAGGAAGATCCATCTGTATTTAGCTTCCACCAACCCCTTCTTGGTCTTTCCCATCTTACATCCTTCATTGTGAATCTATTAACAGCTCTCCAGTCCACTGCACACCAATGGAAGTCACTAGCTTGGCTGACGATATGAACTGTCAGGTTTGGATTGAAATTATTGTTCTAAAAAATAGTTTTGTTCCTTTGCTTCCACAATAACCAGATGGCATGCATAAACACGATCTTCCATGGAGGGTTGTTGTGCAAGATCACTTTGTTCTTGGTTGCATTAGCAATTAACCAGGTATGGAGATCCAAGGAAAAAAAACTCCTATTCTCCACAGAAATGCCCAAATGCTTCCATATTTCTTTACTTTCCGAGCAGTCACGCAACATGTGGATGATGGTTTCTGGCTCTTTTTTACATCGAGGACACACCAGGTCCAGATTAATCCCCCTTGCATTCAAGCAAACATTAACTCCGAGACTGTTGTGAAAATACTTCCAAAGGAAAAACTGGATTCTTGGATTAATTCTTTCTTTCCGTACCCATTGGCCTCTGAAATCTTATTCCTCATCATTTGGGGTGGCTAATTTATACATGTTGGAGAGATCAAATTTACCACAAGAGTTTGTTTTCCAAGCTAGCCTATCTTCACTTCTAGCAGCAATGGCATATGGCGTGGTCTGGACCTCTAATTTGATGCTCAATGGGAGTTCAAAGGAAATTTTATCCCAATTCTAGGCATTGGTCACGAACACTTCTTTCACTTTTAGATTTTCTTCATCCCTGTTCAACGGCCCTTACATTAAATTCTTGAGAGGGCCCTGAGGCACCCAGTTGTCCATCCAAAAATTTCCCTCACTGTTCCTCCCAATTATCCATTTAACTCAAACTTTGAATACATCCTCACCCTTCTTCACGCCTTTCCAAATTCGGGAACAAGGGAGTTTATCTTATTAGAGGAGTTGATTCTTCTTTGAGAGTAGTATTTTTTCCTTAATACTTTAACCCATAAAGCCTCATTTTCTTCATGGAACCTCCAATTGAGCTTAGCCAATAACGAAGTATTCCTTCACCTAGCTGTTTGGATCCCCAAGATGCCTTCCTTTTTTGCCTTGGTTACTTTCTGCCACCCCACCCAATGCATTTTTTTTTTAGGTTTCCGATGGTCCCCACAAGAAGTTCCTGCTTACTCTATTGATGTTATCTAGCACTTTACCAGGGAAGTAGGCACACTGCATGGGGTATGTAGGAATTGTAGACAACGAGGATTGTACAAGAACTATTCTGCCAGCTAAGGAAAGAAGCCCTGCCTTCTAGCCCGCAAGTTTTTGCTTCATTCTATCCAACACAAAATTATAATCCTGATTGGATGGCCCAGGGTGCTTAATTGGAATTCCCAAGTATTTTCCCAAAGAAGCAGTCGACCTAAATCCTAAATGTAAGGTTGAATTTAATCAACCATTTTGTTGGCTTTATTTTATGCCAATTTGCTTATAATTTAGCATTTAGAAACCCTGTATTTAGGTGGGAATCATGTAAGGGTAGTGTGTGAGAGAGTGTGAAGAAAAAACTTAAGAGTGTGCACTCAGCAGGGCCTCGCGACTGGATCTTGCGGCTGGCAAGTCGCCAAAGAAGGCACACATGTGAAGCATGCAGAGGAGCTGAAGAGTCATGCCAGCTGGAGCACTACAGAACAAAACTTCTAGTCTAGCCATTCTGTTAGCTCGCGACTCAGTCAAGTCGTCAGACCACTCTGTTTGGGAAAAACTGACATTTCACATTCCAAACACACACCAGTATAAATACACCTTATACCCACGTATTGTAGAGAGCTTCCAGAGAGAATTTTGAGAGAGAAATCCTAGAGAAAAACAAGATTGTGATCCTATCACAACTAATAACCTTGCACTTTATAAAGACTCTAATCTCATTAAAATCACTAACTAAAATGGAAGTCCTAAACTATTTAGGATTCCTTAAACACTAACGAATCAAAAATTAGTTATATAAAACTCTATCCTTAATTTACTAGATAAAGTATTCTAATCTCATTAGAAACTATATAACTTTAATTAGAATTTTAATCTCATTAAAAAATCTCTAATTAAAATAAATTAAGGACTTTTAATCATAAAACAATTTAGGACTAAGAGTTCTATTTAACTATCATCTTTGATCTCATTAGGTCTTTTAGTTAGATAATGATTAATAAATGTCCTTAACTTTTAAGGACTATAAAATTAATCACATAACTTTGCTTTTTATCAAACTTTTAACACTTAGTCAAAAGCAAATGAAAATTCAAAATTTAATGCCTTCAATCAGTCAAACCTTTAGCCTCAAAAGCATTTTCGTGAGAATCTCGCGACTAAGCTCTTCCTACGAAAATGGGTTAAGGCTAAATTGTGAAAACACAAAATTTAGACAGAAACTTTCGCAATTGTCTCGAGATTGTTTCGCAAGTAAAGCTTACTTGCGAAAAGTTTTGTGCTTCAGAAGCATTTTTCGCGAGTAGCTTCGCGGGAAGTTAACCCGCGAAAAATGCGTGTTTTCGGTTTTTAAAGGGAAAAACTGAATTGTTTTTAGAATTTTTAGGTAACCGTTTTTGACATCTTCATTGTTCTTCCATCAAAAACACTTTTGATTTTTTCAATGAAAATTTACAGATCAAACATTAGGGTTTTCAATATCAAGATCAAGAACCATAATAATGCTAAAAACCTTGAAAACATAATCCTAATCTCATTAGGAATAAATTTCATAATCCTAGCATTAACTAACTGTTTGATCATAAAAAATATATAATGCAAGGCAAGCAACAATATGATGAATCTTTTATAAACAATTTGCACATGCAAGATGGCCATCAAGGCAATTACATTAAATTGTCTTATAATAGCCAAGCAGTGCAAAACATCCAAGTGGTACAATAAAGAAACTTATGCACATGATAGTTATTCCACTCACATTCAATAATAATATCCTTGGTAATTACTATTAAGACACTGCACTGTTCAATAAATAAACATCATGTGAACGAATATCATCATCAACTATGAATCCACATCATAGATCACGATAAATAGCAAGTTTTCCACACATTACCGAAAACCAAAAAAACAATTTACTCTTTGATTCGAACACCGAAACAAAGACAAACAATTTGGCTTTCCTCATTCTTTAATCAAGAATGAACATGGGCACCTAGTGCGAAAAGCAAAAACGATTTCATACATTTCTCGCTATCTCTTATCAAAACATATAGAAACATGTTCAATTATCAATCTAACAATAAATTAATAAAACCCAACATGTATCCATGTCAAACCACGTGTTCAACAAGTATGCAAAAAAGTTTATTGCAGAAAACTAGAACACCAAGAAAACGGTTTTTCTTTAATTCTAAAACTCAATCACATGTTATACGAGCATGATATTGAAGACCGCTCTGATACCATTGTTGGAAAATCTGCTTTTGTATCTCATGCAAAACACACAGCAGGAGCAACAATCACGGATCTACTTTATTCATGAAAGATAACATGTAACCTTCAATTATAGAACAAAGAATAGAAAGCGTACCTTGGTGCGGTGAAATTCAAAACAAAATACTAGAAGTACTTGGGAAAATTTTTAATCTTCACTCCAATTCCACTTAATGTCCAAGAAGTGTGGTCTCTCAATCAGTTTCCAAGGAGAGAATAAAAGAGTGTCCAACACTCACACACACCATTTCATTCCTTATATGATCTTAATAAAAAGCACTTATAAAATTCTATATGTTTCTCTCCTTATATATAACTGATTATTTAATTGGGCTAGCCTTTTGGGCCATTCCAATTGGGCTCTAGTATGTGGCTTGGAGTGGGACCAAAAGGGAACAAATAAGACTTTAGCTCCAATGGGCCTTGGGCTTTTCTGTCAACTCTTGACAAGTCCAAAGTTACTATTAATTATATTCAATACCACTCTAAGAATATAATTGCACTCTAGGCCTTATTAATAAATTATATCCCAAGACCTTATTGTACATGCAACCCCTTCATTAAAATATTCGTAGTAATACAAAATCATGAATGTTGATTGCCACTTTGAAGATTACTACATGTTAATCATTGAGTACCCAGTTTAATCTTTTACGTTATTCATCATATATTTATGAAATCCAATTTCATAAATATATACTTTAGTAACTCCTTACTAAAGTGGTTGGACCCAACACTCTAAATAACAAAACTCATTAAACTTATCTCAAAGGAATATTTTATATCTCCGTTAAGAGATTATGAATTCCATCTTGAGAATATATGTTCCATCAACACTAAATGCGGCTGCCCAACAAACTGAGGTTTTGATCGTGTATTATAGATCTCACTCTTGATATATCAAAGTAACCTACACCTCATGATCAGGTCCATTATTCTCTCAGGATTTAGAGTTGATGTAAATAGAAGTTGTGAGATTTATTATTCATTTGACAATCGTTAAGAGAATAATAAATCTCACAGCGGTTCAGTTTCAATATGTCTTAAGTCTTAAAACACATCAACATATCAACTAGAAGTCTTCACTTCCGTGATCAAGACAAATCATCTTAGTTGATATGTTATAGTCTTCACAGAGGAAATGTCCAATTTTATCACTAACTACGAACTAAAATTCTGAGTTTACAAAGAACTTGTGATTTATATCTTCTATGACTAAATCACATAAATCATATACTATACATCTCATGGACTAAGATAATATCCCATTAGTTCATTTATAAATAGTTTCATATAATTAAACAATTTAATTACTTATGACATGCCAATAAATTGGATTTTAGGGCATAAACCCTAACATTAGGTACACTGGGTAGATTAGGCTTGGAGGGTTTACTGCTGTTCATGTATCCTTACTTCATTGTCTAGTGGATGATTGACCGCTTGGAGGGCGGCGGAGAGGTTTTACGCTGAGAACTTCGGTTTCCTCTTCAATAACACATCGTTGTGTTGTCTTTGTGTTTGCATCTCTCTTCCCTTAATCTTTGTCATTTAATTTCTGCTGTGGTTGTGGTTTTATCTGGTTTAGATTGTTTATCAATTCTATCTTAGCTTATTTTCATACTTCGCACATATATTGTTAGATAATAAGCTTGAATTGGTAATTTGTAATTTGGGGGTCTAAACATTCAAGGTGTTTTACACACTAAATTGAACATCCACTAAAATATTACACATATTCTCCCTGCTTTCCATATCAATGTTGGGTGAGAAATACACCTTAGACTTCGACTCACGCACTGATTGCCTAGATTTCTCACAGAAAATTTTCATCACCTCCCAAATGGCAGTGCAATTTGCTTGGTTTGCTTTGGCAAACAATACTAGGTTGACTGCGAAAAGGAGATGGGAGAAGCTCGGACCCATCCTGGAAGCTTTGACTGCGTTCCACAACTTCTCTCTGCATTTACCCTTAATGAGCTGACCTAGAAATTCTATACACATAATGAAAATGTAAGACAAAGGGTCCCCTGGCTTGATACCCTTAGAAGGTTGAATTCGTTCCAACATCCCCCCATTGAATAAGACAGAGGTTGAGCCTAAGGAAATACAGCTCATAATTAACTCTACCAAATCCATCAAAAGATTGGTACAAATAAACCTTTCCCTGATAAAACCCCACTCCAACTTGTCATAGGCCTTTTCATGGTCAATCTTTATAGCCATAAACACTTCCTTCCCTTTTGATCTACTGATGGAATGGATGAGTTCCTGAACAATAATTCCATTATTAGTTCCTTTCCGACCTGGGACAAAGGCAGTTTGAAGGGGAGAGATTAGTTTGTCCAGTTGAGGCCTTAGCCGAGCAACTATTATCTTTGTGACTAGCTTATACACGGTGTTACAAAGGCTTATAGGTCGGTAATTACCTAGATATTCAGGATCTTTAATCTTTGGGATAAAGGCAATGAGGGTTCGGTTAAGGTACTCTAGTATTCTCTTCTTCAAGAAGATGTTTTTTATTTCCTCTACCACTTAATTCCCTACCATGAGCTAGAAACGCTGGTAAAACCCTGCGTGAAGCCCATCTGGTCCAGGGGCTTTGAAAGGTTTCATCAACCGTAGTGCTCCTTTTATCTCCTCTTCCGAGACCTCATGGTTGAGAGCTTCACTCTCTTCTTCTAACAAGATCACCTACCACTGGTTTGCAAAAGAAGGATATCTCTTAGAGTAAGCCAAAGAAGAGGAATAGAAGTCCTCAAAGCCTTTTCTGATATAATCCATCACCTCCCTCTCCTCATACAGCCATTCACCAACACTATTTTTGATGGCTGAAATCCTATTCCTTTTCCTTCTCACTAGCGTGGAAATATGATAGAAAGACATGTTTCTATCTCCTAAGATCATCCAATTTACTCTTGATTTGAGGGCCTAAATGTCTCTTTCCTAATCAAGAATGCCATCCAACTCCCTTTGAAGCTGCTTCTCTAGAGCCAAAAGTTGAGGGATAGGTCTAACAGCAACTACCTTTTGTATTCCATTGAGTCTAGCCATGATTCTCCTTTTCTTTTGAAACACATTCCCGAAGTGGACCTTGTTCCATCGTTTTGCTTCAACAGAGAAAGTGTTTATGGCTCCCTAATGTGAATGAGCATGATTCCAGACCCTAGTGACAATCGAAGGAAAGGACGGGTCAGACGGCCAGCAACTCTAGAACCTAAAAGGTCTGGGGTGTTGAAAATGACTATGGGGTTCAACTTCCAGAAGAATAGGGCAATGGTCTGAATGGTAGCTAGTAAGGTGAGTAATTTTTGCCTCTGGGAAATGTAAACACCAGCTGGGATTCACAAAGAATCTGTCAATTCTTTCTTGTATTAAGGCATTCAATTCTCTGCCATTTGTCCAAGTGAGTCTCAGCCCTGTGAATCCCAAATCCATCATACTGCACTTATCAAGACACTCTTTAAATTGCAGGGACCTATTTATACTAATAGCTCTACCTCCATACTTATAATCATCCAAAAGGGATTCATTAAACTCCCCTACAATAACCCACGCCATAGTCTGAAGCTCAGCCAGATTGGATAGATTTTTCTATAGAATAGCCCTCTCTTCAAACCTAGGACTTGCATACACAGCATAAAAAAGCCAAGAAAAGTTAGAGGCACATACCTTAACCTGTGACATGTATTTCCTGCTCTGTTTTTACCAGTAGCGAGATTTCCACTCTATCTGAGTTCCACAGCAACCAAAATCCCTCGACATAGCTAATGGTGTCAGTATGAATTGCCATATCAAATGGAAATAGATCCATAATCTCTTTTGCACGCTCTCCTCCAATCCTAGTTTCCATAATCACCATGATTACTAGATCATGATTTTGAGCAAGCTCCGAAACGTAGTTCTGAAAATTAAGCTTCAGAGCACCGCTACTTTTGGAGTAAGGCACTCATCAAAAGGCGGCATCAGCCTCCTCCATTAAATTCCATCCCATCTTCCTTAACCACTCCCCTGTCTGATCCTTCCTTGGCATCAAAGTTAGGTGGTGCTGTAGAATGCCCTTCTCCATTTCCTGAGCTATTGAATGCAGGTTAAACTCCATCGTTGTTTGGAAAACTTGAAGAAGCTTCGTTAAGTGTCGGTTTCCTATGACCAATGTTGATATCGGCTGAAAGTATAACATCCTTCTCTTTGACAACATCTCCCACGGGTTTTTGTTGCATAAAACCGGGATCAGTGAGATTTAGGGAATAGACTTCCATACTATCCTTCTTTCTTCTTCCAGGCTTAGTGAATCTGTCAGGAACTGCCACTATGGGTTCGACATCGTTTGCCGTGCTGGATCCGTGAGAGGAAGATCCCTTTTCTTTATGCTCTCTTCTATCAGAGGGAAAATTAAGCTCCAAGCTTTTTTAAGCTTTAAATTGAATCAGCCTATTACATGCATTGAGTTTGCTCTTGTTAGGATTAGCGCCCCTAAATCCTATTGTATGATACTATATATGACATGTATGACAATAAGTATGACTTACTGTTTTGATTAATAAAATTATTTTAATATTATCTAAAATAATGGTAATATGAATATTTGGATATTATCATAGAGTCTATGAGATGCATAGTATGTGATTTAGTCACAGAAGATATAAATTACAAGTTCTTTGTAAACTCAGAATTTTAGTTTGTAGTCAGTAATGAAATTGGGCATTTCGTCTGCGAAGACTATAACATATCAACTAAGATGATTTGTCTTAATCATGGAAGTGGAGACTTCTAGTTGATATGTTGATATGTTTTAAGAGTTAAGACCTATTGAACTGGACCACTGTGAGATTTATTATTCTCTTAACAACTGTCAAATGAATAATAAATCTCAAGACTTCTATTTACATAAACTCTTAATCCTGAGAGAATAATGGACCTGATCATGAAGTGTAGGTTGCTTTGATATATCAGGAGTGAGATCTAAAGTCACGATCAAAACCTCACTATATTGGGTAATCACATTTAGTGTTGATGAAACATATATTCTCAAGATGGAATTCATAATCTCTTAACGGTGATATAAAATATTCTCTTGAGATAAGTTTAACGGGTTTGGTTATTCAGAATGTTAGGCCTAACTACTTTAGTAAGGAGTTACTAAAATATATATTTATGAAATTGGATTTCATAAATATATGATGAATAACTTAAAAGATTAAACCGGGTACTCAAGCATTAAGACGTAGTAATCTTCAAAGTGGCAGTCAACCCACATGACTTTGTATTACTATAAATATTTTATGAAGGGTTGTGTGTTTAATAGAGTCTTGAGATATAATTTATTAATAAGGCCTAGAGTGCAATTATATTTATATAGTGGTATTAAATATAATTAATGGTAACTTTGGACTTGTCAAGAGTTGATAGAAAAACCTAAGGCACATTGGAGCTAGAGTCTTATTTGTTCCCTTTTGTTCCTACTCCAAGGCACATATTAAAGCCCAATTGGAATGACCCAAAAGGCTAGCCCAATTAGATAATTAGTTATAAGGAGAGAAACATACATAATTCTGTAAAAGAATGAAATGGTTTTGTATGTGAGTGTAGGACACTCTCTTATTCTCCCTTGAACACACATGTATAAACTAATTGAGAGACCACACTTCTTGGACACAAGTGGAATTGGAGTGAAGATTAAAAATGTTCCCAAGTACTTCTAATCTTTAGTTTTGAATTTCACATCACCAAGGTACACTCTCTTGTTCTTATATTCTGAAATTTACATAGTACATGTTATTAATTGCGAATAAAGTAGATCCGTTAATTTTTTGCTGCGTATGTTTTGTACGCAATACAAACATGTGTTTTTTTTTTTTAACAAATGGTATCAGAGCGGTCTTCATTTTTGAATTGGTATAACATGTTTTGTGAGATTTGGAATTAGAGATAGTAATTTCAAGATGTTAGAAGATTTTACATTCAATTTTCTATATGGTTGTTGAAATTACTGTTTTATAAAAACTGATATTGGTGTTATGATGTTGTTTAAGTTTGATATTAAGTATGTTAAATTGAATTTTAAGGCTATAGCATCAATGGAATTCAGTTTTGATATCAATCTCTGTTTATTATGTTCATATGATGGTTGTTTGTTAATGAAAAACCGTTGAAAACTGCTTAAGAAAAATTCTAGAAAATTTGAGTTTCACGAGATTCGATTAATCAAAAATTACTTTCGATCGATCGAGTGAAACAGTGATCAATCTATTTGATTCGATTGATATTCAATTGCTAGTTGATCGATCGAATGTTCTTTTTCGATCGATCGAGTAGCGATTGAGTACCAATTGAGTTAGGCAGATTGTTAAGTATGAATTTTTTAATTTTTTCAAACAATCAAGATACACATTCGATCGATCGAAAACCATGAATTTTGAATTTTTTCTCAGTGTTTTCACATTTAAAACTGCAAGGCTATGTGTGATGAGATTACACATGTTTTCTAATTAAAAACCTTAATTTAAAATATCTAGTGGGAGAGAGATACAATGGTTGGATCTCACGGCCTCCATTGTTGGTTCATAGTAGTATGAAATATATACTTTGTCTTTGCTTTGAGCTTAGCATTCCACGCAGATAGTATTTATTTCACGGTCCTACAAGATTGAACTTCCTGGTTTATAGTGGTTTGATCAAACACCTTGTCTTAGCCTTGAACTTTGCATTCCATGCAAAGGGTGTTTTGAATCATGGTACTACAGGATAAACCTGTTAATAGTAGATGAAATGTGGCTACACATGATTCTAGACAATGTTATACACTAGACTAAATATTATAGTATCCTCTATGCTGAGTTCTTACTATTATTATCTAGAGGCTAAATGTATAACGACATATTATTAGTGTTTGATAAGAGTTATCATGATAGCACTAACAATGAGAATAGTTCTCAATCAATCATAGTATTTAATGTTCATTCTATGCTAAAGGATATTAAATATGGGATTGGGTTGTCGTTGCATATTTTATATTATAGGTTTATTAAGGTTCCATACTATATGTTTATATGCTAAATTGATAATGTCCAGTTTACTTATTATATTCATATTTAATCATGGCATCATTTAGCCCACTTGTTGCTATTCTTAATCAAAATAAACTTGCTAGGTTCTAAAGGTTTAGGAATTTATGTATTTAGAACTCTAATTTGTAATATTGACAAACCATGATCAAAACAATATGTTTAGTCTTGTTTAGGCTTGCTCAAAGTTGATTAATTATTGTAAAGTTGGAATCGAGTGGCTACAGAATGCATTGGTGCATTTCGGCCTGGCTCGATCGATCAAAGCTTAGGCTCGATCGATCGAATCTTGGGTCAGATGCGTTTTCTGCAGAATTTCCAACTTAGCCCTAACTCATTAAATGTTTAGGGTTTTATGTTTTTGCCCTAGGTATATAAGGCAAAACCCTAGCCACGTTTTTAGAGTGGCTTCTGTTGTATTGTTGCTCATAGATTGCTGTTTTATGTAAATCTCTTGTGAGATCTTTGAGGAGCTTTCTTTACACAAAGCTTAGGGTTTTCAAGGTAGAGATAATATCAACATCTTGATGATCAACTCGGTTGCTGCCATTGGAGCTTAAAGAATAACAAGCGTGGGTGCTTGTAGCTGATTGGAGAATCCAAGAAAGAAAGAGTTCGTGGATTCGGAGCTTGCACGTAGTCATGTCAGTAAGTTCTACTGGTGGGTAGCATTAGGAAGTCAAGCGGGGAGCTTGTAAGTCCTTTTGTATGAACTTCGATTCTTTCATAGTGGATTTAGGTTTGCCTTGAGGATCGGTGGGTCAAATCCTCCCCAGGTTTTTATCGTGTGGTTTCCTGGGTGATCATATCATTGTGTTATTTATTATTCCACTGCTTTATATTCTTGATATGATTGTATGCTTGTGATAACCTAGAATTGCATAAATTGACTAAGTTAATCACTTAGCTAATTAACTAGGTTAATATGGTTGTTTTAAGGGGTCTAAAACCGTTCAAGTGGTATCAGAGCGGGTAGCTCTTTTCTTGTAGATCTTTTGATCTCTGAGCTGATCCTTGACCCCTGTTGTCATGGAACACGGACACTCTCTGGTTATTCCTCCTCATTTCGATAGGAATAACTATACTTATTAGAAAGTAAGGATGAAAGCATTCTTGAAATCTATTGATGAGAGGGTTTGGAATTTCGTTGAGTACGGATGGGAGAAGCCCACTACTCCTATGAGTGAGTGGCAAACTTCTCAAAAAGAAGTATCTGGGTTCAATAGCAAAGTTATGAATGCCATCTTTAACGCTGTTTTTATGGAGGAATTTAAGAGAATCTCTAATGTTGAGATTGCTCATACTGCTTGGAAAATCCTCCAAACTGTGCATGAAGGCACAAAGGCAGTTAAGATAAACAAACTGCAGCAATTAACTTCTAGGTTTGAGAGCATTAGGATGTCTGATGATGAATCATTTGATGAATTTTATGCCAAACTGAATGATATTGTTAATTCTGCTTTTAATTTGGGTGAAATCTATGATCAACCTAAAATTGTTAGGAAGATACTTAGATCTTTAACTGAAGACTTTAGACCCAAAGTGACTGCTATTACTGAAAGTAAGGATATGGACTCCATCCCTGTTGATGAGCTTGTAGGATCTCTTCAGTCCTATAAGTCTGACCTACCCAAAGCAAATAAATCCAAATCAATGGCTCTTAAGTCTGTTGATGATGTTGAGGTTGGTGGATTTGATGATGAGCTCTCTGCTACAGAGATAGCTTACCTTGCCAAGAATTTTAGAAACTTTCTGAGAAACACTAAAAGAAAGGCAAAAAATACAAACACTGCTGAACCTAGAAACTTTAAGAAGAATGATCCCACTGAGGTTAATAACTTTGAAAAACCTAGAGAAAAAGTAGGTCAATCTTCAAACAATTCTTTGGGTGCTCAGTGTTTTGGTTGTCAAGGGTATGGTCATGTTAAATTTGAATGTCCTACATTCTTGAGGAGTAAGGGTAAAGCTATGGTTGTAATCCTTAGTGATAATGAGGTTTCTGATGATGAGTCTGGATGTGACAAGGATGGAAACTTCATTGCTTTCACTACTACAGCTGTAGTCAATGAATGCGTGTCTGTTGAGGAGAACCCTTCTGATGGGAAACTCTCTGAGGATGCAGATCTTCAAGAGGCCTATAATAAACTTTGCAAAGTTGCTGCAAAGGATGCTATGAATTGTAAGGTTGAAATTTATCAACCATCTTGTTGGCTTTATTCCGTACCAATTTGCTTGTAATTTAAGCACTTAGTAACCCTGTATTTAGGTAGGATTATTGTAAGGGTAGTGTGTGAGAAGATGTGAAGAAAAGCTTAAGTATGTGCAAAGAAGCAGAGTTTCGCGGCTAGGACTTGCGGCTGCAAGTCGCCAACTTCAGGCACGTGAGATGCACACAGGGAAGCTGAAGGGTCGCGCCAGCTGTCGCACTACAGGACAAAAGTCCCAGGTTGGCCAGGCCGTTACGTCGCGACTTGATTTCACGACTTGGACAAGCCGCGAGACCAAGCCGCCAATTTATCCTGTTTGGCAAAAACTGTCTCTTCGTATTCTTTTCTCACCTCACTATATATAAACCCTTATACCCACTAAATTGAGAGAGCTTCCAGAGAGAATTTTGTGAGAGAAAACCCTAGAGAAAAACAAGATTGCCTCATCCCCAATCTTCATCTAAGAGACTCTACAAATTCCTCTACTCTCTTCCTCTCCATTGTCATACCCTTGAGAGGTCTTTTACCAAATCCTTATCTCACCACATCCACGTCTGCGAGAAGGTTCATTTGGTGCTAAAGGAAGCAGTTTGGAAGGAACCAATATACATTGGTTGATGCTATGGTCTAGTAGCAGAATCCGGGAAACTAAAGAAGAAATAGGTTCGGCATAACCTCGTTGGAGCAAGAAGTTTGGAGGGCTTAGGTACTTGGGTAGATTAGGTTTGGAGGGTCTTCTGCTGTTCATGTATCCCAACTATATTCTTTAGTGGATTTTATCACCGCTTAGAGGGCAGCGGAGAGGTTTTACGCCGAGGACTTCGGTTTCCTCTTCGATAACACATCGTGTGTTGTCCGTGTGTTTGCATCTTTCTTCCCTTTATCTTTGCCTTATATTTATTGCTGTGGATGTGTTTATATTTGGCTTAGATTATTTATCAATTCTGTTATAAGCTTGTTATCATGTTCCGCACATTAATTGTTTGATATAAAGCTTGAATTGGTATTTTTGTAATTTGGGGTTTAAACGTTCAAGGGTGTTTCATACCCATATTGAACATTCATGAATGTTGAACTTGGCCTAAAGAAAATTGATTCTCTTGAGCTTGAAAAGAAGAATCTGCTTGTTAAACTTTTTTATGCTAATGATCTTTTGAACCATGTAATCTGAGAACAAGCTTTTGCTTGATAAAGTTAAAACTTTGGAACATGATTTATCTGTTACTAGATTTGCTAGTTCTAAACTTGATCACATGCTGAATGTTCAAAAGTATCCTTCTGATAAATCTGGGTTAGGTTATGTTGAAAGCATCTCTGTGTCTGCTCCTAATTCCACAAACTTTGTTCCTTCATCTTCTTCTGAACTTACTGTGAGTGAGGTTGTGAGTGAAACTATCAAACCACCTGTGAGTGAGGTTGTCAAACCTGTAGAAGTTTCACCTCCGAGGAAGATTAGGGTTGATCTGAGAGAGACTAAACCTAAGGATTCTACCCTTTCCAAGGACAAAATGCATGGTAAACCTGCTTGGGTTTGTCATTTTTGTGGAAAGTCTGGACACATTCGTCCTAACTGTTACAAGCTTCAAGCTGCTAAGAGAGCAAACAAACCAAAAGTGTATGTGCCTCAAGCACAAGATCCTATGGCACTTATTGGTGAATTGGTAAAGGCGTTGAACCTTTATTCCAATCCTGGAGTTGGAAATCACTCGAATGTGAATAAGAACTCCAATGCTCGTGGTGCATCTAAAAGGTTTTGGATGCAAAAGACTCGACCTAATTGAGTCTTTTTGACATGGTCCTTGTGCTTCACTGCTTATTCCTTTGTGACCATTGTTCTTTGGTTTTTGTTGCTTTTGTTTGTTTCTAGGATTTGCATTGCATTACATTGATGCATTTCATTCTAGGATTTATTTGTTTTCTCTTTTAAAATAAAATTAAAAAAAGAAAAAAGAAAAAGGGAAAAGCAAATTGTGTGTGGCACTATTTTTCTTGGTCTTTGAAAACAAGGTTGGTCAATTTATTTGCACATAACATGTCTTGTGTACCTTGTTTAGTTTTGATGAGCTTATTTATTGCACTTTACTAGTTGAAGTTTTGTAGTGCATGTTGTGTGGGAAAGATGTTTATGGTGTTTATCACTTTGTCTTAATCTTGAAGTCACATGTTATTTGACTGTCGGACTTGATCCTTTTGAGAAAGGCATAAATAACCATCTCACTACTGTTCACTAGCCAATCATGAACACCTTAGTGCATATCATAAGATTTTGTGTCCGAGAAAGTGTAGCACATGCACAAAAAGAACATAAGGTGTAGCCTCGGTTTAATTGCTTAATGCTTAAAATTTGGTGTGTACTATTAGGCTTGATGCCAATTCACTTAATTAAAACTGGTGTGTACTATTAGGCTTGATGCCAATTCACATAATTAAGAGGCTAAATTCAAGAAACTTACATGATTGCAAGCTTATGTTCTAGGAGATGTGGGAGTTATATGATGTAACTCTTTAGGTGATAGTCTCTTTTAAATTTTGTGTGATGAATTTTGTAGACTTTGTGATTAATTTCTATTCACATATCATCTCACATGTATCTCAAGATTTTGCTAGTTGCACACACTACACAAGTTAGTCTTTGCTAAACACTGTACATGTTATTTTGTGTGTTTTTGGTCTGACCAACCAAGTTTGAAAATACCTTGAGTATTATGCAAAATATTTTTGCTTGAGAATTAAAAGGGAGAATTGGCTGAAACTTTATTTTGGGAAACTGAGATTAAAATTTGGGTTTTTGAAAAAGCATTCCATTTCATCTCATACTCATGCATTTTGTTTCATTGATTTCAATGCTTTGAGGAGTTATTTTTCAAAAATTGGTTTGAGTTTTTCAAAACTGTAATTTTTCTCAAAATACTATGAGCCGCTGCCTGTTTCGATCGATCCATTCTGTTTTTCGATCGATCGAAAATACTTAAAATCTCTGTAAAAATTTCGGAGTGATTCGATCGATCGAAAGTGATTTTCGATCAATCGAAAGTCGCGAATCAGGTTTTTTTAAAACACTGTTCTTAACTGATTCAAACACTTTTTTTAAAAGTTTTTTCAAACTTTTCTTCTCTCTCCGACTAGGCAGGGCTCCACAGTCCATTTTTTGTTGTTTTCCTCCGGAATTTTTGCAAAGAATCTCTTTCCTCAAGCCGGTAAGTCTCTTTTGCCCTTCCTTTTTGAGTTTATTTACATATTTCATGCATTTTTCATGCATTTATCCTCAAATTTTTGGACCTTTTTCTTTTTGGGAATTTTGTTGAGTCAAGCCCAATTTCGTGTAATTAATCAATGGGTTTTTGTGGGGAAATGTTATAAACATGATCTTGATAGTTTAATTTGATCAATTTTGGGTTTTATGAAAAATTGAAATTTCTAGGGTTTGTATAAATTCTGAATTGGGGATTTTGTTCAATTAGGTTGAAATTGATGAAATTGGCTTGTTGATTTGATGAAATTGATTATGCTAATCTATTTCCAACATTATGTAATGATCAATTCATCAATTTGTTTCAAAATTATCAAGTGGTTTTTCAAATTTTTTAGGGTTTTTGTTAGAAACTCTATGTTCAAGCCAATTTTGTGTAAATTGAACTTAATTTGAACTGTGTTTACTGCATTAGTTCATGCATCACAACATTGTTATTGTTCATGCATCATATAGATTTTTGTTCTATATTTTTTTTGTGCTAACTTGCAGTCTGCCCTTGGTTTTGTTTTTTTATTTTGTTCTTTTGGTTTTCTCTTGTGTCTTTGTCCTTTCCTTAGCACTATGTCTAGAAAGACTAGGGCTCGTAGGACTGGTTCCTCATCTACTCCTTCCCTTCCTCCTTTTGACCGAGAGAGGTTTCCTAGTGAGAAAAACCAAGAGATTTTTGATACATTGAACCTTAAGAGGAAGATATGGTCTGAGCGTTCTGTCATCTTAGATGAACTTGATCCTGCCATTAGGGCAAACTTTGAGCGTAGGGGCTGGCTACCCTTGGTGGATATTTCTGATCCTTCTCCGCCTGCTACCTTGATTAGAGAGTTCTTTTCGAACATCTCTATCCGCGTCTATGATTCCAACACTTTGGTAAAGAGTTGGATACGAGGCGTAGAGTAAACCATTACTCCTAAGGTAGTGGCTGATGCTCTAGGGGTACCTTTGGTACAACATCCTGTCTATCCATATGATGAGTCTCCTGTTTTGAGTGATGTCATGTCTTACATCACTGGGTCATCTATCTAGTGGGGTTCTGATCCTAGGATCACCACTGCTGAGCTTTCTGAGTTACATTATCTCTTCTTTAGGATAGCGTATCACTCTTTCTGGCCCATTTCTCATCTTCACACCATTCCTCTCGAGCGATGTGTATTTTTGTATGCTCTTGTCACTGATGCTCCTATCAGTTTTCCCTATTTGTTTCTTCGTTTTTTAAACGAAGTTTATAGGAGTTCATCTACTTCTCATGCTCTTGTTCATCCTATTTTCATTCATAGGATTTTGCTTTATCTTGATCTTAGTGGTTTCCCTTCCTCTGAGCCTATTCATGTGATTGCTCCCATAAGTGTGTCTTTCCTTAGACAAAGGGCCACTCATCTTAAAGCTAGCTCTAAACACCCTAAGCTCTAAACACCCTAAGTCTGCACCTCCTCCTTCTTCTTCTACAGGTCCTACTGGTGAGGCTGTTCCTGATCCTAATGCTGCTGCTGCTGTTGCTGTTCCTCCACCTCCTTCGAATGACTTTGATGTATGTCGTACCTTGGAGACTGTCATGACCGTTCAGGCGGCTCATGGTCAGCTTTTGGTGGACTTATTTGACGAGATCCGTGCTTTGCGTGCTAATCTGGCGCATCTGCGTTCGCCCTCACCACCTCCTTTTGATGATGGCTTGTGATTGCACTTTGGCATTCCGTTGCAAAAAGGGGAAGTAGAGTTTTGACTTTGTAGATGAGTTTTTGTAGTTAGGGGGAGTATTTTGTTTTTTTGTTTTTGAGGAGTTAGTGAGTTAGTGGAGTTTATAGATTGTATCTAGGTGCTTCACTATGTATATCATTTTTGGGGTTATTCATGTTAGGGGGAGTAACATTGTTTTTGATATACATGATATATACTTGATTCTGGTTGCTTTGTGATTCACTGCTTATTGATTTATATTTATGAGTTGTTCATTGATATATGTCTTTATTCTGTGTTGTGTGAATCTTACAAGAATGTTATACCTGTTGTTTTACTCTTTTCTGTCACGCATGCGTTAATGCTTTTGTTGAGTATTTCAGAAATATACAGGTTGATTCAATTGAGCTGTCATCTACACTTGCAACTGATGGATAGTAGTTAGGATTGAATTTGAGTTTATAAGCATTACTTTTGTAAAGGGTTTTTTACTTGTAAACTTTGAGCTTTTAATTTGTGTTTTGTCACGGATTGCCAAAGGGGGAGTTTGTTAGGTTCTAAAGGTTTAGGAATTTATACATTTAAAACTCTAATTTGTAATATTGGCAAACCATGATTAAAACAATATGTTTAGTCTTGTTTAGACTTGCTCAAAGTTGATTAATTATTGTAAAGTTGGAATCGAGTGGCTGCAGAATGCATTGGTGCATTTCGGCCTGGCTCGATCGATCGAAGCTTAGGCTCGATCGATCGAATCTCGAGTCAGATGCGTTTTTTGCAGAATTTTCAACTCAGCCCTAACTCATTAAACGTTTAGGGTTTTATGTTTTTGCCCTAGGTATATAAGGCAAAACCCTAGCCACGTTTTTAGAGTGGCTTCTGTTGTATTGTTGCTCATAGATTGCTGTTTTGTGTAAATCTCTTGTGAAATCTTTGAGGAGCTTTCTTTACACAAAGTTTAGGGTTTTCAAGGTAGAGATAATATCAACATCTTGATGATCAACTCAGTTGCTGCCATTGGAGCTTAAAGAATAACAAGCGTGGGTGCTTGTAGCTGATTGGAAAATCCAAGAAAGAAAGAGTTCGTGGATTTGGAGCTTGCACGTGGTCATGTCAGTAAGTTCTACTGGTGGGTAGCATTAGGAAGTCAAGCGGGGAGCTTGTAAGTCCTTTTGTATGAACTTCGATTCTTTCATAGTGGATTTAGGTTTGCCTTGAGGATCGGTGGGTCAAATCCTCCCCAGGTTTTTATTGTGTGGTTTCCTGGGTGATCATATCATTGTGTTATTTATTATTCCACTGCTTTATATTCTTGATATGATTGTATGCTTGTGATAACCTAGAATTGCATAAATTGACTAAGTTAATCACTTGGCTAATTAACTAGGTTAATCTGGTTGTTTTAAGGGGTTTAAAACCATTCAAAACTGACTGGATCTAACTATGTTAACTGGAAAAGAAATTTGAACATTGTTCTTATTGTTGAAGAGCACAAATATGTGCTTACTCAACCTTGTCCTAACTTTCCTTTATTAAATGCTCCTTTAGAGGAAAAACAATGATATGATCGTTGGCAGAAATATAATGAGATGGCCAAGTGCTATATCCTAGCATCTATCTCAAATGTTTTACAGCATCAAATGCAGGATGTAGGACTAGCTTCGGACATAATGTTAAGTCTGAAGAAGATGTTTGGTGAGCAAGGCCGTTCTGCAAGGCAAGAAGCTATGAGGCAAATTTATAATACCAAAATGGCTGAAGGTAATTCAGTGAGGGAGCATTGTCTTGAGATGATCTCTAATCTAAATACACTAGAAGTTTTAGGTGCCGATATTGATGGAGAATCCCAAGTGGATATGATACTCCAGTCACTACTAGAATCATACAAGGAATTCAGACTTAATTATAATATGAACAAAAAGATTTATTCATTTTTTGAATTAATGAATGAATTGGTGGTGATGGAAGGCATTCTTGGTACATCTAGTGTTGATGCCAATATGGCTGAAGCTTTTACTTCTCAACCTAAGTCGAAAGGCAAGGGTAAGAAGAAGAAGAAGAAGGACTTCACCAAGCAAGATGGTAAACAAATTGCCTTAGGAGTTGCCAACAAGGGAAAGAAGAAGGACTACACTAAATGTAAGTGTTTCCATTGTGGTGAGAAAGGTCATTAGAAGAGGAATTATCCAAAATTCAAAGTTGCTAATAATAAGGGTATGAAAAGTACATTCCTTCTTGAAATATGTTTAGTACAAAATCTCATGGATTCCTGGTGTGTGGATTCATGTTGTACTAATCATATACGCAATTCTTTGCAGGAGTTCCAAGAGACCAGAAAGCTGAATGAAGGGGAATTGATTCTTACTTGGCTGATGGGAGCAGAATTCCAGTTCTAGCTGTTGGAATGTTTAATTTATACTTTGAATCTAGAGTTTTAATTTCTGCAACTTATTTAGGTAAACATGGATATTGTGTTATCCTGAAAGACAATGTTGTAATAAAGATGGATAAAGTGTTTATCTGTTCTAGCAATATTTTTAATGGTATTTATATTTTAACTCTTGATAAGCATGAATTATATAATTCTGAATTAGATAATAATCACATGTGAAATCATTAAAGAGAAAGTTTCCTTCTATTAGCGATGCATATCTTTGACATTTACGTTTGTGTTATATAAATTCAAACAGGATTCAAAGACTAATCAAAGATAGTCTCTTAGAGACATTGAATTTTGATGAATTTTCAGTTTGTGAATCTTGTTTGGAGGGCAAAATGACCAAAAAACCTTTTAATGCAAAAGGTAGAAGAGCCTAAGATTTGCTAGAACTAGTACATTCAGATGTATGTGGTCCTATGTCAATCAAAGTAAGAGGTGATTATAAGTATTTCATTACTTTCATTGATGATTACTCTAAATTTGGTTATGTGTACCTAATGAAACGGAAGTCCGAAACCTTTGAAAAGTTCAAAGAGTTTAGGGCTGAAGTTGAGAATCAATTAGGTAAACGCATAAAGGCCATTTGATCTGATCGTGGTGGCAAATACCTTCTTGGGGATTTCAAGGATTACTTAACTGAGAATGGGATTATATGCCAATTGACTGCACCTGGAACTCCACAACAAAATGGTGTAGCAGAAAGAAGGAATAAGACTCTTTTAGATGTGGTTAGGTCCATGTTGAGTTATTCGACTCTACTAATTTCTTTTTGGGAATATGCCTTAAATACTACAATGTATCTTCTGAATTTAGTACATTCGAAGTCTATTCCTAAAACACCTGTAGCGTTGTGGAATGGGCGTAAGCCTAGTATGAGATATCTCCATATTTGGGATTGTCCAGTACATGTGTTGAAAGGAAAGTCTAACAAGTTACAATCTAAAGCAAAAGTGGTTTTCTTTGTAGGGTATCCAAAAGGAACTGTTGGAGGTTTATTCTATAGTCGTAAAGATAATAAAGTGTTTGTTAGTACAAATGCCAAATTTTTGGAAAATGACTATATGAATGATTACACTCCTAGAAGTAGAGTTATTTTGGCTAAAATGAATGAACCTATAAATGAACAATCAATGGATGAAACTAGGGATGATGTGGTTGTATCGGATACACCACAAGATATTACTAATAAGATGACTAGTACACAGGAGCCTCATCGTAGTGGGAGGGTTGTTAGGCCACCTATAAGATTTATAGGTTTGGAAGAAACTTATGAAGCTATCTCAGAAGAGGCCGAAACTGATCCTTACACTTATGAAGAGGCAATGAATGATATAGATGCACATCATTGGGTCAAAGCTATGAAATCTGAGTTAGATTCTATGTATTCCAATCAAGTTTAGGATCTTGTAAAGGCACCTAACGACATTAAACCTATTGGTTGAAAATGGGTTTACAAAAGGAAGAAAGGGATAGATGGAAAGGTTGAAACCTTTAAAGTAAGGCTAGTGGCGAAAGGGTATACACAAAAAGAAGGTATTGATTATGAAGAAACCTTTTCACCAATAGTAATGCTTAAATCTATAAGAATTCTCTTATTCATTGCTGCTCATTATGATTATAAGATTTGACAAATGGATGTCAAGACTGCTTTTCTAAATGGAAATCCTGAAGAACATGATGCAATCGAAAGGTTTCATAGCAAAGAACCAAGAGCATATGGTATGTAAGTTGAAAAGATCCATTTATGGATTTAAGCAAGCATTTAGGTCATGGAACATCAGATTTGATCAAGCAATCAAGTCATTTAGTTTTGAACAAAATCTTGATGAACCATGTGTGTACAAAAGACATCGAGATAAAGTAGTAATGTTCCTAGTGCTTTATGTTGATGATATTCTACTCATTGGAAATGATGTAGGGGTAATATCATCAGTAAATGTTTGGTTGTCAAGCCAATTTGATATGAAGGACTTGGGTGAGGCTAACTTTATTCTAGAGGTCAAGCTTTGGCGAGATCACAAGAATAAGATGTTAGACTTGTCACAAGATGGGTATATAGATAAAGGCTTGTCACACGCTGGGTATATAGATAAGGTTCTAGAATGGTTTAGCATGCAAAACTCCAAGAAAGGATTACTTCCTTTCAGACGTGGAGTTCCTCTATCTGATGACCAAAGGCCTAAGACTCTTGAGGAAGAAAATATGATGAGACAAGTTCCTTATGCTTCTGCAGTGGGAAGTCTCATGTATGCCATGCTATGTACTAGACTAGATATCTGTTATTCAATTGGTATAGTCAGCCGATATCAATCAAATCCATAACCAAAACATTGGCAAGTTGTAAAGCATAGTCTCAAGTATCTATGGAGAACGAGAGATTATATGCTTGTTTATCGGTGTGAGGATTTGATTCCTATTGGCTATACAGATTCAGATTTTTAATTAGATCTTAATTTCAGAAAGTTCACTTCAGGTTGTGTGTTCAGCTTGGGAGGTGGAGCCATAAGTTGGAGGAGTGTTAAGCAATCTTGTATTGCTGACTCCACCATGAAAGCTGAATATGTTGCTGCTTGTGAAATGGCAAAGGAAGCTGTTTGGCTCAAGAAATTCCTTTTTGATCTTGGTGTTGTGAGAATGGAGCAAGTTCCTATTACATTTGACAGGAATTTCGACCCCTTAAACAACCAGATTGCGTAGCCTAGATTAATTAGCCAAGTTGTTACTTAGTCAAATTAAGCAATTCTAGGTTAAAACAATCCAAACAATCATATCAAGAATATAAAGCAGCGGAAAATAAATAACACAAGATATGATCACCCAGGAAACCACACGGTAAAAACCTGGGGAGGATTTAACCCACCGATCCTCAAGGCTAACCTGAATTCACTATGAAAGAATTGAAGTTCATACAAAAGGACTACAAGCTCCCCGCTCGACTTCCTAATGCTACCCACCAGTAGAACTTCCTGACACGACCACGCGCAGGCTCCGAATCCACGGACTACTTCTTTCTTGAATTCCTCAATCAGCTACAAGCTCCCCGCTTGCTTTTCTTTTAAGTTCCAATGGTAGCAACCTTGTTGATCATCAAGATATTGACAACCCTAAGTTTATGTGAAGGAAAGCTCCTCAAAGATCTCACAAGAGATTCACACAAACAGCAATTATGAGCAACAAAGACTTAGAGAGGTTTGGGTACAAAACCCTAAAAATAAAAGGAGGCACAAGAGGCACTCTAATCTCTCTCTCAAAAGTCCCAAAAACGTTCTAGGGTTTTCCTTATATATAGGAGTGTTTTACTTGAACCCCAAGACGTTTAAATAGAGTTTGGGCTGAGCTGGAACTCTGCAGAAAACGCATCTGACCCGAGATTCGATCGATCGAGCCTAAGCTTCGATCGATCGAGCCAGGCAGAAATGCTCCAATACATCTGCAGCCACTCGATTCCAACTTTACAATATTTAATCAACTTTGCGCAAGCCTAAACAAGACTAAACATATTGTTTTGATCATGGTTTGCCAATATTACACATTAGAGTTCTAAATACATAAAATCTTAAATCTTTAGAACCGAACAAACTCCCCCTTTGGCAATCCGTGACAAAACACAAATTAAAAGCTCAAAGTTTACAAGTAAACAGCCCATTACAAAAATAATGCTCATAACAACAAATCCAACCTAACTACTATCCATCAGTTGCAAGTGTAGACAGCAGCTCAATTGAATCAACCTGTAAATTTCCTGAAACACTAAACAAAATGCATAAACGCATGTGTGACAGAAAAGAGTAAAACAACAGGTATAACATTCTTGTAAGATTCACACAATTCAAAATAAAGACATATATGAATGATCAACTCATAAATATAAATCAATACGCAGTGAATCACAAAGCAACAAGAATCAATAAAAAATAACATGTATATTAATCAATGTTACTCCCCCTAACATGAATATCTTTGTATTTTCCACACATATCAACATGATTCCCATAAATCAATAATTTCTCCCCCTTTTTGTCACGTATTGACAAAGACAACTCATACAAAGAGTAAACAGTCAACATACACAATAAAGGATAAGAGAAAATAGAGAATCAAGGGGATACAGAACAATCCAACTCTATAGAAAATAGAGACAGCTCCCCCTATGAACAACACAGGTAAAAAAAACTTTTCTCCCCCTATAAAAATAGGAAAAAAAAAACAAGTTTTGAGAAAAACAGTTTTGGGGAAAAATAAAGGAGGGGGGGGGGGATCAGCAGCATCACCAACAGGATCAAAGTTAAAAACACATAATCTAAAGTTAAAAACTAAGGTGAGGATACACATGAAGAAAAATATTCTCTCTTTCAATAAAATGCAAACATGGCATTATGTGACCCATAAACAGTTGCATGAGTAGAGAAAATATTTGTACATTGATTATCCATCATATCTCTTAAGAAAAATATTTTCTACAGTTCACACATAAGAAATAGCATATACTAGAATGTACAAAACTCAAAAATTAATCAATCAATTTTTAAATCAAGTTGAGTACCCAATGTAGCAAAGTGTATGCATGTTATGTGTGAAAACAATGAGAGATATGACTGCAAAACTGCAAGATGGATACAAAAAATCAATGTAATGCATGTGAATCCTAAACACAAATGAGGCACAAAACAAATTTTGGTCAAAAACATAGAAACTGAAAATTTTCCAGTTTCGATCAATCGAGAATCGATCGAACATCAATCGAGTCAGGCAGACTCAAACCAAGAATTTTAATCGCAATTTCGATTGATCGAAAAACAGGTTCGATCGATCGAAACAGACAGTCATTTTGAGACAAAATAGAGCACTTTTTCGATTGATCGAAAATCAGACTGGATCGATCGAAATGGGCAGAGGCTCACAAAATTTTTGAGAAAAATCACAGTTTTGAAACACAAATCCCATTTTGAAAACTAACTCCTTAAAGCATTAAATTATGAAAAAAAAATGCATGAGTATGAGATATAATGATTTTTCAAAAACACTTGAATTCAACCTAGATCTTCCAAAATCAAGATTTTCAATCAATTTGTCCTTAAAGCGCAAACATTAAACACATTTTGCATTAAAATCAAGGAACTTTTAATCTTGGATGGCCACAACAAAATCACACACAATATAATGTACCAAGTTTAGCAACGAGTAACTTGTGTAGTGTGTGCAACTAGCAAAAGCTTGAGATACATGTGAGGTGATATGTGAATAGCAATCAATCACAAAGTCTATAAAATCCATCACATAGAATTCAAAAGAGACTATCACCTAAAGAGTTACATCATATAACTCCCACATCTCCTAGAACATAAGCTTGCAATCATGTAAGTTTCTTGAATTTTGCCCCATTATTAGGTGAAATTTGGCATCAAGCCTAATGGTACACACCAGTTTAAATTATGTGAATTGGCATCAAGCCTAATAGTACACACCAGTTTTAAGCATTAAGCATTTAACAGAGGCTACACCTTATGTTCTTTTTGTGCATGTGCTACACTTTCTCGAGTACAAAATCTTATGATATGCACTAAGGTGTTCATGATTGGCTAGTGAACAGTGGTGAGATGATTATTTATGCATTTCTCAAAAGAATCAAGTCCGACAGTCAAATAACATATGACTTCATGATTAAGACAAAGTGATTAAAAACCACAAACATCTTTCCCACACAACATGCACTACAAAGCTCAAACTAGTAAAGTGCAATAAAGTAAGCTCATCCAAGCTAAACAAGGTACATAAACTAGTTATGTAAAGATAAGGTGGCCAACCTTAATTATAAATCCAAGATCTATAACACAAAAATCTTTTTGGTTTGAACAAACTTTATGACCAAAAACAAAAAGCACATATTATGCTAAATGAACAATGCAAAAACAATGCATGATAGTGCAAAACTAAGCTATAGAGGGTACACAAACAAGAAATATCAATTTCTTAATTAACCCTTGAGTACATGTACAAACTAGTACATACTCACACAAAATCAAAAAATAGCTTAGTACAAACTATTCAAGTTTCTCCACAATGTCAAGCATGTTCTAAATCAAGAGAGAGATATTATAAAACAAGACACAAAATAAAATATTTTTGTCTTTTTGAAATTTTTCAATGTTTTTGGATTTTTCTTTAAAACAAAACAATCAAAGAAAATAAAAGAACCAAAAACTAAAACAAAACATGTCCACTATTAATTGAAAGAATTAAATCAAGGACAGGTTAGCAACACTCACATTGGAGAATCTTTTCTCACCCATTTAGCACGAGTATTCGGCTTTGTAGGTGAAAATCCATGAGAAGTGGAGTGTATTTGAGGGACTACACCAATCTTCTGAGATAGACTAAAATCCTGCAAATTCCTTTCACAAGCCAACAAGCTTAAATTTTTCAAAAGCATATGAAACAATTTATATGGACTTATGGCAGGAGAAATATCATCACATATCCTAGATTGACATACAAAATGCTTAAATTTCAATTTATGACAATTAGGACGAATGTGACCACGGACACCACAAAAGTGACAAACATGAACAAATTTAGGAACATCAGTATTCCTAATAGCAAATCTAGTCTCAAAATTTGGTTTTTGCCTCAACAAAGAGCAATTTGGTCTAATATGACCAACAACACCACAATGGTGACAAGTAGGCACAAAAACAGATTTATTATGCTCTCTAACAGTAGGATTAGACTTAGGTATAGAAACTTCAGCGTCTACATCAGAACTTTTACCTTTGTCTAACCTAGCAAAATAAGCATTTTCTTTATTATTCCTCTTGAAAGGAGGGATATAAACATTCTCAGTTTTAGGCTTAAGAGAAACAGAAACACTTCTGTTATCAACAGCAGGCTTAGAACTAGTCAAATTTTCAAGTTTAACTTTAGACTCAACTAACTCTTGTTCCAAGCTTTTCATCTTCTCATCTTGAGAGGAAATTTGATTTCTCAAAAATTCATTCTTTTTATTAGACTCATCTAATCTCACAATCAAATCCTCTTTTTCAAGATTAGCCAATTTTAACTCTTCTTTAAATTTCTTAGCAATTTTCAAAGATTTAGATAATTCCTTACGAAGAGTTTCAAAAGCATCAAAAAAATCAGCAAAAACAATAGTGTCCTTTTTATTCAAAACATCACAGGCATCAATAAAATCAGTAGAAGCATGAGCAGAAAGACACTTCAAATTATCCATGACAACAGGGGTCAAGGATCAGCTCTTAGATCAAAAGATCTATAACAAGAAGAGCTACCTGCTCTGATACCACTTGACAGGAATTTAGACCCCTTAAACAACCAGATTGCGTAGCCTAGATTAATTAGCCAAGTTGTTACTTAGTCAAATTAAGCAATTCTAGGTTAAAACAATCCAAACAATCATATCAAGAATATAAAGCAGCGGAAAATAAATAACACAAGATATGATCACCCAGGAAACCACACGGTAAAAACCTGGGGAGGATTTGACCCACCGATCCTCAAGGCTAACCTGAATTCACTATGAAAGAATTGAAGTTCATACAAAAGGACTACAAGCTCCCCGCTCGACTTCCTAATGCTACCCACCAGTAGAACTTCCTGACACGACCACGCGCAGGCTCCGAATCCACGGACTACTTCTTTCTTGAATTCCTCAATCAGCTACAAGCTCCCCGCTTGCTTTTCTTTTAAGTTCCAATGGTAGCAACCTTGTTGATCATCAAGATATTGACAACCCTAAGTTTATGTGAAGGAAAGCTCCTCAAAGATCTCACAAGAGATTCACACAAACAGCAAATATGAGCAACAAAGACTTAGAGAGGTTTGGGTACAAAACCCTAAAAATAAAAGGAGGCACAAGAGGCACTCTAATCTCTCTCTCAAAAGTCCCAAAAACGTTCTAGGGTTTTCCTTATATATAGGAGTGTTTTACTTGAACCCCAAGACGTTTAAATAGAGTTTGGGCTGAGCTGGAACTCTGCAAAAAACTCATCTGACCCGAGATTCGATCGATCGAGCCTAAGCTTCGATCGATCGAGCCAGGCAGAAATGCTCCAATACATCTGCAGCCACTCGATTCCAACTTTACAATATTTAATCAACTTTGAGCAAGCCTAAACAAGACTAAACATATTGTTTTGATCATGGTTTGCCAATATTACACATTAGAGTTCTAAATACATAAAATTCTAAATCTTTAGAACCTAACAACATTGTTTTGCGACAATAGTGGAGCAATTGCACAATCCAAAGATCCAAGGAATCACAAAAAAGGAAAGCACATTGAAAGAAAGTACCACATCATTCGAGACATTGTTGCTTGATGAGATGTAGTAGTAGCAAAGATAGATAGTGCAAATAATCTAGCAGATCCTTTTACCGAAACCTTACCCCAAAGGACTTTTGAGTCACATTTGGAGGGAATGAGAGTTAGATTAGTGCACAATAGTCTTTAGGCAAGTGGGAGATTGTTAGGGTTAGTGCCCTTAATCCTATTGTAAGATGCTAGGTATGACATGTATGACATTATGTATGACTTAATGTTGTGATTAATAAAGTTGTTTTATTATTATCTAAAATAATGGTAACATGAATATTTGGACATTATCATATAGTCCAAGAGATGTATAGTATGTGATTTATGTGATTTAGTCACAGAAGATATAAATCACAAGTTCTTTGTAAACTCAGAATTTTAGTTCGTAGTCGGTGATGAAATTGGATATTTCATCTACGAAGACTATAACATATCAACTAAGATAATTTGTTTTGATCATGGAAGTGGAGACTTCTAGTTGATATGTTGATATGTTTTAAGAATTAAGACATATTGAACTGGACCGCTGTGAGATTTATTATTCTTCTAATTACTGTCAAATGAATAATAAATCTCACAACTTCTATTTACATAAACTTTTAATCCTGAGAAAATAATGGACTTGATTATGAAGTGTAGGTTGCATTGATATATCAGGAGTGAGATCTAAAGTCACAATCAAAATCTCAGTATGTTAGGCAATCACATTTAGTATTGATGAAATATGTATTCTCAATATGGAATTCATAATCTCTTTACGGAGATATAAAATATTCTATTGAGATAAGTTTAATGGGTTTGATTATTTAGAATGTTAGGCCTAACTACTTTAGTAAGGAGTTACTAAAGTATATATTTATGAAATTGGATTTCATAAATATATGATTAATAACTTAAAAGATTAAATCGGGTACTCAAGGATTAAGATGTAGTAATTTTCAAAGTAGCAGTCAACCCACATGAGTTTGTATTACTACGAATATTTTATGAAGGGGTTGTATGTTTAATAAAGTCTTGGGATATAATTTATTAATAAGGCCTAGAGTACAATTATATTTATATAGTGATATTAATTATAATTAATGGTAACTTTGGACTTGTCAAGAGTTGACAGAATGGCCCAAGGTCCGTTAGAGTTAGAGTATTATTTGTTCCCTTTTAATTCCACTCCAAGGCACATACTAAATCCCAATTAGAATGACCCAATTAGATAATCAATTATAAGGAGAGAAACATACAGAATTTTGTAAGAGAGTGAAATGGTTTTGTATGTGAGTGTAGGACACTCTCTTATTCTCCCTTGAACACACACATTTAAACTGATTAAGAGACCACACTTCTTGGGCATAAATGGAATTGGAGTGAAGATTAAAAGTGTTTCCAAGTACTTCTAATCTTTGGTATTGAATTTCACCACACTAAGGTACACTCTCTTGTTCTTATATTTTGAAATTTACATAGTACATGTTATCAATTGCGAATGAAGTAGATCTGTTAATTTTCCTCAGCATATATTTGTATGCAATACAAACAAGAGTTTTTTTTTTTTTTTAACAGCTCTTATCTCTGCAATCACTATCTCCAGTATTTCCACGATGGTTCCATCCAAATTTATAGCCTATGTCGGACTTGGACGAGCTTGTGAGCTGAAACATTGAACTAGGCTTGACCTGGTCTCCATTTCTGGCAAGCTCATTTGATGAAGAAGAAGGGAGTTGGGAATTGATTCTACTAATTCCTGCAGCGCTCTTTGAAGCATTATGAGTCGCCCTACCCTTGGAAAGGACATTCTTGCCCTTCGTAATCTGATTTGGTCTAATAATTTTCGAGCTAAAGCTAGACATATTCAGTTCCTTAGTTTTAAGGCCCACATCCTTGGGCCTTCTCTCCTTTTGGACCAGATAGATAAAGCCCACACTAGTTTCCTCATTATCATAATCCCACTAGGGCCCACTATTAACCTGATTTTTTGTTACCTTTCTCTTGCTGCCACGCACACTGTCCTTTCTAGTCGGGAGTGGTCCTTCTTCGGAATAATGTCTCACACTAGGGCTCCTGCTATACCTGGTGGATTTGTACCCACTCTTCTTACGTGTCACAACTATCCAAGGTTTGTATAGGTCGTCCTGATCCATACTTATACCTGGATGTTGATTCGCAACTGACTCAACAGCATGCCTTTCACGTGGGCTGCTCTGAGCCTTATCACCTTCCTCCGTTTCCTCCCTACACGGTGGTTGGGTTGGTATGATAATATGAGGGCATGCATCTTTATGGTGCCCGATATGACCACAAGAGAAACAAAGCCTGTGGATACCTTCGTAAATGACAAGTTGCTCGAAATTTCCAATGAGGAGCGTTTATTTAGAGGTTTCTCTATGTTGAAATATTCAGTCAAGCTGCAAGTAGTTTAGGTGTTTTAGTTGTCACTGCTGTGCTACATGCAGTTTTATATTTACTGTTATTTGTTCCTTTATTTCATCACGTGTTAGTCATGTGAGTTAGTTATTTAGTTTGTTAATTAGTTTGTTAAGTTTGTTACTGAGTTGAGGACTCAATCTGTATATAAGCAAATCAGTTCTTAATAATAAGTATCAGAGCATTATTCAGTTTTCTTTCTCTCTGAAACTTCTTTCTCTCTCTCCCAATTTCAATATGGTATCAGAGCGAGTTGGCTCGGTGCATTCCATCGATTCCTAACTCATCCTCCATTGTTAGGGTTTTTTTTTTCCCTTTGAAGCTTTCTTCACTCTGTATTCCCTTCTTCTTCCACTGATCTTTCTTGCAAAGTTTCTTTAATTCTTTGCTTTCTCTGATTCTTGAAACTAAGTTCTCTGTAAAACCTAGTTCAAGCTTCTTCAATGGCTTCCGCATCTGCCAATACAGATTCCGTATCATCCACTTCTCAATCCTCTGTTCTTGCTTGGGAAAAACCATCCAGTCCCTATTTTTTGCATAGTAGTGAGAATCCTGGCTTGATTCTGGTTAATCAGCCTCTTACTGAAGAGAACTATGCTACTTGGAGCCGAGCTATCATTTATGCTCTTGATTCCAAGAACAAAACTGATTTTGTTGATGGCACCATCAAAGCTCCAACAAGTTCATCGGATCCAATTTTCCCTGCTTGGAAGAAATGCAACAGGATGGTTCTTTCTTGGTTGATCAATTCGATGTCCAAGGATTTGATCTCAAGTGTGATTTACCTGAATACTGCGCAAGAAGTTTGGGTAGATCTCAAGAACCGATTCTCTCAGAGCAATGGCCCTAGGGTTTTTGAACTACGAAGAATGGTGAGCAATCTCTCTCAGGATAATCTCTCTGTGAGTAGTTATTATACGAAATTCAAGGTAATCTGGGATGAATTGGTCAATTATAAGCCAATTCCCTCATGTTCATGTGGTATTTGCACCTGTGGTTCAATGGCTGCTCGGGTTGAGTATCAGGAAGAGGAGTGTACTATGAATTTCCTGATGGGGCTTAATGAGTCCTTTGCAACTGTTAGGGGACAAATCCTACTGATGAAGCCCTTGCCTTCACTGAATCAAGTCTTCTCTCTCATCACTCAAGAAGAGAAGCAAAGAAGAGTCGGTTCTAATGCCATTGCAGTTGAATCTGCTGCACTCTTCTCTAGAGGTCCTAATAATTCATCTAACAGAGGAAATTATGCCAACAAGCCTAATGGAAGAAGGGAAAGGCCAATTTGTTCACACTGTGGGATTCTTGGTCACGTGGTGGACAAATGCTACAAGATTCATGGCTACCCTCCTGGGTATAAGAACAAAGGCAAGGGGCACTCAGCTAATCAGGTTTCAATGGGTTCCAATCTGGATCACACAGATTCTATGGAGGAGTTGACTACAGTGGCTCTCACTTCTTCTCAATGTCACCAACTCATGACCATGTTGCAGGCTCATACCTTGGGATCACAAGGAAATCAAGATTCCTCTCTTGGACCTCATCAAGCTGCCACACTCATCAGTCATGCTACCCCTGCTACTAAGTCCTTGCCACCTGGTACTTTTCACACTGCAGGTATTTTATCTACACTCAATACTGCCATTTTAGATAAACCTGAATGCCTAGACTCTATTAATTCCATGCCTCTTTGTTTGCATTCATCCACCAACTTAGATCATTCAGTTTTCTCTTCCAATCATGTCATTCCACCTGCCCTGTTACCTAATGAATGGATTATTGATAGTGGTGCTACTGACCACATGGTTCATTCCATTTCATATCTTACCAAAATTACTTCTGTTGCTCACATCAGTGTCAAACTTCCTAATGGTGAATCTGTTTTAGTCACTCATGTTGGTCAAGTGCAGTTATCCTGTGATTTGGTCCTTGACAATGTGTTGTGTGTTCCTTCCTTTTCTTTCAATCTCATTTCCATTGGAAAATTAACACATTATCTGAGGTGTTGCTGCATTTTCCTCTCTCAATTCTGTTTTATACAGGACTTACTCCAGTGGAAGACGATTGGTTTGGGTAGAAAGCATGGTGGTCTGTACATTCTACAGCAAACCAATTCTGCTAAGCTTTCTGTCCCAATTCAATTTTCCAATTTCATGCCCACTGTTCTCTCACATCCTGGTGTTTACTCTCCTTCCTCTGTTGTTGCTGATTGTAGCCTTGTCTCATGTAATAGCACTACTGTTTCAAATTCTGTTTTGTGGCATAATAGAATGGGTCATCCTTCTTCATCTAGATTGCACTTGATTAGCTCAACAATTCCTGATGTAATTTTCTGTGATGAAGAGCTTCCTATTTGCACCATTTGTCCTTTAACCAAACAAAAACGGCTTCCTTTTCCTAATGAGAATAACATTTGTTCTTCCATATTTGATCTTGTTCATTGTGATATATGGGGACCTTTTTCTGTTCCTTCTATTAATGGTTTTAGATATTTTCTGACCATTGTTGATGATTGTAGTAGATGTACTTGGGTATATTTACTGAAATTCAAATCTGATGCTAGGTCTGTTATTCAGTCATTCTTTTCTTTTGTTGAAACTCAATTTCACCTCAAAATTAAAACCTTAAGATCCGATAATGGTCCTGAATTTCATATGCCTCAATTTTTCTCTTCCAAGGGCACCTTACATCAACTGAGTTGTGTAGATACACCTCAACAGAACTCAGTTGTTGAAAGGAAACACCAACATATTCTAAGTGTTGCTAGAGCCCTTAGGTTTCAAGCTAATTTGCCTTTGAAGTTCTGGGGAGACTGCATCCTTACAGCAGTCTATCTCATTAATAGGTTGCCTAGTCCTTTGTTGAACAATAAAACTCCTTATGAAATCCTTTTGGGAACTGTTCCTTCCTACTCTCATCTCAAAGTCCTAGGTTGTCTGTGTTTCGCATCTACTCTCTCTAGGAATAGATCTAAATTTGATCCTAGAGCCTCTCCTTGTGTCTTTCTTGGTTATCCCTATGGTGTCAAAGGATATAAATTGTTCAATCTTGATACCAAGGCCATTTTCTTGTCTAGAGATGTTGTTTTTCATGAACACATATTTCCTTTTCATTCCATGGATTTTCATCTTAACAATGCTTCTAACTCTCAACCACTTTCTGGTGGTTCTTTATTTCCACCTCCCTCCTTCATTTTTGATGATTCACCATTGGAAGTTTCTGACACTATGATTGACACTCATACACCTCACATATCTGATTTACCTACCTCTTCACCCCATGCTATACCAACCCATCCCATCACTCCTGACCCTACTCCAGTCACACTTGATTCCCCTGCTCAGCTTGTACAACCTGCCCACTCTGTCCAACCAGCACCCAGAAAATCATCCAGACCTCACAAAGCCCCTGCTTACCTTCAGGATTTTCATTGTCAACTTGCCTCAACCAATCCCCTACCCTTACCTACCACCCCTTTTCCTATTGAATCTGTCCTTTCTTATGATAAGTTATCTACCCCTCATAGAGTTTTCACCTTTGCTCTCTCTATTTGTGCTGAGCCCAAGTCCTATGCTGAGGCTGCAAGGGACCCTCGGTGGCAGGCAGCCATGTCTGATGAGATACAAGCCCTTGAAATAAACAATACTTGGCAGCTTACACCTTTGCCAGCTGATAAGGTTCCTATAGGTTGTAAATGGGTCTATAAAGTCAAACATAGAGCTGATGGGAGTGTTGAAAGGTTCAAGGCTAGGCTGGTAGCAAAAGGGTACACTCAACAGGAGGGTTTGGATTACTATGAAACCTTTAGTCCAGTTGTGAAGTTTGTCACTGTTAGGACTCTACTGGCTGTTGCAGCTGCTCTTGATTGGCATTTGGTCCAGCTGGATGTTAATAATGCTTTTTTGCATGGAGATCTTGATGAGGAAGTATACATGCTACCTCCACCTGGTTTTGGTAGCAAGGGGGAGCCTGATTTAGTCTGCAAACTCACCAAGTCCTTGTATGGACTGAAGCAGGCCAGCAGACAATGGTTTGCAAAGCTCTCAACCACAATCATCAACCATGGATTCACTCAGTCCAAATCTGATTACTCTATGTTTACAAGAGTTTATGATGATGTTATCATTGTTATCTTAGTATATGTTGATGATATTTTGGTAGCTAGTAACAACCTTGAAGCTGTTTCAGAGTTTAAACAATTTCTTCATGATCAGTTTAAGCTAAAGGATCTTGGTCCTTTGAAATATTTTCTCGGATTAGAGGTGGCTCGATCCTCCACAGGCATTAGTGTTTGCCAAAGAAAATATGTTTTGGAGCTTCTAGCAGAAACTGGACAGCTAGCAGCCAAGCCTATTAAATCACCTATGGAGCAACACACTAAGCTATCAAACTATCATGGAGACTTGTTAACAGACCCTTCACAATATAGGAGACTTGTTGGGAAACTATTGTATCTGACACTGACCAGACCAGATATTGCATATAGTGTGCATCAACTGAGTCAGTTTCTTGCACAGCCTAGACAGCCACATCTCCAAGCAGCCAATAGAATTCTCAAGTACCTAAAAGGGACACTTGGACAAGGTCTCTTTTTCTCAGCAAGTTCAGATTTACACTTGAAAGGTTATTGTGATGCTGATTGGGCCAGCTGTCCTGACACAAGGAGGTCTATCACTGGATTTTGTGTATTTTTGGGTGAGTCCTTAATTGCTTGGAAGTCCAAGAAACAACACACTGTGTCTAGGTCTTCTGCAGAATCAGAATACAGGTCTATGGCTGCTGTTGTTAGTGAGTTTGTATGGTTAAAAGGCTTGCTTAAGGACTTGTCAATCAGTCATGAACATCCTGCTCTTCTGTACTGTGACAGTAAAGCTGCAATCCACATAGCAGCTAACCCGGTCTATCATGAGAGGACTAAGCACATAGAGCTTGACTGCCATTTTGTGAGGGAGAAGATACAAGATGGCTTAGTCAAGACCTTTCATGTTTCAACAAAGCACCAATTGGCTGATTTACTTACAAAGCCTCTAGGACATCAACAGTTCAGCAACTTACTTTGCAAGATGGGCATGAGCAACATATATGCTCCATCTTGAGGGGGAGTGTTGAAATATTCAGTCAAGCTGCAAGTAGTTTAGGTGTTTTAGTTGTCACTGCTGTGCTACATGCAGTTTTATATTTACTGTTATTTGTTCCTTTATTTCATCACGTGTTAGTCATGTGAGTTAGTTATTTAGTTTGTTAATTAGTTTGTTAAGTTTGTTACTGAGTTGAGGACTCAATCTGTATATAAGCAAATCAGTTCTTAATAATAAGTATCAGAGCATTATTCAGTTTTCTTTCTCTCTGAAACTTCTTTCTCTCTCTCCCAATTTCAATATGGTATCAGAGCGAGTTGGCTCGGTGCATTCCATCGATTCCTAACTCATCCTCCATTGTTAGGGTTTTTTTTTTCCCTTTGAAGCTTTCTTCACTCTGTATTCCCTTCTTCTTCCACTGATCTTTCTTGCAAAGTTTCTTTAATTCTTTGCTTTCTCTGATTCTTGAAACTAAGTTCTCTGTAAAACCTAGTTCAAGCTTCTTCAATGGCTTCCGCATCTGCCAATACAGATTCCGTATCATCCACTTCTCAATCCTCTGTTCTTGCTTGGGAAAAACCATCCAGTCCCTATTTTTTGCATAGTAGTGAGAATCCTGGCTTGATTCTGGTTAATCAGCCTCTTACTGAAGAGAACTATGCTACTTGGAGCCGAGCTATCATTTATGCTCTTGATTCCAAGAACAAAACTGATTTTGTTGATGGCACCATCAAAGCTCCAACAAGTTCATCGGATCCAATTTTCCCTGCTTGGAAGAAATGCAACAGGATGGTTCTTTCTTGGTTGATCAATTCGATGTCCAAGGATTTGATCTCAAGTGTGATTTACCTGAATACTGCGCAAGAAGTTTGGGTAGATCTCAAGAACCGATTCTCTCAGAGCAATGGCCCTAGGGTTTTTGAACTACGAAGAATGGTGAGCAATCTCTCTCAGGATAATCTCTCTGTGAGTAGTTATTATACGAAATTCAAGGTAATCTGGGATGAATTGGTCAATTATAAGCCAATTCCCTCATGTTCATGTGGTATTTGCACCTGTGGTTCAATGGCTGCTCGGGTTGAGTATCAGGAAGAGGAGTGTACTATGAATTTCCTGATGGGGCTTAATGAGTCCTTTGCAACTGTTAGGGGACAAATCCTACTGATGAAGCCCTTGCCTTCACTGAATCAAGTCTTCTCTCTCATCACTCAAGAAGAGAAGCAAAGAAGAGTCGGTTCTAATGCCATTGCAGTTGAATCTGCTGCACTCTTCTCTAGAGGTCCTAATAATTCATCTAACAGAGGAAATTATGCCAACAAGCCTAATGGAAGAAGGGAAAGGCCAATTTGTTCACACTGTGGGATTCTTGGTCACGTGGTGGACAAATGCTACAAGATTCATGGCTACCCTCCTGGGTATAAGAACAAAGGCAAGGGGCACTCAGCTAATCAGGTTTCAATGGGTTCCAATCTGGATCACACAGATTCTATGGAGGAGTTGACTACAGTGGCTCTCACTTCTTCTCAATGTCACCAACTCATGACCATGTTGCAGGCTCATACCTTGGGATCACAAGGAAATCAAGATTCCTCTCTTGGACCTCATCAAGCTGCCACACTCATCAGTCATGCTACCCCTGCTACTAAGTCCTTGCCACCTGGTACTTTTCACACTGCAGGTATTTTATCTACACTCAATACTGCCATTTTAGATAAACCTGAATGCCTAGACTCTATTAATTCCATGCCTCTTTGTTTGCATTCATCCACCAACTTAGATCATTCAGTTTTCTCTTCCAATCATGTCATTCCACCTGCCCTGTTACCTAATGAATGGATTATTGATAGTGGTGCTACTGACCACATGGTTCATTCCATTTCATATCTTACCAAAATTACTTCTGTTGCTCACATCAGTGTCAAACTTCCTAATGGTGAATCTGTTTTAGTCACTCATGTTGGTCAAGTGCAGTTATCCTGTGATTTGGTCCTTGACAATGTGTTGTGTGTTCCTTCCTTTTCTTTCAATCTCATTTCCATTGGAAAATTAACACATTATCTGAGGTGTTGCTGCATTTTCCTCTCTCAATTCTGTTTTATACAGGACTTACTCCAGTGGAAGACGATTGGTTTGGGTAGAAAGCATGGTGGTCTGTACATTCTACAGCAAACCAATTCTGCTAAGCTTTCTGTCCCAATTCAATTTTCCAATTTCATGCCCACTGTTCTCTCACATCCTGGTGTTTACTCTCCTTCCTCTGTTGTTGCTGATTGTAGCCTTGTCTCATGTAATAGCACTACTGTTTCAAATTCTGTTTTGTGGCATAATAGAATGGGTCATCCTTCTTCATCTAGATTGCACTTGATTAGCTCAACAATTCCTGATGTAATTTTCTGTGATGAAGAGCTTCCTATTTGCACCATTTGTCCTTTAACCAAACAAAAACGGCTTCCTTTTCCTAATGAGAATAACATTTGTTCTTCCATATTTGATCTTGTTCATTGTGATATATGGGGACCTTTTTCTGTTCCTTCTATTAATGGTTTTAGATATTTTCTGACCATTGTTGATGATTGTAGTAGATGTACTTGGGTATATTTACTGAAATTCAAATCTGATGCTAGGTCTGTTATTCAGTCATTCTTTTCTTTTGTTGAAACTCAATTTCACCTCAAAATTAAAACCTTAAGATCCGATAATGGTCCTGAATTTCATATGCCTCAATTTTTCTCTTCCAAGGGCACCTTACATCAACTGAGTTGTGTAGATACACCTCAACAGAACTCAGTTGTTGAAAGGAAACACCAACATATTCTAAGTGTTGCTAGAGCCCTTAGGTTTCAAGCTAATTTGCCTTTGAAGTTCTGGGGAGACTGCATCCTTACAGCAGTCTATCTCATTAATAGGTTGCCTAGTCCTTTGTTGAACAATAAAACTCCTTATGAAATCCTTTTGGGAACTGTTCCTTCCTACTCTCATCTCAAAGTCCTAGGTTGTCTGTGTTTCGCATCTACTCTCTCTAGGAATAGATCTAAATTTGATCCTAGAGCCTCTCCTTGTGTCTTTCTTGGTTATCCCTATGGTGTCAAAGGATATAAATTGTTCAATCTTGATACCAAGGCCATTTTCTTGTCTAGAGATGTTGTTTTTCATGAACACATATTTCCTTTTCATTCCATGGATTTTCATCTTAACAATGCTTCTAACTCTCAACCACTTTCTGGTGGTTCTTTATTTCCACCTCCCTCCTTCATTTTTGATGATTCACCATTGGAAGTTTCTGACACTATGATTGACACTCATACACCTCACATATCTGATTTACCTACCTCTTCACCCCATGCTATACCAACCCATCCCATCACTCCTGACCCTACTCCAGTCACACTTGATTCCCCTGCTCAGCTTGTACAACCTGCCCACTCTGTCCAACCAGCACCCAGAAAATCATCCAGACCTCACAAAGCCCCTGCTTACCTTCAGGATTTTCATTGTCAACTTGCCTCAACCAATCCCCTACCCTTACCTACCACCCCTTTTCCTATTGAATCTGTCCTTTCTTATGATAAGTTATCTACCCCTCATAGAGTTTTCACCTTTGCTCTCTCTATTTGTGCTGAGCCCAAGTCCTATGCTGAGGCTGCAAGGGACCCTCGGTGGCAGGCAGCCATGTCTGATGAGATACAAGCCCTTGAAATAAACAATACTTGGCAGCTTACACCTTTGCCAGCTGATAAGGTTCCTATAGGTTGTAAATGGGTCTATAAAGTCAAACATAGAGCTGATGGGAGTGTTGAAAGGTTCAAGGCTAGGCTGGTAGCAAAAGGGTACACTCAACAGGAGGGTTTGGATTACTATGAAACCTTTAGTCCAGTTGTGAAGTTTGTCACTGTTAGGACTCTACTGGCTGTTGCAGCTGCTCTTGATTGGCATTTGGTCCAGCTGGATGTTAATAATGCTTTTTTGCATGGAGATCTTGATGAGGAAGTATACATGCTACCTCCACCTGGTTTTGGTAGCAAGGGGGAGCCTGATTTAGTCTGCAAACTCACCAAGTCCTTGTATGGACTGAAGCAGGCCAGCAGACAATGGTTTGCAAAGCTCTCAACCACAATCATCAACCATGGATTCACTCAGTCCAAATCTGATTACTCTATGTTTACAAGAGTTTATGATGATGTTATCATTGTTATCTTAGTATATGTTGATGATATTTTGGTAGCTAGTAACAACCTTGAAGCTGTTTCAGAGTTTAAACAATTTCTTCATGATCAGTTTAAGCTAAAGGATCTTGGTCCTTTGAAATATTTTCTCGGATTAGAGGTGGCTCGATCCTCCACAGGCATTAGTGTTTGCCAAAGAAAATATGTTTTGGAGCTTCTAGCAGAAACTGGACAGCTAGCAGCCAAGCCTATTAAATCACCTATGGAGCAACACACTAAGCTATCAAACTATCATGGAGACTTGTTAACAGACCCTTCACAATATAGGAGACTTGTTGGGAAACTATTGTATCTGACACTGACCAGACCAGATATTGCATATAGTGTGCATCAACTGAGTCAGTTTCTTGCACAGCCTAGACAGCCACATCTCCAAGCAGCCAATAGAATTCTCAAGTACCTAAAAGGGACACTTGGACAAGGTCTCTTTTTCTCAGCAAGTTCAGATTTACACTTGAAAGGTTATTGTGATGCTGATTGGGCCAGCTGTCCTGACACAAGGAGGTCTATCACTGGATTTTGTGTATTTTTGGGTGAGTCCTTAATTGCTTGGAAGTCCAAGAAACAACACACTGTGTCTAGGTCTTCTGCAGAATCAGAATACAGGTCTATGGCTGCTGTTGTTAGTGAGTTTGTATGGTTAAAAGGCTTGCTTAAGGACTTGTCAATCAGTCATGAACATCCTGCTCTTCTGTACTGTGACAGTAAAGCTGCAATCCACATAGCAGCTAACCCGGTCTATCATGAGAGGACTAAGCACATAGAGCTTGACTGCCATTTTGTGAGGGAGAAGATACAAGATGGCTTAGTCAAGACCTTTCATGTTTCAACAAAGCACCAATTGGCTGATTTACTTACAAAGCCTCTAGGACATCAACAGTTCAGCAACTTACTTTGCAAGATGGGCATGAGCAACATATATGCTCCATCTTGAGGGGGAGTGTTGAAATATTCAGTCAAGCTGCAAGTAGTTTAGGTGTTTTAGTTGTCACTGCTGTGCTACATGCAGTTTTATATTTACTGTTATTTGTTCCTTTATTTCATCACGTGTTAGTCATGTGAGTTAGTTATTTAGTTTGTTAATTAGTTTGTTAAGTTTGTTACTGAGTTGAGGACTCAATCTGTATATAAGCAAATCAGTTCTTAATAATAAGTATCAGAGCATTATTCAGTTTTCTTTCTCTCTGAAACTTCTTTCTCTCTCTCCCAATTTCAATACTCTATGTCTATCTGCACACAAATCCGAGCATATCGGCCCCTGGACTCCATGGCAGTATGAGTATCAATCCGCAAAACAATCCCAATGGTGCTCCCAATCTCTTTCAAGGCTTCCACTTGGTAATACTCAATGGGAAGCTCATTAAGTCTCACCCATACTGCTATAGGCGACACATCAGAAGCAGATGACCTAAAGTTTGGAACCCATGGCCTTATAGAGAGGAAATGCTCCCCAATGAACCAAGCGCACTTTTCCGGAACTATATTGTAGTCTTCCTTGACCGAGAACCTGACTAGGAAAAATTCTTTGCCCAGACCCACACAATCAATCCTTCCTCTCGGGTTCTAGAGAGCGGTGATCTTTTCTTGGAGAAAGCTAAACCCCACTAATCTCTTGTAGACTTTAACAATCAGTGCTTTCGTCCATTGAGCCCTAATCTTTTGTTTCAAGTCATCTAATAACCTCACAGCTGCAAGACCTTCCCTTAGTGATTAGATGTCCCGTCCAACTTCCGGGATTTCCTCCATCTCGTCAGTAAAATCAAAAACTTGCCAATATACCCCTGGAATCTCTCCCACAAGCTTATTCTTGAAGGATGCTTGGGTGTTAACAGTATCTTTCATCCACGGAGTCCCTCCCGCTGCATTAGTATTGTCTTCCATGAAGTTTGTATGGTGTAAATCTTTAACTTTCTTGTTGCTCCTTGCCAGTTCAGCTTCATCCTCACTAGAGAGCCCACGAGAGTTTCCCATGCAATACTATACATTCACTTACAAGTTACAAGACCTCCAATACAACTATACAAGTAATCAAACATTGTATCTAAGTTCCCTAAAACTATTGCGAGTGTTAATTTAGCCTACGTCTTCATAGTGATCAAACACCAGAAGTTGCTAGGCGATTGCAAAACTGATCTCTCGGTTACTTTAAGGCTACTTTAAGTTTTTCTGACATCTCTTTGATTTCTTAAGACACTCCAATAGCATAGGTGGTGGTGATGTGTTTGTGGCTATCTTCCCTTCTTTGTATGAATTTTTAAGGTTTTAATTTTGTTCATATAGGATACACAAAATGAGGAGCAATTGGTTACAGTGAACCATGAAAGCTAAATTGGTGGCTTTCCTTAATGGGTTTGCTCGACCAAAAATTTGTCAAATATTAGGAGAAAGTTTCTATCTGATTATTTTATCTGATTATTTTATGAACTCGCTTCATTTCACTAAACCAAGATGAACTTTTCTCAACTAAAATTTTTTAGGCTTGCAAGTTGCAACTAAACAACTTTCATCTGACTTGATTCTTGATTACCTCCTATTAGGGTCATATTTTCTATATAATTGGCTAATCCTTTGACAAAATGCATTTTACTTGTAATTAGATAGATCTAAGTTGGATTTAATGTATCAAGTAGTCTGTTGTTCAAACATATCAAGTGGTATCATTAAAGACATGAAGGTTGATCCAAGAAACAAGTGAAGAAAAGATGTTTCATTAAAGCTCGACACAAGCTGCTATCGAGGATTAATGGACAAGCTCGATCTATCGAGATCTACGATTTTAGAAATCTCAGATCTGAAATTCGACCCATGATGACTTGAATGATTAGAGTTTCACTTCTTACAACCCTAGTCATATATAGGGATTATTTTAAAAGTCATCAAGTACGAAAACAGAGAGCTAGCCCATGATGACTTGAATGACTTGTGACCAAGTGCTTCCTGATTTTTATCGTTTATGAAGTGAAGAACTTTGCTGCCAACAACAACCAATCAAGTTGCTGGAGTTAGTCAAGTACTGGGATCCATGCAAAGAAGTAAGTCATAGATTGGAGATTTCTGCAACAAAAGGCTTAAACAACCTTTGGGGACTAGAATGTAGCCTATAAACCAACACATGCATCCTTTTATGAAGAGGAATTACAATTTACAGCACACAACACACCCAAAAGGCTTAAACAACCTTTGGGGACTAGAATGTAGCTTGTAAACCAACACATGCACCCTTTTATTAAAATTTGATTGTTGGTTCATTTATGTTTATTTTGAAGTTCAAATTAAGTTCAAGCTTATTATTAAATTAGATTATACGTTCAAGTTTGATTTATTTTACTATTCAACAAGCTTGTACTTGTTCACGAGCTATTTGGTTTATTGTATTGCTCAACAAGATTTTACTTGTTCACGAGCTATTTGATTTTCTTTCTAGGTATATGTAAACATCATGACTAAAGTTTCTTTTTCAATAAATTTAGTGACATAATTTTTTTTACCTTTTATTGTAACTATTGAGGTGGCATATTGTGATTGATGTATAATAATTTGAAGTAAATAATAAATCCAAATGAAAGTGATGTTGCTCTTATTACAACTTTGACACCTTAGTAAGTTGTAAAAAAAATGTGAAAAAAGTTGAGTCCTTAGGATTGCTCAATTTTTTTTTTTTTTTTACGTCTTCACAAATCTATACTAATAATTAATAACTAAATTATTGTTGCAATTATATTATTTGAGTTAATTAGATAGAATTATTTTCATTTATGAGTGTATAAAAATTAAATACACTCACCTTGTATTATTAAAAATTATATAATTTTTACTATGAAATGGACTATTTATTATCAATAAATTACTAAAAATAGTCTAATATCTTAAAATTTTATTTATACACAGCCCAATCTCAACTTTATATAAGTACTAGTATTATGCCCGTGTAGTATTATGCTCGTGCGATGCACGGCTTAATCAAGAATCATGTGTAAATTAATGAAAAAAAATATTTTAATTAAAATTAAATAGATAATAGAAATAAAGTAAACTTTTACTCTTTTTTTTTAAAAAAAAACTAAGTAACCTTTTACTTTAAGTTATATAATGAATGAATATTATGTAAGATTAAGTTTTTATATATATAAAAAATCATATATAAGTCCAAAATTAATTGAATGGAATATGGTAGATAACTATGCAACTAATATAAAAGGTGATGCCTACAAAATATAAAGGGTGTTTGCATAATTAAAGCACATATTTAAATAAAAACCTTGAATTCAATAATTTTAAAAAATAATTGAAAGCATATTTAAGCGGTAACCTCAATGTAATAGTTAAGAATTATGAACAACCCAAATTACTAAACATCAAAAAATAAAATTATATAAACTTACATAAGAATTGAATTTTTGTCTTTGAAAGTGAGGGAGGAGGCACCGAACTTCACTCTATCAAAACCAAATGTGTAAATATAAAGTTCAAGAAATTTTTTTTGAGAAAAACTCAATACTAAGAGTATTGTTTGATCAAGTGCTTCGAAACCTCAAGGAAAACTCCCTGAAAAAAATAATAAAAAACAACATGAATAATAAATAAATAAATAAAACAAAATTGGGAATTTATTTTTTAAAGCAAAGAGGAACTGAATTTGAAAAAAATAATAATAATCCTGAAAAATGATAGATACTTGGATGTTCAAAATATTAATAAAAAAATCTTGAATCTAGCCTTATTATTTATAGTGACTTGAAAATCTAAAGATGAGATTCACGGTATAATAAAACTATTATCCATCATCATTCTTGTGTGGGCACAGACCTAAGAAGGTCCCAAGGGCCCAAAGATTATGGGCTTGGGCCTAGGGAATGAGGCCTTCTTCAATTAATTTGTACAAAGATGGGCATGATAGATCAACTCGTGGATTCCTAGGCCCAAGGTTTGGATTAGGATGAACAAGTCCAAGCAAAGATGAACAACAAAGAAAAAAGACAAGGAAGGGATACGCAAAGGAATAACTTTTTATTACTACTCCCTCGGTATGGCCGAGGAAGGTGTCTTTCAACAGGCTACAATACAAGTCTTAGTTCATAAACTCTCTCTCTCTCTCTCTCTCTAATTTTCTAATCCCTTTGCTTAATGGGGCTTCCCTTCCTTTTATAGTAGTTTGTCTTCCATCCTGACCCTCTAGCTGTAGGGTGGTGGTTGCTCTTTAGGTACTTGTCTCATCTCATCCTTTTGGGGGAAGTGCAAGGTGAGCTATAGGCTGTCTAGGCACTGTTCAGGTATCACTTCCCCCATTAATGCGGCTGTCCTAGTTGGTGCAGAACATTTAATGTGAAGATGATGGGTGCTTCACCAGCATGCTTCCCCCTTTTTCCTCTTTGGTCCCCTAGTTCGTTGATAACCCATCTCATCCTCCTTGAGAGGTGGGTGGATCTTCCTCAATCAAACTGACGATCTTGTATGTACCTACGCGGCCCATACATTCCTTATGCTCGGCCCATTAGCGCCTCCATCCCCAGGACACCCCTCACAATTCCTATATTTATCCGACAAACAAAATTTCAACCATAGTAAACTTCAAAAGAAAAAAAAAAGTTGATAAGAAGTTGTTTCTATTTAAAACAATAATTTTAAGTTGTGAAGAAGTTGATATAAGCAAAACAAGAAGGAATTTATTTAAAATCAAATACCGTAAAAATCAAGTTTTTTTTTTTTTTTTTTTTTTGAGTTGAGAAAAACCATAAAATTAAGTTGTTAACTTTAATTACAAGTTTTTTCCCTGTTATACAGTAAAAATAAAGTTGTTTACGTTATTAGCTTTTTTTTTTTTTTTTGGTTATCCAAAAATTTGATATTTATCCAAAAAAATATATATATATTTGAAGAAAAATGTAGATAAAAAATTTATTATCAATTCCTTCCTGTGTGTATATCCTCCCAATGAAAGTGGTTTATTTATTTATTTATTTATTTTTATAATTCATGGGATTAGTTATATTTCTACATGCACAACTACACATTTTAATAGTGAAGTTACTTAGCGCAACCACAGTTTCTAAACCCAATTTTATTATATAGTATATGATATTATCAATTTGACAACCCAAAAAAAAAAAAAAAAAGCAAAAGAAAATGAGCTAACAAAGTTGTATATGCCAGACGAGAATGAGAAAAAAAAAATTTATTGAATACATTTTTACAAGTTCTTTTTCCATAGCACCATACATAATGAAAACAATCACATTCACATCCCTTGGCATTAAACTTCCCAATACCTTTTTAGGGGTATATCATCATATCTGCAAATTGCAACTCCCCATTCCCCCCACACCACACCCCCCCCCCCCCCCCCCCTTCTTTTTTCATAGTGTACTAAGCCGCTTATTCCGTTATCTTTAAAAAAAAAAAAAAAAAAAAAAAAAAAAAAAAAAAAGGGAACAAACAATGGAAGGGAACAATCCAAAATTATAAAACTTACAAAAGTTTCCAAGAAAATGCAGGTCTCAGAAATCAAAATTTTTGAAGCCAATTCAAGTTGATATCTTCTTTAGCCACCATTATGTCTAAACCAGAGAAACTTTCCTTGATTGGCTCCCATAATTTGGCCCTCTCTTCATCACATACCACAAGCTTCAAATGCTTGAGATCAATAGTTGATGGTGGCAACTGCTTACGCAATTTCAAGCAATTTTTCATGCGTAGCTCTTCCAAATTATGCAACTCACCAATGTGTTTTGGCAACTCGATAATGCTTAGGCAGTCAGATATGTCAAGGATGCGTAACTTATGGAGACTTCTAATTGACTTTGGCAACTCTGACAATTCGGTACAAGACCTAAACCTTAGCACTTCCAAATTCACCAAGTTTCCAATTCCTTCGGGCAATGCAGACAACTTATGACAATTAGTGATGCTGAGTTTTTCTAGGGAAAGAACCTCACACAACCATGTAGGCAATTCTACCAGATCATTGCAATAGTCAATGTTTATCTCCATTAGACTTGGCAATGAATCTGAAACCTGTATGGTAGAACTCCCAAAAGCTTGACCAATATTACACATAAATAGGGATATTTTCTTCACACTTCTCAATGGTACAGGGGCATTGCAAAGGGAAGGAATTGAAACCTTCTCTAATCTAATTCTCTTTAGATTGGGGAGAGACTTAAGTAGCTGAAAATTGCTTAATTCAGCTGGAGAAAAACCATAATTAGTGATAATTATGACCTTCAGTTCAACCATTTTCTCCACAAACTCGGGTAAGGTGTAATTCCTTGTTTGAAAATTCAGAACTAAAGCCTCAGCTTTGGGTGCTTGAATATTGCACCAACTTGATGAAAACAATTCATCTGAAAAAAAACATAATATGGTGTTACAAGATACTCATTTGTAGGTTACATAACGTGTGTGCATGTCTGTGTGTTTTAGTCCGAGAGAAAATGAACTAACCAGTTGAGATAGATAATAAGCGTGCATTGATGAGTTGTTGCTCCTGTTTCATCCACCAGTTTGGTAGTTTGTTTCCACTTATGTCCACAATCAGTCTTTCCCTTTCTGTTATTGGCTCCTGGCTGCTCAAATGGATAGCTAGGTCTCTAAGAACATCATGTTGTGCGACAAAGTCTTCATTGTAGTAGTTGCTGACGGCACTCACGTCTGTCCTGGTGAATTGCCAAAACCATAAGCTTAAAAGAGATTAAAATTCTTCAATCCTCTCATAATAAAAAATATGTATTCCATGACAATCGTACACAAAATCGTGGAAAATAGACACAATCAGTTTCTATCCATCATAATTGAAATCAAATGGTTATAAGACAAGCATCAAAAAGAATAGACTACTAAAAGTTAAAATCACCCCCTTTTCATAGGCAAAGTAACATAAGTTTCCTTCTAACTCTTTTTAGTAATCACCTATAGCATTATTTGTATAAAAAATCCTACATTGGCTTCCGACATGTCAAAGAAGCTATAATAATATATCATCAATTGCGATCAGAAGACATAATGCAATATTTTAGGCCTTTGGTCATGTATAGAATTATATCATATCAAAACTAGCAACTAGCAAAGATTACACGAAAAACTTATCCTACAAGTAAATCACACTTTGGAAATCAAAAGTCTGAACATACCTTGTCATTACAAGACTAGCCAAATTCCTTTTGGTGAGTTCATACAAATCGGCAGTAACATGGACATCTTTTGGGTTTGGTTCATGTATTTCTGTCCACATATCAATGAGGGCAGTAACAGGGATTCTTTGGTCTTCAGGAAATGAACCTAGGTCCATGAAATACTCTTTGAGGATGCTCTCTTCATCAGAAAATTCTAGGCTTTTTTTGAGACAAGCAAGCACTTCCTTATCAGACTCAAAAATAGAATGACCATCATCAGACCATTTCATTAATTTACTTTGCCAAACCCTTCAAGGCTTCCCACAGAGTGAACCACCAATCACTTTAAGGGCTATTGGCAGCCCCCCACAGCCTCTTACTATCTGCATTTGAAGGAACCAAATTAAATCAGTAATTGTGTATTGGTTACAAGGATAATATTGGCCATATGAAAACGTGGTTTGTATGACATTTTTGTTCTTTCCCTTGTCTTCACTCAAGTTCTGGGGAAAATTGGTTTGTCAGAAACAATTTGAACAAGCTTAAATGCATGTGCAAGGATGAAAGCATGGTTTTGGCAGGTATATATGGTATAATGTACTCATCAACACAAAAATAGAATTTATATGATTAATCTTTGGTCATATGCATACCGAGCCCGAAAGGCAAAAGTTCAAACAAAATTAAGCATATTTCATATAAATATAAATATATATATATATATATATATATGTCCCAGATTGAAAAAGTACCTTTTCGATTTTTTCTTTAGAAAAGTAAGAGCTCATGTCTTTGAATGATGCTGAGCGGCAAAAAAGACTCATTGCATCTTCATGATCTAATGGCTTTAATTTATATGTAGACTTATATTTTGGAAATGCAGTTCTTGAAGTCACCACAATCTTGTAATCTGGAATATTAAACTTGAACTCGTCAATTGTGGATTCTGATTCAGGCCAGACATCATCCAATATCATCAATGTAGGATTTGAATCATTTGATGCAATTTGATTCAAATGTTGCCCCAGCAGGTCGATTGTGTCTTTATCATCTTGAAACTCGTATGCACGAATAAATAGATTTTGTACAACGACCTTTAGGTTGGGATGCTTTGAAACTTTGACAAAAAATATATTGTCACCATATATGCCTATCCAAACACAATATAGTCAGAAAGCTGCCACCCAGGCACATTTCATGTCTGCTAACATTATACGTCTACATACGTAATGATGAAGTGAAATGAACAGAATTCCCAAACCAAGCAATAGGTAAGAAGTAAGCAAAAGCAATTTTCTAGGAAACTACACCAATTATATATAAAGATAAAGAATTCCAGCCCCTTTTTTTTTCCTTAAATTTTTTTATCACTACTATTTTTAAGGGCAGTAATTCCAAAGAAAGAAGCACTACTGTAACTATATAAAAGACTAATAAAACAAAAGTATGAACATAAATAGCAACCATATCTTATCTTATGAGCTGCTCAAAAAAAAAAAAAAAAAAATAGCATGGTTTTAAAAATCGGTATGGTCAAAGAATCGATTTTGGCCCTGATTCCCAATTTTACCCAATTATTGACCGGTTTTAAGTGTTTTTACTAGACTGAATTGATGCCCGGTTTCCCTTTGAATCAGCTGGTCAGGTTTGATTTTTAAAACTATGCTTACGGGATTTATTTGTTTCAAAATGTATTTCAATTCACATTTGTCCCAACTATAGTTAAATATAGGCTAAAATGCATATTGAACTCTCTAAGTTTGACTAAAATTCATTTCAATCCTCTAACTTTATTTTTGTTCAATTGAGTCCTCAAAGTTTCAAATTTATTCAATTCAAGTTTTCCGTCCAATTTCATTAAAAATTCACCATTAAAAAAGTATTTTCTCACATGAAAAATATCTATAAAATTAATAAAAACGTTTTACTGATTTTTTATGTTAGAATTTTTTTCAAAATTTTTTTTTTGTTAGTTAATTGCATACTTAACAACAATTTTTTAATGGAATTGAGCAAAAATCATAAATTGAATAAATTTGAAACTTAGAGGATTCAATTGAACAAAAATAAAGTTAGAGGTTTGAAATGAATTTTAGTCAAACCTAAAGTGTCCAATTTGCATTTTAGCCTTAAATATATATAATAATCAAGCAATAGTACATTTTAGCATTCATCAATGAAATTCTCTATCTATTTTTTTTAGAACAACCTAATTGTTTGCTTTTACTACAACATCTCCACAAACTAGTATAATGACAAAGTTTGGATACAAACGTGGTTATTGCTTAAGACTATAACTTTCTTTAAAAAAATTAACATTGCTACATATGTTGAAAGTATAACCATTGGATTGCATATTATTTACACTCTTAAGGCACGTGTCAAATTTTGTATCAATTAGATGCTATTTACTATATGATTTATAAACTTATTTTTTATACATATTTTTATATTAAAAAACTTGCAATTTAAACAATTAATTGATAACATAACTATTGATTTTTTATTTTTTGAAAAATTTGCAAGCATAGAGAATATACAAAGAAAATGCAATCCAATAATCGATTTTTCAAAATTCACATTCAATAAAAAAAAAAATATTAAGTGAGTCAAGTTCATTCCCAAACTTTGTCCATCACAATAAGAAATTGTCAACTATGTTTCCTAAAAGAGCAATACTACAAACAAAAAATTTTCACAATTGGTCAAAAAGGCTTATCATTTTTATCACTCTTATTATGTAGCAACCAATCACAAATATATATTAAAAAAAAAAACTTTGTATTTAGTAGACTTTCTTTTTTTAATGACAGTTTGCCTACAAACTATTTTGTAGGCTATGACTACAAACTCCCACTAAAAGTTAACAAAGTTACATATTTTAACTGCTGAATTGCATATTTTTTATATTCTTAACATACATATTAAATTTGAAATTTAGTTCAAATCAGTTATTATTTAATGTTTGATCTATAAATTTATTTTTCACGCATAATTTAGGACTAAAAAATTCAAAATTTAAATATTTAATTAATAATTTAGATAATAATTTTTTTTTATAGAATATAATAAGAAGATACAATTTAACCACTAAGGGTGTGTTTGTTTCAGCAGTAAAAGGTTTCCAGATAATATTTTACACCACTGGGCGTGTTTGGTTTGTCCCGGAAAATTTAGTCAAACAGAAAATGATTTCCGCTGACTGTAAATCATGCCCCAAAACCCTATAAAATGATTTACGGTTGTATTTTACCTTCAATTGATTTCCACCCCAGGAAAATAAAAGAAAGAGAGAAATAGCAAGAGCTCCGATCGCACATCCAAGCACCGGCGAAAGCTCCGATCGACCCATCTCGTCCACCTGCGAGATCGCGCCACAAACCCACAAACCGATCGACCCACCCACGAACCGATCGCGCCATGAACCCACGAACCAATCGACCCACCCACGAACCGATCGCGCCACAAACCCACGAATCGATCTCTGTCCCTCTCTGTGTTTGTTTTGGTCTTATGATTTTGATTTTTTTGTTTTGATTTTTGTTTCTTGTGTTGTTTATATAGTTTGATTCTTAATAATATTTGTTTGGATTCTAAGAAAATGTGAGAAACATGATAAAAATGAGTTTTCTAGAGCATTTTCAGCCACACAACCAATCACTAGAAAATATTTTCCAAAGTATTTTTTGAAATTCAACCAAACACATGAAAATATTTTACTTTCCCAAAAATATTTTACATTTGAAAAATATTTTATATTTAACCAAACAGGGCCTAAAGTTCACTTCTTATTTGTTCTTATTTTTACTTGCAAACAGGTTTAAGGTGTCTTCTCAAAAAATAAATAAATAAATTTAAGGCGAGAAAAGTACCTTTAATTTCGTCATCCCAACAAAGCATTTTGACCAAAGTGGTCTTCCCGCAACCTCCAAGAGCAGTCACCAGAAGCACCTGCTCCTCTTTCTTCTTCAGCTCCATCTTCAACTCCTCCAAAGGCAAACCCAACCCAAAAATGTCATCCTGGGCCTGGGGTCTAGGCACTACACACGACAATGTCCGAGCCCCAAACTTCTTCTTCACGTCAGAATTGTCAACACGCTCCAAAACGCGATCCACCTTAGCCGAAGTCTCCAACGCAATGCTTGTGTTCTGATTCAGCTTGGCCGAAGTCTCCAACATAATGTTTTTGTTCTGATCCACCTTGGCCGAAGTCTCCAACGCAACGCTCGTGTTCTGATTCACCTTGGCCGAAATCTCCAACCCAGTCCCTCTGATCTGTAATATCAAATCAACCTGACAGAAATCTTTAATGGCCTCACCTTCGGCTTTGTTTGACGTTCCCTTCCCTATGCCCCACACGAGGTTACAGGTTACTGAACAACAAAGTGTCCATATGTATAGCGTTCTCTAAGGGCAAAAAAAAAAAAAAAAAAAAAGAAAAGAGAAGAAAAAGAATCTTCCATTCACTTTCCCAAGAAAATACACCTTAATTCCTTTTGCTTAGTTGTTAATCATATTAGACGACTAGAGTAGACTCGGAAGCCAAATAGTCAACTTATTCCCACCCAGAACAGAGGCACAAAAAGAAGCATTACAAATTCTTCTCTTTCTCGGAATGTTTTGCATCGATTAAAGCTGAGAGCAGAACATATACAAGAATGTCCAGCTATACAGGACCACTAACAATGATCCCACCATCCTAGAAACAATGTCATTACCAAAAATATAGGAAACTAAAATGTCAAAATATATTTTTAGTCCCTCAAATTATGTAGTTCTGACCCTTGATCCACATCGCATGTGTGGGGTCATGGGCCCAAATCATACAATTGGGTCTTGGGCTTTGGCCGAAAGTGTAGGGCTTTAGCCGAGATCGTGAGTAGTCCGAGTCCGAGGAAGAATATCTCCTTAGATAAGCTAAACACAGATCGAGTATGGATCCTGGTGATCCAAGTGACATTCTAGGAAGTTCTAGTGATAGGGACTTGTGCCACAAATGTACAAGAAGGATATGAACTCAAAAATATCTAAAGAAAAACTGCTACCACCGCATTGAATGCCCTGCAATTAACTTTCTAGTCACATTTATTTGGACAAGACCTCTGAACGGTACTGCCTCAGGTACCGCAACTCACAGACCATCAGAGAGGGTGTTTGATGGGACAGGCAGTCAAGAATAGCTTGGATGATCAACAAGTGGGAGGCCAAGATCGTTTAAAGGAGACTATATAATAGAAAAAACCCATCATGGAGAAGGGGGGAGAATTAACAGAGAAAGCACTATAGCAATCTCAACAACTCCTATAACCATTGTCATCCAATATATATTAGAACAGAACTCCTCAGATTGGGCCGAGGACCCATTCTCTTGTATAAACCTGGTTCATTTCTACTTGATTGTCTTGGAAACTCATGATAATTGTTATCTCATTCACTTTAAGTCTAGTTCTTCTACCCACTCTCTACAAATTTATTGTTTTGGGCTCAGGATCAAATCCAGTCCTTACAGCATGCTATAGTTTTTCTTGAATAATCACATGCCACACCGCAAAACATAAAGAAATTGAGCTGGGCTTGAGAACTGGTTTCCATTCATAGCAGGTACTTGAAGCTAAAAAATAAATTTAGAAAAAAAAAAAAAAAGGGGATTACAATTCGAAACTATGTCTCTAATATGAGTTTGGCTAAGGTAGAGCCACTGTGTTTTTTTTTTTTTTTTTTTAAATGACATGTCACTGAAAATAGGCCATTTTGTTTCTCTATTAACCTGTGTATATAAGAAAATTAAGGAAACCATATGGAAAAACTAATAGAACTTATTTTTTAAACCTTATGGTAAAAAAACCTCTCATCAAAAACATCGAGGTCTAATAAAATCACTCAATGTATAGACTTTAAGGGCCGACACTGTATTACGGCCAAACTTAAAACTTTGGCAAGGAACAAGGGTTAGAATAGTTTTGAAATTAACCAAACAACAAACTCTTGAATGGATAAGCTCACAAAGATCACTACACATCATTAAAACAACCAGGGTGGACTCAATATAGTTTAAGGTCTAAAGCCATAAATTCAATTGAGCCTTTTGTTATTTAAATATCACTAAAATAATATTTAGTTCTATATTTTATTTATTTTATGTAAAATATATTATTTTTACTTTTAGTATGACTAATTCACTTAATGGTAGTTAGGTTGATTTTTGAGGAGAACTTTGCCAAATCTAACGGAGATCGTAAGATCTTTGAGTAAGAAGCATCAGATTATCGATCTCAAACACCTCTCTCGATTTCGACCAAAATCAACTCAACCATGGAAAATCCAACTAAATCTTACCCGTTGATGCACTCGGTCAATGAAGGGTCCTTTGTTCTTGGTTCAAGTACGATTTGAGCTCAAAACTTACCTTAATCGACCTGCAAACACACTTATTGGTGGACCTTGAACAAGATAATAAATGAGTATTTGAATGACTTCTTGTGATTAATGACACATCAATTTGTAAGACTAATGTATATTTGTACTATCTTTAACATCAGCCAATTATTGTGGCCTTCTTAAGACTGGAGGAAAAATTATACCACTCATATATTTCTTTTAATAAAAAGAAAAAAAAAATTATATCCCCTACATTTGGGGGTCTTTCTAGGGGGCCTATGTCATGACCTCAGTGGCCTAAGCTTAAAGTCGCCCTCAAAAACAACTGAATATCATTTTGACCTAGGGAAATTGTACATTGTGCAGTGAAGGCTCGATGAAATTTTTTCAGAGGGTTACTAAGAAACTTAAATTAAACACAATTTAATAAATAAAGAACTTGAATACAAGGAAGAGGATATTGTACCGCATCAGTATGTATTGTACCGGTACGTGCACCGGTACCGAAACTCCAACATTTCTTACCGGTTTAAATATTGGTCGTACCGGCCTTGTACCAGCTGATTCCGGGCATTTCGGCCAGTACCAGGCATATCGGTCGGTATAGAGAAAAGCTTTTTTTTTTTAGTTTTTCGAATTTTTATAAGAGCAGAATGGTAACTTATTTGTATTATTTGTTCTCTTAGTAATAAACAATTAAGGTTTCTGTTTTTTATATTGTGTTTTTTTTTTTTTTTTCCTTTTAGTTGATGCTAAAGTCTAACACCATAAATAATTTGTTCTGAATTGAGGTAATATTTTATGGTAAACTTTTATTTTTATTATTATTATTATATATATATATATATATTTATTTATTTATTTATAAATATAAAAAATAGTGGTAAATCTAAAATGGTACACCGATATTAATCGGTACCGAAATATATCATACCACTGGTCAGCCTTCGGTATGAGATTGACTCCCTTACTTGAATATATCGAGTTATCAACCAAAAAAAAAAAAAAAAAAAACATGCAAATGCATCAAGTTTTACAATTTTCTTCTACGAATTTTCATATTTTGAAAATTAATACATAATAGTTTATTATCAGTTGTCAGTGTGGGTAGGTGTGACTATTTTATTTTGTTAAGTTTGTATAAAATTTTTATTTTTATGTAGTTATCACTATTTATTTGTCATTGTTTTTCTAAAAATATTTTAAACTAAATGACAAAACTCAACCTACTAGCATTGTGTTTATTAATTATTGATTCGCATAGCTACAGTAATCTGTACATAAATAATATATTAAATGTCTACTTAACTATTCAAATACTTGAACAATCACTACCTTTTTTTTTTGTTATTGAATCACTAAATTTATAACAAAAAGGTATTATATCAATACACATATGTAACAAATCCTTTGTGTTTTTCTAATTATTAAATTATATAAAGTTATATTATATTTATACTATACATACACACATCAACACACGTCACAATTTACAAAAGAAATATTATAACCCTAAAAAAAAAAAAAAAAAAAAACTCACATAATTAATTCAGACACACATGATTCCAAAAAAAAAAAAAAAAGGTATCATACACACTCAAACAAATATAATATAGATTTATAATAAAGCGAGAGATACCTACTACTCACAAACATTTCTTTACTCTTAAAGTCAAAGATACCAAGATAGTCAAATTAAAAAAAGAGATGAGATGAGATTCATGCAAATCTCATCAGATATCATATCGGAAAGGGAGATTAATTTATAATTTATGGTGTTGTTTGGTCTGGCTCATCTTCAATCTTGTAACCAAACGTAAGAAAGTAGGTCATGTGTTTCAGCTTTTAGGAGCTGAAACGCACATTTTGAAGAAAGCTGGAGCTGGAAGTGCGTTTGGATCAGCATAAAACGCAACTTTTTGGAAAAAGTTGCGTTTTGGGCCAAGACTGAGAACGTGCAAAACATTATGGAGCTCTGGGGGTCCATAAAACAAAAAGTATGGGTGTCAATACGGGTTAATGTGTCGGGTTCGTGTCGTGTTGAGGTAGGGGTATTCGACTAAATGGCTCAACCCTAACCCGACTCATTTAATAATCGTGTCATAATCCTTTAATTACCCTAACCTAAACTGTTAATAAGGTGGGTTGACCTAACCCAACCCATTTGACATGCTTAATAAACGAGTCGTGTTGGGTTGACACGAATGTAACACAACCCATTTCAACCTGCATAATATTAAATATAATATCTATCTAGAAATAATTTTTTTTTACATCTCAAAAGCAGTGCATACACTTCAAGTCTTCAACTCGCATTCAAAATAATATAGTTCAACAAAAATATAACATTCATCTAGAAATAAGTGCATAATTTAACAAAAGAAGTGCATACACTTCAACCTAAATTCAAAATAACATAGTTTAACAAAAATAAAATAACATAGTTCAACAAAAATATAATATCCTTGGAACTCACCAAATGCTAAGTGTCAATATTGAAAGAATTGGAGCAAACGGTAGACTAAAGTTTATAGAACAAAAACATTATGTAGAAAAAATTACTGCAGAATTTTGAAACAACAAGAAAACGGTTTTCTTTAATTCTAAAACTCACTAAACACATGAGAGAGAGAGACAGAGACAAAGAGAGAGAGAGCAATAACCAGTTTAAGAATTTGAGTTTGGGAATTAGGCATGAGACTATAAGATAGTAGAGTGAGTATTACAGCTGAAATAAAAAAAAATAAAATAAAAGATATTTATAAGATGGTTTAGAGATTTAGGGTTTGAAGGGTTTAGAGATCTAGGATTTGTAAAATTTCAATTTCCAATTATATCCCTTGTAAGTTTTTGTAATTACTCACTTTTCTTTTTAAATTTAAAATATATGTTGGATATAAAATGTATTTGACAAATCTAAAATAAAATGAATATTTATTTATTACACGAGTTAAACGGATTGTGTTAAGGGGGTCATTTCGGGTTGACACAAATAAATTGGCGTGTTAAACGTGTCTATTGCGGGTTACGCGGGTTGACCCGTCTATGACACGTTTCTTATCGTGTCGCTTTCGGGTCAACCCGTTTATGACCCAAACCCATTACGGCCCAACCCTAACCCGATAAAACTGTGTCGGGTTCGTGTCGTGTTTGCGGGTTGGGTCGAACATTGACACCCCTAACAAAAAGTCCATGCACATTCTGGAACTATCCATTGGGCTCTTCCTTCAATTACCAAATTACCCTTGATAAAAAGTCATCAGTTCTCACGCCTGTCCCTCATTCCTCTCATCTCATCCCTCTGCTCTCCCTTTGCCCTGAAGCTCACTTTCATGCCTCGCATCTCTTCTTTCTGCTCTGCCCTATCCGTGCTGCTACAAGCCTCTCCATGGTAACTCTCTTGCCTTTTTGTCATCCATTGAATCTTCTTCCTCTTCTTCTTCTTTCTTCGTCTTCTTCAATGCGCATTGATCTGTATTTTTTTTTAAAAATTTTATTTATGCCTAATCTGATATGAGAAATACATTTTAAAGGTAGAGATTTGATCAACAAAACACCAAGCAACACTGATCTGCTACCAAAAACCATCAGGTACCAACATTGATCTGAAAATTTTTTTTTTTTTTACCAAGTGTGGGAAATTTTTTTTCAGATCTTGCATGCTTTGTTCTTGCTAATAATCTATTTGTTCTCTTGCCGGGTACTAAAAAAATTTGTGGGTACATGCTTTGTAATTTTTTTTTTCTTTTCTGGATGCTCTGTTTGACTATTAGGGACTGAGGAAATCTGTTAAATTAGTCACACACTTTTTGGGAAGCTGAAACAGATAAAAAAAGAATGTATTTTTAAAGTATTGGGGTGCTTCAAATTTTTTGTTTTTTGTTGTGTTTGATTTGTTTTCTCAGCAACCCAGAAGAGAGTTATCGTTATAGATTAATGGGTATTGTTCCTTTACTTGTTTAGTTATTTGTTTTTGTTGATTGGAATTTACAGTGGTTTGAATCTTGCTATGAATGGTTTGTAGACTTGTAGCTCATAATTCTAATAGAAAAAAGACAAAAGTTTGGGTTTGGGGTCTGAAAATCAAAGGAGAAAAAAGAAAATATGTAGTTGTTGTCAGGGTGATCGTGGGGTTTTTTTTTATTAATAGTGATCTGATTGAATTAAAAACGTTGAGATATGTTTTTGGAATTGACAATTGAAAGGTAACGAGGAATGTAGTGTTCGATTTAATCTGTTGATGGTATTGAAGAAAAATCAGCTTAAAAGGATTTTTACCATATAAATTTAAATATGAGGATTATTGTTGATGGCAAAGCTAAGTATTGATGTGGGGGTCTCTATTGATGTAATAACATGGTGATAAATGCTTTAGTTTATGTTCCTTAGTGTATTACTTCTTCCTCTTTGGTTTGGATGACTCCTTATGTGCAGTCAGACGTGTTTCTTTTTGAAATTGGACTAGATTTATGAGTCTTTATGAATGATCGTTATAACGAAAGGCGATAGGGAGAGACAGTTTGTGATCCATGGATTTCTGATGGGAAATGGTATCTTAGCACTATGGCTAGTGTGTTACGCGTTAATATAACTAATGGAGTAATGAATTGGTTTGTTAGTAGTGTGTTAATTTTCCAGGCTTTTCTTTCTTAAATCTTCTTATTTTGATGGGAGAAAATAAGAACAACAAGGTTTGCTTTGAGGGAAACCTAGACCTCCAATTTAGACTACATCAAATATTTGTAATTGCTAAATTATGGCTACTTTTTGTAGTTGTCCAGTTAAAGATAAACACCAACTTCATAGAAACTATCAACAAAGGTGATGATTGGTAGGTAGTCTTATCTCCCCCACCCCCCACTTTTTTTTTGAGAGGCTGATTCTTGGTCTGGAACCCATTACATGCTGTTTTGGGTGGAAGGCACTTGTTATAGAACCAAGGCTGAACTCTAATTTATTTGAATCAATTAATTTATTTGAAATTATTGCACTTGTTATAGAACCAAGGCTGAACTCTAATCATGTTTGTAACTAGTTCACTAGATTGAAATATTATGAATTCTATTTTTTGCATTTCTTATGGTTGGTTAACTTTATAGATGGGTAAAAACACCACTTCCAACCCCGAGGCAAAAAAGGCTAGAGCATTATGGGATGTTAATCCAACATGAACTAAATGATAGGGATGATAGAGGCTTCATAAACGTCAATCGAGATTCAATTTCTAGAAGAGAACATAATAGTGAAGTAGGTAGCAGTTATGAGCAGAACTCAGGATCTTTAACAGACCCTACGACGGTGGTTATTCATGATTCCATTGCTAATTCCATTTGGGGGGATAATAATTAGTAGTTGTCTAATTTTTTTTTTATTTTTTATAATATAATGTAGTACAATTTAAACTTGGGTTATTGGTATGTATTTTATCATCTTTTTTACATTTTTGTGTTGTACAATTTAAACTTGGGTTATTGATATGTATTTTATATCTTTTTACATTTTTATGTAGTACAATTTAAACTTGGATTATTGGTGTATATTTTATCATCTTTTTACACTTTCATTTTGTGCTTCATGATGATGAAAATTATTTAGATTTAATTAATATTAATAAGAAGTCATTAATGGTAATAACAAATAATTATGACACTAAAAAAGAAAAATTGCCCAAACATTATTAAAATAATACCAATAATATATATTTTTTTTATTATTATTTAGTAAGTATATAAAGTAGTTGATTTGAGTATGAAATAAACTCACATCTAAAAAAAAAAAAAGTATGAAATAAACTCCCTTATATATACATTGTCCTTTTTGATAATTTATCTCTCAAACTACCATTTTTATAAGTGCTAGCCAAATACTCAATTTTTTCAAAACGCACTTTTTAACAACTTTTACCAAACACTCAGCTTTTTGAAAATGCACTTTTTCATTATACACTTTTTGAAAACTCTACTTTTTCATTATACACTTTTACAAAAAGGTGAACCAAACTCACCCTGAGTACAAGTTGACTTTTTTTTTTTTTTTTTTGAGAGGGAAATGAGATATTATTAACTCAAAGGAAGAAATACAATAGAGCTGAAACAATACACCATCAGCCAGAGCCTGACTGAAGCAAGAAATCTAAAAACAACGGGAAATCATCTTTCCATACATGACTAGCATTATTCCATTTTGCAAACTGGGTGAGCTCATAAGCAGCCCCATTATAAGCCCTTTTCACGCGTCTGAATGTGCAGCTAGCAAAAGAAGACTTTGTTCTCTGAATCTCCTGAATTAAATGGCCAGCTTCACCTCCATAATGATCCTGCGAAATGGCTTGAATCACCAGTGCAGCATCTAATTCAAAAATAACGTTGGAAATAGCCAACTCTTAAGCCAAAAGGACTCCTTGCTCCAAAGCAAAGAGCTTGGCCCACTCTGCTGGGTAACACGAAGGTAGAGCCTTGCACAGCACCGCAACAACCTTGCCTCCATCATTACTGACAATCGCACCAACCCCAGAAATGCCACTGCCATCTAAAGGCAACGCGCCATCCACATTCACCTTGAAATACCCGGGCGGGGTGGCCATCCAACCATCATTTGAATCTTACTTCACAGAACAGAGCACATCGTTGGCTTCGTGAAATTCCTCTAACACACTTCTCGCCAAATCCCAAACTTGCAGAGGAGAGAGGCCCTTTTCATTATGCACATACAAATTCCGATTATGCCAAATTGCCCAAGCAATAGCAAAAAAATATTCTAAGTGCACAACATTGGGGCTTGAGCATAATTTAAGCACAACATCAATGAAGTCAGTAGCATTCACCAGCAAATTCAGGGGGTAGTCTTGCCAAAGAGACCATACAGAAAGTGCAAAATCACACAAAATTAATGCATGAGTGAGGCTTTCAGTTTCTTCCCCACAGGCAGGACATTCACAACCCAAATGCATTCCTTTTTTTGCCATTTTCACATACACAATAAGGCCATTTACACAAGCTATCCAAGAGAAAATCTTGACCTTTGGATGGAGCTTCAATTTCCACAGTTTCTTCCAAATGATACTATTTGAGTCCCCTGATGAGCATTCCCCTAAATCCTTATCAGCCTGAAGCTTAGCAGCAATGAAGTATGCACTTTTGACAATGAACACCCCTCTTTTGTTCCCAATCCAAATAAGAGAATCCACCGACAAACTCTGACTTAGGGGGATTTTTAGTATAGTGTCTGCTTCAAAAGGCAAGAAGAGCGACCTTACCACATCAGGCTTCCACCACTTAGTCTCTTGGTCAATGAGAGAGGAAACCATGTAGAAATCCCCAAATTCTCTAGGAGGGGAGATAACTTTGAATGTGGAAGGAGTAGGGAGCCACTTGTCCTCCCAAATGTGAATTAAACGCCCATTTCCAACTCTCCAACGGGTTCCGCTCTTAATGACTTCAAGACTTTGAAAAATACTTCGCCAAGTGTACAAGGGATTGTTGCCAAGGCTTGCTTCAGAATGTCCTCATATGGGAAATACTTTGCCTTTAAAATACGAGCTGCTAAGGAGCATGGGTTTGTAAGAATCCGCCAAGCCTGTTTTGCAAGCAAGGCCAAATTAAACGCATGCAAGTTGCGGAAACCCATACCACCAAGGGATTTAGGCTGGCACATTTTCTTCTAACCAACCTAAGCAATCTTAGATTCCTGCTACTTCTGACCCCACCAAAAGCTTCTCATATCTCTTTCAAGATCTTCACATAGGCCATTTGGAAGAAGGAAACAACTCATAGTGTAAGAGGGGATGGCACTTGAGCCACCATTTTAATTAGAATTTCCTTGCCTCCCAATGAGAGAAGCTTACATTTCCAGCTAGCCGGCTTCTTACCAACCTTCTCTTTTATCTCCACAAAGATTTGCTTTTTTGATCGACCGATTATGGAGGGGAGACCAAGATACTTTGTGTGCCAAGAGTCATTCATAGGCCCTAGAATGACAAAGATTTCTTCCTTACGTTCTTGAGAAGTGTTTGGGCTGAAAAATATTGAGGATTTCTCGGTGTTGATCTTTTGCCCTGAAGCAGATTCATAGATTCTTAGAATTTCCTTCAACTTATTGCATTCAGCACCATTGGCATTACAAAAAAGGAGGCTGTCATCGACAAAGAAAAGTTGGTTGATTTTTGGAGCCCCCCTACTGATGGATATACCATTTCCTCATTACCTTATTGATAAAGGACCATTCCACCCTATCAAATGCTTTGCTCATATCTAACTTTGCAGCCATAAAGCTATCGTTCCCACCTCTTTTGTGTTTTATATAGTGCATAATCTCATAGGCCACCAAGACATTGTCAGTGATGAGTCTGTTAGCCACAAAAGCACTTTGATTCTCTGAAATGATATATGGAAGAAACGCTTTAAGACGGTTAGCCAAAGTTTTAGAAATAAGCTTATAAACAACATTACATAGGCTGATAGGTCTAAAATCAGTCATTCTCTGAGGATTCTTGTTTTTTGGCACAAGGGCTATATTAGTTTTATTGATTTCAGCCATAGACATATTAGAATTAAGTACATTTAGAACTAAATTAGTTACATTATTGCCTACAATGCTCCAATATTTTTGGAAGAAAAGTGCAGACATACCGTTAGGGCCTGGAGACTTAGTGGGGTGAAGCTGCTTAAGAGCTGTAAGAACTTCTTCTTTGGTAAAGCTTCTGGTCAACTCCATGTTCATTCCTTCCGTAACCTTAACCGAGATGAAATCAATTACTTCCTCAATCTGATTCGGCCGAGAAGTAGTGTAGATTTCCTCAAAATAGGATACAGCAGCCCTAGCAATACTATCTTGATCCCCACACTAGCTATTAAATTTATCCCATATTCCCAATATAGTATTTTGCTTCCTTCTTTCCAAAGCCCGAGCATGGAAAAACTTCGTATTCCTATCTCCCTCTCGGAGCCAATGAGCTTTCGACCGTTGACACCAATAGATTTCTTCACTATCTTTAAAATCATTGATGTCTTTCCTCACCTGATTTATTTCCTCACCTAGCTGGCCATCCCTATCCAACTGTACTAGATTGCTAAGCCTTTTCCTTTTCTCCTGTATTTTCTTTGGGATTTGCCCAAAAGTGGCAGAGCTCCAAGCCTTTAGATCCATGGCACAGGCCTCCAAAGCAGCAGCCATACCTTCTGCCGTGTTCACATTGCCTGCATTGCTCCAAGCAGCCTCAATAATGTTTCTACATTCGTCGCTTTTAGTCCATATAGCCTCAAAGTGAAAGTGGCGAGTACAGGGCTGTTTAGGGGTTTTAGAATCCGTTACATATAATGCACAATGATCAGAAGTGGAATCAACCAGGTGATTAACTCTGACCTCCCCAAACCTGTTAGTCCAATCACTGGTTGCAAAAGCCCTATCCAACCTCAAATACACCCTGCTGTCACCAGACTGCATGTTACACCACATAAAATCCGACCCCAAGTATCCCAAGTCTTTGAACCCACAAGCATTAATCACATTTCGAAATTTATCCATCTAACTCTGTGACCTTACAGCCCCACCTAATTTTTCGTCGATTGATAAAATCTCATTAAAATCTCAAAACAAAGCCAGGGGAGCTGAGATTGATTCTTTAAGAACTCCAACAAATCCCAAGACTGTTGCCTCATGTGAGTTTGGGGGTGACCGTAAAAGCCAGTGAAACGCCATTTAAAATTCGAGGTCTCCTCTGTAATAACAGCATCAATGTGGTGGCTACCAAAACTTTTGATCTCCAAGTTGATTTCTCTTGTCCACAGGAGAGCCAACCCCCCACTATGACCCTAACAAGGGACAAAGAGCCTATTTGCAAACCCAATTCTTTCCTTAATTCTCTCCATTCATTTTTTCCTTACCTTAGTCTCCGAGAGGAAGACTATTTTGGGATCTCAGCACCACACCAGATCGTGCAATGCTCGAACTGACCGGGGGTTCCCAAGCCCCCGGCAATTCCAACCTAAGGAATTCATGGCTCCCGGCGGTGCTGCGTTGCAGCCACCGCCGATATATCAGATTCATCATGGATACCATGAGCAACACTATGAATACCAAGAGTAACACCAGTCTGAATACCATTAGCATCATCACTTTTAACACCTTGAGCAATACCATCCCGAACACCATGAGCAACACCAGTAATAACACTACCATGAACACCAACATCAACGCAAGCAAAACTCTCACATTTTCTTTTCCTGGCTAAATTATCTAAATTTTCTATTTCCCCTTCTGTAAATAGCAAAGCAATTTGACGTTTTGTACCTGAGTTTGGGCCGAGAGCTTGCTTCTCCTTTCTTTGTATTTGGCCTTTTTCCCGTGCTATTTTTTTGATTCGGCCCTTTCCTCTTTGGTTTTTAGTGAATTCTTAGGCTGATGCATGATCTACTTTTGCTTCTTGCTTTTGGGCCCAATACCGTGGCCTTTATGGGCTTGTGACTTCAATATTACTTTCCACGTTCATAGTTGACTTGCAACTACTTTGTAAAGTGCTTCTCTCTCCAATCCTTGTGACTAGATTAGGCGCATCTAGTTGAATGGGAATGGAGCTCTCTGCACATGCCTCCACTTTTTGACTTATGTCCCACATTTCACTTTCCTTTATGTCCCCCTTAGACCTGACTTCTGCCGCCTACCCACCTTGAGTACTTGACATGCCACAACTCTGACTCTGGGCTGTCTTGTCTACTGTTTTTGAATTTTGAAAACACCCACCATGGTCGCTTCCTTCTCTGCAACCCGCCGATGTAACATGCAGCAAATTTCCAGCCGCGACTTCACCTTCACCACCATTAACATCATTTCTTGCTCTGAAGTTGCTGCTGTAGTTCATTTGCTTCACACTTCCACCATTGAAAGCTCCATTTGCTTTTAACCACTCCCCATATTGCTTTGGAATGTTTTGCCAATCTGCATGGACCTTGCAGTGCTTGTCATCGTGGCCAAGCAGACCACACAGATAGCAGAAAGTGGGAAGCCTTTTGTATCTAAAGGTAACCCAAAACTTTTCACCACTCTTGTTTACTACATGCCCACCTCTTCGGAGTGGCTTTTCTATTGGGAGATCCACTCTAATGCGCAGGAACTTAGCTTGATCCAATTGATTGGCCCTTTTATCAACCTCTATCAAACGCCCCAAACTCCTACCAATATCCTGTCCAACTTCCTCTGACATGAGCTCAAATGGTAAGCCCCATAACTGAACCCAAAAGGGTGAGTGAGTGAACACAATATTTGCAGTAGTGAGGCCTTTCTTCCATCTGCAAAGAAGAAGCAAATTGTTCTCAAAATTCCATGGCCCACTGTTTTCAACCCAATCACGCTGATAACTGGAGCCAAATTTAAATTGCAAAGTATTGTTCCCAACATCTACAATTCTCAACTCTGATCCCATCTTCCATGCTGCCCTCAATGTGTTTTTCAGAGCTCTCATGTTTTGTTGTCTCTCTGAAAGTAGTCTTCCAAACAAGCTTAATGAGCATTCTTCCAAAAGTTCATCTCGGCTTTGCGTAGAAATTAGAATATCCTCTTCCTCCTCCTTAGTCAGACAAAGGTGCTGCAACTCCTCAATGATTGCTTGCTCCATTGTGAGACGAGTGTATTGAGAGGGTAGGAAAACCCCCAATGAGGGGAGCGAAGTTCTCTACCAAAGGGAGAGAAGAAAAGTTCTCTTACAGGGTGAGAGAGAGAGAGACTCCTACACGGGAGAGTTTATAAGTAGCATATTTTGAGTACAAGTTGACTGATGACTAGTGAGTCTAGTCGTCCAATATGATTTAACAACTAAGGTATAATGTATAAGGTAGATTATCCAAAGAAAAACATCTTCAGGCTTGTATTATTGTTTGTCACTTTTTGACCGCGGTCCGTGGGTGGAAGTTTCTATTTTCACACTAATTTTTGGGTTAAGCGGCCGTGAATACTTGTCGTACGTATGAATGGGTGAACTTCCACGAATATATGTATATGGAGACGTGTCCTTTTGGAATCTCGTGAGAGTCGTGTTAGCCATATGGAAGTGAACTCCAAACAAAGGTCAGGCCATCAAATTCAAGGGTTTACACCGGGAGTGCTAAGTCCAGTAGAACCCGGCCCAACCAAAAAAGCTTTGGCTCTATTTGGCAATGTGCGTGCAATATTTATTTAATTTATTATTATTATTTTTTTAAAAAAGTCAATGTGCAATCTAATTAATTAGCCAAAAATGGGACATCTAAACCTACCCTTCTTTAAAGAAAAAAAACATAATTCAAACGTTACAAGATATGGAGGAAGGGAGATTCAAGATCTAGTTTTTCTTATAAAGAAAACTAAACAATTCTAAATTTTTTAGAATACCTAAACTTTGAACTTTAGTCATTTAATTAAAATTAGACTAAGAAATCCAAGACCAAAAATAAATAAAATTTAATTACCCATTGCATTTTGTCATGGATTTGTAGATCCATCAATTCTTGAATGGATCAGCTCACAAGAATTACTACACATCATGGAAACAACCAAGGCCAACTCAATACAGTCTAAGGCCTAAGACAATAAGTTCTACTAGGCCTTTTATTATTTAAACTAGCTTATAGCTCATGCACATAAATATGTACATTTTAAAAATATGCAATTATATGCATTTTGTATAATGGAAATTTAAATGATGTGATACTATATATGTCTTTAGATTCATGAAACTAAATCTAAATCACTAGCATTAACCCTCTCCATTCGTGGTCCCAACTACAAACCATGAAACACCCAAGTTTTAATAAAAATATAATTTAAAAAGAAAAATCATGTGAAATGGCATTCTTCTCTTGTGTTTTTATGAAATAGCATTCCACTTTAGTGTTTCTCTAAACAGCTATGTTAATGTGTAATAAATTGTGGGCCTTACGCCTACCTTGGTTATTTGTATAACACGCATATTTGTACTACACATTCTACCTCCAATATACATGTATGTTTTATTACTTGAGAAATACAATACATTTATTCAATATTTCTAGCAAGCTAGAACCTCTTAAATCTCACATACATTTGAGCTACTACTCTGATGAACTTTCTATAAATGCAGGTTGAGGTAGGCAAAATTTTTTTATTGCTAAGAAAAATTTATAGTAAAAACACAAAGCGCTAGAAATTTGAAGAACCTTATAAAACAAATTGAGATCCATGACATATGGATGGTCTTGTGACTCTTGTCCTAGGTGCACCATTGGAGAAGAATCGAGTTATGCCTCTTTCAATTTCTTCAAATGGTAGATGAGTTGGATATATATACAGTTAATCCCTTGGCAGTGTCATCTATCATCTAGCTATCTCTCTAATCTCCATCCAGGGAATAACCAAAGAAGAGAACAGCTTAAGAGGTCTGAGAGGAGAAATATGCTACAATTAGACTATATATGTCAACTAGAGTAAACGACAATTAATTGCAAGTCCACAGGTAATGTGGGTGCATCCAGAGCACTTTCCACAATTTAAAATTATGTTGTAAGCATACTGTGACATCAATATGGTATTACCTTGGCATTGATTTCGAATTTCAAATTTAAATTAGGTATGTTAATGTCACTAAAAAGCTAAAGGATTTGGGAATTTATTTGATGGTTTTGTGGGTGGCATTTTTTACATCTATTGAAAACTGAAAAGTGCTGTCTTTGTATGTCTAGGTACCCAATTAAAATATGCAAAAGAATAAAATGGAGCGTCTGATTTTGTTTGTTTTTTCCAAAATAAATTTTTTTTGGTCATTTTAAACACTTCTATTGCCCATCCTTTGTATTGACAAAGAAATCTTTAATCCCCCTTCAACCTCATTCCTTAATAAGAGTATTAGTGAGCTACTAGGCTGTTAGTGTTGACCTTCATGGTACTATTGAAGCATTTCATTTTCCATATAGTTGTTAGCCTATCTTGATTGTAAGTTGCTATCATTATTGAGTGGGACAACTCGGCTTTAAAATTATTAAACTGAGGTCCAAAGGAAGAGAGTTGCCTCTCAAACTGAGGTCCAAACAATTTGAACGTGTAGCTTATAGGACTAATGGGCCTCCAACTCCAATGGACCAAGACTAAAAGTTCCAAATTAGCAAATACACTAAATAATATCCAATATAATACACTCTCCTTGCCATTTTCATGTTCTGTTGTCATATTGTTTCTTTTTGACTTGAGGACCCATGATGTTAGACCGTATAAGTGGGTAACATGGGATACTATGATTGTCTGCTGTGCTGTCCAAATTCTCCAAAAGCTTGGGGTAAGATGATTTCTTAAACTATGGGGATTGTATATCTCTTTTTCCTTCCAAGCAATAACAAAACATACTTCTCGCTGCATTAGCTTCCCCTAAAGCAAAACTAGAGCTACCCCACATCATCTTTTGCTTGTTTTATTAACTTCTCTATGTTTCAGACTCAGAAACTTATTCCTTTTACCCACATGACCTCTGTATCACTTGTGCTTATAAACACAAAGCTAGCTACCCCACACTTCCTCTTTTGCTTATCCTTAGACACGTGCACCCAAATTTTTTTATGGTATTAAAAATCCATTTGAAACAGCTTATTTAGCTGAAATTGAAAACTTTTTATTAAAAGTACTATAAATAAAGGTAAAAGTTAGCTAAAATAATACAAAAAGACTTATAAATAGTACCAAAAAGTACAGTAAAACTCATGAATAGTAGCAAAAATAAGTTGAATAATAGCAAAAATAAGCTAAATAGTAAAATAAACTGACTTTAAACTCACTTCTTAAACACAACTTAAGTGGTTAAAAAATTATTTATATTATCACATTTTCATGCCATATCTTGACTCAAATATAACATATATAGTGTTGCGGCATTTATACTTCAATTCCATTCGTTGGGCTCTTCTATATATTAATTACTTTGTCTCTCTTTATCTTCTTGTTTGTATGATGAATGATAAATAATCAGCAGCCTCCTTATCTTTGAAACATGTGATAGGCCACAAACTGAATGACTCCTTGTGATTAAACCAATTAATTAATTAGCCAAGTTATTAATTAATCAATTTAACATGCAAACGCGTGGAAGCACAAACAAATCACCAATAAACTAATTATGCAGCGGAAAATAAATGATACGGTGATTTGTTTACGAATGGGGAAAAACCTTACGGCGAAAACCCCACCGGGTGATTTTCAGGTTACCACTCCCGAAACTCCACTATTATCACAACAAGCGGTTACAAGTAAAGGAATCCCAAGTACTTTACCAACCTACAGTTGAACCCTTACCCCAATACCCAATTGGACTTGTTCTGTAGTGACAGTTCCCCATTTTTGTTGCACGGCTCCCAAGTACGTGACTAACCAATGCGCAGATCCCAATACACGACTTCAACACCAACAGAAAGAGAGGTTGGCTGCGAAGTTCTTCAGTTCATCCTACACGATGAAGATCAAGAAGATGCTTGGTCATAAAACTCAAAGGTGCACATACACAGCAACTTCTTCAGAAGAGATGAACTAAGGCAAGAACTTCGTCTCTGGTCACAATTTGCTTCAACAAAGTTTTCTCAATGCTAGTGCAACTTGTGTACTGTTTGACGGCCCTTAAAACAATCCTTTAATATGTCTAGGGTTAGGAGAAAAGAAGACCCAAAGACATATTCACGGATCCTAAGAAATCAGATCAGAATTCTGAATTTCTTAAATCTCGACAGATAGGAGGTGCCGAGAAGCTGTCGAGCAGGTGTCGAGCTTACGGGCTTGAGACAGCATTCTTTAAACTCGATAGATGCAGCTGTCAAGCCAGCTGTTGAGCTTTAATGAAATTGCACTATCAGCTTGTTTTCTTGGACAAACTTGATGACTTCAACACTTGATCTTGAAACCTTGTTTCTTGAAGTATTAAAAACACCTAAAACTACTCAATTACAAGTAAAGTTCGTTTTGTCAAAGGATTAGTCAATTACATAAAAGAATGACATATGCTCTTAATGAGTGAACTACATATGTCCTAACAATCTCCCACTTTGGCAATCCGTGACAAAACCACAACAAACAAATGAACATATGAGAGAAGTCATAAATCACTCAACTCATATTCACTTGTTGAATACAATAAAATCTATCCTAACACAAACCCTTGAAAAACTTTGTAAGAAAAGAGTTTATGGCAAATAGACTTTGACAATCTGTATTTCTGAAACACTTTAAACAAAACTCATCAAGGCATCTTGTGTGAAATAGAAATAATAGATTGCATACAAATATAAGAAACATGTGTATAAAGATAGAAAAGAAACAACACATGTAGAGATAGGTGAAAGAAATATACATCCACATATAGAGAAAATAAGTACAATGTATGTAAAAACTGGTCACGAGACTTCATATACAAGAACAATGTATCTAAAAAGTAAGAAAAGAAAAGATACATCATATACTCACTACATCCCTCAAGTATCAACAGTATCAACACTCCCCCTAACAAGAATGTCCTATACTAACTCTCCCCCTAAGATGACTACTCTCATATCCCAAAACTACTTCCCCTTTTTGTCACGAGTGACAAAGGGTAGAGTGTCAAGTAGACATCTCATCAGTAGAGCTAGCATCTCCATCATCATCATCCGAAGCATCATCGTCCACGTCATCATCATCCGAAGAATCAGAAGCCGCTAGAGGAGGTGGTGAAGGAGTAGTCTTAGGAGCAAAACCACCCATGGTCGCCTGGCGTCATACAATACGACCAATACAAACATTCACCTGATACAACTCATTGGAGAGTGTATCGAGGCGAGCATCCGTGCGCTACAATTGCGCCATGATGTCTCTAAGTGAAACATCGCTCAAAGAGGAAGAAGGAGTTAATGTAGATGGAGCAGATCGGGATGGAGCTGAACGGGAGGGAAGAGTGGAATCCTGCTGTCTCGACCTAAACTGAGCCTCACTACGTTTTACGATAGCGGCATCTATGGCACACATGAAGGTGAAATGGTCGAACACGGGAAAAGGAAAGAAAAAATGGTGTAGAATCCTCGTGATAGCAGAAGGAAAGATGAACTTATCATGGGTCGCCGCATCCAAATGAACATCTATAATAGACAAAATAAAATGAGAAGGAAAATCTATGGTAAGATGCTCAAGGAGGGATAACAAAAATCGAGCACGAAGCTCTGTGATGGAGTTGTAATGAGAAAGTGGATAGAGTACAAGAGTCATCACCATGTTTAGGAATCTAGGACCTTTAGTAAAAAGCCTACATGATGTGAACTGACGCTCACCCCACTCCGAAAGGCACTCATAGAAAGCAGATATGAGCTCATCCTTGGACATAGTCCTCAGACGATCAAAAGAAGGATAGTCAGGAAAGTCTATCCTAGGAACCCTAAGCACATCCGCAACTAGCTACGGTGTAACAGGAATGAGCATACCTCGAACGCGAGTGAAAAAGAGAGGTACTGAACGATCAATCCCGTGCATGTTGGAGTAAAACTCCTGAATAAGCACGAGAGGACATGTGACCGGGATGTCACACAGTGATTCCAATTCCCTATTGTGAATGACAGAGGGAAGGTCAGTGTCGACGAAGTCCGTCAAAATGACTTAGCATTCCGAATGAACACCTCGTCTAGAAAAGTTCTCCGAAAATGCCTTATGGGAATATCATCACGGAACCAAAGATTAAGAGGAGCAGAATCAGAAGATGAAGAAGCTCTAGAATACAGAGGGTTTCGAGTCGGAGTAGATTTACGCTTAGGTGCCATAGACACTACTAACGTAAACAGAATGAGAGAGAAAGAAAGAGACAATCAGAAAAGTCCCAAAGCAATTCAAATATATCAAATATATTGAATAGAGCTCATCCTTGGACATAATCCTCAGACAATCACAAGAAGGATAGTCAGGAAAGTCTATCCTAGGAACCCTAAGCACATCCGCAACTAGCTGCGGTGTGACAGGAATGCGCGTACCTCGAACGCGAGTGAAAAAGAGAGGTACTGAACGATCAATCCCGTGCATGTTGGAGTAAAACTCCTGAATAAGCATGAGAGGACATGTGACCGGGACGTCACATAGTGACTCCCATTCCCTATTGTGAATGACAGAAAGAAGGTCAGTGCCAGCGAAGTCCTCCAAAATGACTTGGCGTTCCGAATGAACACCTCGTCTAGAAAAGTTCTCCGAAAATGCCTTGTGGGCATCATCATCACGGAACCAAAGATTAAGAGGAGTAGAATCAGAAGATGAAGAAGCTCCAGAACGCAGAGGGTTCCGAGCCAGAGTAGATTTACGCTTAGGTGCCATAGACACTACTAACGTAAACATGATGAGAGAGAGAGAAAGAAAGAGACAATCAGAAAAGTCCCAAAGCAATTCAAATATATCAAATATATTAAATAGAGCTCATCCTTGGGCACAGTCTTAGACGATCACAAGAAGGATAGTTAGGAAAGTCTATCCTAGGAACCCTAAGCACATCCGCAACTAGCTACGGTGTGACAGGAATGCACGTACCTCGAACACAAGTGAAAAAGAGAGGTATTGAACGATCAATCCCGTGCATGTTGAAGTAAAACTCCTGAATAAGCACGAGAGGACATGTGACCGGAACGTCACACAGTGACTCCCATTCCCTATTGTGAATGACAGAGGGAAGGTCAGTGTCGGCGAAGTCCGCCAAAATGACTTGGCGTTTCGAATGAACACCTCGTCTAGAAAAGTTTTCCAAAAATGCCTTGTGGGCATCATCATCACGGAACTGAAGATTAAGAGGAGCAGAATCAGAAGATGAAGAAGCTCCAGGACGCAAAGGGTTTCGAGCCAGAGTAGATTTACGCTTAGGTGCCATAGACACTACTAACGTAAACAGAATAAGAGAGAGAGAAAGAAAGAGACAATTAAAAAAGTCCCAAAGCAATTCAAATGTATCAAATATATTGAATAGAGAGTACATATGCATGGGGATGCATGAACATGTGACATGCAAAAGAAATTTCATCGTGGGCTCAGCCCAATCCAAACCTGCCAGCACACAAATATAGTTCACACATCTAAATGCATGAAAATACCATTCTAATGCAAATGTGATGCAATGTATGACATTTTGAACACATTTAAAGGAAAGCCCATCCCAAAATTTCAAGAAAAACTCATTAATTTTGAAAAATTCCAAAATTTTTCAAAACCCCAAAACCTAAGATTCAAAACATGAAATGCATGAAGAATGAAGAGAAAAGAGATCATACCAAGTGATTTGAAGCAAGGAAGGGCCGAAAATCACGTGGGTTGAAGGTTTTGAGTGAGAAAACTAAGTTTATGAGAGGAACAGTTCGGACAGATCGAGAAAAATCGAGAAAAATCGAGAAAAAGAGAATCGGATCGCTGAAGAGGCTTATATAGGAACCTCAGTAATTCGATAGATAAGGTATCGAAAGGTGTCGAGCCATCTGTCAAGGAAGGTGTCGAGAAAATGCACGTCGACAGCTACAGGTGTCGCGAAGGTATCAAGGAATGAACACCAGAATCAAGAACAGAAGCTCGATCGATCCACCAAGTGTCGAGAAGGTATCGAGAAGACAGAAACTTTCTTGATCGATCCACCAGGTGTCGAGGAGGTATCGAGATTGCGATAAAGAACGGCTTGAGAAGCTCGACAGATAGCTAGGTATCGAGGAGGTGTCAAGCTTGCTTTTGAAAACAATTTTTCGAGAAGTGAAAAACACAGACATGAATGCAATCCAACATGAACCTCAACCAATGATTCAATCAACATATTAAGCTCTCAAAATCATCTCTCATCAAACATTTTAAGCACATGGATCCTCAGAAACACACACACACTAGACAAGTCTAACCAATTTTATTTTTCAAAAACAAGTCAAGACAGTTTAGTGAGCATACATTAGCACATGTAAACACTCGTGATGGCCAAATCAAATTGTACCTGCACATGTATCAAGAGTAGCAAAGAATATTGCGTGTTTTGTGTGAAAAATATCGCAAGATTGCATAAGTGTATACATGTTATAACGATTTGAGATATGAGAAAATCACTTTAACTCACACACAATCATAACTGTTTGATGGGAACTATCACCTTTGAGGTACATCCTATAACTCCCACATCTCCTAGAAAATACGCTTACAGTCATATTTAAAGCATTTTAACCTTTTTGCTTTTTATTTTCTTTGCATATTTTCTTTTAAGCATATCATGCATGGGCATATAAGAGAGAGAAAAGAAATACCTAACATGTTAAGCATAGACATTGCACTTTTGCTATGCCGAAACACACGAATGTCTTTGACACTGTATTTTTGCTATGCCGAAGCGTACATGTGTTTATGACACTGCACTTTTGTTATGCCAGAGCATACAGGTGTCATATTATGATTGACGGGCAACAGTGGTGAGATGGTTATCTATACATTTCTCTTAGGATTTTCTAGTCCTACCCGTCAAAAAGAGTGATATGAGTGTTAAGTTCAAGAGATAACTTAATCTTACTCATCACAAACAAGAGCCACAAATCTCGCTTGCTTAGTTGTGCATAGAGATGCTCATCTAAGCTACAAAAGATACAAAGTTTAGAAAACTTTGTTTCAATGGCCATCCAAGGTACACAAGTACCAAAGTACACAAAACACACACTGTTTTTGTATTTTTCAATTTTTTTTATTTTTATATCAAAAACAAAAATAAACAAAACTGAAAATAAACAAACAAAAACATGTTATCAAAGTAAAGCATAAAACTAGACTGACTCAAAAAAAAAATGCAAAACACACAAGTAATGCAACAAACAAAAACAAGAAGATAGAAGAAAGTGATAAAATCACTTAGAGTTCTTTTTCTTCCACACCTTGGAAGAACTTTTCCTTTGATTGAACCCTTGAACCGGCGGTGAGGGAGAAGAATTGAAACCCTTCAAGTTCGAAAGGAACATGAGGGCTTTCAGAAGATCTCCAAGAGGAGCAAGAGAGGATTGAAGCTGATTTTGGCTTCCAAATGCTATCATGTCGTTGTTCTATTGAGTGGCTAACCACTTATAGCAATTTAGTCGTGTATGACTGGCAGCTCCACAATGATGACAAAGATGCTGCTTCTTCTGTTTAGGCTTTTGAGAGTTAGCCTTCTTAGTCCTAGGGTTTTTAACATCTTTCTTATCCTACTTAAGGGGTGCTCCTAAGATAGATTTACCCTTATCTAGGTTCTCACTAGCTAATTCAGTTTTAACATCAGTGTTTTCAATTTCAGTATTATTAGTAGGAGAAACAAAAACAGTAACACTAGTAGAAGCAGTATTAGAGGAAGAAAGACCATACCCTAAACCTGTTCAATCCGAAGCAGATTTCTGATTGCTGAGCATCTCATCAAGCTTTACACTTGAAGTCCTCTCCAACTAAGCTCTAACTTGAAACAGCCCCACTTCAAGCTTCTTGGTCTTCTCAGCCAAGAAATTGTTCTCAAACCTCAGTGCACCAATCGTTTGATTAGCTTTATCAAACTTTGTGGAAAGTTCTTCACAATCAAGTTCCACATCACTGAGCTTCTTGGTGGCCAGCCTATACAGTTTCTCATGCTTCTCAGAGAGCTTGTCTAGTTTCTCATAGGTTGAATGGATATCATCTTGACCATCCATCTTCTCACACTTAGAATCCACCAATTCTTCTTCTTCTTCCACTTCATCAACAATCCCTTCAGTAGGATTGACTGTGGCAGTGAAGGCAATTAAGATTCCGTCATCCTCATTATCGGAATCATCTTCAGACTCAGTGTCACTCAGGGTTGTAGCAAGTGCCTTACTCTTCCCAATGCTCTTGAGATATGTGGGGCATTCATGCTTCATGTGACCGAATCCATGACATTCAAAGCACTTTGGTCCTGCGGGAACAGTGTACTGACCGCCATCCTTAGCATCCTTTTTTCCTTTATCTTGCCCCTTAGACTGAAAGGAACTGGATTGTCTGCGGTCCTTATCGAAGCTCCTTCCATTGGCATTCTTCATAAACTTCTTGAACTGCCTTGTAATGTAGGACTTCATCTTGGAATCTTCATCATCGAAAGACTCATCTGTGTCACTGCTCTTTGCCTTCAAGGCCATGCTCTTGCCTTTACCAGTCTTGCCAATTCTGGTCAACCCTAGCTCATAGGTCTACAAGTTTCCAACCAGCTCAGTCAAAGGAATCTTATCAATATCCTTTGATTCTTCTATTGCCGTAATCTTGGCATGGAATCTCTCAGGTAGAGATCTGAGCACTTTCCTTACAATCTTGGGTTCAGGAATGGTTTCCCCAAGATTGAAAGCAGAGTTCACTATGTCCTTTAGCTTGGCATAGAACTCATCAAACGACTCATCCTCCTCCATCTTAATTTCTTCAAAGCTTGTAGTGAGCCTCTGAAGCTTTGAGTCCTTGATAGCCTTTGTACCCTTAGAGGTTGTCTAGATGATGATCCATGCTTCCTTTGCAGTTTCAGTAGAGGATATCTTCTTGAATTCCTCATTTGTGACTGCGCTATATAGGGCATCCAACGCTCTGCTGTTGAAGTTTGCCGCCTTGATCTTGGCTTCATCCCAATCGGCCGGCACTTCCTTTGGCTTGGTCCAGCCACTCTCTACAGCTTGCCACACTTTTTTATCTAAAGACTGCAAGAAAACTCTCATGCGTACTTTCCAATATGCATAGTTAGTGCCATCAAATAAAGGAGGTATGATTAATGACTGTCCTCTATCCATGACAAACAGGGGTCAATGGATCAATACAGTAAAGATTAAACCTAATCATAGTGTGCTTGCTCTGATACTACTTGATAGGCCACAAACTGAATGACCCATTGTGATTAAACCAATTAATTAATTAGCCATGTTATTAATTAATCAATTTAACATGCAAACACGTGAAAGCACAAAAAAATCACCAATAAACTAATTATGCAGCAGAAAATAAATGACACAGTGATTTGTTTACGAATGGGGAAAAACCTTACTGCAAAAACCCCACCGGGTGATTTTCAGGTCACCACTCCCGAAACTCCACTATTATCACAACAAGCGGTTACAAGTAAAGGAATCCCAAGTACCTTACCAACCTACAGTTGAACCCTTACCCCAATACCCAATTGAACTTGTTCTGTAGTGACAATTCCCCCTTTTTGTTACATGCCTCCTAAGTACGTGACTAACCAATGCGCGGATCCCAATACGCGACTTCAACACCAACTGAAAGAGATGTTGGCTGCAAAGTTCTTCAGTTCATCCTACACGATGAAGATCAAAAAGATGCTTGGTCACAAAACCCAAAGGTGCACATACACAGCAACTTCTTCAGAAGAAATGAACTAGGGCAAGAGCTTCGTCTCTGGTCACAATTTGCTTCAACAGAGTTTTCTCAATGCTTGTGCAACTTGTGTACTGTTTGACGGCCCTTAAAACAATCCTTTTATATGACTAGGGTTAGGAGAAAAGAAGGCCTAAAGACATATTCACGGATCCCAAGAAATCATATCAGAATTCTGAATTTCTTAAATCTCGACAGATAGGAGGTGTCGAGAAGCTGTCGAGCAGCTGTCGAGTAGGTGTCGAGCTTGCGGGCTTGAGACAATATTCTTTAAGCTCGATAGATGCAGTTGTCGAGCCAGCTGTCGAGTTTTAATGAAATTGCACTATCAGCTTGTTTTCTTGGACAGACTTGATGACTTCAACACTTGATCTTGAAACCTTGTTTCTTGAAGTATTAAAAATACCTAGAACTACCCAATTACAAGTAAAGTGTGTTTTGTCAAAAGATTAGCCAATTACATAAAAGAATGACATATGTTCTTAATGAGTGAACTACATATGTCAAAGGCTGCCTTTCTCGCCAACAATTTTGGCAAATGGCTAAGAGTGTGGTGGAGGATTTCAATAATGTAGTTGATTGGGACTTCTCTCAACCAAGGGCTCTACCTGTCAAATGGACCCCCCACCTCCAGGAATCTTCAAAGTTAATGTTGATGGGGCAACCTCGGACCATGGGGGGAACTCAAGTGTTGGAGTAATAGTCAGGGATTGCACTGGTCAGACAGTTGCTGCCAGCTGCAAGCTCCTAAAAGCTTGCTATTCTGCAGAACTGGTAGAGACTATGGCCTTGCTTCAAGGCATTTTGCTTGCCTAGGATTTGCATCTCCCTCGGGTTATTTTGGAGTCAGATGCGTTGGTAGCAATCCAGGCCATAAATAACAAGTATACAGGCAGCAGCTCGGGTCATCTTATCCTGGAAATTCTGCATATTCGTAGCTCCTTTGAGTGCTGCTCTTTTCAGCACATAAGCTGAGACTTCAATCAAGTGGCACATAAGTTGGCCCATTATGCTCGCAGGGCTAGAAGTTCTCATCTTTCGATGGGTGTAACCCCCCCTTGTATTTCTTTGTTAATTCAATCGGATGTTGCTTAATTTGTAATTTGTCTGGTTCTACTTCTGCAGATCATTGTATGGTTGTACCTTTCTTTATGGTTTAATGAAAACCAAGTCCATTTTCAAAAAAAAAAAAGGCATCAATAGCATGTGCCTGCTCACATCACTCTTTATCACGTGGGGCAACCTTACCAGTACCACCACACACAAACCCCACTTTGTTTTGATTGTTTTCCTTATAATTATCATCAAATTTCTTTTCCCTTTGTGTCCCCATCTCTTCACATTCTTTATGAGAATTCCACTCTATTTTTACACTGTTTGGTTGTGATGAAAAGTGAGGGAAAACGGGGAAAGAAAAATGTGATTTTCTGTTTTTTGATTGGAGTGAAATGGGCGAGAAAAAAATAAAATAAAAATGGATAGAATTTTCCACACTTTTTTTTTTCTTCTTTTCAAATTAGAGAGAAAAGAGGAGAGCAAATGGCATTAACAAGAAGTACAAAACTAAATGCACTTTTTCATTCTTTTGATTTTAATAATAGGATATAATACTAATTAACTTTTATTCTTTCTACTCTTTTATCCTCTCTATTAAACATACATATTTTATATCTTTCCAATTTTCAATGGTAAGTTTGGTTTTTCCTTACCATTTTCTTTTCTTTTCTTTTGGATGAATATGGTGTTATTGTGAATGAGAAAAGGTAATGGATATCTTAAGTGTATTAGTTTATAAGATATTTAAAAAAAAAATTAATGGGAAAAGGAAAAAATAACTTATTTTTTCACAACTTTTTATATTTTTCATAAAAATAATATTAAAACTTTTTCAAAATAATATACCAATATATGCCTCAAGAACAATCTTTAACTAGACCTCTGTGACATGAAGTAATAATTCCTTTACCAGGATTAGTTAAAAGTAATAAAGGGGTTGTTCTGTCAATGACCCTAGTGCCTAATTCAACAAAAGTGTGTTAGGTAGACACATTCCCACGAATGCCAATTAATGTTCTTTCCTGTTCCTTTTTCTTGGTATATGAGGGCTTTTATGAACTAATCACATTAAGTGCGAACAATGTGATTAGTAAGAGATATTATCAAAAAAAAAAAAAAAATTGTGATAGTAAGAGACATTTACTAGTGTAACAGTTCCACCTCATTAGATTAATTTCACTAATCAGCTGATTGGTTTTTTTTTTTTGAGAAACAACTTATTGGTTTTTGTTTGTAGGAATTTGTTGAGTACATTTCCTATAGAGTTGTATTAAGTTTATCATATCATTAAATTGGTAAAAAAATGTGTTGATGTTTTGCAAAAGGGTGTTGCCTGCGGCCTGAAGATTTTTGTAGCCATTTCCACCAAACTTGAAACAATTTCCTCGGCCTGATCTGGGTTTCTCATGGATGACGGGTGTCTGTTTGGATATTCCATAGTTTCCTGTAGTTTATATGCTAAATATGTTGTAAACGATATAATTTTTTAGTAATTTTTATATTAACAAAAAAATTAAAAATTAATTAATTTTGAATATGCTAATTTTGTCATAAAAAAACACACTTGAAGCAAAAGGCAAAAAAGTTACAAGTTTTTGGCAAATAAAGATGGTATCCATTATTCCATCAGCTTCTCCCATTTCAGGTGGAGTAGAGTCTAATTAGAATTAAATTAGATTCCATCTTAGCTGTGATGGACTAAAAGTCAATGGCTTTCTTAAAACATCATCTACAAATATTTGTCAGTTACGATATGCAACTTAAGCAACAATCTTATCCGAGTTCGTTTCCCAGCTGGTACAACTTGGTCATGGGGAATATAATTTGCCTAAAAATGAAAGAGACATTTATTAACTATGAGAAGACTTAATTCATGCTTTTAAGGGTATTGATTTAAAAATAAAAAAATAAAAATAAAAAACTGATTTTTTCACTGTTTTTTATATTTTTCATTAAAGTAGCATAAAAACTTTTCTAAAATTATACGTTAACAAATGCCCTAATGGCACGACCCATTAATAAAAAAAAGGAGAAAAATTTGTTTGAAATGATTTGGTTATATTCTAAAGAGAACATTCAATACATTAATGAGAAGGAGTGACTTCATTAATGAATAAAAAAAAGTAGTGAAATATTAAAAATAACATTAAATAAAAGTAACAAAAATAGTATGTCAATTAGGGAATTTACAAAATGTATGACCCTTTTTTTTTTTTAGGAACTTACAAAATGTATGACTTTACATAATATGATTCTTTCCATTTCACAATTAAGATTTTATTTCCCGAATATAAGAGTGCACATAATATTATGTCATTTTAAATAACGTGGTCTTTGATATACTTTTAGATTTGTAATATTTTATACAAACCATGAAATGAATTCATTTCAAATATAGAGGATGCTAATACATAATATCACATAGAATAGAATGATAATAAAGAATGCAAGACGAACCCTCATTAATGAGTTGAAAATTTGAAAATGGGCCCAAAATTTTAAAATGAAGGCTTGATTGTTATTAATCCCAACGTTTCACATATTGGAGTGCCAATGTTCATAAATTAATAAATGTCATCTAAAGTTTTTTTTAGGGGTGGCAATTCGTGTTCGACTACATAGGTCAACACTAACCCGACATGTTTATTAAACGGGTCGGTCAAGATTCTTCAACCCTAACACGACCCATTTATTAAACGGGTCAGTCGTGTCGACCTGTTTATCAGATTTTATTAAAATGAAAAAAAAATATATTTATGAAAAAACAAACAAATAAATATTTTTAATATAAAATTCAGAATTAACGAGTAACTGCATCATTCAAAACTAAAGTATATCCCAATATCACAAATAATCAATCACAATATCTCAACAAAAAAAAAAAAAAATCACAACAACTAATAAGTTTATATACTTAGAATTTGAAGGGTATATTGGTAAAATGTCATTTAATTAAATGGGTCAGTTGGGTCAAACGGGTTCTATGTGTTCAACACTAACCCAATCCGTTTATTAAACGGGTCAGCCGTGTTAACCCAAATATGACACGAACCAGTTAAGTCTCAACCCATAACCTGTTAATTTCGTGTCGTGTCGTATCGGGTTTGCAGGTCGTGTCAAATTTTTGCCACCCCTAGTTTTTTTTTACTACTTGTGATGTGGCCTATTCAAAATTTATCTTTGTGACCTAAAATGAAATGGAGAAGCGCCTAATAGGTCTGAATTTCCTTTTTGTGTTATCCACTAAGTTAAAAATAATAATAATAATAATAATTCAAAAGCAGGTGTTGAATGTGTGTCTGGGTACTCTTGGGATGCATCATGCATTGTCTTTTGCTATAATTGAACAAAATTCATTACGTTTACCTTACACTTTCCCTTTAAAATAAAACTTTTGAAGTGGCATTATTAACTTGTTTATCCCTAACTTGAGAGTAAAAATACAACAAAACTATGTAATTTCACATTGTATTTACTTATCAATTTATAATGAGAGTAATGTCACTTTTCTATAAATCCATTACTGATACTCAATTTATTGTGCATCAATTATAACTAAACACATTAATTGGGTGTGGAATTGAGTGTAAAATTAGATGTATTCCTAAATTTACTGGTATAATACACTTGTTAAACGCGTTAATTATATTAAACAAAATCCCATATTAGGTTACAAAAATCAATTATTTAACCCCTCACTAGTGGCACGTACAACCAACAATTAAAAAAAAAAAAAAAGCCTACCATGGCTCTAAATTTGGGGTTTGCCACCATGGCTCTCTTGTTGCTCCGCTTGGAGCTTTTCTCATAACTTTACTTTCCTAAGACATTTTGGCTAAAAAAAAAATTTTTAATTGGGTTGCTTTTTTGGATCTTATTGATCACAACTAATTTTTGCGTGGAAATCTTTGTTTCTTTTCTCTATTTATTAGAGTTTTGGTTATACTTGTAATTTTAGTTAAGGGACTACGCTCCTTCATCATGTACCAATCTCATTTAAAAAACAAAAGAGTAAAATCTTTTATTAGCAATAAATTTTCTACCAATCTCATTTAAAAAATCAAAAAAGTAAAATCTCCTAGAACAGTCCCTAAAGTATATTGCGCCTTTCTTCTACGAAATCCGATGCAATATTTTATAGGCAGAATAGTGGTACACTTGCCCCCTTTTTATTCCACCACTATGTTAATGTAAGTTACTTTACTAAACAAAAAATGTTTGAAGAAAATTGTACGATTTTTGATTGGATGCTATTACTGTTTCTTTTTCAGTCATATGATTTCGACTTTTTTTTTTATTATAAAAATTTGAGTTTCTACTTTTATATATAAAACTTTTTTTTTCTCTTAATAGTTTTCAATGTCTCCTATACAATACTTAAATAGTAAAATTTAGAAAAATCCTCAACCCTGATTGATTAATTCTAGCCAACACCAACAAACATGTTAGGGTCAATTTATTTCTCTCAATAATTTTTGCTTGTGTGAGAGAGACAAAAGAAGTAATGAACTGTACACTTGTTCAAATAATTAACCCTTGATCACCCCATTACCAAAATTAGCAAGTAAATATCTATAGAATTCCAATGATCAATCATGATTTATTACTAACTTAAGCTTATTGGTAAAAATAATCTGTCTATGACAATACCACCCAAATTATTCAAATCAGATGATTCACAACCTCACAATCTTCTCCACTAGCCTGCAAATTTAAAAACTTGAAAAGCACACAACATTAATTGTTTCCCATTTCAAATTTCTACATAAGGATCATTAGAAAAAAGGGAATAAAAATATAATCCATACATTTTATATGACATTATTATTAGGGTCCGGTTAATGTGTACCCTTAGGATACATATTAATCAAAATAACTAATTACTTTTTCATTTTTCTATAAAAAGTTTCTTAGGTTCCGTTTGTTTCGGGTGAAAACCACTTCCGGAAATACTTTTTCGTAAATACGGGTGTTTGGGTGCACAAGGAAAATTGGGTCAAACAGAAAATCATTTCCGTTGACCGTAAAAATGCCTTCTGATTACGGAAAACCATTTTCGTTTGTATTTTACCTTCAAATTACTTCCGGAAAGAGAGAAAGAGAGAGAGAAAGAAGGACCCAGAGTCGTCCTCGTCCTCGTCCTCGTCCCCTCACGCCGTCCTCGTCCCTTCCACGCGATGGTGAGAAAGCCCATCGCCGGCGACCCACGAACCCACGAACCCAGAGCCTTCGACCTTCGATCCAAACCCATCGCCTTCGACCTTCGACCCAGACCCATCGCCACAAACCCAGAGCCTTCAACCCAGACCTAGACCCATCGCCTTTAACCTTCGACCCAGACCCATCACCACGAACCCACGACCTTCGACCTTTGACCTTCGCCTTCGACCGTCAACTTCGCTGGAAACCCACGAACCGATCTCTCTCTGTGTGTGATTTTGATTTTTGTGTGATTTTTTGATTTTTGTTGTATTTTTTTTTTTTTTTTTTGATAAACTTCAATGCATAACTAGAAAAAAGGAGCATATAATGGATAATCTGTCTTACAGCAAGCCGATAAGGCAGAGGGCAGATTATCCTTATTGAAGAAAAAAGACAAACGGGAAAGTAAAGCAAATCTAGCAGCCTGGTGCGCAACACCATTACAGGACCTATTAACGCAAACAAAATTACAAGAAGAAAAACAGTCCAACAGAGCATAGATATTGCGGATAGGAGTGATCAACATCCAAGGGCAGGGGCTATTGGGGTTGTTGATAGCATCGATGCAGATCTTGGCATCCCCCTCAAAAACCACATGATTCCATTTTTCAGTCCTGGCTAGCTGCGTAGCCCAGAGCAGAGCATCAGTTTCAGCTTGACTCGGTGTAGTTTTTTTAATGGTCCTAGCCCAAACTTTAACTGGTACACCAAGGTGGTCTCTAGCAATTACAGGGATAGCGGCGGAGTTGTTTGAAGTTGCAGCATCCACATTAATTTTGATCGTGCCCAGAGGAGGGGGTGACCATTGCTGTTGACTTTGACAAGGCTTAGGAGTGCAAGGGGGGGATGTAACTAAGGAAAATTCATGAACCTTGGTGTTTACCATTTGGATGGAATTCAGTACATCCCATGTGGCATTATGGAAAAAAGAATTGTTTCTCGACCGCCAAATTTCTTCCAAAATTAGAGCCATGGTAAGTGATACCTGACCTTGATGTCGTTGACTGTCAGGGAAGATTGGGGGGTCTAGGGCCCACTTGATGATGTCCTCGGCTTGATTTGATTCCACCAACTCTGTTCTGAGGCCCCAGCAAGCAGCAAACCATAAGGATTTAGAGGCAGGACAGCCGAGGAAGAGATGGCCAGGTGTCTCAACTTCTTCCTTACAGAACACACAGTTTGGATCATCGATTTGAAGCCGGGACCTGAGATTCTCTCTGGTAGGCAGAGCATTTACACCTAGCCTCCATAGGAAAATTTTGGTCCTTTCTGGAATTTTCAACTGCCACAATTTGCTCCAATTTAATCCAGAGGAGGTTGTCGGGGAGGTAGGGTCGCGGTCAACAAGGTATGCTGATTTTACTGAAAAGCAACCTTTTGAATCCGGCACCCAAATGAGTTGGTCAGGAGACGGCTTGGAAGGCACCGGCATGGAGAGAATAGCTTGTGCAGATGGGGTGTCAAAAAGAGCCTTAACCAGGTCAACCTTCCAGCATTGTAGATTCGGATCAAAGAGGTGGCTCACCAAAAGGGGTCTATGAGTTTCTGTTGTTTCTCTAGGAGAAGGAATGAAGCCCTGTATCCAAGGCACCCACGGGTCTTGCCAGACATTAATGGTAGTTCCATCCCCAATAATGTAGCATGCTCCCTTTACAATGACTTTCTTTGCTTGCTCAATAGCCTTCCATATCGGTGACGCACAATTAGGCCTGTCTGCGTAGAGCCAATTCTTGCTGACCTTATATTTAGCTCTTAAGATACTCATACATAGGATGTCTCTCTTGGATGCAATCATCCATGCTAGTTTGGCCAAAAGGGCGTTATTAACTTCCTTAGCTTTTTTGAAGCCAAGACCTCCTTGCTTTTTTGGGAAACAGAGCTTGTCCCAAGATCTCCAGGCGAGGAAATTACCATCCACATTTTTGGGTTTCCACCAGAATTTTCTAGTGAGGGAGTCAAGGTTATTGCATACCTTGTTGGGGATGTTGAAAGATGACATGGCATAAATGGGAATGGTTTGGGCCACAGAGGTTATGAGCGTTCTTCTCCCTGCCCAGGATAGACACTTACTTCTCCACCCAGCCAGTCTTGCTTCCAATTTTGATTGGAGGAAGGCAAAGTCTTTGGTCGAAGCCCTTGTTAGGAAGAGCGGTGCTCCAAGGTATGTGGTGTCTTTTTTGAGGGTCTTGATATGGAGAATATTTTTGATAGTCCTTTGGATGGGTCTCTGAGTGTGCTTGGAGAAAAAAATACCTGACTTACTTCTGTTTACTAGCTGCCCAGACCAGAGGCTGTATTTCTCCAGGATTTCAGAGATGGTTTCCGCATCTTTTTTGGTGGCTTTTGAGAATAGGACAATGTCTTCCGCATACATCACATGAGTGATAGTTGGACCGCTTATGCTAGTTCTGATGCCCTTGATGTTCCTTTGCCTAAGCTCATGATCTAGCATTCTAGAGAGAATTTCCTGCCCCAGAATGAATAGGTAGGGGGAGAGCGGATCACCCTGCCTCAGCCCTCTGCTTGGCCTGAAATTTTCTGTCTTGCCACCATTAACCAAAATTTCAAAGGTCACTGAAGAGATGCAGGATAGTACCTAATTTGAGAAAACCTCATTGAAACCCAAGTGAAGGAGCACCGTGTGGATGAATTCCCAACTCACTCTATCATAAGCCTTTTGAAGGTCCAGTTTGATTGCCATCAGTCCAGGCTTGGTTTTCCGGGTTTTAAAGCTGTGGAACATTTCTTGGACAATGACCTGATTTTCAGCGATCCACCTATTAGGGATAAATGCTGATTGCGCTGGGGATATGATTTTATCGAGGTGTGGTCTGAGCTTTGCTACCAAAAGCTTTGAAATGATTTTGTACACCACGTTGCAAAGACTTATAGGTCTGAAATGTTGAACAGCAGTGGGGTTAGAAATTTTAGGAATGAGAACAATCAGAGAATTATTTACCTCTCTGGGCATAGACCCGATGCGAAAGAAGGAAGTGACCGCCTTTATGACATCGTCCCCGACAGTTGGCTAAAGCTGTTTATAAAATATAACCGGATATCCATCTGGTCCCGGTGCTTTGAGATCTTGCATGTTGAACAAAGTGGCCTTAATTTCCTCTAGGGTGGGGATTCTACTAAGCTCAGAATTTTCATCTTCCGTAATACACGGTAGCACCAGGTGCTCTAGATGAGCGGGGAAGTTAACTTCCTCTTGCTTGAAAAGCTTTTTGAAGTTGTTTAAGAACAGTCTTCTGATTGAATTCGCCTCCGTGATCCAAGATCCTTGCTCATCCCTTATAGCATCAATATTATTCCTTTTCCGCCTGATTATTGTGGACAGGTGGGAAAACTTGGTATTCCTGTCACCAAGCTTAAGCCAAAGCTCTTTGGATTTTTGTCACCACAAGGTTTCACTTCTTTGCAGCCATTCAGATAATTCCACTTGGAGCGCTTCCTCAACCGCACCAGCATTTCCAGAGGGGGTCCCCTGTTGTATTCCCTTGATGGCTTGGAGCAGAGAGTTTATCTTGTTTTGACAGTTACCAAATACTTCCTTATTCCACTTCCGAAGCGCGTCCCTGGTTGAGGCTTGTTTCTTGTATAATCTTATGAATTCAGAACCTGTAACTTGGTCCTTCCATGTTGACTCGATAAGTTCATGACATCCGTCATCCCTGAGCCAAGTTACTTCAAACCTAAACGGACGGTGCGCAAAGTTGGATCGGGGATTTGTATCCAGGAGAATAGGTGCATGATCAGAGTTTATAGCGCCAAGATGAACAATAGAGGCTCTCGGATAAGCCAGTCTCCAGGACATGTTTGCTATGCCCCTGTCTAGCCTTCTTTTAATTGAGGCATTACCCCATCTACCTTTTGCCCAGGTGAACTTGCTTCCTGAAAAACCGAGATCTATGGCTCCAAATTCAAACATCAACTCTTTAAGGTAATTTGTAGCTGAGGAGCAACCTTTTCTTCCTCCTAAGACTTCATCCTCATTGATGACATAGTTGAAATCACCCATACACATCCAGGGTCCTTGGTAGGACTCGAGCAGGGCCATAAGATTTTCCCAGGCCTTTTTCTTTTTAGAGAAATAAGGTGGACCATAGAAACGGACCATAAGCCACTCATAAACAGAATCGGCAACAATGACCGCAATGAGATTCTTATTGTACTCCACTTCCCTGACCGAAAAACCTTCTTTCCACAGAACACAGAGACCACCTGCTTTACCCTTTGCTTCGACCACTAACATGTTATCAAAACCAATAGAACTTTTAACAAATTCCATTCTACTAACAAGAGCTTTTGTTTCAGACAGAAAAATTAAATCGGGTTTTACCCCTTTTATTTGAGCCTTTAAGGCTCGAACTGTCGAGGCGTTGCAGATGCCTCGACAGTTCCAACCGAGTAGCTTCATGGGGATGGTGGGTAGGGGTGTCAATTTGGGTTAGCGTGTCGGGTTCGTGTCGGGTTGAGGTAGGGGTATTCGACTAAATGGCTCAACCCTAACCCGACCCATTTAATAATCGTGTCATGATCCTTCAACCCTAACCCGACTTATTAATAAAGCGGGTTGACCTGACCCAACCCATTTGACACGCTTAATAAACGAGTCGTGTTGGGTTGACATGAATGTAACATAACCCATTTCAACCTGCATAATATTAAATATAACATTCATCTAGAAATAATTTTTTTTACATCCCAAAAAGCAGTGCATACACTTCAAGTCTTCAACGCACATTCAAAATAATATAGTTCTTCAAAAATATAACAGTCATCTAGAAATAAGTTCTTTACACTCCAAAAGAAGTGCATACACTTCAATTCAAATTCAAAATAACAAAGTTTAACAAAAATAAAATAACATAGTTCAACAAAAATATAATATTTTTGGAACTTGCCAAATGCTAAGTATCAATATTGAAAGAATTTGAGCAAACAATATACTAATCCTGACTATGATCACGATCATCATCTATAGATTCTTTGTTGATGTCCAAATTCATAACATCTTCCACAAGCTCATCCAATTTCATTTGGGTAAGTTCTATGCCAAAAAAAAAAAAAGTATTAGTAGTTCTAGGGTCTGTAAAGTTTCAATTTCCAGTTATATCTCTTGTAAATTTCTGTAATTACTCACTTTTCTTTTTAAATTTAAAATATATGTTGGATATAAAAGGTATTTGACAAATCTAAAATAAAATAAATATTTATTTGTTATACAAGTTAAACGGGTTGTGTTAAGTGGAATATTTCAGGTTGATGCAAATAAATTGGCGTGTCAAACATGTCTATTGTGGGTTATGCAGGTTGACCCGCTTATGACACGTTTCTTATCGAGTCGCTTTCGAGTCGACCCGTTTATGACCCAAACCCATTAAGGCCCAACACTAACCCGAAAAAACCCGTGTTGGGTTTGTGTCGTGTTCGCGGGTTGGGTCGAACATTGACACCCCTAATGGTGGGGGCATGATAAGGCCCGCCTCCTCGGCCGTAATAGTATTTGAGCAAGAGTTTTCAATGGTGGGTCTGCAGGGGTGAGAGTGCATATGGGAGAAAAACTTACAAGCGTTCGCTTCATCTTCAGATTTTTGCCTTTCCTGTAGGATGAATTGCTCAAGCCTTGACTGAGGGATGAGTGATATGGTGTCCGGATCGAAGAAAACCGGTTCCGACCCACTCGCTGCCTTCCTTAGCCGTTTGGCAAAATTAGCTATTTCCACTTCTGTGTTCTTCCTTTTTTGGTTCTTTGGCAAGGGAGGTGTATGGGGCGGCTGGGTGGGAGCTTTTAGATGAGGCTGCGCTGTGCTTGGGTTGGAAAATGGTGTAGTAAGGATGGTGTCCCTCTGAGGTGTGGAAATTTGGGCAGCTGAGTATTTTAGGGATTGTGTCTGTGTTTTTGGTATATCCGTGTCCGATAATTCTGTGGTGATGTTTTGACTAGGAATGCAGTGGGCTGGGGGGTCTATCATGGGCTTCAAGCCCACTTTCACAGGGGTTAGCCTAAAAAGGTTACGGAAGCCCAACGTTTGATTGGATGTTTCAGGACTCTCATGTTCATTAGGCTCTGTGGACACAGAATGCTGATGGATTGATCTCTTCGAGCCCATATTCATAACAGATTGGGGATGCACCTTTGCATTCGTACTCTTGTCAGGTGGTTCAGGCGTAGTGGGCTTGGCATGTCCCTGCCACATTTGGTGCAGTATGGTCGACACCGTATCGTCCTTTGGGGTATACACACGTCCCTCCAGGCTATACAGCTGGCACAGGACAGTCTGTTACTACCTGTGTGTGTACTGGCAGAGGTTTGGTGCTGCCGGAGGTGCTGGCTGGGACCTCCGTACACGAGAACGCCTCTGACGGGTAATCATCGTTTCCGGCCCGGAGACAAGGACCAGCTGCACTGAAACTAGTGCCTTTAGGATTGCAAAGCTGGAAACGGTTTCCTTCACAGGATCTTTCTTCATGCCCAATGATTCCACACTTGTAACAAAAGTCAGCTAGCTTCTCATATTTGAATCCAATCCAGATGTCAGATTTGTTTGGCCGGCGTAGGAAGAAGCCTGGTAACAGAGGCTTTTCAATAGGGATATCTACACGGACCCGTAGGAATTTCTTCCAACCGCCGCCGGGGTCACTGATTACATCTGCTTCTAGGACTTGTCCTAGATGGGCTCCTATTTTTTTGAGGTTGTTTTCCGTTCTCCACAGTGTTGGAAGCCCGTGCACCTGGACCCAAAACGTGGATGTAGAGAAAGTGACTTCTTGCCAAGTGCAATCGGGGCTCCATCTTTTTAAAATGAGGTGGCCACCTCTGAATGACCATGGCCGCCTAAGGAACACTCTATGAGCATCCACTTCATGTTGGAAAGAAAACATGAAAATGTTTTTATCAAGGCGTTTGACTTCCATTGTGTAAACTGGTTTCCAAGCCCTAAAAGCAATGTCTTTAACATAGTTGAGACCAGTATCTTTGGAAGTGATGAGTTTACTGATTAAGGTGAGGTCAGGGGATAAAGATGAGTCTTGGTTTGGAGGGAGCTCTATTCTATATTCTTCGCATGATATCTTCTCTGTGCGGGTTATGAGGTCGGCGACCTCCATCCTTGAGTGAAACTGTAGAGCTTGCTGGTGAGTGGTAACAGGCAGCAAAGTGTGTTGGTGTCTTTTTGTAGGTGATGGGTTGGATGGTTAGCAGAAACTTATACTGGGAAAACAGGTGGAATGGAGGCTGGTGGCCGAGGGCAGGTGGGAGGTGGTGGCAAAGGGTGATTTTTTTCAGGGGAAAAGGTGAGGGGGAGGAGGTACTAGTGGGAGTACGAAGAGAAAAAATTTCTTGGTACAATTAGCTGCAGATAAATACATACTATTGATTTTTGTTGTAGTTGTGGTGGTGTGTGGTGGTGTTTTGGTGGTTTTCCTGTTGTGTGGTGGTGGGTTTTGTGTGGGTGGTGGTGGAAAATAGCATTTTCAGAATGTTACCAAACACATGAAAATATTTTCTAGAATAATTTTAATAATGCAACCAAACACTTGAAAATATTTTCCTTTTTTGAAAATAGCATTTCCGGAAAATATTTTACGAGAACCAAACACAGCCTTAAAATAGTTTACTAATATGTGCCCTAAGGGCACATGTAGGCTTTCCCTTCTCCCCACCACCAAATCATACCCTCTCTTACCTTTGACCCATGACCCACTACTCATGTATTAGCTGGGTATAGGTTGGTGGTGTCTGGGTCTTGTGCATGCTCCATTTCCGTGTGTGTCCAAAGCTTGTCTAATGTTCATGCATTTGTCGTGGACTAGAGGTTTATCTGTGCGTTCTGCCACTCATTCTTGACCCCTTGCGGCGTGAATTGTTTTCTAACCCTCCCTTCTTTATGGCTTGCTTCCTTCAAGGACTGGGTCTTTCTTGATTGTGGGCTTTTCTCCCTTTTAACCCACTATTTGCTCCTTCCGTTAGCTTGCCAATATTCCTGCCATGCCATTCCGTTATTCCTGCTGCGACGCTATTTGTTCCATGCCTGTTGGGCCTCTTTTAGGCCTGCTATATGCTTTCCTTCTACTAAATTCTAGTAGCCCAGTACTATCAATGGGCTTGTACCCATGCTGTTTTGGGCTTTACATTGCTTGTGAGCTCCTTTGGCTCATTTCTTTTTCCTTGGGCATTCTCGGCCCATTTGCTTTCTTTGGGCATCCTCGGCTCATTTTCTAATTTTGCATTCCCATGGGCCTTTACTAACTCTTTTGGGCTTTCTTGACCCAATTACCATATCCTTCACCCTTGGGGTTCATGAGCTTTCCATCAACCCCTTACTTTCTTAATTCATTACTTCGGACCTGCTATGGCCCATTCTTACTCTTCTACATCATATAATACCCATGGGTTTACTACTTCTTTCTCTGGGCTCATTTGCTTTCCTCAATGCCCATTTGTTTACCTTATGGGCATATGACCCATTATTCCTGCCATTCGGGCTTAATGAGTTTTCTCTCAATCTTGCTAACTCTTTCCTACCCATATTGTTGGGCTTCTTCATGCTATTGGACTTTTCCAAAAAGTGAGCATCAACAACAACATATTGTAATTATCTATAATTAAAAATAACAACTTTAAAGATAAAATTTTCCTGTCTTCCATTCCTCTTCTTTTCCTCTCTCATTTTTATTTTCCTTCCTCTTCCCCTCATTTTTGCCAAATATAGTGTTAAAAATGGGCGGAGTACCAAGATAATATGCGTCCCCAAATGTATTAATCCAATTCATCATGGGATGGGACCAGGCTTTAGGCCCATCACATATATTTGCTCATTTTTTATTTTAATAAATCCCGGGACAAGGATAAAGGGAAGTTAATGGTGATGGCACAAGAAAATGAAGTGAGCGGGATAAACCTTAACATCAAGAATAATGATCCAAAGCCTAATGATTCCAAAGGAAGTGAGGAAAGAAATATTATGCACGAGGCTTAAAGAAGTTGAAGTTGGACTCTGTAGTCTACACAGCCATACGGTACCAAGGAACCCTTAACAATGACTCCACCATCCTAGAAACAAATACAATGACATTACCAAAAATAGAGAAAAACTTACATGCCAAAATATTATGAGTACCTCAAGTTTAAAAGTTGAGTGTTTTTAATTCCAATATTTCAAAGAAATGCTTATGGTTTATAAGGTTTAAAAAATGAGTTCTAATGGTCTTTTCTTCTACTTTTATTAATTTTGTGTGTATGTAAGTAACGAAATAATGAGTTAACCTATTTTTAATTACATCTACTTTTTATTAAAAATATATACACAAGCAACTTTAGATAACCCATATCCGTATTTGAGCCCCGATTTCACATTTCCTCAATCTCTGAGCCCTAAGTGACTATGGTCTGAAATCAGATTTGGCTTCAAGTAAGATTTTTTGGGGAGCCATCTTCTTTGTGTGATCTTAAGCTTTTAAGAATGATTGAAAATTCTAATTAATTGGTCGTTATTTTATGATTTAAAAAAGAATTTGATTAAAGAAGCTTAATTCTGTTAAGAAGAGTATTTGGGAAAGAAAGAATTGAAAGTAATAAGTCCATATGGGTGTAAATTGGTTGTTAATGGCGGGAAATCAACAATGTGGATGGAGGTGGAGGTTGTAATTCTAAGTTCTGACCCTTGATCCACATCGCATGCAATAGTTTATCTTTTTCTTGAATAATCACATGCCACACCACAAAACATAAAGAAATTGAGCTGGGCCTGAGAACTGGTTTCCATTCATAGCAGGTACTTGAAGGTAAAAAAAATTATTAAAAAAAAAAATGGAGGAGGATTACAATTTGAAATTATGGCTCAAATATGAGTTTGGATTGGGTAGAGCCATTTGTATTTTTTTTTAAATGACACGTCACTGTAAATAGATCATTTTGTTTGAAAATTAAGGAAACCATATGGAAAAACTAATAGAGCTTATTTTTTAAACCTTATGGGAAAAAAAATCTCATTTAAAACATTAAGGACTAAAAGCACAATGCGTAAACTTTAAGGGCCTGTAATGTCACTACAAAAAAACTGGGCTATAGCCGCGTTTAAAAAACGCAGCTATAGGCCAAAAAAACGCGGCTATAGCCTATAGCCGCGTTTTTTATAGCTGCGTTTCTAAACGCAGCTTAAGTACCGCAGCAACAGAACTATGGCCGCGTTTTTCAAAAACGCGGCCATAGGTTATACCTATAGCCGCGTTTTTGAAAAACGCGGCCATAGCTAAGAGCTACAGCCGCGTTTTCCCCTTGCTATGAGATATTCGATGTGCTAGTCCTATGGCCGCGTTTTTTAAAAACGCAGCCATAGGTCAGCCTTGAGCCGCGTTTATAAACGTGGCTACAGCGGCGTACCTATAGCTGCGATTTTAAAAACGCGGCCATAGGTCGCACTTGGGCCGCGTTTACAAGCGCGGCCACAGCGGCGACCCTATAGCCGCGTTTTTAAAAACGCGGCCATAGGTCACACATAAGCCGCGTTTGCAAACGCGGCTACGGACCTTTAGCCGCGTTTTTGAAAACGCGGCTATGGACCTTTAGCCGCGTTTTTGAAAACGCGGCTATAGAGTTTTCAGTTGACAACTGACCTTTAGCCGCGTTTTCAAAAACGCGGCTATAGGGTTTTTACTGAACACGTAGGCTTTTAGTTACGTTTTTAACCCACCTATAGCTGCGTTTTTGAAAACGCGGCTATAGGTTTTTTTTTTTTTTTTTTTCCCAGCCCCCCCTCCCCTACAACATCACTGCTCCCTACCATATACACATAAAGTTCCTGCAAGTTCCCACTTCTTGCCATATACACATGCTAAGTTGCAGTTTCTAATTTGAACTGATTCAAAGTGTAGAACTAAAATAATTATTAAGAAAAACAAATTAAAGAATCAGTAGTTGCACTAATTTTTTAGGCTGCTTGACTAAACTAAACTTAAGAGGATAAAAAAAAAAAAAAAACCTAGTGGGACCATGATCGAACCAAAATTTAAAAAGAAAAAAAAAATATTCAAAGATTGGAAGGATAAGAACTAATATTAACAAATCGATAATATGCACCTGGGAAGCTCTAATATACCTAGAACAGATCCATCGAATATATATACACATACCTAGAACTGAAAATTATTAACATTTCTAAGGCAACCATAAAACACATGAAATTTTGAGTAGGGAAGACATGGAGTGGAATATATACATCATGCAGAACAAGGTTAATTTTGGACTTTGCAAATGTTAAGCCCTGAATTGGGAAAGTTACTTGTATCTACACAGAAAATGTTGTGGCTTCTTCAATATCCAGAAAAAGTCATGAACACACATACCCCTGCACATGTTGTCTTGCACACACTACCTTAGAGTCTTAAACTTCTAGTTATGTCCTTACACTTATTTTACGTGGCTAATGTTGCTTGGACCCAAGATCACTGCCAATTACTTGGAGCCTTGGACGACTACCCGCACCAAAAGAAACCCAACTCCAGACTTTACATTCTTCTTAATACTTACATGTATTTGTTCCTCAGTTTTTATGTGTCATGAGCAAATTCTGTGTTGGGCTTCAATCCAAAATCTGTGGGATCCATTTGTATTTACAGAAATTTGGATATTGATGAATATGGATTAACAAATTAACAGGCCAGATTTAACTACACCATGCAGAAAGGAAAATTATGAAATAAAAAACCCAAAAGTAGGTTCTTTTTTTACCTTGACAAGTCGACCGTTTTGCTTGAGATTGATCTTCTAGGTCGGTCCTATATTCCTGGAATCATCATTCAAAATGTTAAAAGAACACATAGAAACCCAAAGTTCAAATTCCATTTAATTTTGGCAAGACATTTTTCAGGAAAAATATTTGAAGTGCTACTTTCTATGGAAACAAAAGGGACATTTTATTTATAAGAGAGACAGAGTTAGAGAGATTTATGGACCTAGTGAAATCAATGCCAAGCATAGAGAACATCTCGGTCATTTATTTGAGGCCCTTTGAAGTCATTGCTTTAAAATTGAGATTCATCAGATTGATGTTAAAATAACATTTTTATGACAACTATGACACCATTTTCTCCACCATCTTCATTATTAGCAACTATTTCCCGTGCCACCACCAAACCTTTACCGCACTAATCACTATCACTTCGTATCAGGCTGCTCCCACTATGGCCACTATCATCAACCCATTGATATAAACTATACTATAGGTACCGTTGCATCAACCATTTGGTCCTGACCAAGGGGATGGAGGCGAATCTGATAATCATACGTGCATAAAGTAATAAAGGATAGTTTTAGCTAGTATTTTCATGCAATGTTTAGTTCTAAACTAGTTTGGGGTTATTAATTATTTCCTTCGACTCATCACTATGTACAAGAAAATTTATAATACGCGGCTATATATGTAATTTTTTTTTTTTAAACAAGTCCCATGATTCATTCAAAGTTATATAATTAAAAGTACACATAAAGATATTTACAATATACACTTTAAACAAAAAAATCTTATACTCAACACTTTAATTCAAGATTAATTTGTCATATCCATCCTACCATGTAAATTAATTGACACATTCATATTTAATTATGATGTTAATTGTATAATTTTAATAATTAAGTGTGTACATCGCATATACTCTAATAGTTTTTTTTTTCTTCTTTAAAGTAGTTCCCCTCTATGGAAAAATTGAACTATGCTATAAAACCATGAGGCTTCTTAGCATATATGAGAATTTAAAGTTAATTCTCCTAATGAAAGAGGTAGCTGAGCAACGCTATTCATCAACAACAATGCCATTAACGTACATACCCTAATAGTTTATAATGGCTAACTATCCACTTATATAATATGTCAAAATTAATACACTAATTAATTTGGATATATAGTAGATGAATTAATATAATAAACCTCAAACAAATTAAAGTGTAGATAGAAATATAACATATATATATATATATATAGCTGATACATAGAGTTACTAGGTAGGAAGTATAGGAAGAACCCTAACAAAACAAAGTGAAGAGAGGAAAGGGGTCCCACATTAATCCAAGTTGGAAATGGAACCATGTGCGATCATATGGTGGTTGGCCCCTATGTTGCCCCACTAGACTCACCTTTCCCCTCCAAAACCTCTAACTGAAAACAAAAGAAAAAGAACCTCTCTAATTCAATTATTTCTAATTTTATATATTTTTAATAAATATTAAAATTACAAATTAAATAAATAAAAAAAGCATTGATTCCCTGACATCAAGTCTCCTCCCTCTTTTTAACACCTCCCATTTCCAATCTCTTCTTATTCTTCACATGTTTTTTCATCCTATATTCCCTCATTAACATCTCTCTCTCTCTCTCTCTCTCTCTCTCTCTCTCTCTCTCAATGTAGATATTGTGTCAGAAACTACATTCCCCTTTTGCCCTCCTGAGTTCTAAGCAAGCGGACCCTTTTGTGTCAGAAGAAAATCCCCATCTCCAACTACTGTTTCTCTTTGGATCTATCCCTAAAAGGCAACCCCTCTAGACTAGTTGGTTACACGTACAACCATAATATATCTGCATCACCCACACTAGTTTTCACATCTAATATTCTTCACAGAGTGTTTTTAGAGAGACCCTTTTGCCCAACATCAATACCCTTCTGAGTTTTGAACCCTAATCTCTTCCCAACTATGAATTCTAAGCGCTTCTCTCCTCCCTCTGGTACAATAAAATCTACGTTCACCCGCCGCTTCCTTCGAGCCTTGTTGAAGATAAATACGCAAAGAACTCGTACCCCACCTTCCCCCATGGAGATTTGTCAGCGATATCTAAAAGTTAAGCTTGCTGCTGATGTATCCATGGCTTCTGCTGTGGGTTCAAGGAGGGCTTGGAGTCGTGCTATGCTTGCAAAGCAGGGGCGGAGCCAGGGGGGGTCGAGAGGGGGCACTTGCCCCCCCTGGCCCCACCTAAAAAACCTGTTAATATTTACTTAACTTACCTTGATGCATTTGAGCTAAAAAAAAATAGAACTATTACTAATGAAAAGTTATAAAACTGTAAACAAACAATCAACGACTTGCATGAGCTGATTGGGAGCATAGCCCACTTTTGCCATCTTAAAATATAAGCCCATCCTATATTAACATAATCCAATTCTATTATTAAAAAAAAAAAAAAACAGATACCTTGTATGCGTGTCTAGCTTATAAACTTATAACCCCATATTGTTTGATTTTTCAACTCTCTTTCTTTGGTAACTTTTTAAATGCATTTCTTGTATTGTAGTATAAATAAATGGTTAACAAATAGGATGGCTTTTCAAAAATAAGTTTGCATGTTAAGCTAAAATAAATAGACCTATAACATATAGCTTTACAAAAATAATAGAAATTTACATAAGTTGAACTTTATGTCTATCTAACAACTATAGATCTTTCAATTTGTAAGTAGAGTTATAACTTTTTTTATAATTAAAATTTTAAAAGGATTATTCATGTAAATAAATTTCTAAATAGCTAAATATAATATAATGAATATTTTATTTTATTGGGAATTTTCTTGCATTTAAATATGGCTTAGCATACACATGAGTGAATTGTTATTTTGCAAATTGATCTCAAATACTATATGTATATGTTCACTTGCATGTGTATAAATGTCCTTGTCAAATGTAATTTTTGCCCCCTCTCAAGTTAGATCCTAGCTCCGCCACTGTTGCAAAGATTCGACACAGTGTTCGTGCTGGAAGCACGAGCTCTCTTACCATGAGAAAAAGAAAGATATATCATGGAAAGAAGTCTACAAAGGAGGTAGGTATTGTTGGCAATGCGAAGATGCTTAGAAAGCTAGTGCCTGGTGGGGAAGCAATGGATACATGCAGCTTGTTAGATGAGACCTTTCATTATATAAAGTGCCTCAGCACTCAGGTAAAGGGGGTGACAAGAATTGCTGATCAAATTTGCTCTACTTGAGTTGAGTTGTGATAAATTGTCAGATTTAAATATGCAACCAAAGAGATATAGTTGTTTGTAAAGAATAAATTCCCATCCTAATTGAGGAACACATGGCCTGAGGGATGAACTGTAAATAAATAGAATTTGTGTATGGTTTAATTTCTTTGTTGTGCTTCTTCTTTCTTTTTCCATTAATTATTAGTATTATTTTCCTTGGTAGATGCTATATTAATTTTTATGTAATGAACTATAATGTGGGGTTAGAAGCTGATGAGATTTAATACCACTTGTGACTGAATAGCTTGTTTTGATTCTATGCTTTTCTCCTCCCATAAGTTTGCCTTTTTTTAATAATTTAATAGTTTGCCTCTTTGTCTTAATGATTAATCGTAATTTTAAATGAGTTTTAGCATAGTGTTACAAGTATCAAGAGCTATATTAACATGGTTTATTTGATCAAAATAACTTTAGAGCAAACTAATTTAAGAGTTACAAACAAATTCATTCATTTAGAAATGGAAAAGTACTATATAATGGTCCAATTAATACATCATTATGCTCCCTTTCTTCGAAAAACCATGACCCATATGTGATCCCTTCGGTTTTATATCTTTTAGGGTTGTCATCCAATTGCTTCAAAAGTACACCGGCAAAATGATTTATTTATCCACATATGTTAAATGATTCTGCTTACTCATTCCAAGCTAATAGTTTTTTTTTTTTTAGTTAATAGCTTTTTAAACACCTTGTGTGAGAAAAGAACTCAGCATATTGTTATTGTATTGTTGTAAAATGTCTCACAATAATCAAATATTTTACAATTTTCTTTTAAGCTTGTATAAAACTTAATTAGGCATACAAAATGACGTGGGAACATGGTCAGCACAATAGGACAAAGGGTTCTTAAGCTTTTTTAAGGGTGAGAATTAAGAGCCGTTTGGTTCTTGTTTTCAGAATTTAGTCTTCTCTTTTTTAAATCTCCACAAAAGCATAAAATAGTTCATAATTATGTTACTATACTTGCTTTGGAAGAAAAAAATTGTTATCAGATAGTTAAATTATCTGTGAAATTTAAATAAAATTATAATTTTCTTCTCTAGCTTTTTTGGTTTCCCAACTCCAAAAATATATATAAAAGAACACGCTAATTAAGTTCATTTGTTATGATTTTTTATGTTTCAAAATTTTCATTTTACTTCATTTTTTTTTTTTTTTTGCCTCTTGACACTTTAAAATTCATTTTCAACCTCCACATTGCAGCCCTTCATGAAATTGAAATGTGAATAATCAAATAGAAAATTGAATTAAACGTAATGGGTTAAAATGAAAATTTTGAAAAATAAAGAGTTAATATAAAAATGAATCAAACATAAATTGCCAAAATGAAAATTTTTAAATATAAATAATAAAAATAATAAAATATGTATTTTAGTCATTTTAAAACTTATAAAAACATCGTTCTTATTTGAGAATAAATAATTTTATTAAATGAGTTAACTAAAAGTCTCGAAACAAATTAACCGGCCGTAAGCGAAAAAGAGTGAATACATGAGCGCCTTAAACTAATTATTATTTAATTTACAAATAGGTATTACCACTCAAAATTGTGAGTGAAAATACACTCAAATAATTAGAATAGAATAGTATTTTATCCTCTCTCTCACATTCTCATATACAGTACAAACAGCACATAAAGCGAGGAAGAGACAAAGGGTGATACATACATAAGACGTCCACCCAAACCGTCTTAAACATTCCTTCTCCTGCTCTTATAACCAGTTTCAAGGAAAGCAGCTCATTTTTACTCTCGTTGAACACATAATTTCCTTATTTCCCTTATCTTCTTTCAGTTGCAACATCCATGGACACTGCTCAATGGCCACAGGTAGATAGATCTATATCACTTGGTTTTTTGGATTTCGATTCTGTACACAAGGCTGTAATTTTCTTTCTTTGTCTTGCTAGCTAGCTTTTCTAGATGTTTATTGGGTACTTTTTATGGTAAAAAAAGATGATGGTGTTCATAGCTAGTGTGTCTAAGTCCCCACCTATTTAGATTTAGTTCTTATAAGTTCTTCAACATGTATTTCACTTTATCTGTCTCTGTTGTGTATATTATAAAGGAAAAGAAACCCTGTTGGGAGTATAAACTATAAACACTGTTGCAATCCTTTTTATTTGGAAAGGATTATTTTGTATTTTTTAGATTAAATATTACAAATTTAAAAGTATACCTTAAAATGGACTCTCTGTAATTATTAGATATTGTTTGGTGATTAGCAATTACCTTTCTATTAGTAGATTATGAATTGGGTTAGTAACCATAACCAAATGAAGCTTACCTATTTTTTTTATAAAAAATTCGCAAGTAATTCGGATAATAAGAAAAGCTTATTATAAGTACAAGCATCAAACTCACTTGAAAAATTAATAGTCTATTAAAAGAGGTTTCTTAAAGCAATAAGATAGAACTCTGAAATACACTATAAAAAAGAGAAAAATCTCTTTAAAAATATTATTGATATTCTGAACTCTAAATTTTTGTTTTGCATATTGCATGCCTATTTAAAAGCTCTAAAAAACTAATTTCTTAAAAATATTCCTTAACATATTATAATTAATACAATACCATAATAGGATTCTATTTTGACTAACAACCCCTCAAAAACACCTAAAATCAAGAATATAAAATCCTATCTTCTAAAACTATGAAAATTACATATGAAAAAAAAAAAAAAAAGTTAACAAAAGATAAAAATTACCCTCATATTTTGTCACATCATTCAATGCCCTCTCAACCCTCTAATGTTCTTGCCCCCCCTGTCCTACCCTCACCGTCACTGCATCAAATTTTCCTAACCCTTTTGCTACCAATATTGTCCATCCTATGCAAACCCACTCCCAGAGTGGTGTTTTCAAACCTAAACATTGTTTTAAAGTTTCAATAGACTATAATGTTATACAACTCCCATATTTGGGTGATTCCAGCTAGTATCCTAAATGGCTATGAAGAATTTAGTCCCTTGTAACATCAACAGACCTGGACTTTAGATCCAACTCCAGTTGGTAAAAATGTTGTGGACTATAAGTGGGTCTACAAATTGAAACGTCATAATGATGGCTCTATTGCTACTTGTAATCAAAACCAGATTAGTGGCTAAAGGCTTCTTTTAACAACAGGGTTTGGATCATGAAGAGACATTTCAGTCTTTTTGTCAAGCCCACCACTGTTTTAGGCTGTTAGCCTCATTCTCTCTTGACTGTTACCATCAACTACCTAGTACTCTTAAACAGCTTTTTTTTTTTTTTTTTTTTTTTTTTTTGGAGAAGAAAGTCTCTTAAACAGTTAAATGTTTGCAATGCTTTTTTCATGAAATCCAATAGGAGGAAATGTATATGTCAAAAGCCTCTTGGCTACATTCATCCGCAACACCCTCATAAATAAAAATAAAACTTAAAGTTAAAACAATTTAGTTTTCTAAAATAGACGTAAGTTACAATTTTATAATTGGAATAGTTATTTTTTGAAATTTTCTTTTCTTTTATACCTACATGCTACATAGTATCTGCATGATAATTAAACAAAAATAGGTAAAAGGCATCTAATATATTCTCTTCTTATCACATATATTTATTAATTTTGATAGACACTTTTCTATACATCTATTGATTTATAAAATACTTCACTTGCGTTTATAATTGTTCTATACGATAATACTAATATATCTAACAAAATATAATATAATTAAAAAAATTAATCACAGATCACATCGATAAACACTTGGCTGCACTGGTTAACTCATTTCTTCATATGGGATTCTAAGAAAAAGGAAAATTTGGAAATTATAGCGTACAGCAACTTCTACTAGGGCATAAGATGTACGGCCATAATAGGATCAAGTCAAGCCTGCCTGGCAGGACCACGGATTTAGCATAGTAAGAAGCAAAGAATGAACAAATCATTGGTCGGTCTAGTTCCTCACTAGTGTTACTATATAATAACATTTGTCGGTTGGATTAGTCGCATGTATGCAATTTTTCAAATGAATTAGCCATGATTGTACACATTAATTGGTCGAATTTTGATTTAGTCGGTATATATCCAATGTGAGACTTTGAATACACTCTCGCAATTAATGTCCTCACAGTCCAAATTCTTGAGTTTATACTTTATAGTTAAGATATACACCGCAATGCTTCTAATTAAACCATATAATATTATTTGCTTAACTGTAATACCACTTATTTCTCCTGTACTTAAGCTTATACAAAACTCCTCTATAAGCCTTTGGAATCCTAAGCTATAGTGGGTAGTGGGCTCCTCGGGACCATTTTGTGATTGACCTTTTGAAATTGATGTTTTCTGGATGAATGAAAATATTATACAGACAATATAGATACTAGAATTAAGTAAAAGTGATATGTACTAGAGCACCAAGACAGAAGCATATCAACAAAGATAAGAGAACCATAGGTGAAAACCTTTGTAGAAATAATTGTGATAACAACCTAGCATGGGAAATTCCTATGATGGACTCTTACATCAATAGTTCAACCTAAAGCCCATGCAGATCAGTATGAGCAAGTGCTCTGGTTCTTCATTTTCAACCAAAACCAAAACCAAAACCACAACCAAACCAGCCTATTTTTCACACACATGACCAACATGGAACCAAACCTACCCACCACCAAGATTAACACTGAAACCACTTTGAAGGGACTACCAACCAATATTGGAACGTATTTAGACCCCTTCTCTTGTGACAACAAGGAACTAAAGGCTGTTCTGAGTCAACTCAGCAACATGGATAGCAATCATGAAAAGTATAGTTTACTAATTTGATCAGTGCCTAAAATATAAATCCACACAAAAGGGCAGTGGGTGAAAATTAGAAGGCATTATAGTCAAAATATGCTAGACAAGTGATGCATGTATGACTTGGAGGTTTCATGCACGACATATAAGATATATCATTGTTCACTTAGCTATACAATCAACTACGTCACTGTCTTCTCAGGAAAAAAAAAAAGACGAACAAGCAAACACTGATGAAATCCCACAAATTTTGTAACTACTAGTTCATAAAAATGAAATTTATAAATTTGTAAAGATAAGTTCCAAAAGCTAAGAATATTGATACATACCTATATTAGGTTTGCGTACGACCAATGTAATTGGCCAATGCAACCAACGGCACCGTTTTCTGGTATCAAACCCAGAAAGCTAATCCGATCCACAGCCAGCTTGTTCAATTTCACCGACAAAAACAGAAGGGTACAAATCAGAATTGCCTTTGTTACTCCAAACTCATCAGTCTTATATAACCCCAAATTTCAAAACATCAAATCAAAACCTAATGGTACCGAAATACGTAAATAAAAATAAATCAAACCAAATTAAATGAAAAAAAGAATACCTTACCAGTAGCAGGGGTCTATTTTCTCCTCCTGCTCTATATCTGGATCACAAGCATCACTGTTAAAAAATGTAAAAGGATAACACTTAACACTAAATACAATTTTCATTTTTTTTTAGGAACCCTAAACAGTTCAATTTCATAGACCTTAATTAAGACTAAAATATTAAAAGAAAAAGGAAAAAAAAAAAATGTTGCATTGCAATGCGAGTAACACAGGCCGTGCGTATTTATACAAAGTTCAAGAGAGAAGTAAGTAGGAATCATTTAAAAAAACAGAATATTTTGTTGAAAAAGTTAAATATGGAGTTATCTGTGGCATTTGTATGAATCTAAAAGAGGAAATTAAATGTCATTTTGATACGTTTTAAGGGAAGTTGTGTAATTTAATTTATAAATTGCTTTGTTTTATTTAATTTATTTATTATTGAAGCCTTGAATATTTTTCACATATAAGTAATTTATATTTGCCCAAACTCAACAACCTTTCTATATATATCATTATCATGCATTAAGAGAATTCTCAAAGATGGCGAATCATGATTGTTAAAATTCCTATAATGGAACAACCATTGAAAATTGAAATGCTTATTTATAGTCTTAAATATGTTAGTTGGATCATCAATGCTTAGAGAAAGTAAGCAAACAATGATAAATGTGTGTGCAAGTCCAAAACTGGTGATGCAGCATAGGAAATTTGGAATAGCAAAGATAGCCTGCCAAAGCATGATAAATTGTTGCCATGACCTATCACACATGCTAATCCATACCATACATATAACTTAAATCAGACAATATGAGAAATTAGTCACTGATTATCGGGGGGGGGGGGGGGGGGGGGGGGGAAGAGAGAGAAGAAGAAGAAAAAGAAGAGAAATCAGTCACTCCATAAATCAGACTCTTATGTACATTGTTAATAAAAAACACTACAAATTGATCATGTGCGGCAGAGCTGGATACACAAGTTTTTTTTATATATATGGGCTCTTTTATTAGTTAATAAATTGATAATGTGCTCCTAAGAAAGTGAAAGAAGAATAATTAACTCATAATGGAAATTAAGAAAACAAGCCTCAATTGGAGCATCCACTACCATAAAAAAAGAGACCCCGGAATCAACATTTCTGTCTGATTTGTGATTAGTGCTGCCATTAACAACCTTAAAAGTGTTTTTTATTTTATTTATTATTATTAATTTTGGTGGGTTTGGTAAAAATTGTTTAAAGGGTTGATAGTGTCTAGGCCATTAATTAACTCACTCTTTCATGCGTAAAAGAAAAAAGAAAAAAGTATTCAATCACTCTCCTCTTCTTATATTAACTTTGGTAGAGGTGTGTCACCGTGTGTGCATTCATTTTTTTTTTTTTATCATTTGTGGAAATGGAACATATAAAATGTTAATTGTGGGAACTGAATGCAAGCATTATGTTAAACTAAAAGGAAATAGAACTTACTTTCACGGTCACAGCCAAAAATGCACTAAACTGCTGACTATACACATAATATGTGAATTTACACGTATCATATATGTAATAAACACCACCCTTTATTTTATTTTATTTTTTACATAATTTAGTAACTACTCACTACGTAACCCAAAAAAAAAAAAAAAAAAAATTACATAACCCAATTGTTTTTCTTATCTTTTTTATTTTGTTAACTTTATACAAGAGAAACTCATCAAAGAGGCTTCCTCATCCATGCGTTGTGGATCTACTTGGATTTTTTATTCCCCTAATTGTATTGTGTAATTTTTTTTGTTGGAGATAAGTAATTAATGCTAGGCGGTGAAGGGTGATTGTTATGTTAAGTGTTTGTTTAAAGTCTTATATGATAGATTGAAACTTAATTAGATTGATTGCCCTCCTCTCTACAGCCACAAGATAATGTAATCTAAAACATTAAGTTTAAGTGGAAATTAAACAAAATTTCCACTTTTATTGGTACAATAGAATAATGTTACATAAACCATAGTACATTAGGTTCATTAAATTAGGATTTCTATCTGAGCTCAAAAAAAAAAAAAAAAAGAGAGAGAGAGAGTGGTCCTAGGTTTGTAGAGAGCACAGCTGTTGATTCCTAGGTTGTTTTTAATTTTCTTATTAATTCAGTATTGCATTTTTTTTTTTTTTATAAGTATTAATTCAGTATTGCATTAATTCTATTTTTTGTCCTGCATCAAATTTTGAGGTTTTATTTAATTATTTTTTTATCCTTCCTCAATGGTCTAATGCTAAATGCTACTTTCCTCAAGAACTTGCTTTGTAAAAATCTCTTTCACGGAAGCTGTTTACCTGCTAGATATTCTGAATGCCTAATAGCAGGATAAAAAACTTACCATTATGATTAACTATCTCTCAACCCCTTCATCTAGTAGAAAACTTAGTAAAATAGATTATAGGAAGAATCAATAGATTCAATATCCCAACCAGCTTGTACAATACTAATATTATTAATATCCCCCCATCTGGTCACCTTACCATTTGTAGCACCCAACAAATTAGAAATAGAATTATCATCCTTATCCTCAGCTATCAAAAACAAACCAGAAACTAACTCTGTTAAGGCACTCCCTCCAAAGAACTCATCATGTCAACCTACTATGTTAGTGTCTTTAATCACAATTCTAATCAAACATATTACAGGACTGTTTCAGAGGAAACTGAACTATATAGTAGCATCTTCATAACAGCCCCTGAAACTCAAACTATTTGCAGGGATTTCGCAGAGCTTGCATATTTGACATGTATTTACAACTCAAAAATTCAATTAATACAGCAATACAATAAGGCATATCTTACAATAAAATGCCAATATCATGCATTCAGGATTCAGGATAAAAACAAGGTTGCGTAAATTCAAGGCAGTATCACCCCCATGGTGATGAAGTCCTAGGCTTTCTACGAAGAGGTTATGTCTTCATCTATGTTCTTATATATCCATTTCTCCAGATCTCTCCCTAGGGTAACTTAACATTTTAACTAGTTCAACAGTCACCTATTTCACATTATAACGAAAAACAATTTCAAAGATTTCTAGAGAATGTGTTGAGTCTGTTGACTATCTATGATACTGCCCCCATGAGAAGAAAATTTATGACTTCAATTACAATACAATGTAATATAACTGGATAACATTGTCATGGAAAAATAGTAGGAGACATTGATGTTGACCCCATTAGACCAATCTTTTCAGGTAAAATTACACTAACAAATTTATGTCAGTCACATACATCACATTTCCTAGTATCTAGCAGCAGGGAAGCAAGTACAATTTGAACAAAACAATGACGATTCTAAATGTCACAGTCACATACATCACATAATATTTTTCACTACTGTTAACATGGCTTTATTATAAACAGATTGGAGGCTAGAGCTCATTCACATTTTGGGTTCTAAACTCTGTATAACTTAGTAACAAAACATCAAAAAATGCTAACCATACAGATTGGATTAAACAACAATGTTGACTGGAACACATACCTTAAAACTCAAAGGATCCTCTGAGATAGCTGCGACCATTGATTCCTCTCCTTCAAAGACAAGTGCAGGGCCTGTTGAACATTTTTGGGTAAATATTTTTGCAGTAGACTACACCAAAATTTAGATTTTAATTATAAAACATAGAACTTGCTATCTTACATAAGCATACATGTATACGAGACTGGTAAAGAGCATAGTAACCCAACACTATAGACCCTTCAAACCCAACCACTCCACCACCTGCCAACCATCAACACCACCACCACCACCACCACCACCATCAACAACCCAACCTCCACCCAAACCCAGCACCCCACCACTGCTGCACCACCTAAATCAACCCAACAAATCACAACAAACCCATACCAAAATCACCCAAATCAACAGAGCAAATTACCAACATAATCCACTGCCACCAGCACCAATCCAAACAAAACACAACCACCGGGACCAAAACCCATCACTACATGAATCAAAACCCACTTTAATCTCCAAGAATCAAACCCATACCAAAACCCATCCAAGAATCAAACCATAGAAAAGAAATGACAATAGATCAAACCCACTGAAATCTCCACCGCCAATCTCCACTGCAGACCCACTGCCAGCAAGCCAAACAACCGATCTCAACCCTCAAAAACTCCATTTAAACCCAAAATCGAAACCCAAAATCGAAAATTGAAACCCTAAACCTAAAATCGAAACTGTAAACCAAAAACGGGAACTCTAAAACACAAATCAAAACAAAAAATTTTAAAAACTTACAGTTAGTCAGCCTTGCGAGAGTGTGTTCACTGAGATTGAGAGTTCGAGAGAGAGAGTTCGAGAGAGAGGGTGTGTGTGTGTGTTACCGATCCATGAGAAGCGAATGGAGGGGAGGGAAGACCGGAAGGAGGAAGGGGATTCGAAGAGTGTGGAAGTGAGGGAAGGAGTTTGAGAGTTCAGAGTTCAGAGGAAGGGGATTCGGAGAGAGTAGCGTGAGAGTTTTTTGAGATCAAGAGCTTAGGGGTTTTTTTTCTTCTGTGGAGTGATGATTTTTTTTTTTTTTTTAATAATTTAGACTAAATGTTAAAGCCAGACATACCCTGAGCTGCGTTTGGTAAACGCAGCTCCAGACATATACGAAAAAAAAAAAAGAACAAAAACCCCAAAAACGCAGCCTCACCATTAAAAAACGCGGCTTCAGGGAGGTTTTTAGCCGGGCTTAGTAAAACGCGGCTCAAAGTTTAAGTTGGAGCCGCGTTTTTCAGAAACGCAGCTCAAACTCTGAGCTGGAGCCGTGTTTTTGTAAAACGCGGCTCAAACTCTAACCTGTAGCCGCGTTTTACAAAAACGCGGCTAAAAAACGCGGCTTAAAGCCGCGTTTTTTGTAGTGTGTATTTTGGCCAAAATTAAAACTTTGGCAAGGAACAAGGGTTAGAATAGTTTTGAAATTAACCAAACACCAAGTGCACACTTATAATAATGGAAAAGTTTAGTTACAAAATTGACTACAACCTTACTTAATATCTTTTTATTGAAAGTGAATTTTGACAAATCCACCATTAGATTACATCTTCTCCTTATATCCTCCATGTTAGGTTCTAAGGAATTAGGAACTAATGTAATAGAACTTTATTTTGTAATGTTGGCAAACCATGATCAAAACATTTTAGTCATGTTTAGACTTGCTCAAAGTATGTGTTTTTATGTAAAGTTGGAATCGAGTTACTGCAGGATTTACTGTGTAAATCTGTTTGGCTCGATCGATCGAAAATTAGGCTCGATCGATCAAAAGTCCTGCAAATTGTTTTTTCTGCAAAATTTCCAACTCAGCCCAAGCCCGTTTGACGTGTAGGGTTTTATGTTTTGTTTTAAGTATAAAAGGGAAAACCATAGCCACGTTTTGGGGTTTCTTTTTATGTTGTGTGTGTGAATCTTCTGTAAGATCTAGAGGTGTTTGCCTTCACACATACTTAGGGTTTCCAATCTTAAGATTAATGTTAAGAGTTTGGTGATCGATTCAGTTGCAGATTCAAGAGCTTAAAGATACACAAGCAGGAGTGCTTGTACTTGCTGGGAATCTAAGAAAGAAGTAGTCTGTGAACTTAGAGCTATTATGGGGTCGTGGTAGTAAGTTTTCTACTCGAGGTAGCAATAGGATGTTAGTGGTCTAAGTTACTATTGTGTAAACTTCAATTCTTTCATAGTGGATTCAGTTTTACCTTGAGGATAGTTAGGTTAATCCTCCCCAGGTTTTTTACCAGTTTGGTTTTCCTGAGTCATCATATCTTTGTGTTCTTTATTTTCTGCACTTTACATTGATATGATATATTTGTGTTAACCTAGATCTGTTTAATTTGACTAAGTAATCACTTGGCTAATTAACTAGGTTAATCTGATTGTGTTTTAAGGGGTCTAAAAATGTACAAGTGGTATCGAGCAGATAGCTTTCTTGTTGTAGATCCTTTGATCTTAGAGCTGATCCTTGACCCTAGTTGTCATGGATTCTTGGAAAATCTTTTTGCTAATATGTCAACTTGTCTACTTATCGTTTTTGTCTCTTATTACTTTTATTAAATCTTTCCTTGAGCATCTTGGTATAATTACACGTGATGATAATTATTTGTGTTATACTGCTTTAACCGCCTTAAAGGCAAGTGATTCTTGTCTTTGATATTTGGATAGTGGTTGTTCCAAGCATATGACAGGAAATAAAGCTTTGTTCAAGACACTCTTTGAAGAAAAGATTGGGACAGTCACGTTTGGAGATGGAAGCAAATCTGTGATTAGAGGCATTGGAAATGTGGACATTCCAGGGTTGTCGGTTTTTGAAGATGTTTGGTATGTTGATGGGTTAAAGGCTAACTTACTTAGCATCAGTCAGATTTGTGACAATGGACTGAATATTCTTTTCACCAAGTATGAATGTGAGATACTTGATGGAGGAGGTGACTGTATCTGTATTGGTGTGAGGACAGCTGACAACTGCTATGGTATAACACCAAGTATAAGCAAAAAGTGTTTCAATGCAAAGATCAATCAAGTTGACTTATGGCATCAACGGTTGGGACATGCAAGTCACAAGCAATTAGAGTAGATTTCCAAGTGTGATGCAGTTATTGGTTTGCCCAAGTTTGAGAAGATAGAAAAGTGCATCTGTGAACCATGTTAGATGGGTAAACGAGTAAAGTCCAAACATCTGTCTGTAACTGATGTTCAAACTTCAAGATCTCTAGAGTTGTTACACATTGATTTCGTGGGTCCTGCCGAATTTTTGAGTTTAAGTGGAAAGATGTATATTCTAGTGGTTGTGGATGACTTTACTAGGTATACATGGGTCGTACTTTTGAAAGATAAAGCTGAGGCTCCTAAAAAGATGATTCATTTGTGCAAAAAACTGCAAGTTGAGAAAGGTACTATGATAGCTAGAATCAGAAGTGATCATGGAAGAGAATTTGAGAACACAAAGCTGGCTACCTTCTGCAATGATCAAGGCACACATCAAGAGTTCTCTTCACCCAAGAACCACAACAAAATGGAATAGTGGAACGGAAGAATAGGGTTGTTCAAGAGATGGCATGTGTCATGCTACACAATAAGAAGTTTCCCAAATCCTTCTAGGGAGAAGCAATTAACACTGCTTGCCATACACTTAACCGAGTGTATTTCAGACCTGATTCCAAGTAAACTCCCTATGAACTCTAGAGAGGAAAGAAGCCGGTTGTCAAGTATTTCAAGATATTTAGTAGTGACTGTTACATTTTGTGTGATAGAGAAAACCTAGAAAAGTTTGATGCAAAGAGCAACAAGGGATACTTTCTAGGATACTCTTTCACTAGTAGAGCATATAGAGTGTACAATTTAAGAACCAAAACAATCATGGAGTCTTCAAATGTTGTGATCAATGATGAATTAAGTTCAGAAAGCCATTTAGAAAACACTTCTCAAGTTCAAGAAAAGATCATGGAAGCTGATGATTCACTACCTGATGATTATGTGGGGAAGCATACTGAGGAAGAGTTGTCGTTGTTGAATGATGCGGTCTCTGTACCATTAAGTTCAAAACCATCCACACTGGTTCATGAAACTCAACAAGAACAAAGTGAGCTTAGTCCTTCATCAGAACAGAATGGTACCTCCACATCCTTGGTTAAAGGTCCATCTTCTAGAGTTAAGTTGAATCACCTTGCCACAAATATTTTGGGTAGTCTGAATGATAACATGAGACTGAGATCCAAGGCCTTGAATGTAATTACTCACTCATGCTATTTATTCCAATTTGAACCGAAAAAGGTGGATGAAGCACTTCAAGATGCTGATTGGGTTAATTCTATGCATGAAGAACTTCATCAATTTGTTCGGAATGATGTGTGGGAATTAGTTCCTAGACCAAAGGGAGTCAATGTGATTGGAACTTAGTGGATATTTAAGAACAAGTTAGATGAACATGGTATTGTCATTAGAAATAAGGCAAAAAGCACATTTTAGTCTCTACATTTTCAAGCGATTCTCATTTTAGTTCCTATATTTTATTTTTACAGCTTTTAGTCCCTATTCTGAAAAACAGTTCCCATTTTGGTCCCTGCCATTACATCATAAACAAATATTGCTGACGTGGCAAACGGCAGAATTAAAAAATATTAAAAATATTTTATTTTATTTTAAAATAAAATAAAATTTTAGTTATCAATAATTTTAAAATAAAAATATTAAAAAAATTTAGATAAAAATATTTGTTCTTCATGTTCTTCCCCCAAGAACATGATTGCCCAGAAATTTAAGATTTTCTTCTCTTTTATTTCATTTTCTTAGCATCCAAACAAGCAAAAATATATACAAAATCATGATCAAACTCAGATACTCGAACACAATCAACTAACAACGATCCGAAAAAAAGAAAAGAAAAAAAAGAACAACTGATCCCTCCACCAGCCAAATGCATATCAACAATGTACCTCTCACTCTCATGTTCAAACACATCAAAACTCATATAAACAGATAACATTTTACTAAACATTTTCTTGGAAACCAAACACAACACCACCACCTGCGAACCCAAAAAACCCAACCAACACCACCGATTTGACCCAGCCACCACGATCTCCACCTCCACCGAACTGGCACAGCCATCAAACCCAACCAACCCAACGCTCTCTCTCCACCTTTGTCGCCAATCTCCACTGATATGAGCCACCCAGTGACCCACCCAGCCACTACCAATCTTGGTTTAGAGAGAAAGAGAGAGAGAGAAAGAGAGGATAAGGTTAGTTAGCTATGGGTTTCGACCATGGGTCTTGGGTCTTAAGCCATGGAAAAGATAGAGACTTGTATTTGAAGATGAGTCAATGATGATTTAGGTTTTGTGATTTGTGCGTTGAAGGGATTTGAAAAAGAAAAAATTGAGGGGCTTGATAGGTTATGAGTTTCAGAAAGTAAAAAGAAAAAGAAACACTGATTTGTGTTATGGGTTTTGTGCATTGAAGGGAATTGACGATTTGGTTTGGCTCTGTTGATTGTGTCAAAGTATTTGAGTTTGAGCATGGTTTTGTATATGTTTTTGCTTGTTTGGATGCTAAGAAAATGAAATAAAAGAAAAGAAAATCTTAAATTTCTAGGCAATCGTGTTCTTGGGGGAAGAACATGAAGAACAAATATTTTTAATTAAAATTTTTAATATTTTTATTTTAAAATTATTGATAACTAAAATTTTATTTTATTTTAAAATAAAACAAAATATTTTTAATATTTTTTAATTCTGCCGTTTGCCACATCAGCAGTATCTGTTTATGATGCAACGGCAAGGACCAAAATGGAAACAATTTTTCAGAATAGGGACTAAAAGCGGTAAAAATAAAATATAGAGACTAAAATGAGAATCGCCTAAAAATGTAAGGACTAAAATGTGTTTTTCGCCTAGAAATAAATCAAGACTTGTTGCTCAAGGCTACATAGAAGTGGAAGGGATTGATTTTGATGAGACCTTTGCACCAGTAGCAAGACTGGAATCCATTAGGATACTTTTGGCCATAGCAAGTCATATGAATTTCAAGTTGTATCAAATGGATGTCAGGATTGCTTTCTTGAATGGCATGTTGCAAGAAGAGATATATGTTGAACAACCAAAGGGTTTGGTTGATCCTCATAGACCGGATGATGTATACAAGTTGAAGAGAGCTGTTTATGGTTTGAAACAAGCTCAGCTTGGTATGATAGGTTAACTGCATATCTCACTAAGCATGGTTTCAAAAGAGTTTTGCAGATACTACTCTCTTCATACGAAAGGATAATGATTATTTTGTAGTAGCTCAAATTTATGTTAATGATATTGTTTTTGGTGCTACTAATGATTCTCTTGCTCAATCTTTTACAAATGAAATGAAGGCAATGTTTGAAATGAGTATGGTTGGTGAACTAACTTATTTCTTAGGATTGCAAGTGAAGCAAACGAATTCTGGAATTTACATCAACCAAGCAAAGTATGCAAGAAATCTAGTCAAGAGATTTGGACTTGACAAGGCTGCACATGCTAGAACACCAATGGCTGCAAATGCAAAATTAACCAATGATCCATCAGGTGAGTCTGTTGATGTTACATTATATAGAAGCATGATTGGTTGTCTTTTGTATTTAATTGCCAGTCGGCCTGATATTGCTTTTAGTGTTAGTGTCTATTCTAGATTTCAATATAATCCTAAGGTTTCACATTTGAATGTTGTCAAAAGAATCATTAAATATGTTGGTGGAACTTGTGATTATGGATTGTTTTATAGAAAAGAGTCAAATCTATCTCTTGCTGGATTTTCTGATTCTGATTGGGCTGGCAATGTCGATGACAGAAAAGCACCATTGGTGGGTGTTTTTATGTAGTAGCCAATCTTGTTGCTTGGATGAGTAAGAAGCAAAATTTTGTGTCTTTGTCTGCTGCAGAGGCAGAATATATTGCTGCTGGAAGTTGTTGTTCATAGCTTCTTTGAATGAAAAATCTTTTGAGTGATTATGAGATATCACAAGACACCATAGTTGTTTATTGTAATAATTCTAGTGCTATTGATATCTCTAAGAACCCTGTTCAACATTCTAAAACTAAGCACATAGAGATTAGATATCACTTTATTAGGGATTTGGTTAAAAGAAAGATAGTTGCTCTTGCGTATATCCCTACTGAACGTCAAAATGCTGACATCTTCACCAAACCACTTGATAGAAGTAAGTTTAAGACACTTTGTCAAGTAATTGGTGTGATTTTGTGTCCCTAGTCATCCTTGGCTTTCATGGTCCTTGTGCTTTATTGCTCTACTATTTGTGACCATTTTTCTTGTTGATTTGTTTTCTTTTTTTCTAGGATTTACATTGCATAACATTCATGCATTTCATTCTAAGATTTTTTTTAATAAAATAAAAAATAAAAAATGAAGCAAAATGTGTTTTGCATTATTTTTCTTGGATTTGAAATCAAGGTTGGCCAATTTATCTTTACATAACATGTTTATATACCTTGTTTAGCTTTGATGAGCTTATTTATTGCACTTTGCTAGTTTGAGCTTTGCAGTGCATGTTGTGTGAGAAGATGTTTATAGTTTTTGATCACATGATCTTGATCTTGAAGTCACACATCTTTGATTGTTAGACTTGAACTTTTTGAGAAATGCATAAATAACCATCTCACTATTGTTTACTAGTCAATCATGAACGCCTTAGTGCATATCGTAAGATTTTGTGCTCGAGAAAGTGTAGCACATGTACAAAAAGAACATAAGGTGTAGCCTCGGTTTAAATGCTAAAATTGGTGTGTATATTATTGGGCTATAATAACTTTAAATCAAATAAAATTAGTGTGTACATTATCTCGGCTATTACTAATAAATTTCTGATCAAATAAAATTGGTGTTTACAATATGAGGCAAATCAAGAAATTTACATGATTGCAAATTTTTATTCTAGGAGATGTGGGAGTTATATGATATAACTCTTTAGGTGATAGTCTCTTTCAAAATCTATGTGATGAATTTTGTAGAGATTGTGATTGATTACTATTCACATATCACCTCACATGTATCTCAAGTTTTTGCTAGTTGCACACACTATACAAGTTACTCTTTGCTAAACTTTGTACATGTTATTATGTGTGATTTTGGTTTGGCCAACCAAGTTTGAAAATTCCTTGAGTTTTATGCAAAACATGTTTGTTGTTTGAGAATTTAAGGTGAATTGATTGAAAATCTTAATTTTGGAAAAACTAGGTTCAAAACAAGTATTTTTGAAAAGTATTTCATCTCATACTCATGCATTTTATTCATAATATTCAATGCTTTGAGGAGTTTCTGCATAAAATTGTTTTGTTTTTCAAAAAATTGTTTTTTTTCCAGAATTTCAATCGATCAAATCTGTTTCTCAACCAATCAAAATTGCGATTAAAATTTTGGTCAACCTCTGTCTGTTTTGATCGATGCTTAATTGATGTTGGATCAATCGAAACATTTTCGATCGATCGAACCTATATTTTGATCAATCGAAAGTCGTATAGAGAGTTTTTTCAAACCTTTGTTTTTCACGTGTTCTATCACTTTCAAACTTTTTCAAATACTCTTTTCTCTCTCTACTCAATCGGTTAAGGCATCCAACCAATTTTTTGTCGTTTTCCTTCGATCTTTTTGCAAGGTTTTTCTCTTCCAAGGCCGGGAAGACCATATTACCCCTCCTTTTTCATTTATTTACATGTTTCATGCATTTAAGGGTGATTTTAGAACCTAAGAAAATTGGGGTTTTTGTTGATTTCAATCATTTCTTTCAAAATTGATCATTGGGTTTTTGTGTTGGGATGTTATTAAACTGATCTTTGATGATTAATTTGATGATTTGGGAAAATTTTGAATTTCTAGGGCTTGAAACTACCCGAATTGGGGATTTTATTCAATTAAGTTTTATTTGATGAAATTGGCTTGTTGGATTGATTCATATTATCATTATATTGTGTTATCTATCTTGATTAATGATCAATTGGTCAATTTCTTGAAAATTGTACAAGTGGTTTTTCGAATTTTGGGGTTTTTGATATAATCTTTATGCTCAAACCAATTTTGTGAATTTAAAATTAAATTGAACTTATTCTCACTGCATTAGAGCATGCATCATATGCTTATACTGTTCATGCATCATATAGAATTGTTATTTCTATATTTTTGTGCTAACTTGCAGTCTGCCCTTGGTTTTTTTTTTTTTTTTTTTCTTTCTCTTTCTTTGTCTCTTTTTGGTTCTTTTCTATGTATCTTGCCTTTTCCTTAGCACCATGCCTAGGAAGACTAGAGCCAATAGGAATGTCTCCTCCTCTTTTGTCCCTTCTTTTGAGAGTGAAAGGTTTCCGAGTGAGAAAAACAAAAAGACGTATGAGAAGCTTAACCTAAAGAGGAACATTTGGGCTAAGAGAAAGTTCTATTAGATGAGCTTAATCTTTGATCTTGAGATTAGGCGTAACTATGAGCGTAGGGGCTAGTTGCCATTGTCGGATATTTCTCATCCACCTCCAGCTACCCTGATTAGAGATTACTCAAACCTCTCTATCCACACTTATGATTCCAACACTTAAGTTAAGAGTTGGATGTGGGGTGTAGAGTACACCATTAATACTCCAGTAATGGCTGATGCTCTTGGGGTGCCTGTGGTCCAGCATCCTGTCTACCCTTATGATGAGTCTCCTCCCCTGGACGACATCATGTCTTACATCACTAGGTCTTCTATCCAGTAGAGTTCTGATCCTCGGATCACTACTGTTGAGCTCACTGAGATTCACTATCTTTTCTTTCGGATTGCTTGTTATTCCTTGTGGCCTATCTCTTACTTGCACACCATTCCTTTGGAGCGTTGTGCATTTTTGTATGCCCTTGTTACTGATGCTCCTATGAGCTTTCCTCATCTTTTCATTCGTTCTTTGACTAAGGTTCATAGGAGTAGTTCTACTGCTCATGCTCTTTTCTTCCCTGTTTTTATTCACCAGATTTTGTTACATCTAAGTTTTGATGAGTTTTCGGCGTTTGAGCTTGTTCACATTATTGCTCCCATAGATGCCACCTTTCTTAGGCAGAGGGCTGCTTAGTTGAGAGTGAGCTCTAAACATTCTATGGTTGAGTCTTCCGATGTCGCCCTCCTCTTCCCTCTTCTACTGGTGATACTACAGCTGAGGAGTTTGTTGATCATGCTGCTGCTACTGCTGTTCCTCCACCTTCTACCTCGGATGATTCAGACATTCGACGTATGTTGGAAACTGTCATGACCGTTCAGGCGGCTCATGGTCAGATTTTGGTGGACATGCTTGATGAGTTTCGTGCTTTGCGAGTGGATTTAGAGCATGTTAGACGGTCGCCTCCGCCTCCTCCTTTTGATGATGAGTTTTGATTTCCCTTTGGCAATTCGTCACAAAAAGGGAGAGTACATTTGTAGAGGATTTTTGTTGTTAGGAGGAGATTTTGTTAGTTTGGAGCTGTGGAGCTATAGATTGTATATAGGTGCTTCATTTTTGTATTTATCATTTTTGGCTCATGATGTATTTTGTTTGGGTTGTCCATGATAAGGGGAGATACATTGATTGTATATGTTTCTTGTTTTACATTGCTTATTAATTTATATTTATGAGATTATTCATGATATATGTCTTTATTTTGTGTGTTATGTGAAATCAAGAAGTTATTTTGTTTTACTTGTATTTTTCACACTTGCGTTTATGCATTTGTTGAGTGTTTCAGAAAATATACAGTTGATTCAGTCGTACTGCTATCTACACTTGCAACTAATAAATGGTAGTTAGGTTGAATTTGTTTTGTGGGCAATGTTTTTTTAATGGGCTGTTTTTATGTAAACTTTGAGCACTTTGTTAAGTTTGTGTTTTGTCACGGATTGCCAAATGAGAAGTTTATTAGGTTCTAAGAAATTAGGAACTAATGTATTAGAATTTCATTTTGTAATGTTGGTAAACCATGATCAAAACGTTTTAGTCGTGTTTAGACTTGCTCAAAGTATGTGTTTTTATGTAAAGTTGAAATCGAGTTACTGCAGGATTTACTATGTAAATATGACTGGCTCGATCGATTGAAAATTAGGCTCAATCGATTGAAAGTCGTGCAGATTGTTTTTTTTGCAGAATTTCCAACTCAACCCAAACTCATTTGACGTGTAGGGTTTTATGTTTTGTCTTAAGTATAAAAGGGAAAACTCTAGCCACGTTTTGGGGTTGCTCTTTATGCTCTGTGTGTGAATCTTTTATGACATCTAGAGGTGTTTGCCTTCATACATATTTAGGGTTTCCAATCTCAAGATTGATGTCAAGAGTTTGGTGATCGATTCAGTTGCAGATTTAAGAGCTTAACGATACACAAACAGGAGTGCTTGTACTTACTGGGAATCCAAGAAAGAAGTAGTTCGTGGACTCAGAACTATCATGGGGTCGTGGTAATAAGTTTTTACTAGAGGTAGCAATAGGATACTAGTGGTCTAAGTTGCTATTGTGTAAACTTCAATTATTTCATAGTGGATTCAGTTTTACCTTGAGGATAGTTAAGTTAAATCCTCCTCAGGTTTTTTACTAATTTGGTTTTCTTGGGTCATCATATCTTTGTGTTTTGCACTTTACATTGATATGATATATTTGTGTTAACCTAGATCTGTTTAATTTGACTAAGTAATCACTTGGCTAATTAACTAGGTTAATCTGGTTGTGTTTTAAGGGATCTAAAAAACGTACACTTCATTCTTGCAAAATTTCTAGAAAATTAAAGATCAATAGCTACATCATCAATAAATTTTTTAAATTGCAAGTTTTTGTAGTTTAAAATTATGCATAAAATGTAAGCTTATATATCATAGAATTGACACAAAATTCGACTTGTGTATTAAAAGTGTAAATAACATACAATTCAACAATTAGATTTTCAAAACATTTAGTTATATTTATTTTATTGAGTAAGGTTGTAACTTTAAACTACAACAAGTTTTGTAGTTAAATTTTGACCTTAAATAATTACTAAAAAAGTCTTAATTTATTAAGATACATGAAACATGTAATCACAACCCACCATCCCAACCCAACCCATGTGAGTTGAATTGGGTTGGTTTGAGTTGGGAATTCCACAACCCAACAAGCTTGGATTAGGTTGAAAAATACTTCCAATCCAACCTAACATGACCCATGCATAACCTATTTTTTCTATGAAGAGGAATTACAATTTACAACACACAACACACCCAAAAAGCTTAAACAACCTTCGGAGACTAGAATGTAGCCTATAAACCAACACACACATCCTTTATAAAAAAATTGATTGTCGGTTCATTTATGTTTATTTTGAACTACAAATCAAGTTTAAGCTTATTATTAAACTAGTCACAGACCCACACAATGCGTGGGAATATATAATTAGTTTGTAATATAGTATACTGTATAATTTATTTTCTAAATTTTATCGAAGATAATTTGTTCTCCTTAAAATTGAACTATTTCTAAAAGTATTATCCATTTCCATTCTATTATTTTGATTTTTATTTTATTTTATTCTAGAAACTTGGGGGTGCTTGATTGATATTATTGTTTTTCATTTTTTCTTTTTCTTTTTTGAAGTGATCTATATTGTTCAAACTTTTGTTATAGTGTTTTATGTTTTCCTTTTCTTTTGGTACAACTAAATGTTTTTAAGTTTCAAATTAATTATTCAAATTTATCATTCTCTTAAGAAGATTATCATGATAATCAAACATCATCACAAATATGCAATTGATAGTACTCAAATAATTGATAGGCACATTTAAATACATAGCCATGTAGTTTGTATTTTGATATAAACTTAAATTCTCACTTCCAAAATATCTAAGAATTAAATCAATAACTAAAATTATAAGAGGGAGAGAGTGTGCATGTGATAGGAAACTCAAAAATCACACCACCTCAACCAAAAGTAGAGATTAAAAAAAACAAAACAAAAATTCATCAATCTAAAGTGGGGAGAGAGAGAGAGAGAGAGAGTAATCACATTTTTCCTAGCAATTGAACAAAAAATAAAAGTTTCACCTTGATTAACATTAGCAAAATAAACATATTAGAACCAAAGTATATTATAACATAAAATCATTGAACTAAAGAAGCAATTATTGAACAACAATAAGAAAACAGTATTGTGTATTGGACTGCAAGATCAAATTATTGTGTTGCACGTAATAAGAAAACAGTATGCCAAATTATTATGTGGCCGCCGCTTGTCACCACTATCGATCCACTCTTTCTACACCCAATCTATCCCCTTTCTCACTCTTCAATCTAAACGAGGCGAAGCCTCCTTGCTCCGTCGTGACACTCGCAAACTACCACCATCGCAGTGTTGGTCTACACCTCTTAATGCCTCATCTCCTCTACCTCGGTGAAGACGATGATGAATCCTTAGGAGATGGAGGGTGGTTAGTGGGTTTGTTAGGTGAAAAAAATTTTGGAATGGAGGAGGAATGTTTTATAGCGTATGGTCTGGAGTAGGTGAAGGATCGGGTCCACCGATGATCTTGCCTCCATTGTTGCAGCTGCTACGCTGTTGCCAAGGACTTGTTGCCTTTTGGGTTTCTATCTACAAAATGGGTACATGGATCTACAAGAAAGCAATGATTTTTCCAAAATGAAAATCCTTTAGGCTGTGTTTGGATGGCAACATTTGGATTTGAAATCCATTGATTTAAAATGTCTTGATTTGAAATCCTTTGATTTTAAAATTCCTTGTTTAGGTCTTTTTAAACAAAGAATGATTTGTAATTCATCATTTCAAATTCCATTGTTTGGATACCTAAATTTAGATTTGGATTTGGATTTGGATTTAAGATCAATAAAATACATTTTTTAATAATTATTTTTTTAATCCTTCTACATTTTAATTTTAGTAACATTTTTAATAAATAAATGAGGTAATATTAATAATTCAATTGACAAGATAATAACTAAATATCTTTAGTCATAAACAACTAAAAAAATATCTTGCCAATTATTGACAACTAAATTTTTACATCAACTAGAGAGAAAACCCAAATGCATGGATTTTTTCATAAAATTCAAATCTCAAACTAAAGTTCATAACAACTAAACAGTTATATATCAAGAGAGACAAATTAAATATCCAAAATATGTGTATTTTCTTCCCATTTCTATTATATTTTTCAAATAATACAAAATTCAAAATAAGAAAATTACAATACATAAATGTAGATATAAAGTCTCAAATCTCATTGCCTCTTCCTCTTATACTTCCATCTCCTCTCTTTTATGTTTTCATTGAATGGATATATCTCTTCCATCGTTGGTCATTTTTGTCTCTATTTATTTTTCAAAATACAAACAATAAGAATCTATAACTAATAAAAAGCTGCCTAATGCCACAGAACTGATCTAGGCTACAAGATTGAAGCTAACTATGAAAGCTAGACTAAAATCCGATGAAGCAAAGATACATCACCAAATGCAGCAAAGAAAGTGAACTACATTAACTCAAGACAAACATAGAGTAGGCACACATTGTCAAAAAAAAAACACTCAGTGAAGCCAAATTGTTTAACTACAAAAGGGGAGCTCAAACATGACCTCCATTCCTCATAGATTTTTTTTTTTTTGGGTCAATTCACTCCACAGTCCACACTGGCCTGCCTAAAGTACCACCGTCTTCATCATCCATCACCTTGACAGCAATAAACTTAATGTTGTCCATTGGCATACAATGAAAGAAATTCATACTCAGACACTCTTAGGACACCCTCTGAGCAAACGCCTCAAAGTCTTCCATTAAACTATTAGTGAAAGGTATGAAAGAAAGAAAACCAAATCATATGTGAATATACCTTTACCACTGGACCACTTACCCACTGATAAACCAATACCTGAAGAGTCTAAATAGAGGACAGGGGACCATTGGTGCTTCCTCATGCAAGTTTAGCCATAACTTAATACCAACTCTTTTGGAGTCCTAGCAGCATTAGTTAGTGGATATCCTGAGAACAAACTCCATGCTCTCAAAAATTCAAACTTGTTGACCTCAATCAAATCATATGAGATTGGCCTTTCTCATTGGACCACTCACCTTAGTGGTGGTGCCAAAACCAATTTTTCACTTTGCCCCAATGGACAACACGCTAATTCTCTTCATCTATATCAAAACACCCATCAAATTTCAGTAGCATGGTCATGTCTTTGAGCATTAACCAATCCAAATTCAGTTTGTCAACTAGGTTTATTGCTTGCCAAATTCACCAAAACTATATATATACCTTTGCTTATTACTTCACAACTCATAGATAGTTCATAGAAACATTTCATCAAACACATCATTTGCATTACAAATCCACAAATTAAAATAGCAATAGAAAATAAAGACAAACCCAAAACAAATCATTGAAAATACCATGAAACAAGATGCACAAACAAATCAAACAAAACCCACAAATAATCAAATTGAACCCAAACAAACCCACACAAAAATCAAATAAAACCCACAGCCTTTGTGGATTTAGATTTAGTAGAAAGAGAGAATTAGAGAGGTTAAAGAGGAAGATATGAGTTGAGAGAAACAAACCTGAAGTTGTTGAGAGAGAGAGAGGGAAGTTGCCGAGAGAGAGAGAGAAAGGGAAGAATAGCTTGTGAGTTGTGGCTAGGAAGAGAGACACAGAGAGCCCAGAGAGAAATAGTGCGTGAGAGTGAGAGTGAGTGAGAGATTTCCAAATTCCACCATGTAGGAAGGTATTTCAAATCCATGAATTTGGGCCTATCAAATTCTCGTTGGATTTAAGACCAAATCCAAATCAATTTCTTTTAACTTATTCAAACAAAGAATTTGAATTTGGGCCCCTCAAATTCAAATCCAAATCCAAATCCAAATCTATGTGATCCAAACAGGCCATTAGTGCATTTCGGTCCACAAGAGATCAAACCATGGAGAAGGCAAACGCTGAGTTGGGCAAAGTGTAAACAAATCGATTGGGGTTTGATTGGGTGATTTTGGGTTCTTTTGCTGTGTATTTCTTTGTAGGTGTAGTTATTTTGAGTTCTCTTTTGTTCTGTTGTGAAATTATTAGAGTTAGATTTACAAATTTTTGTGGTTAGAAACAATGTGATTTATGTTACTTTGCTATTGTTGGAACTAGATTATTCTTTAGTTACCCAAAAATTGCAAGAAAGGAATAAAAACGAAATTATGTTGTCGTTAAAATGCAGATTCTAGGTTTTGGGGAGGAACCGAAGAACATGAACATTGTGAGAAAATAAAATGAAGTTTTGTTTGTATAAAGAAATTGTAAAAAGATTAAATAAAAATAAATAAATGTAGGAAAATTTGTTAAAGGAAAGAAAAATATTTTTAAAAGCTCATGTGGCTGTATTTTTGCCGTTTAAGCACTGATTTGGCCACTCAAATTCAGACATGTCAGCATCTCAGTTAAATTTTAATATTAAACATTTTAACAATGCAATTTGTTAGCCATATAAGCATTTTCCGTTAGTGAGTTAATGGTAGGAACGAAATTGACTACAAGTTGAAAATAATAAGGATCAAATTAATTGATATTAAAATGTAGAGACTAAATATAACTCCAAAATGTAGGGATCAAAATGGTATTTTCACCTTAAATATACTCACCTTGTATCATTAAAAATTATATAATTTTTATTTGGTTAAAAAAAATTATATAATTTTTACTATGAAATGGACTATTTATTATCAATAAATTACTAAACATAGTCTAATATCTTAAAATTTTACTTACACACAGCCCAATCTCAACTTTATACAAGTATTTTATCAAATTAACAAAAAAAAAGAAAAAAAAAATAAGCTAACAAAGTTGTATATGCAAGACGAGAATGAGGAAAAAAAAAATTATTGAATACATTTTTACAAATTCATTTTCCATATCACCATACGTAATGAAAACAATCACATTCACATCCCTTAGCATTAAACTTCCCAATACTTTTTTAGTGCAAATTGCAACTCCCCAAAATTTTTTTTTTCTTTATCCTTTTTATAGTGTACTAGGCCGCTTATTTCGTTACCTTAAAAAAAGAAAAACGAAAAAGGGAACAAGCAATGGAAGGGAACAATCTAAAATTATAAAACTTACAAAAATTTCCAAGAAAATGCAGCTCTCAGAAATCATTATTTTTGAAGCCAATTCAAGTTGATATCTTCCTTAGCCACCATTATGTTTAAACCAGAGAAACTTTCCTTGATTGGCTCCCATAATTTGGCCCTCTCTTCATCACATACCACAAGCTTCAACTGCTTGAGATCAACAGTTGATGGTGGCAACTGCTTACGCAATTGCAAGCACTTTTTCATGTGTAGCTCTTCCAAATTATGCAACTCACCAATGTGTTTTGGCAACTTAATAATGCTTAGGCAGTCAGATATGTCAAGGATGCGTAACTTATGGAGACTTCTGATTGACTCTGGCAACTCTGACAAATCGGTACAAGACCTAAACCTTAGCACTTCTAAATTCATCAAGTTTCCAATTCCTTCGGGCAATGTAGACAACTTATGACAATTGGTGATGTTGAGTTTTTCTAGGGAGAGAACCTCGCACAACCATATAGGTAATTCCACCAGATCATTGCAATAGTCAATGTTTATCTCCATTAGACTTGGCAATGAATCTGAAACCTGTATAGTAGAATTCCCAAAAGCTTGACCAATATTACACATAAATAAGGATATTTTCTTCACACTTCTCAATGGTACAGGGGCATTGCAAAGGGAAGGAATTGAAACCTTCTCTAATCTAATTCTCTTTAGTTTGGGGAGAGACTTGAGTAGCTGAAAATTGCTTAATTCAGCAGGATAAAAACCATAATTAGTGATAATTATGACCTTCAGTTCAACCATTTTCTCCAGAAACTCAGGTAAGGTATAATTCCTTGATTGAATATTCAGAACTAAAGCCTCAACTTTGGGTGCTTGAATGTTGCACCAACTTGATGAAAACGATTCATCTGTAAAAAAGCATAATATGGTGTTACAAGATACTCATTTGTAGGTTACCTAACATGTGTGCATGTCTGTGTGTTTTGGTCCGAGAGAAAATGAACTAACCAGTTGAGATAGATAATAAGCGTGCATTGATGAGTTGTTGCTCCTGTTTCATCCACCAGTTTGGCAGTTTGTTTCCACTTATGTCCAGAGTCAGTCTTTCCCTTGCTGTTATTGGCTCCTGGCTGCTCAAATGGATAGCTAGGTCTCTAAGAACATCATGTTGCGTGACAAAGTCTTCATTGTAGTAGTTGCTGACCGCACTGATGTCATTCCTGGTGAATGGCCAAAAATATAAGCTTAGAAGAGATTAAAATTCTTCAATCCTCACATAAGAAAAAATATGTATTTCATGACAATCGAACACAAAATCGCGGAATCAGTTTCTATCCATCATAATTGAAATCAAATGGTTATAAGACAAGCATAAAAAAGAATAGACTACTAAAAGTTAAAATCACCCCCTTTTCTTAGGCAAAGTAACATAAGTTTCCTTCTAACTCTTTTTAGTAATAACCTTTAGCATTATTTGTATAAAAAATCCTACATTGGCCCCTGACATGACATGTCAAAGAAGCTATAATAATATATCATAAATTGTGATCAGAAGTTAATCTACCAGGAAGACATAATACAATATTTTGGGCCTTTGGTCATGTATAGAGTTATATCATATCAAAACTAGCAACTAGCAAAGATTACATGAAAAACTTATCCTACAAGTAAATCACACTTCAGAAATCAAAAGTCTGAACAAACCTTGTCATTACAAGACTAGCCAAATTCCTTGTGGTGAGTTCATGCAAATATGCAGTAACATGGACATCATTTTGGTCTGGTTCATGTAATTCTGTCCACAGATCAATAAGGGCAGTAGCTGGAATTCTTTGGTCTTCAGGAAATGAACCTAGGTCCATGAAATACACTTTGAGGATGCTCTTTTCATCAGGAAATTCTAGGCTTTTTTCGAGACGAGCAAGCACTTCCTTATCAGACTTAAAAATAGAATGACCATCATCAGACCATCTCATCAATGTACTTTGCCAAACCGCTACAGGCCTCCCACAGAGTGAACCACCAATCACTTTAAGGGCTATTGGCAGCCCCCCACAGCCTCTTAGTATCTGCATTTGAAGGAACCAAATTAAATCAGTAATTGTGTATTGGTTACAAGGATAATATTGGCCAAGATTTTAGTTATCTAAACTACACTTTGTTCTAAAATATGAAAACGTGGTTTGTATTACATTTTTTTTTCTTTCTTGTCTTCACTCAAGTTCTGGGGAAAATTGGTTTGTCGAAAACAATTAGGACAAGCTTAAATGCATGTGCAAGGATCAAAGCATGGTTTTGGCAGGTATATATGGTATAATGTACTCATCAACACAAAAATAGAATTTATATGATTATATCTTTGGTCATATGCATACCGTGCCCGAAAGGCAAAAGTTCAAACAAAATTAAGTATATTTCATATATATATGTCCCAGATTGAAAAAGTACCTTTTCGATTTTTTCTTTAGAAAAGTAAGAGCTCATGTCTTTGAATGATGCTGAGCGGCAAAAAAGACTCATTGCATCTTCAGGATCTAAAGGATTTAAGTTATATTTAGACTTAAATTTTGGAAATGCAGTTCTTGAAGTCACCACAATCTTGTAATCTGGAATATTAAACTTGAACTCGTCAATTATGGATTCTGATTCAGGCCAGACATCATCCAAGATCATCAATATAGGATTTGAATCATTTGATGCAATTTGATTCAAATGTTGCTCCAGCTGGTTGATTGCGTCTTCATCATTTTGAATCTCGTGTGCACCACTATATAGATTTTGTACAACGACCTTTAGGTTGGGATGTTTTGAAACGTTGACAAAAAATATATTGTCACCATATATGCCTATCCATGCACAATGTAGTTAGAAAGCTGCCACCGCTACAATTTTCATGTCTCATAGCATTATACGTCTACATACGTAAGGGTGAAGTGAAATGAACAGAATTCCAAATCCTGGCAAAGGGTAAGTGAGCAAAAGCAATTTTCTAGGAAACTACACCAATTATATATAAAAATAACTGAATTCCCCTTTTTTCCCTTACATTTTCTTTTTCACTACTACTAGGGCAGTAATCCCAAAGAAAGAAGCAAATACTGTAACTATTTAAAAGACTAAAACAAAATGATGAGCATAAATAGCAAACCATGCATATCTTATTTTATTATATATATATATATATATATATATTTGTTTCAAAATGTAGTTCAATTCACTTGCATAAATTGGAATCTTCATATGTGAATGAAATATTCACATTTATTCCAACTATAGTTAAATAATAATAATAATAATTCTCTGTTTTTTTTTTTTTTTTTTTTTTAAGAACAACCTAACTGTTTACTTTTACTACAAAAAGAAACCACATACTATCAAAATAGGAAACTATGGCCTATGTTTTTTGAAAGAGCAATGCCACAAACTCAACATTTTAGCAATTGATCAAAACGGGTATAATTATCACCATTATCACTTTTATTATGAACCAACCAATTAATCACCAAAGAAAAAAGTAAAAACTCTCTTTTTATTCACTAGACTTATTATATTTTTTGAAAGTTTGGCTACAAACTATTTTGTAGGCATTGGATACAAACTCCCACTAAAAAATTAACATAGATATATATTTTTTAAAAATTCATCATTGAATTGTATGTTGTTTATGTTTTTAACGTATATATTAAATTTGAAAATTTTGTTCAAATTAAATATTATTTACTACTCAATCCATAAACTTATTTTTTATACATAATTTAAGACTACAAAAACTAAAAATTTAAATTTAACTAATAACCTTCTTTCAAATTTTACAAAAACAGAGAATATAATAAAAAAATGTCATCCAAAGGTAAATTTATCAAAATTTCCTCTTTTTTTTTTCTTTTTTTTTTCTTTTTTTTTAACTTGCAAACAGGTTTAAGGCGAGAAAAGTACCTTTAATTTCGTCGTCCCAACAAAGCATTTTGACCAAAGTGGTCTTCCCGCAACCTCCAAGAGCAGTCAACAGAAGCACCTTCTCCGCTTTCTTCAGCTCCATCTTCAACTCCTTCAAACGCAAATCCAACCCAACAATATCATGCCGGGGTCTAGGCACCGACAGTGTTCGTAACCCAAATCTCATCCTCTGATTATTCATACGCTCCCGAATATCGTTCACACCCACCAAAGTCTGCAATGTAGTCCTTCCGATCTGTGCTTGCAAATCAACCTTACAGAACTTTTCAATGGCTTCGTTCAACTCCTTAATTTTGAGCGCGTAATAGGCTTTGCAAAAGATGTTATACGGCTGGATTTTGGAGCATTTGTCGACCATCTTCGTGCCCTTCTTCATAAGTTTGACCAACCTCTCTATTTCCTTTTCTGGGAGATCAAGAGCCAAGTTTAATCGTCTTATCTCTTTCACCAAAGATTCTAAACTCTCTAGCGTGGCACTCAAGTCTTCAAAAACTGATTTGAACATAATGGCTTGGCCTATAATGTTCTTAACCGTTTCATGCAAAATAGCAAATCCCTCTCCAAAAGCTGCCCCCACAACACCCCCTGCAACAAGTGACATAACTTTGGAAACAACCCCAATTAAGAAACAAATACAATACTAGATCTATCTACCCAACTAACCCAAAATAAAATAATAAATAAAATAGACACGAATTTTTGCGTGGATGAATTAGATTTTCATCCAAACAAACAAAAGTGCAGAGAGAGACCGATCGAGAAGCTGCTGAACAGCGATTTAGATCTCAAAGCTCTCTCTTCTATTTGCTCTGCTCTGCTCTGAGCTTTGATGCAAAGCAATTTGAGAAAAAGAAAGAATTTATGCTCCTTGTGTTTCCGAGTGAGAATAGGTTGACGAGTGAGTCTAGTCGTTCAATATGATTAACAACTAAGCAAAGGTTTTCTCAAAAAAAAAAAAAAACAACTAAGCAAAGGTGATGTATTGAATTGTGTGTCCCATTTTGACAGTGGTACGTGGGTGGAAGTTTCTATTTTCATATTAATTTTTGGGTAAAATATTATTTTCGTCCTTAAATTATCATAAAAGTTTGTTTTTGGTCCCTAAATTTTTAAAAGTTCTATTTTCGTCCCTAAACTATTACAAAAGTTCGTTTTTCGTCCCTAAACTTTCAAAAGTTCTATTTTCGTCCCTAAACTTTTCCAAACGTATTGATTTTCGTCCATCCCACATCAGCACTCTGTCAAGCCACGTCAGCACTCCGTCAGAACTTTTGAAAGTTTAGGGACGAAAATAGAATTTTTGAAAGTTTAAGGACGAAAAACGAACTTTTGTGATAGTTTAGGGACGAAAATAGAATTTTTAAAAGTTTAGGGACAAAAAACGAACTTTTGTGATAGTTTAGGAGTGCCAAGTCCAGTAGAGCACAGCCCAGCCCAAAAAAAAGGGGTTTTTTCTTTTCTTTTCTTTTCAAGAAGCATGTTTCTATCTACTGCACAGTGTGCAATATATATATATATATATATATTAAAGGGAAAAAAGTATTTTCTCCTCTTTATGTTTGGGGTAGTTCACAATTCCCAATTTATCTTTAAAACCAACCAATTTCTCCCTCTATATTTAGAAAATGAGCAAATATCCCCAATTTGTTATTTTCTCAATTAAATCGAACAAATTTTTATGAAGAAATTATTAGTTGTACACCACAAGGAAGAGAAAAATTGAAGGATTGCAGTCAATTCTTTTGGTCTTCTTAAGAGTGGAGGAAAAATTATACCACTCATATATTTCTTTTAATAAAAATAAATAATTTATATTTCCCACACTTAGGGGTCTTTCTCTAATACGGGGCCTATGACATGACCTGAGTGGCCTAGGCTTAAGGTCGGCCCAAAAACAACTAAGTATCATTTTGACCAAGGGAAGTTGTACATTGTGCAGTGAAGGCTTAATGAATTTTTTCAAGGGGTCATTACAAAAATTGAATTAAACAATATTTAATAAATAGAGAACTTGAATATATCGAATAAATTGGGGATATTACACAAAGTAATGATGGAAGAACAATGTTAATATAAAAGACAAACAGAAAGTAGATAACTTGGAGGCACAATATCATTTTCCTTAGACAATATTTGCCCCCACACTATTGTCGCTAAAGGGTTATCGCAAATTTATCCGCAAAATTCAACCAAGTTGTTCTACATATAGTAATTCTAAAGAACGACCACAAGATTTCTTGTGTTTCTTTATAACTTACTATTTTTGGGAGATTTGGAATAAAAGCGTCCCAAACTTATGGTTTTCTTTAAATAACCAAGAACTCTATCAATTATTTTCTAGCGATCCACACTTAAATTACTTGTAAATCTAGAAAGTTTGCTCACTGAAAAAGATACGTCTAATCTTGTACAATGCATAGCATACATCATGCTACCAATAGCACTAGCATACTCGAGCTATGCTATTGCTCTTCCAGTGTTCTCATCCAGTTTTATGCTTCGATCAAAAGGTGTATTTGCTTCTTTTATATTAAGATATTCAATCTTTGAAGAACTTTCTCAACATAATGAGATAGACACAATGCAAAACTCTCACTATGTCTTTTAATTTTGATTCCTAGAATAGTATCTACTTCGTTTAAATCTTTCATTTGAAACATAGAAGAAATATACTTTTTGGTTTCACATGCACCTTTCATATTTGTACCAAATATAAGCATATCATCCACATAAAGGCATACAATGACTCCATACAATGACTCCATATCATCCACATACATTTGTTACATCATTGTGCACAAAGCCATCTGACAAAATCAATGAGTCAAATTTCTCATGCCATTGTTTTGAAGCTTGTTTCAAGCCATACAAAGACTTGACTAATTTGCAAACTTTCTTTTTATTTCTAGAATGTAAAAAATTCTCAGGTTGTTCCATGTAAACTTCCTTATCAAGATCACCATTTAGGAAAGTTGTCTTGACATCCATTTGATGTGCAATTAACTTGTATATGGATATAAGTGCTAACAGCACATGAATAGACGTGATCCTAGCTACCGGTGCATAGGTATAAAAATAGACTATCAATTCCCTTTGTTTAAAGTGTTTTGCCACTAACCTTACTTTAAAGGTTTGAATTTACCCATTAGTATTGTATTTTCTTCTAAATACCCATTTACAACCAATTGGTTCAAACTAGTAGGTAGATCCATTAGAACCCAATTATTAATGGATAATATTGAGTCCATCTCATCATTTACAGCTTCTTTCCAAAAGGCTGAATCTCTAGAAGCCATAGCTTGATCCTTAAATGTTTTAGGATCATCCTTTGTGTTAAACACAATGGGTATTTTATTTAGAACCACTTGTCTATTTCCTTCAATAAGGTACAATTGAGCTTGATAAGAAATGAAATATGGACCAACATCCTTTTCTTTTCTTATCCTTTGATCTTTCTTTGTTCACCTGGTGAACTACTTTCAATCATTTTAGTACTACCCAAAGTAATATCAGGATTAGAGTCACCTTGTTGTATTTGAGTAGATATCAAAGCATCTATGGAATTTTTACTGAATTTATCCTCAATAAATTCAACATCTCTTGATTCCACCACTGTAATAAAGCTTAAGTCTAATAATCTATATGCCTTTGAATTTTCAGCATAACCTACAAACACCATTTTCATAGCTCTTCGTCCTAATCAAGGTTTGGTTTTCTTCCATTCCATAACTCATGTAGAGATACTTTAATATTCTTAGAAGATACTCTACTGTGTACATGACATGCTTTAAGCAATGCCTCTCCCTATAAATTAAAAGGACGTTCTATATTCAAGATCATGGTATTTAACATGTTTACAAGAGTCCTATTTCCTCTTTCAGCAACTTTAGATAACCCAAATCTGTATTTGAACCCCGATTTCACATTCCCTCAATCTCTTAGCGCTAAGCGACTATGGTCTGAAATCAGATATGGCTTCAAGTATGAATTTTTGGGGAGCCGTCTTTTTTGTGTGATCTCATGCTTTTAAGAATTATTGAAAATTATAATTAATTGGTCGTTATTTTATGCAGAATTTTATATTAAAAAAATTAATTAAAGAAGCTTAATTCTATTAAGAAGAGTATTTGGGTGTAAATTGCTTGTTAATGGCGGGAAATCAACAATGTGGATCGAGGTGGAGGTTGTAATTCTGAGTTCTGACCCTAGGATCAAGGCCTTGATCCACATCGCATGCTATAGTTTTTCTTGAATAATCACATGACACATTGCAAAACATAAAGAAATTGAGCTGGGCCTGAGAACTGGTTTCCATTCATAGCAGGTACTTGAAGCTAAAATAAATAAATAAAATTGGAATCACAATTCGAAATTATGTCTCAAATATGAGTTTGGATAGGGTAGAGCCACAGTTTTTTTTTTTTTTTTTTTAAATGACACGTCACTGAATATAGGCCATTTTGTTTCTCTATTAACCTGTGTACATAAGAAAATTATGGAAATCATATGGAAAAACTAATAGAACTTATTTTTTAAACGTTATGGTAAAAAAACTTCTCATAAAAAACATCAAGATCTAATAAAAACACCCAATGTATAGACTTTAAGGGCCGACACTGTATTATGGCCAAACTTAAAACTTTGGCAAGGAACATGGGTTAGAATAGTTTTGAAATTAACCAACCAACAAACTCTTTAGTGGATAAGCTCACAAAGGTCGCTACACATCATCAAAACAACTAGGGTTGACTCAATATAATTTAAGGTCTAAACCGATACATTCAATTGAGCCTTTTGTTATTTAAATATCACTTAAATAATATTTAGTTCTATATTTTATTTATTTTTATGTAAAATATATTATTCTTACTTTTAATATGATTAATTCACTTAATGGTAGTTGGGTTAAATTTTGAGGAGAACTTTGCCAAATCTAGTGGAGATCGTAAGATCTTTGAGGAAGAACCACCAGATTATCGATCTCCGACGCCTCCCTCGATTTCAGCCAAAACCAACTCGACCATGGAAAATCCAACTTAATCTAACCCATTGATGCAACAGGTCAACGAAGGGTCCTCTATTCTTGGTTCGAGTACAATTTGAGTTCAGACCTTACCTTAATCGACCTGTGAACACCTCTATTGGTGGAACTTGAACAAGATAATAAATAAGTATTTGAATTACTTCTTGTAATTAATGAGACATCAATTTGTAAGACTAATGTATTAAAATTTGTACTATGGGTCAGTTTGGATACCGCTTATTGCTGAAAAAATTGTAGCAAAATAATTTTTAAATCTGTAAATAGTGCCATAGGACCCAATTTTAAAGTTACAAACGCTTTTTTTCATACTTGCGGGTCTTGTGAATAGTGTACGGGACCCACTGTTTAAAACGCCAAACACAGACGTGGGCAATTTCAGTGCAATCCAAACTCACTATCTTTAAGATCAGTCAATTATTTTGGTCTTCTTAAGACTGAAGGAAAACCACTCATATATTTCTTTTAATAAAAAGAAAAAAAAAAACTATATCCCCTACATTTGGGGGTCCTTCTCTAATAGGGGGTCTATGCCATGACCTAAGTGGCCTAGGCTTAAGGTCGCTCTCAGAAACAACTAAATATCATTTTGACCAAGGGAAGTTGTACATTGTGCAGTGAAGGCTCAATGAATTTTTTTTTTTTTAAGAGTCATTAAGAAACTTAAATTAAAAACAATTTAATGAATAAAGAACTTGAATACAAGGAAGATGATACCATGCCATACTGATATGTACTGTATCGGTACGTGCACAGGTACCAAAACTCCTACATTTTGTACAAGTTTAAATATTGATTGTACTAACCGTGTACCGGCTGTTTCAGCCGATTTCGGGCGTTTCGACCAGTATTGAGTGTACCGGCCGGTATAGAAAAAAGCCTCCTTTTTTTTTTTAGTTTTGTAATTTTTGAATTTTTGTAAGGGCAGAATGGTAACTTATTTGTATTATTTGTTTTCTTAGTAATGAACAATTAAACTTTCTGTTTCTTATATTGTGTTTTTTTTTCTTTTAGTTGATCCTAAAGTCTAACACCATGAACAATTTGTTCTGAATTGAGGTAATGTTTTATGGTAAAATTTTATTTTTATTATATATGTAAGGACATGTTTTGCAGCCCAAACCCAAGATGTATGGGATCTTGGCCCAGTGAGCCCAGTACAATAAATTTGTAGAGAGTGGGTTGGAGAACTAGGCCCTAATAAATTTGACAACGGCTAGTATGGATTTAAAAAATGATCAAGTAAGAACAAAAAAAAATAGGGTTCAATGAATTTTATGTCCGAGGAGGTCTTTTGTCATATAAATCAATAGTAGTTGGATACAAGTACAATTTTGATTGCTACAGTATTCTTTTCCTATTTTTCCGATCCCCCCTCTCGTGAAGGGTATCTTACATTATATAGATCCTCTTGGGCCATCTTGATCCTACATCTATCGATCATTTGAGCCCTCACTTAATGCTTGTCCCATCAGACACCCTCTTTGGCTTTTTGTGAGTTGCGGTAGTCAAGGCAGTACTGTTTAGGGGTCTTCTCCACATAAATACGGTCAAAAAAGTAGCTGCAGTGCATTCAACGCGGTGGTAGCAGCTTTCCTCGAGATATTTTGGGTTCTCTTCCTTCTCGCATGTTTGTGAGGCTCGTTCCTATCATTGGAGCTTCTTGGAAGGTCACTTCGATCTATAGGGCCTACATTTTATCTGTGTTTAGCTTGTCCAAGGAGGTATTCCCCCTCGGACCACCATCCCACTTGCATCTGGCTCCTTAAGTCATAAGTTTAAGCCATTTATTTCTATTCATTCGTCCTCAGACTACTAATGCTCTCAGTCAAAGCCCAAGGCCCAATATATGATTTAGGACCTTCACCCTACAATAGCCCCTAAAAATTCCAATTTTTCCCTCTCATCCGAGGAGAAAATTGGGGTTTTGACTTTTTCTTGATTCTCACGTGCGGGAGTGCCATTCAACGCGCCCCATAATTGCCACTGACGCCTCGAAACCCGCGGGGCACCATTAATTGCTCCAGGCGGTGCTTTGTTCCCCAGATCTAACGGTGAGGCGCAGATCCAACGGTTGATTATTTTCTTGGAATTTCGAGTGGGATAACTCCCACTCATTTCACCCTCTATATAAATCCTTGAGGGGAATCATTTTCCCCTCATTTTTACGAACTCTCAAGCTCTCTAAAAATCCCAAGCATTCAAACTCACAAAGCTTTCCACACCTTTTCTCCGAGAAATCTTTGAAGATTTCTCTAAAGGTTTTAGGGACCATCATACATCTTAGTTTTTTGTAAGTTTTTATCTCTTTAAACCTTTTTTTCTCCTCGGCCAGTCTCCTCGGCCTTCCAGTTCTTATTTCTCCATTTATCACTTTCAGTGGTTTCCCTTTAACTTGTCTAGATGGGTAAATTTAAGCATCTAGTGAACTCCCCTGCTAAAATAGAGGTCTTTAAGGAAAAATACCACATACCACAGGAAGTTGCCCTGCGATACTATTCCCCAGAACAAATACTAATTAACCGAGAAGAGGGAGAAGTCGTTATCCCCATGATAGCTTTTATAGAAGGGGGAATGACCCTCCCTATGGGTAGGATAACACGGGACTACCTTATCAACCATAGGATATACCCCCACCAATGCACACCCAACCTATTTAGGGTCTTGGGTAGCCTTGATGCTCTCAATAAGCATCTGGGGCTACAACTCACCTAGCATGATGTGGTTCACATGTACGAGTGCCACTCCTTAAAAAATGTGGGATATTATCTCAAGTCCCGCTCAGACGTTGTCAGACTAGTATCATGTCTACCCAAGTCTAACAAGGGTATGAAAGACGACTATCTGATAGCCTCAGGGGCGTGGCATGACGGCCTTCATTGCCCCGTCCGAGAGGGAGTGCCAAATGGGGTACCTCAGAGTTAGGCTCCTTTGCAAGAGATTTAGACTCTCTAACTTTGACCATGTTTTGCTCCTTTTTGTTTTGATTTCTTCTAATGATAGATTCCCAATTTCTAATCATGTTCCACTCCTCGGCTATTTTTGCAAATAAGAGGCAGATGGCTCCCAGGCTTAGCTTAACCAACGTTGCGGCTCTTAATTATTTGCTGAAATCAGAAATCTTTGTAAGTGAGGACAGACAGCTCTGAGCTGTCCACCTGATTTTGGACTTTTAGCCTATCTTAGAAATATATCAGGAGATAGGCCACGCCATACACGCAGGTGACCCCAGATTGGCCCGGATTGACGTGTCACAACCCAATTTTCTATCCCGAGACGATCTTTCACCGGTCGTGCATCCATACCAATAGAACCTTCCACTGATAGTACAACCATTTCAGCAGGTTCTGCCTAAAGTAGTAGCAGGAGGAGAAGAGATTGCCTCCTCGAATTCCTCACTTGAAGAGGAAATTGACAAATTTCATTTTGAGGAGGAGGAGACTCAGGGAGTGCAAGTAATTCCCGTCTCGGACACTGAGGAAAAAACTGACAGGAAATCCAGCATCCATGTTTCATCCCTTGTGGTTTCTCGTCCATATGATACTTTCGAGGAAAAGGAAGGTGAGATGGCTTCAAACCGAGGCAACAAAAGTCTAAGAGACCTCATGGCTGCAAGGGGAAAAGTTTCAACTTTAAAGGAAACCACCAAGTCCTAAGTGCTGCCTACACTTCCTCCTGCTCCTCCACTTCCCACCGATCTCGGGCTAAAGGCCATTCCAGACCTGAAGAGACAATGCCATTTTAGGAGCCTGAAGATAGGGAGGTGGGTCCTCAGAAAGGGTCTAAGCAACAGAAGGTGGCTAAAGACCCCCATGACAAGAGGTCCACCTTCGTGGACAGTCGAGAAGAGCAAAACTGGGCCAATGTGCACCTCACACAACGTACCTAGTCCCCTCAACTGGAGGTAGATGGGGCTACCATCCCTCGGAATGCCTCGATCAGGGACTTCCAAATGGGTTGTGCTGGTTACATCGCTGAAACCTTAGAGCAGCCTCTTCTCCTCCCCCGAGATATGGAGGCCTATAGGCGTTTCAAGCAAAACAACATGTTCTTGTCCCTGAAAAGGGATCTTACTATGGTAAGCAATCTGTCATACCCTTGAACTTAAATGTGAAGCTGCACTTTTGTCTTTCCCTTACTTTTTCACTCAGGTTATTCTTCCGTTGTTCTTATGCAGGTTATTCAACAAGTTTTTGTAGCCGAGGAGTGGGTCCGCAATGCCCGTAATGAGGCTAACGCCGAGGCCCTCTCCCGTGCTGAGGTTGAGAAGTTCATAGGGGCCCTTAAACAAGAGCAAGCAAAATTTTCTGAAAAGCTGAAGGAAGCGGTCCAGGCTCGAAATAGTGCCGAGGCTAGTTTAAAGACCGCAGAAAGGCAAGCTAAGGATCAACACCAACAACTGCACCTGACTGAGATAGATCTAGCCACTCAAAGGTAGTTAGTCATAGATCTAAAGACTGAGCTACAGAAGGCCAAGGAGTCGGTTCAACTGGCCAAAGAGGCAGCAAAGGCCAAAAAGCAAGCAGCCTATGCCCTCGATGTGGAGCAGACACAGGCCAGGCTTACTAAGGAGCTTGCTGAGGTGTGTAGGGACTACTGCAATGCAACATAGGATGAGGCCCTAAATGTTGTAGGAGTCCCTGCAGACTTGGCATGGAGGCAACCTGGGAGCAAATACTACCATCCAGATATTCACGAGGTTCCAGGTGTTATCCCTTCTCCCTCTGCCACTACTCTGAAGTCCTTAGAGCAGCCTTTGGCTGCCCAGGCTGCTCTCCCCCTCCTTGAGGCTTCGAAAGGACCCGACCAAGCTAATGATCAAGGCCAAGGGATCGAAGGGGTCAAAGACAAGGGTAAAAGCAAGGAGGCAAAGTCCTCCTCAGTGGCCGAGGATGCTGCTAAGGCCAATGCAAAGGAGACAGAGGCCAAAACCAAGAAGGCTGTCCCTCAGGCTAAGGACGCTCTTGCCTTACAGCTAAGCCAACAAGAAGATCCCTCCAAGGCCAAGTAGTACTTAGGATTTAATTTGCAATTTCTTTTGTAGTAGTTTTTTTTTTTTTTTAATGACATTCTATCAATGTGTATAATGTATTCCCACCTTTTTTTTTATTAATGAATGGGTTTTCCATTCTATCTCTTGTGTCTTCGCTTTACATGCTTTCAAGCTTATTGTCATTTGCAAATGAACTTGACTTGTTGCCAATTTAGTTCTAATAAAAACTAACAACAATACCTTGCCACCAGTGTAAGTAATTTGACTAAGTACCAACAATGAATCATTTACCCTATATTTGCACTGCGAACTGCTCTTTCTGTAATGAGGGCTGAATCTAATAAAGACAAGTAATAAACTTACACTTGGATAAATAATGAAGAATTTTATATTACTCAGAGCTACCAATCTGAGGAGTTGGCTATAACTTTAGATCTGTCTTGACATTTAGTGAGAATCGAACAGATAACGTAGTGTTAATTTTACCAAAGTATGCGATCCGAGGAGCTTTACATAGCTTAGGTTCTGTTTAAACACTTATAAAATATGTCATAGTGTATTAATTTCCCCAAAACATCTAGTCTGAAGACTTCAGGCATGACTAAGGTTCAGTTTAAACACTTATAAAAGATGTCATAGTGTATTAATTTCCCTAAAGCATCTAGTTCGAGGACTTCAGGCATGACTAAGGTTCAGTTTAAACACTTATAAAAGATTTCATAGTGTATTAATTTCCCCAAAGTATCTGGTCTGAGGACTTCAGGCATGACTAAGGTTCAGTTTAAACACTTATAAAAGATGTCATAATAGGAAGTACGATAACTTTATATAACAACTGGACATATTTGATAAAGGAAACTGCCATTAATAATAATACATTTTCAAGTTGTTTACATTTCAAGGGCGTGATATTACATGCTCATCTAAATCTTCCAAGAAATACGCTCCTATACCAGCCACCGAGGTGATACGAAATGGTCCTTCCCAATTAGGCCCTAGCTTTCCCCATGCTGGTTTCTTTGCAGTACCCAGAACTTTTTTCAACACCAAATCAGCAGGTGCTAATGGTCTCAGCTTCACGTTGGCATCATAACCCTGCTTGAGCTTGTGTTGGTAGTATGCCAATTGGATCATTGCATTTTCCCTTCTCTCTTCAATCAAGTCTAAACTCTTCTCTAGTAGCCCATTGTTAATGATCGGATTGAATGAGCTGGTTCTTAACGTTGGGAAGCCAGTCTCCAAAGGAATAATAGCCTCAACCCAATAAGTCATTGAAAAGGAGGTCTCCCTGGTTAACCTGCGAGGCATGGTCCGATATGTCTAGAGGACATACGACAGCTCTTCTACCCACTTTCCCTTCGCATCATCCAATCTCTTCTTGAGTCCATTCACTATGACCTTGTTAACGGCCTTAGCTTGTCCATTCCCTTAGGGATAAGCTGGGGTAGAGTATCTATTCGTAATTCCCAAGTCACAGCAGTATCTCCTGAAAGACTTGCTATCAAACTGAAGGCTATTGTCGAAGAAGAGGGTACGTGGGACTCTGAATCGTGTGACAATGTTTTTCCAAACAAACCTTTTGGCATCCACGTCTCTGACGTTTGTTAGGGGCTCAGCTTCGACCCACTTAGTGAAGTAGTCCGTGCTGACCAGCAGGTATCTCTTATTTCCTACTGCTTTGGGGAAAGGACCCATAATGTCCAAGCCCCATTGAGCGAATGACCAAGGGCTGGATAGAGGATTAAGGACTCCCCTCGGTTGGTGTATGTTTGGTGCGAATCTTTGGCATTGGTCGCACCTATTTACATATTCTTGTGCTTCCTTTTGTATATCTAGCCACCAATAGCCTTGAGTGATGGGTTTATGCGCCAAAGATTTGCCTCTAGTGTGGCTTCCACAAATCTCTTCATGTACCTCCTCAAGGAATAGCTATGTTGCTTTGGGGTGTATGTATAGCAAGTATGGCTCAGAAAAAGAGCGTTTATACAATTTTTGATACTCGGACAGCCAAAACCGAGGAACCCCTTCTTACTTTGTCAGCTTTTGATCTCTCCTCGAGTAGGATATCCTCCCTCAGGAGTAGTACTATGGGGTCCATCCAGCTAGGCCCCATTCTAACATGGTGAACATGAACCACCTCTCTGTTCACCTTTGTGGGCTGGCATAAGTCTTCCACAAGGATGACTTGGGGTAAGCTTTGTGCCGAGGAGGTTGTAAGTGTGGTTAGGGAATTAGCATATGTGTTTTCGCTTCTAGGGACATGCAACAAGTTGAAAGATTCAAATCTAGACTATAGACGTCTAACCTGACTTAAATACCCTTGCATTCTTTCATCTCTCGCCTCAAATTCTCCTTTCACTTGGCCGACGACTAATCTTGAGTTCGAGAACACCTCTACTACCTTTCCGCCCATTTTTTTGAACAACGGTCATTCCTATCAACAAAGCCTCATATTCGGTTTCGTTAATTGTAGCCAAAAATCCCAACCTTAATAATTTCTCAATAGTGATTTTCTCGGGTGAGACCAGAACTAGCCCCACTCCGGACCCCTTCTGATTTGCTGCACCATCAACATATACCTTCTAGAATGGAGATTCTTACAGGGAGATTGTACCAACTAATTTTCCATCCATGTTCTATGTCGCTGCTACTTCTTCTAATGGGGGTTCGGCAACAGAGGTACAAGGCATGTACTTGATGTCAAAAACCACTAGAACTGTGCCCCATTTAGCAATCCTACCTATGTAATCAGCACTTCGATGTATGGCTCTAAATGGAAGCTGAGTGAGGACGACAACTGTATGTGCTTGGTAGTAATGGGGCAACTTTCGTGTACCATACACTACCACTAAGATGGCTTTCTCCAGTGGTAGATAACGAACCTCGGTCTCATGTAGTAATTTGCTCATGTTGTAAATTGGTCGTTGTATGCCGCAATCAACATGTATCAACACCAAACTTACAGCATAAGGGGTCACAACAATGTAGGCAAACAAGACCTTATCCACTTCGGGGCTAGACATGATAGGTGGCTAAGATAGATATTCTTTAAGTTGCTAAAAAGCCAAGGCACACTCCTCGGTGCACTCAAACCCCTTCCATTTGTTCATCAGCAGGAAGAAGGGCCTGCACCTATCCACTGACCGAGAGATAAACCGGTTCAAAGTAGTAGTCATTCCGGTTAGTTTCTAGACTTCCTTTGGATTCCGAGGAGGTTGTAAACTGTTAATGGCCTTGATTTGATCAGGATTGACCTCAATTCCCCTGTAGGTTACCATATAGCCCAAGAACCTGCCTAATCCCACACCAAACGAGCACTTGGAAGCGTTTAGGCACAACTTGTGTTTCCTAAGAACTTCAAAGATGTTTCCGAGGTCTCTTACATGCTCAGACACCACCTTACTCTTCACCACCATGTCGTCTATATAGACTTCAATACTCTTACCCAACTGTGGTTTGAACATCCTCGTTATCATCATTTGGTAGGTAGACCCAGTGTTTTTCAAACCGAATGGCATCACTTTGTAGTGGTAGCTCCCAACGGGGGTGACGAAAGTAGTCTTTTCCTGACCATTTGGGGCTAGCAGTATTTGGTGGTACCCTTAAAAGACATCTAGGAAGCTCATCCAAGGATGGCCTACAATTGCATCCACCAGCTAGTCTATTCTAAGCATAAGAAATGGGTCTTTTGGGCAAGCTTTGTTTAGATCTGTGAAGTCTACACATACTCGTCATTTTCTACTCTTCTTTTTCACCACCACAGTATTGGCCAGCCATTCAGGGTAAAAAACCTCATTAATAGCCCCCACCTGTTTTAATTTCATCACCTCGTCTTTGATAGCATCAAAGTGATCCTTGGACAAGCACCGAGGTGGTTGCTTTTTAGAGGTGACAGAGGGATTAACGTTTAAATGATGACAGATGAAGCTCGGATCCACCCCTGGGGCCTCGTAAGCATTCTATGCAAACACATTAACATTTCTTCTAAGAAACTCTACCAGTTCTTCCTTCTCTAGAGGAGGTAGCTGAGCCCCAATCTGAAAGAATTTCTCTGGATCATCACTAACAACGACCGTTTCCAAATCTTCACATTTTGCTTTCTCGGCTGACCCATTGACAGGCAACACCGGAGCTTTTAATTGCTATAAGCCCCCTTCAGCTTCAGGCTGAGGACTCAGCTTCAGGCTGATGTAAGATGGCAACCACTAGGTATTGCCTGACTGTGGATTGACTTCCTAGGTTCTCCTTAACCTGGCCCTCGGACGGATATTTCACATTCTAGTGCAACGGCTCCTAGGGTACAAAGCCAAGGTCTGGCCACAATGGCTATGTAGGGTGAATTAGCGTACACAATGAAATCCACCTCTACCACTTCTAAACCAATCTGAATAGGTAGTCTAATATGTCCCTTCGGAATGACAACCTTCCTATCAAAGTTTACCAAGGGTGAATTATAGACTGTTAGGTCCTCGGGTTTCAAATTTAGCCCCTTGTACAGGTCGAGGTACATAATCTCAACATCGCTACCCTAGTCCATAAACACCTTCTTCACATTGTACCCCCCAATCCTTAGTGTGACCACCAAAGTATCATCATGGGGTTGGATGGTTCCGATCTTATCCTCGTCTGAGAAGCCCAGAACCGATTGGATTTCTATTCTAGCCTTCTTTGGCTCTAGATTAATGCCTACTGCAAATAGTAGAGCCACAAATATCACCCTGGAAGGGCAGGAACCAGTCCTCCCTAGAGCAGCGAAAATGAAATTTATCGTTCCCAATGAGGGTCTTAAAGAATCATCTCTCCGGGATTCTGAGTTTGTCTGGCCCCCTTGGCCGTTGGAGTGGTGCAAGAGTTGCTTTAATTTTCCTTCACGAACGAGCTGGTCCAGGTGGTCCCACAGACTTCTACAATCTTCTGTGGTGTGTTTATGGTCTTGGTGGTATTGGCAATACAGGTTTTGATTGCGCCTTGCAGGGTTTCTTGCCATTTTATTTGGCCATTTAAAGAATGGCTCATTCCTAATCTTCACCAGAGCTTGATGTATTGGCTCTCGGAACACAGCGTTGACTGCCTGAGGATTGGTAGATCCTGACTGCCTAGCAAAATCTCTCTATGGTTGGATGTTATTATACCGGTCTGACCTAAAATCCCTCATCTCTTGAGGGTAACCTTATCTTTTCATTTCCCCTGCTACTGATCTTTCTCAACCCTTTTATACATGTCAATTCGGTCCATAAGTTAGTGCACACTAGTGACAGGTTTGCTAGTTAGAGATTTCCTTAAACCATGCTCTGCCGGGAGGCCGATCTTAAAAGTATTGATGGCTACGTCATCAAAGTCACCGTCTATCTTGTTGAACATTTCCTAGTATCTGTCCGAGTACGTTTTCAGGTTTCTCCCTCTCGCATGCTTAAGGACAACAGGGAAGCCAAGGGTCGAAGGACCTTACTACAGGTGACGAACCGAGAACCAAACGCCTAAGTGAGCTCTTTAAAGGAACTTATGGAATCTACCCTCAGGCTGTCGAACCATCTCATCGCAACGAGTCCCAGACTGGATGGGAAAACCTTGCACATCAAGGTTTCGTCCTTGGAATGGACAGCCATTCTCTGATTGAAGTGGCTCACATGTTCCACGGGTCTATTCTACTATTATACATGGTGAAAGCGAGCTGAGTGAATCGTCGAGGAAGTTTAGCCCCCTCGATTTTACGCGTGAAGGGTGACTTGGAGATTTGGTTCAAGGCCCTACTCATAGCGTCATTTTCCACACCTTTACGAGGCGGGCTTTTGACCCTCCGTTCCCGAAGGTGTTCTTCCTCGTAGGAGAAAGATTCGCTAGGCGAGGTTCGAGACCTTCACCTATAACTGACATCCCTTTCGTCATCAGAAGAAACATCTGAGTTAGAGGGGGTTTGCCTTCGCCATGCATGGCGCAACTGTCTCATCAACTAGTCAATCTCCAATTGCATGCCCTTGTTACTCTTTGCATGAGAGATATGGCTTCCACCTCGAGGTTGACTCCTATCAGTATGTGTGGTATGCACACTTCCTTCGAGATCACCTCTCCGCTCAAGCTTGACAAAAGGGTCGCCATGCTGGGATCCCATAGACCCTGCTTGGTGTGGACCTGATCCAACCATAGTTAGGCTTTGCACTCACTATTGCACCAGTTCTTCCCATAGACGGTGCCAATTGTAAGGACATGTTTTACAACCCAAACCCAAGATGTATGGGATCTTGACCAAGTGAGCCCAGTACAATAAATTTGTAGAGAGTGGGTTAGAGAACTAGGCCCTATTGAATTTGACAACGGCTAGTATGGATTTAAAAGATGATCAAGTAAAAACAAGAAAAAATAGGGCTCAATGAATTTTATGTTTGAGGAGGTCTTTTTGTCATATAAATCAATAGTAGTTAGGTACAAGTACAATTTTGATTGCTACAGTATTCTTTTCCTATTTTTCCGATCCCCCCTCTCGTGAAGGGTATCTTACATTATATAGATCCTCTTGGGCCATCTTGATCATACATCTGTCGATCATTTAAGCTCTCACTTGAGTGTCTGTCCCATCAGACACCCTCTTTGGCTTTCTGTGAGTTGTGGTAGCTAATGCAGTACTGTTCAAAGGTCTTCTTCATATAAATGCCGCCAAAAAAGTAGCTGTAGTGCATTCAATGCGGTGGTAGCAGCTTTCCCTGAGATATTTTGGGTTCCCATCCTTTTCACATGTTCATGAGGCTTGTTTTTATCATCGGAGCTTTTTGGAAGGTCACTTCGATCTATAGGGCCTACATTTGATCTGTGTTTAGCTTGTCTAAGGAGGTATTCCCCCTTGGACCACCATCCCACTTGCATTCAGCTTCTTAAGTCATGAGTTTGAGCCATTTATTTCTATTCGTTCGTCCTCGGACTACTAATGCTCTTGGTCAAGACCCAAGGCCCAATATATGATTTGGGCCCTTCACCCTACAATATATATTTATATATTTATTCATTTATAAATACAAAAAATAGCAGTAAACCCAAAATAGTATAAGGGTATTGACCAGTTTCGAAATATTTCGTTCCATTGGTCACTGGTACAGCCTCTAGTACGAAATTGACTCCCTTACTTGAATATATCGAGTTATCAACCAAAAAAAAAAGCATGCAAATACATCAAGTTTTACAATTTTTTCTATAAGTTTTCATATTTTGAAAATCATTACATAATAGTTTGTTATCAATTGTCAGTGTGAGTAGGTGTGACCATTTTATTTTGTTAAGTTTGTATAAAATTTTTATTTTTATGCAGTTGTCACTATTTATTTGTCATTGTTTTTCTAAAAGTATTTCAAACTAAATGACAAAACTCAACCTACTAGCATTGTGTTAATTAATTATTGACCCACATAGCTACACTTATCTGTACATAAATAATATACTGAGTGTCTACTTAATTAATCAAATAATTGAACAATCACTAACTTTTTTTTTTTGGTTAGTGAATCACTAACTTTATAACATAAAAATATTATATCAATACACCCATGTAACAAATCCTTTGTATTTTCTAATTATTAAATTATATAAAGTTATATTATATTTATATTATACACGTACACATCAACACACATCACAATCTACACAAGAAACATTATAACCCAAAAAAAAAAAATCGCATAATTAATTCAGACACACATGATTCTAAAAAAAAAAGTGCCATACACACACTCACACACATATAATATAGATTTATAATAAAGCGAGAGATACCTACTACTCACAAACATTTCTTTACTCTTAGAGTCAAAGATACCAAGATAGTCAAATAGAAAAGAGAGATGAGACAAGATTCATGAGAATGAGATCAGAGGTAATATAAGAAAGAGAGATTAAATTATAATTTGTGTTGTTGTTTGGTCTGGCTCATCTTTAGGCTTGTAACCAAACCTAAGAAAGTAGGTCATTTGCCAAAGAAAAATATTTCCAAGTGAGAACAAGTTGACTGATGACTAGTGAGTCCAGTCGTTCAATATGATTTAACAACTAAGGTATTAGGTAGATTATCAAAAACTAAGGTATTAGGTATGTATTCAGGGACGGAGCTATGCTTTGGCTTTGGGGAGCAATGGCCCCCTCTAAAATTTGAAAAAAAAAAAAAAAAATATATATATATATATATATACAAATTTAGCATTTTTGTTCAATAAAATTACACTTAGGCTTCCTTAAAAATAGCAAGCTCCAAAGAAATAACCCCAAAAATAAAATCACCAATAGCAAAGTTACAAAAATAATTAAGCCCAATCTACCAATTTTACCACAAAAAAAAAAAAAAGGCCAACCCTTTAAAATTTTTGAAAAAAAAAACTAGGCTATAAATTTAAAGTTTTGATCCTTCCATCAAATTCCCAAAGGAAAAAATAAAATAAAAATCTATTACTAAGAGAGAGTGAGAGACACTGAACTGAAAAGAAAGGCAAAGAGGTAGTGTCGTTACAACACAACACAATAGCAGATTTAGCATACAGATACATGCATAATTGATGTTTTGAAGGAAACTTGAGAGAGGGAGGGAGGGAGGGAGGGAGGAAGGGTTTATAGTGGACAAAATAAAGAAAATGAAGAAGATGAAACGAATAAAGAGAAACAAGTTGAAGGAGAGGGGAGAAATAAAAATGATGAAATTGTGTGGATATGGAAAAGGTAGAGAAAAAAAAAAGAAAAAAAGAAAAAGAAAGGTCTAGAAGATAAGGTATGGGTGGAGGAGAATAAATCAGATGAAAACAAAAACAAAAAGCCTAGCTTGTAAATGGGTCAATGAGCGGGAAAACTAGAGTTTTTTTTTTTTTTTTTTTTTTGCGAGGGAAAGCATGGAAACTTCTTTTATTCAGAAAAGCCTAATAAATCAGCTTGAAGTACATTGTGTAATTGTGGTGGAACATCCTCCATCCATACTAAAAAATTTGGTATGCCAACAACATATCTAGCCAGACTATGAGCTAAAGTGTAGAGTAAAGTAATTCATAAAAATGGTGAGAAAATTTTTTTGCATCCTCAATCAGCAAACCCATTGGTACCAGCAGCCTCTCTTCCTCCATTAAACCTTTAATGACATTCAATGAATCTCCCTCCAAGACAGCTCGCTTCACTCCTATCTCCAAGGAAAAAGAGAGAGCCCACCCCGTAGCTATGGCTTCAATGTCAGCACTACATAACTCCTGGTGTACCAACTTTGAGCATGATGCTATCACTAAGCCTCTGTGGTCTCTAATAACAACACCTATGCCTAATTTTTTGTCATGTGGAAATACCACACCATCAAAGTTGATTTTGAAAAGCTCCGATAGTGGTGGTTTCCAATGCTTTCTGGGGCGCTGATTTTGCTACACTGGTGTATCTGAAGTCACCTACTTGGCATGGTAATTTGCTAGCCAAGCCTTTAAGATGTGAGCTATCTGGTGAAGTGAGTCCACAGGCTAATTGAGGCGCACCCGATTCTGCTAGTTCCAGATTCTCCAGATCGTGACTGCGAAGAGCTCGGGATGATGGTTGTTTTGGATCAGCCATGATAAGAGCTCTTTGAAGTCCACGAACTGAACTGCACCTCGAAAACTCCATAGCTCTAAATCTAACCACACTGAATCCAATTCAAGGCAAGACCACAAGGCGTGCAAGGAACTTTTTGAGGAAGTGTGGCACCTGATGCAGTGTGGATCCGTTGATATGGTCGGAACAATGCCTTCTTGTAGGTATAGCTTCACGGCAAGCACGCCACAACAGGGTTTTCACCTTCGATGGAGCACACATGGACCACACGGCTTTCCACACTTGAGTATGATTATATGAAGTCACCTGTGGCTCACTATTTGGCTCCTCCTCCGTTTTAAAGAACTTGTACCCAGTCTTGCAGCTATACCTCCCATCACTTGAGTGAGGCCAAAACATTACATCCTCTGTTGCTTCACAGCTTAAGGGGATTGTCTTAATCAGCTATGCTTCCTCAGTGTTGAACAAACCATCAATCATTTCTAAATTCCATTGCCTCTTACTTGGGTCTATAAGGACATCCACCATTGAATTCTCAAGCTCTACTATTGGATAGGATGACACATGTGGAGGATGCTTCTTTGGCAACCAATGATCCTGCCAAATTCTAATTTTTTTTCCATCACCAACTCTCCACCTAGCCCCCCTTTGAATAACATCCCTATACTCCTCCAAGCATAAGAGCCCATTCTTGAATCCTTGGCCTCCATGATGGTTGTATTTGGAAAAAACCAAGCCTTGAAAACTTTATAGAAGGGAATTTTGATTATGTAAAAGGCGTCATGCTTGCTTTGCTAGTAGTGAATCATTGAACTTGGCTAAATCTTTAAAGCCCAAGCCACCCACTCCTTTGGACTTGGTCAAGTCATCCCATTTAGCCCAATGGATCTTCCTTCGATTACCTCTTTGTCCCCACCAAAATCTTTTAATCAATGCCTCAATCTCATTACATAGAGGCAATGGAATTTTGAAACATCTCATTGTATATGTGGGAATGGCTTGTATGACTGATTTTATTAACACCTTCCTTCCTACTTGTGAGAATAACTTCCCTTCCCATCCTTGAAGTTTTTGCCACACCCTCTCCTTAATGTAGTTGAAACTTGCTTTTTCCCTTTTCGACCCAAGTATTTCTCATATTGCGTAATTTCATGTACACCCCAAGCTTCTTTTATTTGGTCCTTTATATCCCCCTCAGTTGCTTTGCTAAAGAAAAGAGCCATCTTGCTCCTGTTTATTTTTTGGCCTGAAGCATCTTCATAGCCCTTCAAAATATCTAACACTATGCCACACTCCTCCAAAGTTGCCCTGCAAAAAAGGAGACTATCATTTGCAAAAATCAAATATGTTAGTTTTGGGGCTCTTCGACATAGGGAGAAGCCATTGATGTCCCCATTCCTTTCTGCTTTTTTGATCAACCCATTCAACCCTTCAGTACAAAGCAAAAATAGGAAAGGGGAAATAGGGTCGCCTTGCCTTATACCCCTTGTAAGGTGAATCATACCACAATGTTCTCCATTTACCAACACTGAATAAGTAACAGTTTTTACACACAACATAATTAGATTTATCCAACCCTCATTAAACCCCATCCTCCTCATAATTCCCTCCAAAAAAGGCCATTCCACTCTATCGTAAGCCTTACTCATATCAAGTTTTACAGCCATATAGCCATGGGATCCAAATTTATATCTTTGCAAACAGTGTAGGGTTTCAAATACCACCATTATATTATCAGAAATTAGTCTATCTTTAGTAAAGACTGATTGGTGTTCTGTAATGATAGAGGGTAAAACTTTTTTTAAACGGTTGGCTAAAACTTTTGAGAAAATTTTATACAACACGTTACCCAAGCTAATAGGGCAAAATTGGTGGGCATATTTAGGAGAGCTAGTTTTGGGGATGAGTGTGATAAAAGTATGGGAAAATTGCACTTTATCTACTTGTGGTTTGGCCCATTTTAACAGTGTCCACCCGTGGTTTAAAAGTTATCACTTAACCCACTTTAGGTGACCTCCGTTAGATCCTCATTACCCACCTCTCCCTTTTCACCGTTAAAAATAGGAGTAAATGTGTCTTTTTCATTATATTTTATGTCTCTCTCCTCTTTTCTCTCCTTCTTCTATCTTCCAAATTTGCAAGTTAAAAAAAAAAAAAAATCTGCAAAAAAAAAAAAAGCCCAACAATCTGTTCAAATTGATTACTTAATTCTTCATAGAACAATCACAAAATAAAATACTAACCCTCTTTCTTTTACTGGTTTCTCTAAAAAAAACCCAGATTTGCAAGTAAAAAAAAAATCTGCAAAAAAAAAAAAAAACACACCCAACAATCTATTCAAATTAACTACTTAATTCTTCATAGAACAATCACAAAATAAAACCCTAACCCTCTTTCTTTTACTAGGTTCTCTAAAAAAAAAACCTAGATTTGCAAGTAAAAAAAAAAATCTGCAAAAAAAACAAAAAAACAAAAAAAATCTGTTCAAATTGCTAGGTTCAAATTTTTTGAGTTTAATGGATTTGTGGGTTAATGGGTCAATACTGCTACAGCCATAAATCCAGCAGCGAACCCAACTCTGTTCAAAACGGCGCCACTCTGAGCTGGTCCAGGAGCTTCAGCAGGTGGAGTACTAATCGAAGATGGAGGACTCACTGGAGCCTCAGAAGAAGCTAGAGAAGCAGATGGTGGAGAGTTCACCATTGCCGGAGACGGAGTAGGCACTGGAGTCTTTCTAACTGTAGGCGACGGCATTGAAGCTTTAGGAGCAGGTGCTTGTGTTGGCGACTTTGATGGAGAGTGTGAAGGAGAATGGGCTAAAGTTGATATAGAGGAAAACTCAAACTTCAATACACCTTCTTGCTTGCAAGTGTCAGATTTCACTTTGGCAATCTAAGTGAAGAGAGAAAGGGATTATGGTTTTGGGAATTTTTAGGGATTCTAAGGTAGAGAGAGGGAGAGAGCTCGTTCTTCCTTTTTAGGGTTCTATTTGGGTTCTAATTTTAGCTTATATAGTAAAGGGGATTTTTTTAACAGAAATGGCAGAGGTGGGTAACGAGGGTCTAACGGAGGCCACCTCAGGTGGGTTAAGTGATAACTTTTAAACTATGGGTGGGCACTGTTAAAACGGGTCAAACCATAGGTGGATAAAGTGCAATTTTCCCTAAAAGTATGATTAAGGTAAGGGGAAATTGCAATTTACCCACCTGTGGTTTGGCCCGTTTTAACAATACCCACCCGTGGTTTGAAATTTGTCACTTAACCCACTTGAGGTGGCCTCCGTTAGACCCCCGTTACCTACCTCTGCCATTTCTGTTAGAAAATCCTCTTTACTATATAAGCCAAAATTAGAACTCAAATAGAACCTAAAAAAAGGAAAGAGCTCTCTCCCTCTCTCTACCTTAGAACCCCAAACCCATTTCCTCTATATCAAGATCCCTAAAAACCCCCCCAAAAAAATGAAGTTGTTCGCGCAGAGCTCTCATCACTCTCGTCGAATCCTTCAATAACTCATCTGGAAACTGAAATTCAAACAAAATGTAGTTGGATTTCGACTAATGAACATTGAAAGTCAGCCCTAATCCTCTCTCTTTGATCACAGATAGAAATTTAGGAATAGAATTTGAACGTAATTTCTAAAAGAAAAATTAAAGAAATTCACTGAAACTAGTAAATTAATCGGAGAGAATAAAGAAACAGAGAATGAAGAAACAGATCTCAGCAAACAAACAGAAAAATTCACTGAAACAACAATTTTTTTTCTTTTTTCCTTTTCTTCAGTTTCTCAGCAAACAAACAGAGAATGAAGAAACAGATCTCAACCCCTCACTCTCCGAACCAATTCTCAAAGCTCTAACCCGAGTCGGCTTCAAGTTCTACACGCCGGTCCAGCCGCCACAGTCCACTTACTCTGTAGCTACAAGGATGTCGCCGTCGATGCCCCCACCGGCTCTAGCAAAACCCTAGCCTTCATGGTCCCACTCGTCAAGATCCTTCGCCGCAACAAAACTCCTCCTAAACCAAACCAGGTTCGAAATCAACTGAAGCAAGTAAACTAATCACATTTAAATTTCACTGACATAGTAACCTTTTATTCCTTTTTCTTCATTTTCTCAGGACACAAACAGAGAATAAGGAAATAAAATTTCCAAAATCTCTCCAAAAACTTTGAAGAAAGCGACCGAAACTAGCAAACTAATCAAACTTAAATTCTCACTGACACACACTAACTTTCTATTTTCCTTTCCTTCATTTTCTCAGCAACCAATCAGAGAATAAAGACACCAAATTTCTGCAATCTCTCTAAAAGCTTCTGTTGAAGTTGCGGGTAGATGTTGCGGGAGTAGATGAAATCGGCAGTGGGGGCAATTTTGTAGTTAGATTCCAAGTCCATGGCCAAAGATCAAGTTGATATAGAAGAAATGGGTTTGGGGTTCCAAGGTAGAGAGAGGGAGAGAGCATATTCCTTTTTTTTTTTAGGGTTCCATTTGGGTTTTAATTTTAACTTGTATAGTAAATGAGATTTTCTAACGGAAAGGGTAGAGGTGGATAACAGGGGTCTAATGAAGACCACCTCAGGTGGGTTAAATGACAAATTTCAAACCACGGGTGAGCATAGATAAAACAGGCTAAACCACAGGTGGGTAAATTGCAATTTCTCCTTTCCCCTTAAGGTAATTGGTCCATAATTACTGAAAGATAATATAATTCTAGTTCAAGTATAATATATTTTTATATTACTATAGATTAGGTTAATATATTGATATTATATAATGTGCAACATATATATATATATATATATATTAAAGTAACAGTAATTCCAAAATGACATACTAGTATCAACTCGTACATAAATATTTTGTTTCTTTAGTCAAATTGACTGTCTTAATTTATTAATACTAATTGGAGTTTCATAATAATTTCTTTTTATACTTCAACCCCTAACTCGAAATTTTGGCTCTGTCCTATATGTATTATTGCCTATCAAAAAAAAAAAAGTATGTATTATTGATTGTCACTTTTTGACCTTGGTCTGTGGGTGGAAGTTTTTATTTTCATATTAATTTTTGGGTTAAACGACCGTGAATACTTGTCGTACGTATGAATGGGTGAACTTCCACGAATATTTGTAAATGGACACTTGTCCTTTTGGAATCTCGTGAGAGTCGTGTGAGCCATATGGACGTGAACACAAATGTCAGGCCATCAAATTCAAGGGTTTACACCGAGAGTGCTAAGTCCAGTAGAACCTGACCCAACCAAAAAAGCCTGGGCTCTATTTGGCAAACTGCATGCAATCTTTATTTAATTTAATTTTTTTTTAAAAGTCAATGTGCAATCTAATTAAATTAGCCAAAAATGGGACATCTAAACCTACCCTTCTTCTTTTTAAAAAAAAAAAAAAAACATAATTCAAACGTTATAAGATATGGAGGAAGGGAGATTTAAGATCTAGTTTTTCTTATAAAGAAAACTAAATAATTCTAAATTGGAACACCTGAACTTTGAACTTTAGTCATTTAATTTAGACTAGAATTAGAAGTCCAAGAGACCAAAAATAAATAAAATTTGATTACATATTGCATTTTGTCATGGATTTGTAGATCAATCAATTCTTGAATGGATCAACTCACAAGGATTATTACACATCGTGAAAACAACCAGGCTGACTCAATATATTTGGAGGCTTAAGATAATAAATTCTATTGGACCTTTTATTATTTAAACTAGCTTATAGCTCATGCACATACATGGGTACATTTTAAAAATATGCAATTATATGCGTTTTGTATAATGGAAATTTAAATGATGTGATAATATATATGTCGTTAGATTCATGAAACTAAATCTAAATCACTAGTATTAACCTTGTCCATTCGTGGTCCTGTTAGGAATGCTATAAGCATATGGATAATAATTGGTGTATTGAGATTTAGTTAGTTAGTTACAATTCTAAACATGTTAATCACATTTAGCACATGTTGGAATTATTATTGCACATGGGGAATAATAGAACCAATAGGATGAGGTATGTTAATCACATTTAGCACATGTTGAAATTATTAATGCACATGGGGAATAATAGAACTAATAGGATGAGGCCATGTGGGCCAATGAGATTAGAGCTAGTCTTCTATAAATACATGATTGTAATCTAATATGAGATATCAATGAAGAATAAACCAATTTGTTAGTACATTAGTGCATCTCTCTCTCTCTCTCTTAATCTCTCTATTTCTCTATGGAGGGTGACTACCTCAAATTAAGTCAATTTCCCTACAATCCTCATCCATTCCCCTATAATTCCTATCAATCCCCATTAGGAACCACTGGGTTCCTAACAAATGGTATCAGAGCCGTTGATCTTGAGATGAGCAATTGTGATGAAAGAAAACTTTTGAAAAAAAATACAAGAAATGTTGAACAAAGCCTTAGAAGAATCCAAAGATATTTCAAAGAAGATGAAGGCCTTGGCTAAATCTAACATGGCCATCAAGGAAGAACTTTTAAGAGTGCAAGAGGATCTTGAAAACATGTCCGAAGAAGAGTTACAATCTCTTGATTCAATGAGAGTCGAAGAACAAATCAAGTTCCAAGAATCTACGACTATTGTTACAATCCGGGATGTTGATTTTTGTGTCAAAGTGGATGATGATGTACATGTACATGCTACCCTTGAAGTTCAGTCGAAAGAACCAACAAAGAAGATGATGATGATCTTCCAAGAACCCATTCTTGATGCACCAATGGAGGCTTCCATTCAAGAGTCTGTGATTCAAGAAGTGGCAATCCAAGTGTCGGTGATCCAAGAATCCAAGATACAAGCGCCAACAATTTTAATGGTTCTAGAATCGAATGAGGTCTTGAGGATACAAGAACATTTCAAGGTTAAAAGAACCAATGAGACCTTGAAGATTGAAGAACCATTGAAGCCTCAAGAATTCAAGCAAATTTTGAAGATCTACGAAGAAGAAACCTTCATATACACGGGATCGCTTGTCAAAGAGAAATGCATGAATATGGTGATCAAAATGTCACTATGGTATTGGTCCATTGGACGATCTCCTTTGATAAAGATGCTATTTCACAACAACACCTTGTGGGCAAAGTGTTTTCAAGGGGAGGGAAATGTTAGGAATGCTATAAGCATATGGATAATAATTGGTGTATTGAGATTTAGTTAGTTAGTTACAATTCTAAACATGTTAATCACATTTAGCACATGTTGGAATTATTATTGCACATGAGGAATAATAGAACCAATAGAATGAGGCATGTTAATCACATTTAGCACATGTTGGAATTATTAATGCACATGGGGAATAATAGAACTAATAGGATGAGGCCATGTGGGCCAATGAGATTAGAGTTAGTCTCCTATAAATACATGATTGTAATCCAATATGAGATATCAATGAAGAATAAACCAATTTGTTAGTGCATTAGTGCATCTCTCTCTCTCTCTCTCTTAATCTCTCTATTTCTCTATAGAGGGTGACTACCTCGAATTAAGTCAATTTCCCTACAATCCCCATCCACTCCCCTATAATTCACATCAATCCCCATTAGGAACCACCAGGTTCCTAACAGGTCCCAACTACAAACCATGAAACATCCAAGCTTTAATGAAAATATAATTTGAAAAGAAAAAATCACGTGAAATGGCATTCCTCACTTGTGTTTTCATGAAATAGCATTCAACTCTAGTGTTTTCCTAAACAGCTAACACCTCTTAAATCTGACATACATTTGAGCTACTACTCTGATGAACTTTCTATAAATGCAAGTTGAGGTAGGAAATTTTTTTTTTTCTTGCTAAGAAAAATTTATAGTAAAAACTCAAAGCACTAGAAACTTGAAGAACCTATAAAACAAATTTGAGATCCATGACATATGGAGGGTCTAGTGACTCTTGTCCTTGGTTCACCATTGGAGAAGAATCAAGTTGTACCTCTTTCAATTTCTTCAAATGATAGGTGAGTTGGATATATATATATATATAAACAGTTAATCCCTTGGCAGTGTCATCTATCATCTAGCTATCTCTCCATCCAAGGAATAACAAAAGAAGAGAACAGCTTAAGAGGTCTGAGAGGAGAAATATGCTACAATTAGACTATATACGTCAACTAAGAGTAAACGACAATTAATTGCAATTTCCACAATTTAAAATTATGTTGTAAGCATACTGTGACATCAATATGGTATTGCCTTGGCATTGATTTCGAATTTCAAATTTAAATTAGGCATTAGGTAATATGTTAATGTCACTAAAAAGCTAAAGGATTTGGGAATTTATTTGATGGTTTTGTGGGTGGCATTTTTTACATCTATTGAAAAGTGCTGTCTTTGCATGTCTAGGTACCCAATTAAAATATGCAAAAGAATAAAATGGAGCGTCTGATTTTGTTTGTTTTTTCCATAATAATTTTTTTTTTTGGTCCTTTTAAACACTTCTATTGCCCATCCTCTGTATTGACAAAGAAATCTTTAATCCCCCTTCAACCTCATTCCTTAATAATGGTATTAGTGAGCTACTAGGCTGTTGGTGTTGACCTTCATGGTACTATTGAAGCATTTCATTTTCCATATAGTTGTTAGCCTATCTTGATTGTAAGTTGCTATCATTATGGAGTGGGCCAACTCGGCTTCAAAATTATCAAACTGAGGTCCAAAGGAAGAGAGTTGCCTCTCAAACTGAGGTCCAAACAATTTGAACGTGTAGCTTATAGGACTAATGGGCCTCCAACTCCAATGGACCAAAACTAAAAGTTCCAAATTAGCAAATACACTAAATAATATCCAATAAAATACACTCTCCTTGCCATTTTCATGTTCTGTTGTCATAGTGTTTCTTTTTGACTTGAGGACCCATGATGTTAGACCGTATAGGTGGGTAACATGGGATACTATGATTGTCTGCTGTGCTGTCCAAATTCTCCAAAAGCTTGGGGTAAGATGATTTCTTAAACTATGGGGATTGTATATCTCTTTTTCCTTCCAAGCAATAAAAAAACATACTTCTCGCTGCATTAGCTTCCCCTAAAGCAAAACTAGAGCTACCCCACATCATCTTTTGCTTGTTTTATTAACTTCTCTATGTTTCAGACTCAGAAACTTATTCCTTTTACCCACATGACCTGTGTATCACTTGTGCTTATAAACACAAAGCTAGCAACCCCACACTTCCTCTTTTGCTTATCCATAGACACATGCACCCAAATTTTTTTATGGTATTAAAAATCCGTTTGGGAACAACTTATTTAGCTGAAACTGAAAATTTTTTATTGAAAATATTATAAATAAAGGTAAAAGCTAATTAAAATAATACAGTGAGATTTATGAATAATACCAAAAAGTACAGTGAAACTCATGAATAGTAGTAAAAATAAGCTGAATAATAACAAAAATAAGCTAAATAGTAAAATAAGCTGATTTTAAACTTACTTCTCCAACGCAACTTAAGTGGTTAAAAAATGATTTATATTATCACATTTTAATGTCATATCTCTACAAGTATAAATACTTGTTTATGGGGTGTGGGAGGTAAAGGTCAGGGTTCAAGTCTCTAGGAGAGAGTTTCACACATATATACATTTAGATTAAGTTAGAGTAAAAATTCTATCTTGTATCAAAATATATATATATATATATATATATATATAGTGTTGCGGCATTTATACTTCAATTCCATTCGTTGGGCTCTTCTATATATTAATTACTTTGTCTCTCTTTATCTTCTTGTTTGTATGATGAATGATAAATAATCAGCAGCCTCCTTATCTTTGAAACATGTTTCAGTTTGACCAATTTTACTTGGAACAACTTGACTTACAGAATAAGCCCACCAACTAACTTGCTGCCAGAATGAGGTTGGCAATTGGGACATGTTAAGTAAGAATACGACACTTTTGCTCTGCTACCACTTTAGCTTAAGGAACATGTTAGCAATTGGAGTTTAAAGCAGCATGTGGTTTCATAGTTGGAAAGAATCAAAATCTCTTTCAGTGTAAAAGTCAGTGAAAAAGGCCACACGTAGATGTATATAAGTAGTCATGAAGTAAAGCATACGCAGCATGTATGTAGAGTATGTACCAAGTAACAGTTTCACTTCACTCAACGAAAGAAACTAAGAAAGCCAGTGTATTTATCTGGCCATTGCTGAGCCTTTTCTTTCTTTCTTTCTTTTATTTGTTTAATAGAGAGTGGTGATCCAAATGCCTCTAGACCATCCATGTGCCCTTAACTATATATGTGTGGAAGAGGATTTGTTCACGTTCAAAGAAGTTAATGAGATCTCTTTTTTTTTTCTTCTTTTTTTAGTGTTAAATGAGCAATCATCATTATGGCTGATTAGGTGAATGTATTGTCAGTATCACCACAGTATGGAAGTACCATACATGATGGAAACTGGCTTAATTAAAAAGAGAAAGTCAAAGTATTGTATTAAATAAGATTATGATGTGTTTAGGATGCGAAAGAGTCAAAGTAGATTTTTTTTTTTTTTTTTTTTGAGTAAATAAAGAGATTGCATTTAAATGAAAAATAGTTCTAATTCACTTTAACTCAGCTTTGTCAAAAGCTAACAAATCAAGGCGGAAAATATCATACAAAATGATACTGATAAAAAAGTAGTATACCATTCAATAAAAAAGATACACCATATATTCTGTGGGATCTATTTTTATGTGAGAGAGGAGAAACATTTATCAGATATTTAGTTTATTTTCTTGTGGAGGAGAAAGTAGATTTTTTAACTTCCTCATGCAAAGTGTCACGGGCAAATTTCTTGCCCAAATTTTCTACCAATAAGCCAACACAAACAAGAAAAAAAAACAACCAACAGTTATTAATCTTAGAATAAACGGCACACAGAAATTACATAGGATCATTTTCTCATAAACTCATCCAAAGAACGTTCACCTACCATGATTTAGAAACCACACTCTAATACCGATTGTCATTAAAAAGTTTCTCACCACTAAATAAATTAAATCCCACTTAATCTCAGTCAATAACCCTACAGTACACAAAGCAAAAGGAAAACAACTAACTGCTTGTGTGAAAGAGTTCACATCACACAGAGAAATTACAAGAGACTACTCCCAACTTTTAAAACTTTACCACAAAACACAGGGAAATCACAGGAGAATACCCCGACTTTTAAAACTTTACCACAAAGTACGATGGACACAAATCACTCACTTGGGATATGCCTTAGTCAAAATCAGCTACCAAGGCTTACCAAATTTACACAAATAGACATAATATATTATTTTCCCTTATGATATATTCTATTTTACCTTCTCTTTTGATGATGCCCAAAAAACCACCAGTAAGCCACACGATACTCGCACACTCTAAACAACACTTGCACAACAAAAAGGAGAAGATCTAACAGAGAGCGCCAACAAAAAGGAGAAGACCTAACAGAGAGCACAAGTGTGGTGCCGGCTAAATACCTTCCGAATGTCAAGTTAGAACTTGTTACCACTCTAGAGTGCTAGAGAGGGGTTAATTACGCGTACCTCGATTTGTGAATGTATTGGAGCTTTTATAGTAGTAGAGGGTTAAACATCTCTTCCTTGGGCTAGAAGTCCTTTCCTTATAGGAAACCTCATTAGCGTATATTACGGAATCATTTCCTTATAGGAGACTGACATTGAGTATAGAATACAAGTCATTTATATACTCATGCGTGGCGGTCAAGGCAAAGATTTTTTAGAACCGTCAGCTTTAGGACCATCAACTTATCTTATGCCCTTCGGCCATATCGGCGTCAACCTTAAGATGGAGTTAACCCCTTGGAGCAGGCTTCCTTCCATCTTTGTCCCGTCACATCACTATCCGTCAACTATGGGGTCTTCAGTCTCTTACTTAACTAATCTCGTCAGCCTAAGCTGTAGACTCCGTTCCATGACACAGCTGACGAGTTTAGCCTGGACACTTGTTATAATTTTACTTATCAGTTGCCCCCTACTCCATATTTCCGTCAGTTTGAACTAACGGGTTATGGAGTTGTATTTTTTTCGTTGTTTAACTTTTACTTTGGCCAGGAGAGAGAAAATAATTCAAAGGTGTCTCCTCGAGCAGCCATCATTAAATGCATTAAATACTCGGACACGTGGCGCACTTTGGTTGGCTCTGCTTCTAGACTAGGGCGTCGCTTCGTCTTTCGTGCCTTTCCCCTTTATATATACCCCACATCTTCCTCTCATTTTTCCTATTTCATCTTTACTGATTCTTGGAGAGAAGATCCGTCGCCTTTGCTCTGTCAATTCTCCAACATCGTCGCTTGTGTTTCTTTCGTCGCTTCCCGAACCATCACCTGTTTTTTTTTTAAAACTCGTAAGTCCTTTTTCCTTTCTTTGTACATGCTTTATTTCGGTTGATTTTTCTATAGCGAGGTCGTCATCCTAGGTGCTTAGAATAAATCCGTCACTTGTAGGTAGTCAGATGTCAAGTGACGCGTCGAGTGATCAGTCGTCGGTCCGCGATGGAGCAGGCTAGACGAGGTATTTGGTTTAGGTGATGAATCTGGGAGCTTTTCCGGGTCGTCAGAGAGAGAGACGTCAGCCCAATCTCCTGACGAAGAGGTAGGGAGTCACAGGAATGAAGGTCAGGACGAAGTAGTAGGTGAAGAGGGTGAAGTTGAGGTAAAAGAAGAGAGGGATAGCGACGGAGGTGAAGGCGACGAGGAGTCTTGTGAGGGAACCTCAGGAAGTCCTGGAGGTAGCCGTCCCTTCATCCTTCCCGAGGAATGAGCCGTCAATAAGTTTTTACCAAAAATGAGTCATAAGGTCTTCAAAGAGTTGCGCATTCGTTTCCAAATCCTAGACCACATTCCTATCTGTTTCCCTAGGAAAAATGAAAAGTGTTATACAGGGAGAACCGCAGACGTCGATATGTATGATGCCATGTTTGCTGCGAGGCTTAGACTGCCTCTGACGGCCTTACACCGTCAGTTGGCTGATTTTTTAAGGTTGTCCATCAACTAGATTGCTCCAAATTCGTGGAGGATCTTTATAAGTGCTGAGGTCCTATAGGTTCGCCTGAGTGGAGGACACCGTCAACTTTCCTCAGAGGAATTCTTCTACTGCTACAGACCCCAGCACCTTTCTTCCTCTAAGGGGATGTACCATTTTTCCGTCAGGGAGAGGGAGTTGAGATTAGTGTCTGAGATGCCAGACTCGAATAGGGATTAGAAGAGTAGGTATTTTTTTGTTAAAGGGACGGACTGGGTGTATCGTCAGGAAGAATGGGAGATGATACCCCGTGGTTACTTTGATAATACTTGGGCCCTCGTCAGGGATTCAAGTTTTAACCGACAGCTTTTAGCCCTTCAGCTTTTACACTTTATTTATTTATTGAAGTGTCTTAACACCGTCAGCTTATTTTTCTTTTCAGCCAACACTCGCCCTCTTCTAACTGACGAGAAAAGGGATTTTATCCGTCGGGTTCTGGAGATTCCTTTGGAGGAGCAAAAGTGTCGGGATTTGATTACTCTTAACACTCTTTACGCATACTGCGGGGGTCTAAAACCGACGCCAGAAGCTCGCAAGTTAGAAGAATTTTCTCACCGTCATAAATAGTTTTTTTTTTTTTTTTTTGTATTCCCGTCACTTTCAGCTCTTGCCGTCAGTTTTTTTTCTCACGTGTCTTACTTTTGCAGAGATGGACGCAGTTAGGCAACGAATAAGGGCTGCAGCTGCTTGTCAAAATGAGGAGCAGAGAGCAAAGGGGGAGGTGACATCTACATCAACCCCTAAAACCGTCACTAAGGGTTCGCAGAAGAGGAAACCCGACAGGAAGGTTGGCCGTCCCCATAAAAAGGTGGCCATCACTTCTGGAAATGAACCCCTAGAGAAGTCGCCCCCCAAATCTGTTTATGGAGCAGGGAAAGGGATGATGTCCTCTTCCGGTCCTGTTCTTGAGGGCCCCCGTTGCCTACTGATGCACAAGGATTACGCTATCCAAGAGGTAGAATTGTTCATAAAACCGACGAACATAGATCCTTGTGCTTTGTTGGGGACGGAGGACCTGGAGGCGTCGGCTTTGTTTGACCTAACACGAGTAGGCCGTCTCTCCTAGCTAGCTTTTCCTTTATCTTTTTTCTTGTCTATTGACTGACGGCGGTATCCTTTTTACGCCTTGGTACGTGTAAAAGTGCTCCAGGACCGGTGTGCGACCAAGGAAGGTGTTGTCACCCGCGTCAGTAAACACAATGCTAACTTGTTGAACCAGCAGGCGCAATACAAGGAAGTCGTCCGTCTTTTGAACGTGGAGCTGAAAGAGACAAAGCAGAAGTTGGAAGAGGCAGGCCGTCAGAAGGAAAAGTTAGAACAAGAGCTGACGGCCCTTCGTGATCAGGTGGAGACGGCTGGGGCTGACGCGGTCCAGAAATTCAAGGCGTTAGATTCCTTTATCGATTCCTGCGGGGGATACTATGGTACTGGATTTGATGACTGCCTTAAGCAAGTTGCGTCAGCCTTTCATGGATTGGATCTATCTGGGATCACCTTAGATGACGCCTGCTAATGAGGCCATCGACGTTGAGGGTGACACCTCTGAGGATGCCCCTCCAACTAAAGATAGCGGCGTTGTTCTGGCCCAGCCTGCTGCGAACCCTCCAGTTACTGCTTCCAATCCTTCTATGGAGGTCCTTGACGGGGAAGACCCTCCCGTTCAAAAAAAGTAAAAGGACTTCAAGTGACGCCCCTTTTGTCGAACCATAGTTTTTTGTAATTGTTGTCTTTTGTTCCATTTTGCAAACAACATTTTTAAGTGCCCATTGGGCTTTCATTTGTAATACTTAAGCAATGTTTTTTTTTAAATGCCCCTTTGGGCTTTGATTTGTAAGTAATTTACTCTTGCTTGTAGTACTCTAGTAATCATCGCTTTTGATCATGTGTGTATGGCTATTCTGTCCGTGTGCTTTGTTTTCTTACTTTGTAAACTGAGTTTATTTTCTAGTCGTAGGCCGAGGTCATCAGCCTGGCTATGGGTTATAATTTAACAGTAATGATTATGCATCCGTCTATTTTAATGACGTCGTCAGCTTAGTGAAGCCGTTGTCCCCCTTTAAGGGATTTTTAGTTGTTCCTTCATTCTTGAAGTTGTCCATATTAATGTTGGGCTTGTTTTATTTTAAGGGTACGTTATGCCCGTCGGCTTCTTGCACTGGACTTATCCCTTATTAAAATCCCACTTTTTTTTTGAGACCGTCAATTTGTTGAGTCCGTCACTTTTGAGGAGTCCGTCACGCGGACCATTAATCTTATGGCCTTTTCCACATCATGGACTTAGTGGAGCAACTTTGTTGAGACCGTCACTTTTATGAGCCTGTCTCTTTTGAAGAGTCCGTCACATGGACCGTTAATTTAATGGCCTTGTCCATATTATGGACTTAGTTGAGCCACTTTGTTGAGACCGTCACTTTCATGAGCCCGTCTCTTTTGATGAGTCCGTCACATGGACCGTTAATTTTATGGCCTTATCCATATTATGGATTTTGTGGAACCACTTTGTTGAGACCGTCACTTTCATGAGCCCGTCTCTTTTGATGAGTCCGTCACATGGACCGTTAATTTGATGGCCTTATCCATATTATGAACTTTGTGGAGCCACTTTGTTGAGACTGTCACTTTCATGAGCCCGTCTCTTTTGATGAGTCCGTCACATGGACCGTTATTTTTGTGGCATGTCCTCTTGGGATTGACTCGCCAGTCTCGAGGGCTTACAGTCGCCCATTTTCGCAGACTGAAGGATTTCCACTTTTTAACTTAGAATTTTTTTTACTTTTTGTGGATTTGGTGTCGTCTATTTTTTGCAAGCTTGTAAATAGAAAACGCCAGCCTTTCTGAATAAACTCCTCTTATTACCATGCATTTATAGAAAAAGGTAGTTCTAAAGAAAATAAATCTTGCCCCTTGGGCTTATTGTAGCAAAAACTAAAGTAAAAAACCTGCCATTTAGGCTTATTGTAGCAAAAACTAAAATGATAAATTTGAGGAGTATAACTAAAATTTGCTGCAGTAAACTATAAATGAAAAGGGGGTGTTGTTCTTCACGCCGCCATCTTTACTGGTAGTACTTCCGTAAGTGTTCGACATTCCAAGGATATGGCAGCTTCCGTCCGTCAAGCGTCTCCAGGTGGTAGATGGCCTTCCTCTACCATGTTGTGACTCAGTAAGATCCTTCCCAATTTTGGCCGAGTTTTCCTTGGGTTGGATCTCTTGCAATGCCCGTGACTTTCCTCAGAACGAGATCTCCAACCTGGAAGTTTCTGTGTCAGACCCGGGAATTGTAGTGTTTGGCCATGCGGTCCTGGTACCTCGTGAGCCTTTGTTTTGCCATCACCCTGACTTCGTCTACTAAATCGAGTTGTAGACGCATAGCTTCTTCGTTCTTGCTCTCGTCATGGTTGTGTATCCTGTCACTTGTGAGTCCGACTTCGACTGGGATGACTGCTTTGTTTCCGTATGTTAGTCGGAATGGTGTCTCCCCAGTGGGCGTCCTCGCCGTTGTCCTGTATGCCCAAGTATGCTTGGCAGCTCTTCAGGCCATATACCCTTTGCCCCTTGAGCCGAGTCTTGATAATCTTAAGCAAGGATCGGTTTGTGACTTCGACCTGTCCGTTAGCTTGAGGTGGGCGAGGGAGGAGTAGTGGTTCAGGTATCCCTAACTGCGAGCAAAAGTCCCGGAAGAAGTCGTTGTCGAATTGCTTTCCGTTGTCCGAGACTAAGACCCTAGGGATGCCAAATTTGCATATAATACATCTCTAGACGAAACTCCGTACGTTCTTCTCTGTAATGGTGGCCAAGGTTTCAACTTCCACCTACTTCGTAAAGTAGTCAATACCCATTACCAGAAACTTCAGCTGTCGTATTGCCGTAAGGAATGACCCCATGATGTCTAGTCCCCATTGAGCGAATGGCCATGGTGCTGTCATCGAGGTAAGTTTTTTGGGTGGTTGTATGATAACATTGCTGAACCTTTGGCACTTGTCGTAGGTCTTTACATAAGCCTCGGCATCCTTTTGCATGGTCGGCCAAAAGTACCTTGCTCGCACTAGCTTATGCACTAATGATCTCGACCCTGAGTGGTTTCCATAGATTCCCTCGTGTACCTCTCTTAGGACTTAAGCATCTTAGGTAGGGGCGGGAGAAACCTCTTTTGTACAAGACTTCTCTTATCAGGACGAATCTTGTTGCTTAGTCCTTCAGCTTTCTTGCAGCTTCCTTTCCGTCTGGTAATTCACCGTTCTTCAAGTAAGAGACTAACGGCGTGGTCCAATTGCTTTCGGAGCCTATTACCTGCATATCGATGGAATCTATCAGTGGAGAGAGCTGAACAAAAGAGAGTACATTATTTATGGTGGTCATATGTTCGGCCAAGGTAGTTTTGGCCAAGCGGTCGGCTTGCTCGTTTTCTCCACTGGGGATTTGTATGATTTTGGCCTTCAGCTCATCTACCCTCTTCTTTGCTTGGTCCAAATACCTCTTCATTCTTTCACCCCGACACTTGTAGTCCCCATTTATCTGGTTGGTAACGATCTGAGAATTACAGTAAACGACCACATTCGCAGCTCCTGCAGCTTTGGCGAGATCAAGCCCTGCTATTACAGCCTCATACTCCGGTTCATTGTTAGTGGTAGGGAAATCTAGGCGGACCATACATTCGACCGCGTCCCCTTCGGGCGACAATAATACGATGCCGGCTCCTCTAGCTTGCCTGTTAGATGATCCGTCTACGTGTATGCTCCACTGAGGAGACTCCTCTACACCCTTGTCTTCGTCATTTGTGAATTCTGCTATGAAATCTGCGACAATCTATCCTTTAACGGCAGTCCGTGGGCGATATTGGATGTCGAACTTGCTTAACTCTATGGCCCATAGTGCCAATCGGCCAGCAACTTCAGGGTTGCGCATTACCCGTTGCAAGGGTTTGTCGATTAGGACGGTCACCGTGTGGGCTTGAAAATACGGCTTGAGCTTGCGTGCTGCCGTAACTAATGCAAACGTGAGTTTCTCCATAGGTGGGTATCTTTCTTCGGCACCGCGAAGCGCTCGGCTGGCGTAGTACACGGGCTTCTGCACTCTTTCTTCTTCTCTGACCAGGGTGGCACTGATGGCGGCAGGGGAGACGGCCAGATAAAGGAAAAGCTCCTCACCGGGCTGCGAGGGACTTCGTAGTGGCGGGGAAGAGAGATAGGCTTTTAACTCCTCGAATGCATGCTGACACTTGGCAGTCCACTCGAAAGATTTCTTCAGTGTACGAAAGAAGGGCAAGCATTTGTTCGTTGCCCTTGACACAAATCTATTCAGTGCAGCTATTTTGCCGTTGAGGCTTTGCACTTCCTTCACATTCTTTGGCAGTGCCATCTCTATTATGGCCTGGATCTTGTCCGGGTTAGCCTCGATGCCTCTCTGTGACACCATGAATTCTAGGAATTTTCCTGCCGTCACTCCAAAGGCGCATTTTCCTGGATTAAGCTTCATGTTGTAAGAGCGAAGAGTGTTGAATGTTTCCTTGAGGTCCTCCAAGTGATCTTCCTCCCTTCAGCTTTTCACCAGCATATCGTCAACGTAGACTTGGACATTTCTCCCAATCTGCTGCACGAACATCTTGTTCATAAGCCTCTGATACATCGCGCCTGCATTTTTTAAGCCGAACGACATTACTTTATAACAGAAGAGTCCTTGACTAGTTACAAATGAGGTTTTTTCCTGATCAGTTTCGTGCATTCGAATTTGGTTGTAACCGAAGAAAGCGTCCATGAAACTTAACAGCTTGTGCTAGGCTGTAGAGTCTACTAGAATGTCGACCCGCGAGAGGAGATAGCTGTCTTTGGGACATGCTTTGTTTAGGTCGGTGAAATCCACGCACATCCTCCATTTTTCGTTGGCTTTCCTCACCATTACCACGTTGGCTAACCAGTCGGGATAGTATACCTCCCTAACGAAGCCTGCTTCTTGTAGCTTGTCAACTTCTTCTGCTATTGCTTGGTCTCGTTCTTGGGCAAAGACTCGCTTCTTTTGTTGGACAGATGGATAGGATTGTGACACATTCAGCTTATGCACCATGATTGAAGAGTCAATTCCTGGCATATCCTCATGGCTCCAAGCGAACACGTTCTGATTTTCCTTAAGGAATGTTACAAGTGTTTAGCGAATTGCCGGGCTAGCAAGAGTACCAAATTTGGTGGATCTGTCCGCCTTGGAGTTATTGAGGGGTATCTCCTCGAGCCTCTCCACGGGTTTTTCCCCCGTCCGTTGTTCTTCTATGCTCATGGTCGGCAAATGGTCATCCAATTCTAGCATCGCAACATAGCATTCACGCGCAGCTAATTGGTCCCCTCGTAACTCTCCTATTCCGTACTCAGTGGGGAATTTGATCTTCAAGTGATAGGTCGAAGCTACGGCCTTCCAGGAGTTAAGGGTGGGCCGTCCGATAATGGCATTGTAGGCAGAGAAGCAATCGACCACAAGGAATGTAACATCCCTAATGACTTGTTGGGGGTAATCTCCAATTGTGACCGGCAATGTGACCGCGCTAAGGGAGTACACTTTGGTTCCTCCGAACCCGACGAGTGGAGCATTAGTTGGGGTTAATCACTCTCTACTAATCTGCATCTGTTGGAATGTCGGGTAATAGAGAATATCTGCAGAACTCCTGTTGTTGACTAAGACCCGGTACATGTTATAGCCTCCTATCTGGATGATAACGACTAGCGCGTCGTCATGTGGATGATGGAGGCGTCAGGCGTCCTTTTCTGAGAAGCCAATAAGGGGTTGTCGACTCACGGTATCTTCGGGATGGCACCGGTGAGCTGAACGTTCTAGACCATTCTGAAACAAGTCTTTCGAGCTCTTTTCGACAAGCTGCTGGCGGTCGCACCCCTTACGATCATCCTTATGTCTCCTATGGGCTGTCTCGGACGCTCGTTGTCTCGTTGGGGAGCTTGCTCCTGAGGGAGCGGGTTTGCCCTTTCTTTGCTAACAAACTTCTGCAATTTCCCTTGCCTAATGAGTGCTTCAATCTGCTGTTTCAGGTCATAGCAGTCAACTATGTCATGTCCGTGGTTGTGGTGGAAGCGGCAGTATTTGTTTCTGGACCACTTGTTGAGATCTCCCTTCAGCTTTCCTGGGAAAGTTAATGTCCCCTCGTCCTTGATTTGCATTAGGACCTGGTCGACTGGGGTGGTTAATGGAGTGAAGCTCGTGAACCTCCTCGCAAGGGGCTTAGATCGCCTATCATCCCTTCGTTCTCCGGTTCTCGCTATCTTCCGCCCTCTTTCCTAACGGGTATCTTCCTGTCTTTCTCTCTTCTTGGGCTTTTCCTCATAAGCTAGTAAGGCGTCTTCGGCATTCATGTACTTGGGGGCCCTATAAAGCACATCTGACATAGTTTTCGGGTCATTCTTGTATAATGAAAACAAGAACTTACCCTTCTTCAGCCCATTTATAAATACTGCTACGAGTATTTTGTCATCGGCCTCGTCGATCGAGAGCGCTTCCTTATTAAAGCGGGCTATGTAAGATCTCAACATTTCATCCTCCTGTTGCTTGATACTCATCAAGCATGCAGTAGACTTCTTGTACCAATGCCCTCCAATAAAGTGCGAAGTGAATTGGGCGCTCAGCTCTTTGAAAGTGCTAATGGAGTTGGGTGTCAGCCAGCTGAACCAAATTCTCGTCGAGCCCTTCAGCGTTGTAGGGAAGGCCCTACACATGATCTCGTCTGCTACTCCTTGAAGGTGCATCAAGGTCTTGAAGGTCTCTAGATGATCAAGCGGGTCCTTGACTCCATCGTAACTCTCAATTTGTGGAATGCGAAACTTCTGCGGCAAGGAGAAGGAGTTGACAGATGTAATGAACGGCGAATCAATCCAGTGAACTAAATCGTCGAGGTCGTTAGACACCCGTCCTTTAAAGGCGTTCATCATAAGATCCATCCTTTCCTTCATCAACTGCATCTCCGTGACCATGTAAAGGGGGGCCGTGTCAAAACCGAAGGGACGACTGGTTTCCTGTCGTTCTTGTTGGTTTGGAGCGTTGCTACCTTCGGGTCCCTCCTGGTTCCTTCTTTCAACACTGGTCCCTTCTTGATCATATTTTTGGTTATTAGGTGTTGCATTTTTCTGACGTAACTGTTCTTCCAGATCACGGGTTTGTTTGGTAAGGCGTTCCATGGCGGCGGCAAGAGTTTGAACTTGTCTCTTGAAGGTAGTCGTGGGTGGTTCTTCTTCTTAAACGTCGTTTGTGGTGGCCATCGAGCGAGTGAGCACCATGCAACTCTTTTCTCAGTGAAACTACTGTATGGCTTGCGAATTGCAACAAAACGTTTACCACAGACGGCGCCAACTGATGATGCCGAAAAAACCACCAGTGAGCCACACGATACTTACGCACTCTAAACAGCACCTGCACAACAAAAAAGAGAAGACCTAACAGAGAGCACCGGTGTGGTGCTGCCAAATACCCTCTGAAGGTCAAGTTAGAACTTGTTACCACTCTAGAGTGCTAGAGAGGGGTTAATTACACGTACCTTGATTTGTGAGGGTATTGGGGCTTTTATAGTAGTAAAGGGTTGATCACCTCTTCCTTGGGCTAGAAGTCATTTCCTTATAGGAAACCTCATTAGTTTATATTACGGAATCCTTTCCTTGTACTCTAAACAGCACCTGCATAACAAAAAGGAGAAGACCTAACAGAGAGCACCGGTGTGGTGCTGGCCAAATACCCTCCGAAAGTCAAGTTAGAACTTGTTACCACTCTAGAGTGCTAGAGAGGGGTTAATTATGCGTACCTCGATTTGTGAGGGTATTGGGGCTTTTATAGTTGTAAAGGGTTGACCATCTCTTCCTTGGGTTAGAAGTCCTTTCCTTATAGGAAACCTCATTAGTGTATATTACGGAATCCTTTCCTTGTAGGAGACTGACATTGAGCGTGGGATACAAGTCATTTATATACTCATGCGTGGTGGCCAAGGCAAAGATTTTATTAGAACCATTAGCTTTAGGACAGTCAACTTATCTTATGCCCTTCGGCCATATCGACGTCAGCCTTAAGATGGAGTTAACCCCTTGGAGCAGGCTTCCTTCCATCTTTGTCCCGTCACATCACTGTCCGTCAGCAATGGGGTCTTCAGTCTCTTACTTAACTAATCCCGTCAGCCTAAGCTGTAGACTCCGTTCCATGACACAGCCGATGGGTTTAGCCTAGACACTTGTTATAATTTTACTTATCATCTTTAATGATGCCCCCACCAACTTTAAGAAACATATAGGAAATTACTATAATGGCAGCTACTTGGGTATACTGAACCTGGACTTGCTAACTAATTAGGAACTGTCTTCGGGACACAACTGGTTTTCCCTGGAAGCTTTTCAAGCTATACCATCAGATTGACAAGGCTGTACATAACAAGTAACTACTTGGTAACTGTTATACCATGTTGGCATGTTGCTACTTGCTACCACCTATTTTATACCTGTGCACTATATGTGAACATGTTTAATATTTAACACACCACAGGCCGTGTAAACACATCGAACTGTTCAAGTAAACTGGCTAGAACTCAGCATTGTTCCATGCACACCAAGTGGAAGGTGCCACCACGTTCAATCACCCATCTTGAAAATCAAGGGTCTAACATAAAAAGACACGTGAGATATAACTTATAAGAGTCTTGTAAAATAAAATTCCCCAAATTAAGTTCCTTCAAAATGTATATAGAGAAATGTCTGATAATAGGGCAAGATTATATTAAATTTCATTAGCTTTTTTTTTTTTTTTTTGGTAAACAAAAAATGGGTAGAGGGGCGACCAGTGTGGCTGCTTCCTTACTTGGACATGACTATAGTAGTATCCTACCCGCTCTTAGGCAAGACCCCATACCCCCAGTCTGCGTGAGTAACTCACTTATTTTTTAGGTCAACTATTTGAGATGGAGATGGGATATAAAAAGTTCCAATACATAGTTAGTTGTTGAAGTTCGAACCCAAGTCCTGAGACTTGTTGGCCTAGTATCCTACGAACTAAACCACCCGAATGTTGGTATTGTATTAAATTTCATTAGTTTTTTTTTTTTTTTTTTGGTAAACAAAAAATAGTTTTTCTTACTTTGAAGGAAACTACATTAATTTCTCTTACCTGTTTGGAACTCTTTTTAGATTTTTAAACTTCTGGAAATGAATGGTCACATGAGGATGTACCTTTTTTTTTTTTTTTTTTAATTTATCAATAATCTAACTTTACTTCTTTCTCTTTTATTCCAAAAAAAAAAAATCGTTATTTCTTTTTGGCTTCTATAAGGCCTTACAGTTACAGCTTACAGGCTACATGGTTGATGGTTGTACGTTTTATAATTTCGTTTCATATTGGTGAGAACGACAATAAAGAGCCAACAACACTAAAAACAAAAGCCCCAATCGAATCAAGGCACAGAATTGGCCTAAGCTTGATGGATACTGAAGAACCGAATACCAAATATATATATATATATATATATTCATCATGGACGTGCTTTACAGTCCTTTACTCTTTTTTAGGTAAAGGGGGGTGGATATCTAAGGTATTTGAGGTTTCATTCAGCCTTATAAAATCCATTCATTTTCTTTGTTCACAAGAATTTTTTTTTCATCCTTTCATTGAAACTGTTTAGTCCTTCACTAAAGAATTTAAAGGTATATTTGGTACACTATAATAGCTCCTGTAATGAAATAGTTATTTATGTGTATGTAATAGTTTTTATTTTTTTGAGAAACAATTCATGTGTAATAGCTATTTAGTAATTTGGTAGCATCTTTATTACATTAATTAGTTATTACATAGAATAAATGACTAATCCTAGCTATTCTAGCTATTCTTTAGCTCATGCAATACGTTTAAAATTAATTTATTTTTTAAAATAAAATTTTTTCGTATACACAATCTTTTGCAATCTTTTTAAATGGAATAATCAAACTTATGAATAGTAATAATTATTCCATTACAATATCTTTTATTTTTAGTAATAAAGATAACTATTAATAATGTAATCTCCTTTTAGTGTATCAAACATGCCTTAAGTAACTAGCTAGTAGAATCTACAAGAAGAAATACTTGCTAAAGGCAATTGTGTCAGATGTGGCAACTCACCAAATTAATGAAAAACAAAGAAATGTCCTTAAGGGTGAATTGAAAGTTTCCATGTTAAAAATGACATGAATTCCTAGATAACCTTAAAAGGATCTTGTTTCACTTGGAAGCTTTGAAAAAGAGTTTATAAGATAATAAACAGGGTCAAATATACGGGAGGTGAGGGCAGCAAGAGTTATTTATGCAAATAAGGCAATGAGAGGTTTTTGAATTCAAAAAGGCGTCAATAGCATGTGCCTGCTCACATCACTCTTTATCACGTGGGGCAACCTTACCAGTACACCACACACAAACCCCACTTTGTTTTGATTGTTTTCCTTACATATAATTATCATCAAATTTCTTTTCCCTTTGTGTCCCCATCTCTTCACATTCTTTATGAGAATTCCACTCTATTTTTACACTGTTTGGTTGTGATGAAAAGTGAGGGAAAACGGAGAAAGGAAACGGGGAAAGAAAAATGTGATTTTCTGTTTTTTAATTGGAGTGAAATGGGCGAGAAAAAAATAAAAATGGATAAAATTTTCCACACACTTTTTTTTTTCTTTTCAAATTAGAGAGAAAAGAGGAGAGCAAATGGCATTAACAAGAAGTACAAAACTAAATGCACTTTTTCATTCTTTTAATTTTAATAGTAGGATATAATATTAATTAACTTTTATCCTTTCTACTCTTTTATCCTCTCTATTAAACATACATATTTTATATCTTTCCAATTTTCAATGGTAAGGTTGGTTTTTTCTTACCATTGTTTTTTTTTTTTTTTTTTGGGATGAATACGGTGTTATTGTGAATGAGAAAAGGTAATGGATATCTTAAGTGTATTAGTTTATAAGATATTAAAAAAAATTAATGGGAAAAGGAAAAAATAACTGATTTTTTCACAACTTTTTATATTTTTCATAAAAATAATATTAAAAATTTTTCAAAATAATATACCAATAAATGCCTCAAGAACAATCTTTAACTAGACCTCTGTGACATGAAGTAATAATTCCATTACCAGGATTAGTTAAAACTTAAAAGTAATAAAGGGGTTGTTCTGTCAATGACCCTAGGGCCTAATTCAACAAAAGTGTGTTAGGTAGACACATTCCCACGAATGCCAATTCATGTTCTTTCCTGTTTCTTTTTCTTGATATATGAGGGCTTTTATGAACTAATCACATTAAGTACTAACAATGTCATAGTGAGAGACATTTACTAGTGTAACAGTTCCACCTCATTGGATTAATTTCACTAATCAGCTGATTGGTTTTTTTTTTTTTTTTTTTTTTTTGAGAAACAACTGATTGGTTTTTGTTTGTAGGAATTTGTTGAGTACATTTCCTATAGAGTTGTATTAAGTTTATCATATCATTAAATTGGTAAAAAAATGTGTTGATGTTTTGCAAAAAGGTGTTGCCTGCACTGCAGCCTGAAGATTTTTGTAGCCATTTCCACCAAACTTGAAACAATTTCCTCGGCCTGATCTGGGTTTCTCATGGATGACAGGTGTCTGTTTGGGTATTCTGTAGTTTCCTGTAGTTTATTTGCTAAATATGTTATAAACGATATAATTTTTAGTAATTTTTATATTAACAAAAAAAATTAAAAATTAACTAATTTTGAATATGCTAATTTTGTCATAAAAAACACACTTGAAGCAAAAGGCAAAAAAAAAAGTTACAAGTTTTTGGGAAATAAAGATGGAATCCATTATTCCATCAGCTTCTCCCATTTCAGGTGGAGTAGAGTCTAATTAGAATTAAATTAGATTCCATCTTAGCTGTGATGGACTAAAAGTCAATGGCTTTCTTAAAACATCATCTACAAATATTTGTCAGTTGCGATATGTAACTTAAGCAACAATCTTATCCGAGTTCGTTTCCCAGCTGGTACAACTTGGTCATGAGGAATATAATTTGCCTAAAAATGAAAGAGACATTTATTAACTATAAGAAAAGTTAATTCATGCTTTAAGGATATTGATTTAAAAAATATTTTATTAAAAATACAAAAATAAAAATAAAAAACTGATTTTTTCACTGTTTTTTATATTTCTCATTAAAGTAGCATAAAGAGTTTTCTAAAATTATACGTTAACAAATGTTCTAATGGCACGATCTATTAATGAAAAGACGAGAAAAATTTGTTGGAAATGATTTGGTTATATTCTAAAGAGAACAATCAATGCATTAACGAGAACGAGTGACTTCATTAATGAATAAAAAAAAAAGTAGAGAAATATTAAAAATAACATTAAATAAAAGTAACAAAAATAGTATGTCAATTAGAGAATTTACAAAATGTATGACTTTTTTTTTTTTTTTTTTTTTTGAGGAACTTACAAAATGTATGACTTAACATAATATGATTATTTCTATTTCACAATTAAGATTTTATTTCCCGAATATAAGAGTGCACATAATACTATGTCATTTTAAATAACGTGGCCCTCGATATACTTTTAGATTTGTAATATTTTATACAAACCATTAAATGAATTCATTTCAAATATAGAGGATGCTAATACATAACATCACATAGAATAGAATGATGATAAAGAATGCAAGACGAACCTTCATTAATGAGTTGAAAATTCATAAATGTGCCCAAAATTTTAAAATTAAGGCTTGATTGTTATTAATCCCAACGTTTCACATATTGGAGTGCCAATGTTCATTAATTAATAAATGTAGTCTAAAGTTTTTTTTGACTACTTGTGCTGTGGCCTATTCAAAATTTATCTTTGTGGCCTAAAATGAAATGGAGAAGCGCCTGATAGGTCTGAATTTCCCTTTTGTGTTATCCACTAAGTTAAAAAAAAAAAATAATAATAATAATAATTCAAAAGCAGGTGTTGAATGTGTGTCTGGGTACTCTTGGGATGCATCATGCATTGTCTTTTGCTATAATTGAACAAAATTCATTACGTTTACCTTACACTTTCCCTTTAAAATAAAACTTTTGAAGTGGCATTATTAACTTGTTTATCCCTAACTTGAGAGTAAAAATACAACAAAACTATGTAATTTCACATTGTATTGACTTATCAATTTATAATGAGAGTAATGTCACGTTTCTATAAATTCATTATTGATACTCAATTTATTGTGCATCAATTATAACTAAACACATTAGTTGGGTGTAGAATTGAGTGTAAAATTAGATGTATCCCTAAATTCACTGATATAATACACTTGTTAAATGCGTTAATTATATTAAACAAAATCCCATATTAGCTTACAAAAATCAATTATTTAACCCCTCACTAGTGGCACGTACAACCAACAATTAAAAAAAAATGCCTACCATGGCTCTAAATTTTGGGTTTGCCACCATGGCTCTCTTGTTGCTCCGCTTGGAGCTTTTCTCATAACTTTTCTTTCCTAAGACATTTTGGCTAAAAAAAAAAAAAATTAATTGGGTTGCCTTTTTTGGATCTTATTGATCACAACTCATTTTTGCGTGGAAATCTTTGTTTCTTTTCTCTATTTATTAGAGTTTTGGTTATATTTGTAATTTTAGTTAAGGGACTATTCTCCTTCATCATGTACCAATCTCATTTAAAAAACAAAAAAGTAAAATCTTTTATTAGCAACAAATTTTCTACCAATCTCATTTAAAAAATCAAAAAGGTGAAATCTCCTAGAACAGTCCCTAAAGTATATTGCCCCCTTCTTCTACGAAATCCTATGCAAGATTTTATAGGCGGAATAGTGGTACACTTGCCTCCTTTTTATTCCACCGCTATGTTAATGTAAGTTACTTTACTATAAACAAAAAATGTTTGAATTTTTGATTGGATGCTATTACTGTTTCCTTCTCAGTCCTATGATTTTGACTTTTTTTATTATTATTATAAAAATATGAGTTTTACTTTTATATATAAAGAGATTTATTAACGTGTAAATTATTTTAAGAAATTTTTTTATGAAAAATAAAAAAATAATTAATTATTTTGACAGTTTTTTCAATTCTTCAAAAAAAAAATTTCAAAACATTAACCGAACTCATACATAAAACATTTTTTTCTCTTAATAGTTTTCAATGTCTCCTATACAATACTTAAATAGTAAAATATAGAAAAATCCTCAACCCTAATTGATTAATTCTAGCCAACACCAACAACACATGTTAGGGTCAATTTATTTCTCTCAATAATTTTTTGCGTGTGTGAGAGAGACAAAAGAAGTAATGAACTATACACTTGTTCAAATAATTAACCCTTGATCACCTCCATTACCAAAATTAGCAAGTAAATATCTATAGAAATCCAATGATCAATCATGATTTATGACTAACTTAAGCTTATTGGTAAACATAATTTGTCTATGACAATGCCACCCAAATTATTCAAATAAGATGATTCACAACCTCACAATCTTCTCCACTGGCCTGCAAATTTAAAAACTTGAAAAGCACACAACATTAATTGTTTCCCATTTCAAATTTCTACATAAGGATTATTAGAAAAAAGGGAACAAAATTCAGTCATGTGGCTACTTAATTAAAAATCCTTTCCATGAGAAATAATCTACATGGTAGAATTTTAAAAATGGAACCTAATTAAAAAATATACTTCCTTCCCATGAAAAAAAATTTACATAGTAGAATTTAAAAAAAGGAGCATGAATAAAAGAATCTAAGTACTGTACTTAAATTTTGCTCTTATTATTATATGTTTCAAATTTTTGTAAAAGGCCCCATTGTTTTTCACGGATTGGAGCCAGCTTTGCTCAATCCCTTTTAAATAACACACACAAGTTTTAAATAAACACTCAAAAATTCAAATATTAATAACTAATCTTATTAATACTATTAGTATTGTACTTAAATCTAGCTCTTATTATTATATGTTTCAAATTTTTGTAAAAGGCCCACTGTTTTTCACGGATTGGAGCCAGCTCTGCTCAATCCCTTTTAAATAACACACACAAGTTTTAAATAAACACTCAAAAATTCAAATATTAATAACTAATCTTATTAATACCATTGGGTAATCTCGCAATATCTGAGATAGCAAGGGGCCAATTCCCGACACAGATTCGGTTTCAAAAAAATATATCTGATTTCAAAAAAAAGCTTTTAATTGCCTTTTGTCCTTTTATAACGGTCGGAAAAAAATTCCAATGAAACGGATCTCCTTAACGCCGTTAAGTCGTTAACCCCAGCCGTCCGTGCCGTCCCCTTCTCAGTTCTCTCTCTCTGACGCCACGTAACGTCTCGTTCATTTTTAATATTTTATTTATTTATTTTTAAAATTTTAAATATTTTAATTTATTTTCTCTCTCTCTCTCAGCTCATCCAAACAACACTCTCACTCACACAGTACCGTCTCTCTCTTCTCCCTCACATTTCCAAATCTCTCTCTCTCTCTCTCTGCTTTATTAAATCTTTGAGAACCATCCAAATTCACTGATTCACTTTCTCTTTCTCTCTCTCTATCTCGCTGTAAAAGAATCGTCGCCATTTGTACCGCACTCGAAGCTCTTGAAATACCGGCAGTTTAAACTTTTACTGTAAGTTTCATTTTCCATTTTCGTTTCCGATTTCACTTCCTTGTGATTTAGTTTCCCGATCGGTCATTTTCGATCCAACTCGGACTCATCCATTTCTGTCCCTCCTGTGTTTTCTTTTTCTTTTTAATCAAACCAAATAACACTGCGATTTTTCACATTCAATCTTTCATTTATTTATTTATTATAATTTAAAAAAAAAAAAAAAAAAGAAAGTTTGTTGCGCAATTATTGGTCAATCTGTGTGTATTGTGTGAGTGACTGAGTTTTGTGAGAGTGTGATTGATCATTGACGGAGTTAGCAGAGAACTCTGAGTTGAGTCAACTCAGCGAGTTAAAACTTTTCTTGGTGCCGAGTCGATTTCACCTTTAGATTCAACGACAGTGTACCTCTCTCAAGTCTCAACTATCTTTTACCAATCGAAATTCCTTCAATTTTTTCTTTTCACATTGTACTTTTCACTACATTTTTTTTTTTTTTTTAAATAAAAATTTTCGCATACTCTGTCTCTGATTGTTCGGTGAAAAGTTCCGATTCATGATAAATTGGCTTAATTTAGAAAGAATTTTCAATTTTCAGTTATACTGATTGACTCAGTGAGTTCTGACCGATTCAGGAAAGGTCTGAGACTTTAGGAACTACGATAACACCATGGATTCCACACAGTCACAGCAGAGAAGAGGAGGATTAGTATCACTATCGCCGGCACAGACGCCGCGGTCTAGCGATAAGGCGGTGCGAGATCTGCGATCTGGCGATTCCAATTCCAGCACCAAGAATGACAAAGAAAAAGGTGTCAATGTGCAGGTTCTTGTGCGTTGCAGGTGAGTTTTCCAGTTTCCAAATTCGGCTGATTTGTTGAGTTAGGTTTGGGTTTGATTTCGGATTCTTGATTTTTGGTGTTTTGGATTTTGCTAATTTTAGGCCATTGAGTGATGATGAGTTGAGGGTCCACACGCCGGTGGTGATTTCTTGTAATGAGAACAGAAGGGAAGTTTGCGCGATTCAGAATATAGCCAACAAGCAGATTGATAGAACGTTCGCCTTTGACAAGGTTTGGCTATGCTTAATTTTGTTTGTTTCTTTTGGAATGTGTAGTAGTGCAAGATTTTGAATTTTTTGAAGTTCTTTTTGTGTTTCATTTTGTTGTTGATGCTGAAATCCTAGGAAAATGTACCTCAAAGAAGTGGATTGGTTGAGCTCTAGACTTGTTTAAGGATAGGGGTTTGTGGGTTTTGTTTGTTTTTGTGTTGTTCAAAATTATGTAAATTTGAAAGTTGTGATAATATTGCTTTTGTGTTCAGTTCCCGGTTTTATTTGCCAAACTGACAGAATTTAAGTTTATTGAATGATTTTTGTGCTATTTGTTGTGACTTTGTGGAAGTGATTGTAATGTTGGATAATTTGGTTTAGGTCTTTGGTCCAAACTCCCAACAGAAGGAACTGTATGAACAGTCTGTGTCTCCAATTGTGAATGAAGTACTTGAGGGCTATAACTGTACTATCTTTGCGTATGGTCAGACAGGAACTGGGAAAACATATACAATGGAAGGAGGAGCAAGAAAAAAGGTTTTGTTTCATACCAATTGAATTTATATGTATTTGTCTCGGCTTTCAATTGTATTCGTTGCTGATAAATTTGTTGCTTTTTGTAGAATGGGGAGTTTCCTAATGATGCGGGTGTTATCCCAAGAGCGGTTAAGCAAACTTTTGATATATTAGAAGCTCAGAATGCTGAATATAGCATGAAAGTTACATTTTTAGAGCTGTACAATGAGGAAATAACAGATCTTTTGGCCCCAGAGGAAACTTCTAAATACATAGATGACAAATCTAAGAAACCCATAGCTTTAATGGAGGATGGAAAAGGGGGTGTATTTGTGAGAGGCTTGGAAGAAGAGATAGTATGTACTGCGAATGAAATTTACAAAATCTTGGAGAAAGGTTCTGCAAAAAGGCGTACAGCTGAAACTCTTCTTAACAAACAAAGCAGTCGTTCTCACTCAATATTTTCAATCACAATTCACATTAAGGAGTGTACACCAGAGGGAGAAGAGATGATTAAATGCGGGAAGCTGAACCTTGTTGACCTTGCGGGTTCTGAGAATATTTCACGTTCTGGTGCTAGAGAGGTATGACCTGAATAGAACTAATGTATATTCAACTTAAGCTCATGAAATTATGTAACTATTTAGAGCAGATGCATCATATTGTGAGTACATCTTATGTTTTATTCTGAGTCTCTGACTGAAAGAGACATACTCTTACCTTTCGTATTTGATTGCAAAGAAATTGTAACCTGCAGGGTAGAGCGAGGGAAGCCGGGGAGATTAATAAGAGCTTGCTTACCCTGGGTCGAGTTATTAATGCACTTGTTGAACACTCTGGTCATGTTCCATATAGGTAAGAACTACCATGTATATTTAATAGGTGTCCTCCTGTCTCCTGGTTATTTATGCAAACCCGGAAAGTAAGTTTAATTGCTATATGGTGCTTGGAATATCAGGGATAGCAAACTAACAAGGTTATTGAGGGATTCCTTGGGAGGGAAAACAAAGACATGCATCATCGCTACAATTTCACCCTCCATTCATTGTTTGGAAGAAACACTCAGCACCCTAGATTATGCACACCGTGCCAAGAATATCAAGAATAAACCTGAGGTCAGTAGGTGCTTCACTCTGTGTGTGTGTGTGTGTGTGTATTGTCAATCCTCTTTTAGTGTAAATCTGTTTCTCATATTGTTGATTTGAGTTCTTTTCTTTGTAACATCCATAATGATTTGCATTTGATTATTATTTCAGATCAATCAGAAGATGATGAAATCTGCATTGATCAAGGATCTGTACTCTGAAATTGACCGGCTGAAGCAAGGTTGACTTCCACTTAGATTGTTCTGTGTGTATGTGCGCGCGCATGTGTGTTGGATTGTTGATTTCTGTTAAGTAAATTATATGACATGGTTCTTTGTGTTCCATTAGAGGTATATGCTGCAAGAGAGAAGAATGGGATCTACATTCCGCGAGACCGTTATCTTAATGAAGAAGCAGAGAAGAAGGTTCAGCTATTTCCATAAAATAGGATTATGGAATATTTTTTGTTTCTGAGTTTTACCGTGAATTGGAATGGAAGTGTTGTTAATATTTGTTAATCTCTCTTTTACCCTAGGCAATGGCTGAAAAAATAGAGCGAATGGAACTTGATTCCGATTCTAAGGACAAGGTATGTTCCATTGAGATGTTTTTCCTCACAGTTCTCTCCAGGTTGCTACATTTGAATGAAAATAATTATGTTCTGATTTTTGACCAGCATCTGGTGGAGCTTCAAGAACTTTACAGTTCTCAGCAACTTTTGACAGAAGAATTGAGTGATAAACTTGAAAAAACTGAGGTATAATATATATTTGGGTGGTTAAGTACAGGCCTTACATTTTTTGTTTTAACATATTGTTCTGCTTCCATGTTGTGCACGAACTTAAGTTCTCTCTGTTGTATGTGACTTCAGAAAAAGCTTGAGGAAACGGAGCATTCACTTTTTGATCTTGAGGAAAAGCACAGACAGGCAAATGCAACAATAAAAGAAAAGGAATTCCTCATTTTCAATCTCCTTAAATCTGGTGAGCAAAGTGTCATTCTTGTGCTCTAGAAAAAAAATTTAGTCTACATATATCACTGTTTTTGCTTTCTGCTTAATTTTTTAGCAAGTATCTCTACTTTCTGCCTAATATCTATCTTGAAGATTATTGATTAAAAGGATAAAGCATCTTGGAGATTGAGCATGGAGAAAACTTTGGGCAATTAATTCTAACCAGAATTTTATACTTTTGTTCATACATTGTTAAGTAATGACATATCAGATGAACATTTGAAAGCCTCATGCATTTGTAATCCCAATATATATATATATATATATAAACTTCAAAGTCTTTCATTTGTCTTTATATTTGATGCATCAAATGGCCTAATTGTCCTACACTTTGTTCATATTTGTATTTGCTTTTGTAGCTTGAAATTTATGGTTCTTTGGATTCATCTTCATGTGATTGATGATATTTGTATTTACTGTTAATTTTTCAGAGAAGGCACTTGTTGAGCGATCATTTGAGCTTCGAGCAGAGCTAGAGAATGCTGCATCAGATGTGTCCAATTTATTTGCCAAAATTGGTTTGTATTATCATTTTGGAAATTCAACTTGTTTTGGGTATTGTCAACCCAAACTAGAGGTGATTTATTGCTGATCATGGTTGATTTTTCAGAGCGCAAGGATAAAATTGAAGATGGAAATAGAATACTTATCCAGAAATTCCAGTCCCAATTAACTCAACAGCTTGAAATCTTGCACAAGACCGTGGCAGCTTCTGTGACTCAACAAGAGCAGCAACTGAAGGACATGGAGGAAGATATGCAGTCCTTTGTATCAACAAAAGTAGAGGTACAATCCAAGCTAGATGATTACGTGTGTTCTTCAGATTTGATGTCAATCCACTTAATTTTTTCTTTTGTTATACTTGAAGGCTACTGAAGAACTTAGAGGAAGGCTGGGAAAGTTGAAAACTATGTATGGTTCTGGTGTTAAAGCTTTGGATGATATAACTGGGGAGCTTGAAGTAAATTCTCAATCAACTTTTGGTAACCTGAATTCTGAAGTTTCTAAGCATTCATCAGCCCTTGAAGATGTAAGTTACCTTTAATTGTATTTTTATTGAAATTTCACTCTCCTTTTTTATGTGTTTGACTTCATTTATATGTGATTCAGCTCTTCAAAGGAATTGCTTCTGAGGCTGATGCACTACTAAATGATCTTCAAAGCAGTCTTCACAATCAAGAGGAGAAGCTATCTGCTTATGCACAACAGCAGCGTGAGGTTCGTAAGTTGTTTTTTTGGACTTCATATTAGAGGTGTTTGGATTATTATCACTTTTGTTGAACAAATGCTTCTCTCTGTTACCCATTACAGGCACATGCAAGGGCAGTAGAAACTGCAAGATCAGTTTCTAAAATAACCGTCAACTTCTTCAAGACTCTGGACATGCATGCGTCTAACTTGACCCAAATTGTGGAAGAAGCACAAACAGTCAATGATGAGAAATTGTCTGAACTTGAAAAGAAGTTTGAGGTGGTTGCAATTCTCTATTTAAGTTGGATGGATCATGATAAAAGCCTTGAACTTTTGTATTAAATTTTTTCTTTTTTCTTTTTTCAAAATACTCTTAGGAATGTGCTGCTAATGAAGAAAGGCAATTGTTGGAGAAAGTTGCTGAACTGCTTGCAAGTTCAAATGCTAGGAAGAAACAACTGGTACCTCTTGTTATTAAACTGCTAAATATTCTCTTCATTGCATCCATGTTGTTCATCTTTAAATGAGGTTTTTTGTAAATTAGTGGTAACTTAAATTTAGCTTTGATTTGTAACTCTCTGTGTTTCCTTAGGTCCAAATGGCAGTAAATGATCTTCGGGAGAGTGCAACCAGCAGAACCAACAAACTACAACAAGAAATGTCGACTATGCAAGATTCCACTTCTTCTGTTAAAGCTGAATGGACAATTCACATGGAAAAAACAGAATCTCACTACGTTGAGGATACTTCTGCTGTGGAATGTGGAAAGAAAGACCTAGAAGAGGCTCTTCAGAATTGGTATGGGCTACAATGAGATGATAATAGATAACACGTTTGGTCTTGGCATGGTTTGGTCTCCTTAAATTATTTTCTAGTATATGCCCTGAACTTTTGGCTACCAAAATTTTGCAGTTTGAAGAAGGCAAACTTGGGTGCCCAACAATGGAAGAATGCTCAAGAATCCTTGCTCGGTCTAGAAAAGAGCAATGTTGCTTCTGTGGATTCCATTGTTAGGTATGTACTTGTATACTTCTGATACAATTGCTCTGAATCTTTGTTCAATATTGCTCATTTCAGTTTATCCTTTTTAATCAGGAGAGGAATGGAAGCCAATCAAATCCTACGTGCACGGTTTTCTTCTGCTCTGTCAACTGCATTAGAAGATGTGGACATTGCTAACAAGGATCTGCTTTCATCCATTGACCGTCAGTATCTAATTTTACACGCATGTTATTACATAGATTTGAAGTTTGTGTCGGTAGATTACTGAAAATTTTTTATCAAACTATGAATCAAAAACTTGCAGATTCACTACAACTTGACCACGATGCATGTGGAAATATAAATTCTATGGTAGTTCCATGTTGCGGGGATTTAAGGGAACTAAAGGGAGGTCATTACCACAAGATCGTAGAGATAACTGAAAATGCAGGGATTTGCCTTCTGCATGAATACACGGTAAGATCACTGGAGGCTTTTTAGTATAATGCGTTCCTTGTTTAACATTATGGCTTGTTTTAATACTGTCCTATTACACGTCAACATGACAAAATGCAAGAGATAAGGAAACTTATAAAGACATCATCTAATTGTTCCTAGTTAAGAAAATTAAATGGACATTCTCATCTTCACAACCCTTCTATTGACACATTCAGTGAGAGAACCCTTTCCTTTTTTTTTTTCCTCAAATGTAATGAATGTGGAAATAGAACTATCATCCAGAAACCCAGATGTTCATGTACTCGTTCTTTAACAAGATTTCAACCCTATGATAGGTGGACGAACCATCTTGTTCAACACCAAGAAAGAGGTCATTCAATCTACCAAGTGTAGCATCCATTGAAGAACTCAGAACCCCTTCTTTTGAGGAATTGTTGAAGGCATTTTGGGATGCAAAATCTGCAAGGCTAGCAAATGGAGATGTAAAACATATTGCTGGGGTGTACGAGGCTGCCCAGTCTGTAAGAGATTCCAGAGTTCCTCTCACTGCTATTAACTAAGGAGAGTGGAACCAAACAAATAGTGGTACGAAGAAATTGTGTACATAACATATGGTGCAAATATGTACTCTCGGTCTCTCACCTATCTTTTTTGTTAATTGTTTTTCCGGAAGAAGAGGGGTAAAAAAATGAAAATCATTGTGGGAGCAGAAATATATAGTAGATCATTTTTGTTTTTTGTTTTTCATTTTTGTCGTTTTGTGGGGAATTCAGTTCATTGAAGTTCCCTGCTTATAACTACTACCACTGAAGTATTGGGGAGGATATTTTTGAGTGTTTGTGTTAAAAGGTATTAATGTTCAATAATTTCATCTCGACTGCTATTTGAGAACGTCCTGTTAAAGAGGTTCTTCCCGCCTATTTAAATTCCTGGTAACCATGCTCGTTATGCTGCCGGAATGACAGTACCCCTTTATAAAACTTTCGAAGAAACAAAATTGGTTTATGCAAGAGTGATATGTAACTCGTACATTGGCCTATAACACATTTTACATTGTGTATTAGAACATTTTATGAGGGTTGTCAGGTTTATCAGGAACATTGACATTAGTATGATGTTCTACAAGGTGGTAAAAGTGCAGGGTCGTATGGTGTTTCTACAAGGTTGGCGATAGTCCCTGTAGACGACTAAATTTCTAGTTCGAAATAAATCAAATAAGTAAAATAGTTTCACAAATGCGGATTTGTATTGATGAATGTGTGGTACAATTCTCTGTGATTACAAAAGAGTGATCATCTGATTCAATCTCTTTGCAAGACTTATTGATGGGATTTGTGGTAATGTGATTTTGACTTGAACACAAAATATCCTTCAATTTGGTTGAAGAATGAATCGAAGATCTTTAAAACAGAATAACAATGAATTTCTGACTATGAGCTTGTTAAAAATCATTTGTTCTTCACGTTCTTCGTGTTCTTCGTCTTTGAAGATTTGTGGTGGAAGTTCTTCGGGGCTTTAGAGGCTTGAATCCGTAGAGTTTCACTGGTTTGTGGTTTGTAAGGTTTCTGGAGGTTTTTGAGCTTGATTCCAGTGAACTTTGAGATCTAGGAATATGATTTGGATGATTCCTCTTTGAATGTTCTTCGTATTTGAAGGTTTGTGGTGGAAGTTTTTTGGGGCTTTGGAGGCTTGAATCCGTAGAGCGTCCCTGATTTGTGGTTTGTGAGGTTTCTAAAAGCTTTTGAGCTTGATTCCAATGAACTTTGAGATCTACGCAAGTAGTTTGGATGATTCTGCTTCGAATGTTCTTTGATTTTGAGTTTGAAGTTCTTGAAGTTTTTGAAGGCTTTGAGGCTTGATTGCTGTAGAGCTTCTGTACTTCTGAGTGCTTCTGAATCTTCTCTGATGCTGTTTGTGTTTCAGATGGCTTGGTGCCCTCCTAAATGTCTTAGGAAGGCTTCTATTTATAGGAGTTTGGGGGTGGATGAGCGACACGTGGCGAAGTCTGATTGGTGACACATGTCACAGTCTGATTGGTTCGCTTATGTCATCGCTTACACGTGCTGATGCGTGATTGGTTTTTGCATGACACTCGGCAAATTTCTGTTGGTTTCTGAGTAGTGATAGTAAAACCTAGCAGCAATATGTGGCGCTTTGTAATTGGCTATATTTTGTGGATTTGGTAGTGTGGCGCGTTAGCTTGTGATAGGTCGGAAATTTTCCCTGTCTACAGTCCCTAATATGTCAAAGATTACATACAGCAGGCATGAGGCCTTTGGGATCAGAAAAGTCAAGCTCTCCATATAGTGTTCATATAGACTTTTCCCTTTTAAGAAAGTCAAGCTATATTAGTAGAGGTGGTCGTTTGTGTTTACACGTTGTGTGACCTGTCAAATTATAATTATTCAAATATATAATTAAACGTAAATAGGACAAGTTTATTAATTGTGTCAAGATCTCTTGACCCACACACAAAAGTTATCTAATAAACAAGTCGTGTTATGGTAGAAATGACTTGACACCACCTAATTGATGAATATGTCATATAGATATGTTCACACATATCCAAACACGAATAACTTGTTGGCAATTTTCATATTTTATAGAATATATAAGTATACAATTAGTTTCCAAAGTCATCAACAATTAAAACATAATTACAACTATAAATTTTGAAGGGTAAATTGGTAAAATTGATCTTCAGTTAAATAGGTCAGATAGTTTGAATAGATTTCATGTGTCATACTTGAATAAACTTTTTATTAAATGGGTCAATGTAATTCGTGTCAAATATTGTCACCCTTAACCTATAGGAGGGGTTAGTGGGTTGAACTTGAATGAGTAACCCAGTTTACTTGAATGGGTAACCCAATTTGACCAACAATTTATAAAACGACTATACCGAAATTTTATCAATACTAAATCATGGAATACTCAATCCTATGCCCTGTTGTATTAGCTTCACCAATAAGATATTTGGTTAGGTTACCGTAAAACTGTAAAGTTTTAATTACATATCGTTCACGAATGCCTTTTAAGTGAAAAACAAAAACAAAAACAAAAACAAAATTGTAGCTGTTTGCAACTATTGGTAAATAACTTTTTGCCGTGGGCGATGACAAAAATTATCTTTTAGATTTCAATCTAATTAATTCAATTAACTATCAATATTTTCTTTCAGAATTCAATCTAAATAATTCAATTAACTATCAATATTTACGTAATCGACCTAAATGTATCGAAAAGTAACAAAAACAAATAAATAAATACTTCCTTAATTAATAAATAAAACTCAATCTTAATCAATGCCCCCAGTGCATTGAATCGTTGCAAACACATGGCCAAAAGTAAATCCATAGCACATTACAATGGATCTGGTGCAGTAGACCCAAGTTAAGTACAATCAATAAATAAATAACACTACTTACACAATAAATTTCACAATATCTGAAGTAATAGATTGTAACGTAACATGATTACACATAAAATTAACACTAAGATTATTTTTATAAGATCCAATTAATGAGCACCTTAAGGCATTTGTTAATGAACTATTTCATAAAAGTTTTAATACCACTTTTATGAAAAAAAAAAAAGTATTTTTTCATATAATATTTTTAAAAATAATTGCTAAACCAATGTCGAGTATTTGTTACATTCTCCCTTTATTGGATACCATTACCAATACCCTGCTATCTTGTGGAAAAAGTAGTTAGATTTAATGCGTATCTAGACTTATTGAAAGATTGAAAAAAGTATGAGCATTTATTTCAATTCATATACTTTTATTATAGAGCAAAGAGCTTTTAACGTTATAGCTCAAAATTTCAGTTTTAACAGATTCTACATGCCAGCCCAAAGCCCCTGCAAAATGTGAGAAATAACAGCATGACCGAGACATTCCTACCCATTTTCTTCCTTCCTATATCTCTTTCTATTTTAAGGGGTTGGGGTGTTCTGATCAAGAAAAACTACCAATTTAACCTTATCTAAAACATATGTACATGCGGATAAAATATTGTGCTGTCACACTACACAGTACCAAATTCTCCACTTCGCTCAGCTGAAGTATTCAAAATGAACCTATATTTCAAATGATATGGATATTAGGACAAAAAGGCATTATTTATAGGATGCGGAAGCATTATAGATATCCACCTGCCCTGAACATATTCAATGGCCTCAAACAAGATCAACTTTCTATTCTACATTTCCCGATGGCATCAATATACAGGTAACAAGCTTCAATGTATAAGACACGCCTTGACCAGGCCATCTAGCGTACGTAAACCACAAAGCCTGCAAAGAAAATTAAAACATCCGAGTCAGATCGCAAGTACACCCCAAATTTAAGGGTCAAGCCAGTGGATTGCAGAAATCAGACTTTAACTTTCTACTCATAATAAGCAAACAAAATGCACCAAGAGACATCATTTCAATGACCTTCAATCAATCTATGATGAAATGAATGATGATCTAACACAAACAGGATGCATAAGTAAAATCTCTACTGGTATCAAAAATTTATTGCAAAATGTACCAAGATAGATTATAAAGCAAAATTCCAGTGCCAAAAGGAGGAATAACCACCACTGCCCAACAAAACACAGATTCAGTAATATACTACTTATGCAAACAATCTCTGTTTTCAAATCATAACAAATAACTACAAACAACTGATAGCCCAACATTTCAGAATCAGCAGATGCATAGCACTCTTAGGGTCCATTTGGTTGGGAGGATGGAAAAGTGAGAGAATAGAAAATATTTTAGTTTCCCTCATTTGATATCAATAAAATTTATTACTTATAAAAATAAAATAAAATTTTAGTTTCTCTCATTTGTGTTTGGTTGGGAGGGTGAAAAAGTGAAGGGATGGAAAACTTTGTTGTTTGGTTAAGATGAAAAATGAGAAGATTGAAAATAGAGTTGGTATAAATTTACCATAATGTCCCTATTAAATTAAACAAAAAGTAACACATTATATACTTTTAAAAAAATTGTGTATAGAAGGGCATTTCATTAAAATGAAAAAAATAAAATGCAAAAGGTTAAGAAATTAATCCAAAACTTTTTTCTAAAAAAGACAAAAACAAAAACCAACAAAACTGAAGAGAAGAGACAAAAAAAAAGAGGGGGAAAGAAGAAGGCAACGTCCAAAAAAAGACAAAAGAAAAAAATTAGTAATAAAAGAAAGAAGAAGAAGGCAACGTCTAGAAAAATAGCAAAAAAAAAAAAAAAAAAAGCCAAAAGCCCAAACGTCCAGAATGTATGCTGGGGTATATTTGTCCAAAAGCAACGAGGAGCAAGCTCCTTGTTTTCTCTCCTATAATCTCCCCAATTTGGGAAGATTGATTTTTGGTGGGCCCGAGGAGAAAACACCCAGACCCTACCAGTTTTCTCTCCCTTCTCCCCTCTCCCCTCCCAACCAAACAACCACTTCAACCGTTTTCTCCCCACTTTTCTCTCCTTTATTTTCCATCCATCCACTTTTCAGTCCAACCAAACATACCCTTAGGTTTCCGTGTTTATCCTCCCTTGTAATTCCAGAAATGATTTTGAAATCTTTCAAGATCTTTGGTATAAAATTAACCTATAAGTATAACTAGGTTTTGCAACTTAGGTAGCACTTATCGCTCCCATTAAACACATGCAACTGTTTCTTCCTTTTTCTACCTATTTTGCCCCTACAGTGGGCCTTACACCTTAAATTGATAAATCCATATAATTATTTTCCACATAAAACATCAGAAAAGGGGAAATGAGTGCATATAAATCTGAAAGGATGTCAGTGTCATTTGGAGATGCTAGTATTCTAGCGGTATATTCTGAAGGAGGTGATACCCTCGGCTGGATTCAAATCTCCCCATAAGCTTAATATTGTCTTAGTCTTCCAACTAAACCAAGCTAACAACGAATTTTGCTAGGCCAAAGAGGACAACGACTAATATTGCTAGGCCAAAGAGGACAATGACTAATTTTGCTAGGCTAAAGATGACAATGTCATTTTGACCAAACTAGCAGAAGTCACCATACTTTTCAGAATTTGAGCTAGGGCTCATTAGCATTAAGGAGGCACCATGTTATAGGGTAGAGAAGGTGAGGAGCATGGCAGGGATTGGTCTGGACCCAAGTTACTTTTCCACTGTGCAATAAAGTGAGATTAACTAACCCCAAAAGGGGAAAAAAAACTGATTTAATTTTGAAACCCAAAGCTATCTGAATTGTCAATGTGGAAGTGGAAGCATTCATTACCTATGGTGCACCAGTGATGATAATTAAATATAATGCTTTGAAGAACCTAGAATCTCATAAAGAGTCCTATGACCTCATTATTATGCAACAATTTTATTCCACACAGAACCATATGATATACTAAAAAGAAGATGACAGGCTTCAAGAAAAATGAAAACATCATGTAAACAAATCATTCAATTTGGAATATACAAAAAAATCACACAGCTTCCAGGCATGGACAAATACAAGAGTGCAAAAGCATTCCAGAGACAAATTGTGCCATAAAAACTACCTGAAGAATTCCTCACACTATGCTTGCAGTTACAAGTCCAACTGGCCGTTCTCTTCCAAATGTTTCATCATCAAAATCTTCATTTGTGGAATTTTCTTGACAGAGCAATTTGTTTTCTTGCATAGGATTTAAGTCAATAGCCTCCCAAACCATTGGAGGAGCCTGATTCGTGTCACTGTGCTCAGAACCATGATTTATATCAACATTGTCCTCCACATTTTGTCTGACATCATCATGTACAAGTTCTGTTCCCTTATCATTATCAGTACAAGATGGCTCTACGTTAAGATCAGAGCACAAATCATATCCAGGTTCCCCAGCCCCATGATAAGCCACAGTAACTGCCCCTTGGTCTGATTGCTCAGCAGCATCTTTTTTTTGCCTCTTCCATTTCTTCGTAGATGAAGTACCGTCATCTTCAAAATCTTCTTCTTCTCTTTCCCTATGTAAATAAACCCATAATTTCCTTTCCCCATCAAATTGCACACAAGGATCACGCTCATAGTGCAAACGGTCCAAGGCTCCACTAACAACTTGATTAACTTGTGAATCAGACACATCTTCAACGATATATTGAGAATCTCTTATTAATGTGCAAACATCTGCTCGAGTGCCAATACTTCCAGGCAATCTGGCAGCTGCATCTCTCACAAGACAAAGAATTGTAACATGTGGTGGTCGATCACGTTTCAGCATAAAATGGTCTCGAGCTTTTGATGTAGGCTTACCACCGCACCTTCTCAAAGGAGCTACAATGGATTTTTTTCCATCAGCTGCCGTGTAAGAAAAGGCCCTGTCAGGAATTGAATACCTTAGAACTTCCTCCTTACGGAAATAAGTTCGCACTTCTTCAGAGCTTGGGCTAATGGTGTTAAGACTCTTTTGAGCTCTTAGGTCCCTGAACCTTTCTTTCTCATCCAGGTTGAACTGCATCAATGCCAGAGGTGGTGCAGGGAGACTTCCTATTTGTTGAAGGGTCTCCTGACCACTTTTCAGCCAGTTAGCAAAAGAATCAACCAACTTGACAAGCATTCGGTGAGGAAGACCCCAAGCTTCAGGAGATGTCACCTCCTCAATGGTCTCATTATCTGATGAACCATGAGAAACTGGGCCAATCCAGGACCAACTCTTTGTAGATTTTTCATAGGTTGCAAGCGCTTTCCAACCTTTTGCTCCTAAAGGTGCTGTTTTGGATGAAAATATCTTTAGAATTCCTCTCACCAAATCCTGAAGTGGCTCTTGCGTCTCAAGTATACAAGGATCTCCAGGGTTTGACCTGATGCGGTCAACAATCTCCTGAACAGTAAGAGAAGGCACATTCCCTTGCCCAGCAGGTTCTGAGACATTGACATCCACCTTCTCCTGAGAAGGGACCCCATTAACACTGCCCTCATGCTTTTTATCCTGCTCCTCTCTAGGTTTGCCAACCTCCAAATCTTCTGGAAGGGGAGTAATCATTGCCAAGCGAACTGCAGAGAGAAGGTGTATAATAGAAAATGAGAAGCCAGTATGAACTGTAGGTGTAATCGGTGTGAATTGTTTTTTCTGTGGTTTGGTTTCCAGCTCCATCTCTACTGCTCCCATTTCTGTAACAGGTGGCTCAGAGTTTTCCATGTCTGAACTAACAGAATCTTGGTCCAGTTTCTTTTTTGTCTTTTTCTTCAAAGGAATGGAATCATCAATTTGCTGCATAATGTCAAACTGCAAATCATCATCTTCATCTCTGCCATCCACATCTGTCACATCCACCTTTCCTTTCCGCTTTTTTGTCACTGTATTGCAAACTATTAATGGAGCCTCAGATCTTCCATTACGATTACTCACATGACCTTCTTTACTCTGTCCTTTCTTCCCAAACCTACCCTGCCCATAACCATCCACCAATAATCTTCTTTCAAGTGCATCATCCTCCTCGTCAGCAACATTGTTACGCAAATAAATTGACTGAGAAGCAGAATGGTCACGGCCTACATCCCCTTTCTGCTTTTTCTCAGAAGGGTAGGTCTTCAATGAGGACACATGTAACCTTTCACCAGGTTCCCCATGCAACTTGCCATTCTTGCCCAATTTGTGTATTGGTTTCCTATCACCATCATCATTAAACTTACCCAAGCGTAAAGCATAGCTGTCTCCCAATACTCTACCAGTGGAATCATGCAAGGGATTGCTATCTCGCATTTTACCCTTCTGCTTTAAAGTGTGGTTATGTACTCCTGGCACATGCCCATGATCACCAAAACCACCCATCTTTTTCAAGGGATGTGCAATTCCTTCAAGATCCCGTGCATTCACTTTCATATCCTTCTTAACAAACTTGGCCTTTTTAGCATCTAGGCTAGACTGCAATAACTTAGATTGAGAACCTTCCATACCACCACCAGGGAAAGCCGACTTACTCCTCAACAAAGGATTGCTATCCTCATCATCGTCAAATTCTGATGAGTCTGATTCTGTGTCTTCACTTTTAATAAACATTCTATTACTTTTCACCCCTGCCAAGTCTGGGACTCCATTCTGTACAAAATTACCTTTCATCTTCTCTTTTGATGGTTTTGCTCTCAATTCAGACAGAAAAAATCTGTCATTCATCTGTGGTGAGGAAGCTCTATAGGATTTGTAATTCAGATCAGGGGACTCCCTCCCTGGCTTCCGTTTCTTACCCCTGATATCCCAATTATGCAGTGAATCCACAGAAAAACCTTCCCCGTGAGTCCTCTTATGCCAATGAGGTTCAGCACGATCTGATGAGTCAGCTCTATTACCTTTCGATCCCAGCTGCAGCTCGCGGCCTTTCAACAACTTCATCTGATCCCCAACTGCAAATTGCTGAACATTTTCAGGATACTTAGACTTTTTGACAGTGTCATAGGAAGTCTTCATATTAGGAGGCTTTGTGAACACCTTACTCGAATTCCTGTTCCTGCCATAGCCTGGTAAATCACCCTTTGAAGAAATAGGCAGACCCATAAAATTGTCAGTGGCTAAATCATCACCTCTTGAAAGGCCATGCTTTTTTCCCACTTTCAAAATTCCAGATTTCTCCATTGCACTACCACGTGAGACATTTCGATCCCGTTGGACACCCATTCCATATGTGATTTCTTCAACATCATCAAGACCTCTCATCTGGTCTCTTGCCTTGAGTCCTGCAGCCTTATTCTGACGAGGAAGAGCTGCTGCTGAACTATACGGCCCAGAATTCATATCCAAACCAGGGTAAACATCAATTTCATCAAGACCTTTCATCTGATCCCTTGTCTTGAGTCCTGCAGCCTTATTCTGACGAGGAAGAGCTGCTGCTGAACCATACTGCCCAGAATTCATATCCAAACCAGGGTAAACAGAAGGATGGTGGCCAACTAAATCCTTTGCCAAAGGCAGCTTTGACCCAGCAAGCTTCAGTATACCTTTAGGATTCTGCTTTCCATAATTTTCTGGATCCAAACCCATCAACCGTCCTCGAGAAGGAATGTCCAAATTTGAGCCCACTCCATATGCAGATTGGTTACCCATTCTCTGGGACCTGTCCTTGCTCTTTCTGCTCCACAAATGTTCACCCGACTCTCTTTCTGATGAGTCGGACTGCACATATTCCATCTTCTCAGACATCAAACTCTTTTGGCTTTTCATAATATTCAAAACACGAAGCCTCTCATCGATACTGTAGCCCCTACAATTAAACCAAGCATCCCTTATCTGGCAAAGATTAACAACCATATTGTTCTGATACTTCCTCAAATGATGGTAGTGTTGCCGCTTCTGAATGAAATTCCAACCTTCCCGGTAAAGAGCTACCCTTGGCTCACACAACCCTCCCTTCAACATATCAAACAACTTCTTAATGGGGCTCCCAAAATGCAAACTAGAACCCGTGAACAGCTCTTTTAGCGTAATCATATACGTCTCTTGGTCCATGTCAGGCAAAAAATTTGTTAGGCTTAACCTCTCTTCCTCAGTCAAGCACTCATTCCACACATCCATTGACAATATATCCTCCAAACCCGGAAGATCATACAGCTCCAATGGAATATTGCAATTCTGATTCCCAACTCGGCAAAACTCCGCCCCGGTTTCTCCCAATTCCAACAAATCACAGTCATCAGACCCCGCCCCGGAATCAGCATCATCAAATTCATCATCATCATCTGATTCCACAGCTGAGCTACGGCGCTGATGCTCGTCCTCATCACTGGACATACTCTCCCTACTACCGGGCGAAAACTCGGGATCAAACCTCGACCCCTTAAAGTTATTCTTCTCAATCGCCATGAAACATTAACAACCACACACACACGTACAAGAATCACAACGCCCCCCCTCCCCCAAACTATTAACTCTCAAAACCAAAACCAAAACCAACTACAGCTCCAATTAACGCAATTTCCAAAAATCTCCAATCTTAATCCAACACACAGCCAATTTCAGAACCCTAACAACAACAATATCAAAAACCTAAAAATTAAAGCCAATTCGTCCTATAATTCGTGACTAATTACAAAGAATGAAATTCGAATTATTAAAAAAAAAAAAAAAAAAAAAAAAAAAACTAAGAAAAGAATTGGATTGGATCGAAAAGTACCTCATTCGCGAGTCGAAGAGCTTCTTCTACGGCGAAATTAACGACATCGAAGGTGTCGAGGTCGCAACGAGAAATTTTGTGAGAGAGAGAGAGAGAGAGAATATGGGTGAGTTTGTGAAACCCTAAGAGGACGAGGCGGTTATAAATAGAGAGGGAGAGAGAAAGAAGGGTCACAGTGGCAGAGGATGAAGAAGACGATGGTGACGTGGAGGGAGGTGGGCCGTGTGATCGCGAGGCTGAGCAAAATGACGAAAAAGGGCTCAGAAGGGGTAATAGAGAGAAAGGAGACGTGTGTGTGTGCAGAGATTTGAGAGAGAGAGAGAGTGGAAAAGGGTTTGGGTTTGTGTTAGCGTGTGTGAAAGAGAGAGATAGACAGAGAAGACGACTCAGTGAGTCGAGCCGAGCGAGTTCCTGGAAGAGACCGTTGTGAGTCTGAGTCTGACTCACTCTCACTCACACACACACACACACACACTTCTGGCTGGTTGGGCCAGGTTTTTTTTTTTTATAATTTTTTTGGGCTTCATTCCCTTTCCACATTACTTCCCATCCCAGATCGCCGCTAGTCAAACTCGCTAGCTTTAAGCGGTCTATAAACCGCGACGTCGTTTTGCCTTATGAGATATATATTAGCGGGAAGGAATCACATTAGCAGGTATTCTATTTATGACCAAAAAAATAATATCATAATAAAAGTCAACATTACCACGAGTTTCATAACAACTTTTGGTAGGGACACAACAACCATTGAGATCATAAGTTACAAATGATAAAATAAAACATAAAATTAAAAAAAAAAAATTTTAAAAAAAAAAATCGCTTTCCCATGTATTTATTGTTCAAATCATTTTACTTTTCACCGTTTCAAACATGAAGAAAAAAAAAAAAAAAAACACGGTAAAAATTGTGTCTATAAATTTATTCAAAGATTAAATTAAAAGTTTTTAGATTTTGTTGATCAGTTTCATATTTTAGCTAGCTTGTTAGTTTAAATTTACTTTTTTTTCTTTGTAAACAAAACCTCAATGTTTGAAAAATAAATATGAATTTGTATTAATGAATTGGTACAATTCTCTATGTTTAATTATTTTACAAAAGAAGGATCATTTGTTTTAATATCTTTAAAAAAGTTCTTCAATCCACAAGTAGTGCAAACATGCCTTGATTCGAACATAAAATCTTCTTTGTTTGATTAGATTGACAGATCAAATAGTCTTTACAACAAAAGCATGACAAATCACTAGTTGTATGCTTATTAAAGATTCCTCTTTCTTTGAGTTCTTAGTGTTCTTTGAAAGTTCTTCGTACTCGAAGGCTTTTGGGTTTCTTTGAGGTTTTAGAGACTTGAATTCGTAGAGTTTTAATGATTTGGAGTTTTTTGAAGTATCTAAAACAACTTTTAGACCTTGATTCCATTAGAACTTCAAGGATTGGAAGAAGGATTCAAATGAATACTCTCTGATCTTGTGTTTATCTTTCAGGACATTCCAAATAACTTTGAGATCAACGCCTGAGACATTCAGCCCACTGATTTCCTTGTGTTCATCAACTCTCATATCTTCTCATTTAATTTGTTAACTTATTATTAATTAATTTATTAAAAAATAACATTTTAATATTAAAATACTTCAACAAGCTTCAATTGCATCACATAAAATAAAATAAAATAAAAGGCTAAGAAAATCATATTTTCTTTTCATCGTTGATAAATATGTATGTTTTCTTTTCATCAAAACGAGGGCAAGTCACAAAAAATAATGAGAAATAAGTTATGCGAAGTGATAACAACTTAAAAATGTGTAGTTATTATATATCTATTAGGCATTATATCCTTCTTACTATGTTTAATTTGTATAATTAAACTAAGATTTGCACTAGTCCCTATTATTTATTTTTACATAATTTCTTGAATAAAATGTCATTTATTGTGTGTATTCTTCTCTTTTTAAGAAATCATATGAAAAATGAACTTACAAGAGTAGATAGGACGAGTAAGGGATAATGAATTTGCTGCCTGGGAAATTGTGTCCAAAGAACCATTAATGTCATGCTTAAATGTCTAAGGAAGTGCAGTTGATTGCCTAGGGCATGTACTGCTTGTTGGGGTAGGCCATGTCTGGAATGTTCAAAATAAGGAAACAATCAAAGGCAATTCTAAAATTTGGGAAATTCAAATCTAAGCACTAGTCAATATTTTGGGCGTAATTCTCTCCTCGAAAATGGTAATCACCCAAGGATGGATGTTCTAGAACGGTAACTTCGAGCACTACAAGTATCTTGTTTTAAGTATTTCCAAATTTGCAAGTTTAGATGGCCAAAATTAAACCACAATTTGCTACTAAATTTCTGGGTGAAAATTACTAAGTCAAGAATTTTATTTTTCTTGTTTTCTTTTAAATTGTGGATTCAACAAGGTTGAGAGGAAATCAATTTTTATAGAAACATAATTTTGTTTTTCTTCTTCTCTCATGACAACTTAAGGCCCTTGCTAGGGCTCTGGGTTATGTTTCCTCTGTAACAGTATGATAATTCGTTACGATTCTTCCTGAGCTTCAAAATGATAACATATTTGATTGTTCAATCCATGATATTTCTGTTGATGTATGAGTTTTTCCATGCTTTCAATAAGTTCAATTGTATTTTTCTTATTTTCTTGATGAATAAGAAAATTACTAAGTCAAGAGTTTTTTTTTCTTTCTTTTAAATTGGGGATTCAACAGGGTTGAGAGGGAATTGATTTATACAAAAACATAATTTTCATTTTCTTCTTCTCTCGTGACAACTTAAGGCCCTAGCTAGGGCTATGGGTTACATTTCCTCTATAACGATATGGTAATTCGTTGTGACTCTTCTTGATCTTCAAAATGATAACATAATTGATTGTTCAATCCATGATTTTTTTTTTTTTTGATGTATGAGTTCTTCCATGCTTTCAATAAGTTCAATTATATTTTTCTTATTGTCTAGATGAATTTCTCATAGTTTCAATTAAAAATCAAGTTTTAAAGTGAATGAGTTTTTTTTTTTTTTTTTGAAAACTGTTTTAGCTGCATTGTTGTGCGTTCCTGAATTGTCTCAATTTGACTAAATCATATGTTTTTCGTTCTTTAAAACAATCAAATATACAAATATATTTTTTTTAGAACGTAATTTTAATTTGGATCATAAAGAATTTTATATTGATATAGGGAAACATTCTAACACCTTGGTGTTTACATTATTGATTTAAACCAATCATTATTTTTTTATTGATAACAATTACCAAGTAACACTATTTTTCTTCTTCACTACAATTTCTATTTGATTTCATTGTTTTTTAATCTACCTTGATTTATGTGGTTTAACCTCAATATTCCTAGAATAATATGTAGGGCACTAGGCCAATTAGGCCATTGCCTAAGGCCCCCAAGTGGAAGGGGGCCCCAAAATTTTGAAAAAGAAGTAGTAGAAATAAGTAAAAATATTAGTTTCAGATGAAACTCCAAAAAATCTTATACATCTTTGTGACCAAAGAACGAAAAATTTGGAACATCCTTGTAAATATTGGTACCTCAAAAAATTCTTTGGTCCAAACAAAATCAATTATCCCAAAAATATAATCCTTAACCTCTAAAGAAAGAAGAATTGAGAAGAAAGAAGACAAAGACAAAGTTGAGAGTTTGAAGAAATGAAAAGAAAGAAGCATCGTAAACTACTAAACTGTAAAGAAGTAATAAATAAATATACTAGAGAATAAATGCAATGGGAAAGTTGAGAAGTAGAGGTGGCCACGTGGGTGGGAGCTTGGGAATAGGAAAAATGATTTGAAATGAAGGTTTTAGGAAGATAGTTTTATTTATTGAATTTGTTCTTTTAAAAAAAAATAAATCTGACCACTTATTTTGAATATTTTAAAACACTATTTTTTTTATATATAATTAAAAAATTATATTAATTAATCTATATAATTTATCTATTATAGTAAAAGGTAATATTTATTACTCTAATATATATAAATTAGCCTCATCGCACGTGCAAAAGAGTTTTATTTTTTTAGTATAGTGTCATAATTTTCCTTTTAAAAAATTTTGGATAAGTTTTTTTTGAAGACATGAATTAGTAGGAGAGTGCCCTATTTTGTAAGAATTTTAAGTGGAGTTAGAGAATGCCCTATTTTAGTTCTCACCTAAGGCTCTAAAATGTCTAGGGCTGGCCCTAATAATATGTTACGATCTCCTACACTTGGAAGTGAGCAAGTATAGGAATTCTGTTTTGTAACAACCAAACATCTGAAGTCCTTGATCCCAACAATAAAGAGCCCTGATCCTTGCCAAAACAAATCAATCAGTATATATCACATTAACTTATTTTTACTATTATCTCATTAATCTATCATTAATTATTTGAACTTACACCATACATTCTCTCTTCGTCATGACTTTTAGTATACTCACTGTTTTAGTATTAAAAATAAAAGCTAAAAATAATAATTCTAAAACAAAATACGCTTATGGAGGAATAATGGAGAAAATATTAATATTTGTTTTTGTTGTAACACTATTGCCTCTTTCTTTTTTTCATATCGGTTTGTCTCTCTATTTTTAATCTTTAGCTCATTGTTGTGATAAAGAAAACCTTGCCATTGACTCATTATATAGTTTGAGTAGGTTGATTTTTGTGATACATTGCTACCAATTTAAATTTTAATATCTCAAAATATTTATGTTTCTTTACTCTAATTATTAAATTAGTTTACTTTTTCTTTATAATATATGTACAACATTCTCCAAAACTGTCATACATACAACATCACAACATTATCCGTGCATCGCACCTGCAACTTACTAATATAGCTAAATGTCAAACCACATAGCACATTTCCTAAGATCAAGCCAATTTTAGACCAATTTCTCAAGTTCTTGTCCAAAATGACATACTCTACTTTCATGCCAATGTACGCCTACATAGAAGTGGCATATGCCACTTATCGACAAAAACCCTAAAATAACTCCATTTTCTCATGCATCATATAAGCCCAATAACTCTTTATAATTATAAATTAACAAGGACTCTCTCTCTCTCTCTCTCTCTCTCTCTCTCTCCTTATCAATGTGTGATTCCAAATTTGACCCAAATACTAACTCTTCATTAACCACATAAAACTCTCGTATCTTCTCATTTAAATTGTCAACTTATTATTAATTAATTTGTTAAAATAAAAATTTTACTAATCAAAATTCCTCAATTGTCTTCAATCTTGAATCACATAAAATAAAATAAAAATTATATTTTATTTTCATCAATGATAGATGTATATGTTTTCTTCACACGAAAATGTGGGCAAGTCATAGAAAATAATGAGAAATAAGTTAAGTAGACATCTTATGTTGTACTGACCAAATATTCAGAGTCCTTGATCCCAACGATGAAGAGCCCTAGTCCCTACCAAAACAAATATAACTCAATGTCAAACTCCATGGTCCATTTCCCATGGTTCAAGCCCATTTTAAACCCATTTCCCAAATTCCTATAAAAAATGACATATGCCACTTTCATGCCAAGGCACACCTACATGGTAGTGGCATAAAAAGCAATGTATTTTTCTTTCATTAGATTGTATCTAAATCCAAAACAATGTAATATTCTATCATTGTGATATTTCATGTAATTTTGGACCATTTATTAATAAGGTACATTTTAAGGTTTTCTTAATTTTCTGGTAATTAATTAAGGGCTACTACATGTAAGTCCCTAAATTAGGGGAAAACAATTTCAATAATTGAATCTCCATCTTAAGATTTACTATCTAGTTATTCCTTTTTTACCCATTAAAAAGGAGAATTTTAGTGGTCCCCTTGGGTCATAATTCTCACATAATAGTAATTGAAAGGGTTACTAAAATTGTACAAATACAACCACGCTATAAACAAATTGAAAGGTTATTGATTTTCTAGTCCTTACCTAGTCATTGGCATACTCCAAAATTATTTAACAATTATTTGAAGTCTAGATGTCAAACTACATTATGCTGATAACAACAAAGTTCCATTTTCAATAGTAAATTTTCATAATTTGTGATTTTTTTTTGTTGCAAATAAAATTATTTACTAACATACAAATACAATTAATTCTAAAAATATTTACATTCCTCTTGATGATCCGAAACTAAGCTAAGAATATGCAACTCCATTATATGATCAACACACCAATGAAATCACATATGAGTGAGAAGAGATCAACCTCTAAGGAGCACACCTAGGGAGGTACTATCAAAGAATCCTCATAGCAAATATTACAACACAACCACAAACCCAAGAAGATTAAATGCCCAAGGACCCTGAGGATACTAATATGTCCTTGGAAGGGCTAAAGTCTAGTTCTGAAGACCATCGAGCACGTACCGAGGAAAAGAAGGAAAGTTTGTCATCAAACAAAAGGAGGAAGAGTACATATAAAGCATCCATCACATCCGTATTCAATATTATGTACCCATTTAGTTGGCCACATTAATTGAAGAATGACCCCTGAATAGTGTCATCACAGCTCACAGCTTAGTAGAAAAACCTTCTAGTAAGACTATGATGGGACAAGTATCAGGGGAAATGAGTCCAACCCTCCAAGTGGAAGGCCAAGATACAACCTAGATAACTATATGAGAGAGAGAGATCTCTATGAAGAGGGGGATGAAACATTTGGAGAGAAGAGAAAAGAGAGTGATAGCATTGTAACCCAAGAACAAGTGTAAACTTATACCTCGGATCAAACCTGCTTAATCAATCCAAGGGTAGCTAAGGATGATTGGCATCCCATCTCTATAAGTAAATTGTGTGTGGTTAGAATTCTGACTATTCAATTTTAGCCCGTCACACTTGTCATAAGCCAATTACACAATATAACAATGATATAAACCGTGGACCAATTTTGTGAAGTGAAGAAAATTGTAGGCCGTGAGCCCGAGTCGAAAGCATGGGGAATCTTGGGCAAAGTCAAATTTATATGGTTGGATGAAATTTGGACCTTTTTAGTCACCAAGTGAACTTGACCAAAGATCCATTCTTTTTTCTTTATAAAGTATGATGGGTGGAATGAGTTGGTTAATAGAATGGAATGTGAAGAAAAAAGAAGAAGAAGGTTTTACAAGCATCAACTAAGAAGTAAGAACATATTTGTCCAATTATGTAAAACTCATAAAAATGCAAAATAGATAACACTGAGCTAAAAAAAGGGGAAAAAACTAGCTCTATTTTGTTCTCTATTTTACATAAAATTATACACAATGCTATAGTGCAAATCTAATATACATAAACATTGTTGCTTATGAAAAACTTTTCCTCAATTTTTTATTATTATATTCACTCTTTCCCTCTCCTCTAAAAACGGGGAAAAAAAAAGATTATTATAATATGATGTGATGGGTAGATTGGGTTTGCTAAGAAAGAAAGAAAAAGTTTTTTTTTTTTTTTTTTTGGCTGAATGAAAAAGGGGTTCTTCGGTGTGGGCTCATGCCACGTGATGACAATGGGTAATACCAGGTGTATCACACGGGCTTGCTAGAGCTATCACTCGAACTACTCCTCTTTGGGTCTTGGGACAAGGACTCCTACTATCAAGCTACACTTCCGTGTTTTAATATGATGTATCTAAAATGAAGAATGAGATGTAGCCATGTAAGATGTGTTGTAAAGGTAATTATGTAAAATAAAGGAAGTGACTTTTGGGTGATCTTGTTTTTATTTAACATAAACGGATGAGAATCCTCTAAATATATTTCATAAAAAAACATTTGTGTAACCCTTTACTTGACCAATCATATATATCTATATATATATATATATATACATACATACATATACATATATATATATATATATATATGTATTTTAAAAGAATTTTATTAGGATATTTTTTTCATAACAATATTCATTACATTGCTAAAAGAGAGAGATTTGAGGTAGAAAATAGTTGGCTTTTGCACGAGTGTAATTTGAAAAATCTTTAGATAGACCACTTTGTTTATAATTACAGGCATGAATATTTTCAACACGCAAATTTGTTTATAATTACTTTGTTTATATAGCTTCAATTTTAAGCAAGCATTGAAAGTTCAAGGAAGCACTCCAATCAATCCAAGGTCACCAACGCATGTCACTTTTGTCCTCTTAATACTAGGACCCGTTATTCCAAAATATTGGTCTAAGTTTAATGATGAGATATTGCAAAAGGGAAAAAGAAAAGAATCACTTCCATGAAAATGCTTCTAACTTCTAAGGTTTTTAGACACAGTCACATGGAGCTGGTATCTATGAGCATACAATTTACAAGCAAAATGATTGATTTAGAGGTAGGATGCATAAGGTATGGGGAAGTTGAGGAGGATATCTTCATCTAAACAACATTTTGTGAGAAACGTATGTGTTATTAGTCTAGGAGTGTTCGCGGTGTGGTGCGGTTTTGAGTCATTTTTAGCACCGCACTTTGCGTTGCGGTTTAGTTAAAATCATAACTACACCGTACCTTATTTTTGCAATCACATGTGCAGTGTGGTGTGGTTTAGAGTTTAACCAAAATCATAACCGCACCGTACCTCATTTTTGTGGTCACATGTGTGATGCTATATATAAGATAAGGTTTGAAGTTGGTATATTTTTCAAATTTTGGGCATTTCCTACCCATCTCAAAACTAATTTTTTCCCTTTTTTTGGCCAAGTTTTAATTTATTTAGCTAGTTTTTCTTTATTTTGGGTTGGCTTTTTTAGTCAACACTTGCTAGGGTTATCAATTTTTTTTTGGGAAAACTAGGGTTATTAAACTATTAATAATATATTTAATATTAAAAATAAATAAATATATTAATATATAGAGAGGGTGCGGTACGGTTTGTGCGGTTTTCTTATTATAAAACCGCAAACCACACTGCACCATGTGGTGCGGTGCGGTGTGGTGTGGTGTATTGTTACTTGCAGTGCGGTGCGGTCATATTATTTTGCGGGATAGTTTTGGTGCAGTTTGTACGGTTTATGCAGTTTGGTGAACACCCCTAGTTATTGCTTATTAGTTCAAGGGAATAGTTTTAAAAAATACTATTTATTGACTTTGCCTTGGCTGCTGTTATCTATCATCTGTCGTGTGGATAGATAGATAGAAAGAAATGCTTGAATTCATGGACAGAGAATTATATAAGAGGCTGAGCTTTTGAAGGTTATAAGCTTTGATCTTATATACTGATTGTGTAGGACATTTCATTTTGATTGATTTATTTATTTATAGGGTTATGTTAATGGGCACTGCAAGGTGCCCATTAAAATATTATTTTATGTCATGTTATTGTACTTTATTTCAGATTTTTGACTAATTTTATAGAGTATAGAGCTAATAAAGCTAAATTTTTGGTAAAAAATTTAACATGAAGTACAATGATGTAACAAATGGATATCTATTTATGGTGGATTGACTTTGTAACTAATAAGTGCCAGAATATTATTTGTAGTGTCAAAACATGTAATTAGTTTGACTCTTATAATTAACAGGTGTCGGTGACAAATCATAGAAGTATTGTAAATAGTAAAAAAAGAATAGATAGTAATTATCATTATTATTATTATTATTATTCTTTTGTATTTTAGCATATATTATACTACAAGGACACGTATTGTCCTTAGAATTTTCTTATCTTTTGGTTTGTCTTCTTATAAGACAACTTTTACTATATATTGCAATAAATATTTATGTAAGAGAGTAACAAGTAATAAGGTATCATCTTTCTCTGTATTCGCTACAGTTTTCTCTTTTTCTTTGTCTTTGTGTTTGAAACTGGCAAGGGGAAGGGGGGGGGGTAGGGGGAGGGGGTGTTTGTTTTCCAAACCAATGACACAATAGATGGGAGAATTTATTCAAAAAAGAAGAGAGAGAGAGAGAGAGAGAGAGAGAGAGAGAGAGATATGGGAGAACGGATAGGTGCCATCAGGTGAAAAGCCCATTAGCATTTCCTTTCATGTATTACCATTTGGTAGCAAAGTAGTATAATAGTGGAGTGCTTGCGTCATCTTTGGGCCTGTTGCAGCTCCCTATTAAAGATGGGCCTGCTTGCAGGTTGTATGTAATAGTTTGACATTTGATCTTTTTTGCCCATTCTTCTTCAAAAGAAAAAAACTCTCAAGTTTGACTCAACCCAAGTATCCCTAATACAAGCTTACTTCAAAAATAAAAAGGGCAAAACTTAAGTACAGTACCTTAAGTACAGTACATTAGGTTCCCCACTTAAAATTTTAACACCTGTCCTATTTAACACCCATAGCAAACGGCATTAAAATTAAAAGTTCTTTCTTTTTTTTTTTCTTTTTTTTCTTCTTCCTTCTTTTTCCCGTACCCACAGCTTAAAATCTCCTGTTTTCTCAGTAACCAAACAGGAAATATCCAAAAATAAAAGCAAGATCTACTGGGTTTCAAACCAAAAAACACACACAAGAGAGAAAGAGATCTGAAAGTGGGGAAAGGGGGTGAGGCTCAGATTGGGGCGGAGGCAGAGGACAAAGGGACAATGAGCGGTGGAGGAGGATGAGGAGGAGAAGCAGCAGACAAAGAAGGGAGATGCAGGGCCGAGTGCGAGTGGTGGTGGTGGTGGTGAGAAACCTCGCCGTGAGCGTAGTCGCTGAGCTTTCGATCTGCCTCTTTCATGTAGAGCTTTCGATCTTTGCATCGAGACACGACTTCTTCGTTCTCGATCTTGGACTGACTACCTTCTGGTTTTTTTTTTCTCTCCTTCTTCTCTGAATTTCAGACGCACGCAGAGAGCAGAGAGAGAGCGAAAGACAGAGCAGAGAGAAAACCCAAATTCGATTGGGATTAGAAATGGGGATTGGGGTGAAAAGTTAGAAGAATCAAAGATGTAAAAGACAGATTAGAAGTAAACACATACACAGACCGAGAGAGAGAGAGAGAGAGAGAGAGAGAATCATAGATCAGAAAAGAAAGAAAGGAAACAGATACACGCACACACAATGCGCAGAGAGAGAGAGAGGAGATTTTTTTTTAATTTTTTAAACGCCGTTTGCTATGGGTGTTAAATAGGACAGGTGTTAAAATTTTAAGTGGGGAACCTAATGTACTGTACCTAAGTTTTGCCCAAATAAAAATACGATAAAGCTCCGCTCAACATTGCTCACAGGCCTAATTAAATCTCCAATGATTCCCTTCCCAATTTTTTTTGGTGGAAATGTTAACGAATGTGCTAATTGTATTGGTTTATGAAATATTTTTATCAACATTTTTATGAGACAAAAAAACTGAATTTTTATTTGTTTTTTATATTTCTCATAAAAATGATATCAAAACTTTCTTAAAACGGTCCATTAACAAATGTCCTAATGAAACCTGTTAATAGGATCCTTTTATTTTTTAGAGATCGTTAAAAATTGAATATAGAAAAAATACAATATTTGAAGGGACACAGTTTCAATTAACAATCCATAATGAACTAAATTAACAATTCATTGACAATTGTTACTAAACTAAACATAACTATTAACTACATAAGGATCACAATCTTACTATTGGTGTGGGTTTTAAATTCAATATTAACAAAGACCCTTTATAGGAGAGTCATGGAATTCTTGATTTAAGAAATTGCAATTTCCCAAACCAATAGATCCTATTGAAACTCTCCAAACCAACAGATTCGATCAAGCTCGAACTGAGAGTCGATCAATCCGCTCAATGTGGCCGTTAATGACAGGTGACTCTTTTGAAATTTGACAGCTTTTAGGTTGAGTGACGGGTCATTGCAAGAAACCCAATTCCAACAGATCTCCACCTTTACTCGTTGTCATTCTTTGCCGATATGAAGGTTTCTCTATGAGATTCCAGTCAGATTTTGACTAAATCTAACGAGATCTCGACATATCCAACAAGATCTACTCTCCCTACTGTAATATCGACTCCAACCTACATCCAATCACCCCTCATAATAACCAAAGCTGCTCAAACCCCTCTTCATTTTGAGTCCACGACGAGTTTCATTCCCCACCTGAAGTGATCGTGTTGAGTTCAAGTTGAGCACAAACCTAACCTAAACTGACCCATGAATAGCCCTAGTCTTCACCATCAATAAAATCAACAATGACTACAGTCAATATAATAGGAATAATATTGTTCCTTTTCCTAACCATATTTATTAGGACTCTTTTCTTCTTCTTTTTTAATTTATTTTTTAAATTCAATAATTGGGGGAAAGAGAATTTGAACCTTGGATGTTTCATTCAGAAACATCAAGAAATGCTAACTAGTTGAGAAATACAAATTTTCTATATCACTTTTTGTATTCTACTTTATACTCCACTAATTTAGTAGAACATAAAATGAAATGCAAAAAGTGACAAAGAGGATTATTATTATTATTTTTTTTGGGTTGAGAAATATAACACATAGGATTTGTATTCACCAATTGAGAAGCTATTGGCATTTGGACTCTCTTCTTAAAGGGTTGGTGTGGCATTTTTCTCTTAACCTTTTTCTCCCGTAACAACAATGAGACATATAAATGGGCCAAGCCCTCTTACTTAAATACCCTAAACAAGGTTGGAAAATTTTTAGTTAAGTTGGTCTGGACATAGACCATACTCAAGTTCAATCATTCATCCTATAAAAAAAAAATCGATCATTCAAGAGGCGATTGCGAATCCCATCCAGAACGTGCATAAGCATAAGAAAACAAAAAAAAAAAAAAAAAAAAACGTGTAAACCTCACGGTGGTCGTAACTCATAAACAGCTTTTAAATATGGTTTTCAAAGTTCTCCAACCAAATAAAAAAACACTATAAAGTTTCAATTTTCAACGTTGTGGAGGAAAATTATCTTGGTTTTTTAACCTGGTAAGAACAATCCCCATCTCCTACCTCCCTCAGTCAATGATTGTGGAGGTAGTTGAAGACGGTGAACGTTCTTGTCCTTCCCTCAATTAGTGCTATAACATGGTTTAATTTATTCTGCCAAGAACAAAAAAAACCAGCTGTGGAGAACCTCAACAGGGACGTGCACTCAACTCACATGGATTGCATAGTGAGTGTTCGATGTTTGGTTTACAAGAAGACAAACTTTCACTAAAGTCAATCAATTGATGTAATTTCCTTTGTGCCAAAAGAAAGGTCAAAAGGCTCTGAGTTTTCAGATTGAAATTTAGTAGCTACAACCACAAATTGTCTACAAAAAGTCATGACAAGAAATTTTCTTAGTTTTTCGAACTTATGGTATATGGGATTACAAGATAAAATTATGGGATTCTCTTTATGTTATACCATCCTATATTTTTTAATTAAACGTGAACTTACCGTTGAATTATATATATAACTTAAAATCTTAATCCCACCAAATATTAAGTTAAAATCTTTTGTTTGTACTTTTTTATTCCCTCATCCTCCTCACCTGCCGACAATAGGCCATGTTCTCTAAGGCTACCATTTCCAAAGTTCAATGAACCACCATATACTCTAAAAAAAAATCTGCAGCATCTACTTCTTCCTCACTCTTTTTTTTCTTCTTCTTCTGTTTATTTTTCTCTCAGTTGTTTCCTCATTGCAACTTCAAGTTTGCAATGCACACCATTTTTTTTTTCCTTTCCTTCAGTTTAAGCATGCAACAACACATCTAGAGTAAAAACAGGTGAGCCCATTCTTTCTTTTCCTTTAAATTACTCACGTACCATATTTTTATTATTATTACTTTAATATTTTAAAATCTCAGGTCAAAATCCATATTAATCGAATATTAGTTAATTTTTTTTATTCATTAGTTCATTTTTGTATGTAATTTTAAAATTTTAAATAATAAAAAGCTTCAAATTTAAATATTATATAAATGTGATAGTTATTAATTTCTAATTGTATGTAAGATATAAAGAGATAATTGAATGGTGAATGTGAAAAAACATTGTTAAAAACAAAAACAAGTTTCTCAAAAAAAAAACAAAAACAAAAATGGAAACATTATTATCCTATTATTAGACAACTAACTAAAGAAACTGAACCTTTCTATTACTCTTCCCTCCTTCCTCACCGATTTCAGATCCCCCTTTTATTCTCTCTCTCTATCGACATTGTAACTGTGTAACTCTTTTCTCTATCTTCCTCTTCATCAACTTTGTCAATCTGTTCTTGTCTAGTTAAAAGGGAAGATAACAACACATTCTTTCATGGTGTCAAACGTGTCAGACATGGCCGCGGCCGGAGAGGGATCATCATCGAAATGGATTCTTGAAAGCATTGAGATTGATCCGCTGGTGGACGTTCCTATAGAAAACAAGGAGCCAGACGAGACTAACAACCCATTCAAACCTTTGAAACAAATAAAATCCTTGAAGAAAAGCACTAGTAGTGTAAGGAAAAGGAATGGTATCCAAAGTAACAACAATGTACCTAGGATGGGAAGAATGTTATCTGGGGCATCTAGAGGCCTTAAGAGCTTACGCTTCCTCGACCGGACAATGACTGGGAAAGAAGCCGACGCGTGGAGGTCCATTGAGAAGCGCTTCAATCAACATGCACCCGATGGGAGCCTCTGCAGAGACAAATTTGGAACTTGCATTGGTAAATTGAAACAAAAAAAAAAAAAAAACAATGTCTTTGCTTTAATGGAATACAATGTGATACTTTCAATTCTTATTTTTATTTTTATTTTTAAATTTATTTATAGGAATGGGAGCAGAATCAAAGGACTTTGCCGGGGAATTATATGATGCCTTAGCAAGGCGCAGGCAAATATGCACAACGAATGGGATAACAAGAGAAGAGTTGAGACTGTTTTGGGAGGACATGACTAACCATGACCTTGATTCTAGGCTTCAAATATTCTTTGACATGTAAGTAACTTTATTTTGTCTCTTTGGCCTATATCATGCATAATAATGCATGAGGCATAAACCAGAATGAGGAATGTAGAAGATGTATTTCAGGTGTGACAAGAATGGTGATGGGAAGCTGTCAGAGGATGAGGTGAAGGAGGTGAGGAAAAAGACCTATATGAATTTATTGTTTCTATCCTCTCTGTTTTCTTCTTGAAATGTTCATGAGTCAGAATTCTGAAAATTGTTATGTAAAAGGTTATAGTTTTGAGTGCCTCTGCAAACAAGCTAGGAAATCTTAAAAAGCAAGCCACGATATATGCATCTTTAATCATGGAAGAGCTTGATCCTGACCATCAAGGGTATATAGAGGTAAAAGATCTTTAATTTTTGAAGCTCCTTCAGTTTCCGTTCTTGTTTTTTTACCATTCCTGGTATACATGTAGAGGCAAAGCATTTCTTCTAAGTTTCTGTTCCAAACAGATGTGGCAACTAGAAACTCTACTAAGGGGAATGGTGAGCTCTGAAGATGGAGGTAACCAGAAACTTTCCAAGAGAACCCAAACTCTAACAAGGGCTATGATCCCCAAGAGATACAGAACTCCTGTTAGCAGATTCTTATCTGAAACTGGGGAACGTATACATGATAATTGGAGGAGAATATGGGTTGTCACATTGTGGTTAACCATCAACTTGGTCCTTTATCTTTGGAAGTTCAATCAATACAAGCACCATGGGGCATTCCAAATCATGGGTTATTGTGTCTGCATTGCCAAGGGTGCAGCCGAGACTCTGAAGTTCAATATGGCTCTCATCCTTTTTCCTGTTTGTAGAAAGACTCTTACTAAGTTTAGGTCAACATTTCTCAGTAGCTTAGTTCCTTTTGACGACAATATAAATTTCCACAAGTTATATGCACTAGGAATAGCCGTTGGGACTTTTGTTCATGCTACAGTGCACATAACTTGTGATTTTACAAGGTTGGTATCATGTCCAAAGGAAAAGTTCATGACAATTCTAGGGTCTGATTTCAATTACAAACAGCCAAGTTACATGGATTTGGTGGAAAGTACCCCAGGTGTAACCGGGATTCTAATGGTCATTATAATGGTTTTCTCCTTCACATTGGCCACACATTCGTTTAGAAGAAATGTCATCAAGTTACCATGGCCTCTCAACAATTTGGCTGGGTTCAATTCCTTCTGGTATGCACATCATTTGCTGGTGCTGGCGTATATCCTCTTGGTCATACATGGCTACTTCTTGTTCCTCACAAAGGACTGGCAGAATAAGACGGTATGTATTGATTTTCAGTAATAGAGATATCCTAGTATTTGCAACTTCTCCCTTGAGCATATTCTAGTTCAATCACATATTATTCAATAAATTGTCAATAATCTATTCTATAAAATTTTACAAAATACTTCAAATTTTGGAATGACAACATATATTTCATTATCAAACAGGCATACACAGGGAACAACAAACATAGTCTTCCTGGATTTCATCTTTAGATTTCTGATAATATATATTGCCATTGGCTTCTTGATATTTTCATAAAAACTTCCCAACTAATTATAACTCCTTCCTTGTTGCTGATTTAGTACAAGTGTCACCGTGGCATCTTAATTGTGTTCCACGAATGATTTTTGCTCACTTAGTACTGCTTTTCAACATTAAGCATTGCTCTTTCCCTTATCTACTTTCAGTCTTAATTAAGTCTTCCGGAAGTCCTTGGAACTCTCACTAAATTCTGTTTCTCACTTCATACGTGAATACCATATTCTAAAACATTCCTGAAGACAACTATATCTCTAGTCTGCCATAACTTGGTGCTGAAAATATGTAGCATTTCTTTTTTATGCAGACATGGATGTATCTTGTTGTCCCTGTACTATTATATGCTAGTGAGAGAGCTTCTACACTAATTAATGAAAGCAATCATCAGGTCGACATCATTAAGGTAAGTGTTATTAACTTCATGTCAACTTATATACAAATGGAGGAAAATGAAACAAACTCATCCTATTTCTTGGACATTGCAGGCAATCATATACACGGGAAATGTTTTAGCACTATACATGAGCAAACCTCTAGGATTCAAGTATAAAAGTGGCATGTACCTTTTTGTTAAGTGTCCAGATATATCAAACTTTGAATGGTAATAAGTAAGATACAATGATAATTAAAGTAACCCATCTGCAATCTCTATACCCAACACTACTCATTTGTTGCAGGCATCCTTTCTCCATCACTTCAGCACCAGGAGATGACTACTTAAGTGTCCACATAAGGACCTTGGGAGACTGGACTACAGAGCTTAAAAACAGATTTGCACAGGTGATGTACCCATTACAATTACATGCTACGCACACGCATATTATAATGCCTAAACAACAGTAGTAAGTCACTTTTTTCTGAGATCGCATTGGAATCATAAACACAGGATTTCAATTCTTCCTTATGCCTAATGTCTTCCGGACCTTGTAAACATCCTGGAATTTTGAGGCACATATTTCAAATTCTTTTTTCCTACAACATACTGAATCAAAGAAATGCAGGTCTGTGAGGCCCAAAGTACCCAAACAAGAAGAGGAAGTCTCGTGAGAATGGAAACTAAAGCGTGTCCAAACTATGATATTTCACAATCAGAGTGAGCAGAATCCTAGACAAACCTATTTCACAATTCTCAGCATAGTATCGTAACTCAAACCTCCTCTTTTTTGTGGCAGATATCCAAGGATCCTTATCAAAGGACCATATGGAGCCCCAGCTCAGGATTACAAGAAGTATGACATCCTTTTGTTAATAGGTCTAGGAATTGGGGCCACTCCATTCATCAGTATTCTAAAAGACCTCTTAAACCACATCAAGCCAACTGACCTTGAAGATGTAAGTCAAAATGCAAACCATATATAAATTTGTTGGAGATAGGTGGACATATCTGGTATTGACTTTGAAAAAGAATTTAAATGCAGGATTCAAGACAAAACAATTCATCATGGTCAAATAAGAAGGGTCCTGAAAGAGCTTATTTTTACTGGGTAACAAGGGAACAAGGCTCCTTTGACTGGTTTAAAGGAGTCATGGATGATATTGCAGAGTATGACCACAATGTGGGTTTGAAACATAGAACAACTTCACTTCAAATTTTGTGCATTTACATTAATCAATTGACTAGAACCTTTATGTGATCCTTATATGTTGCAGAATGTAATAGAAATGCACAATTACCTGACTAGTGTCTACGAAGAAGGAGATGCACGGTCTGCACTTATTGCCATGGTGCAGCAACTGCAACATGCTAAGAATGGAGTTGATGTTGTCTCTGAAAGTCGGGTATTAACTTAGAACACAAAAACTGTCATGTAATGCAGTTTTAGTAAATTTTGAGTATGTTATTTAATATGTCATTACTACAGATACGAACACATTTTGCAAGACCCAACTGGAAGAAAGTTTTTTCTGACTTGGCAAGTACACACCAATCATCAGTAATAGGTAATACCTTTTCTGATAATTTAACAACCAATTATTATGATGATCTTAAGCTGCAAACTATCAGTTATATGTTACTACTAGTTGATTATTAAATCTGCTGGTGTTGTTGCAGGTGTGTTTTACTGTGGAAGCACTGCACTTACCAAATCACTAAAGAAGCTTTGCCAAGAATTTAGTTTAAACTCATCAACGCGCTTCCATTTCCACAAGGAGAACTTCTAGTTTAGCTATTTCACAATGGCAAAACTTTAGTAGGCACACACTTTATTAATTTATTTATTTTTCATTTATTTAAAGATGTTCCTCTTCTTGTTGTTAGTAGTGTACATTCAGAAACGTATAGGGATATGTACAAAGCAGGTAAAAAGTTTGAATTAGAATTTCTATAAAGTTCACATTTGTGCTAGATTTACCTTGCAACCATGTTTCTTAGCGCTCCTTCTGCTCTTGCTATTAGCTTTTAAACTTCTTTCATGCTAAGCTCACAAACTTGGTCCTATAGTATCATGTGGGAAATACCTTTGGTACAACACACTTGATCTTCTGTCACATTTTCAACTAAAAGTGAAATTTTTTGAACCCCTACATTGCTTCCAACTTACCTTTGTCATTTCAATTCTTTGACGTATCTGCAATCAATATAAATAGTAGTTGATGAGGAGATGCTTTACATAAATGAAAGTTCATAAGTGAATTCTAAGCTACAAACAAAATAAAACCATCCAAACAATTGAATAAGCAATGAGGAAGCATGACCTAAAAGCAAGTTGTCAAACTATTTCTCCATAAATGTCTATTTCTTTTTACTGTTTCAAAGAGATACATTCTAATTTATTCCCCATGGTTCAAAACTTCTAGAGCCCGTTTGGTAAGAGATTTCTAGTAACATTATTTGTATTTTTTTTGAAAATACGTGTAGGTAAAAAAGTGTGTGATAATACGTATAAAGTTGTTTAAACAACAGTAACAAACGGGCCCCTAATAACTCATGATATAATTTAAAGATACCTGGGTTCTGTCAATATACAAAAGGTGGAAAAATAAAGCCTAGTCAAACAATCTTGGAAAGGGCCCAACATAGAATATTTGTCAATGGTGCTAGACAATGGTGATAGTGAGGTGCAAGGTTCCCATGGAAAAAGATGTGCGGGGTTAATAGTTGGAAACCCATGGATAATGCACTAGTAAATTATGGAAAAAGCCTATTAAACAAAGGGAAGTGAGTAGGACTTGTTCATGGCCCATAGAGAGGTATTGAATCCCACAGAGAGACAGAAACTCACATGTGCATACCTAACACAAGCAATGAAGAAGTATGACCTAAAAGCTAAAGTTGCTAAGCTATTTCTTCATAAATGTTTATTTCTTGTTACCACCTTAAAGAGATACATTCTGATTTTTTCCTGTCAATTAGTTCCATGCTTCTAGTAACTTATGATGTAATTAAAGATACCTGGGTTTTGTCAACGTAGAATAATAATAATATGCATATACAAAATAGTCCATCCCCTTAGAGCATCCACATTGGTGGAGCCATAAATTTAGCAATATGACTCCACAAAAAATTACTTTATTTATTTTACCTTCTTACTTTACAATAAACTCAACATCAATGGATCTATATTTTTAGCTATTTGATTAAAATAATATAAAAAATTCATTAAAAAACAATGTGAACACAACCAAAAGAGATTTTTTTTATTAAAAAGTAGTGTGAACACAACAATTTAATAATATATATATACACACATATGAGCTATAGTGCACAACCAAATGTAGCTATACACTGTAGTTGTGGAGCCAAAAAATATAGCTTTGGCTCCACCAATGTGACCACATTTTGATATTTGGTGGTGCTAAAAATAGCAATATAGTTTTTTAGCACCACCAATACTAGTGCTCTACCCTATACTCAAGCAAATAATATGCATACACTCACCTATAGAGCATTCATATTAGTTCGTGCAAAAATTTCTATCTATTTTAGTATAAGAACCAATTTTTATTTTTATTTTTTACTTTACATACTTTTCAAAACACACCACATCAGATTATCTATATTACACTACATTTCATTAAAATATCATTTTTTTAAAAAAAAAATTGTTTCACTTTATTCATATATAAAAACTATTACTCACTTAGTCACTCTCTTCTTTTATCTTCGAGATACGTAAATAAAGAATAAACAATTAAATGCAAAATAAATAGTATCAGTGTAAATTTATATAATTACTGTGGCAAATTTGTAAATTTACGTAGTAATACGCGGACTGATGTAAGACTTTTTAAGGAAAAATTATGTAAATTTTACATCTTTTTCTATTATACACAGACTGGCATGAATTCTAAAGCCTTGATTAATTGCTATGACCTGTAGTTTCATGCATTGACGGAGCAATTCATGGACTAGCCCCCTCTATTTTTTTTTTTTTTTATAAAAATAATATATGTTGAAATAGAAAATTCTATAAGAGAAATGCTACAGTTACAAATTTTTTTTACAACATTTTTACAAACTATTGAAGTAGCAAATTCTTACTGGTTTGTATCTAGTCCCACCATTTACATAACTTTTTTACTTACTAATAACCACTCATCATATATAACAACAATTTGTAGATCTAGTATTTTCCTCATTTTAAAGGTCATAAAAAATTTATAGATCTAAAACCTAAAACAAAATATACAAGCCCAAAAAATTAGCCTAACAACAAAAATTAACGATAGTAAAGCTAAAAAAAAATTAAGACAACGATAAACCAATTTTACAAAAAACAAACAACTTAGCCCTTTAAAAAGTTTTAAACAAAATAATGTCCTTATCAGCAAAAGACACACTATACACACATAAAAAAAATAATAATAAAAGAAAACCCTTTCAGGCTAAATAGCAAAGTCGAAAGTCAAATCCACCGCACGTAACCAACAGCAAAGCTCCCCCCTAACTATAACTCTGGGCTTTGTCCCTGGGTTCATGTTGCATTATTGCTTACACCTTTTGCCATTTTGCTTCTCATGCTCTCCCATAAATGCCACATGATCATTCTTTTATATGGCATATCTAATAATTTCTAGGGTAAATTACAATTTATCCACCTGTGGTTTGACCGAGCAAAACTCCCTCCTAACTCTAATTCCGAGCTTTATCCCTAGGTTCATGTTGCATTATTGCTTACACTTTTTGCCATTTTGCTTGTCATGCTCTCCCCTAAATGCCACTTGATCATTCTTTCATATAGCACATCTAATCATTTTTGAACAAATTACAATTTATCCACCTGTGGTTTGACTGAAATTTAAGTTGTCTACTTGTGATTTGAAATTTGACACTTTAGCCATATGAGGTTTGACAAAAGTTTAAACTGCCTACCTGTAATTTGAAATCCCATGATAAAATTTTTCCACTGGATCCTTTTTGATCTTGTATTTTTAGGTTTTTTGTGTTTTTGGACAAAAGAGACATAAAAATGGAACAAAATATATTTGACCATGTTTTTAATAGAAGAATGTTACGAAACTTTAACTGAGCTAACCTTAGATGGGTAAAGTGTCAAATTTCAAACTACAGGTAAGTAACTTATGTTGTATATATAGGTATATATATGGATAGGTTGTAATAATGATGTTTGAGTTTGGAGAATATTGTTTCATAAAGTGAAAATTCAAATTTCCGGAATTTTCTAAGTGAAAATTAGAAGTTAAGCATTTTTGATCGGTCGAAGCTTTGGCTCGATCGATCGAAATTGTAAAAAAAAAAAATCTTAGAGTCTTTGGATGTCTCAATCGCTGCTCGATTCCTGTTCGATCGATTGAAAAGAGCACATGATCGATCGAAAGGAATTTTCGATCAATCGAAAATCGTGAATCAGGATTTTCTGCTTAATTTTCAGATGACTGTTTAGAGAGTTTGAAGAGGTTTCAAGCCTTATGAACGATTTTATAAAATATTTTAACTCTCCATACGTGTCTTTTGATGAAATATAACCCTATAAGTATAAATAGAAGCTTATGTTCACTTGAAAAATAGTAAGTTATCTGTGGTCATTCTCCAGAATTGCTATCTATAAAACCTAATATCTTGGTTGTATTCTGGGGACAAATTTGTGATAACCCTTTAGTAACAATAGTGTGGGGGGCAAATATTGTTTAAGGAAGATGATATTGTTCTTCCAAGTTATCTTTTTTTCTATTTGTCTTTTGTGTTAATCTTGTTATTCTATTATTATTTTGCATAATATCTCCAACAACTTAAACTTGGACCAAATCATAAGTGGGTAAGTTGTAATTTACCCTAATTTCTAAGATCAATAAAATCCCAAATAATCCCAGAACTCTTAGGCCTTTCATCTGACTAACCTGGTGATTTTTTAAATTATTTATTTGGGTCGGGTACCTCTTACCTTGATGAATTACTTTATTTTGTCAACTGGGCTATTTCTTTATTGCCAGGCCTTGTCATCCCCTTGAATGGGCCAAGACATAACCCAGGGCCATTGCTCCTATAAAGTACCTTTGGCACTTTATAGTGCGTGTTGTTCCGGTAATAGCTATTGGAAAATAAAGGAGGTGGCAACCAGAGAAGGGCCTAAACTATGGAGTTTTTTGAAATATATAGCCCACTGGAAAACCAAGATAGGTTTCCTATAAGACTCGATATCAAGGAAGCCTAGTTTTCATGGTACGGAAATTTTTAATATCAAACGGGTGAGTGGAGATAGATTTGGATTCAGTGCAATAACTACGACTATTTCACTTTATAATTACCCCTAGTGCGTGAAAGGGAAAAGGTTTTTTTTTTTTAAGTTAAAAAGTTAAAATCTAATGACTGAGATTGAAAGTAAATATTTTGAGTTTTAATCTCATCCATTCAAAAAGTATTGCATGATGCAATAGCACCATATCTCAATCTAGTGAAAATAGATGGGACAAAGGATTTGTATTCGAAAATGAAATATTACCATTTATTCAAAAGGTTTTTTTGTTTGTTTGTTTGTTTGTTCAAGAAATAAATACACACGGAAGAGGGATGGGATTTTAAGTTTTAACATAGACAATCCCAAAAGTAACTTAAAGACCTTAGAGCACTTGTATTAGCTCATTCCAAGACATTATATACAAAATTTTCAAGATACCCATATTTTGAAAACTATAAAGACACAAAAATTCTTGTAAATTTTAGCGTAAGAACATATTTTTTTCTATTTTACATACTTACTTTTTAAAACACCTAATATCTCATTATTTATTTTACACTACATTTTATTAAAATATTTTTTTCTCCTAATTTTAAAAATTGTTTCTCCCTTTTTTTTCCGTATAAAACAACCAACATCTATTTTATTCTTTTATCCTCAGAATACGTAAAGAAAGTATAAAAAACTAAACGCAAAATGAATAATGTATGTAAATTTACATAATTAATATAACAAATTTGTAAATTTACATAATTATACATTCACTGATATTTCATTTTAAAGCAAAAATGTGTAAATTTTACACACTTTTATATTATACACCTACTAATGTGAGTGCTCTTAGTCCCTCAAATCCTGTCCATTTGTAAATTTACATAATTATACATTCACTAATATTTCATTTTAAAGCAAAAATGTGTAAATTTTGCACCCTTTTATATTATACACCTATTGTTGTGAGTGCCCTTAGTCCCTTGAACCCTGTCCATTTCTCTAAACAAGGCAAGTAGTACACCTAAATTGGTTTAGAGTTGACTTTTTTTCCCCTTATAAACTACTATTTAGAGTTGTTAAAAAATAATGTTGAAATGTAAGTCAATTTGTTTCTACAGGTTCAAAGAAAAAAAATTGAATTGTGATGTACTACTTTGTCACAACATGCTCTTTGAGCTGAAAATTTTCTAACTAAAGTCTGACTGATAAATAAACACTCAAAAATTAAAAGTACCGATAATAGTAAAACAAAGAAGAAAAACAATATTTAAGGCTATAAAATACCAGTTGAGGCTTTGTCACCCCAGACTTCAATTGCTTCTTCAGAAATTTATATCAGACTCCTAAATAAATAGTTAAGAACTCCTATACTCCAATTCTCTAGTAATTGCAAGATCATCCCTATTTTTTCATGAGATTTTTATTAAAAAATTGCATAAAGAAATTCCATTGTATATATATAAGGCACCTTCTTACCCACTCCTACAAATCAACCCAGGGGTATTCGTTCATTGGTTGCAACTATAATTATCATCTACATGTCAAAGAACCAAGCAATAACATGGCATAGCAAAACTGTAGGGACTCAAATTGGATTAGACCTAGAATAGGGATGAGTTTTTAGCCCAACAAGCCCAAACAATAAATTTTTAGAGAGTGGGCGAAAGAACTAATTCCATTTGGTAGAAAAGGTCATGAATATTGTGCGGCAAAGGAAGCTTCAAACTAACTAAATGATAAAAATTCTCCTCGGCTAGGTCTCAGGGGATATCTTTCTGGGTTCTATCGTTTTCTTCTTTTTCTCCAAAAGTCCTCTCTAATGTTACCCACTTTCCTGTTATATACTGCGTTCCTCACCCCATTTTCACTGTACACGTGTAGGTTCTATTCTGGGAACTCCTTTCTGTCCCATCCAACACCTCCCGGAACCTTCGCTCAGTAGCCATAAGGCTGCTTGGTTACTGTTCAGGTATCACATCCACATTAAGGCGGCCAGAGAGTTAGCTGGGAAGCATTTAATGTGGAGGTAGCAGTTTTAGAAGATATTTGTTATCTTTCCCGGTTCCTCCCTTGTTCCATATTTACTTTCCAGTTCGTATACAACTTTGCGGAGTACCTTGAATACTAAGATAGTTACATCCACATCAGACCATGGTATCCGAGGTGAGTCTTATCCTCGGATGCGTTTTGGGCCACTATATATGACTTCCATCCCTTTCTTTTATACTAGTCCCACAATATCTTTCTTTAACCATCCTCGGATAAGTGAGTGTCCTCGGACTGGGTCGTTGGGCCACAAGCCCATTTCTTGTGATTTCTACATCATTCTTTTGGATAACTGGCCCCACAAGAACGATGTGTATTCGTACATAATTAGTTCTCATCCATAACACCAAAACGGCATAGCAATAGTTTTGTTATTAATCAAAGTTAGGTAGGTTGTGGCTTTTTTTTTTTTTTTTTGGTTGCCAGCGACCTAGCTGTGGAGGAGATAGAGAGAGAAATGTGCAAAGAGACAGAGAGAGAGAGAGAGAGAGAGAAGTGCAGTGGAGAGAGAAAGAGTTAGACATATAAATTTTTTTGGGTTTAGAAATAAGTAAGGAATGTATTAAATAAGGAATAATAAATGACATCAATTAAAATATTAGCATTAACGAGGTTTTTTTTTTTTTTTTTTTCACACCGTTGGATCTACTTAAATCCAACTGGTTTAAAAAATGCGTAACTTTTTAGAGTTTCATCAGGTGAGAAAATTATTAGGTACTCCCGGAATACCATAAATGCGTATTTATCTTTCTTCTCACATAAATGATGGGTCCCACCATAAATTTAATTAGTAGGACTCACCATTCATGTGAGAGGAGGGAATACACATTTATGGTACTCCGAGAATACACAATAATTTTCCCATCAGGTGTAACTTGAACCTCTCTCTCCTCTCTCTCTCTCTCTCTCTCTTTCTCTCTCTCTCTCTCTCTCTCTATATATATACACACACACACACACACACTAGCCTCATTAAACGCGTTTTGCATGTGCGATGAGGCTTTAATACAATTTTTCAATTTAAATTTATCTATTGTTAGTGAGGTTACACAGGAAAGAATTTTTATAAAACTAAAATTTAAGATTTGAAATGTAGTAAGTAAACTACTGGGTTTAGTGCATGTTAGTTTTTAGGGAAAAAATGTATCAAACTTACGTGAGATATGTTTAAATAGAGAATGTGCTAATTTTTAGGAAAAAAAGTTTCTTTAATAGTTTTTTTTTTTTTTTTTTTTTTAATTTTGTTGAATTACAATTTTAATCATATTTTTATTTTTTAAGAATAAGGATTATCTAAATAGATTAGAGGCATTTTTGATATTTTTTGAAATTATAACTAACTTTTTGAATCCTCTTAATATATATATATATATATATATATTCTAGATCCACTTAGAAACCAAGTGAAGCTTTTATTTTTTTGAGAAATAATTACAATATGCTACTAACCTCATAGTTTTAACTATTTCCTCTCTAATCTATATAATACTAAAAATTGAAGCGTAGCAATTAATGTTGCTACGCTCACGTTGAGCCATGTCAGCAGCCATATCATTACCATATTTTTTCTTGAATTTCTCCTATAATTTTAAAATAATTTTCCTAAATTTTAAAATACTAAAAAAATGAAAATAATTCTGTTTTATCTCCACTATAAAGCCCAATCTTTATAGCTTTAATTCCACAATAGCTCAAGCCCAAGCCCAAGCCCCAGCTTGTATCACGGTTTCAAATTCCCTTCTGTCTCCTCACCTTTTGGTTTACTGTGTTTCACGATTTCTGTCTCCCCACCTTTTAAACGACAACCCTTCATCAGTATTAATTTTTTCAGCGGTTTCAATTCCTCAACAGCAACCCTTCAGCTTTTGCTAACGCCAGCCTATAACAACAGTCTCTCTGTCTTCCCTCCTTTGTCTCTTCCTCTCCTCACAATATATTAATACTGACAAAAGGTGGATGACTCAGTTCAGGTATTTGTGCTCTATTCTTGTGACTGCCCCGCATAATTATTCAATGTAAGGATTATATTATTTTGATTGAATTTTTTTTTTCTTTTAAAAATTTTTTACTGCCTCTTTCATGCTTTGATATGGATGATTGTTATGTTGATTTTTCTTTGTATTTGATTTTTTTAAGGATGTTGAATTTTTGATTGCTGTGTTTTTTAATTGGAGCTCTACCACTTTTGTATTGTGGGTCGTATATGGGTTAGTGTGATTCTAATTTCTTCGTGTAGTGCTGTTGTGTGGATACCTCAACAATTTGGTTTGGTTAACATATGGGATAGCTCTTGCTAGGGATACGCCAACTGGGTGTTTTAATTGGAGTTCTAACTCTTTTGTGTTGTGGGTCATATATGGGTTTATGTAGATATTGTTTAAAGAGAGAGGCTAAACAGTTCATGTAGACTTATTTTCCATATGATATGAGGGGTTGCCCGAAATTAATAAAATGTGAATTAGAGTGGTCCAAAATTTCCCATATTCGATGTTTTGGTAATGACACTATTAAAATTCGTCCCCAGCTACGCAGATTGGTCTAAGACAGATCCCAGCCGTAAGTTTTCTCATATTGAATCGACCAAACAATTATCAAAGATTGCCAAATTCCCTTTCAGTTTTTTCTCTCTCTCTTAAATTTCCAGTTATACTTTAAGAAGCAACAATAAAATGGAATGTTCTATTCTCTTCAGCTGCAAATGATCGAAATTCAAGAGATGCATGTGATGACAAACCAAATAAGAGAAGCTCCAGATTTGTTTGTGCAATGGTAATACAAAAACAATGTGGTTAGTCCATCTTCTACTCACTCTTTTCTTTTATAGATTTTTTTTTCTCTGTGTTATTTCCAAGTGTAATTCCCAAATTTTGAATTAATGTGCTTGTAGGGTTATTTGATGATTATCCAGTTGGGGAGAGGTAAGAATTTTTTTTACCTACAAACAAGTTCAGGTATTTAAATTTCTCCTTTTGCCTAAGTCATTATTTTCTTTCTCAGCATAACACAATACAAGACTAATGCAATGATATATTTTTCTAGCTTAGATTATTGGGAGAATTTATGTGAAACAATCTTGGACAATATTAAGGGTCTACTTAGATCCTTAGGAAGTTTTAGGAGACATATGCATAATTTTTTAGATCTGTAAAATTTTCATTTGCCCAAACTCAAACACTCAAAAACACCTCATACAATCTAAGTTTCATAGACTACAAAAAATCTTTTTTTACAAATTCCTGATGCAATAAGCTATTCTTGGTATAAAGTGCGCATAATAAAAGAACACCAAAATCTACTTAAAATTATGCAGGGCAAGGATTTTGTTATTATAAAGAAAACAAACTTTTCCCTATCCTGGCTGCCTTGACTAAGTTAAGTAGGAAGTATCTTATTCTTTTTTCCTTTTCCCATCTTGGATTTGTTCATTTTGCATGATAAGTAATGTCTGTAATTTCGTTTATCAAAAGCAAAAAAAAAAAAAAAAAAAAGTCTCTAATTCCACTGTTTTACTATTTCATTTTTCCATCTACTCTACTTAATAGAGTGGAGAGTGGCCCCATTTATGATGACTCAATTCTTGATAGAGTCTTACGTAGGAATTGGATTCTCAATTCTAATATCCTTTAAGTCCAAGTAATGGAATGGACTGGATTCATCTGTATAGTTTTGTACAGGTGATTTTGCTATAATTTGTGTTCTCCTTGTTGTAAAAGTATCAATCTTTGTGTTGTATATGGAGATTGGAGGTTGCAGCAATATGCTATACAGAATGATGCATAGCTTGCTCTGCTGTCTGGTTGTTTGGGTTGTGCCGGTATTTTTGTTTTGGTAGATAGGGATTAATTTAAATATTTTGAGTTTATTTACGTTGCATGCATCATGTGAGCCTAGATTTTTGGGTTGGGTCTTCTCCTGTGTGATTTCAACAATTATGTGTGTAGGCATGTGTAAATATTTTCTGTCATTTTTGTGTGTAAGTATTTGGGTTGGGTCTTATCCTATGTGATTTCAACGAACATGTACTGTAAGAGTATAACTTTTGCTGTCATTTGTCAACCACTTTGTTTTATGGCTATTGAAATTGTTGTATAACTTAATCTAGTCCTTTGAACTGATTCTGTTGTGGACTTATTTTACGTGTAATTTAATAATTTTATAGAATTTGAGTTTGATTCATTTCTATCTGTTTAAAATATTCAGTTTTTGGAAATTCTGAGAATTGGGGTTTTATATATTAAATTTTTTTTTTTTGAGATGTGGGTTTGTTTATAAATCTATTATAGGATGTTGGGTCTTGTATATTAATATTTGAATTGTTGTAATATAAGACTTTTTAGGGATTTTTATAGGTTTGGGGTCATCGGGAAGATGGGTTTGATTGAATAAAGAAAAGGGGCTATTTGGCACAATATTTATGAATTCATTAGCTTTCAGCAATAATTATGTTTTGTTTGGTTTTCGAGATAAGGTAGGAATAGAAAAGTAATTTGGGTTTTTGACTATGGATTGATTTTGATGTTCAATGTAACAGAACCTTGTGCTATTAGGGAGCCTGGTACAACTTTTTGTTTTAGTCCTGGAGTGGCTGTATAGCTTGGGGATTGAAACAAAATAAATAGTAAGATTAAAGATTTTGTTTTGTTTTTTTTCCAAGCGCTTTTCTCATCAACTAGAGGATTGTTGTAATTTGATTCAATGAACCACCTTATGCTGGTTGGTGACACATTGGGCAACAGTTTGGATTTAGAAGTTGAAGACTTAATTAAAGTGTGACAACATAGCGGATAAGGCGAATGTGGAAGGATCGTATCAAACTCAAGAGGCTTAAGGAAAGATCGAAGATTGTAGCCCAACAAGTTGCAGAGAAGCAGAAGCCCAAGCAGACCACTGAGATCAGGCTCGGAGGAAGTAGAGCACAAGATGGGATTCTCAAGTATATGCTGAAGTTGATGGAAGTTTGCAAAGCTCGCGGCTTTGTCTATGGTATCATTCCTAAGAAGGGTAAGCTAGTGATGAAGAGATTGAAGCAAAAGAATTGGAAAGGCGAATGTGGAAGGATCGTATCAAACTCAAGAGGCTTAAGGAAAGACCGAAGATTGCAGCCCAACAAGCTGTAGGAAAGTAGAAGCCCAAGCAGACCACTGAGATCAGGCTCGGAGAAAGTAGAGCCTAAGATGGGATTCTCAAGTATATGGAAGTTGATGGAAGCTGAATGGAAAAACATTTGTTTTCCAAATATAATTAAATGAATATAATCTCAAGTTTAGATGGGAATTCTACATAGTTAAGAGGAAGTTTTTGACTCTGTTATAAAAACTGACAAAAAAATTAAGCTTGAGAAGTGCATTTTTTTTTTTTTTTTTAATATAGCAAAATTACAAATTTGATATCTAACTTCTGCATGTCGTAATACATTTCTCAATGTATTTTATTGACAAGCTTATATTAGTGATACTTCAAATGAATGTAAGAACAACAATGGAAGAAGATACAAAAAGTACTTTAAAGTTGTCTTTCAATTTATTGGAAATTGATATTTTAGCATTTATTGGATATTTGAGGATATAAAGGATTGAATCCTAATTTTAATTTTAATTTAAGTTTGATTTATATTTTCCATTTCATAATTTAATGTTTCATATCAAGGATAGGAATCCTAATGTGAAATCAAAGATGAAAAAACAAAGAATTGTTTAAATCTTTGTACATAATAGTTTTACGACTAGTGAAGCTAAAAGTAATAGGTGACCAAAATGAAAGTTTTAGACATATTTAAAATTTTGTCGCTAGTTGTTATGCTATGGTATTTCTATAAATAAACTTATATTTACCAAAAAAACTGAAAAAAAAAATGTAAAAGTAATCATTATAGGAGAGTGGTACATACAATTTCGAGTTGGCCACAGCTGGGGACAACAACCTCTGATGCCCCCACACTGTTTTTTGTGATAGAAGCAAACAAAGGAAAGAACACAACAGTTTTCATGTGGTTTGGCCATGAAAGCCTACGTTCACGAAATCTGTCCTATATATGTTTTATTTTGCAGTGCTTTCTTTTGTTACAGATATTCCTTTATATACATGAGTATTACAGACAGGATCCCTAAAGATTTGCAATTTCTGTATATGAATATAATTGTTGTTTTTCTTGCTTTCCTTGCGAATTTGATTCTCTTTCTCCTAATTCTTTGCTGATGAAGCTGGTAACTTAATTGTCATAATATTGGTTTAGTCTCCCTCAACAATTAATGGGGTTGGTAAGCTTATCATATTTTAATCTTCTTAATACTTCATCTCAATGGATGTCCATAACAACCAACTTGCGAAGAACGAATTCAGCTTATGATTGCCTGAGTGCTTTGGTGAACAAATTCACTGGTTGTTGGTTTGTAGAGACATATACAGTCGGGATATATAGCATGTTTTGGAGTTTCTCTTGCATTATGTAGCAATCTATCTCGATATGTTTTGTGCGTTCATGTGATTTTGCATTAGAGAAAAGAAAATTACAAAAACTAAGAATATTGAATCATTGAACACATAGTTCAAAAAATGCATTGTTGGCATTTTATTGATAAAACCTAAAATTCTTTAGACAACAATTTATTACTCATATCAAATAAGTATTTTATTTAGGAATTTGACAGCAATGAAATTTCTTAAGACACATGCCTTAAATATAACCATATTAGGACTACTAAATAATTGTTGTGTATTATTTTTCACAAAAATAATGAATTTGAGTGAGGCTTTTAAAATTTGTATAATCTAGATCTATTTGTAATGCTATTGTTTTTTTATGAGATACTGTACTACAATTTTTTTAAAGTTAAGATTTTTTTTTAGGGGGGCCAATTTATAATTTTTGGAGACCAAACTCTTACCATAGATGAATGCTAAGTGCTAACAAATATCAACAAGGCCTACAATATTTACAAAACCGTTCAAGCATTATATTATAATATCAAATTGAATCGGTTTGGTGCTCATCCAAACTTAAGAGCAATCAGCAATAACCTTATTCTTCTAAAAAAACAAGCAATAACCTTTTTAAGTAATTAAGCATATTTAAATGGTTCTTTATTTCAAATTCCAAGGTAAAAACAATCCCAATGGATTATGGAAAAGAGTAATGCATATATGGGTCCTCACCTCTCCGTAGCATTGCCCTTTTCCCATGACCCTCGTTTTGTAGACCTCACATGAGTGCGTTTTATTCCGTATAATCACAATCACAAGCTTCAAACTAGCTATTAACTTTAAGCTTCCAATACAGTTCATTTTTAATTATCATTGTCCTAGGTCGGGTTTTAGACTTTTAGTGTTGATTTTCATTGCCTCTAACAGTATAATCAGTATTGCATTGACTTGTCTGAAAGGTCCAAGACAAACAAAAAGCTGTTCCGGACCATGTCCACAAAGTACCATTGTTGCAATGTGGCAGCTTTAAGATGTACATGTGACAAAGCTGAAAATTAATAGAAAAAAGAAACACCATTTTCAAACCCAATGCGCAGGTTTTTTAATTTTATCATAATACACACATGTGATGAAAACAGGTACGTTTGTAGTAGTAGCACTGTTGGACCCGAATCCATTACTCATTAGACAATTGAGATCTTTCCCACACTAGCCTAGAAACATAACAGAAACCAAGACAATAAATAAAGTCACAGAAAGATTTAAGAGTATCTATAGCACCACAGAGAGATAGAAAGACAGAGAAAGAGTTGTGGAATGTTAGAAACTTAGAATTGCTTGGATGTGGTGCCCTCTTCTTTGAGATTAGTGGCTGTGATAGGGAAGAGTTCTAGAGTCTGGAGGGGTCTAGCGCAAGGTGGAGAACTTGGACCCGTTTCCATCATCATCCAATCATGGCCGTACATTTTCTCCATCTCCAACTTCTGTGGAATATCCTCCTTCCACGTGTAGTTCATCACTTGTGTTGATGCAACTCCACCTCCTCCCTATTCCAAAAAACATAATCAATAAAAGAATTCAATCACTTGTGTTTATTATTTAAAAATCTGATTTTTCTTTTTATCTCTAAAAACTTTAGAATGACCTTATGGATGTTAGTTTTATAAAAAAAATTTAGGAAATAACTCATTTTTTGCCATATGTCTATGGTGGGCTTTGCGAAATTGTTTTGGAGATTTTATAATTCCGAAATTCAATTAATTTTTCACTAATAGAACTAGTTATATAAACTCATATCAAGTTTGTTGAAGCTAAAGTATATTTTCAATTAGTGTGTTTTAATCCAAAAATTTCATACGCCCCTTTGAATAAATGCTTTCATTATTTTTAAAATTTCTCTATCCCTCTCTCTCATGATTTCTTTTCTTGAAAATATTATTTAGTTTTCATTATTGAAATTGCATGCACTCATGTTTAATATAAAAGCAGGACCATAGTGTTAAAAATTACTTAAGCTTTATATGATTTTTCCCCAATTTTGTTCACTTTTTTTTGTTTATTAGTTAAATATTTCTGTAATAATTTGAGCTAAAGACTTTGATTTAAGCATAACCAATTTGTTGTATATCTCGATAGCGTGTTTATCTTTTTTTTTTTTCCTTCCTTTTTTTGAAAATTTAATCTTAATTTTTTTTTTTAAAGACTACCAATTTTTTTAGTTTGGTATCTCTATATTTTAATTTAATATAAATTTAACCATTCTTTACACTTACCTATGAACTTTAACTCGTTAAAACTAACACTCATATAGATTCATCATGTCATTGACATAAGACTGTGCTATCTTATAGGTTTTTTAAAGTATAAAAATATTAATGATATTCATGCAAATAATAGTTCTTGCCATACATGAAGGATTTCACCAATTTCCTATATATTGTGCGTACATAATTTATTTTAACCTAAATTTTGAAGAGATGTAGATTGAAAATTTTTTGGTTATGATATTTATTTACTGTTATATACTGTTTCCATGTCAAATAGTTATATATAAAATAATAATAAAAACCATGTGAAATATTTTTAGAAGCTTATTCTAATAAATGTTGTCTATCACAAGTTTTTTAAGTGAAGGTATCCATAGATATAACTTATATTAACCAAAATAAATAAAATCAAAATAAACAAAGAATAATTGGATAAGGCAGTATAGATAAATTAAGAAACAATCACCAAGATACATGGGGCATCTAAACAAGTTTATCTTGTGCGAGTAGGGGTATTAGTCAATAAATTTAGAATTGATTGGAATGAGAAACTGAAAATAATTTGATTGATGATTATTCATTATGTTCATGTTCATGTCCTCGTAACAAGAAGATGATACAAAGCTTCTTCATCACCAAGCCCCAAAAGTCGGTAACTCGGTTGGTACTTATGCCTATACTTAATGAAGAGAGTGCAGGTTCGATACCTTGGATGTAGTCCCTCTAAAGTTTTAAAAGTAATAATAAAAAAGAGGAAAAAAACAAAGCCTTATTCAACCAAAAGAATATAAAATAAATAAAAAATAGAATCCCCATCCACATACAAACACACACAAAAAGAGGAAGCCACATAAAGTCCATGCGAGAGACTGTTTTTGCATGTCTTTCCACATGAAGAGCATGCAAAAGGCTGTGCTTGCATGTCTAACCTAGCTAATCATTAGTTGGATGAAGTCAGGCAGACAAACCAAACCCATAGTCAATATTTGAAAGAAAAGTTTACCCCTTCCACTGTTTTTACTTTTCATAGGTTTTTTTTGTCTTGTAATTTACCGGCCTCAAAACAAGACAGACAAGATGTGTAGTTAATTTAGCAACTGAAAAAAGTTAGAGATGCCCCAACAGTAAAGCATCTTATATTATATAATTATAATTATAATTAATAGGGAGAACAATAAACAAATATTGTATAAATATAATCAAGATTACCTGAGGAAGAAAGCTATTTGAAATGTCATAAGGAAATTGTGGAAGAGTAGAAGAACCAATAGAGTAGTCGAGGTAGCCTTGAAATTGGTGGTTTTGCTGATTGAGTTGATAATAATAAAGTTGCTGTTGTTGTTGTTGTTGCTGCTGCTGCTGTAGCTGCAATTGCCTACTGAGTTTCCTTCTGAGTTTCTGTCTGTCCCTTGCCTTGTGGTTCTGAAACCAGTAGAACACATTCTTGCCTTCAATCTTGCCATAGAAAGAGAGGTGGGTTGTGATCTTTTGTATCTGAGAAGCATTGGGAGTTCTAATCCCACTTCTGTACATCTCCTCCAAGATCATGAGTTGCTCTGGGGTTGGGCACCATCTTGAAGAGGCTGCTGGGGACATTGTTTGCTTTCTTTCTTTCTTTCTTACTTTGACTTCTAGCTATGTGTGTGTGTGTGTGTGTTTCTTGGGAGGGTTAAGGGGGCTTAAAAGTGATGATAAGGTATAAATAGATGGACAAAGAGAAACGTACAGTATAATAGTAAGTGAGAGACAAAAAGGAAGAAGATGTATAGAGAAAGCAGATAAAAGTTAATAAGATGTTAAAAGGGTGGAGAAAAAGCAGTAATGTTGATTGGTCATGCTGATGTTTCCCTGTGAGGGGCATTCAATATTGTAGGTGATCAGCCATGCACACACACACATACACATTCACACTCAGAGAGAGAGAGAATCTGTGAATGAGGGAAAACTGAGTGAGGATGTAAAGGTCCTTGAATGATTATGTCATCATCACCTTGTTATTTACTTTCTCAACAGAATGAATAAGACACAAAAGCTGTGAGACTGATTCAGACGAAAGTCTCTTCTTGTTACCATCGGGTGCTACCAACAAGTTCAGCCAACTTGCTGTTGATGCGCGTGATCACCACGCTTCACACCCTTATCAATATCATTTCATCATGCTAATGGAATTTTTTTTTTTGAAAAACAGGCGATGCATTAATAAATCAAAGAGTTACATAAATGTCATGACAGATCCTAATCGACATGACCCACCTATATATGCTAATGGAATGAAACCGCATATAATATATGTTTTCCCTTCCCTTATGCCTTTTTAGCTTCATAAAACAATTTCCACCTCACAATCCAACCTCTCTCTCTCACACACACACAACCAGCCAGAGCCAACCTCTCTCTTTCTCTCCCAATCTAACCAGTAGTGACTCTATGGGGCTCACAGTTAGGGATGGCCATACCCATTGGGTAATGGATATCCAACCCTACCCGATCCAAATGTTTCGGGTAATACTCGGTTCTTCATAGGTAAAACTTAACCTGATAGGGTATGGATATTATCCGAATTTTCGGGTAGGGTATGGATAATATCCATACCCGACCCGTAAAAAAAAAAAAAAAAAAAAAAAAAAACTCTAAACCTTTCTCAGTGTCACTCATACTCTCTCTGCCTCTCCAGACCAGAGCCATTGACCTACTCTCTTCGCTTCCCAACCCATCTAAGCACGTCTCCTGGTCAGTCATAGCAGCACTGATCCACCACGTTTGTGAATCGTTGATCTTGGCCGCCGCCGACGACTTGCCTTTCTCGTTGTTACAGAGTGCCGAATCGGCTTCTTCTACTTCTATTTCCACACAACACTCGTCATCTTTTCTCGATCTTTTCGGATCTGACTCGAACCCGTCTCGATCGGTAAACTCGTTCTCGTCCACCTCCACGACCATCGGGTCCTGGTCCGGGTCAGGATCCAGATCCATCGTTTCGAACAGCAACCCCTTCGCCGTCAAGTGGTTGACCCCACGGAGAGTCGAGAACGTTGTTTGTGACGTGCGGTTGACTTCCACAGCGGTCCTGTAAAGTTCTAGCAAAATACTGAACGCCGAAGCCAGCTCCAGTGGTATCAACAGCTGCGATAACGGCGACAAATCGTTGACGCTCGGTAGCCCAACCTCCCACTCCGTCACTCTGTCCTCATCGCTGCCATTTTCGCCGCCCACGAATTCGTACTTGCTCATCTTCATCAACATCAAATCATATCCGAATTCTCTCTGAATTTGTGAATTCAATATTTGGATCTAAAAGAAAGAGAGAGATATTTTCTGTGATATTCAAAGCTTTGTTTTTTTTTTTTTTTTTTTTTTTTTTTGACGTCAAAAATGCATGTTTTTTCTTTTTTAAGATTGGTTAGTTTTTACATTAAAATGTTTTGGATTAAAAAATAAATAAATGGGTTTCGGGTAGGGTATGGATATCCATGGATAATATATTCGGGTAAGATTCGGGTATGGATAGTAATGGGTATTAATAATCGGGTATCCATGGGTAAACTTTTCGGGTAGGGTATGGGTATACCCGATCCATACCCTATTCATGGCCATCCCTACTCACAGTGGCATCATTCCACTGGGTATGGTGGAGATCAACATTGCTCCACTTGTACAACCTAGTCAAAGATTGGGTTTTGGGTAATTTGCTTCAGTTGGTGTTGGGCACTACGTATAAGTGTTGGGTCATGGGTTTTTGAAATGATTTGGGATATGATTTTGGTAATTTCCTTGTGCATGATGAATTTGGGTTATGTTAGTGGTATTTTCAAGCTGTGTTTTAAAAGTTTTTCACTACCAACTAAACACATGAAAATATTTTTTAAATTTGTGAATAAACACAGTAAAATAAATTATTTTTACTAAAACATTTTCAATTGAAAATGTTTTACATCAAAACAAACGCAACTTTTTTTTTTTTGGATACAAATGCAGCCTTAAACACACAACTTTTGTTACAATTCTAAGGTTATTGATTTTGAGTGATGAAATAAAAATAATGAATTCATGTGAAAGTGATTGTCAACCACTCATACATGATTGACCACTTCATCACATTATGACAAATTGTGGCAAATGTTGTGGTTGTTGAAGAATTTTTGTTTAATATTTATTCATCTTCAAAACAAAATTTGCTTGACAATGAAGAACCATGCACGTGTGGAATCTACCATAACATAAGATGTGAATGTTAAGGTCATATTTTCTATGTATTGGCTTATCTCTTTACAAAATGTACTTTACTTATAATTTGGTAGATCTAAGATGAGTTTAATGTATCAAGAAGTATGTTGCACAAACATAACTAGTGGTATCATTAAAGACATAAAGATTGAACCAAGAAACAAATGAAGAAAATCTGAAACAGTGAATCTCGACACTACTCTCGACACAAGCTCGATACTAGTAGCTATCGAGACTTAATGAAGAATTCTTGACACAAACTCGATCTATCGAGATCTATGATTTTAGAATTTTCAAATTTGAATTTCGGCCCATGATGACTTTAATTGCTAAGGTTTCGTTTACTAAACCTCTAGACCATATAAAAGTTTTATTTTAAAGTCATCAAAGATACAGAGACTCAATTAGAGAACTCATACACTCTATGAGAAGCTATTGCGTTTTGTGCACCTTAGGGTTTTGTAACCAAGTGTTTCCAGATCTTCAATTAATGTGCTTTAAAATGAAGAACTTTGCAACCAACAATAATCAATCAGTTGCTGAGAGTTAATCACGTACTAAGATTTGTGCAAAAGAAGAAGTCTCTACAAGATCAAGTCCAATTGAGGATTAGAGTAAAGGTTCAACTGTAAGTTGATATTTTGGGATAGTTTAGGGTAGTGATAAGATTCCTTATACTTGTAACCGCTTATTCTTGATTAGTGCATTCTTGGAAATGGTGACCTGAAAATCATCCGATGGAGTTTTTTCCTTGCAAGAGATTTTCTCCATTCATCAACAAATCATCGTATTAACTTAATTTCTGCTGCACTTAGTTTATTTGGTAATTTGTTGGCGCCTCATGTAATTTGACCTGATTAATCAATTTGAGTAATTAAATTAATTAACTGGGATCAATTTATTTTAACCCAACAATGAACAATCTTCAAACTATGGAAATGGTTTGTTTAATTCAAGGAAATTGAAGATTAAATTTTTATGATAATAAGGTTGTCTTAATTGGTACCTAAAATTTCTGGATACGATAAAGACATACAAGCCAGTTGAAGGAAACTAACGCAGAAATACATACACAGCTCAGTATATTAGTAAAATTATACTTTTTAGCCACTGTTGGGAGATAACATCTTGAAAAAAAAACTCTAAGTCATTGAGGCGGTGCTTTTTTCAATAGAGAGTAGGGACAAGGTACGTGCACTTGGAAATAATGACAAGTTTTTTAATGGTCAAGCCTACGAAGTACACACAAATAAAGGAATTCTCCACATAAAGGGAAAAAAGAAGAGAAATTAACATAATATAATTGGATTTAATCCTATACACTATAATTGTTAAATTGTTGAGTTAAATCATGTTTCAATATGGTATATTAGGGCCTCTCTGCATTCTCTAATGTGTTATCTCCCCCAACAAGAAATACATGCAGTACATCCTATTGAAAGTTCAAACACCAGTATTGCAATTCCTTTCTAATCCTGTCGACATAGTTTCAAGTTCCAACCTGTCTATTCTGGATTGACTTAGATATAAAATCCAGAAAACAGTCAGATTCTTTTGCAATATTTGAAACCTCATAAATGATTCCATCCAAACAACAATTTTATCAGATGTCATTCCTGTGTTTTCAACAATTTTATTAATAATAAATACTCCAGTTTTACATTGTACAATCTTCTATATGTTACACTTGACTTGACAAATGTCTTGTCATCTTGTTTCCTATTCCCAGTTCAGCTCCCTAAATTTTTCGCCACAATAATTTGCTTTAAGCATTGAGATCCCATCTGACATTAAAACTGTTTGGCCATATATTTTGCTGACATTAGCATTAGCGGTACATTGATTAATTCCAAACTTGAAGTACGTAGGTGTGGGTTTGGCAACACATTTATAGGTAGGGGTGTCAAAGAGAAATTGATCCATTTCTCTCGCTCTCTGTACACTGTAGAATGAAAGCTTTAGATAAACTGACTTACATAATTCATAAATGCATGCAGATCCAATACTTGTCTTCTGTTTGTTTTGCACTGTCAACATTCCCTAAAATCTCAACCGTCTATTTAACACCCTTATAATCAAATTGTCCCTACTTCACAAATACAGTAGTCCAATAAATAAATTCAAATCCTTTACTAACATCCTCACAAATAATAAAACAAAAACAAATAAATCAAAGGTACTCCATATTTTTCCTCAGTAAAAGAATCGAATCCTTATTTCTTTTCTCGCCCCAGAAAAACAAAAGAATCAAGTACCTTATTTTGTATTTTCTCGTTAAAAAAAAAAAAAAAAAAAGAGTTCGAATCCCTTGTTGTATTCGATGTTAATTTGCTAGAAATAGAAATGAGTGAAAAAATTGACCAAAAGTACACAAAATGTTTTTGGTAAGAGAGAATTTTATTGAAACAAAAGATATATATATATATATATATATATTTTTATATATAACGAAAATTCCAAGTCAATTCTTTTGTATAATTTGGTTTAATTTGAAGGGAGCTTATTTGCCTCCTCGTAGGAGCGACCTTTATATTATACTCCAATTCTAAAAAAAAAAAAAATGTACACTCAAATCAATTATTTTAAAAATCCTATAGCAAATACTTATTCCAGCAAGTATATGTTAAAGGGTAATTGTTGTTTTTTTCTTACAAAACATTGTGAAATGGTACTTTCCTCATGTCATCGATTGTAACAAAGCTTATTAATTACTCTTGCACACGCATGGAGACATAATACAGTTACATTCAACTTCACCGGTGAGATATTTACAACCTGAACTATAACTACAAGTCCCTAAACTATTTTGGTGAATTTTGATTGAGTCCGGTTAATTGTGTGCTCTCATGGTGACATAATACAGTTACATTCAATTTCACCGGTGAGACATTTACAACTTGAACCAGGACATTCTGGCATTTTACCCTCTTTTATTTTTTTAATTGGCAAAATGCCCCTGTTTCGAAACTATATAGGTGCGTGCCCCTGTTTCGATACTCGATGACCCTAAAATCGAGTTACTTAAAGTACTCGATTGATTTAAAATCGAGTTATGCCCGATCAAACTTAAAAAAAAAAAAAAAAAATTCATGAAACTCGAGTAAATGGAAATGGAGTTCCAAAACGTCACTATAGGGCTTAAAAACGTCACTATAGGGATAAAAACGCCGCTATAGGGCCACTGAAACCTGGTATAAAAAAATTTTCCAGAAAAATGCCACTATAGGGATTAAAAAACGCCGCTATAGGGCCACTGAAACCTAGTATAAAAAAATTTTCCAGAAAAACGCCACTATAGGGCTTAAAAACATCACTATAGGGCTTAAAAACGCCGCTACAGGTCTCCCTGAATATTGGGCGATCACACTTGTAAAATTTTTTTGCATGGAACTCGATTTCCCTAAGCTCGAGTTACATGTAATTTTTTTTTTTTTTTTTTTTTTTTTAAGTTTGATCGGGCATAACTCGATTTTCTACAAATCGAGTATTTCATTGAAACTCGATTTTAGGGTAATCGAGTATTGAAATAGGGGCATATCCCTATATAGTTTCGAAATATGGGCAAATTGCTAAATAAAAAAACAATTAGGGGCAAAAGGCTAGAATGTCCACTTGAACCATAACCACAAGTCCCTAAACTATTTTGGTGAATTTTGATTGAATCCGGTTAATGTGTGCCTTTTTTGTTTTTTCATAAAAAATTTCTCAAATTGATTTACTAATTTTTGCTTAAGGACAATCTTATTTTGATTTGATTTGATTTGATTTGATATTTCAATATCTATTTTGTTTGTACATACATGGTACAGACAAATGAAACAACATATATATATATTGAAAGAAACAAGGTTGTACCCCTACATTATTAATTTTCTCTTGGTAAATAATTATGCCACAACAAAATGAAGGATTCCGATAGTTGCACAAACACCAAGATCAGCATATGTCTAAGAAAGAAAGCAAAAGAGTAGGACAAGGTTGAGATAGACTTGATGCTCTGGCAGGAAAACCAGGGCGAAAACAGTAATTCAGTAAACTATTGAGGGAGATAATCGAGAAAGACTAATAAATGATTACTATGCATGTTTGGAGTGAAAGCTGTGTAGATATATGTATAGAGTCTACCATACTCTAAAAGTCTAAGGATTTTATAACTTGCAGCTAACTTAATTGTCTAGTCACTTTTCAAGTACCCGTAATGAAAGTGATGGAGTAAATTTTTACGTCCCAGACAAAGGACAAGATTGTCTAATCAAAAATTGATACCACTTTAAATTTTCTTTATTTATAGTAATTTTAAGTCTTTCTTGTCATGCATGGATCAGTCACCAGTGGTGATTGGACGCCTCCTCTTGTCTTGTGCAGTATTAGGTCATCTCACCAGCTCCACGCTTCTCTCTTGCTCCCCCATCATTTCTTAATCATATTGCTTTCCTGAAATTCATAAGCCTTAAAGCTCGTTCAAATACTCATCCAACAAAAAAAAGAGCTCGTTCAAATAGTTTACTTTTTCTTTTTATTAGATTCTCAAGTAAAAAATAATCGATATTATGAACTATACATTAGATTGTGTTTGGTTACAGTTGGAGGGAGGGGGGAAAAAAGGAAAAGAAAAGAAAAATAAGAAAAATGTAAGAATAAGGAAAGAGAAAAGAAAATGTCTTCTTCATGTGTTTAGAAATAGAGTAGAAAAAGAAAATAAAAAAGATAAAATATGAATTTTTCTGTTTAGTTTGTAAAGACAAGAGAAACATAAAGAATTTTTTAATATAACAACTATGAGAGAGAGAGAGAGAGAGTAATTTTTTTATACAACATAAGCATGTAAAAGTTGAATTTGTAACACACAATTACTACATTTCTTCATTTCTTCCTATAAGAATACTAGGCCTAGTAGGCAAAAGAATAGAAAGAATCTCTCATAAGAAACTTTTATTAATAATAACTTAGGGTGAGTTTGGTTCAGCTTTTTGAAATTGAGTTTTTTGAAAAAGTGAAATTTTCAAAAAGTGGAGTTTTCAAAAAGTGCAGTATGAAATTGAACTTTTTAGAGAGCTGAGTGTTTAATAAAAAATGTTAAAAAGTGTTTTTTGAAAAAACTGAGTGTTTGGTTAGCAATTATAAAAGTGGCGGTTTGAGTTATAAATTACCAAAAAGGACAATGTATATATAAGGAAGTTTATTTCATACTTAGATCAACTACATAATAATACTTCCTCAAAAAAAAAAAAAAAAAAAACTACTTAATAATAATAATAACAACAATAATAATTTATTGTTAACTAAAATTTGTTGTAAAAATATTTTTACAATATTTTCACAACAAATCATACGTGGTAAGTTGTTACTGATTTTAATTTAAACACACTACTTAGATTTTTTTTTTTCACTAGTATTAGCTAGTAACAACCCACCACTTAAGATTTATTATGAAAATATTGTGAATATATTATAGTAACATTTCTTAGTTTTAATTTTTTATTCTTTATTTTATTTTTCTCTTTATCTCTTTTTCTTTCATCCACACGTTTATTTATATTTTTTTTCCTCTTTTTTCCTCCTCCACACACGTATTCTTTACCTTCTCCCAATCTTCACTTTTGACTTTTCTTTATACTTTTCTTCTTCATCAGAACACACTAGAAGATCAAGCTTCTAGAATTCGTCCACTCTCATTCTTGAACATACCATTTCTTTTTTCTCTTTCTCTACTTTCCTCCACACATTCAGCCACACAGCCCACACCCACACGCTTTTTCACCCTGATCTTCTTTATTCTTTTCTTTTACTAGAACACACCAGATTCAATGGATGACAAAGGCAAGAGAGACTTTTACCACGGAGAGGCTTGTAGCAGCACAGAGAGGGCATAGTAAAGAGAAGAGAGGATGGCGTGAGAGCTTTAGAGAGGGCAGAGGGCAGAGGGCAGAGCAGATAGATGAGAGGAATGACAAATGGTGTGAGTGTTATCTTTTGATTTATCAAAGGGTAAAGTTAGATTTTCAATAAAATGTGAAGGGCAATTTGGTAACTTCACCCAGAGTCCAACGGTAGCATTTCTCAATGCGCATGGGCTTTTGGAAAAGGCTCCTCACAACTCCATTAAGAGAACGCACATTCTCTTCACATGAGCTAAACGCAACTTTTTTTGAAAAGTTGCTTTTTAGCTTCCACCAAATGCATATATTACACTTATGGTTTCAAAAAGTTCTTTTTGGGTTGGGAAAGCTGAAACAAACAGGCACTTAAGGGTTCAGTAATAATTCATTTTATGAAAGTTTTTATGGAGAAGTAAAAAAGTTGTCAAACTTTTTTGATAGCTTTTTAATTCCTCATAAAACTTTTCTTAAAATGGTTTACTAACATATGCCCTAAGGGAATTGAAAAAGTTGTCAAACTTTTTTAATAGCTTTTTCAATTCCTCATAAAACTTTTCCTAAAATGGTTTACTAACATATGCTCTAAGGGCATACATTAGTAAAATCTATAACTTAGTAATCATCCACCTTCTTATAAAGGGTATTTATATGAAGAAATTTTCTCTTACTCTTTTTAGGTAAAGAAATAATAAAGTCCTACTACTACTACTAGAGATTTAAAAAAAAAAGAAAAAGAATTAAAGGATAAAAAATTTAACTAGAAAAAGGGAAAAAAAAAATTCCTAATGGCTAATTCAACTAGGAAAAAAAAACATAAAATAAAATCCTAGTTCAACTATAAAAAAATAAAAAGAAAAGTCTTTTTTCTAGATAAAAAAAGAAAAGAAAAGGAAAATAAAAAAAAAATTAAACTCATATAAATGATCTACATCATTTTTTAAGCTATAGAAAGTCATATATGATGGTTGCCTTTTTAATTCCTCTTTTGTCTCCATTTCTACCAAATTGGGCTTATCATAGCCAATGGATGCAGATCGAAATTGTTTCCTTCACGTTTTTGTCCTTTTTCTTTCTCTCATATCAACCAAACAGAAAAACCCTTCTCCTTTCATTCATTTCTCTCCTCTTCCACTCATTCCAAACAAAGCCTAACAATTAATATTATATTATATACATTTGCATTTTTTTATTTATCAAAATTCAGTCATGAAAGAGACATTGTTGAGGTCTAAAAAATCATAACACCAAGGCCCAAAAATAGCACAATGGGCCGACTCCATAGAAAGTAATATTAAAGTGGTTGAGCTCACCACAATGGAAAAGTATGACAAATCCAAAAGATCTGAAGCCCAAAACTCAAGAAGGGACAGGCCTTAGGGCCCATGAAACGAAGGGAGGAAGAAAAAAAGCCCAGCCTATCTAGAATAAGAAAATCAAAGGAAGTCCAGTGAAAGAACTGGGCCGGGATACCCAGAGGCTACCAGGGGCTCGGGATCCTCGGGGTGTGCACCACAGCTAGGAGGAGATTGAGACAGTTCAAAAAGAGTACCAAAAAATACAAGAAACAAAGGACAGATGTGTCATTCTCAATCGCCCTATGATGCAGAGAGGAGCCAGAAGGCTTGGAAAGTAACAATTCATGAATAAGAGGGCTGGTACCTCGGGCAACCCAGAAAGAAGAACTATAAAGAGAAGTAGTTGGGAAAGCCTTCAATCTGGCAAGAATGGATTCGGCTCAACTAGGAAAAATGTCAAAAAGAAGGACAACCAAAAAGCTGAATCTGAAAAAGGAAGGTTAAAAAGCCTTGAGGGAAGAGAGATTGGAGGTTAGCCCTCTAAGGACATCCCGAAATGGAAAGTTAGCAAGAAACTTTTAGAGAAATAGCACAAAAAGAAGAAAACTATGAGAAACAAGGAAAACACCAGTCATTAGAAGGGCTGGCGCAACGTGGGCTCTGGTACCCAGGGCAACAGGGGAAGGGAATCAGTGGTACCCCGTAACCATAGAGTGACACTATAAAAGGGAGAAGCAGCCAACATTGGAGAGGCATTCAGCAAGAGAAAATCACAATAGAATCATTGAGAAAACTTTGTCAAAAACTCAAAGAAAGTAGGGAAACCCAGAAACAGTCACTATAGAACATACTTGGATTCAAAGGGATTCAAACTTTGCAAGTCTTAGAGGCTTAGATAGCCATTTAAGTCTGTAATTTTTGAGCTTATTTGGACCTTGTAACACGTCTTAGTGAACGCACTGTAATCCACAATTAAGAAAAATAACGAAATATTTCATACTAATTTAAGGATCCTTAATAGTTATTTTGTGTGTTTCATTATTACATTTGTTTTTTTTCTTTTCCTTTGTTGTTTTCCTTGCTGTTCAATACATATATTCTTGCTTGTTAGTATGTACGTATTGTAGGATTCTTGTTCTGTGCACCACTTGGTTTGTAAAACAGACCATTTAGTTGCGGTGAACCAAACCCAGTCCCTTCAAACTACAACAAGAGGGCCCGGGGTCCTCGCTTCGGCTTGGTTCTGGACACTATCCAAAAAGGGACTCTCACAGACTTAAAAAAAATTATAATTTTTTTTTTCAAATTGTTAAGATGATAAATTACTATTTATGCAACTTCACTTTTTTTTTTGTTAAGAGCAATAATAAGATTTTACTGAGAGAAAAAGAACAAAATTACATCAGATTAGCATCCTCAAGCTGGGCTTGATCCTGCAACATCACTTCTTCATTAACTCATTACTAAAACTATTTTTATTATACCATAATCACAACATGTCATCTTAACAATCTTAACAGTTTGTAACAAATTTTTATGCCACTAGACTTATTATGTTAAGATATATCATAAAGTAATTCTAAAGAGAAAAACAAAAAAATACAGCATACAAAAATTGCAAGTTATGATTAGTAAAACATAACTTAAACATTAGCCCACCACTAATACTTCTTTATTTTATACCAATCGCAATTGTTACCTCAATAATTGTGAAAAAATGAGAAGTTTTTGTGTTATTAGAGAACTCATATTAGTGCCTGTATGCTAGAAAAATTATCACATTTTAGCCAACCAAACTCAAAATTCACTCATATCAGGCTATACAAAATTATATGAAAATACATGATTACACTAGCACTATTTTAAAAAAAAAATTTGCAAAAGAGAATGTGTAGAATATGTAGATTACTTTTATATATATATATATATATATATATATAATATGATAAGAGAAAAGAGCTAATGTACTTTTTTAAAATTTTATTCATGAGAATTTTTTGTGATAAAAATAAACTCCTTAATAAAAGAGATAAAAGTGTTTGGACGAATCTGTGGGGTCCACTATTCTCAATTTGTTTACAAATATGCCATTAAAAATATTTTATGTATCTTGAAAACATTATCTTAGCCGTTTTCAAAATTCTGTTCTAAAGAAGAAAAATAAGATACAATTTTCTAAAAACTATATTTAGAGAACATCCATTAAAAAATATATTCTAGTGTAGGACCCATCATTTTATGGTTTGCCAAAAAAAAAAAAAAACTATATTTAAATCCTCTTACCAAACAAGCCCTTATATTTTCAAAGTACAAAACACGTTGGGCTAGTTGAAAAGGCTAGTTGAAAAGAAAAAAAAAAAAAAAAAGGTTTTCACACACACACACACTCACATATACTATCTATAAGAGAATTCCCTTATTTGGAATGAACTTTTATTTGGTTCAGAAATACGCTTAAAGTTTAGGTTTAATGGGAAAAAAAAACTTGAGGATAACTTGGTAAAAATATATATCTAACTCCACTTAAAATGCCTACAAATAGGATACTTTCTCTTCTCTAAAAAAAAAAAAAAGAACAACTTTTTTCTCTTTCTTTAGAAAGTGCTCGAAAAAAGAAATTTAGAGAGAAAAAAAAAAGAGAAGAATTTGATTTGAGTTGGTGCTTAATCTAGTCCCACGATCTATTTTCCCATAGTCCATCTCTCTTCCTTTGCTAAAATTTCATTATTATTTCAGTATGTGGTATGTACTGTATGTGGAAAAGGTTCGTCCCATCAATTCAACAAGTATCTATTTAACGAGTCTCCCACCGTGACTAATTTAAATTCCCATACTCAAGCGCCACACCTATGGGGCTCGTTGACCCCTCTTCAATTTTCTTTCTTTGTGGAGTGCAGAGATAATAGAGAATAAAGGATTTAGTTGGGTGTGAAAGAAGGATAGAAAAAAATAAGAAAGAAATCCGTGTTTTGTTTCACTAAAATGCGTTGTTTTCGTTATGTGTTCATTGGCGTTTAAAACCTAGAAACTAAAAACAGCTAAATAGCTACTTTCAATTTCCTTTATAAAATGAGAGTTGGAACTATTTTTATTTTTGGTTTGTTTAGACTTTAGAGTTAACAAACAAGTTTGGCAAATTAAAAGTTACCTATTTGTGGTTTGGCCGAAATTTAAATTACCTACATGTGGTTTGAAATTTAACACTTTACCCACCTGATATTAGCTTAGTTAGATTTCATTAACCCAACTCCGGTTAAAAACAAGGTTAAATATGTAATTTTTCTCCATTTTTGTGTCTCTCTCCTCTAAAAATACAAAAAACATAAAAATACAAGATCAACTAAGATAAAAAGAAATCTATCGGAACACTTGCATCATGGAATTTCACACCACAGGTAGATAATTTAAATTTCGATCAAACTTCAGGTGAGTAAAGTGTCAAATTTTAAACTACAAGTAAACAACTTAAATTTTAGCTAAACCACAGGTGGTAAGTTGTAATTTTCCCAATATGTTTTCTGTCCTAGAAAACTAAAAATTTGTTTTAAAAAACAGAAAATTAAGGGGAAAAAAAAAACAGTTATCAAACATAACCTTACTAATTTGTTGATTTTGCTATAGAAAACTAGAATATAATAAAAGAAACGACTTGACAAATTTTTTGTTCAAATTTGTAAAAAAAATGCTAAAGTTACAAATTATTTTATAAATTAATAATATGATAGGTGATTATTACTAAGTAAAAAAGTGGTATAAGTGGTAGGTCTAGAAGAGGACCAGTAAAAAAAATAGTTTAGAGACAAAGATAGGGACGAAAAAAGATTTTTTTTTTATAATAGTTTAGAGGTGAAAAATGAACTTTTTTTTTTTTTAGTTTAAGTAAAAAAATTTCAATAATTTAAAGATGGAAAGACAAACTTCTCAATAGTTTATTTAAGAATGAAAAACAACTTTTTAAAGTTTTTGAAGGAAAAAAAAAGAAAAAAAAAAAAGCTTCTTAGTAAAGTTTCCTGTTACAAATTACCAAATTATATAAACAGCTAAAGAAAAAGAAAGACCCTCTTAATTTGGGTGGAGCTTGTGGCCAATGGCCAGTGCCACTGGATATGTTATGATGCGGACACGTGTCCATATCCTAACAGTCCAGTGGCCACTAGCCACTGGACACTGGACACAAACCGGACCTCTGAATTTTATGAAAAAAAATAAGGTTTGAAACATCCACAGTAGTTGGTCTCTAATTTGGATTTTGGACATGTGATGTGGGTCTAATTAATTTGGTGCATGTGCTGTGCAGACTGGTCACTGGTACTTGGACGTGAGTAACGTGACTAGCTACTTCAGCGATAAGGGAGTATTGTACTCTCTCAAATCCAAATCCATCTCTCCTAGACTCAAAATTGAAAATTCATTGACTTTTGTTTTTGTATTTTGTGTTTTTGTTCTCAGAAATATTGTTGGTGTTGCGGTGAAATCTATGTGAAATCGTCCTTTGATCTTTGTCCTTAGGCAAAAGAACGGTGAGGACTGGAGCCTCCTTTCTTCTGGAGGGGATTGTAATGTTTTTTTCCATCTCACTACAGACAGTTAGATATCACAAGAAACCCCCAGTAGTATTCTTAAGAAAAAGTTTACCACTAAACCGGGTCTGAAGAATTGTCCTTCATCCCAATAAGTGGCGTTTGAAATGACTATTTATGTCACTACCTATATTTTTAATCACGCAACTTTTTTAGTTGTGGCATTATATTTAAATGATACACATATATAAACTACATGAACTAGATTGAAGAAGATTCATTTAGACTAATTTAAAAGAAAACTTTGTCTATATTCTTACACACGCAATTTGAATATATTTGAGTAAAAAAAAAAATTGTATTAACTACACTTTTTTCACAATATTTTTTGCGATTTACTAAGGTGATAATTTACAATTAGGGTTAGTTTCAAAAAAAAAAAAAAATTTACAATTAGGGTTAGTAGCATTATTTTCTCATTATTTTGCAATAAACGACGCTATCATTTTTATTAAAAAAAAAAATCACATTTGTGAATAATTTTGTAATCCTATACTTATTGAGTAATCAATTTAATATGTTGAAATAACTTCAAAATACTAACACAATCTAACGGACTGAATTCAAGAAATGAGAAACTGTACACATCAAACAAAAAATTAGAAACTGTTTTTTTTTTTTTTTTTTTTTTTTTTGCCCCCTGAAACCAAAGTAGCTAGTAACAGTTTTCCTTTTTCTTTTGCTATTAAATAAGTTACCAGAAGTTACATTTTATAGTTTTCCATAAATGCACAGTACATTTTTGCTGGTTAATTTAACGGCAAATGTACAATTTGTCTCCCTCGTGTGTCCAAAACGAGCATTAAAAAAAGTGCCATAAAACTGTGTAGAAATCAAAAAGGTATCTTTCCATTTTGTCAATTCTGAGGAAAAGAAACGAGCCACAGATATAAAGAAGCTTCACTAATTGTGATGGAACACATCAGATCAGAGTTAATAGTTACTCTGGTGGGTCAAGAATTCTTTTTAATTAATTAGTACCCTTTTATACAAAACTCATGAATAATGGAAATGGTACTCCAACTTGGTACTATTTTTAATACCTTCGTCTTCCAAAGCTACATACAGTTCTGGACCGTTGGATCACAAACTGACGGTGTAATAGTCAAAAGGTTTTCAAATTTTTCTTTTGAATTTAACAGTACTTCACAGTTCATCTCACTTTCCATCACAACACGAAAATAAAGGGCATGGTGTGATTATTTATTTATTTATTTTTACCATGGAAATAAAACTTTCCTTCAAATCCTGACCTTTATGTTAACTTGGTTACGTAGATACAGTAAATTTAATTTTTTGTGAAGGTGAAGTTGGAATAATAAACCTCTTATTCAACAATGAGATACTTTACTAAATGAGTAAATTCAAACCTGCTTTTTGGACTTTAATTTATTTTGTTTAAAAATTAAGTTGAACAAATAATCAGATATAATTAAGGGAAAAAAAACAACTTTAATAACACTATATACAAGAAATAAATAAGGAAAAGAAAAAGAAAAAAAAGACAACCACACCAAACTAAACTTTGTATGTGTTTAGGCTAACATGGGCATGTTATTAGGATAAGGTAGAGATAAAGTAGGCTAGTATTGCTTTTTCACTATCAATGTGAAGAGGGCCAAGAGGCTAGCATACAAAGGAGAGAAAGACAACTAGTTATCAGCAGCTTTAGTGTTTTACAAGGTACTCTGCAACTTTGAAACAAATTGCTTTTGCCTATACCTTTATCAGAATAGAAAAATACCTTTATTTTACTATTACTATGTTGTCAAATTACTATAATTTAGTTAGTTGTTGTGTCAATTAATTTACTCGACTTTCAAAATTAAGTTTTTTTTCTTCATTAAATTTCCTCTTTATCTATATTTTAATGAAATAAACCGATATAGAAGATAGAGCATATGTTAAAAGGTTATTATAAAAAGTACAAAAAAGTTAAAATTAAATCCATGCATTTCAATAATTATACAAAGATTGATATTGACTTGATTTTGAAAATTGAGCGATGAAAATAATACAATTAATATTCAATCGATCAAATTTAACTATATCTAAAAATAATACTAAATTAATAATTTAACTTTTATATTATTATAATTGTGCAATCAATCAAGACCATATGGAAAGAAGACACTAAATACAAACATTATTCTTGGAAACTAACTTAGATTCCTTCTCTACAAACAATCCCAATATATATTGGTTTGAACTTTGAATATTAGAACTTAGATGGCTTCTTTACAAGAACCTTCCTCTTGTGCTTGATCCCAAAAGGGGTGACCTCCCTATCACACACATCCAAACCATGCCATACATGTCTAGGCAAGTATCGGCGAAAAAAGAAATAATTCGAGCTAAGATGAGACCCTTCTAGCACTTGAACTTGTGCAAAACCAGGTCGCCAATCGTCGGTTCCGGTCAATTTCAGGTATAGGTAGCAAATGGGGGACTCCACGCATTGACCCATTACTTGAAATTCATCTACCATGCAAGCTTGAAATGGTTTCCTAGGAATGTCGTCAAGGACCACAGGGTCTAATGGATCCACCCTCCTTACGTGCTTGGAATTTAGATGGCGAACCAATATGTCATTAGAGTTTGTATCACCAAATCTTAGGCTAACATGGCTTGAGGTTTCGGCACCCACGGTGCAAGTTGTCTCTATTGTGACCAAGTAGGTACAGTTATTCTGCAATTTTAACAATCAAATTAATAAAATATTAGGCCAAAATGAAACTTTCTTTTGGGAAATACTTGTTACACACAAACGGTTTTACACACTGAAACCGTGATTTGAGGTTGTGATTTTCAACTGGTTTCTGAAATATATATTCATCTTCAAAAGCTAAAAGAAATATAAAACTTTCTTATTTCAAAAAAGATCAAATATCTAAATAAGGGTATTATATTGCATAGAATTATGTTTATCAATATAACAGCTTGTGATGACAAAATCAATTGATATTTGAATGTGCTATTTTCAAGACAACGTTATTTTAGAAATTTTGCCGCCAACAACAGGGTCTCCAGGCCATGCTTTTGAGAGAATGTAATTAATTTAAAGCTATCACAACGGTGTCAAATAAAACACCATGCAAATACATTGCAAGAATGCGACTGATATTTTGTACTATAATTTTGACATGACATGGAACCATAATTCCTCTAAATATTGAAGACATTTGCTAAACTGTAATACGCACATGACTGTCCTTATTTTTCCATGTACATTCGTTTAGTCATTTTGGTGGGGGCCTAGATGGTCTGAAATTAGAATAAGTACAAAAAAAAAGAAAAAATGTATAGGAGGAAATTAGTTGGGAAGTCTGGATCATTTATGTCACACATGCCACAATTTATATTTCCAATTGAAACCAACCTTAAGGGGTTGATTAGAGGTTATAAGTTTTAAATCCTCAGGTGACCTATAAAGTTTTGGCTTCAAGTTTTCTAGCCCAACATATCTAGGGGTCATTTTTAAGGGATTAATCTTTCTTGTAATTATCCATGTAAAAGGATGGATCACACTCACCTAAGGATTAGTCAAATATTTTAAGGTCGGTTGTAATTAACTTAATTGGTAAAATATCTAGTTATTGAATAAGGTATTTGGGTTTAAATGGTGCTTATACCAAAACTTAATTAGTATCTTAACTTAATAATAAAAAACAATCTTTATGAAATGAATGTCATAAATTCAAATTAGATCATATCTAAAAAGAATTAGGAAATCTATGAGTCTTGCATGCCAACGTTTGCCCAAAAAAATAAAAAATTCAATTTCGTCCAATCTTCCACCTAGCTAGAATGCCATAACTTATTTAAAAACGTAAGAAAAATAATCGATATATATTGATAAAGTATATATATATATGACAGCCTCAAATGTATAACCTCTAAGTCTTAAGTTCTTAACATTAGCTTAATTTCTAATTCCTATGCAATGCATGGTTCATGATTTTTTTTTTTTTTTTTGGGGATTAGTAATGCAATATATATATATATATATATACACACGTGTGTGTGTGTTGTTATCATTAATATGCAACACTGTAATAAATTTATATTAGTTCAATACCTTCTTTTCTGGTGGTAGACTTTCACCTCCGGCGAGTGAAGCAAGCAATAACACACAACACGCCAAGAACGATGCACTGCAATTCCTCATCTCTGTTCTCTTTTGTCCTAACACAGATATAAGCCCTCAGTATCTAGCATCTCTCTTTGTTTTGCAACTTATATACTTTGCTAGTTCATTCTTTCCTTGCATACACAAAAAGTGTGTATTCTTAAACTTTATATATGAGACCTTATTTCACGCATACGTATAATAGGTTCCTTAACTTTTACTTATGCTTGTGAACTTTATGAAGGCTAATTATCCCTTTATCTAGGTAAAGCATCCTTATATTAATCCTAATCACTTTATATCTCGATGGTTAAAGCTAGATTCTATCACTTCTTACTTGATTATGGGGTCACATATGTCATAGCCATGCATTTTCAGTTCTTTTTATATATACTGCAGCACCTAGCTAAATCCCTTTCTCTTTCCCCATGTTGAGGGTGGGTCGGAGGGAGTTAAAGGGTCTAGAATATGATCCAAAATGCACTTTATAAGGTCATGTTTTTATGTGATTGGCATATCTTTCAACAAAATGCATTTTACATATAATTGAGTCTTAATTTTTAGTGTGTTCAAGAACTCATTGACTTTGAAAAATAAGTGGTATTATTGAAGACACAAGACTGCTCAAGAAAAGCTGAAACCTCAGGTCCCGATACCTTCTCGATACTTGTTATCGATCTATTGAGATTTAATAAACCTTGATACCTAGCTCAACACCTTTCGATCTATTGAGCCTTAGGAAAATTGAATAAAGAATTCTTTTTTTAGCCCATGATGACTTGGCTTTCTAGGGATTCATGTACTAGGGTTCCTGAGCATATAAAAGACATATTTAATAACCATCATCACAAAGACAAAGAGACATGCACGCATAACAGGAGTTGATGCGATGTTTGTGTGCGTAGGGTTTTGTGTTAAGCCATTTTTGGTTCATCCAAGCATGGATTGAAGAATTTTGCAAAGCCACAACAATAAAATAAAAAATAAAATAAAATAAAATGTTGCTGTAGAGTTAGTCACAGATAAGGAGATTCGTGTAAAGGGGAAGTCTTCTACAAGATCAAATTCAATTGGGAATTGGAACTAAGACTGGCATAGCTCAATAGGTTCTATTGTAGGTAAATACTTCTAGATAGGCCTACAGAGTAAAATTCCTTATACTTATAACCACTTTTTCTTGAGTAGTAAATTCTTAGGAAGTGGTGACCTGAAATTCACTCAGTAAGGTTTTGCCTACGAGTATTTTCCTTATCGTGTTCAAATCGTTGTGTTGAACTTATTTTCCACTGCACTCTAATTTAGTTTAGTGATTTAATTGTACCTTAATCTTATTTACAAGTAATTTGATTAATTAATCAACTTAAGTAATTGACTGTGGTCAATCTATAACCCAACACAATTAATTAATACATAATTACTAACTCTAATATCTCAGACCCATTAGTTTGAGAAAATGTGTTCAAAGTTAATGCTTTTGTAATATCGAAATGCACTCATTTTCTTACACTTTATCTAGTTGGGTGAATGTTAAGGCTATCATTAATGTTTGAAAAGATATTCAAGTTATTGGAGAAATCTAGAATCTTTTTTTTTTTTTTTTTGAGAAAGAAGTCAACTTATATTATTCCAATGAAATGGCTAAATCAGCTTGAACAAAATAAAAAATTGATAGTGAAACATCCTCTATCCATACAATAATATCTGACAAGTTAAGTACTAATCTCGCCAAACAATGTGCAACTTTATTATCCTCTCTTTTCGTATGAGAGTGGATAATTCTGAAAAATTTCTCTCTACTATGTTCGCGTCTTGAATGAGCAAACCATATGACGCTCAACCTGTATTTTTTGACCTCAAGGTTTCCGTAACAACACTCGAATCCCCTTCAATCAAAACTCTGTCCACTCCAACTTCTTCAGCAAACTCAATGGCTCGGGTTGCTGCCATAGCTTCAATCTCCACCGGTTTGTAAGCTTGACTGAGTCGTTGAGCAAGTGATGCGATCATTGACCCATCATGATCTCTAATCACAATGCCAATACCTGAACGGTTTGAGTTTGAACAAACAGTGCCATCATAATTGATTTTGAAGGAATTAGAGGGAGGGGGCACCCACTGTATTTGACTGGCTGGTACAGACCTTGTAGAATCAATTTGGAATAGAGAAAGAAGAGAAAAAAATTACAACTGCTTTGTTAATTGTTCCCTCATAGAAATTTGATCTTTGATAACTGAATCTCAGAATAAAAAGTCATCAAAATATGCGTGCCACTCTATTTTAAAGCTAACAATATGGTTTTATTGTACCCAAAAAAGCGATGTGGATTTATTAGCTCTTGGCGCCAAATCAAATTTAACCCCTTAAACAACCAGATTGCGTAGCCTAGATTAATTAGCCAAGTTGTTACTTAGTCAAATTATGCAATTCTAGGTTAAAGCAATCAAACAATCATATCAAAATAATAAAGCAGCGGAATAATAAAAGACACAGTGATATGATCACCCAGGAAACCACACGGTAAAAACCTGGGGAGGATTTGACCCACTGATCCTCAAGGCAAACCAGAATTCACTATGAAAGAATCGAAGTTCTTACAAAAGGACTACAAGCTCCCCGCTCGACTTCCTAATGCTACCCACCAGTAGAACTTAATGACACGACCACGTGCAAGCTCCGAATCCACAGACTCCTTCTTTCTTGAATTCCTCAATCAGTTACAAGCTCCCCGCTTGTTTTTCTTTTAAGTTCAAATGGTTGCATCTCTAATGATCTTCAAGATGTTGAAATCATCTCTACCTTGAAAACCCTAAGTTTTGTGTAAAGGAAGGCTCCTTAAAGATCTCACACGAGATTCACACAAAACAGCAATGTATGAGCAACAAAGCAATATGGACAACCTTCAAAAACGTGGCTAGGGTTTAGTTTATATACCTAGGGTAAAAAACATAAAACCTTAAACGTTTAATGAAGTAGGGCTGAGTTGGAAATTCTGCAGAAAAATCAACCTGTGCGATTTTCGATCGATCGAGTCTATTCTTCGATCGATCGAGCTAGGCCGAAAGTCCCAAGTACTTCTGCAGCCACTCGATTCCAACTTTACAATAATAAACCAACTTTGAGCAAGCCTAAACAAGACTAAATACATTGTTTTGATCATGGTTTGCCAACATTACAAATTAGAGTTCTAAATACATAAAATCCTAAGACCTTAGAACCTAACAAACTCCCCCTTTGGCAATCCGTGACAAAACCCTAATTAAAAGCTCAAAGTTTTACAAGTAAACAGCCCTTTACAGAGATAATGCTCATAAATTCAAATTCAGCCTAACTACTATCCATCGGTTACAAGTGTAGACAGTACCTTAGTTGAATCAACCTGTATATTCCTGAAATACTCAACAAACGCATAAACGCACGTGTGACAGAAAAGAGTAAAACAACAGGTATAACATTCTTGTAAGATTCACACAACACAAAATAAAGACATATATGAATGATCAACTCATAAATATAAATCAATACGCAGTGAATCACAAAGCAACAAGAATTAATAAAAAAAAAACATGTATATTAATCAATGTTACTCCCCCTAACATGAATATCCCCAAAAAATGATATACAAAGTGAAGCACCTAGATACAATCTAAAAAACTCCACAAGCTCCTCAACAACAAAAAGTAACAAAAAATCTCCCCCTAACTACAAAATCTCCTTTACAAGTCAAAACTCCACTCCTCCTTTTTGTGACGGAATGCCAAAGGGCAATCACAGGTCGCCATCAAAAGGAGGTGGTGAGGGTGAATGAAGACGCGCTAAGTCAGCTCGAAGAGCACGAAACTCATCTAGCAAGTCCACCAAAATCTGACCATGAGCCGCCTGAACGGTCATGACAGTCTCCAGGGTACGACAAACATCAAAGTCGGTCGAAGGAGGTGGAGCAACAGCAGCAGCAGCAGCATCAGCACCAACTGGATCAGGAACATCCTCACCAGCAATACCTGCAGAAGACGAAGGAGGAGGAGTGCTACTAGACGGTTCAGACCTAGGGTGTTTAGAACCAACTCGAAGATGAGCGGCCCTTTGTCTAAGGAAAGACGCACCTATAGGAGTTATCACATGAACAGACTCAGAGGAAGGAAAGCCACCAAGATCAAGATAAAGAAGAATCCTATGAATAAAAATAGGATGAACAAGAGCATGAGTAATAGATGAACTCCTATAAACATCGTTCAAAGAACGAAGAAAAAGATGGGGAAAACTAATAGGAGCATCAGTAACAAGAGCGTACAAAAATACACACCTCTCGAGAGGAATGGTGTGAACATGAGAGATGGGCCAGATAGAATGACAAGCTATCCTAAAGAAAAGATAGTGCAACCCGGAAAGCTCAGCAGAGGTGATCCTAGGATCAGAACCCCATTGGACAGTAGTCCCAGTGATGTAAGACAAGACATCACTAATCTCGGGAGACACGTCATAAGGATAGACAGGATTCTGGACCAAAGGAACCCCTAGAGCATCAGCCACTATCTGAGGAGTAATGGAGTACTCTACGCCTCGTATCCAACTCTTGACTAGAGTGTTGGAATCATAGATGCGGATAGAGATGTTCAAGTAGAACTCTCTAATCAAGGCAGAAGGTGGAGGAGGATCAGAAATATCCACCAAGGGTAACCAGCCCCTACGCTCGAAGTTTGCCCTAATGGCAGGATCAAGTTCATCTAACAACACAGAACGCTCAGCCCATATCTTTCTCCTAATGTTAAGCTTCTCAAAAATCTCTTGGTTTTTCTCACTAGAAAACTTCTCACCGTCAAAGGATGGAGGGGGTGAAGGAGAAGGTGAGGGAACATTCCTACGGGCTTTAGTCTTCCTAGGCATAGTGCTAAGGAAAGAACAAAGACACAAAGTGAAAACCAAAAAGAACAAGAGAAAACAAAACCAAGGGCAGACTGCAAATTAGCACAATAAAAAATATAGAATAAAAATCTATATGATGCATAAAAATAATAATGTTGTGATGCATGATCTAATGCAGTAAACAATTAAGTTTAATTGAAATTAATTTGACAAAATTGGCTTGAACAGGGAATTTCTATAAAAAACCCCAAAAATTGAAAACCACTTGTTGAAATTTTTTTTTTTTTTAACAAATTGATGAATTGAGCATTACAAGCCACAGCACATAGATTATAATGCTTAATTACACCAATACAACAAGCCAATTTCATCGAATTCTACCCAATTTAACAAAAGCCCCAAATCGGATCAATTAGAAACCCTAGAATTTTCAAATTTTCACCAAACTCAAAATTGATCAAATTAACAGGTAAGAATCATGTTTATGATGTGTCCCCACAAAAACCCAATGATCAATTGCATAAAATAAGGCTTGAATCAATAGAAAATCCCAAAAATGTAAAGTCCGAAAATCTTCCTTAAATGCATGGATTTATGCATGAAATCATGAAAATAAAATCAAAAGGAAGGGCAAAAGAGTCTTACCGGCTTGAGGAAAGAAATTCTTTGCAAAAACTTCGGAGGAAAACGACAAAAAATGGAACTATTGAGCTTGCCTCGTCGGAGAGAGAAAGAAAAAATTTGAAAAAGATTTGAAAAGTGTTTGAAAAAGTCAGATCTGATCTTTTAAAAAAGCTTTTCCATGATCTTCGATTGATCGAAAATTACATTCGATCGATCGAATGAACCAGTCATTTTGAAACAAACTAGAGCACTTTTTTGATTGATCGAAAATCACATTCGATCGATCGAAACAAACAGTCATTTTGAGACAAATTAAAACACTTTTTCGATTGATCGAAAATCAGACTGGATCGATCGAATTGGGGAAAGGCTCACTAAATTTTGAGAAAAAAAATACAGTTTTGAAAGACACAAACCTAATTTTGAAAAACAACTCCTCAAAGCATTAAACAATGAAAGCAAAATGCATGAGTATGAGATGGAATGTTTTTTTTTTTAAACCCAATATTTTAAAACCAATTTTCTCAAAAACAAGTTTCAATCATTCTCCCATTGAATTTTCTCAAGCAACAAATATGTTGTGCACAAATCTCAAAATATTCTCAAACTTGGTTGGTCAGACCAAAAACACACACACTAGCATGTACAGTGTTTAAACAAAGAGTAACTTGTGTAGTGTGTGATACTAGCAGAAAACTTGAGATATATGTGAGGTGATATGTGAATAGCAATCAATCACAAAGTCTACAAAATTCATCACATAGAATTCAAAAGAGACTATCACCTAAAGAGTTACATCCTATAACTCCCACATCTCCTAGAACAAAAGCTTGCAATCATGTAAGTTTCTTGTATTTTGCCCCATTATTTAGGTGAAATTTGGCATCAAGCCTAATAGTACACACCAGATTAGATTATGTGAAATGGCATCAAGCCTAATAGTACACAACAGTTTTAAGCATTAAGCATTTAAGCATTTAAAGAGGCTACACCTTATGTTCTTTTTGTGCATGTGCTACACTTTCTCGAGCACAAAATCTTATGATATGCACTAAGGTGTTCATGATTGACTAATGAACAGTGGTGAGATGGTTATTTATGCGTTTCTCAAAAGGATCAAGTCCGACAGTCAAATAGCATGTGACTTCAAGATCAAGACAAAGTGATTAATAACCACAAACATCTTTTCCACACAACATGCACTACAAAGTTTTCAACTCGTCAAGTGCAATATAAAAGCTCATCAAAGCTAAACAAAGTACATAAGACATGTTATGTGTAAATAAATTGACCAACATTGTTTTCAAAAACCAAGAAACATCATGTTAAGCATAATTTTTGCTTTCTCCTTTTCCCTTTTTTTTTTTTTTTATTATTATTAAAAGAGAAAACAAATAAATCCTAGAATGAAATGCATGAATGTAATGCAATGCAAGTCCTAGAACAAAAAAAAAACACAAAAAACCAAAGAACAATGGTCACAAAAGAAAAGAGTAATGAAGCACAAGGACCATGTCAGAAAGACTCAATTAGTTCGAGTCTTTTGCATCCAAAAATTTTTAGATGCACCACGAGCATTGGAGTTCTTATTCACATTCGAGTGATTCCCAACTCCAGGATTGGAATAAAGGTTTAACACCTTTGCCAATTCACCAATTAGTGCCATAGGATCTTGTGCTTGAGGCACAGACACTTTTGGTTTATTTGCTCTCTTATCAGCTTGAAGCTTGTAACAGTTAGGACGAATATGTCCAGACTTACCACAATAATGACAAACCCAAGCAAGTTTACCATGCATCTTGTCCTTAGATTTGGTAGGCTCCTTAGGTTTAAATTCTCTCAAATCAACCCTAATCTTCTTAGGAGGTGAAACTTCTACAGGTTTGACTACCTCACTCACAGGTGGTTTGACAGTTTCATTCACAGCCTCACTCCCAGAAGGTTCAGAAGAAGATGCAAGAACAAAATTCGTGGAATGTGGTGCATAATCAAAGATGCTTTCAACATATCCCAAACCAGATTTATCGGAAGGATATTTTTGAACATTCAGCATGTGATCAAGTTTAGAACTAGCAAATCTAGCAACAGATAAATCATGTTCCAAAGTTCTAACTTTATCAAGTAAAAACATGTTCTCAGATTTAACATTATTCAAAAGCTCATTAGCATCAAACAGTTTAACAAGCAAATTTTTCTTTTCAAGCTCAAGAGAATCAATTTTCTTTAGGCCAAGTTCAACTTTCATAGCATCCTTTGCAGCAACTTTGCAAAGTTTGTTGTAGGCCTCTTGAAGATCTGCATCTTCAGAGAGTTCCCCATCAGAAGGGTTCTCCTCAGCAGATATGCTTTCATTGACTATAGCAGTAGTCGTGAAAGCAATGAAGTTTCCATCCTCGTCACCACCGAACTCATCATCAGAAATCTCATTATCACTAAGGGTTACAGCCATAGCTTTACCCTTAGTCCTTAAGAATGTAGGACATTCATATTTCACATGACCATACCTTTAACAGCCAAAACACTGAGGACCCAAAGAGTTATTTGAAGATTGACCAACTTTTTCTTTAGGTTTTTCAAAGTTATTAACCTTAGTGGGATCATTCTTCCTAAAATTTCTAGGTTCAGCAGTGTAAGTACCTCTTGCCTTTCTATTGGTATTCCTAAGAAAGTTCTTAAAGTTTTTGGCAAGATAGGCAATCTCTGTAGCAGAGAGCTCATCATCAAATCCACCACCATCAACATCATCAACTGACTTAAGAGCCATTGATTGGGATTTGTTCACTTTAGGTAGGTCAGACTCATAGGACTGAAGCGATCCTACAAGTTCATCAACAGGGATGGAGTCTACATCCTTGCTTTCAGTGATGGCAGTCACTTTGGGTCTAAAGTTTTCAGTTAAAGATCTAAGTATCTTCCTAACAATTTTAGGTTGATCATAGATTTCACCCAAATTAAAAGCAGAATTGACAATATCATTTAATTTAGCATAGAATTCATCAAAAAATTCATCATCAGACATTCTAATGCTTTCAAATCTAGAAGTCAATTGTTGCAATTTATTGATCTTAACTGCCTTTGTGCCTTCATGCACAGTTTGGAGGATTTTCCAAGCAATATGAGCAATCTCAACATTAGAGATCCTCTTAAATTTCTCCATAGAAACAGCATTGAAGATGGCATTCATAGCTTTGCTATTGAAGCCTGTTACTTCTTTTTCAGAAGTTTGCCACTCACTCACAGGAGTAGTGGGCTTCACCCATCCGTATTCAACGGAATTCCAAACCCTTTCATCAATGGATTTCAGGAATGCTTTCATCCTTACTTTCCAATAAGCATAGTTGTTCCCATCAAAGTGAGGAGGAACAAACAGAGAGTGTTCATGCTCCATGACAACAGGGGTCAAGGATCAGCTCAGAGATAAAAAAATCTCAAATAGAAGAGCTACCCGCTCTGATACCACTTGATGGAAATTTAGACCCCTTAAACAACCAAATTGCGTAGCCTAGATTAATTAGCCAAGTTGTTACTTAGTCAAATTATGCAATTCTAGGTTAAAGCAATCAAAAAATCATATCAAAATAATAAAGCAGCGGAATAATAAAAGACACAGTGATATGATCACCCAGGAAACCACACGGTAAAAACCTGGGGAGGATTTGACCCACCGATCCTCAAGGCAAACCAGAATTCACTATGAAAGAATTGAAGTTCTTACAAAAGGACTACAAGCTCCCCGCTCGACTTCCTAATGCTATCCACCAGTAGAATTTACTGACACGACCACGTGTAAGCTCCGAATCCACGGACTCCTTCTTTCTTGAATTCCTCAATCAACTACAAGCTCCCCACTTGTTTTTCTTTTAAGTTCAAATGGTTGCATCTCTAATGATCTTCAAGATGTTGAAATCATCTCTACCTTGAAAACCCTAAGTTTTGTGTAAAGGAAGGCTCCTTAAAGATCTCACACGAGATTCACACAAAACAGCAATGTATGAGCAACAAAGCAATATGGACAACCTTCAAAAACGTGGCTAAGGTTTAGTTTATATACCTAGGGTAAAAAACATAAAACCTTAAACGTTTAATGAAGTAGGGCTGAGTTGAAAATTCTGCAGAAAAATCAACTTGTGCGATTTTCGATCGATCGAGTCTATTCTTCGATCGATCGAGCCAGGCCGAAAGTCCCAAGTACTTCTGCAGCCACTCGATTCCAACTTTACAATAATAAACCAACTTTGAGCAAGCCTAAGCAAGACTAAATACATTGTTTTGATCATGATTTGCCAACATTACAAATTAGAGTTCTAAATACATAAAATCCTAAGACCTTAGAACCTAACAAATGTTGTAATAAAACATACAATTCAACGTCAACTAATGTTGTAACAAAACATATATATTCAGCAACAAGCGATACAAACCATGTTAGCTGCAAGACGGTAATAGGCATCAACACAACATCCCTCAGTTAAGCCTGTTAGATTTTTACTTTTGGCTAATTCTAGGACAAATTTCTATGTCTTTTGGGTTATGCTTGTATTGTAAGTTTAGGTACTGAAGACCATATTGAAGTTGGAAAAAATGTTCTAATCAAGCTAGTTTAATTGTTCGAGCAAAGTCAAACCTTAGCCGAGCCAAGTTGAATATCTTAGTAGAGCAAGACCATTTTCGGTCAAGCGAGATTGAACTAAAGACTTTCATTAGACCTTTGTTCAGGGGCGGAGCCAAGGGGAGGGCGAGAGGGGGCAACTGCCCCCCCCCCCCCCCCCCCCCCCCCCCACGGCTCCACCAAAAATTTCACATACATATTACCATTAAGCAAATTTAACCTGACATAAAAAACAAAACACTCCACAGTCCACACTTAGAACAACGACAAAAAATAAACAAAACACTCCAGACTTGGGAAGAGTGAAACCTGGCATCAAAAAGAAGGAAAAAAAAAAAGGTTACTACATAGTCTTTACACTCCAAAGTCTATATCATACCAATCTTGTCCCATGCTTTTCTTGCCTTATCCCAAATTTACCCTTATCATCACTCACAGACTCATTACACTTTTTCTAGCTAATCACTTTAACTTTCTTAGTAGTCTTCAACCACAAGGCTTAAATTATTTGAATGAACTAAATTAGATGTTTAAAATTTATGAATTTAGATTACTATCTTACATTAATTGTTATTAACAATAAATTGATTATTTTCTCATTGATGATATGAAATTAAGAAATGATTAATTTCATTGTTATTTATTTTGATTAACAATTATTTGTTGTTTCTGAAAAAAAACAATTATTTGTTTTTTTTTTTAATATTGATTAATATTTTTAAAACTAATTTCATCTTACAATCTTGCCCCTCCTGAACTAAAATCCTAACTCCGCCATTGCCTTTGTTAGAGGCTCCGTCGAATGAAACTCTATTACATAAATTTTCATGATGTACTTCCAAAGAGATATATATATATATATATATATATATTCTAATAACAATTATTAAGTAACTTATTATTTAATTTCAAATATTTAATATAGTTTTTCAGAAATATATCAAAATTCTCATTCCCAAGATATCTTTAACTTCAAACACATGAAAAGGGGTGACCGATCAATCCTCAAAACACACAGAACCAACTGCGGGAACTATCTTCGTCTTTTGTCGGAGGTTAGTACGAGAATTTTACCATTTTCTAAATAGATCAACCCTTTGATTTGGGCAATGGGGATCAACTTCCAATACAGGAAAGGGTGGTTCAGCAATATTATCAATACTATGTTCCACAGGAAAGCCGCACACCCTACTATTTATTTAGTATTAAAAAAATAATAATAATAAACAAACAAACAAACAAAAACCTAGAGTTTTTGTTTTAGACCCCCGTATCTTAACCTCGAAGTAGGGCAAGGGCCAGGGGCAGAACTACCCTTGGACTACCCCCTAAATTTTTTTTAAAAAAATATTATTATATATATGTATATTAATTTTAGCAATTTTATTCTATAAAATTACGTTTTATTTCCCTTTAATAATATCATTGATTTTTTTAAGAGTAATACTATATTCACAAATTTTTTTATAATATTTTTACAAATCTTTCTGGTAGCAAATTCTTACTAGTTCGCATATGGACACACCACTCACATAATTTTTTTACTTACCAGTAACCACTTATTACATTAGTAATTTATAAAAAAACTTGCAGCTCTAGCATTTTCCTTATTTTAGTGACCATAAAATTTTTTTATAGATCTAATATCTAAAACAAAATATACAAGCCCCCCACCACCCCCCCCCCCCCCTCCAAAAAAAAAAAGCTCAACAACAAAAATTACTAGTAAAACTTAAAACAAAAATTAAGCTCAATTAACTAATTTTATCCAAAATAAATAACCCTACCCTTTAAAAAATTTTAAACAAAAATAATTTTGTTCTTACCTACAAAAGTAGCAGAATCAAAGGTTGAAATCACTGCACACAGCCAACAGTAAAACCACCCCCCTAACTCAAAATTATGGCTCTGTCCCTAGCAAGGGCATCCCTAAGATCCTAGGAAGCCCAACCCTCTCAAGTTATTCTTTATTGTAAAAAAGAAAATCATTATGTTCAGTTGAAGATAGGAGCTACTAGTTTTCATGTGATAAATTATTACTTGTTCCAAAAGTTTAAATAGTTAAAAGAAATGTTAACATTTTAATAATTAATCATTATAATAATATTCTCTTTCACGTGTGGGTCCAAATTTCTTTAAATTGGGAACCAACACGTGAGACTTCTAACATTTTAAATAGAATAATACTAGAGATGCAAACTATTTTACAAAAAAATTTATAAACTACTGATGTGGTGAGTGATTATTAGTAAATAAAAATGTGATATTAATGTTGGTTCTAGATAAAAACTAATAAGAGGTTGACCACATCAATATTTTGTAAAAATATTGTAAAATAATTTGTGACTATAACATTACTCTTTTAAATATAAGGTAGACTGGAGATATGATTCAAATTTAAGACCCCTTATTCTAATACCATAATAAATTATCACTTATCCAAAAATTTAAGTTATTAGAAAATAATGAATTTAGTCATTTAACCATTACTAGTAAGTTATCCATGCCATGCATGGATAATATTGTAATATTTTATATAAATTTGTTTTTGGAAAATATTATACATATATTATAACATATTTATAATAAAACTTTGTTAGTAATGAGTTCATCGTAAAAAGTAACAATTATAAAATACACATATATATTTATTAGGATAAAATACTATTTTGGTCCCTAAACTTTACCAAAAGTTTGTTTTTCATCTCTAAACTTTGTAAAAAAAAAATTTATTCCTAAATTTTGTAAAGAGTTTTTTAAATAGTATAGAGACAAAAATAAGAATGAAAAAAGAAATTTTTCAATAGTTTAGGGTTAAAAAACAAACTTTTAGCAAAATTTAAGGACATAAATAAAACATTTTCAATAGTTTAAAGATGAAATATGAATTTTTCAATAGTTTAGGGATGAAAAATGAACTTCTTAAAATCTAGGGTTAAAAAACAAACTTTTGGTAAAGTTTAGGGACCAAAATAGTATTTTGCCCTATCCATTATAATTATTATGTTCAAGAATGAGCAATAATTAAAACAACTTTGGAATAATATTGTATAATAAAAGTTGATAAAAGCATATTAATTAATTCTATATTATTTATTTTTATTATGTGATGTAATAAAAAGCTTCATTACAAAATCTTTTTTTTTTTTTTTTTTTGGTTTCTTTAATGCTTTGTTATTGCGGTATAGTGACACTTGTTATCATAGTCAGTTTCTCTATCTTCAATGTTTGAAGTTTAGTCCATCCATATTTGTTCAATTTTTGAGATTTCATCACTTTTTCCTTTTGTTGCATCATTTGTGTTAAACACTAATGAATTGGGCGCACCAGAAGATTCTTGATTAGATCTTACAAAGTTTGGACTTTATCGCTGAGATTTTTCGTAGGTATTTGCATTTATATTAAATTTCAATGATGTGACCGTTTTTTATAAATGTTTTTATTTTTTATTTTTGTTAATTTTGGAATAATGCAGTAAAAAGAATTAATATAGCATATTGGATTGTGTATATATATTTTTTCCTTCCATACCTTTTTGTCATTTGAAAGTGCATCAAAAATCTTAGCAACTATGTAATTCTCAAATTGAATTCATTCAAATGAAGTAGGAAAATTTATTTTTTTCCTATTTTTTTTTTCAAATCACGTGGGATTCCTTCTCCAATATCAATAGTTTTACAATAATTTAAATAAGTTGTACCTCAATTTATTTTTCAGCAAAATCTCTTGTAAATTTATTTAGGATTTTCTCTGCATCTCGATCAAATATCACAAAATTTGTTTTATCAGTTGCATCAAAAACTTCAATTTGAATCCTATATCTGAAGTGTATATATATATATATAGTAGTTAAATATATTATAAATATTTGGAAAGTATGTACTTAATGTGATTGCCTCTAACTTTAGGATAGAAAGATTTGTTTTTGTTTCACATTTTGCACACCAAAATGATCTTACTTGTGGTTTGACATTCCTTTCACAAAGTACGCACGAAATTTAATACCGACCCATTATTGTATCAATGTTACTTATTGTTGTAATACCCTAATAGTTCACATCTTGCAATGAATTTTGAAATTAATATGTATTATTTTTTTAATGTAAACAATATGATGTATTTTTTTTTTTAATGTAAACGATGAGTATAATTTGAAATGATTAACAAACATGCTCCGTAGGATCTCATTCAATACATTTTATCTTTACTATTGTCTTCATATTATTTAAAGATAAATCCTCCTATGAAAATTTTTTTGCATGCATTTTTGGAATGTCTTATATAGGATCATTTTTTTACCATTCCTATCATTGAATTTTTTTAAAGAAAATATTAAGTTAATGGCATTTTGTGAGAGAGTATATGCTATTTATTAGACTTTTGTTATTATAAATTTTAGAAATATACACTTGTCAATTATTTCAACAACCTCAGGGAACTCAAGATTTATGTGTATATATATATATATATATTTTTTTTTTTTTTGCACTGGTCGATGACAGAGAATTTGTCTGCATAAATCGCATAGAACATTATTAATAGACAAAAACATATTGAATTGAAATTGGGGAAAAATGGAGACATGATTTTATGAGAATGAGATTTTCTAGAGGTATCATCTATATGTGAGGGAGGAAGAAGAGAATTTGTAATAGGGTAAGAGTTTTTGCTTTGATTTACACATGGGAAGGGTTAAACTTTGGTCATAGTATGTAAAGTAATAACTAAGCTTTAGTTTTTCATAAAGTTTTGTCTACTTTTAAAAGGTAGTCAATTTTGTAGTGAATAACTTTTGGTCTAATTGTCAAGAATAGCTCATATTTGATATAATAGTAAAAAAAAGTTACTATGATCTACTGGATAACATTAAAAAATACTTAATAAAAAAGAGGTAAAAAATGCTAAATTTATATAATAGTAAGAATAAGTTACTATGATCTATTGAGTAACAGTAAAAAAGAACTTAATGAAAAGAGGTAAAAAATGTTAAATGCAAAATTAGATAGGTTGTAGTGACAATTTATATAATATTTTGTCACTTTTAATTAGTTAACATAAACTTCTTGAGGACATGAATTAAAATGATTTACAAAGTTTATTTTTTAATTATAAATTTTAGGGTTTAATTGAATCACTCAAAAGTACAAGAAAACTATATAATTTATCCAAGTCTTTAGTTAAAAGTATTTAATTATGAAGTACATGATTTGAATGCTAGTATCATTGGATTGAAAAGCTTTCATATAAATGATCCTGAATTTTAAATTTAATCAAGAAAGTAAATATACTCTAAAGGAGTTGAACCGAAAAAGAAAAAAAGAAAAAGCTTATCTTTGTCTTTTTAATTCTTTGCTAAGGAAAAGAAAAGCGATTCAAGACATTGGAAGGCCATGGAAGAGAGAAAAAGCTTATGCTTACATTTATTATAAATAAAAAAATAAAAAAAAATAAACTAATGGCATACCTAATGACCATTAACGTTTGGGCTTGTCAGGTCACCAGTCTTATTATGTTTGTCTAATTGGAATAGAGGGATCAGTTGTTGTTAAGGCTGGTGCAACCGCAAGTTAAGTCTTGTGAAGCTTAAGATACGACCTAAGAAGCTTCCAAATGAAACCCCCATCAGCTTTATTAAAATCTATACATTCATCTTTCGGCTGTCCTTCATCAACAAGCTTTTGCAGTTAGCTCGTATGCTTGAGAAAAAATTGCGTCAATTGAGGTTCCCCAACTATTCACCTATGATCTGTCCTCATGAAAATCTAAAAACTATGCATTCATCTGCCTCTAAAACGACTGCTGGATGAAAACCCTTCCTTTTGCTTTCTTACTAAGAATAATGGTTGAGAAAAGTACATAAGAACAGTGTCATTCCCATGCTTCAATATTATTGGTGAAATTTTTAATTCCAAACAATGTGAAAAGTAAAAGTGTAAAACAACATCAAACCAAAAGTGAACGATGTATCAAAATAAAAAAAAAGTGAAAGATGTTGAAAACTTAAACTTACTTGATTTGGAATGTCATTGTTTTCCCTACTAATGAGAACTTTAACATACACATTATAATATCATTGATGGTGTTCTAAAAGCACGTGTCTATAGATTCTCTCAATTATTATATTTGTCTGAGTTTGTGTTAGTTTATGTAATCCATAAAAGGCTTTGTAAATTTTTAATGTAGGCAAGACTTAAAATACAAACTCACTTCATTTCATATCCGGATCTATGACGACATATTTTTAACATAAATAACCATAAAGTAAATAATTTTCAGGAGCATTGCTTTTTCACTGTGCTTTGTTAGCATTCAAAGAGAGTTTTTATTATCCTTTTCTTTTTTTTCTCCGTTATTACTAATTAATCACGGAAGTAGGTCAAAATCACTTCTGTTCAGTTTAAGAACCATAACATCATAGCAAGGAAAAGTTTTGACTTGAACAGAAAGGAGGTCAAATAAAATAGATTGTCTTTGACACCACTCTATAGTTCTAACAACTGGTCCCATTAAAATTGTTATCCAAGCTCTTCTATGTATACTTTTGCCAAGTAACTTCTATCACCTACTCAAGCAAACACCCTTTCTTCTCCCCTATATAAACACTAATTACGTACCTTTGAGGTACACAGACTCAAGTGTACGTTTTGGCTAGCACCAAAGAACATACTAAAAGAGCTTCAGGTTAGAGACACAAAAAAAATGGGTGTGGCTCTTATTTCCTCTCCAGCATTTCCCAGCGCCTTTCTATTCTCATTGATTACAGTGTGTCTCATTCCTGAGCTCACACTGGCTGCAGGCATTACCAGGCACTACAAGTTTGATGTATGTTTTACGCACCTTGGTACCTAAATTATTAAGCAAATACTGTAGCAAATCTTCAAAAAAATTGATTTTACTTTCTTTTTTTTCTTTTTCTTTTTTTTTGGTTCTTTCTTGCTATTAACACTTTTGACTTATCTTGTAGATCAAATTACAAAATGTCACACGACTGTGCCACACAAAGAGCATTATTACTGTAAATGGGCAGTTTCCTGGGCCTCGCATTGTAGCTAGGGAGGGTGATCACCTTCTTATCAAAGTGGTTAACCATGTCCAGAAAAACATCTCCATCCATTGGTAATAAATCTGTACCAAGTTTTGTGCACTCATTTAAAGTTATGAAACAACTAATATAGTTATAAAATATATAGTTCCTAGCTTAAATTTAACTCCATGTTCTAATTTGCAATTGTGATAAATATATTTAAAACAGGCATGGAATTCGACAACTTCAAACAGGGTGGGCTGATGGACCAGCATATGTGACTCAATGTCCCATACAGACTGGTCATAGTTATGTGTACAACTTCACCATTGTTGGCCAGAGAGGCACTCTTTTTTGGCATGCCCACATTTCATGGCTAAGATCAACTGTCTATGGTCCTCTAATCATTCTTCCCAAGCGTGGTGTTCCTTATCCATTCACCAAACCCTACAATGAAGTTCCCATTATCTTTGGTAAGTTAGACAAGCGTTCAGATTAGTTCTTAATTTGCTGATTTTTTGAAAGTTGATAAAAATATAGTTATAGCTAGAAAAATAAATAAATAGAAAATTTAACAAATGCTTTAACGGCATTGGTTTAGAAGAGTTTTTTTTTTTTTTTTTTTTTTTTTTTTTTTTTTTTTTTTTTTTATGGAAAAAGAATAAAACAACTAACTACTTTTTATCATTTTTTATCAAGTTCTCATGAAAATTGTATTAAAATTTCTTAAAAATGATTCATTAACAAATGCCATAAAAAAACCTTTAATGGAACACATAAATTTTTTTTTAAATAATAAAAGTATAATTGTGCCTCTAAATAAGTATCTAATAATGAGGTTTTAAAAAATTATACGCAAGTCAAAAAGTTGAAAAAAAAAGCTATTTTATCCACATGTATCCATTTCCTCATTGATATATATACTAACACAAACTTTGATACCAACAAATTTCAGGAGAGTGGTGGAAAGCAGATCCTGAAGCAGTCATTACCCAAGCTCTGCAAACAGGAGGTGGCCCTAATGTCTCTGATGCATATACCATCAATGGACTTCCAGGGCCACTATATAACTGCTCAGCCAAAGGTATCAAATGCTATATGGAACATTTTCAAATGTTTCAAGAAATGTTTTATAGGTCAACTTAACATGTTGTATAAATGTGTCTTCGCTTGCAGACACATTCAAGCTAAAGGTGAAGCCTAGGAAGACTTACCTTCTTCGGTTCATCAACGCAGCACTCAATGACGAGCTATTTTTCAGCATTGCAAACCACACCCTCACAGTTGTTGAAGCAGATGCCGTTTATGTTAAACCTTTTGAGACCAACACGCTTCTCATAGCCCCAGGACAAACCACAAATGTTCTTCTTAAGACCAAACCCAATTTCCCAAATGCCACATTCTTCATGACTGCTAGACCATATGTGACTGGCCTAGGCACTTTTGACAATTCTACTGTTGCAGGTATCTTAGAATATGAATTTTCATCCAAAACAAAAAGCCTCTCATCAAACATTTCCATCAAAAAGCTTCCACTCTTCAAACCCGTTCTCCTTCCTCTCAATGACACTTCCTTTGCTACAAATTTCTCAAACAAACTTCGTAGCTTAGCAAGTGCTCAATTCCCTGCTAATGTCCCCCAAAAAGTTGACAAGCGCTTTTTCTTCACAATAGGCCTTGGAACAAACCCTTGTGATCAGAATAACAAAACCTGCCAAGGTCCTAATGGAACAATGTTTGCAGCTTCTATCAATAACATATCTTTTGCAGTACCAACCACAGCTCTTCTACAAGCCCATTTCTTTGGTCAATCAAATAGAGTTTACAACCCCAACTTTCCTATCAGTCCCTTAATTCCCTTTAACTATACTGGCAACCCTCCAAACAACACTATGGTGAGCAATGGGACAAAGCTAGTGGTTCTGCCTTTTAACACTAGTGTAGAGCTTGTCTTGCAGGACACAAGCATTCTTGGCGCTGAGAGCCACCCTCTACATCTGCATGGCTTTAATTTCTTCGTTGTTGGGCAAGGTTTTGGGAACTTCGATCAGAATAAAGACCCAGTAAACTTCAATCTTGTTGACCCAGTTGAAAGAAACACCGTGGGTGTGCCTTCAGGGGGTTGGGTTGCTATCAGGTTTTTAGCAGATAACCCAGGTGAGAAATCAAGAACATCATATAATAAAATATAGTTGGACACATACAAATCTAATATAATAAAAAATATTACACCTAAGATCAAAAAAAAAAAAAAAAAACAATATTACACCTACTACCAATTTTATTACATAAGCAATCAATTGCATTCATAAATTTAGTCAACATTTAAATACAAAACAAAAAAAAAAATTAATTTTTTTAGTTTATATATATATTTTTTGTAATTTTGAGAGTAACTTTAACATTTTAACATTTTATATTAGGAAAAGTACCTTCAAAAAAATATTAAGGAAAGTTGGCTATACTAGGTGATTAGGACAACAATACCTATATAGCAATTGAATCCAGCACGCATAGTAACTTTCATTAAACCTTTATTTTATTTTTTGGTCTCATAAGAACAATTAGATTTGCTTTTACAGCTTTTGTTCAAGTTTATAAAATAATAAAATTGTCGCTGACTTGTTTGAAACTGATGATGATACGCTGACAATTGTAAATATATGTGGCAACAGGAGTATGGTTCATGCATTGCCACCTGGAGATCCACACAAGCTGGGGTTTAAAGATGGCTTGGCTAGTCTTAGATGGAAAGCTCCCAAATCAGAAGCTGCTTCCTCCACCAGCAGATCTTCCTAAGTGTTGATCTTTGACTCACTTCTTGATTCACAGCAACTAGAAATTGCCCCTATTATCCTTTTTAACTCATTTTAGTTTTTTGGCCCTGCCTTGGCATTTTGTTATTGATCTTCAATAAGTATTTTGTTCATCCATATGGAGCTAGGGATAGAAAAAGAGTGGGAGTTTTTTTTTTTTTGGTAACAAATTCAAATTAATTGTTAGTGTGAAGCCTCAATAAATTCCCTCAATAATATTGCCGGACAATGTATTACCATTATTTTGTTTCAATTACAATTTTTATACTTGATATGTGTTTAGCATTTGCTCTTGGAATTTGAATCTTTATTTCTTAAAGCAAGGTCAACTGTCTAGGAGCCGAACTATATAAAAATCACTACATAAAATGTTGCTATTTGTGACGAAACTTTTCCAACTGAAAAGAAAAGAAAGATACTTCTTTCTGTCGTCAAAAATTACACCATAAATAATACTTCATTAGCGGTGAAATCATGATTTTTCAATAGCAAGTCTATTTTGCCGGAAATTACTCGCCAAATATCGAAACATTTGTAACAAAAAAAGTTTCTATAAAAAATGTCTACATTAATTATTTCATTGTTATTTGCAACAAAAAAACGTTTTGGTAGTTGTTAATGGTTAAAAATATTTCATGAAAAGAAAGTATTAATGACGGAAAGATAGATCCATCACAATAAAGCTAATTTCCAATAGATATGTGACCGTTAAAAATTGTTATTTTCTTTGGAGGAAGAGCTCCCTCTTTTCATTTTCATATTCTTCTTTTTCTTCTAAAAAAGAGTTTTCGTACCGCCGTACACGCTTGATGCGATGGTCACTTTACAAGTATAAGTGCTTATGGGGTGTGGGGAGCCCGAGCTGTGGTTCAAATCTCTAGGAAGGAGTTTCACACACACATATACTTAAATAAGGTTAGAGTAGAAATTTTATCTTGTATAAAAAAAAAATAAATAAATAAAAAAGTTTTCGTATTTGCAATAGCTTAAAAATTTATTACTTTGTCATTTGCAAGTTGCAATGAAGATTTTGGTTGTTATAAATAATGAATTTGTCTTAAGAAAATAAGGTTTTAGAATTTTTTTTTTTTGAAAGTTTCAACTTCGCTCTTGATGATAGTTTTTTATTATCAAATGAAGACACTAATCGGTTTTTGGTGTAGGTGAGGATCGAAGCCCAGGTTTTAGACTTAGAGACAAGTAATTATGATTAACATCTTCTAGTTATTATAAATAATAAATTTTTCTTAAGAAGATAGAGACAAGTAATTATGATTAAGGTTACGGTACAATAAATAGATTTGGAATGTTTTGACTCTAAATTTATACATTATAAAATTGAGTAATGCTACAGACACAAACTATTTTATAACATTTTTACAAACTGCTGATGTGACCAACCTTTTATTGGTTTTCATCTAGGCCCAGCGTTAATATCACTTTTTCATTTACCAATAATCATTAGCCACATCAGCAGTTTGTAAATTTTTTTGTAAAATAATTTGTATCTCTAACATTATTCTATAAAATTCATTGTTAGAATTCATTTTATATACTTAGGGGGATTTGATATTATGAATTTTAAATCTACTGTTTAAATGCTTTGATAACCTAAAATTTTGAATTCGGACTGGTACGAATATTAATAAAAAGGTAAATATATGTGATCTTACACCTTACAAGTTATAAAGATGTGGCACGATTTTTATAGGAATATTGTTTTTCTTTTTTGATATATAAAGAGAAAATTAAAAAAAAAAATCAGAAAAGCAATAAATTTTACTATTTGTTGTGTGATTATCATCTAAGTTATTAAATTAAGACCCGTAGCTTTAAGAATTCTCTCCCATTGAACAATACAGAAATTGAGCCCAAACCCGTTTATGAGCATGAACTTGAAAAAGAAACATATATCTTACTAATTAATTAAGTTTTTTATTAATTGGGAATTGGTACTTCTTGTCCAAACCAAATGGTCTTGATAATGTACTTGTGTTAGATCTTAATCTCAAAAGCTTGATATTGAGCACAAGCTCATCTTGACTAGTGAATCAAGCCGAGCTCGAACTTTTAGACTTCTTGACAAATTTAAGAGTTTGAACTTTGAACATTGTTTATAGACTTGGTACGAGCTCTTGAGGGAATTAAAAAGCCACCCCTAAACCGAACTAGCTGACCAACACCTACCCTGCTTCCCCATTTCATTTTTTCTATGATCTCCCATCCCCTTCATCTCCCTCCCGGCCTCCCCCAAATTTCCATTCTCCCTTCTTCTCTCCCCCAAATTTACCAAAAAAATCTATTGCGGCTATGTTCTCGTCTCTTCTTTTATAAGTTGTAGCAATCCCCCATTTACAGCTTTCACGTCTTTAGAATTACAAAAGTATTTTTTTATATATAATTTAAAAAGTGTTCTAATAATTCAATTGTGAACATTAAATAGTTGTGTTTTGGTATGATGTAGGGGAAGGTCCATTTTGTAAGAAACAAGAGACAGAAATTTGTCCCACCAAAGAATGGAATCTATGCATATGCTTTCTTTTCTTTTTCTTTTTCTTTTCTTCTCTCTTTTTTTAAACAGAAAGATGCACCTTTGGTTGTCATTTGCGGACATTCTAGGCTTTTGCCCTTAATTTTTTTTTTATTTAGCAATTTGCTCCTATTTCGAAACTATAAAGGGATATGCCCCTGTTTCGATACTCGATTACCTTAAAATCGAGTTTCAATGAAATACTCGATTCGTAGAAAATCGAGTTATGCCCGATCAAACTTTTAAAAAAAATTTTGCATGGAACTCGAGTTTACGGATATCGAGTTCCATGCAAAAAAAAATTTTATAAGTGTGATCGCTCCATATTCAGGGAGACCTATAGTGGCGTTTTTAAGCCCTATAACAACATTTTTGTGCAAATTTTTTTTTATAAGTTTGATTGCCCCATATACTAGGTTTAGAGAGACCTATAGTGGCGTTTTTAAGCCATATAGTGACATTTTTAAGCCCTATAGTGGCATTTTTCTGTAAAAAATTGTTTATAAGTCTGATTGCCCCATATACCAAGTTTAGGGAGTCCTATAGTGGCGTTTTTGAGCCATATAGTGACGTTTTTAAGCCTTTTAGTGGCATTTTCCTGTAAATTTTTTTTTATAAGTCTGATTGCCCTATATACCAGGTTTAGGGAGCCCTATAGTGGCGTTTTTGAGCCCTATAGTGACGTTTTTAAGCCCTATAGCGGAATTTTCCTAAAAAAAAATTTTGTAAGTCTGATTGCCCCATACCATGTTTAGGAGCCCTATAATGGTGTTTTTAAGCCCTATAGTGATGTTTTTAAGCCCTATAGTGGCGTTTTTAAACTCGATTTCTGTAAAATCGAGTTCCATTCATTTCTTTTTTTTTTTTTTTTTTAAAGTTTGATCGTGCATACTCGATTTTCTACGAATCGAGTATTTCATTGAAACTCGATTTTAAGGTAATCGAGTATCGAAACAGGGGCATATCCCTATATATTTTTGAAATAGGGGCAAATTGCTAAATAAAAAAAAATTAAGGGCAAAAGCCCAGAATGTCCTGTCATTTGCCAATCACTCTTCCTAGCCTAGCTGTCCCAGCAGCCAGCTGGCCCCTTGGTCGTCTTATTTGCTTGGCACTTTTTGGGGGGAACATGTCAAAAAAAAAAAAAAAAAAGGATCACAAGCTTTAGAAACAGTCAGTATAGAGATAGTTACATTACATCTGTCACAAAACAGAAGAAGTAGAAAGTTTCTATTTTCGAGTCCAATTCAATTCGGTAGCATGAGCATGCTGGACCACTTCTCTCATGTATGACTTGGAAGCCATTATGGACAATTGGACAGTGTAGTAGCCTCCCTGAGTCCCTTGTCCTTCACAAAAACTATGGCTGCCAATCACCATCTTAAGTTTAATTGTAACTTATACAAATCAATTGGTGTCTTATCCTGATAATAATAAATAATAATCATAAAATGAATGCCATAGATTTTAAATACTATTTTATTTATCAAAAAAAAAAATATATTGTGGACTTATCTTGCACTTGGAAGCAAAAAGAACCTATTAGCACCTTGCAACTCTCACTTGTCCTTTATAGCATCCAACATTATTAATGAACAAGGTGGATGACCTCAATCAATATGTAAAGGATGACTCAAAAATCTTAGTATTTCTTTTCAATACCCTAACATAGACTATGAGGTGGTATTAGTTCTGTATTTGGGTTTCAGTCCTTCCTGTTTACTTATTGAAAATAAAATATAAAAAGTATTTTTTTTTTTTTTTTGTTTTACGCCCCGTAATTCTTCCTCAACCAGGCTTGGGTAGAATAGCAGAGCAAGTTCAAGTATACAAGTATTAGTAGAATAGCAAAAATACGTTATTCGTCATTAATACGTTTGCTCACAGTAATTGTGGTCTTTTGGGAGAATCGATGACTACATTAAAGATGCACTTGCTAGTACTAGTATACATCTGAGAATCGAGGTATTGACGGTGATTTCCCAATATCGCAGAACAGAATGTGATACGATGAGATAGAATGCAATAGAAACAAAGACGCAGGGAACGAGTTACCTACTCTTGACGGTCAAAGCAAACCCTTTCATTCTGAATTAAAGAATTCAGAATGAATCAAATCTCCCCAAGTAGGATTCGAACCTACGACCAGTCAGTTAACAGCCGATCGCTCTTCCACTAAGCTATTGAGGAACAATGGGAGATTTGATCTTATAGAGTTCAATTCCCATTCTCAATCGATGACCAATATGAGCTCGAAGTTTCCTTCGTAACTCCATGAACTTCTTCGTAGTGGCTTTGTTCCATGCCTCATTTCATAGGAAACCTCAAAGTGGCTCTATTTCATTATATTCCATCCATGTCCCAATTCCATTCATTTACTATCCCTTTGGTGTCATTGAGATAAGAGATGTTGTTTCTAGTTTATCTGTTTCTATTTCTATATATATGGAAAGTTTTAAAATCATCATATAATAATCCAGAAATTGCAATAGAAAAGAAAAAGGGAGGTTTGTGATGATTTTAAAATCTTTTATACTAGGTAATCCAGTATCCTTATGCATGAAGATAATCAATTTGGTCATTGTGGTTGGACTCTATTATGGATTCCTGACCACATTTTCCATAGGGCCCTCTTATCTCTTCCTTCTCTAAACTCGGGTTATAGAAGAAGGAATTGAGAAGAAAGTATTAGCAACAACTAGTTTTATTACGGGACAGCTCATGATGTTCATATCGATCTATTATGCACCTCTGCATCTAGCATTGGATAGACTTCATACAATAACTGTCCTAGCTCTACCGTATCTTTTGTTTCATTTCTTTTGGAACAATCGCAAACACTTTTTTGATTATAGATCTACTACCAGAAATTCAATGCATAATCTTAGCGCATTGAATGTGTATTCCTGAATAATCTCATTTTTCAATTATTCAACCATTTCATTTTACCAAGTTCAATGTTAGTCAGATTAGTCAACATTTATATGTTTCGATGCAATAACAAGATATTATTTGTAACAAGTAGTTTTGTTGGTTGGTTAATTGGTCACATTTTATTCATGAAATGGGTTGGATTGGTATTAGTATGGATACAACAAAATAATTCTATTAGATTTAATATTAGATCTAATAAGTCCCTTGTGTCAGAATTAAGAAATTCTATGGCTCAAATCTTTAGTATTCTCTTATTTATTACCTGTGTGTACTATTTAGGCAGAGTACCATCACCCATTGTTACTAAGATACTGAAAGAAACCTCAGAAATAGAAGAAAGGGGAGAAAGTGAGGAAGAAACAGATGTAGAAATAGAAACAACTTCCGAAACGAAGGGGACTAAACAGGAACAAGAGGAATCCACCGAAGAAGATCTTTCTCTTTTTTTGGAAGAAAAGGAGGATCCGGAAAAAAAAAATGGATGAAATGAAAGAGATCCAAATGAATGGAAAGGAAAAAACAAAGGATGAATTCCACTTTAAAGAGACACGCTATAAAAATAGACCCATTAATGAAACTTCTTATCTAGATAGCAATCAAGAAAATTCGAAGTTAGAAATATTTAAAGAAATAAACTTATCTAACTTATCTCATAAATTTATAAATTTATAAATTTTAAAACGAAAATTAAAATTAATAAAAAGATTAATATATAAGATAAATACAATAAAAGATAAAAAGAAATTCGGCCACCTCCTATATATTTGATAACCTCTCCTACAAAAAAAACTTGTAATACCAACCCCATTCGTAATTCCATCGATTATTTGTCTATAAAAAAAAATGAGTTAATTCGGCCAATGATCTTATAGCATCAGTTAAGGATATTACATAAAGAACATCCATGTAGCCACAATTATCTGGCCAATCATATATGACATTTTTTATTTTTTCAAAAACATTTTTAACAAATGAATTTTTAAAGTTAAAATTTTGTAAAGATGAATAAATAGGCTTATATAAAAAAAAGACGCTATAAATATTCCAAGATAAGCTATACTCAATGAAAAACCTGCATTTGTCACAAATTCATACCAATCCACCGAATTGTTTGAATTTTGATGTAAAAGGTTTATATCTGGAGTTAAAAATTTGGATAATATATCCAAATCCACTCTTTATTGATTGAATTGTTCAAAAGGGATTCCTATGGACCCAACGAAGAAAGTAAATATGCCTAATACAAACATAGGAAATAACATGGTACTATCTGATTCATGGGGATACGAAAAAGTGTTCGTAATGCAAAAATGAGTAATAGTAATAAAGGGTCACGGCATCTTTCTTATATTAATAATACTGATTGGATATATTTTATTCCCAAAAAAAAAAAATCCTTTTATTATTCATTGTTAATAAAGAGAATAAAGGAATTTTTTTCCCCTCTTTACCCCATAGAGACATTGAATAAAACGAGTTATTTGTTTTTCCATTGTAATTTTGAAAATTAACATTTAAATATCCTTCAAAAGTAAGTAAATAAATTCGAAACATATAAAATGCAGTTAATCTTGCTGTAGAACAAGCAATTATTGCAAAAATCAATGAATACAACCAAGTATCATTAAGAATTTCATCTTTGGACCAAAAACAGGCAAGGGTTGGAATACCACAAAGAAACAGTATACCTAATAAAAAAAACAGTTTTTGTAATTGGTACATGTTTTGTTAAACCCCCCATAAGGACCATATTCTGACTTTTATCTGGAGAATATCCAACAACTGCTTCTATTGAGTGGATGATTGATCCGGATCCTAAAAACAACAATGCTTTTGAATAAGCATGAGTAATCCAATGAAATAAAGCAAATTGATAAGACCCAATACCTAGAGCTAACATCATATAACCCAATTGAGACATTGTAGAATAGGCTAAACCTCTCTTAATATCTTTTTGAGCAAGAGCTAAAGTAGCTCCTAATAGTAATGTTATTATCCCTATCAAAGCTATTATGTTCATTATGTAAGGTACAACTATGAAAAGAGGAAGAAGCCGAGCTACAAGAAAAATCCTTGCTGCTACCATAGTAGCAGCATGTATAAGAGCCGAAATAGAAGTAGGTCCTTCCATAGCATCGGGTAACCATACATGAAGAGGAAATTGGGCGGATTTGGCAATTGCTCCAGAAAATAATAAAAGAGCACACAAAGTAACAAATAAAAAATTAACTTCATTATTAGAAATCAATCTATTGACTATTTCAAACAAACCCTGAAATTTGAAACTGCCCATTATCCAATAAAAACCTAAAATTCATAATAATAAACCAAAATCTCCTACATGATTAGTGACAAACGCTTTTTGACAAGAATTCCCAGTGATAGGTCGCGGGAACCAAAAACCTATTAATAGATAAGAGCATACTCCAACTAATTCCTAAAAAAAATAAATTTGTATAAAATTAGAACTAGTAACTAATCCTAGCATTGAAGTATTGAAAAAACTCATATAAGCAAAAAAATATTAAATATCCTTGATCATAAGACATATAATTGTCACTATAAATAAGAACGAGAATTCCAACAATAGTAATTAAGATTGACATAATAAAAGTAAACGGATCAATCAATTGTCCAAACTCTAAAGAAAAGTCATTATTGATAGTCCAAGACCATATATATTGATATATATATAACTGTTATTTATTTGCTGAACAGACAGATTGGATGAAAAAATCATAATTATACTTGACAATAAAACACCAAGAAAAGCCCACATGTGCCGAAGATTTCTTATTGCTGTCGGGAAAAGTAGGAGTCCCGCTCCTAGTAACATAGGAATTAGAACTGGAATGAAAGGTATGAACCATAAATATTGATATGTATATTTCATAAAAATAAATAAAAATCTTTTTCTTCTTCTTAATTAATTGTTTTGGATTCACTAGTTCTTTTTTTTTTTTTTTTTTCAAAGGAGTCAGTTAATAAAAAAATTAAGATATGTAAAACTAAAATTGAATTTCATAACCTTTTCTAATCTTAATTATTTGAAAAAGATTTCAAATCCTTCAAAAAAAAAATGAAATATATATAGAAACAAAAGCGATTGTAGCCTTGTGTTATTTATTGTTCTTTATTTTTGTCATGCTATATTTATATATGTAATATAAGAAAATTATCAAAAAGTTTAATAAACCAACCTTATAATTGAATTTAATATAAAAAAAAAAAAAAAAAAAAAAAACTTTAACAATTATTTCTATTAATTGGTTAGGTTAGTTAAATTGACCAAGCTCAAAAAAAGAGTGCACCTAATTGAAATTAAAATCTTCAAATTGAAATGAGACCCGTAGTTAATCTGTTAAAAAATATATCATTTTTTTTTAGAGAAAAGAAGGAAAGTCATTTTCCATTTTAATAATTCATTCAATCAATTCAAAAAAGCATTGTTTAATTATTCTGAATAAACGAACTAAAATACATAACTCTTACTTTATTGGGTTAAGTTATGGGCTGTCTGTCTTTTATGAATCATATCAAAATAAACTACTCTTTTTAGTGTAACTATTTGTCCTTACTCGCTGTAAAGATTAAAACATTGTAATAAGTAAATTTTAATAAATAATAGTAATTGAAATTTTCATTTTTGAAGCTTCAAAAAAGTTACTTTTGACCAATTCTAACTTCTTGATTTGAAATGTTTTTGTTTTGAAGAGAGTATAATTTAATTTAAACAATAAATAGAGAATTAATTGCATTAATAGTAAAGAACAGTTGGTTTTGAACAATAAATGTCGTTCACATTCAACTATAGAAATAATTAACTTATTATAATTTTTTAATGGCCATTCCAAAAAAGCGCACTTCTATATCAAAAAAACGAATTCGTAAAAATATTTGGAAAATGGAGGGGTATTAGGTAGAATTGAAAGCTTTTTCGTTATCGAAATCTCTTTCAACAGGGAATTCAAAAAAAAAAAAAAATTGTACAACAAGAAATAAATAAATAAATAATCAAAAATTGGAATAATTGGAATCTATCTTTGACTCTAAAAAAAGTAAAAAGTATACTTTAAGTTTCATTTTTCAATTCTTTTCTAATTTCTTATAATATTATATAAATATTATAAGAAATCATAATAAATCATTAAAAAGAAAAAAAAAATCCAAAAGTAATGATTCCCATTCCTTAATGTTTTGAATGTATCAATATGAAATTTAAGTAGAATAAAGAGTCTTTTGTCTACTTAATTTTTAAAATAATATTTTTTGGTTTGAAAAATAAAGAATAAATAGAAGATATAAAGTTTCAACTGTCTTTTTAGTATCTTTAATTATTTTATAGATGGGAATTCATATTTTAACCATCAACAGAATAATAAGATAAAAAATTTTGTCTTTTTCTATTTTTATTATACTATTTATTCTATAAGATTCTTATCTAAGAGCAGATATAAATAAGATCTTTAATCATAATTAATGAGTCGTTGAAACTAATTTATTAAGTTTAAAATTTATTTTATAATTTTCTGAACGCTCAATCGCTTTTATAAATCATTATCAATATATAATATATCTAAATATTTAATATATTTAATATGGTCGGATTTCAATAGAAATTGAAACCCTTTTATTCTATGATACACCCAATACTGAACCTCATCTAATTAGGTTGCTAAATACTATCAAAAATCCTTTATACAGTGAAAACTCGAAGTAGTAATACAGGGATATGCAAATTATTAGTGTCTATACTCATGAAATTGTGATCGATAATAACCCTTATTTTTTATTCTATTCTATTTTTCAACATTTTATTTCTTACTTATAGCGTCAATTTTATTTAACTTAACATTACATTAACACCGGAGTTCCTCTCGTTTATACTCTCCTAAAATGGAGCTTTTGTAACTAGATAGTTTTAAAATAGTTTTTAAGAATTCACTTTTTGTCTCATTTATCTTTATCTTATTTTAATTTCTTTTATGAATCTAAAATAAAAAATTTATTACTGAACGAAAAAAACAATAGGATTCTTTTTGAAAATATGTTCCAATCACTATTTTTAAAACTAGTTTTTATTCATCAATTTCAATGTTTCCTATAAAACTAAAAAGTATTGCATGATTAAGTACTTTAACCTCGACGATTGAATCAAAATGGGTTATTATGATTTCGAACAAGCCGCTATGGTGAAATCGGTAGACACGCTGCTCTTAGGAAGCAGTGCTAGAGCATCTCGGTTCGAGTCCGAGTGGCGGCATGGCATCTTATAAAAGAGTAAGTCCTAGAATAAAAGAATAAAAAAAATTCAATTCCCGATTCCTATAATTGTGAGACCCCCTTTTTCTAATTTTTATGATATCGTCAATTTTAGAGCATATATTAATTCATATATCCTTTTCGGTCGTTTCAATTGTAATTACAATTCGTTTACTAATCTTATTAGTTAATGAAATCACAGGACTATATGATTCGTCCAAAAAAGGCATAATAACTACTTTTGTCTGTATAACAGGATTATTAGTTACTCGTTGGATTTATTCGAGGCATTTACCGTTAAGTGATTTATACGAATCATTCATTTTTCTTTCATGGAGTCTGTCCATTATTCATATGGTTCCATATTTAAAAAAACACAAAAACCATTTAAGTGCAATAACCGCGCCAATTGTTATTTTGACCCAAGGCTTTGCAACTTCTGGTTTTTTAACCGAAATGCATCAATCCAGAATATTAGTACCCGCTCTTCAATCTCATTGGTTAATGATGCACGTAAGTATGATGGTATTGGGCTATGCAGCTCTTTTATGCGGATCATTATTATCAGTAGCACTTATTGTCATTACATTTCGAAAAATAATAAGAACTTTTGATAAAAGCAATAATGAATCATTTTCCTTTGGTGAGATCCAATACATTAACGAAAGAAACAATGTTTTATGGAATACCCCTTTTATTTCTTCTAAGAATTATTATAGGTCTCAATTGATTCAACAATTGGATCATTGGAGTTATCGTATTATTAGTCTAGGTTTTATCTTTTTAACCATGGGTATTCTTTCGGGAGCGGTATGGGCAAACGAGGCATGGGGCTCATATTGGAATTGGGATCCGAAGGAAACTTGGGCATTTATTACTTGGACTATATTCGCGATTTATTTACATATTCGAACAAATCCAAATCTGGAAGGTGTAAATTCTGCAATTGTAGCCTCCCTGGGATTTCTTATAATTTGGATATGCTATTTGGGAGTCAATCTATTAGGAATAGGGCTACATAGTTATGGTACATTTACACTAACATCTAATTGAAGACAGGATCTGATAAATACAAACAAACATGGGACAGCATATATATTATATAAGAAAACGTCGTGTAAGCCATCGAGAACCTTTTGAATCAAAGTAGTGATTCAAAAGGTTCTTACAAAACAAAGGACAACCATATATGGTTAAAATAAAAGTCTAATGCATTTTTTTATCTTTAACTTAATTTAAGTTAAATTTAAGAGAAGAAAAAATACTTCTTTTTCGTTTTCTAATTGTACAATTTTTTTTTAAACATATTATTCTAGTTATAGTATAGTCTTGCTCTTTGATTTTGAATTTTATTCAGGAAAATTTTTTATTTATAAAAAAAAATTAGATATAAGAGTTTCGACCTTGTCAACTGATAGTGAGAAAACGAAATCTGGATAAAGACCAATACCTATTACAGGTAAAAAGATAGAGATAGAAATAAATAACTCTCGCGGTCCAGAATCAAAAAAATAAGAGTTTGGGGCATTAAAAAACTTGTATCCATAGAACATTTGGCGTAACATAGATAATGAATAAATAGGTGTTAATATCGTTCCTATTGCCATTACAAATGTAATTAGTATTTTTTGTATTAAAAAAAAATTTTGACTGGTAATTATTCCAAAAAATACTATTAATTCTGCAACAAAACCACTCATCCCCGGTAATGCAAGGGAAGCCATCGATAAGATACTGAAAGTCGTGAATATTTTTGGAACCGGGACCGCCATTCCGCCCATTTCGTCGAGATAAATAAGACGTATTCTATCATAACTCGTTCCCGCCAAGAAAAAAAGTGCAGCGCCAATAAAGCCATGAGAGATTATTTGTAAAAAGGCTCCATTGAGGCCCATATCGCTTAGAGAGCCAATTCCTATAATTATGAAACCCATATGAGATACGGAGGAATAGGCTATTCTTTTTTTTAAATTAAGTTGACCAGGAGATGCTGAAGCTGCATAGATTATTTGAATTGTGCCTACTATCATCAACCAGGGAGCAAATATAGAATGAGCGCGGGGCAAGAATTCCATATTGATCCGAACCAACCCATACGCTCCCATTTTTAATAAGATTCCGGCTAGAAGCATACAAGTACTGTAATGTGCCTCTCCATGGGTGTCTGGTAACCATGTATGGAAAGGTATAATCGGCGATTTAACAGCAAAAGCAATAAGAAATCCAATATAGAATATTATTTCCAGTGCTACTGGATAGGATTGATTAGCTGATGTTTCAAAATTTAATGTTGGTTCATTGGAAGCATATAAACCGATACCCAGAACTCCCAGTAATAAAAAAACGGAGCTTCCCGCAGTGTACAAAATAAACTTTGTAGCTGAATACAAGCGTTTCTTCCCCCCCCACACGGATATAAGTAGATAAACGGGAATTAATTCTAATTCCCACATGATGAAAAAAAGTAAAAGGTCTCGAGAAGAAAATAATCCTATTTGGCCGCTATACATTGCTAACATCAGGAAATGGAATAATCGGGAATCTCGAGTAACCGGCCAAGCCGCTAAAGTAGCTAAAGTGGTTATAAACCCTGTCAGTAAAATGGGTCCTATGGAAAGTCCATCTATTCCCAATCTCCAGTAAAAATCAAAAAAATCGATCCATTTATAATCCTCCGTGAGTTGCATTAATGGATCATCCAATTGGAAATAATAATAGAATGCATAAGTTGTTAGAAGGAGTTCTATGATGCATATAAATAGAGTATAGAGCCTAATTACCTTATTCCCTTTATGAGGGAGAAAGAAAATTAAGGAACCCCCGAATATTGGTAAAACGGCAACTATTGTTAACCAAGGAAAATAATTCGTAGTAAAAACAAGATACACTTGGACCAGAAGAATCCGTGCTCGAAAACAAAATATATATATATATTTTGTTTTCGAGCACGGATTCTTTTGTCGGTAAAAAAAACGAAATGTATTCAGGTGGGGCTTTTGGACCGTATCAATAAGCGAGGCCCATGCTTCGAGTTGTTTCATGCCATAAATAAACTCGAACACTCAAGAAATCCGTTGGACAGGCGGATTCGCATCTCTTACAACCAACACAGTCCTCTGTTCTTGGAGCAGAAGCAATTTGCTTAGCTTTACATCCGTCCCAAGGTATCATTTCTAATACATCTGTGGGACAAGCTCTGACACATTGAGTACACCCTATACACGTATCATAAATCTTTACTGAATGTGACATTGGATATATAATTTTTTGAACATCATAAATTTTCGATCTAGTAGAAATGAATTATACATTAACATTAGACACCAGATGAATCAATGATTTACCAGAATTTTCTAATCAATCTGCTTCTGGATCGATTCATGCTAGAGGGCCAAGATGCTTTGATTTCTTACATTTTTTGTAAACACGATCAATATATTATGTATCATCCACGATAAGAAATATAATTCGCCTTGATAAATATAAATAAATAGTATAATTTCTATGATTAATACTACTTATTCAACAAATTCGATTGATTGATACGAGTTGATTTTCTGTTACGATAAATTGAGGAAAAAATAGCTGGTCCAATAGCTGCTTCAGCGGCTGCAATAGCTATAACAAAAATTGAAAAAATATTTCCTTTTAATTGGCGACTATCAAAAAAATCAGAAAATGTTACAAAATTTATATTAACTGCATTTAGTATAAGTTCAAGACACATAAGGGCTCTAACCATATTTCGACTTGTGATCAAGCCATAGATACCGATAGAAAATAAATAGGCACTCACAACAAGTACATGTTCGAGCATCATTGAACAACTCCTTATCAATTTCGATTCATTTCAAGATAAAAACAATTTAATGGGTTCAATTAATTATAATATCAAAAAGTATGGAACAAGGGAATATTTTAGTATTGGTAATAGATCGAATAAAAGAATTTCATTTTTAGACAAAAAATCTTCAAATAAAATGGAAGTGGGGGGAAATTGATGTGATAACATAGAACAAAGTTTAATTTGGACTTTTCTTATTATATTAATAATTTTCTTATTATATTAATATTAATATTAATAGTTCGAAAGATTTATTATTGACGAGCCACAGCAATTGCGCCTATTAAAGCAGCTAAAAGAATTATCGAAATGAGTTCAAATGGAAGGAAAAAATCTGTTGATAAATGAATTCCAATTTGTTGACTGTTACTTATCAAATCCTGCTCTATAATCTGGTTTGATCTGGTAGTCCAAATAATCCCGTACCATGACGTATCTGAAATAGTAGCCATTAATAGACAAAAAAGAATTGTACAAATCAGCAAAGTAACCCCATCCCCAACAGTCCAAAGATTCAAATCTTTGTAATATTCTGAACCATTCATAAACATCACAGCAAATATGATTAAAACATTTATAGCTCCCACGTAAATAAGTAGCTGTGCGGCAGCTACCAAATGGGAATTTGATAGAATATAGAATAAGGATATACAAACAAGAACCAGTCCCAACGAAAAGGCAGAATAAATTGTGTTGGTAAGTAATACGACTCCTATACCTCCTAATATAAGACCTGACCCCAAAAAGACTAAAAGAAAATCATGTATCGGTCCAGGCAAACCCATTATATATATGTAATGAGATAAATAAATCGAAAATTTTTTCATGACTTTATTGACCCCACCAGGAACATTTTTTTATGAAAAGTTTTTAATTGAATTAAATCCTAAAGAATGTGAATTGATGTAGGTACAGCTATTGGACTAATATAATTATAATATCATTTTTTATCTTAAAGGGTAGTTTTAGACTAGATATTTCTATTTTGAAATAATTCGAGATAGAGTCATAGATTTTCAATCCAAATTGAAGCACGAACCGACCCCTCAATAGTTTTTTTTTTTTATTTTTAATTAGTGACTAAACAAAATAAACGAAAGAAACCGCATTCCTTTCGAGCAAAAGAAAAAGGACCCTTCCTAATTTGAATTTGAAATTACCATTTCTTTATCTTTAATATCTTTAATCAAAGGATTTACTTCTTTTTTTTATTTTATTTTAGGTGAATTTAAAATTGTTCGAATTGTATAATCGTCAATTACTGACATCGGTAAACGACCCAAGGCAATTTGATTATAATTCAATTCGTGACGATCATAAGTAGAAAGCTCATATTCTTCAGTCATGGATAAACAATTTGTTGGACAATACTCAACGCAGTTACCACAAAATATACAGATTCCGAAATCAATACTGTAATTAAGCAAACGTTTCTTTCGAATATTAGTTTCCAGTTCCCAATCAACAACAGGTAGATCCATAGGGCATACACGAACACATACTTCACAAGCAATGCATTTATCAAACTCGAAGTGTATTCGACCGCGGAAACGTTCTGATGTGATTAATTTTTCATAAGGATATTGAATAGTTACAGGTAAACGATTTGCATGGGATAGGGTAATCATGAAACTTTGACCAATATATCTTGCAACTCGTACTGTTTGTTGACCATAATCCATAACCCTGGTTACCATAGGGAACATATCGTAAATATCTATGAAAATCTTTATGTTTGTTTCTTTCTCTTGTTTGAGGCAAGCCATAAATATAGAATAAAGTATTCCCTTACAGCGAACTGAGTTGGAAAGAGGTTGTTAATAACAGATTGCCGAGAGAAATAGGTAAAAGAAATTTCCATCCCAGATTTAATAGTTGGTCCATTCTTAGCCTAGGTAAAGTCCATCTTGTTGTGATAGGAATGAACAAGAACAAATAAGTTTTGGCTAATGTAATAAAGATACCAATTGTCGTTCCAAAGACCTCACGTGCTTTATTTATTTCAAAAAGCTCGGCAACGAATATGTATGGAATAGAGATATTCCAACCGCCCAAGTACAAAACTGTTACAAATAATGAAGAAATTAATAGGTTTAGATAGGAAGCAACATAAAATAAACCAAATTTGATACCCGAATATTCGGTTTGATAACCCGCTACTAATTCTTCTTCCGCTTCCGGTAAATCAAAAGGTAATCTCTCACATTCTGCTAGGGAAGAGATTAGAAAAACGATAAACCCTATAGGTTGACGCCACAAATTCCAACCCCAAAAACCATATTTTGATTGAGCCTCAACAATATCAACTGTACTTAAACTATTAGATAATCATAGTCGGCGATAACTTCACTGTTATCGTCGCTATTACAGAACCATACATGAGATTTTCGCTTCATACGGCTCCTTTACGGCCATAAATAAATCTAAGGACCAAGTCCGTATTATTTATTTTGATCAACCAATCTTGGGGTAAATGGGCTCTTCTTCTTCTGTTTATTTACGCTCAACCTTTTTTTAATTCTTCTTATACATTGAAGACAAGACTTAAGAATTTTACTGCGAATATATAATATATTATAATTATATAGCTGTTTTCTTTCACTCATATAACTATCTAATTTAATTCATTAATCTGAATAATGAATAAAAAGATGAGGATATCTATTCAATTCGTTCTAACCCTATTTCTATAAAGACTAGAAAGAAATAAATAGGGAAAAATTTATCTTTCAATGAATCGCACGTGGAGATATTGCTAATACACATAGAGTTAATGGTATTTCATAACTAATCAATTGAGCAGCAGCTCGTAGACCACCTAATAAGGAATATTTATTATTTAAGCCATATCTTGAGATAAGAAGTCCAATGGGAGCAATACTTGAAACTGCAATCCACAAAAAAACCCCGATATTGAGATCGGCTAAAACAAGGTGATAGTCAAAAGGAATTACTAATCGAATAACTTAGTAGAATTGTTATAACTGCTATGGATGGTCCGATACTGAATAATCGAGTATCTCCTTTAGATGGAAGAAGATTTTCTTTGAAAAGTAATTTTGTCCCATCTGCTAGAGCTTGAAGAACTCCTAAGGGACCAAAATATTTGGGTCCAATACGTTGTTGTAGCCCTGCGGATATTTCTCTTTCTAACCATACAATTACTAGTACGCCTATTGTGATTCCTAATACAAGAGTCAAAATAGGGACAAGCACCCATATAATTCCATAGTCCCCTTTTAAAGATTCCACTCTATAAAAAGAATTGATATCTTGTACTTCCCTTATATCAATTACTATTTCAACGATCAACTTCTCCCTTAATGATATCTATGCTACCTAGTATTGTCATAATATCAACCAATTTCATTCTTTTAACTAACTGAGGAAGAATTTGCAAATTGATAAAACCAGGTGGTCAAATTTTCCATCTCCAAGGAAAACCACTCTGATCCCCTATCAGAAAAATTCCCAATTCTCCTTTAGGGCGTTCAACTCTCACATAAAGTTCTTGTTTCAGCAATTCAAAGGTGGGGGAGGGTTTTTTACTAATGAATCGATATTCAAAATCATGTCATTCTGGATACCTTTTTCTATCAAAGTATCGTATTTCTAAATTCTCGTAGTGCCCCCCCCCCCCCCCCCGGCGGAAATTCCTTCCAACGCTTGTTGAATAATTTTGATGGATTTTGCCATTTCGCCAATTTGGACTAAATAACGAGCTAATGAATCCTGAACGGTTTTTAGACCCCTTAACCCAACCAAATTAACCTAGTTAATTAGCCAAGTGATTAACTTAGTCAAATTATGCAAACCTAGGTTATCACAATCAAACAATCATATCAAGTATATAGTAGAGGAAAAGTAAATAACACAAAGATATGATGACCCAGGAAACCACTCGGTAAAAACCTGGGGAGGATTTAATTTAGCTATCCTCAAGGTAAACCACTATCTTGAAAGAATTGAAGTTCATACAATAAGACTTACAAGCCCTCACGCTCGACTTTTTATTGCTACCCACCAGTAGAACTAACTGACACAACCACGTGCAAGCTCCGAGACCACGGACTCCTTCTTTCTTGGATTCTCCAGCAAATACAAGCACACCCGCTTGTGTATCTTTAAGTTCCAATGGCAGCAACTGAGTTGATCATCAAGGTGTAGATAACATATCCTCCTTGAAAACCCTAAACTTTGTGTAAAGGAAAGCTCCTCTAGATCTCACAAGAGATTTACACAAAACAGCAATATGAGCAACATGAGCAACATCTAAAACGTGGCTAGGGTTTGCCTTATATACCTTGGCAAAACATAAAACCCTAAAACGTTTTAAAATAGGCTAAGGCTGAGTTGGAAATCTGCAGAAAAAAACATTCTGCCCGAGATTCGATCAATCGAGCCTAAGCTTCGATCGATCGAGCTAGGCCGAAAGTCACTAATGCTTTCTGCAGCCACTCGATTCCAACTTTACATAAACGCACAACTTTGAGCAAGCCTAAACAAGACTAAACAACCTGTTTTGACCATGGTTTGTCAACAATACAAATTAGAGTTCTAAATACACAAATTCCTAAGTCTTTAGAACCTAACAAATCTCCTTCTTTTTGCCATTGTACTTCCCAATCAAATTCGTCGTAACAGTCATAATGATCAATTTTACGAAGATCCCATTGTATTCCGGATGCTCGTAGCATTGGTCCTGATAAACCCCAATTTATTACTTCGTCTCTACCAATAATGCCTACGCCCTCAACTTGTTCTAAAAAAATAAGATTTCTTGTAATAAGTTTTTGATATTCAGTAACTCCTGTTAAAAAATAATCGCAGAAATCCAAACATTTATCTATCTTGACAGAAATTTAGACCCCTTAAACAACCAGATTGCGTAGTCTAGATTAATTAGCCAAGTTGTTACTTAGTCAAATTAAGCAATTCTAGGTTAAAACAATCAAACAATCATATCAAGAATAATAATGCAGCGGAAAATAAATGAATACAAGATATGATCACCCAGGAAACCACACGGTAAAAACCTGGGGAGGATTTGACCCACCGATCCTTAAGGCATAACAGAATTCACTATGAAAGAATTGAAGTTCTTACAAAAGGACTACAAGCTCCCCGCTCGACTTCCTAATGCTACCCACCAGTAGAACTTCCTGACACGACCACGCGCAGGCTCCGAATCCACGGACTACTTCTTTCTTGAATTCCTCAATCAGCTACAAGCTCCCCGCTTGCTTTTCTTTTAAGTTCCAATAGTTGCAACTATGTTGATCATCAAGATATTGACAACTCTAAGTTTATGTGAAGGAAAGCTCCTCAAAGATCTCACAAGAGATTCACACAAACAGCAAATATGAGCAACAAAGACTTAGAGAGGTTTGGGTACAAAACCCTAAAAATAAAAGGAGGCACAAGAGGCACTCTAATCTCTCTCTCCAAAAGTCCCAAAAACGTTCTAGGGTTTTCCTTATATATAGGAGTGTTTTACTTGAACCCCAAGACGTTTAAATAGAGTTTGGGCTGAGTTGGAATTCTGCAGAAAACGCATCTGACCCGAGATTCGATCGATCGAGTCTATCCTTCGATCGATCGAGCCAGGCCGAAATGCTCCAGTACATCTGCAGCCACTCGATTCCAACTTTACAATATTTAATCAACTTTGAGCAAGCCTAAACAAGACTAAACATATTGTTTTGATCATGGTTTGCCAATATTACACATTAAAGTTCTAAATACATAAAATCCTAAATCTTTAGAACCTAACATATCTGATGTCGCGGAAGCCTAAAGAAAAGCACACACGATGCTCTCTTGATGAAACAGAAACTAAACTGTTAGTTTCTGGTAGTAAACCTCGAATCCACGAGGGGTTTCCCTGAATCCACAAGGAGATAAAACTGGAATCCACCAGAAGAAAATTTGACAAAAGTTTGTGTTTATTGATAATAGTCTATCTTGCCTCTGACGGCTACAAAACATATAAATACTAAGGAAAACGTCTAAAACCCTAATTCGCGCTAATTACACGATTAGGTGACAAAAATACCGAATTTTACCAAAAATGGCAAAATTGAGTTAAATGCAAAATCATAAACTACTGACCTTAAGGGTCGTCCCAAAACAGACGGGACCTTATTCTGACTTTTAAACTAAAAGTTATTAAGGAAAAACAAATATTACTATAAATAGCAAAAACAGTGTTATCGGGGCCTTAATGAAGGAATTCGCCTAAATTTTGGCGACGTTCATGGCATTCGTCATGAATCTGGATCAGAACGTCGTTTCTCTTCAACCTGCCAAATTTCATGCAATTCCGACACTGTTACCCCGATGGCCCCTACTGGCACCCCTCTTTGATCTTGCGTTGTGACTTCCTGCGCCCCTGCTGCTCAAGGAATGCATGTGCTGTCTGTTCTACATCACTATCCATCCATAAGGTAGATTAGTCACCAATCCTTCGATACAAAAATAATTATGCATCATTCTCATACCCGTAGTAGCTTCAAATAGATCTTATACTAATTCTCTTTCTCTAAAAATATAGAAGAAAGGAGTCTGTGCACCAATATCTGCCATGAAAGGGCCGAGCCATAACAAATGAGAAGCTATAGGACTCAATTCCAACATAATTACTCTAACATAACTAGCTCTTTTCAGTACTTGAATATTTTCTAGCCATTCTAGCCCATTTACAGTTATTGCTTCTGTGAACATAGTAGCTAAATAATCCAAACGGGTTACATAAGGCAGATATTGTATAATAGTTCGGTTTTCCACAATTTTTTCCATCCCTCTGTGTAAATAACCCAATATTGGTTCACAATCAATAACATCTTCGCTGTCCAGAGTAACGATGAGTCGAAGAACACCATGCATTGACGGGTGGTGGGGGCCCATATTGACTATCATGAGATCCTTTCTTGTAACTGGTATATTCATAAGTTCTTCCTCAATTCATTCTTCTACGAATTGCGTAAAACGAAAAACAGTTTATCAAAATTCAATATCTAATAAAGCAAATAGTTCAAAATGACTCTTAAAATTAACGAGTTTTTGATTCTCGAATACCTAACTAATTTATTAAGTATTTATAAAGTACTCTCTGTTTCTTTGACAAATAAGACAGCAATCATTGACGTTTTCCCAAAATTTTACGAAGACCTCTTTGAGAGGAATAGTCTTTTCTGTGCAATTCCAAATGTGAAGTAAGTCTTCTTATTTTATTTGTCCAACTAAATACTTGAAATTCAAGAGATCCCCTGTTTTCTTCTTTTTCTTCTTGCGAAATAAGCGAGATGAATGAGTTTTGTACCATAAAAATGAATTGCCCCTCTCTCTTCTTTTTTTATAGATATTTTTATCCATATATTTATTGATTAGTAATAATAATTACACTCATTTTAATTTGCTATACACAATAATTCTTAATTTCATTAAGAAGTCTTAATTTTGTCAAACATACTTACTTATTTTAGTAGTCAATAATCAATCCAATTTTAAAATTGTATTCAGATAGGATATACTATACACAAAGTATGGTCTATTTTTGCACTAACAAAAAAAAAAATATATATATATATATATATATAAATTAGACCTGAAAATAAATAAGACGACTTTGTTGATTCATTTCTAGATCGAATAAATATTAATATAATTCAACACGTCATTACATTAAGTATCCTGTATCAGAATGATGTGTAAGATAATAAGATAATGGGGGTGTTCATTTCTTTGTCTTCATATACTCGCTATGGTATGGGAATCAAGTCAAAATGTACCATTAATGAATTTTCAAGAATGCGACTGATATTTTGTACCATAATTTTGACATGACATGGAACCATAAATCCTCTAAATATTGAAGACATTTGCTAAACTGTAATACGCATGACTGTCCTTATTTTTCTATGTGCATTTGTTTAGTCATTTTGGTGCGGGCCTAGATGGTCTGAAATTAGAATAAGTACAAAAAAAGAAAAAATGTATAGGAGGATATTAGTTGGGAAGTCTGGATCATCTATGTCACACATGCCACAATTTATATTTCCAATTGAAACCAACCTTAAGGGGTTGATTAGAGATTATAAGTTTTAAGTCCTCATGTGACCTATAAAGTTTTGGCTTCAAGTTTTCTAGCCCAACATATCTAGGGGTCATTTTTAAGGGATTAATCTTTCTTGTAATTATCCATGTAAAAGGATGGATCACACTCACCTAAGGATTAGTCAGATATTTTAAGGTTGGTTGTAATTAACTTAATTGGTAAAATATCTTGTTATCGAATAAAGTATTTGGGTTTAAATCACGCTTATTAGTATCTTGACTTAATGATAAAAAACAATCTTTATGAAATGAATGTCATAAATTCAAATTAGATCATATCTAAAAAGAATTAGGAAATCTATGAGTCTTGCATGCCAACGTTTGCCCAAAAAAATAAAAAATTCAATTTCGTCCAATCTTCCACCTAGCTAGAACGCTATAACTTATTTAAAAACGTAAGAAAAATAATCGATATATATATTGATAAAGTATATATGACAGCCTCAAATGTATAGCCTCTAAGTCTTAAGTTCCTAACATTAGCTTGATTTCTAATTCCTATGCAATGCATGGTTCATGATTTTTTTTTTTTTTTTTTTGGGGATTAGTAATACAATATATATGTGTGTGTGTGTGTGTGTTGTTATCATTAATATGCAACAGTACTGTAATAAATTTATATTAGTTCAATACCTTCTTTTCTGGTGGTAGACTTTCACCTCCGGCGAGTGAAGCAAGCAATAACACACAACACGCCAAGAACGATGCACTGCAATTCCTCATCTCTGTTCTCTTTTGTCCTAACACAGATATAAGCCCTCAGTATCTAGCATCTCTCTTTGTTTTGCAACTTATATTCTTTGCTAGTTCATTCTTTCCTTGCATACACAAAAAGTGTGTATTCTTAAACTTTATATATGAGACCTTATTTCACGCATACGTATGATAGGTTCCTTAACTTTTACTTATGCTTGTGAACTTTATGAAGGCTAATTATACTTTTTCTAGCTAATCACTTTAACTTTCCTAGTAATCTTCAACCACAAGGCTTAAATTATTTGAACGAACTAAATTAGATGTTTAAAATTTATGAATTTAGATTACTATCTTACATTTATTGTTATTAACAATAAATTGATTATTTTCGTTCATTGATGATATGAAATTAAGAAATGATTAATTTCATTGTTATTTATTTTGATTAACAATTATTTGTTGTTTCTAAAAAAAACAACTATTTGTTTATTTTTTTAATATTGATTAATATTTTTAAAGTTAATTTCATCTTACAATCTTGCCCCTCCTGGACTAAAATCCTGGCTCCACCATTGCCTTTTAGAGGGTCCATTGAATGAAACTCTATTACAAAAATTTTCATGATGTACTTCCAAAGTAATATATATATATATATATATATATATTCTAATAACAATTATTAAGTAACTTATTATATAATTTCAAATATTTAATATAGTTTTCCAGAAATATATCAAAATTCTCATTCCCAAGATATCTTTAACTTCAAACACATGAAATGGGGTGACCGATCAATCCTCAAAACACACAGAACCAACAGCGGGAACTATCTTCGTCTTTTGTCGGAGGTTAGTACGAGAATTTTACAATTTTCTAAATAGATCAACCCTTTGATTTGGGCAATGGGGATCAACTTCCAATACAGGAAAGGGTGGTTCAGAATTATTATCAATACTATGTTCCACAAGAAAGCCACACACCCTACTATTTATTTAGTATTAAAAAAATAATAATAGAAAACAAACAAACAAACAAAAACCTAGAATATTTTTTTTAGACCCCGTATCTTAACCTCGAAGTAGGGCAAGGGCATCCCTAAGATCCTAAAATGCCCAACCCTCTCAACTTATTCTTTATTATAAAAAAGAAAATCATTATGTTCAGTCGAAGATAGGAGCTACTAGTTTTCATGTGATAAATTATTACTTGTTCCAAAAGTTTAAATAGTTAAAAAAAAAAAAAATGTTAACCTTTTAATAATTAATCATTATAATAATATTCTCTTTCACGTGAGACTTCTAACATTTTAAATAGAATAATACTAGAGATGCAAACTATTTTACAAAATTTTTTACAAACTACTGATGTGGTGAATGATTATTGGTAAATGAAAATGTGATATTAATGGTGAATCTAGATAAAAACTAATAAGAGATTAACCACATCAATATTTTGTAAAAATGTTGTAAAATAATTTGCGACTGTAGCATTACTCTTTAAAATATAAGGTAGGCTGGAGATATGATTCGAATTTAAGACCCCTTATTCTTATACCATAATAAATTATCACTTGTCCAAAAACTTAAGTTATTAGAAAATAATGAATTTAGTCATTTAACCATTATTATAATAATATTGAATGAATATTTTTAGATAGGTTGTAGTGACAGTTTATATTATATTTTGTTACTTTTAATTAGTTAACAAAAACTTCTTGAGGGCATGAATTAAAATGATATACAAAGTTTATTTTTTAATTATAAATTTAAAAAAATTTAGGGTTTAATTGAATCACTCAAAAGTACAAGAAAACTATAAAATTTATCCAAGTCTTTAGTTAAAAATATTTAATTATGAAGTACATGATTTGAATGCTAGTATCATTGGATTAAAAATCTTTCATATAAATGATCCTGAATTTTAAATTTAATCAAGAAAGTAAATATACTCTAAAGGAATTGAACCGAAAAAGAAACAAAGAAAAAGCTTATCTTTGTCGTTTTAATTCTTTGCTAAGGAAAAGAAAAGCAATTCAAGACATTGGAAGGTCATGGAAGAGAGAAAAAGCTTATGCTTAAGATACGACCTAAAAAGCTTCCAAATGAAACCCCCCATCAGCTTTATTAAAATCTATATATTCATCTTTCGACTGTCCTTCATCAACAAGCTTTTGCAGTTAGCTCGTATGCTTGAGAAAAAATTGCGTCAATTAAGGTTCCCCAACTATTCACCTATGATCTGTCCTCATGAAAATCAAAAAACTATGCATTCATCTGCCTCTAAAACGACTGCTGGATGAAAACCCTTCCTTTTGCTTTTTTACTAAGAATAATGGTTGAGAAAGCTAGTGTCATTCCCATGCTTCAATATCGTTGGTGAAATTTTTAATTCCAAACAATGTGAAAAGTAAAAGTGTAAAACAACATCAAACCAAAAGTGAAAGATGTGTCAAAATAAAAAGAGTGAAAGATGTTGAAAACTTAAACTTACTTGATTTGGAATGTCATTGTTTACCCTAATAATGAAAACTTTAACATACACGTTATATAATATCGTTGTTTGTGTTCTAATGCCACGTGTCCATAGATTCTCTCAATTATTATATTTATCTGAGTTTGTGTTACTTTATGTAACCCACAAAAGGCTCCATAAATTTTTAATGTAGGCAAGACTTAAAACACAAACCCACTTTATTCCATATCCCGATCTATGACACCATATTTTTAACATAAATAACTATAAAGTAAATAATTTTCAGGAGCATTGCTTCTTCACTGTGCTTTGTTAGCATTCAAAGAGAGTTTTTATTATCCTTTTCTCTTTTTTCTCCGTTATTGCTAATTAATCACGGAAGTAGGTCAAAATCACTTCTGCTCAGTTTAAGAACCATAACATCATAGCAAGGAAAAGTTTTGACTTGAACAGAAAGGAGGTCAATTAAAATAGATTGTCTTTGACACCACTCTATAGTTGTTCTAACAACTGGTCCCATTAAAATTGTTATCCAAGCTCTTCTATGTATACTTTTGTCAAGTTAACTTCTATCAACTACTCAACCAAACACCCTTTCTTCTCCCCTATATAAACACTAATTACGTACCTTTGAGGTACACAGACTCAAGTGTACGTTTTGGCGAGCACCAAAGAACATACTAAAAGAGCTTCAGGTTAGAAACACAAAAAAAATGGGTGTGGCTCTTATTTCCTTTCCAGCATTTCCCAGCGTCTTTCTATTCTCATTGATTACAGTTTGTCTCATTCCTGAGCTCACACTGGCTGCAGGCATTACTAGGCACTACAAGTTTGATGTATGTTTTGCACACCTTGGTACCTAAATTATTAAGCAAATACTGTAGCAAATCTTTAAAAAAATTGATTTACTTTTTATTTTTTTTGGTTCTTTCTTGCTATTAACGCTTTTGACTTATCTTGTAGATCAAATTACAAAATGTCACACGACTGTGCCACACAAAGAGCATTATTACTGTAAATGGGCAGTTTCCTGGGCCTCGCATTGTAGCTAGGGAGGGTGATCACCTTCTTATCAAAGTGGTTAACCATGTCCAGAAAAACATCTCCATCCATTGGTAATAAATCTGTACCAAGTTTTGTGCACTCATTTAAAGTTATGAAACAACTAATATAGTTATAAAATATATAGTTCCTAGCTTAAATTTAACTCCATGTTCTAATTTGCAATTGTGATAAATATATTTAAAAAAGGCATGGAATTCGACAACTTCAAACAGGGTGGGCTGATGGACCAGCATATGTGACTCAATGTCCCATACAAACTGGCCACAGTTATGTATACAATTTCACCATTGTTGGCCAGAGAGGCACTCTTTTTTGGCATGCCCACATTTCATGGCTAAGATCAACTGTCTATGGTCCTCTAATCATTCTTCCCAAGCGTGGTGTTCCTTATCCATTCACCAAACCCTACAATGAAGTTCCCATTATCTTTGGTAAGTTAGACATGCGTTCAGATTAGTTCTTAATTTGGTAAGTTAGACATGCGTTCAGATTAGTTCTTAATTTGCTGATTTTTTGAAAGTTGATAAAAGTATAGTTATAGCTAGAAAAATAAATAAATAGAAAAGTTAACAAATACTTTAATGGCATTGGTTTAGAAGAAAAACAAATTTTCATTTTTTATGGAAAAAGAATAAAACAATTGACTTCTTTTTACCCTTTTTTATCAAATTCTCATGAAAATTGTATTAAAATTTTCCTAAAATAATTCATTAATAAATGTCATAAAGAAACTTTTAACAAAACACATAAATAATTTTTTTTTTAAAATAATAAAAATATAATTGTGCCTATAAATAAGTATCTGACGATGAGATTTTAAAAAATTGTACGCAAGTCAAAAAGTTGGAAAAAAAAAAAAGCTAATTTATTCGCATGTATCCATTTCCTCATTGATATATATACTAACACAAACTTTGATACCAACAAATTTCAGGAGAGTGGTGGAATGCAGATCCTGAAGCAGTCATTACCCAAGCTCTGCAAACAGGAGGTGGCCCTAACGTCTCCGATGCATATACCATCAATGGACTTCCAGGGCCACTATATAACTGCTCAGCCAAAGGTATGAAATGCTATATGGAACATTTTCAAATGTTTCAAGAAATGTTGTATAGTTCAACTTAACATGTTGTATAAATGTGTCTTCGCTTGTAGACACATTCAAGCTAAAGGTGAAGCCTAGGAAGACTTACCTTCTTCGGTTCATCAACGCAGCACTCAATGACGAGCTATTTTTCAGCATTGCAAACCACACCCTCACAGTTGTTGAAGCAGATGCCGTTTATGTTAAACCTTTTGAGACCAACACGCTTCTCATAGCCCCAGGACAAACCACAAATGTTCTTCTTAAGACCAAACCCAATTTCTCAAATGCCACATTCCTCATGACTGCTAGACCATATGTGACTGGCCTAGGCACTTTTGACAATTCTACTGTTGCAGGTATCTTAGAGTATGAATTTTCATCCAAAACAAAAAGCCTCTCAACAAACATTTCCATCAAAAAGCTTCCACTCTTCAAACCAGTTCTCCCTCCTCTCAATGACACTTCCTTTGCTACAAATTTCTCAAACAAACTTCGTAGCTTAGCAAGTGCTCAATTCCCTGCTAATGTCCCACAAAAAGTTGACAAGCTCTTTTTCTTCACAATAGGCCTTGGAACAAACCCTTGTGATCAGAATAACCAAACCTGCCAAGGCCCTAATGGAACAATGTTTGCAGCTTCTATCAATAACATATCTTTTGCTGTACCAACCACAGCTCTTCTACAAGCCCATTTCTTTGGTCAATCAAATAGAGTTTACAACCCCAACTTTCCTATCAGTCCCTTAATTCCCTTTAACTATACTGGCAACCCTCCAAACAACACTATGGTGAGCAATGGGACAAAGCTAGTGGTTCTGCCTTTTAACACTAGTGTAGAGCTTCTCTTGCAGGACACAAGCATTCTTGGCGCTGAGAGCCACCCTCTACATCTACATGGCTTTAATTTCTTCGTTGTTGGGCAAGGTTTTGGGAACTTTGATCAGAATAAAGACCCAGCAAACTTCAATCTTGTTGACCCAGTTGAAAGAAACACCGTGGGTGTGCCTTCAGGGGGTTGGGTTGCTATCAGGTTTTTAGCAGATAACCCAGGTGAGAAATCAAGAACATCATATAATAAAATATAGTTGGACACATACAAATCTAATATAATAAAAAATATTACACCTAAGATAAAAATAAAAAAAAAAAAAAAAAAAAAGAACAATATTACACCTACTACAATTTTTTTTTTTTTTTTTTTGATGAGTACTACAAATTTTATTACATAAGCAATCAATTGCATTCATAAATTTAATGTGTCAATATTTAAATACAAAACAAAAAAAAAATTTAATAAATTTTTTAGTTTATATATTTATATATATATATATATATATTGTAATTTTGAGAGTAACTTTAACATTTTAACATTTTATATTAGGAAAAGTACCTTCAAAAAAATATTAAAGAAAGTTGGCTATACTAGGTGATTAGGACATCAATACCTATATAGCAATTGAATCCAGCACGCATAGTAACTTTCATTAAACCTTTATTTTATTTTTGGTCTCATAAGAACAATTAGATTTGCTTTTACAGCTTTTGTTCAAGTTTATAAAATAATGAAATTGTCGCTGACTTGTTTGAAACTGATGATGATACGCTGACAATTGTATATATATGTGGCAACAGGAGTATGGTTCATGCATTGCCACCTGGAGATCCACACAAGCTGGGGTTTAAAGATGGCTTGGCTAGTCTTAGATGGAAAGCTCCCAAATCAGAAGCTGCTTCCTCCACCAGCAGATCTTCCTAAGTGTTGATCTTTGACTCACTTCTTGATTCACAGCAACTAGAAATTGCCCCTATTATCCTTTTTAACTCATTTTAGTTTTTTGGCCCTGCCTCGGCATTTTGTTATTGATCTTCAATAAGTATTTTGTTCATCCATATGGAGCTAGGAATAGAAAAAGAGTGGGAGTTTTTTTTTTGGTAACAAATTCAAATTAAGTGTTAGTGTGAAGCCTCAATAATATTGCCGGACAATGTATTACCATTATTTTGCTTCAATTACAAATTTTTATACTCGATATGTGTTTAGCATTTGCTCTTGGAATGTGAATCTTTATTTCTTAAAGCAAGGTCAACTGTCTAGGAGCCAAACTATATAAAAAATCACTACATAAAATGTTGCTATTTATGACGAAACTTTTCCGACTGATAAGAAAAGAAAGATACTTCTATCCTGTCGTTGAAAATTACACCATAAATAATACTTCATTAGCGATGAAATCATGATTTTTCAATAGCAAGTCTATTTTGTCGGAAATTACTCACCAAATATTGCAACATTTGTAACAAAAAAAAAGTTTCTATAAAAAATGTCTACATTAATTATTTCATTGTTATTTGCAACAAAAAAACGTTTTGGTAGTTGTTAATGGTTAAAAATATTTTATGAAAAGAAGGTATTAATGACGGAAAGATAGATCCATCACAATAAAGCTAATTTCCAATAGATATGTGACCGTCAAAAATTGTTATTTTCTTTGGAGGAAGAGCTCCCTCTTTTTATTTTCGTATTCTTCTTTTTCTTCTAAAAAAGAGTTTTCGTAGTTGCAATAGCTTAAAAATTTATTATTTTGTCATTTTATTTTTGTATTCTTCTTTTTCTTCTAAAAAAGAGTTTTCGTATTTGCAATAGCTTAAAAATTTATTACTTTGTCATTTGCAAGTTACCATGAAGATTTTGGTTGTTGTAAATAATAAATTTTTCTTAAGAAAATAAGGTTTTAGAATTTTTTTTTGGTGAAAGTTTCAACTTCGCTTTTAATGATAGCTCTTTTTTATTAAACCAAGACACTAATCGATTTTTGATGTAAACGGGGATCGAACCCCAGGTTTTAGACTTAGAGACAAGTAATTATGATTAAGACCTTCTGGTTATTATAAATAATAAATTTTTCTTAAGAAGATAAGGTTATAGACCTAGAGACAAGTAATTATGATTAAGGTTACGGTACATTAATAAATAGATTTGGAATTTTTTTACTCTAAATTGATACATTATAAAATTCATTGTTTGAATTCATTTTATACTTCGGGGGATTTGATATTATAAATTTTAAATCTACTGTTTAAATGCTTTAATAACCTAAACTTTTGAATTCGGACTGGTACGATTATTAATAAAAAGGTAAATTTATGTGATCTTACACCTTACAAATTAAAAAGATGTGGCACGATTTTTATAGGAATATTGTTTTTCTTTTTTGATGTATAAAGAGAAAATTAAAAAAAAAAAATCAGAAAAGCAATAAATTTTACTATTTGCTGTGTGATTATGATCTAAGTCATTAAATTAAAACACGTAGCTTTAAGGTTCTCTCCCATTGAACAATACAGTTCAATAAAAAACAAATTGAGCCCAAACTCATTTATGAGCATGGACTTGAAAAAGAAACATATATCTTACTAATTAAGTTTTTAATTAATTAGGAATTGGGACTACTTGTCCAAATCAAATGGTTTTGATAATATATTTGTATTGGATCTTAATCTCAAAAGCTTGATATTGAGCACGAGCTCAACTAGTGAATCAAGCCGAGTTTGAACTTTTAGACTTCTTGACGAATTCAAGAGTTTGAACATTGTTTATAGACTTGGTTCGAGCTCTTGAGGGAATTAAAAAACCACCCCTAAACAGAACTAGCTGACCAACACCTACCCTGCTTCCCCATTTCATTTTTTCCATGATCTCCCATCCCCTTCATCTCCCTTCCGGCCTCCCCCAAATTTCCATTCTCCCTTCTTCTCTCCCCCAAATTTACCGAAAAAATCTATTGCTGCTATGGTCTCGTCTCTTCTTTTATAAGTTGTAGCAATCCCCCATTTACAGCTTTCACGTCTTTAGAATTACAAAAGTATTTTTTATATATAATTTTAAAAAATGTTCTAATAATTCAATGTGAACCTTAAATAGTTGTGTTTTGGTATGATGTAGGGGAAGGTCCATTTTGTAAGAAACCAGAGACAGAAATTTGTCCCACCAAAGAATGGAATCTATGCATATGCTTTCTTTATTTTCTTTTTCTTTTTCTTTTCTTCTCTCTTTTTTTAAACAGAAAGATGCACCTTTGGTTGTCATTTGCCAATCACTCTCCCTTACATTACATCTGTCATAAAACAGAAGAAGTAGAAAGTTTCTATTTTCTAGTCCAATTCAATTCGGCAGCATGAGCATGCTGGACCACTTCTCTCATGTACGACTTGGAAGCCATTATGGACAACTGGACAGTGTAGTAGCTTCCCTGAGTCCCTTGTCCTTCACAAAAAATATGGCTGCCAATGCCACCATCTTACGTTTAATTGTAACTTATACAAATCAATTTGTGTCTTATCTTGATAATAATAAATAATAATCGTAAAACCAACATCATCTATTTCAAATACTATTTTATTTATCAAAAAAAAAATATTGTGGACTCATCTTGCACTTGGAAGCTAAAAGAACCTGTTAGCACCTTGCAGCTCTCACTTGTCCTTTATAGCATCCAACATTATTAATGAACAAGGTGGATGACCTCAATCAAAAGCCAATATGTAAAGGGTGACTCAAAAATCTTAGTATTTCTTTTCAATACCCTGACATAGACTATGAGGTGGTATTATTTCTGTATTTGGGTTTCAGTCCTTCCTGTTTACTTAATGAAATTAAAAAATAAAAAAATTCTGTATTTGGGTTTCCTACTTTATGTGTTTCCCAACATCTACATCTTTTTGGGGGAAAAGTTTTGGATTCCTTGTTTAGCACACCGTAGAAGATTAATCTTTATTTACTGGCATGTATATCTCCTGTGCATTTCAGGCTTGCAGCAAACTGGCCGCCAACAATGCAAATAGTTCGGCTAATATCTCAGGACCACATGAACAATAAGTAATTCTTCTGAGTGAAAAGTTCGATTTTGTCTACTTATGCTTGTGTCTCTGTCCATTTATCTTTCTGGATTTGTTATATTTTTGAGCTTGTTAACTTCATTGTGTTCAATATTAGGCAATATGTTGGAAAGGCAGATTTTCTAGTTTTTCGTGCAATGATCCAGCATGGATTTCTTGGACAACTGCAAGAAAAGAAGCTTGTAAGTTGTCTTTATCTATTTTCTGCTACCATGCCCACCAAGATTCAGAACTTTGCCAGAAGTGCGAGTGACTGAGTTTGCTGATTTTGGTGGATCCATTTTGCCAATTTATTGATTTTGGTGGTGGTTTGCTTAGTGGTATCTTGGCTTGAATTTGTTGAGATTTGGATGTGGGGGTTTTGGTGTAGGAAGAGAGGCTATGATTTGTGTCTGTAGAGGCTGTGATTTATGTCTGTAGAGGCTGTGATTTGGGTTAAATTGTGTTTGTTTGGTGAGAAAACAAAGAAAAAAAAAAGGACAGAAATAATAGTAAAAAAATAAAGGAAGAATTAATATTATATTAAAAGAAAGTGTAAAATAGATGATCTGATGTTGTTATTTTTATAAAGTAATTGTGTAAAATAGAAAAAGTAAGTTTTAAGGCCAAAATAAACGAAATTTTTTAAAATCTGCACATACCAAAACTACTATAATAACTGTCTAATCTGCACATGCCAAAACTACTATAATAACTGCCTTTTTTTTTTAAATTATAAATAATAACTCATATCCTTGTTCAGGGGTCCAGGGACACTGGTTTTGGCAATATTATGGTGCATGACCTTGAACACAATGTGGCAGATGATACAACTCCATGAATGTGTTCCAGGTACTCGTTTTGATCGATACATTGACCTCGGTCGACATGCCTTTGGGCCAAAACTCGGACCTTGGATTGTGCTTCCCCAGCAACTTATTGTCCAGGTTGGGTGTGACAGAGAGAGTATATGGTCACTGGGGGAAAGTGCCTCAAGAAATTTATGGAGATGGCCTGCACCAATTGCACACGGCTCAAACAATCTTACTGGATTTTAATCTTTGGAGGCATCCATTTCTTCTTGTCTCAGCTACCCAACTTTAATTCTGTTGCTGGTGTTTCGCTAGCAGCAGCAGTCATGTCCCTAAGGTACCAACTTATGCATGCTTGTTCAGCTTAGATTTTGGGTACATGGTAGACTCAGAACACCTTCTGGGAAATTAAGTAATTTTTAACTTTGATTTCTAAGCCAAAAGAAAAGAATGGAAAGAAAGTATTACGTTTAGGTTGGGAAATGATGGAAGGCCTAAGTTGGGTGGTACTGGGACCGACTTATCTACTGTCTCAACTCAGATTAAAGTTGGTTTGACATAGAATTAAACAAATTAAGGGCTTAGAACTGCATCAATTGAAGCAAAAATAACCCAAGTTCTGTAGATAAAGGTTGTGTTGCTTATATTTGAGTTGTCCTATACTTGTCAGAAAGTGACAAATTTTCATTAAATAAATTAGTTGGTCAAAGCTTCCCAATCCTTAAAGAATAAATTGGTAATTTTACGTATCAAAAAAAAAAAAAAGGGTAATTTTAGTGGCACAACGTCCAGCCCTGGTTTAAGCATCTAAATAAATCTTGATATTTCCGGCAAACTAAGACATTATTAAGCCACCTGATTATAACTCCTCTCAGCATAAATGAACTCATAGGCCATGCCTCCCCTGAACTATGAAGTATATATGAGAGGGTGTTCCCCCCCTCCCTCTATTTGTTCTTGGCCATTGAATGATATATGACATTGAAATTCAACCATCCTTACTCAGATACCAGACAAGGAAACTACTGTTTGGGTCATAATTTCTTCCCTTAACATGGACATTCTATAACTATAATTCATGTCTATAGGTACTCGTTTATATATACAAAAGAGAGAGGTTATAATTAAAGGCATCCACGTGCTTGATGAACTTTTGGTGAACCATGCACAACAACTCATGAACCACTTGGAGAAAAATAGGCAGCTCAAGTGGCAAAAAGATGCATCCGAGAACACTAGAGGTTCATAAACTAGAGCAATTTTCCAATTTTTTTATCCAACTTACTTGAGAACCATCATTCCTATGAATTTCTGGCTATTTTGTAAAGCAGCTTACTCTAGAAACAACCGTGTGGAATATTGAAAGATAGTGGATTTAAATACATCTTTCTAAATTGCAGTTATTCAACTATAGCCTGGGTGGGTTGTTTGGCTAGAGGTCAGATAGATAATGTGAGCTATGCTTACAAAAAAACCAGCTCAGCTAATTACATGTTTCGTGTCTTCAATGCATTGGGACAAATCTCTTCTGCATTTGCTGGGCATGCTGTGGCCCTTGAAATTCAGGCCACAATTCCATCAACTTCTGAGAGGCCTTCAACGGAACCCATGTGGAAAGGTGCACTTGGAGCCTATTTTATCAATGCAATATGCTACTTCCCGGTGGCCCTTATTGGATACTGGGCATTTGGGCAAGATGTTGATGACAATGTGCTAATGTATCTCAAGAAACCTGCGTGGCTCATTGCCTCTGCTAACCTAATGGTGGTCATCCATGTCATAGGCAGCTACCAGGTACAAATTTATAGTTCTCAGTTTATATGGTATACATGCATGGTACACATGTACACGTCTGCTTATATTTTTTCTCTCCATTTAAAATCGATTCATTCATAGTTTACATTAGATATTACAAATCTAAAAGCTTATACAATGTCACTTTATTTAAAATTTTAAATGTCATTTTAGTCCGTACAATTTAAATCCAAGAAATAAAATTTAAACTATGAAATTGACTCTCTCCATTTCACTTGAAATGCAGGTGATTATGTTCCCTTATATATTTATACACACACACTACATGAGGATTGCAGCAACATGTAATGAAGAAAGATGTGTAGGTCTATGCCATGCCTGTATTTGCCTTGCTGGAGAGGATGATGGTGAAAAAGATGAATTTCCCACGAGGAATTGCACTCAGACTCATCGCTAGATCTTCTTATGTAGGTGAGGTTCTTCTTGACATTTCAAAGGACCAGAGCCTGAGAGACAGAGATAGGCACAGAGAGATAAATTTCGTCACACTCTTTTAATTAAAACCACAAATAAGTTCCTGAAATATTGCAGCATTTACATTATTCGTTGGAGTCACCTTCCCTTTCTTTGGGGATCTTCTTGGTTTCTTTGGCGGATTTGGATTTGCTCCCACTTCATATTTTGTAAGCTTCTCCTGTTGTTTCATTACCACCGCCCCGCGGCCCGCACCCCACCCCCCCCCCCCCCCCCCCCCCCCCAAAAAGACACACAACTGAGAGTAAATTAATATTGAGCACTGTTGCAGCTCCCCAGTATTATGTGGCTAGTGATCAAGAAGCCAAAAAGATTTAGTGCCAAATGGATCATCAACTGGGTAAATCATATTGTGCAAACAGTATCCCTTTTCTTCTTTTGGTGATTATCCACTGATGCAAGTCGTTTATGTGTTGCAGAGTTGCATATTCGTTGGAGTCTTTATTATGTTGGCATCCACAATTGGCGGCTTCCGGAATATTGTTGCTGATGCATCCACATATAGCTTCTACACATAAATTATGGTGATTTTATGTCATTGGATGGAAAATGTAATTGAGTTGGCTAAACTCATTTTTCTGATGACCTTTTCTCTATATATATTATAATGGAGTGGAAAATGTAATGAGCTGAAATATATATATATATATATATATATATATATTTCAATAGAGGGGATCCATTCTGCATAATAACATTTTTTTTGCATTTGAAATTGGCCTTAAAAATATTCTTTTAAAGAAAAGAAATGGAGAACCAAGAAGCCTTAAACTGGCTTTTTTTTCTCTTCAGAAGTCGGGGATGTGCTTATTGTCATGGAAAGTTGGAAACCAATGCAGCGAAATTTGTATAATCAATACTGATCAATAATTTATGTCAACTTGAAGTACTACACATTTACTAAAAAATAAAATAAAACAGAAGTGTGCTCTATTTTTTAAGGAACAGCACATAAGAAAATTTTAAAATAGATCATAAAAGAGTTCAGTTGTTTTAAATGTTATATATAGCTAAATTTCCACGGAATATCCAGCTTTATTTATTAAGAGTTATGGTCCCACACGATGCCGAATAATGTTTTAAGTTGTTATGTGAAAAACTTATATAGAATAAGACAAAGTTTAGCTACAAAGTTGGTTGTAGTATAAAATCACAACCTTACTCAATATCTTTTTATTGGAAGTGATTTTTGACAAATGCACCATTGGATTACATCTTCTTCTTATATCCTCCATGCTTGCAAAATTTCTAGAAAATTAAAGATTAATATATGTCATCAATAAATTGTTTAAATTGCAAGTTTTTGTAGTTTAAAATTATGTATAAAATATAAGCTTATAGATCATATAGTAAATAATGTCCGATTAACACAAAATTTGACATGTGTATTGAGAACGTAAAGAACATTCAATTCAATGGTTAGATTTTTAAAATATATAATAATTTTTTATGTTGTAATTTTAAAATATGTAGCTAAACTTTGTCCTATAGAATATCCAAAATATTTTAAAGTAATAACATGAAGTAATGTTGCAATAACATGAACAGACTTTTGTTAAATTAATGATTTAATACAAAATTAAGGGGATGGAGAATTTAAACTATAGAGAAAAAGTTACATAAATTAGAAATTAGTTATTATGTGGCGTAATATCTTGTCAAAAAAAAAATGTGGTGTAATAAGTTGATTGTTTGTTTAATCATTTATTTTTTTGCTGAAATTTTTAATCATAATTTTTGTTTCTACATTGGTTTGGAGTTAGCATAAAAAATTTGTAATTTCATGTAAATGTTTAGTTTTTTTTTTTTTTTTTTTTTGAGAAAAAAGTAAATGTTTAGTTGGCTTATAGAAATACCATCTAAAATTTATGATGTCACGTTTATATTATTGAAGTATGATAGTGGTAAGTTAAATTCTCAGTGAAAATAGTGATATCATATTAATAGAATTTTATTATAATCCAAATATGTAAAGAAGTTGAGCTGTAAAGCTAAATGAAAAATTATTCTTACAAAGCGTCACATGAGAAAATTGCATGGTCTCTCACATGATGTTTTTTCTTTTTTATATATATATATTTTTTTAAAAGACCATATAAAATTCTTATATATGTATATATATAAGGAAAATGCTAATAAGTACCCTTAGGGCACTCATTAAGAATCCAGTTAAAGAAAATTTTTATGGGAAAAGAAAAAAAAACAATTAATGTTTTGACAGCTTTTTCATTTCCCATAAAAGTGATGTCAAAATTTTCCTAAAATGGATTCTTAATGAGTGCCCTTAGGGCACTCGTTAGCATGACCCTATATATAATTAATGCATACTTATAGATAATTAATGTGTATTCACTTCATTGACACATTCAATTAATTAAAAGTTTTACATAAATGTAAACTTTGATGAGGTGGAAGCCTAAATGAGAGAAACTCAACGAATGTGTCACTTGGCAAAACCTTATACTCTCCCACAACATGAGGTCTCTATTTTTATATATATATATATATATATATATATATATATAGATAGATTGATTGATGATTTGCCATCCAGAACTTTTTGCTAAATCCCTTTGGATCTTTACTTCCTCCCTGCTCATTTTCTTGGCCCTGACCATACAATAAGCTCAGTTATACATATTTACATTTTAAGTTTTTGGAAAGCCAGGTATCATAATACTGTTGCATAAAAAATAAAAATAAAAAGGTATCATAATACTGAAAAGGCAGTTTTCATATAAAGTTATGAACATCTGGCTTTTACATAAACGGGTCTCATACACTCTTCTCTTTCAGATCACTTGATAGAAATTAAAAAGAGAAAAAAAAAATCTACCTTTTACATAATTAATGACGTGTTCCGGATATTATAAATTATCTTTTTCTTTTCTTACAATAAGATTTCAATATAGAAGAAATAAAAATAGATTAATTCCTTAATCTATTTGAACCTTGAAGCAAAGTGCATAAGCACTAAAGATTTAATGACAAAAGATTCATTGGACAAGTGTTAGGTCCTGAATTTCCCTAATAATAATAATAGTGAAGGTGATTATTATGCTATAATGAATAGAGACAAATGCACAAAAACAGATCCCTTGCGAATAAATATTGACCAAAATAAGCAGAAGCATCAAATACTCTAATTGCATTAAAATACCA